>JABYQM010000005.1:1200000-2400000 GCA_022606115.1 Daedaleopsis nitida | reverse complement strand
CCCCAAAGTCCGACTAACTCGGTCGATGCATATGAGCTTCTACGTTGTTCGAATCTGGCTCGGTACGTGCATATAGTTGTCTAACTTCGTTGGCTAACGGTAATGAAATCCCCAATCATGCAGTGGGTCCGACCAAATACCGAGTCTGGTTGATAGTATTTGTGGTAAGTATCACACGGTCACTACTTGAGAACTCTTTTGAACATCAAGGCGCTACAGTCTTGTCTCATGATCGGGGCAATGGGTATGTGTCACTACCTCTCGCAACTGTGCTATGACGATCTACTCATCGATCTTTCTCGCTTTCAAGTCGGGTCTGTCGGTGAGCCGACATCATCTCACCGCTTGGACAACACGTTGACCTCCTTAAAGTGTCTACAGTCGTAGGGTAACGGTGGCCGTGCGTTGCGACCACGACGGCGTGCGGGCTAACAGTTTAATACAATAGTTTTCGTGGTATCACGATCACGACGTTCGAACACATGATAGTGAGTTACCACCTCACCCGCATGCTACGATGCTGATGACTCTAGTGGGTGGTTCTTGCATACAACGTGCAAGCGTCCACGACGGACCTCACACTGACATCAACTCTCATCTATATTCTCCATCGTAGCCGTACCGGATACCACAAGTGCGTATTCCCATCTGGATACTACTGCACAGCTACTTCGCTGACCGACCAACTTGACGGTTGGTAGAACCGACACCCTGATCAACAAGCTTATCATATATGCTGTCAGCACCGGTACGTACATAGCTTAGCAGCAGGTTCCTCTCTGGTCACTCATAAGATGATAATTGATGGCAGGGCTTGTAACAACGTACTGTTGTTTTGTTGCATCGCCTCTCGCGTCGTTATTTGCTCACTGCCCTTCTTTGAACGGTAGATTGTTCAATCTCGTGTCGTTTGCCTTGGTAAGTCTGTCACCACGCACGATGTTGCAAGTTGTCTCTCGACAACGTTATAACATGGCATCACTACCTCTAGGTTCACGTCTATGGGGTGAACAACTTCGTATGGCTAGGAACGATGATGGTAGCAGAGCGACGTGAGTCACAGTTTGCAACCGTGCTCCGGAATACTCAGAAGGGGCTCACATGATACTTTATCTGTTGACTATATGAAGTATATGCAATCTCCTTCATCACCGCGTAAGTAGCTCAGTTTTACCTCCCTATAGTCTGAAGGCGGATAAGCATGCTCACTCCACGTCGGCTTCAAAATTTGAAGGCTCAACTCCCGCACATTCACAAGTACGGCGCGTCGTGCAGCGAGCACGATGCCTCGCGAAGGTGCATACGGGACTGTCTTCCTTGTCACCGGACGTAGCAACGAGACGGGGATGGGTGAAGCGCTGGAGCTTCCGCCAGTCGTGAGTAATGCTGAACGAAGAAGTGGTCGGAAGTACCATACTGACTGCCCGTTAGGACACCGACTCGAACGGAGATGCCACGTCGGATGTACTTCAAGCCAAGATGGAGCCTGAGCGAAGTCTGGGCAACTCATCGAACGTGTGAACGAACGTTACTTACCTACCATGATCCGTCGTCGTCGACAAACCTCTGTGTAGGACCCAAGGACATACGAAAATGATTGAGAGTGAACTGGTACTAACACTACGTTGTCCAACTCAAGAATCGAGCTTCTACGAGATAGAAACGTCATAGTCAGAAGACTGCGGCGTTCTGTACATGTTGTAGTACTTGATATACCCAAGCTTCTGACCGGGCTCCTTGGCCCACAAAGCGCGCGAAAGGGTGACGCACGACAGGGCACATCGCCCAACGTGGATGCGGACGCGGCGCATGATACTGGAGACGAGCCTCCCAATTCGGATGTAATACACTTTGAGATGTTCGGGAGAGGAGACCAATTGTGCTGGGTATCTATCTGTACTTACGTACATATCTTCCCTCCTCATGCGATGAAAACCACTATGTCCTCATCCGTGATGGAATTCGACCGTGACATGGGCTCTGGTTCGGAGATCTCCTGCACAAACTCGTGGGTGACATTGATCTCGATGCCCGTCTGGGGAGAGCGAGCTTCGAGGACCTGCAGCATCGGTTCAATCGTGAGCGTCACATTAAATTGAGAAGATGAGGACGTGCCCTGGAGCTTCGCCGGTCCTCCGCTCCTTTGGCTGCCGCAAACCAGGTGGATAGCTGGAGCGATGGCCTCCCTGCCAAGCTGATGCCAAGACTTGCTCTTTCGGTCGCAAATATGCAGTGATGTTGGGGGAGGTTGATCCTGGTTTGATTGTAAGTCTTCTGATACGACCGGAGAGTAGAGATCAAGCCTACATAGCTAGCACGATGTTCACGTATACTGCCGCATCAAGTGATCAGTCACCGCCATGAGCGGTCCCGCTACTGCAGTCCACTCACGTTTTGAACCGACGACTTCTAACGCGATATACCACCAATTATCCTTGTTCTTCTTCTCCAGCAGCGACTGGTCGTACTATCAATACTAGACTCCAACCGGCACATTCCATGCAACTCACCAAGATGAACACGAGGACAGAGAACAACCTATAATCACGGTGAGACGGGTTTCTTCCTTGACGCACTGACAATGCTCACGTAACGACCATTCCTTCAGCAGCAACCCGACTTAGGTATCAGCAGTAAACGACAGAATGAGGGTAAGCGATGGTGCTACGCACCTGTGCTTAACGTGTACCGCACCAGGAAAGTCAGCCACGAGTTGGTGCTGCGATGACAGACTGGTCAGCGACACTGTTCAGGCGGGATCCCAGGTGACTGTGCTCTCACTCCTCGAACCCCGTCCGGCGGCGACGGAGATACAGGACGAGCGTCACGGTGAGTATGACGTTGGTGACAGCAGCGACGCCGGTTCCCCGCGTGACTAGATCCTATAGTGTAGCCATTGTTCATGCGGGCCTATACATACTGTTCCTCAGGAACCATTCACTTACTATATGGCTGTCACTGTATAGCTTAGATCGAAAGCTCAAGTGCAGTTGAGTGCGCGAATGAACACGATGAGTTGATTATTCGCTCACCAGTATACCGTAACCGCTAGATGGGGCACGTCAGCGAGAAGTATCAACAGACGAAGCTCGCTTATTCTCACCAATACTGAGCCCTGACATCGGCATACAGTAGATTAGATGAGCTCAGTAGTATAGCAGACTTAGATTGAAACAGAACTTACCTAGCTCAGTGAGTAAGAGACAAATCTGGTATCAACCGTTCAATACCGCTCCGGGAGACATTCCTGGCATTGTGGCTTACTGCAGTGATAGCGACCAGTCTACAGCGTTTGGATACTGACGAATAGTTCGTTGTCAGTCGACGGAGATGGCGGAGGCACTGCTCACACTGGTATAGGCGGTAGATGTAGTAGCTATAGTGCAATCTGTCAGCAGCTACAGCACCTCGGCGTCCGCTGTCCCATCGTACCTTTGACATGCTATGGTGATGGCGTCCTAGAAGCGATGCTATGTAAGAAGACTGAATGGCGCTATGGGGAACTTGAGCGCGTACCGAAGTCAAGGCCTGGAGCTGGTACCAGCGGGGTTAAGGTCCGAATGCAAGGCGCGACAACGAGCATAAAAACACGTACGTCAAAAGACCTGATCGCGCTGTGAGTAGGCCAAAGCGCACAAACGAGATCGATCTCACCAGAAGGTCTGCCAGATTACGGCTGAAGTGATATTCGACATGGATTGGATCGTCACCAGCTCGTGATAACTGCGTTCAATGCGTTCGTCATGGCCTGTGCACTGTGCCCGAGAGACCACTATCTCACCTGACGTGTGAACACAGCACGGATTGGAAAGTACTGAGTGATCTGGTGGCACCCGTACGATCGCTATCTTCAGTTGTTGTGGTCAAGTAACTCAAAGAAGACACACATACATGATAATCAATACCTGTCGGGGCCACCGATCTTCATTAGCTAGCTGTACGTGCACAAACATGAGAGTGCTCACATATAGTTTTTTGCGCAGAGGATCCTTGTGGCTGGCAGTCGCGTATTCGTACACTTGGTACAGTGAAAGCCCGAATAGCCTGTCCGTGGTGTTGCGTCAGCATATGGGAGAGACAAGAGGCGTACCAGCACGCATTACGCACATAAGGCTCAAGTAGGATCCGATTAGCATCGCCCCATAGCAGTTACTCACCGTCAACACATCTTGCGGAGAGGGAGGCATATCGCTTGTCCCTCGCACGCGAGGTAGGATGAGAAGGGACGGGATGAGTGCGAGAGCGCGGATGGATCCTGCCCGAGGACGAGGACGAGAATGCAGTTATACTAAGGTTACAGCGCAGCGCAACAGAAGTCCATATGGGTTCAAGCTTTAGATTCGGGCCGTTGCATCTGACGACAGAAGCAGTTGCACACCGGTATTCGGGAGAAGCGCGTGTTTGACATGAGAAGGGTGCTCACCGATGCAATACATATGTGGAAGACGACTACACGTCTGATCAGTCGTCTTCGAAGGAAGAGATCATACGTCGTAGCGAGTGCTACAGATGATCTTTGCACGCTGTCGTGAAGACACACGGAGGCCTTTGAAGTGTTGCGAGGTTCGCTTGGTCCAGCGTGCAAATAGTGGCGTCAAGAAGGTTTGGGTAGAGCTATTGCTACATGGAAGTCGATGGGACCGGGATACACACATACTCCAAGGCTTCTTTGACAAACATTGACAGATACCCGATACGCCCGAGCTAAATCAAGATGACGGGGCGCTCCAGTTTTCGTTCATACCCTGTATTTTGTCGTGGTCGGCCAGATTCGGCTTAGACTCGTATACGGTCATGACGGGTTCAAACTTGCGCTATGAACGACCAGTGAGCTGGTATAGCAATTCACGAGGATGTGTAGTGTACTCGCCTCGCTCCATTGACCCAGGAATCCGACATAGTATATCCGCGTTGTGTCCGCACCCTGAGAGGCCGGGAAGAACAAGGTGATAGAGGTCACGTTTGGAAACTTCGCGGGCCTAGGAGCGGTGCGTCAGTCATTTACATGATAGAAGGGCGCGGGAGCTTACATGACATGATACTCGCCAACTTCGCGACCTTGAGGAATGGTGAACTCTTGCACTGGCTTCTTATCCGCAATGTCGGAGAAGTCCATGTTCGGGGCGTTCGGGAACTACACCGCCGTTGGTGGGCATCCCGCGTGGTATGGACTCGGATCGAGACTTACCAACGCCACTTTAGCTGGAGTCTGGTCGGCAGGCCCTGCCTTCAGAAGTAGAGCGCGAAGCTTCACTGCTCCGGTGAAGGGCACCCGTATGATCCTATTGAGATCGGTGGTGAGAAGATCTCACCTGTCGAACGAGAATGGTTGTGGAGATATACATCTGATCATCTGCATCGGACTCAAGAAACTGTGCGAAATACATGTGAGTGCGGCGACCTCAGCTCAAGATGGTGGCGGTTGCGTACCTGTTCCTCGTCTAATCTCTGGTCCCAGGGCTTGATGACCTCCGGTCCTTTGCCGGGTTCTTCAGCATTCATCGCGACCACGTTCCCGCGGTCGATGCGAGAGAAGAGGTTGTCTCGATGGCCGACATTCTCTGGCAGACCGTGGTCGTGGTCGTGATGATGGCTCTCGTCGTGACATCCACCACCATGTGAGTGATTGTGTGCCATCTTGTCGTTCTTCGTCGTAGAAAAAAGGCGACTAACGAGTGGCTTGAATGCGTTAGCTGTAGGCTGCTGTAGGTAGTGGAGTGAAGCGCCTGTGGTGGGGTGTGATTGCCACAACACAAACATCCACAAATACAACTGTTCACCCGAGCGTCTATAAAACTTTGTTGTTATCCTCCTCCCACCAGGAGTGACCAGGTTGACCGTTCCGCAACGGTCTGTTCTGACACCTCGAGCTCAAGATGTCCTTGTGAGTGTTCTTACAACATATGCGTCTTTCCATGATGGTACTTCGTAATTTGCGTTCGATCGCTCTCTTCCTCACACCAAAGGGGCGCACACGCCTGTGTGCCCTGGGGAAGAGGGTATGAGACAAACCTACACTACTGATCCTTCCTTTGTCAATTCGCGTCGAATACTCGTGATTGACTTTGTGGTTCCATAGGTGCCAATCCTGATGGAACGGTGGACTGGCCGCGCATGTTCGCGAGACTCGATGCGGTATATAGGTGTAGAGATCCATCGCGGGTAAGGCTCGCGACACTACTGTGATTGATAGGATATTGTGTATGTACGATGTATGGTACAATATAGCCTCTGGAGTGGGAAACCAGCCGATAGCAAACCAAACATACCACGAATCAAATGCACGCGGCCAGAAGATCATGTCGAGTCTTCGAGACCGGCAGCCTACGCCCTCCCAGCTCTTCTCCCCCTCCCTCTCCTCCCTCTCGCGACAGGCCTCTTCCCGCTCCCGCTCGACGCAGCGACGACGTCCGGGAGCTGCGGCAGCGTCAGCTCCTTGTCCAGATCCAAGCCCAGCTCCATCTCCCACGGCTCCTTGCCCCGCCTCCCCTTCGCGCCCCCCGGGCCCTGCGCGTCCGCGTCCACGTCGGCCTGGAGGAGGATCTTCAGCCGGTCGAGCTCGCCGTTCTGCCGCGGGTCTGCGTACGCGACGCGCAAGCTGTCCTCGTGCGCACCCGCGAGGAAGCTGTGGTCCTCCTCTCCGGAGGACGTGTCCGGCTGCCTGAATACCTTCTTTGACGAGCTGCCGCCGCTCTGCCCGCGGAGGGGCGGCGAGGCGGCAGAGGTGGGGCTCGCAGGGGTGCCTCGCAGGGACGTGTGCGACATGTTCGACTGGGGAGGGGATAAGCGAGATACTGAGGATTCGGAATGCGGGTAGAGAACAGAAGAGACGTACCCTTGTGCGCTGGAAAGGTCGCGAGCGCTTGCCCAGCCGCGACTCCTGCGCTTCGAGTCTGCGCTCTTCCTCCTCCGAGCGCCGCTTCCCGAGGAGGGAGGTGATGCGGTCCTGGATGACCATCGTCGCCTGCCTGGTGACTTTGTTCGGAGTGTTCGGCGTCCGCTGTCCAGGCATGCGCAACGGCGAGGGCGACTCCGACGACGGCACCCGGTCTTCGTACAGCTTGGACGGGACCGAGACGCTGTCCTCTTGGTCTGGGGGTTCAGAGGGCTCCACGGCGGATTGCGTCGCGAGAGGCACGTCATAGGCACTCCCTATTGAAGGCTGTCGCGCAGATGGTGGGGTGGGTGCGGGTCCGAGGAGCATGTTGGGCATACCAAACGC
The DNA here is from genome assembly GCA_022606115.1 of Daedaleopsis nitida. NCBI lineage: Eukaryota > Fungi > Basidiomycota > Agaricomycetes > Polyporales > Polyporaceae > Daedaleopsis > Daedaleopsis nitida. The sequence continues at coordinate 2,392,778 of JABYQM010000005.1, read as the reverse complement.
CTCTACCTCCATCTGCTCCGCTTGTCCTGGACGCACGGCCGAGGGAGGCGGATCGCCGTAGGAGAGAGACTGGCCGCGCCAGCCGGGCGACTCGGCGTTGGTGATGTCGTGCATGGTCGCGTCCGTCGCCTTGACCTTCCCCTTCCCTTTGACGTCGGTCTTCGCCGCTGGAGGATGCTGCTGCGAAGCCATGAACTCATCAGGCTCGCGCGGATGGGATGCGACAGGGAGGTCGAGGAGGCGGCCTTCGGCTATAGGCGAGATAGAGGGTATGTCCCCGGTAGTAGCGATGTTTGCGAGCCACGACAAATCGACGATTGGGGTACCCCATTCGCGCGCTTTATCTGCCTTTGCACCTTCACCAGAGGGACATAGGAGATGGGTTACATGACGAGAGAACTTAGGGGCGTATGTGAAGCCTGATGAAGTTGCTCAGCACACAGACGGAGAGAATGTACGGCAGGGAGACCCAACGTACCTAGGGCACGGACAAGTCTCGTATATGTGAATAGCTCTACAGGATCCAAGCCTGAGAAGGTGAGCACTATCTCCTCTGCGACGTGGATGGGAATTTGGATTTTCAGTGGCGTGAACGTGATGTGCTCCTCTGGCAAGCACACCCGCTCTTGATAGATGCACCGCTCAAGCCAGCACTCGGTCCTGTATTTGGCGCGCTCGTCCTCGTCCGTCTCTTGCCTGAAGATATTGCTTCCACTGCGCATCACGCCGAAAGCTCAGTTCACCTGAGGATCACGGTCGATGTGACAAGGGTCGTACCTGATAAGCCGCACCACGATGTAGTCGACGTCGTCGTCGTCGTCATCTAGCCCGACCCAATTGCCGCCACACTCCTCAATCGCGTTCTTCACGCTTGTGGACCGTGCCTCGCCCAGCGCGCGGAACCTCAGACCTGTGAAGATCGTCCGGGCGGCGTCCGAAATTTCCGTTCCGTGCGTGAGCACGTCCTCCGGGGCAGCACTCCCCTGCCGACTGGACGAGGCGATCGGGACGTCGGACGGCATCCCGCCCATGCATTGAATGCTCCCCACAGGGCGTTGCAGAAACGAGGATGTCCGCACCATGGTCGCAGTGCGCTGAAACGGCTGCCGTACGCCCCCAACCGGGGTCGATGCGTCCTTGGTGGCGGGCATGAACGAGCGCGAGCGCTGGAAATGCGAGAGCGCACTGATGGGCTGCCGCTCGTCCCCCGCTGCGTCCAGATCTTTGTCCTTGCCCTTGAAGGTGCCGCGGCGGGATAGCAGATTCTTGCTGGGCCCGGCGCGGGATGGGGACCCCTCACGGCGCAGGGCCTCGGCGGCGGCCTTCGCAGATTCTGCGGCTTGCGACTTGGACGGGCTGCGGATGAGGCGGCCGCCTTGAACCTCGAACCCCCGCGGCTTCAGGATGCTCTCCCATAGGTGAAGCGTCATGGCGGGGACGCGCTTCCCGGAGGCGATCTCATCCTCGTCGTGGGGCTGCTGTGGTTGTGGTTGAGCGGGGGCCTTGGCGCGTGCGGAGGTTTCCGCATTCTGGATCTCGGAGGAGACGCCATCTTCGTTTGGGGTCGTCGGAGAGGGTGGTGGTGGAGAAGTCACCCCTGCGTGGATGTCAAGGTCACAAGTTAACAACATTTTTATGACGCGTACAGTGCCAAACGTACCTTCTGGAAGCTCCCTCGGAGGAGGCCGCGGGTTTGTTACCAGGTACCTCTCTTCGTCAAACAGCCCGCCGAATTTGAGGGAGTCCCAAAACCAATCCTCCCAGACGATCTTTATACTCGCCTCGCCCATGCTGTTAAACTTCTGCGCGTAATGCACCTTCTCACTCTCCCCCTCGCTCGTGTTGCCGCATAGCAGATGTGTGACTTTCACAGGCCTCTCGATTTGCTTGACGTACGTCCCCCCCAATCTGCTGAGTTCGCGGTTGATCTCTAGCCGACGACTTACGTCGTCCATGCCCGAGACACAGAGGATGACCCCTAAGAATGTCGGCAAACGGTGCTGCCGTACGCTCTCCTGCACGTCCACGTCGTCTCCGCGCAGCCAAACCTTGTGACTCTCAATGATCCAAGACGGGTGCATGATCGGTATTCGATGTTCCAAGGCGCACTGCAGAATATTGGAGTCAGATACTGCGCTGCCCAAATGTCTAGTGCACGCGTACCTTGTATTTGGGACTGCCGGGTCCTTCAGAAACGAGGTGCGTCACTTGATCCGTCAAGTTGGTCACGGATTGCGCGCCGAGCTCAAGAGCGAGTTTGAATAATGACGTCTGACAGAGAACATGAACGTGTCAGAAGCGGTACGACAGAAAAGGGTGCAACCCCTATGCGTGGGGTTTATGCCGCCAGCGCCAAGGCTGATCGAATACTCGACAATCGAGCTTCACTTCAGAATGCCCTATTACACCGATATGTACGGAGCCGCGAGCCCGACAATGCAGTCATGAACAGGGCAAGATAATCCTCGGGTCCTCGCCTTCTGCCTTTGCGGGACACCTCGCGGCTATTACGACCACACTGCACCAGGCCTCTCCGGTGGAGGTGTGATGGTGTCGCGAGAATAAAGTCCAGCGCACACAGCGCTAATCCAGAGGCGATACGGCGTCGAACAAAAGTTCTTCCAAGACTTGTAAAACACAACAGATAGGGAGACCATTTGCGCAGTTACGTTTGAAAAAGAAGCTCGCTCACCTTGTCTTTGATACCCGTAGCACATAGAACAAATCCTTTGAAGGGTCTCGGACACAAGTCCTGGTGGGATATCTCTTCGTCCGAGTCGAGTCCAGAACTTTGCGCCCATGTCGAGTCTGGTGTTCGGAGATCCTTGCGGGTGGATGGTTGGGCAGGTCTCAATTTCACTCCGGGGACCTGTACGAGTTGTGAACACGGTGTAGCGGCTGTAGAGATGTCGCTCACGCACCTTCTTTGACCTGTTCACCCTGCGAAACGACATATCTCCAGTTTGCTAGATGATTGAGAGGTGGGTAGCGCGTGCGGTGTCGCCAAGAACGCGTCGATGGCCGTGAAGTTCAGCAAACAGGTTATGCAAGACGTACTCAATGTCACATATAGAGGTAAAGCGTGAGAGTGCGGGTGTAGAGGAAGGCGGTCGATGTGGCTACCTGGTGGCTACACGAGTGCTGGACGACGCGGTTCGACGCGACGGACCATATTTAGGGCAGGGCTCAACGCGACAGTCACGTGCAGCGTTAACAGGCGCCCGCTGCCCTTCGTCGCCGAGCCGTGCGTGGACAGCGAGCAACCCTCCTCCGCCGTTGTCTGCCATGATCTCCGCCGCCCTCCGCTCTAGCTCAGCGCTCTCTACGAAGGCTCAGCTTCGCTCCCTAGCGACTGCCGCCGCAGCCTCATCAACCTCCACAACGTCCTCCTCCGAGCCCCTTACTCATTTCCGTATCACCCTCCGTCGCTCCGCTATTTCCCTTCCTCAGAACATCAAGGATACCCTCACGTCGCTCGGCATTCACCGTCGACTACAAACCGTCTACCACAGACACACCCCAGATATTGCAGGCAAGATTCTGACGGTGAAGGAGCTAGTGATGGTGGAAAATGTCCCAGAGTCGGCCGTGCGGACGAAGTGGGAGCAGAGGCAGGAGAGGAAGGCTCCGCGAGGTTATGTTGTGCAAGGCTCAAAGCTAGAGGACGAGCTATGACCTCTCGCGACGCTTGGTGCGTGATCATATCCCTTTTTGTATGTGATACGAAATTGACTACAGTATCGTTACTAGGTCTTTGCTGTACACAACCCCGATCTAATGCGACCAACCGGTTAATGCAGCCTCTTTTTCGAAGGTCTTCGCTACAGTATGCTGAGCTGTGCTTCCGAAGCGTTGTGCTCGGTGCGCGTCGCCTGCACAATTCCTTGGCACTTCGGCGATAGAGCATAGTATCGTTAAACGTCCTTGAGTATTGTCGAGGTGAAGATGTCACGGTCATCGCGTCTGTGAACCATGGCATCGACTGTAGTTGGCTCTGCTGGTTCTCGAGACCGCCTGGCTCGGGCGCATCAAGACTTCCTTCGACGCAGAATGGTCCCGCTGTGTCACGCGAGCTATTCCCAGCCTATCTTTTCTCCGACAGCCGTCTTTCACATTTATCCGACAACCGTATACGTGCTGATGCTCATCGTAAACAAAGCATCTCAATCTACCGACAATTTGCACATTCAAGAGTTCAATCGGACACCTGCATCCAGCAATCCACCCTGAATCCACCGGTGGTGATTACCCGGGCGCCTACGACTAGTGCCTAAGTAGTGGTTGGTGTTATACTTATCGAGGCTTGATCAAGAACAATTCGCAAGAACCTTCCACAAGAACATCTATCCTTTCAATCATGTATCTGCTGAGTGACATCATATTTAGAGCTGAAGTGAGTACCTGGCTTGTAGCCACTCAATCTATGTCATGACGCCCATAGTGACTCAGAAACTCACAATCGCTCACTAGTACCGCCTGAGTACCGCTAGCCACAATTTCCAAGAACGACGGAGGGCTGGCGGAGTAACCGAGGCATGCGACCTCCGGGACACACTCTGTTTCTCCAGAAACTAGGACCAAGTTACGATGTTCATCCGCACCTTCCGAGGCTGCAGACCAAGGTCCGAAGGTCATCATCAATAGCAGCGGTTCCCGCTTCTTCCTCACAGAATAGCTACATCACGCGCCCCCTTGTGATCAGCCATCCCAGGGGGACAATTCTCGGCATATCGACGGATACGCGACCGTCGCCAAGGGTCCCTTTGGGGTCGTGCGTACCCGCGTCGCTCGACGGTGCGTCACATTACACCTCTCCGTGGTACTTAAGCACGGCAAGGCGATCGTGGTCGCGGTAACCAGACCCGTTCCCCCTCGCTGTCTCTGGTCACCGTTTGTACCATGAAGAGTGTCGCCCTTTCACTCGCTGTTGCGCTTGCCAGTGTTGCGCCCTCGTTCGCTGTGTCTACCTGGGGCCAGTGTGGAGTGGGTGTCACCCTCATGTAACATCTAAAGAGAGTAGATCTGACTGGTTGCATAGGGCTCTGGCTGGACTGGCGACACTGTCTGTGTCTCCGGCAGTGCCTGCGTCAAAGTGAATGACTGTACGTCTGTCTCTACTTCGCTTTGCTACATTCAGATTCCCGTTGACTCCTTCCCAACTTTCAGACTACTCGCAATGCCAACCCAGCAGCGCGACAACGACCGCTAACCCGGCCAACCCGAGCAACTCCCTCTGCCCGTCTGCGACCACGAAGCTCAAGTTCTTCGGTGTGAACCAGTCCGGCGCAGAGTTCGGTAACAACGTCATCCCCGGCGCCCTCGGCACGGATTACACCTGGCCCGCGCCGTCCTCGATCGACTTCTTCGTCCAGCAGGGCTTCAACTCTTTCCGCGTGCCGTTCCTCATGGAGCGTGTCAGCCCGCCAACGACGGGTGGCATGACCGGGCCATTCAACCAGACGTACCTCCAGGGCCTGAAGGACACCGTGAACTACATCACAGGCAAGGGCGCGTACGCCATCATTGACCGTGAGTCGTGATACTGGGATTGGTCAGTATATCGGCTGATTGTGGTGGAACGCAGCGCACAACTTCATGATCTTCAACGGCGCAACGATCTCGAGCACGAGCACGTACGTCCCTCCAGTTCGCTACGTCGGCATTGCGCTCGTCTGACGACTCATTTTATCGCAGTTTCCAGGCCTGTGCGTATCGACGTTGGGGGTACCCTCTGATCTCGTGCTAACATGTATCTTCTTCAGGGTGGCAGCAGCTCGCGAACGAATTTGTGAGTGTCAGCAGAGGCTTCTCTTGCACCACAAGTTGACTCTTCTCCGCAGAAATCCAACACCAAGGTCATCTTCGACCTCCAGAACGAGCCGTACGACATCCCCGCCCAGACCGTCTTTGAGCTCGTAAGCCCCTCTCTCTCTCCGCACTCCTTACCAAGCGCGCTCACATCATCCCTCTCTGCTCTGCAGATGCAAGCCGGTGTGAACGGCGTCCGTGCCGCCGGCGCGACCTCGCAGCTCATCCTGGTCGAGGGCACCTCCTGGACGGGCGCCTGGACGTGGACGTCCTCGGGCAACTCGCAGGCGTTCGGCGCGATCAAGGACCCGAACAACAACGTCGCGATTGAGATGCACCAGTACCTCGACTCGGACGGGTCGGGCACGTCCCCGACGTGCGTGTCGTCGACGATCGGCGCGGAGCGCCTCCAGGCGGCGACGCAGTGGCTCCAGCAGAACGGCTTGAAGGGCTTCCTTGGCGAGATCGGCGCGGGCTCGAACGCGGACTGCATCAAGGCCATCCAGGGCGCGCTGTGCTCGATGCAGACGTCCGGCGAGTGGATCGGCGTCGCGTGGTGGGCGGCGGGCCCGTGGTGGGGAGACGTGAGTGTCTTTTCTTTTGGGTGCCGCTTGAGGTGTCGGGCGAGGAACGGACGCTGACGAGGAATCTTTGCGTTTGCAGTACTACCAGAGCATCGAGCCCCCCACCGGCCCCGCCATTGCAGAGATCCTCCCTCAGGCACTCATGCCCTTCATCTAACGATATCATGGTGCAGTGCGAGTGTAGGGGAGGGTTTGGCAAAACTCGTGAGGATGTTCAAGTTGTATACGTAGAGAACTTTGGACTAGGGCTTGTCCCGTGTCTTACTCATGAAAATAAGATATCTCATTTACCCTCACCCATGTCTGCTTATCGGCGACTGAACGCGCTCACACACACGTATGACGGAAAGCCATTGTTATTAGACCATGCATATTGGTGTCAGATTCAATTAGTACACCCGGACCGTCGAAAGTAGTATCTACAGTACAGAAAACCATCGCGCATTCACGTGAGTGGATATCCTATCCGCGCATAAGTGCAGCAGATAGCACCAGTATTACAGGAGTATGTTTAATCATCCCTCCAGAATTATATAGCATTCGCGCCATCGTCGACACAATGTCTGGCCTTCACATCTGCAGGATACAGTCAGCTCCGGTTCTCGACCAATTGCACGGGCCGTCCAGCACTTCGAGGGCACTCGGGGACTTACCAGCCACGCCCAGAACGCCTCGAACTTGTTCCTCGGCGGGGGCTCATCGTACGTGTCCGCCTCGATCTCCTGGAGCCCGCTGACGAAGTCCATGTTCTCGGGTCGCACGACGGGGACGCGGTAGACGAACTTCGCGCCGACGTAGAGGATGGGGAACATCACGAACGGCATGTAGTTCGTGACGAACGTCTCCGTGCTCCACTGTCCGCGGAGGAAGACCGTCCAGCCGGAGAACTGCAGGATTGTGCATCGGTGAGCGGCGGTACGACGGTAGTCCAAAGCCGAGGAAGGGGTAAGGAGTGCGGGCAAGTGAGTGAGGGAGCTAGGCGGAAGAGGAGAGAAGTGAAGGATACGTACGAGGCAGATGAAGACGCTCATGATCATGGACCACCAGGCCGCGTAGGGCTGTAGACGGTTGTAGTAGGGCAGCTTCGTGCGGTCATACCCTTGTTGTGTGTAGCCCTTGTGGAAGCGGATGTATGTGAGGGAGATGCCGAACCATGTCATGAGGCCGGATATAGAGGTCACTGGAGGGGTGAGGAATAAAGCACTCAGTCATATAATCACGACTAGAGTGGATGCACGAGGAGAGAGGAAGTCGAGGCGGACTTACTGTTGACAAACCAGTTGAAGACGCGGCCGGCACCACTGGAAATGCTCATGTAGGCGAGCGCGGCGAAGAGGGCGTTGAATACGAGCGCTGGTAGCGGGAGACCGTGCTTCGTCAGTTTGGCAAAGAACTTCGGGGCATTGCCCGCAATCGCAAGACTGTCTACAGACAATGTGAGCATTGCACGGTTTTCTGACAAGAGCTGTAGTTGACTTACAGAGCGCGCGAGAGCTAGTGTACAGGTCGCTAGAAGCGGCAGACCACGCGGAAGTCAGGAACGCAGCATTGAGTACCTGGCGTGGGACCAGTATGAGTGACCGTGGCTCGCGCGAAGTAGGACAGACTTACAGAGGGTAGACCGGCGATTCCTGCACGTTTGATCGCGATCACGAAGGGCGACTTGGCAGCGTTGGACGTCTTCAAGTTGAGGTCGCCCTCGTTCGAGGGCACAAGCAGACCGATGATGATGACACCACAGATGTAGAAGAGCAGAATGCGGATATAAACGCGCTTGATAGCCTTGGGAAGGTTACGACGAGGGTTCTTGGCTTCTCCGGCTGCGATCTGGTGGTGCAAATGTCAGCCATGCGAGTTTCGCTAGGAGCCTTAGGATTATTATGACGTACTGCGACGATCTCAGTTCCGATGAATGAGAACGCGGACTGCTCGAGCACTTGGAACCATCCCAGGAAACGACCTTCTGCTCCTGAGATCCCGTTGAACTGGACAAAGGGACCTGGGTTCTTCCAGTAACGAAAGCCGAGTCGGTCGTGGCTTGGACCGCCTCCGAGGTCAAGCACGATTCCTAGAATAATGAGTCCGGTGATCGTGACGACTTTGATTGAGCTAGGTTGGTTTCGTGTGAGCGACGGCGATCCGACGCCTCTACGAAGAAAGGTGACTCACGCGAATATGAACTCGCATTCTCCGTACACACCCGCTCCGAAGAGGTTGATGACCACCACGACCACGAGACACATAGTTATCCACACGGCATTGCTCACGTCCTCAGTCCAGAAGTTCATGAGCACCGCAGCCGCGCTCAACTCCGTCGGTAGCAGGATTGTCCAGTTGTACCCTGTCAATCGAAGCGTCAGTTTAGACAGCTCTCTCACCGCGTACGCATGGTCGCTGCGGATGCATACAGTAATTCCAACCCTATGTGCAGCGCATAGCTGAGTCAGCATATCGATCACGCCGGAGGCGAGCGGGACCACTGACCATTGCGAACGACAATGCGGGGTCCACGAAGCGCCCCGCCAGCTTGATGTGTCCACCTGGGAGCGGTAGGAACGCAATCATCTCTCCGAGTGATATCTGCAGTTGCAATGGATGATGCCATGTTGAGCACGCTTGGTGGCTCAAATTGGAGTACTGGACGAGGACGTACCATGACACTGTAACAAACCGTGCCGACTGTCGCGTAACCAAGAAGGAGTCCGACAGGCCCACCCGCAGCCAACGAGGACGCGGTGCCTAAGAAAAGCCCAGTTCCGATGACACCTAGGGCGAGAGGTTGGCTGAAGTCGTAGCTTAGGATGCGTGGAGAGGCACGTACCACCAATACTACGACAGATCGTGATCGTGAATCAGTAAGGCGTACAGATGCGAGGCTCAGGTAGGATCTGACGGACCTGATCATGGCTATATGCCTGTTCTTCAACTGTCGCTTCAGCGTCGGACCACCGCTCAGGCCTTCCGCGGGGCTCGACTGAGACTCGGAATCATAGTCGCGGTCGAGAGGCTTCTCCTGGATGACCGTAGTGGTGTTGGGAGTCTTCGCGCCCGCGTCGGCGTGCTTGTCCTCGTAGGCCATGGTGGAAGTTGAGGAAGGAAAAGCCGGAGGATACGTGGGAGCAGAAGCAATGAGAACTACGGTCATCTACGGTAGAAACCCGCATTTCGCTCGAGGGTGATCCGATGCACCTGGACTCCGTGAGGTCAGCCGGAGAACATGGCGCTCATACGTACAGTGGCGAACCGCGCGCCAGGTTAATTCTGGAGCGTAGATGGACGTTGGCGGTGCTTCCCTGTGTGGGCCGTGTAATGGAAGTGGCATCGGCAGGCATATTTGGGGGAGAGCATGTCGAGCCAAGAGGTCAAGTTTCCATTCTGTTCTCTGTGGGAGCTATGACGTGACAGAGGAGGAGGATGGTATTTGGCAGCCTGGGCGACTCGTACACTGGCAGCAGCGCTGGATTGCCCTTGGCGAGACTGTATCACCTCATGAGCGCGACAAAACGGCATGATAACCTAGTAACACCGTACAGCGGTTCGCAAGCAGGACCATATGCGGCGGTCTCTACTCATCCATGGCGCATGTGTTTTCGGATCCTCTTCACTGAGTGAGGTTTGATGTGTAGCACCTCGACTCGATGGTGACCTGACGCATGATTCTGCCAGAAGAAGATGCGTAGAGATGAATCGCGTAGCACAGAGGCGCTCACCTTCTCGAGAGGCACGCGCTGCGAATCATGAGTTGCGCCCAACGCGATGTCAGTTCCATGCATTCCGAGTCCCGACGTCGGACGGTCCGGTCGTGGCTCCCAGATTTGACAGCGGGTTACGACTACTCAAGCTGCGCGCCCGTGTTACCATTGTACACGCAGTCAAGACCATAAGCACTTACGCAGCAAGAAGGGTGTCCACGTACACCGACAGTGAGGGGTAGACATGTTCACACTGATCCCCCTAAACGTACAATCGGTCAAGATCATAGCGCGTGCTTTATCGATATAGTTGTAGGTGAAAACGATTGTCTACAAGACGTTTGAGAGCGATACCAGGACATAGTCGAGGCACTTACGAAGGTCAAGACCAGGACATTGACTATCCTGCGAATCTGGAAGTAAGCAAATTGTCGTTTCCATGTGGAAGCACCCTGTAAGAAGGACTAAACGGACAATGAAAGTGGACTCACCCGTGACGATTGCATATAGGATCAAGATATTAATGATGGCCAACTAAAGAGGACGACGCGCGTTCCATGCCCCGGTCCCCCGGGCCGAGCTTAGTCGGCTCCGGCCGAACTAACTTAACCCGCCGGTCTCCGCCAGCCTGCAACTCACGCGGAGGATACAGCCTAACAGTACGTCAACGTTCTAGAGGTACCTGAGACTAAGCATAGAGAAGACACTTCATCAAAGGCTGCCACTGTGAGTACTCGTCGTACAGATTATTGACCACCGACTTTAAAACCTGTTGAGAGAGCTTAGCTCCTGAGCAGAGATGATCTACCAGTGAAGCTATATTGGCATAAGCTAACGAGCACGAAGCGTTGCTAGAGTAATACACTAGCAAGGTTGCTTGCCCCCAGCTGTCAGGTATTGTAATAGGACCAGCACCTGACCAATATCATACACGGCGATGGTCCCACTCCTCCATGGCATAAGTGTCGGTCGCTACCTCTGTTGTGATTTTGATGTCGAGCATTTCGGCGCGAGGGTGACTCGGAGCCTGAGGGATCTACGAGCGGCGGTAAGTGAGGTTTACAGAACAGTGCAGGTGCGATCTCAGGCTGTGTAGCATGTACCTACCCTCGGAAGAGCGACGCGCTGACTGGCGGTGCCAAATACGATGCTGGTTCCGTACACTCCGACGTCGGAGGCTTCAATCAGCCCGCCACTTCCTGACAGCATCTTCCGGGTGTTCAAGCTATGTCCGAGCAGCCTCTAGTGTGTATGCTTGCGAGATTGGTAAGGGAGTCTACTTACGCGACAAGGAGAGTATTTGCGTATACTGATAGGGAACACGGGTCAGGAGGGTAGCAAAGATTAGCGATGGCGCTCTAATACGCACATTTGGTGACAATGACGGCGAACGCCACGTAGATGAGATTATCGGAGTAAAGGACAGTCTACATGATGCATCAGCGAAACGGCAGGGCATCGTACAGGTACGACAAGCTTACGAAGAGGAAAGATAATATGTTAAATATGCTGTGGAGTTTACCCGTTAGTGCATATCCGTTTGTGTGATGTGTCCGCCTCAGTACCCAGTCAAAAGTCCTGACGCTTCGTTAGCATCTAGGCTCCTCAGCATGAATAAGCCGTCTCACCTGTGCTGATCGCATACAAGATCAACAGGTCGATTATCGAGTCCGTTCTGACGACATAGGGTCAGCATTCATGCGTCGGACAGTCAGGAATGGAAACAAAGCCCGACCGCTTGATTCCAGTACGACTTCGATGCAAGGTGACGATGAGAACGCTTGTCAAGAGGAGATCAGCCGTCACGGCCATGGCGGACCCAGTCGAAATCAGCCACTTCGAAGAGAATTCATGTCAGCACCGATCGGTGCGAGACTAATCTCTAGTACTTAGTGGCAACTTACTGTTAGGTGTTCGAAACCCGCGAAAGTAGGTATTATGAACCTATGGTGAGATTGTCAGAGAATCCTCAGATGAGATGTTGTAGGTTACGTTACGAACGTCTCAATGGTCGCAGCTAAAATGAGAGCGATCAGAGCAAGCACGATAATGACATTCAGTGTCGCAGCACTCACCAGCGAAGAATGCTTCCAGTGGAAGTACATTGAGTACGGAGGATAAGATAACAAAGATGGTAGACATCACCTAGTTCCCCGATGAGGAGGGTCATCTGAGACGGCTCATCGTCAACGGGATTCAGTCGACGGAGATGTTGGTCAGCTTACCGCCACAAAAACGAGTACCTTGTAGCGAGGTCCAACTAACATATCACAATCGCGTCATTTACAAGCGGGATATCTGACAGAAGAAACGAACCTAGGAACACACGCCATGCGAAGAAGCTGGAATACTTCAGTGGCGGATTTACGGGAATGATCAAGATAGCGAGGCAGACCTCTGGGAGACGATGATAATCCCGCCCTGAAGCCATGGCATTAGAGAAGTCAAACTACGGACACGTCACGACAAAGGAGGACTCACGGAGCATATCAAGAGAAGCTATTCCGCTCGGTTAAGCATTACTTCAGGGAAGGATAGCGCATACTCACCTTGATGGACCTGTTGCAGCACTCAGATGGTTGCCAGTCACGTATTGTGGGAGATATCAACGTGAGACTCAACTCACCAGCTCCCGAACAAGAGCGCAGTGGGGTTGAAGTAGTTTGTCACAAGATAGAAGTAGCTATGTAGCGACCGGCAGGTTCAGTAAGAGTAGATCCGGATCCTGATAGAATGTGGCGTTACGCACCAGACATGACAACAGAGGACCATATGGATCGTCTCAAGCAAGCTGCGCAACATATCAATAAGAGAGCGGCAATGCGCCGGTGGTACGCACATCGTGGTACAAACCTGTTCATCGTAGACGGTCAAACACTGTATACTCAACAGGATTGAGAGGAGTCCAATCACTCACGACAACTTTCAGCCAGGTCTTGTCAGAGGGAAACATTCGGAAGTATCGATACGATTGATGCAAGGTCATTCCATACAAGCTGCCAAGGTTCGAGCATCAATACTGCCACAAGGTTGCCGCGAAGATGACAAGAGGGGCGGAGGGACTGACATGAGACTCAGAAACGTGCCTAACAGTACCGCTCCGAACGTGTTGTCCAAGGCTGGCAGGTTTGGCAGTAGGTCGAACGGGTTTTCTGTCGGAGGTGCAGAAGGAGTGGGGAGCGACATGCCGGTGACTGGATGGACGTGAGATGATGATAGAGGGGTGTGGTGTTATGCTAAAGGAGGCTGTGATATGCCGCTTGACGGGCGCGGCGGGAGGCCAGCGGCCACGAAAATGGAGTGACACAGTGCTTCGATTGATGCGCCGATAGAGGCGTAGACCAACGACGTGATAGATTTAGAGGAGGAGTATGTGGCAGCATGGGTAATGTCGAAAAACGCGAAGACGCCGTTGAGACTAGGATCAACAGCCACTTGTGGTCTGAGAGATGGACAAACCGGTGTGGCGTTCAAAATCTGTCGATGACCTGTCGCCTTTCCGAGAGGTCAGCCTTTGCAAGGACAGGTAAAGTACATGACAAGAGGCCAAACCGCTTGTTGACCAGAAGGATTGGATATCGCAGAGATGTGAACGGTCATATCAGATCACCGAGTGCTGCCTTCGTGAGCGCGACGCCGAGTGCGCTGAGCGCACTGGACCTTGGTTTTAATCTGACGCATTAGATCACGTACGATGGAGGTTCTGCCTGTACTGATAGCAGTATCTAGATATGAGCGTGCTATCAGATGTCGTAGGCGAGCGGGATACTTACGGACTGTGAGGAAGTAGTGCATTGAACGTCTCCATCGTTTCCGATTTGAAGCTTCGAAAACCCGGGGGATCTCCGAGACATCCACTGCTTATGCTGACACAAATAGTTGCTTTTGGGTCGTGATGCTGCGCGCCTCAGGTCTTAGAAAGAGTGTGGAGGAGGACAGGAAAGCTCACATTCAAACTTTAACTTGAACGTCGGACAGAGGCAGGGGCCGGGAGTCCGGGACGGCCGGGTGGCGCGCGTCCATCACGATACCGGTTCGATTGGCGAGCGGTTCGACCCCTGCTCACGAACCGAACCGAGTTGAACTCCCCCTCTAGATGACTTCTTGGACTTTTGACTTCCGCCCAACCGTCGACTTGCGCCTTGAGCTTGACCGTCTCCCAACTCACTTGATACGCACATCACAGATACCGGGATCTCGACGCTCGACACTCCGGAACGCTGAGCGTTCAACGTGAGACGACATTGGTATGCACTCGAGCCCTGCCAGAATCGAGTCCGACTCGATGGGCACTCCAGTGGTACTATGCGAACGTTAGCTGGTAATTGCCCTCATCTTGATCGAGCCGAATACTCGCTACACCTCTAGGCTCTAGCGATCTATAGTGGAGTCATCAGAGACGAGCAGCCATAGTAAGAGCTTGACAGCTAGGCCATCCGGAACCATGTGACACTTGAAGCTTGAAGCTTGAGGCGGCCTTGAGGACCGCGGTGAGTCTCAGGGTACGGTGACAAGATTGAACGACACCCGACAGCATGATCAGGTATAGGACATGAGAAGGGTTGTCACACATGAGACTGACGTGATGTTCCCGCGCTAGGGCCATATAGGCCGTTTATCGAGGTTGGAGAATTCATCAACGCTCTGTCACTTGAACCTTTCCCCCGCCCCCTCTGGGACAATGCCGTTCAACGACACGCTTGGGGCTGGCTACTTAGGCAGTCTCTTTGCAGCAGGGTATATCAATCATGCTTTGCTACCCATAAGACCCTAATTTGTCTAATCCGACAGACTCTACGGGATCACATGTCTACAGACCTTCATATACTTTCAAGATGGCACTCATGACAATCGTATCGTCAAGTACCTCGTGAGCCGCACATATCTTTTGAAAACCGTACGCCAGGCTTACGCGACATGACAGGTAACCGCCTTGTTGTAGGACATGATACCCCTCTTTGTCTAGCGGTACCGTCGCTTACCGTATATCTATCAAGCTTGCTTGACTCGGTGCACATGGCGGTGACCACACATTGCATGTACTGGTACGTAATTTTTCTCGCCCTCAGTCCTTCCTGATGCACTGACCAACGTGTAGGTATATGGTCACCAACTACACCAATTCTTCCGCAATTGGGGTTATTCCTTGGTGAGTAGGAGGAGCTCCACCTATTATCATCGCGCTCTTTTTCAACACCGCAACGGCCCATCTGTAGGAGTCTGGATGTGAGCCGCGTCCCATGACCAGGCGACCTTTGAGCTTGACATACATCATCTAGGCCGTGATCCTCTTGACAGTGCGCGGTACTATTATCTACATTTGCGGTGTAGACTGACATGCGAAGATCACAAGCGACACCTTGGTCAGGTTGTAAGTCTCCGGGCTTGTCGCACAGTGTTGACAGCGCTCAGAGTCACATGCCGCCAGGTTCTTCACCTACAGGATCTGGATACGTAAGTCCTATCCTTGATAAGGCGACAATGTACCGACCACGTTATGCAGTGAGTGGGAGAAACCGAAGTTTATGCATCTCGTTGGTGCGTATACTCCCTGGCTGCTATGTCTATCTGCAGCTCACCACGTACAACTCAGAGTATCCTAGTAGGTGTAGCCTACGGTGAGTCCGTCTCTCCTGGTATGAGGACTCGAAACTCAGCGTCATGAATTGGTCGAATGTGAAAAGTGCTGGGGCTAGGTAAATGACCATACACTCTCTTGAATATAATACTCACAGATCGTCTGTGGATGACCCAGTGTTTGCGATCAGAGGGTAGGACTAGCTAGCAACGTTTTTTATCTGGCCCAGTCTGACATCCTCGTCTCTAGGTTCCGCATCACTCTATTTGAAGAGGCTGCGAGCTTTCTCGTGCGTTGGAATGTTGGCTGAGTATTCCCAAACGGCTCATCACTTTTTCGCGCTGTAGTGGACGCTAGACATCAACATGGCCACAGTGCTCTTCGTCGACTTCGTCATAGCTGTGACATTGTGCTACTATCTATACAAGAGTCGCTCCATGATCAGTCACCGGTACGTAGCTGTCCAATCTGTAGCAATGATCTCGCTTATGAAGCGGATGCTCAGGACGAACTTCATGTTGAATGTGCTCATCCGATATACGATCAACACGGGGTTGGCGACAAGGTATGCTTGGGAATCTGTCAAATGGCTGACACACGAACTTATACACCAGAGGTAGTGTCATTATGCTTGTGTGCTTGGTGACTGTACGTTTTCATTCGCAACATAACGTCCAAGACGACCGACAAGAGTCCTAACGACCTGACCTCTCAGTACGCTACGATGCCAAACAACTTCGTGTATATCGGAGGTATGCTCCATTGCACTATTACAGCTTCGTGAATTCATGGGTTCTTTTCGTCTAGTCTACTTCACCCTGAGCAAATGTGCGCCATTGTGACACTATAGCTACGTTTCGGTTGTCCGCTGATCACGTTCACTTTTGGATGATGCAGTGTACCTGAACTCTCTCCTAGTCTCGTCAGTCACGCTTATAGCCAGCCCTTCCTATTCAGACGTTCTGACGCTCACGACATCACCTCAGGCTCAACGCCAGGGAGAAAATCAAGATGAGTGGACTCGACAGACAAGCTACCAACTCCGACACTGAGACGAACACGACGATGCTGTTCACCGCGTTCCCTGGTATGATGGTTACCAGCGCCCAACCTTCAACTACAGGGGTTTGTTGATCTCGTCTCTTCGCACTCTACGTTGGTAACTCACTGCTGTATGCGCGACTCAGGAGGTGCGCATTCACGTGGACGTGGAGACATCCTGCAGCAAATGACTTGCCTCGGATATTTCGCGGAGGATTGATGCGCTGACGGACATGGGTCTGCTGAGCCAGTCGGCGGAATGCTATATAACGTATGTAGTACCACGGTCGCCCAAGTTGGTATTCGTTCGCCGGTGAGGTCATGCATGTTAGAGTCACATGTAGCACGAGAATTGCTCTGCGGCAGGACCCCGTGTATCGACTGCAATGGGATGGATATGTGAGCCAACCGTCGAGAACTGAGACATGACGTGTCGGGAGACCTACCACACTTCCAGCAATCCAGCAAATGGTCGGGATCGCTGGGATTTGCGAATTAGACCCGCCATCGAACGACAATGATGAGTGTCGAGACTTACTACTTGCGCTTGATCGCCACGAGCTTGTCGTAGTTCGAACCCCAGAATGAAGCTGCAGCGACAGTCATGTAGATGATCAGGTCTTACTTCGAATCAGTGGACTCGCAGACGGCTCACCTTCGAAGTCGGGTTCGTAGACGTCCGCCTCGCTCTGGAAGGAACAGATGATCAGACTCTAGCATGTACTACTGTTGGCTATCGGAGAGATGGGCGGCATACCTGGTAAGCTCCGGATCCCGGAGTGATTGCGCGCAAGGGGTCCATGGCTGACGACAAACTTGCGTAGATGGCCTGTACCTCAGCCTTGGTGGTGTCAAAATTCCATGCCGCGGAGATGGGGACCTGGACAGCTTCAGAATGATTGGTTCTAGAACACGGACCAGAGAACACTCACATGCCAGAGTGAGTTTCTCCATGCAGGGGTGACACTCGAAAGCCCATCGCCCTTGTAATAGTACGGCGTGACGGCAAACACGAACTTGGACAAGGCTGATTCTTCCGCGTCGACGATCGTCTTCACGAGCTGGGCCCGCTTAGCGGCTGTCTTGAAGTTGTCTACAGGAACGAGGCGAGATGATGTCGCTAACGGAAGTCCGACAGGCTGTTATCCAGAAACGACAGCAGTGAGTCTCGTGGAACTTGCACATCCGTGTATGACACGTACAACTGCGTTAAGGAGTGACTTGAAGTTATTTGCGAAGGTAAGATAGCTAGCTTGTAGCGAGAGGCTGAATGTCCCGTTCAGGGTGTTTGTCACGAAGTCTTGCATGGAAGCCATTTCGAGGGCTGCTTGAGAGATGCTGATAAGCGGGTTCGCATAGATTGTCCCTGCATCGAGCTAAATGATCCCGACACGATATAAGACTTCCTGACCGCGATGCGCGAGTTAATCGATCTTACGCTTAGGTAGCCACCCCACCCTGTCGTGTTATGCTACATGAGCTGCCTGCGGCATAGTACGACTGTATGAGGAGAAAACACACCGGTTTGAGCGTATTGCAGAGCATTATCCGCCATAAACTGTAACCACTGTGTTTGCATAGTGGCTGTCATGTTGGTAAGCTCGACTAACACCCTAAATATCACACGTTCAGCATCAAGGTCTGGTAAGGAGCGGAGACAACCGCTTACACCGGAAAAGCGACGTTGGGTAGCGCGCTCATAGTAGCCTCGAGAACGACTCCGAACGTCCCTCCACCACCACCACGAAGCGCAAAGAACAAGTCGGTGTTTTGACATGCATTCGCAGTTAGATAACTGCCTGTCGGGACGACAACCTTGAATTCAAGCTGAGCGAGTGTAGCAGTCCGTCAGCCCACGAGACGCAATGATCGTCTGATAAATGACAGCTACGTACAGCACGATCCGCTGCAAGTCCGACAGCATTCGCGAGTATCCTGGAAACGGCGCTATCAGTGAGACACTACGAGGTGAACTTTGAGAAAGAAATCGTACCCATGTCCGCCGCCCTGAAGCGCGAACGAGTGAGCCGATCAAACACTTCTCCGTATGCTGAGCTCCGAATTCCGAATCTTACCTGGAGAAATCCCCCTCCGACGCTCAAACTGAGCTCAGTGCTGGCAGGCACGCTCACATTGTGGATTTCCGCGAACTGGTATAAGGTGTCTACAGTCACGCTAGCCTGGAACAAACGTAATCAGCAAGTATACGGTCGCGCGATAGTCTCTAGTAGTGCTCACACCGAAGGTGATTGCTGCGCGCCCGGGATCACTGGCAGAGCAGCCGGTAGGGACGAAAGAAGGGTCATATGATATCTATGGGTGGGCGCATCAGCAACGGACGGAGTAGTCAGGCCCATTGCGGCCGCCGAACGCGTACATCCTGCAGGTTCTGAGTCTACAGGCGGGAGCGTTATGAGTGTATATCTATCACAGCACGAACAACTCCTGCTCACCCACAGTCCCAGCGAGTTGGGTGCACTACTGCGGCCGCTGTAGTCATGCTACGTTGAACATGACATTGTCATCAGAGGTGGCCTCAACATGATGATATTACGTACATACCCCCGAACTCTTGATGACCAGGGGAACAGAATTAGCCTTGGAGAAGTTGAAAGCGGCTTGTGCGTCTTCCGGACCCTGAATGTCAATCTATGACCACGCAGTCAGAGCTATTGGCATTTCTGCAGAACTGTAGAGCCTACGTAGTATGGGGGAACACTGCCTTGCGCGCACTTCTGCGGCGGAGTGAACGCCGCAGGATCCCTGACATCCAGGAAATTGAGCATGCATTGCTCTGAGGTCGCTTGACAGGCTTCCCATTGGGTCTACAGGTCAAAACGGCTCGTAAGACCAACTAGTCAATCGAGAAGGTATTGTAATGATATGACTCACTTGCATGTAGGCTCCGAAGACAGCGCGGCGAGCACCTGGTTGGGGAAAGCTGTTAGCACAAAAAGGAATATCTTGAGAAGGTACTTCAACTTATACCTGGGTCCCCGTAGTTTTGCATGACCTGTGAGCAGGATGTGGCATCAGGCAACCCTGAGATACCCTCTGCGGCCTCTGGAAAACATGGTCGAGCGAACGGGGCGGCGACGTGGAGATGACCATGTAAAGTCTTGTTCAGTGCATCCCATTCGTCCGGGGAGATGTTCTGTATGGCAGCACCTACACACGGAGAGGTGAGATAAAGAGCGAGTGTTAGCAACAAGCGAGTGGGTGACAACATCGTAGACCAAAGTCGAGGTGAAGCCCGGCAAACCGAGGGGATCGTCGAAGAGAACACGACTTAAGTACCCTGCCGTAAAGCCCTGTGATACCATCAACGTATACTGGTGCGACTAGTACTTGCCTGGGTGGAGATGAAGTATATAGCATATGATGTCCCCGGCCCCGGTTCGGTTAACAGAATGTCGGCAAGCATCAAGATGTTCAACATATTGGATCGTGGGAGTTGCATGCCGTTACATATATCGGATCAGAGACTAGCCACTACAGTGACTGCACTGTGCGAAGTCTTGCCGCGGGCAGTATGTCTTCACCTGCGTCGAGTCGCATGCGCAGTCGCCAATACTTCTTTCGATGCGAGCCTATGGGAAGTCAAAGTAGCATTGACAATGAGAGAAGCAGAATCAGAGTAAATTAGTTTTGCACCTAAAGCCGGGACGTATTTGGGAGATTGGTGAATCAGTCTACTCTTGGCTCGTAAGCGATGCGTGCCCGGACTGCAACATATTGTCTCGGGTCTGAGCATGCGGAGAGATCCTGAGGTCGCGGTCATTCAATGATAAGCGTGCATTGTTGCATTGCACTATGCTCCGGTGTGATTTTCCAACGTCGAGGCTGGGTGGAGTCCTCAGTTCGAAACTTGCTGTGTTGTTCGCCATCAGGCATGCTCGGGAGTTGAGCCTGGCCAGAACTAGTTAGCATTGTATCCCAGAAATACAGGGTGACTTGAGTTACATTGCCATCATTGATGTCGCATATGCTGACACCGGAAAGTTTGTAGTATAAGATCACCAACATTGACCCCTTCGGTGGACATGATCGTTACTCACAGTGCGTCGTGCAAAGATATTGCAGGCGTACTTACAAGGAGAAGCGAACTACAACTCAGCGCACTGTGTGGCAGGAGGAATGTAGCGATCTGAGTCCATACAAGGAGCAGATAGATCCTCCGCACCTCGTAAGAAGACCTGATTTCAACGAGCTTGTCAGTGATCGTCAATATGACAGTGCAACGTCAATACCATACCCGAATTGATGGTGTGAACAATGAGAGTATTGAGCAAGGTTTCCGTGCTTCGGGGAAAGTTCAGAAGAGATCTGCGTCACGCGCCAAATCAATAACAACGGACCTCTACAGACCGGTACGGCTACATCTGAAAAAAGCAACCATCATCGCTGTAAGCATGAGGTCCGTCCCGGAGGCGAACCCGAAACCACCGGCGGACAACCACTACCATATTGAAAATGATTCACTTGTCGTTACGTTCTTCAACACGAACAACTCATTGTCACATATTCCCAGTCCTGTATCATGGGATGCATCGGCCTGAACAGTGGCTAGTCAGAGATTCCGAATTCGTAGATGTCAGTTGTGGAAGGTGAACTTACAGCTTCACAGTGATGGCTGTACCTCAGTCAGTATACAAATACTTTCACGATGACGGTTCGTCGATATACCAATTCCAAACGTTGCGAATCAATGGATTTCAGATGACATAGGTGGTTCGAGGAGAGATTGCTCACCTGCACCACCGATCATACTCAAGTCTATTGGGGCTGCGTTAATGACCGTCACTGAGTGAAGAATCAGAGACGAAGTTGACTGACCACCGGAATCAGCATCGCACGCATGAGGCGAGACCCAACTAGTTTCCTATGTGAGCCCCTAGAGCAAAGGTGTAGAGTATGACGTACCGAGATAGACTCGTCGAGCGTAGAAGCTAACACATGATATCAGTATGACTAACGTGGCACTCGAGCGACTCAGCTCACATTTGTACGGGTACGAGGAGGAGAAGCTATGGGTGATGATCTCGGTCAGTAAATCGTCCCACAGTCAGGAGAGCCGGTAGACTACCTACAAGTGTCGGCGTCATGAACTACTCTCGGTCGATGAGCGCACAGGTAGAGCAGAGCAGAGAACATGACTCACGTCGAAAGACCTATGCGGGCAAAGATGCTCACCATACACCTCCCTCAAGAGCTTCGTGATGGAATTGGCTTGCAATGAGGTAGTGATAGCTACAGCAAGTGCCGACATCGACTAGATTAGAAGGAGCGTTCAGTGTACGATATTCTCTGCGACACATACCGGACATGGATGCAGAGGATAAAATACAGTGTTTCGGTGAGTCTTCGGTGTATCAACTTGTCAGAACAGATCAACTTGAACGGCGGAGAGCGGTGGTAACGTACCCAACAACAGTAACCTAGAAGTAGCGGATCGAGTCAACTGGCTGGACCTGAAGCCGTCGTGGATCATGAGTGGCAATTGCAGAGATGACATACCGTCACTTTTGTTTACCAACCGTCCGAGGGAAACAGACGGAAATTCGATATATCTGATGTATGTTGACTCCGTACATCCTGGCACGTAGTCAGGCGCGGACTCGAACGTGCACATAAAAGTATCACTCACACGAGGCCGAAGAAGGTTCCGAGAAGAAATGCACCGAACGTGTAGTCTAGCGAGGGCCCGTCAGTTTGGACAAGCTGCGGACGGTCGAGGGCCGGTAGAGGTACGGGAGACATGGTGCGGTATGTCTAAAGGTTGTAGGGAGGGAGTCCAACCGGGGAAGAATGTGCGGAGAAGGTCGATAGCTCGCGAGCTCGAGTATAGTTGCTTCACACAGCCCTGCGATCCCGGCTCACTGCTCCGTGCATCCATTGACGAGTAGAGCGTGGGATATCACTGTGCCGCAGTGTATGTGACTCTGTGTGGTCTACGAAGTGGCAGCACTGTGAGAATGATGTCAAGAACAAGGCAAAGAAGTTCTGAAAGCTTACTTCCACGTGGCGAGCTTAGTTGCCCTGGGTGTCAGGGATACCTGCGACCGGCGGGTGCAATGCTGAACTTGTTTGCATAGAGGCGGTCATGCTTGTGGGCGAAGATGTCGGTTGGTGCTAGAGAAACAGTATGAGCCGAGAAGAACGACTCAGAACAGACATATGGCACATACCGCGTGGGACGTCGTGCCACTCAGTTTCTGCCTCGAGGGTTCGCGCTTCTGACGCTGTATGATGGATCTGTGCAGTGGTTGTGGTAATGAATTCGAAGGGGAAGAGAAGAACAATAGGCACCACCGCCGAGATCACCAATGCCTAAGACCCTGTTCGCGCTCCGATATCTCCATCTGTCGAATCATATGGAATATAAGGTTGAGCGGTCAAAGCCTGCCCATATGAGTAGTGCGGGCACACGCGGACGATTATGGTACATATTGTACATGCCGCGCGAGGGAAGCGTCGTGCAAGACGATCGCACCCGTACTGAGCTCCCCAAAGAGTTGCATCCTAGAGACATGCTCATGGCGTAGTGCGACTTTCACGGTCCTGGCGGCGAAGACGTCAGGTGTAGTAGCTTGACGGGTGCATCGCCCTCTGGACGGGACGGGTACGCCGCTACACTCCTGCGATACGATCGGAGCTCGATCGGAACCGTCGACCCCGCCTCGGACATTGCCCTGATGGTTTCTCGGGAATTGATCCTACGCAGCAGCTGGTCGTCAGCCAACCTCTGAACAATGCGGCTCCGAGGCCGACACCGGGCGAGCTGCGGTAGACGCGGACATACATTGCTAGCACGCAAGTGGCGTATGCTGTGGAGAAATTGTTTATGTACGGTCAGACTGGTGACTGCGAGCTGGGGAAGTGTTGATACTCACAATGCGCGGTGCATATGTTGAGTGCGACGAAGATCATGTCCGCAGGCCGAACGAGAGCCTATTCGAGTCGTTGAGTTGATTCACTTGCGCATGGAGAAGAAGACGTACGAGTATCAAGGAGCAGAGACATAGTGTGCTGTGTCACGATGAGGCGTACTGTCTACACGACGACACGAACCTGAAGACTCGAAGGGCACATACCACGTCATGAGACCTGGAGATCATGATCATGGTCAGTGATATGTCTTCTACCAAGCCAAAGGTCCGGATGCGCTCACCGGAATTGACGGTATAGATCATGAGCGTCGTCAACATATTATGGGTACTGCACAATGTTCAGAAGCGCTACTACACAAGCCCGCGAGTTTATACGTGAGACTTACCTGCTGAAGTCGGTGTGTCTACTCCAGAAGTACGCGATCATCATGGTAGTGAGAAGCGCATCGGCTCCCAATGCACAAGCAAAGCCTCCGGAAGACATCCACTGGGTAAAAATACACTCGTCAACAAGGCTCAAGACGGATGCAAGGAAGCCGCAATATTGCTCACCGCGAATTGTGGCCAGGTTTCAACGCGCGTATGCATGAAGCTGGAACACCGGTTGAAAGGTGGAGAGTAGAGGTATGAGAATAGAAGCGCACACTTCTACAGTTACAGCTGCAGGTACGCAGGTAAGTGTCTTGCCTGTCGGAGAGAAAGAGGGGACATTACCGAGTCCGAACGCTAGATAGTCGCAAGACCGTGTATTTAGCTCGCTTCGTCGATGGACAAAGACATATCTTCGTACCAGCACCACCGAGCATACAGAGTACCTATATGTGAGTGATCAATGGAGTGCAACCTATCCAAGTAGGGGATATAAGTACATACCACGAGGATCAAAACGCACCGCATGATTCGCGAGTTGACTGTCCACCGTCCAGGTATCAGCGCTCAGCGCACATACTCGTGGTGTGGTAGAGGAGTTGTGCGTACTCTTGTATACACGTCGGACGTAGAAGCTGTCCCCTATAGGTGAGCTCAGCTTCGGTAGAACAGTTGTGGAACGACTGACATTTGAGTTGTCACGAACATCACGATCTTCCCTCGGAGTAGAGTCATGCACTATTCGAATGCACTTTGGTAGCAGCGGCTTACCAGAGTCGGCGTCAACAACTTGCGATTTCGTCAGCCATTCGTGTCTTGTGGGGATATCGCGCGCTGCGGTGTCCTGAACTCACATCGAATGACCTGCACTCATTTGTCTTAGCAAGAGACAATACAACTTTGAGAACGCACTCACCATATCCCGGTTTGCAACGCGTCGGGGTGGAAGTATCGCAGAACGAGGTAGTGATAGCTGGTATATAGGTGTATGGCTCGTGTACGCAATTCGCCGACGAACGCGTGAACATACCAGATATGCATGCACAGAGCAGTGTAGAACGTCTCGGCGACACTGAGTCCAAGACATCTGAGGTCCGGCCTATGTGAAGTGCGACTTCCGAGAAGCAACGCACATTGTGACAACAACCTGCAGATGGATCGCGGAGCGGAGATTGAGAGGTCGCACCGAGGAATCAACATACAAACTGCGCACATACCGTAAGCCGCAGATAGAGTCCGTCCGAAGGGAATATGCGGAAGTAGCGATATGTTTGGTGGGCATTCAAGCCGTATAGTCTGCATTCAGGTGTCGGTATCTTAGTGCCTAGGTAGGTCACGCAAGTTATATTCGTAACTCACATCAGACTAGCGAAAGTTCCTATAAGAACCGCGCCGAGGGTGTCCTTGACTGACACGGTACCGGTTTGAGGCGCAATAGCAAGGAGCTGCATGAGAGGAGGAGGGAGGAAGAGGGAGGCGGCGAGGGGTTCGGAGAGGTTGTGGCAGATTAAACGGACGACGGCGTAGTAGGCTATCGACATCGGAGCATATACGTGGGAACAGATGCGTGGTGAGGACATCGGATGGCAGTTGAGCGGCTCTGGAAGAGCAGTAAGGTAAGCAATTGCACTTCTTCATGCTTCGTTAGACGCGGTATGCAGAGCAGAGCAACCACACTCAAGCGCTGTAAAGTCACTAGGCTTGGCAGGTCGACAGCATTGTGGCAGGAAATGACGGCTATAGCCTCGGGTTGCCAGTGTGTTTGTCGCAGGTGCGGTCGAACACATGGCGGTCCAGAACAGCAAGGGGTCTTGAACCACCCGCCTGTGTACTAGCGAGGACGACTCTTGCAAGCAGCCGCCGAGGTCCTCTGATTATGCCGACGGTTCGTATGCAAGCACCGAAGGCGAACCGGCCGCATAACTGTAGAGCGCGCGGCACGCGAGGCAGACACGCTCGACCGGGGAATGCACGATGCACGTCAACGCGTGCTTTTCGCCGTGACTACTGTGTTTCGCGGCAATGCAAACAATATCACTGAGTCAGTCACGGACATCTCGATCCGAGATGAGGAAGCTTATGCTCACCTGAACAACTCAGTTCGACGTAGCCGTCCGATGTTTGCTCTAGCACCGGATACTGACAAGCCTGCTCGCTGATCCGGTAGACATCTTGCCCCGATGCCAGCTACCCGAGCAGTTGAAGACTCGGCTGGTAGGCTGTCCAGACAGTGCTCGTCGGGAGAGGGGAATCTCGAAGTCGTTGCAAGGTGAGGATCGAGCCACGGGGATTCCGGGACGAGCGTGGGAATATGCCTGGGGGAAACGGTCACACGATGCGCGTTGTTTGTCGCTATTTACTCGCTATCGTAGTCCACTGTCTCAATCTTCCGCCTCTAGCAACTGCTACTGCCACGCCCACCTCAGCACACTATGAGTGCACTCCTGCCACAACCTGCCATTTACACGCTATCTCGACTGCTTCAATTGCGATCTTAATAGCTCACACAAACCTCGGTGCATGATGTAAGTAAAAGTACATTACCCTGATTGCATATAATCCACGACTCCGAGTCAAAGCTTGCTTGTCGGACCGGGCAGCTTGCGCTCCGAATGCAGTACTCCCCAGATGGCAAGCGCGAGAGACTTGGGGTTCTCCTGCACGACCTGGAAGAATTGTATGAGGTGCGGACGCTTTCGTGCCCCCGAGTTGAACGTACCAAATGACCCGTGTTCGCCACCGTGGCCATGGACACCATCTTGTTGCCCTGTACCAACGCGTTCTTCACAAACTCCGGACTGTGAGTGTCTCAGATCAGCACGAACTTGGGATTCGTATGTCATAGGTACACACATGATGTCTTCCCGCTCGCCGAAGATGGAGTGCACGGGAATCGCTCGACAGACCTCCTTCAGACGATCCAGGCTGTCGAAGCCATCCTCATACCAGACGTACAGCGCGGCCTCTTCCTGGCGAGTGCAGGCGAGCGTGACGCCCTCTGTCTTGTCGGGATAGTGGCAGGTTGGCAAGTCGCGCAGCCCATATTGCTGTCGGACACACGCTCACGTAAACCTCGAGAAGGGGCGAGAGAGAACGGGGGAGCTTACGACGAATAGATCGAGGGAGCGCGGGTCCCACATGCCCCACGGGATGCGCTCAGATAGCCATTCCCGGGCGTTCTCCCGCGAAGGCCAGATGTCCTTGCGCGCCATCGCCGCCTTGGAGAGCATCTCCCACGGCTTCGACGTCTTCGACACGACCTCGAAGAGCTCGCGTGTCATAACGGGAGGCTCGACGAGGATGAGAGAGGAGTACGGCAGGTTGCCCAGGTCATAGCCCAATGTCGAGAGTGAGCTGTGCATTGACCCAATATGATATCAGCACTGACTATGCATACATGCGTTCGTAGGACTCACATTACTGCCACGCCGGCAGAGTGCGACACACCGATCAGGGACGTCCCCGCATATAGGCCGGACTTCAGAAAGACCTGCAGCGCCCGGGCCACCTCGTGGGGCGCTACGTAAAACGTGAGCGTGCAGTGTTGTTCCAAATGCGTTGGCAGAGCTCACATATGCCCTGCTGATGGGCAAGCAGTCGATCGTTGTTGAGCGCGGCGGACTGTCCATGGCTCGGGGACTCTACAGACCAGGCCTCGACGATGACAAACTTGTTGTTGGGCACCGTCGTTTGCAGCTCGAACAGATGTTCGAAAGTGGGGACCCATGTCTCCTTGTCTACCCCCGAGTGATCAGCAAACGCAACCTTGCAGAGGGAGAGACATACGGTATGATATGCCATGGAAGAAGAGCAGCGATACGTGTTCGGCTGCAGAGTCCGCGGCAGGGGCATCGTCGGGCCGGAAGCGAGCCACAGCGACATCAAGTCCCCCATCTTGACTCGGTCCGCGGAGGACGAAGGTATCCATCTTGAGCGACTCGGACGCCATAGTTGCCTCGAGGAGTGGTGGATGGAGAGAGAGGGACGGTGACGCCGACGGCTCTCAGACCGTAGTATGTACTCACCGCGACCCGGGGGCGACAAGGTTCAGTCAAGCTGCGGGTTGCCTGTCGACTGCATGGATGGCACGGTATATGCCTAGACGCGCCTGGGAGCCTGAACGTGATATCCGGACCGCAATTGCGCTCGAGAACTTGATCGGGCTTCATAGAGGAAGGTGAGTGCCACCGCTCGTCCGAGCTTTGGCTCTTCTACTTACGTCCGACTCACAGCCCAGGGAGTTCCTGGAATGCCCTGAACTCTCCGGCGCAGGCACAAGAACTGTGCTTCCACAATAATCGTGCCGAGACCTCTCACACAAATATGAGGTGACCACTTGCGCCCACACCCGCGATTCGGGGGAAATCCATGCAGGACATTCTCCTAGTCCGGCCCAGCATTTCGCACGAACGATAATAGCGCTTAGATTATGCTCCGCATTATCATCGCTTCCCTGACTTCTACACCGACCCTGCTCGGAAGAAGAGACGGTGAGTGCTTGACTGTGCTTGAGAATCATCTTTGTGGGTGGCTCCGGCGCTTCGCTGGTCGTGTTGGTCGGCCTCCTGACCCTCCCGGGCACGAGTGCCGACTGACAGACCGACGTATCTGCGACGCGGTAACATCCTCTCTGTGCTTTGGCATATGACAGAGCGTGAGACTGCGGAAACCTTCCGCGATGCGCCGTCACCTTCAGAACACTCAGCGCGGGGCCTAGGGCTGCCCAATGTAGTTCTCTTATCTGTAACTGTGATCCAAAATCTCAGAAAACAGCTTGCACGCAGGTGTGCTGTGCTGTGCTTCGAACTCTCTTACACAGCATGTGGTTTCTTGTTCTTCCCTGGCAACGTTACTGAGCGAGCATCAGTGCTGCTCCATCTCGCCGCGAACGCCGTTGTACTAGGGTACCACACGCTAGTGACAGTGGCTCTAGTGAGAATGAACCTACAGCATTAGACCGCTTCTCGTCGGTGTACATGCGACGCACATCTTGAAATAGCGCGCGCTGGCATGCTTCTTGACCACATCCTGTACATCTGAAGAGCTATCTACGCCCGTCACACGCCAGCCATGGAGGACCTCGAACACCCTTGCCAAGGTACTAAGTACTGTGCTAAAGCTTCTAGGTGGAGGTCACAATACTTATTGAAACATCGCAGTATGATGATACATCTTCTGCTATCTACCTCGCTCACATTATCTTGTCTAACCACATGGTAAGTCTGCTCTGAGAACTGTACACGAATGCATACCGATAAACATGCTAAAGCTCGCCGGCGGCGTCAAAGTGAGACGTGGGCCGGAAGGCCGAGATGTCAGAGAATCGGAGCGCCACGAATTGGAGGGCGAGGACGCCGAGGATGGAGCGCACAGGTAAGTAAACGAGGCGGCTGCCGATGTAAGATGGACGGCCGGCGATGGGACAGCTCCTGCTCTTTGGGAAAATCTGCAGCAAGCCGCATGCATGATGCAGAGCCTAGAGTTAAGTGCACAGGCCTAAGTCTGAGGCAACTCGGAACCTTGCTCAAGCTGAGCTTCGCTCGACTCTTCGGATCTAGGCGCTGTTCAGCGAAGGTTCCCCAATCCTGGTTTGGCCGTCCAGTTGGCGTGGCCTCAGGCTGTGCGGAAACTGACGCGGTGTAGACAGATGATGAGATACTGACTATCTTACGTTGCAAGATGCATCGTGATGAGCCAGGCGGTTCATCAACGTCCAGTCACATCTCAGCCACCTCCGAGACATTCTAAGAACGAGCGCGATGAGCGCGACGCGCTCGAAAGCGGAGTCCGCAGCGGGATTCATCCAAATCGGGACATGGCGCGCCACCGGAGCAACGACGGCCGGAGCGGCGCGCGTGACGTTGACGGTGCTCCAACCGCATGCGCAGCGTCTCCCGTACCCAAATCGGGTCGCGCAGCTCAGGCGTTCACGCTCGGATCACCGGCTGATCCACATGTATGTGGTCAAGGTGGGTCCTACCTTGCACACATATATATATTACTGACTCTGCTCGGTGAACTTCAACCACGAGTGAATGAAAAGACAATTCACAACTTCAAGCTTCAGCAGTGCAGTATACGATGTCTGGCATCTTCAGTCCAACTCAGACCCCACGGTCGATGGAGTGTCAAGGTGTCGTAGACTCCATTCGCAATATGTAGCATGGCAAGCTGAGATATGACGAGCTATATCTCTACAGAAACAGAGCGTCCTGGAATCTCATAAATTATCCTGCATAGAACATGTGCTTCCGAGTCGTGACATGATAAATACGGTGCCGTTCCCCAGCCTCGCCTGTGGCCTAGCAGCAAGTTACAACTCATTTTTGCTCATGCTGTCGTAGTCAATGGCAGACATGCTATCCCCCTCTCTTTCGGTCTGGACGGTGATGTTGATTGTCGGCGGCAAAGGATCAGAGTGGTCCGAAAGGACCTCGGGCACGTTCCATTGCCGAGCCGTGGCGAGGCGCCGCGCCTGGTCGATCGTGCGGAAGGTCTCGCCTTTGTTGAATACGTCCACTTTGATGTCCTCAGTGGCCGCGAGTGCGCGAGAGTTAAGCCTAGTGAGACGTGGAATTAGTGCCAGGTGCGAACACAACGTAGCACATGACGTACACGCTGAACAAGGTGGTACCGTACACTGGGGAAATGAATAATAGGTCATTTGGGGTGCCGGAGACAATGTGCTTCTGATTGATGCGCACCTTTGGTGATGACCATGTTGAGCGCTGCCCAGTAGAGAGTGTCGCTGGCTCCTAGAGCCTGTTATGGCTGACGGTAAGTTCAGGTTCCGCAACGAACAAGTCGACGTACGAAGGCCAGTCCGAGAATATCAAGGACGCTATAGGGAGTGTTAGATATGCCGAGCAGCGCGTGCAGTTGCCGCAAAACCTCTTGACTTACAGCACAATCAGTCCTGAAGAAAGCTGTTAGCGCGCAAGCCGTCGATCGAGACCGCACTGCTCACCAGTATTCACGAAGTAAACAGTAATGCCCTCGGAGATCGATATTATCCTGCGAAAAGACTTAGTCCATTGTGCCGAACCTCACTGAATCATACCGCACTTGTAGTGACCATGAGCCTTGTACAACCCAGTCAAAAGCGCACCAGACAGGAGCAGGTCGACGACAATGCTAAATGTGAAGCCCATCGCGACTTCCCACTGCATGGTTGTATTGCATCAGTTGGGCGGACGGTTTGCAAGGCATCATAAGCTCTCTCACCGATTCTGTGAGATAAGCCGATCCGCCAAGCACGAAACTATGGCATCGCGGTTAGTTCAGAGCGCATGTCCTCCTACCCAAGCAGGAGCACTGACCCCCTGACACCAAGAGCTGCACGAAATGGCGCCGCCGTCGTCAGTAGTAGTATCAGCGTCGAATCAATAAGATGTCTCACCAATCCCGGTCGCTGATCAGATCGTTCGTCCGTCGCTCAGTGAGGTGCAAGACATGATCGGTTCGGGATGCGACTCACCAATCTGGGCAAGGTTAAACGCGGTCTGCAGAACGGTCAGCTACTGCGGGATTGATCCGTCGCTAGCACGTACAGCGAGTACTGAGATGATCCAGAAGCGCGGTGC
This sequence comes from Daedaleopsis nitida, assembly GCA_022606115.1. Classification (NCBI taxonomy): domain Eukaryota; kingdom Fungi; phylum Basidiomycota; class Agaricomycetes; order Polyporales; family Polyporaceae; genus Daedaleopsis; species Daedaleopsis nitida. The sequence goes on along the minus strand of JABYQM010000005.1, from coordinate 2,361,233 downwards.
GACTAAGCAAGCAAGATTAGAACGCGATGGCCACGGCACATTGGCAACGTACTCTTCGACACCCGTACGATGAAGAAGCTGAAACCAGGGTTCAGTTCCGATATGGTGCGCAGGAGAGACAGTCGGCCTACATGTGCGACAGAACTGAGATGCATGCCTACGAGGAGGCGCAGTGGTTAAGGATTCACCATGGCGAGGCTGGCGAAGCGGACACTTACCCAGAGCATACAGTTGAGCTAGATTCGTTTGACGCGTTGACGAGGTATCAGCACCTGTGAGGCGTGCGTGTGTGGAGTGATGCACGCACGTTTCCAGACCTACAAGGGTGCCAGTCAGTCCTCCAGTCGCCTGCAGGACGTTGCGCGGCGAGGAACGCACCATGTAACGTGCTGGAGTGTGTCGACGAGATCTCCGTGCTTCAAAATCAATGTGTGATAGCTGCAGACAATGTCAGCCGCCAGCTGATACATGTACGAGCGGACTCCGCGTACCTGTAATGAACGTCGCACACGGTACGGAAGGCCTCCACGATCCTGCATGATCGCTCTTCAGTGCCGCGAGCGTGAATGAGAGCGCAGGTCAGTGACTCACAGAACGGACGCGACCTGTTCGTGCACGAGAATGATTTATAAAACGCAAACGATTCTGATGGAACGGATCCGCACCAGGAGCTTGACAAATAGCGTATCGCCAGAGTATCGTCGCAGGTAGCGATACGTCTGGTGGAGCAGCACACCGTCCAGTCTGGGCACGCACATCAGCCTAAGTGATGATGTAAAGCGCTGGCAGGGATTAACTCACATGCTGCTGAAGAACAGAGACAGTAGCATGGCGCCATTGGTTTTCGCTAAGAAGGCGGCTGGATTTTCCAAGATGGAGATAATGAGGGGATTCGCAGGGTCAAGCGTAGCGAGTTGCATGGCCTTGATCTTGGTCAAGTCAGTCATGACGGGGTGCAGGCAGGGAGGCTAGCGCGGCACCTAACCGTCTGTCATCGGATATATATCCTTGGGGGTTCGGAGGCTTTGATGTGTGCGCGCAGCGCCCCTGGTGCGGCCCCGCGATTGGGCACTGGGCGAGCATCTAAAGTTCTGGGGTTTCGAACACCTGCTCGGAACCCTGACATTTCCCCTCCTGGACGCCCAGAAGTGCTAAGTGTACGTGTCGGTGCGTGGGCTCCCATGATCAGAGAGCCCTTGATAGCGTCCACCGCAGAGCGCTGGCTCCTTCGTAGAGCGTTAGCGCTCCGCTCGCCCGCACACAAAGGATTCTTCTGAGGACTGCCCTGGGAACGAGGCCATATAGCGAGGGATGGATCACGTCCGCAGGCTGTGTGCGACTGTGCAAGGACGATGGACGAGGAGAACGTGGCAGCGCGGACTCATGAGACTCGCAAGATGATTCGAGCGAAAGTGACCGCCTTACCTCTCCTCCTCCTCCTTCTCCCAGCATCAGGATCCAGGATAGTTATCGTGACGTTGCGTCAGATTCTTGGCCTGTTCCGAGTCCGAGTCTGATTGCAAGAGTAGTGCCCCGGCCACATGAACTCCGGCTTGGAACAAGGAAGCGTCGTACTATGATTGTTCGAAGCTTGAGCTTGAACACACGCGTCGGCGTGTTCGCTGTGTAAGATGTGAACAGGGACCAGTTGTGAGCATACGCGTTATACGGTCCCACGCCAAAAATGCAGCGCAAGGCGAGACTCACAATCATCATCGCTCCATTCTTGCGATCTGGATGCGTCGCAGTTGATAGATATCGATAGATAGTCGCGCAGAGCATCATTCTAGCGAGGGTTGTACATAGCCGGTCAGCCCGAAGATCACAGACGAGTCGGAGAAGCATGATGATGAAGGACAGTGCACAATCTTCCAGGCACATCACGGGGTTCAAGTCTCCCACGGCCATCATCTACTCACGTCCGAGTCGTCGAAATCGGAGAGGCCTTCAAGTTGCCATTGTAGTGGGTTCGTATGGCACGCGAGTGGATGTGGCTGCCATACTAGCTCCTTGGATTGATGATATCTGAGAGCCTCAGAAGCAACATTGCGCTGACGCGGGGGAGCCCAACTTCCAGCTTCAAAGCTTCAACATATGGCAGCCGCCGGGGTCACATCTGCCAGTGCCAGCGCATTAGGTACGGAATACCGTGAGGCATGACTCCATGAGGTGAGAGCGTTAGCTTCCATTCCAGCGTACATACTATGACAACGGCAACGACAACGATAGCGACATGCGACATAGACTACAGACTATGATTCCAAGCTCCAATCAACGACTGCGAAATGGGTCACAATAAATACAGGTCGCGGTCGCGAGGGACCGACCGCCGTAGTACCATACGTATGCGCTCAATATATGCAATGCAATGTCATGCGTCTCCTCCATCCTCCATCCCACCATCTGCACATCGATGCCCGGCATAACCCACAGCGCAGCTCATGCCTCGACAGAGCCGTCGGACTCGCGCGGCTTCTCGCCCGCCACGGCGTCCTCCTGCAGCGCCCACCGCTCATCCCGGAGGTCGTGAAGCGGGACATCGCCCATACACCATGATGCGAGGACGCCGAGCGCAAGCAGGCCGGTAAGTACCTTCCAGATGACGGCCGTGCTGTCCCCGAACGCCTGACGGACCTGCTCTTTGAGGTCCGGGGGAGGTGCGGGATGAGCGGGATCGCGGCGTACGCGAGGTCGACGCCCGTTCCGCTCCCACCTACGATGTCGAGGAACTCCTGCGGGAGGCGGGACGAGAGCTCGTTCTGGAGGACGGTTGCACCGATAGAGATACCCCAGACCTAGAAAGCAACGATGACCCGATGTGAGTGCGGGACGCTAGAAGCGCCTACTGGTGGAAGGACGTACGGCGGAGAAGGAGCGGCAGAAGGAGAAGAAGGCGAGCGCATGTGCGTTCTCGGAGACGGGAAGGGGAGAGAGGACGGGGAAGTACGTCGCGGCTACACAGGGCGGAGATGTAAGCCAGAAATGAAACGGCGAAGGATGGAAGGTGTGTGCGTCCTTAGCACGTACCGTAGATGATCCCGCCAGCGACACCGATGAGGGCTGTGATGCCGATAGACTGTGCAATGGGCGTGTCCGCGCGAGTGATGGTGAAGGCTCCCGTAGCGATGATGTACAGGACCCAGGCGAACCAGAGTTGGGGACGATAAATCTTCAGCGCGGCAACAGAGATGCCGCTGATGATGATGACCGGGCCCATGGCAATGGTGTAGCCAAGACTGTAGACAGCTGACTTGATTGGACTCGCGTCCTTGCATGCTTGAAAGTACACCGGGACGTAGTCTGGCAACGCGTCAGTGCGGTACGGTATCGCAGAGCGAATGTCTACGTACATATGAGGGTCAATGCGACGAGTGGGTGCACGAAGGTCTGGATGTATCTGCTCATTATCTGCGTAAGCGACGTGTCTTCGGATGTCTATGAATGAGTGCTCACCCGCTCACGCTCGTGCGGTTCTGTAGGAGGGAGATCGGAACCTGGAAGACGATTGAGCGGACGTCGTCGCAGCACAACCGTGCATACGTACCATGGGGTTGGTCGCCCACTTAGCTTCGTACACGAAAAAACCAAACAGACCCACAAACCCGAGAATGAGAGGAACAAGAACGCGAGGAGAGGACCAGGCGTAGAGGACACCTCCCCAAGTGAGCCCGATCACGATCGCGGTAGTAGAGGCGATGACCAAGAAGTTTCCACTATTGTATCGCGCACATAGTCAGCGAAATGTCCATGGGGATGAATGAAGTTTGTTTACATCCAGTCCATGCGACCGAACTTCTCCTTCCACGTACCAACAGGCGTCGGAAGCTTGAGGAAAGCAAAAATCATGGCGATCGTGACACCGCATATTGGGAGGTTCAAGTCTGTACAGGTCGTAAGGACTGCGGCAATGATATACTAGGAAAGCCCTAGCACGTACAGAAGAGCCAACGCCATTGACCGTCAGTTGCCAGCGCCCCACCGACTACAGGCCCGATGCCGGCGGCAATTGCCCAGGTCCTAGCGCACAAGTCAGTAGTCGATCGAGTGGGAGGAAGCGCAAGACGTACATGCCGATAAGACCATTGTACGCACCACGTTCCTTCAACGGAACGAGGTCCGAGACGATGATGGATGAGACCGAGAGGATGGCGCCCCCACCAAGTCCTTGGAGCGCTGCGCGAAGTCAGTGAGCGTATATACATGGAAACATGAAGCATACTTCGTGCAGCAATGAGCCAGTTCATGTTGCGAGCCGAACCGCACAGCGCACTGCCCAGAACAAAAGCCAAGATTGAGAATAGCATCGCTGGCCGCCTGCCAAAAATCTGTGGGAGATGAGAACATGGAGTGATGGGAGGACTTGATGACTTACTTCCGACACGCCACCGCTCATGGGGAGAAAGGCCGTAGAAGCAAGGGCGTACGCGGCACCCACCCAGAGAAAGTCGTCGCCATGGAGGTCACTGACAATCGTAGGCAGAGCAGTCGACACGGCGGAGTTCTCGAGAGCAGAAAGAAAGAGGGCAAGGCATATAGAGAGGAATATCATCCAAAAGCGGAAGCCTTTCTTGGGGGAAGCATTGGTGGCGTCGCCAGGACCCTCCTGAGCGAGGACGACAACCTCAGACTTTGTGGCGACGGACATGGAGGACGTGGACATGGAGGAAGGGACGGAACGTGGACAGGGTCATGGGCGAGAGTGAGAAACGGTCCCGGGTTTTGAACAAATTGACGCAGCTAACTGGCATACAGCGGTCCCCGGGGGTCAGACATCCTCCAAAGTATCTGTACGAATCGAAGAGGGCACGACCGTGAAGGGAGACGGCTTCGGGACGCCCGGAGACTGACGTCCCGCGAACCACCCGGAGATGGACTGCCGGAGCGACCTAATCGACTCATCACTGGGCGATAGGGTTATGCTGAGACTGATACCGAGGTAGGGAGGGAGCCCATCGTTGTTCGAGCGCGTTACCTGCGCGCGATCCGAAGTACACATAGAAGCAGAGGTAGACGCACAGAGCGCCTACTCCCACAACCTGCCGGCCTTGCCGGAACGTTACCATTCCGAGTCCTGGCGCCTAATGCCCACACCTGCACCGGAGGTCGGACAGCATTCTATCAAGGACCACCCACGTACCCACACCGACTCCAAAAAGCAGATATGCTCGTAGAACTGTTGCGCTCCTGCTCGCCACTTTCTGTCCTTTTCACCCGTGCCGCGTCACCTCTTTCGAATACACGACCATGGCTCCGTTAGCCACGTCCGTGCACGATGGCCTCCCTCAGTTGCCGACCTTCAACACATCTTTGGGGGCAATTTTGCTCTGCACAGTGATCGGTTGCATGTTGGACTCCAGCGTCACCGTAGTCTGCGACAGCTAGCTGACGTATGATTTTGAACAGGTTCTACGGATTGATGGCCCACCAGACCTCAAGATACTTCACCTTGTACCCCACGGACTTCTTGGCCCTCAAGCTACTGGTGAGCAGGGACTAGAAGCATGCGCTCACTGTTATTGCTCACTTTTCGTGACAGGTGCTGCTCGTATTGTATAGATCGTCCTGCGGCCATGATACTCTCAGACAAGGCTGACTCGATGCAAACAGTGTGGTAGATACCGTCCATACGGCGACCACGATACACGTATGGTAAGCGGCGTGAATCTGCCTTCATCTGCTGTCACTGAACTGAAACCCGTTTGTATCCAGCTACTACTATCTGGTGAACAGTTTCTTCGACATTCACGCCGCTACTCACGGAGTTTGGTGAGTATACTCTACTTCGCTGCAGGATACCTATAACTGACTTGATCCCCGTTAGGTCGCTTTGGGTGTGTTGCCTCAACTACTGTCGCTTGTCAAATCTGACCTTTTGTCCGAAGGTTGAATTCATAGAAACCGTAAGTTGTTCCTGCGGAGTCTCGCCAGAAGTCTCTTGCTGACATGCCAAAGAGCGCAATCATGATCATCGCACACGGGTGAGTAGTGTTATCAGTGCCTTGCGTTCGGTGTACTTAATCCGGGCTAGTTTCTACGCTCGTCGCCTGTTCCTTCGTAAGTACCAAGCATCCCTCTCCGCGCCCGCTAACAACGATTCTGATGTGCCTCCAGTCAGCAAAGGAAGCTGGGTCCCTGTAGTCTCAATAGTGGGTATAGTCTTCCTTAAGCATATCTTCCGAGTACTGAGCCTCCTTAACTAGCTCGTGGTCCTAGCGTCTGAGTTGGGTGAGTCACCCGATCCGCTGCCAGTTGCACAGGCACCGACGTATTGGTTTGCATGCGCTGTCCAGGGTTCTCAATCGGTGAGCCATACACATCGATCATTGTATCTGACGCACTGACCCAGTTCTCCAGCGGCCACCGTCGAACTGTAAGACGGCAGCTCGTACCATTCCCCCATATATTACATGCTCATGGTTTCTCAGGTTCCGAAAGGCGTACTTTGCTTACTTTTTCAAATTCAACGTATGTCGTCGTCTAGCCTTTCTGGGTAATAGCTCAGGCGTTAATAACTTGGCACAGTGGATGCTCTGGGGATGCCTGATCTCCGCCTTCCTTGTCGACGTCCTGGCGACTTCTTTCCTCACATACGTCCTGCGTAACAGCCGGACCTTATTCAGGAAGTGCGCTGCTCTCGGCATATTGTCTTCGGAGATGGCAGCTGACACGAGACAGGACGAACTCCACGATCGATGTTCTAATCGTGTATGGAATCAACACTGGTGAGCCTAAGCTTTCACTCAGCCCGTGTATGTTATCATTGACCGAAGTCTTGTAGGCTTGTCCACAAGGTCATTGTGCCGTTCTCCTGTCCACTGAACCCGCGCTGACCCTCAACGTCCACATCAGCATCATCACGCTCGTCTCTCTCATTTGCGTGCGCATCTCTCTCGCCGTCAGTGTCTCTGTGCAAAACCTAATCGTCCATTTAGGCCGTTGCCATGCCGCACACGCTCGTATTCTACGGTATCAACATCATCAGCGCGAAGAGTGAGTTAACGCCTCAACCTGCTTCGCACAAACTCACCCACTAACGCCGTCGCAGTGTACGCGAACTCGCTCCTCGCTGTGTACGTCTCTCTCCCTGCCAGCGTTCTCCTCATTCCCGCCTCGCGGCTTGGGACCCGCCGGTCTCGGGCTCGGGCCGCCCGGCCGCACCGCACTACGCATTGCTGACCGCCACGCGCCACGCTGAACAGATTGAACTCGCGCCGCTCGATCACGGACAAGGACGCCGACGTCTACGACACGGGCTCGTTCGGCCTGCAGGTCTTCAACCCGCACCAGCGCAAGAAGAACGGCGAGCCGCGCCCGCAGGCGGCCCCCCCGCTCCCCCGCCCACTCGTGCGTGTTTCTTCTCTGCTCCCCTTCTCTCGTCGTGGGCGACTCGTGCCATCTCTCGCGCCCGCACACTCTCCTCCGTCGTTTCCGCCACTTTATCTTGCTATGTCCCAATTCGTACGCTGAGGTGAATGTTGACTGAGCATGGTGCGTTCATGTTCACAGGATGACAGTGCCTTCTCGGGTATCGTGTTCACCTCGGATAGCTTCCTGCCTACCACCCGCAAGGTTTAGCCGCGTGTGCATGCGCGCGGGACTTGCGAGATTGCGGCCGGAGGTTGTGGCTCGGGGGATCAGCGGTTCGGGAAGAAGGTGGTACGAGGAATCAGTGGTTCGGGGAGGAGGTGGTGGAGTATGTCGAGCCCGGCGCATACGAGTTCAACGAACCTGATCACGATGAACGAGTGTCTACATTTGTTCTCTTGTATATTCGCTCTATTTCATTGCGTATTCCCGCTACTAGGTAGCGGGTCTTGGTGAACTTTTGTGTCCAATGAAAAATTAGAAAATCGACGAACTTTGTGCGTCCATACAACTGTCCCCGGTGGTAAAACTCGGGGACATCGACATCAGTAGACGGCTCACCCAGGGCTCGTAAGATTGCCTCCCCGTGTACCCGCGGTGGAGTTGTTTGTCGATGTTTACTCGCTATCGGAGTCGTCTGTCTCAATCTTCCACCTCTCTGTCCTGCCGACTGGACTCAGCACCATAGCTATGAGTATTCCACTACAACCGGGCTATGATCTGGACGCTACCAGCTTCCGAGAAAACTTTTGGCTCTCCTCTCTTCAATCACCCCTAACCGACATCTCCGGAGACTGGCTCACTGCGACTTGGCTCCTCGACCCACAGCGATGCTGGGTATAGCAAGTCTTATCTGGATGTCATGGATATGACTGGTAAGCTACAATCTTGACTGCTATGGGCTGCGCGTCCAGCTTTCTCGTGTCTTCGAGAAGTACGACAATAATTCTTGACTCAAAAGTCAAATCACTGGCGCATACCGTTGTGCTCGAAATCTTCCCCGACGTGACGGGTGCTCTGCCCGAGCAGCACTCGGAATATTATGTACATGCGATTGTTGTGTGAGTGGAGTCTTCTGTGCTTCCTTGCTGTGTAGTCTAGGATCCCCAGTTGTGAGTCCGGGGAAATCGACTCTGCTCTGACTACTTCTCTGCAGGTAGACTCACAAGCCCCATCTTCAACAGACGCAAGACACCTCGGACACCTTGCAGTGGACCGAACAGTCAGTATTGTAAACGATCTTCATTCTTGATGTCATCTTATCCTCGGGCGCGGTAGACAGCGCTCAGAGCGTCCGGGGTGTAAGACCGTCGACTTGTGACGATAGCATCTATCCCGCCCCCCGCACCACACATGCGCTCGTGCTAGAGGACTACACCTGCCGACATACGACTGTACTGCTCTTGTCGACTCAGGAAACCCCTAGGCTCTCACCCTGTCTTGCATCTCGTATCGATACTAGCCTTTCCGGTTACCATGCTTGCTTGCCGCGCTCCGTCACTATCGTCCGGTGACACTTTCCCTCGCCATCGGCGTCCTCGTAACTCTCCGCTTCTGGCGTCAGAAACCGAGTCGCTCAATCAAGCTATCCCACACCGAGGAGCGAGTCCTCATCCTTGGAGCATCAGGAGGGGTAGTACGCGCACTGGCGTTGAGATATGCGTCCGCGGGGGCACGTATATGTATCGTCGCGCGGCGAGAGGAAGAGTTGGAGAATGTGGCTGGAGAATGTAGGGAACTCTCCGGGAGACACGGCGAAGAAGAGCGCGTGCTCTCAATGAAAGGCGACTTCACCGTCGTGGAGGACATGATGAACTTGCGCGAGATGGTCCAGGCAGGTGCGTTCATCCGTCTTTCATGCATATCCTCGCGATCACCAAGAATAGTTGCGCAGAGTGGGGCGGACTTGACACACTCGTCGTGTGTGCTGGCGTCCCGACCTTCCTCCCCTTCTGCGAACTCGCCGGTCTTACGGCGCACGGCCGCTCCTTCACTCCCTCTCAGGCGGACGCGGGAGCCATCAGACGCGCTGTCAACATCATCGACTCTGTGACGCGCACGAACTACATCGGGCCTGCGATCGCAGCAGCTACATTTGTGAGAAGCATGCCAAGACCCCTTTCGTATCTGGCTCACGAGCGCACTGTCACCAGATCCCGATGTTGGTGTCATCGAGGGCATCTTCCGTCGTGCTCATGTCCAGCCTCGCGGCCGTTCTTCCAGCACCGACTATCTCGCTATACAACGCATCCAAGGCGGCCTCGTTTGCGCTCTACCGCTCGCTTGCGATAGTGAACCCTGCGATAGCCTTCACGCTCGTCCTCCCGTCAACTATCAAGGGAGATGCCTTCTTCCAATCTGCGGCAGACGGGGGAAGAATACGTGGTGTGGATCCAAACAGCTACGGGCTATCGCAGGATACCGTCGCAGCCAGATGCTTGGAGGCGGTCGATAAGGGCGAACACGTCGTGTACCTTCCTGGAACCGGACGCGTCGCCCACGCTATCTCTATCTTCTTCCCTTCCCTCATCTCCAGAGTGGCGCGGAAGAGGTATGGGTATCCTGTGGCTGGACACTCTCCGTCGTGATACATAGTACTTCAATGACCACCGTCTTCATGTACACCCTGAGATCCAGCATTGAGCCTTGAGCAAGGAGTCCTTCTACCGCTTGTGAACCCACTTCAAGTCTGCTGCTTAAGTACCAAGCTCAGCCCGGGGCGGACGGTCCGGTCCGCCCACTGCTGGGCGCTATTTCGCCGGGAGTCCTTGCAACACATCGTCCCCTCTCATTGACTTTCATTCACCTCTCTATATGAACATGTCGAAGTCAAGATTTCACAACGCGGTGGAATGCCACGTGTGTAGGTGGCTGCTACCTACGCAAGAGGAGCAAAGGGTAACGAGCCTTGTGCCATGCCGCCGAGGTGGATGTTGGAAGCAGGGTGGAGAGCGCAGTATCCGCTCGCGGATGCGTACAAGTACAAGCTGAAGTACCTCTGGTGGTAGGGATGTCCTTTCATCGCAATACGTAAGTCAACCGTTCCCCTCTCTTCATCTGCACCTCCACCGAACGGCGGAGCTCAGTGGCGACGCCTATGAGAGCGGAAAGAACGCTGCTCGCTCATCACGATGGCTACATCTGCCAATGGCAGTGGTGGCGTCGCGCTCAGCCCCGGCATATATTGGTGATGCGCCCGCGAAGAAGCAGATATCTTTCGTTCTCTTCCCTATCACGCTCTTCATCTCTTGGAAGCCTCGGATTACTGCCGCGTCTATTCGCGCAATGGTACTCTGGGCCGAGAAGCTGAGGGCGGAACTGCCCAGCAGCCTGGTTCCTTGCATCCGTCGTACCTTTACATGTGTCGTTCGTTCTCAACGACAGGGTTGTAGTGATGCTGTCGTGGACGTACGCTGTCCTAGTCATCGCCGCTCATGCAGGTGGAATGCGTATCTCTCTCATGCACCCACAATCCCACCCCAAAATTGACCACGTATATCCGTTGTAGGGGTCTATCTGTCAAATGGCAATCCGGCGCAACCAGACTCATGCGTACACTGGTCTGTGCAGAGAGCCAGAGACCCTACTAAGTATTCTCATACTCTGGCTCACGACGTACCTCGGTGGATTCGCCTTCGCAAAGTGATTCAGCTGGAGTCATGCTAGCAAGTGAGGGTAACTTGAAGTTCGTATGTCCTAGGCCTCGAGTGTCATACTGATGCGGCGGTTTCTGATGTGATAGCAGGTGTATCAGTGACAGTATCACGGCGGCTCGCCCGGAGGTATGATCTTAGCGACACGCCGGGACTGTAAACTATTTACCACAACTCGCCGCCCATGTATCTTTCGACGTTCATCCTTTCTACCGTCGACGCACGAGGACGCCCCTCGCCTGTGTTCTGCTACAAGTCACTGTCGGCGAGTTCTCCCTCTGGGTTAGGTGGCATAGATGACTACGATGTCTGCTCCTGCTTCAATCCTGCAATCCCTAGAGGCACTACCGTCTTTGGACCAGACATTCGGCGCCGTGCTACTTGGAAGTTTCATCGGACTCATGTGAGTATCGTCTTCATCTCGCACCACAACTTCTCATCTTGAGTCGTAGGCTCTACGGCCTTACCATACACCAGTCGTTTCGCTACTTCAGACTATACCCCACGGATGCTCCGTACCTCAAGGCGACGGTGCGTGTAGCGGCTAGGCCAAGGCATCGTGATGTTGCTGATTCGTGATGATACCTCAGGTATTGCTTCTGTTGTGCGTAGCAGACCAATAATGTGTTTCTTCACACATGCTCATATACCGTCTGCGCTGCCCAGTCTCATTGACACTGTCCACACCGTAGAGTGTCTGCATATAAAGTATGTTCTTTGGTGTTTCCTGCTACACGTAGGCCTGATTACCTCCTTCGTCCAGCTATCACTATCTCGTGACAAATTATTTCAACCCGTTGGGTCTGCTAGACGGAGTGTGGTAAGCATCCAGTCCCATGATTCTGTACTCCGAGCCTGACATTGACAATCAGGTCTATCCGGGTGAGCCGATGGTTGCGGATGGGTCTCCATGAGGCATGCTCACAGTTCTCCATCCCTTGAATGCAGTTGCTCATTCCGACCACGGTACGTGGTGCCACTCTGATCGATTGGCATGTATGAAAGGAGTAATGGTGGTGTGGCCGAGCAGACGTGTATGATGATCGTCATGCAAGCGTGCGTTCTCTTGCGCTACACTGAAAAGGTTCTCCGCTCAATGTGAATGCAGCTTCTTTGCACGGCGTGTATTTATGCGTGAGTGACCATAGAGTGATCATGGCCGCCTCAGCTCACTCAATCTGTCAGTGAGAACTACGAGCGGATACTTGCACACTTGGGTTCCTGTCTTCTCGGTAAGATTCTTCCTATAGAGTCATCGCTCCTGCTTGATGGGAATTCAGGTAATCTGCATGTTCAGCATGTTGGGGTTCTGCATCGGTGAGTGGAATCCGCACCTACACAAATCCTGAGATCGAAGGGTGTTGGTGCTGATCATATCTGACGTAGCTGGAACGTACGAGACGTGAGCGATCGTTGCATACTCGCTGTATTACGCCAGCGCTGATGCTGAAGAAGCTATGAACAAGTGACGCTCTTGAAATGGCGGCGTTTCACAGTCAGTCCTGTTCCTCACAGTCTTTGAGTGCGGATACTCACCCCGAATCTCCTCAGTGGATCCTGTCAGGCATATTCGGAAGCACGGTGGCGACAGACGTGATGCTCACAGCGACATTGCTTATATATCTGAGGAGTAATCGGACGGGTTACAAACAGTGCGTCCATCGGTCCCCTCCCTGAAGTGCGACGTTTCCCACGAAGTTCTCAGGACAGATTCGGTACTCAACATCCTGACTGTCTATACGATCAACACAGGTGATAACACGCGCCACGATACTCGCCTGCCCTGAACACTAACGAGAAGCGTTCTAGGGCTGCTGACTAGGTATACTCGCGTGCTACCTTCGATACCAGGCGCAACTAACGAGTGGAGTCTAGCACCCTGAGCACTTTAGGACTCGTCTTTGTAGGCGACCTGTCACTGACATATGCTCGCACACTGACGAAGAGCGACCGTAGGCTCTGCAACAACCCGAGACCCTGGTCTATGTCGCAGTGAGCATCCCCGCGACCAAGAGTACGTGTTTATCCGTCACTGGACTCATTGTCGTTGACGGTCCCTTGCTACTAGGCTATGCGATAGCTGTACTCTCTGTGTGAGTCCGCCGCCTCCCGCGATCTTTGGTACAGCTCTCAAACCATATCCATAGGTTGAATTCGCGGAGCGTGCTGCGAGATGTCCTCGGAACGCCGAGAACGGACGACTTCGGCGCATTTGGCATGCGCGTGCTGCAGGACGCGGCCACCGTCTCCAATCGCAGTCGCACCCATGCACAAGCAGGGCCCATCGCTTGGGATGGCAATCCAGAGACGGTCATCAACATCAGCCAGCATAGTCAAGGCTCTCGGGTGGTGCCTTTGCGAGACGCGACTGTGGGAGATAGTTCGTCTAGCAGGGATGAAGTGTTTGAGTTGAAAAGCATGGATGTCGTTTAGCTCTACAATAATTGTTATCTACGAAACGCACAATGTGGACGTCACAGCTTGTATACCTGGCATTCCACAAAGACGAGTCCCTCAGGTCACCTGCACACCTAAGATGTCTTGATGCTTCTTCGAAGATCGCAAGCTTCACTACATATTATTGTTCAAGTTCACATCCTCACGACATCCCGGAGGCAACAACAAGAAGGATTATATGCACGGGGGGGCGCCGCACGGACGCACGGATTCGCCCCCTGAACTATATCTAGTGGAGAGCGACGTCCGCACTCTCCCTGGTGGCCTTCTCCTTGGAATCGTTCAGGCCCCAGTTCTCGTCCGAGACTTCCTGCATCGGGATCTGGCGCATGAGCCACGCGGTGAGGAATCCGATGCCGGACACCGCGATCATGACCTCCCACAGCACATTGAGCGATTCGGCAAACGCGTCCCGCACTTGGTGCTTCAGAGGCTCTGCCAGGTTGTGGATCTGTGGGATCACGGCGTACGAGATCTCGACACCGAGAGGGAGGGTCGCGAGGAACTCCGAGGGGAGGTGGGAGCGGAGCTCGTTCTGCAGGACCGTTGCACCGACGGTGATGCCCCACGCCTGTTTGTGTTCGAATGCACGCGTCAGGTTCGAGCTGTACTATCATCGTGTGACAAAGTAGACCAGTGCTCACCTGGAAGAACGTACGAATGAATATGAAGAACGATAGCGCACTAGCATTCAGCTCGACTGGGAGTGGTGCGAGGATGGGGAATGTTGTCGCAGTGAACTATCGTGATGTCGGCCCAGGATTCGCGCGGATAGAGGATAGAAACGCACCAACATGCCGAACCCGATACCTCCGATTATTTGAAACCCGATCCAATTGCGTGACGCACTGTCTGCGTGGAGGGTGCTCTGAAGACCCATCCCGACGACTATGCACGCCCAAGCGATTACGTTCTGTGGCTTGTACTTGTTCATTGCCGTTGCCGTACCTCCAGCGACAATTGCGAAAGGTGCAATTGACAGACTGTATGGCAGCATGTTGACACCACTGCCCACAGGAGACGAGTCCTTACACGCTTGGAAGTAGACTGGGAGATAGACTAGTCGCACACACGATGTTAGTACTAGATATCCTCCCGCCTTGTCGACCTACTCACAGAGTGCTGCAGCAATCACGAACCCGTGCAACGCAGTCCCGATATATCCGCTCAGCGACGTGCGGTTTGTGAGGAGGCGGAATGGGATCGTCGGCTCGGTAGGAACCAAGATCTCGTAGAGGACCCACGCTACCAGTCCAATGAAGCCAATGATGAGGGGAGCGAGAACGCATGCCGAGTTCCACGGGTATTGAATCCCACCCCATGTGATGCCCAGGAGCGCAGACGTCGTACTGCCGATGACGATGATGTTCCCGCTGCGAAGCGTATGAGTATGTCGTATCGGCACCTAGAGAGCTTGGTGTACGTACATCCAATCAATGCGCGAGAGTCGTTCGGAAAAGGGGGCGCGTGGCGTCTTGAGATTGAGGAACAACAAGCAGAGTGCCATCGAAATACCGGACAATGGGAGGTTCAAGTCTAAAACGTCCACATTAATAGTCGTCGTGCGCGCGCGCTTAGCGTGGTCCCTTGCGCTTACAGAAGAGACCTCGCCATGTCCAGTGTCGTCGTTGGGCAAACGCGCCTCCCTAGGTAGCTGTTGAGAACTTCAACACGGGAACGTGGTACAGAGGCTTACCACGAGAGGACCAGTTATGGACGCGATAGACCAAATGAGACCGATGGCTCCTTGATATGCGCCACGTTCTCGCAACGGTACGAGGTCCGCGAGAATGATCTCGGTCAACGCGAGGATAATACCAGATCCCAGTCCTTGGACAGCTACAGTATGGTCGACGTGTCAGTACGCGCGACCGCGACATACTCCTGAAGACGTACTTCGCCCTCCGATCAGCATTGCCATACTGGTCGCTGCGCCACATAGTGCGCTTCCCAAAGCAAACAGGCCAAGGCCTCCGAGAAGGATGGGCTTGCGGCCAAAGAGGTTGGCGAAGTGCCCCGAGAGCGGTAGAAAGGCGACGCCTGCGAGAGTATACGCCGAGCCTATCCATACGAATTGCTGCCCTTGGAAGTGGTTTACGATTGTGGGGAGAGCGGTCGAGACAGCACTCTGCATTCGGGTGGTCGGTTAGAACGGATCTGGAGGGACAATACTAGGAGGACGTACCGTATCTAGCGCGGCAAGGAATGTCGCAATTGTTATCGACAACAGAGAAAGCCAAAACGACGCGGGTTTTCCTGCCGGAGCTGGCGCTAGGCTCTCGTTGAGTGGTGCGTCCATCATTGTAATAGTACTGTCGTTGCCGAGGAACGCGAGTCGAAGCCGAGTGGAGGTATAAAACTTGAAGAGGGTCCGAGGTGGAACGTGAGCTTCCGTTTCCCGACGAAGGTTTAAGGCTCAAGGCTCAGGAAAACCGATCCTCCTGGCAACATCATCATCATGCATCGATGAAACGTGAGGCAGAAGCGACACAGGGCTGGCGGGTCATGCCTTCGCCGCGCAGTCGGTTGTGCAGAGCGCTGTGGGCTGGTACTATTGATGGCGCTCAGTACGAACCGCACGACCCCAATTCGCGAAGACTCACTCCAGAATTGCTGCCCAGCGGCGGCTTCGAGTCTGACGAAAGATTTCGTGGCAGTCTTCGCGAGCGGCGTGGTGCGAACTTCGTGCGAGTATCGAGGAGATGCTGTAAAGAATCTTGGATTATACGGGGCAGTTTTCTTCGAGGGGGGGGGGGGTGCCGTGGACTGTGATATGATCTGAGTATCAACCCAGTATCTTCTCTCTCGTGCCGGGCGCACAACAAGTTGAACCGAAGGCTGCGTCTGCGATTGCCGCTGTAGGAACAGATCTAAAAGGTTACACGTCCATATGCCCCGCAAGATGTCGTCGGTGAGTATCAGGAACTGCATGTTAGCGACACCTGGTGAACACCGAGTCAGTAGGGTGCAACCGTAACGGCAGCTCAGGTCAGGGTGCGGCGCGTTCTTGATATTTGATACGAGGAACTTAGAGAGGAGGGCAGGAACATGGACGTACCGTCGAAAGTGGAGCGGACAACAGCTTGCACCTCTCAGGAGCTCGAGGCCTCCTCCTTGTGTCTGCCGTTTGCAGTGCTCTCCGCCCTGAGTCCGTCCTGCGGTGTTCAGAGTCATAGAGGTCCATAGCCAAGCCCTGCAAGGGCTTCTAACGACCCCTTTTGACTTCCGACTACCACCACTGTCCTCTCGCGGCGACTGCCTTTGTTCCTTCTCGCCCCATAATGTCCCCGCGCGACTTGGAAAGCTCGCACGCACCTTGGTCTACGGCTCGTTGCAGGGAAGGGACACGCACCAGGTAAGTCGTGACATTCTCAGCCCGTTTCCTCTCCCGTGCCAATCCTCGTTTCCGCCAACCGCTGTACTCGCGCGTCCACGTCAGAGCAAGACATTGAGGATGACCTACACCGTCTAAGGAGAACGCGTCCACATGACAATCGTGCTCAACACGCCCGGAGACCTCGAATTCCGCATGATATAGACAGGTGAGTGCACAATCTGTGTACAATCACAATCCACCACATGGCATCTGCGGATGTGGATGTGTCGGCCTAAGACAAGCAGGAGTTGACGAACTGCGCGTCATCTAGGTACATCGCCCAACGCATGGCCAACAGACCTCGCAAATACTCTCGGCCCCACTCTCACGCGCACAAACACCGCGAGCCCTCTCGCCTAGCTACGGCTCTCTCTTGCGCACGCTCTTGGGCTGTTCTGGTTGCGCGCACTCACACGTAATTGCCTAACGATTCACACTAATGGGTGCAGTACTGATGGTATCTCAATGCGACGTCCTGAAGAAACTTGGCCGGGATAGCGCATGCTCCGCAATTCCGAGCTCACGCCATGCAACGACTCAAGACTCTCGTGTTGATGCTCCTCGCGCGCGCACATCCTGCGACAGACATGTTGAAGTCGCGGAGCGTGCTGCGAGATGTTTTCGGCACCCCAAATACACTGGATGACCTCGGTGCGTTCAGGATGCGTGTGCTGAGGGCACACATCGTTTCTCACCGCGATCAGCGCGTCGACGAGCCGACTGTATGAGACGCCAGTCCGGCACTACAGCGAAGCAGTATGCGACACTGCGTGCCCGACCTATGGGTGATCACATCGATTACCTACCATAAACGAAGCTACACTGGGCGTACGCAATTGCCATACTTACACCACCACCAGCTACTCACCTCAAACTAATATTCGGTGCGCAAGATGCTCTCTCGAGCCGCCTTAGCCAGTGATATCGTCTGGGACCCTTGGCTCCGCGAAATGTTTGCGACCGTTTTCGCAGTTTCCCCAGTTCGTAAGGGTGCATACATTGAATTTGTGAGTACGCATGGTTCTCCGCTATATTTATTTACGCTGATGAAGTCTTCGCAATAGTGCTCTTGATCCACGAGATGTACTCCCGCGCGAGCCTCTCTGGCACGTCATACGTCTCGTGAAAGACGTCGTGTAATGCTCTCTAAACAACACAACCCGTTACAAGGCTTGTTCAGACTAAGAGTTGGGCAATCGCTCACCTCCATTCTTACCAGTGCTTTGTTCTCGGTTGGAATGCGCGCGAAGAACGCAAATGCATCATCAATGTCGTTGACCTGCCACCTCACTGTGAGCAAACTTCTCCCCAAGCGTATCATTTTCTGACCTTGTCTGCCGTACCACATGACAGGAGAAGCTAGTGCCATGTAATCAGAAGCGGGGGAGCCTTTTACGTATATAGATACGCACACCCAGATCCCTAGGCCATTCCTCTGGCCCGTCACGGAGAGCTACTAGACCCTGCATACGAATCGGCATCAGTGTATCGCAGAAAGTTGCTGTTCACCTACGTACTCGGTTCAACATGTCGACCAGCCCGCGAACCCTTCCGTAAGACTTTCTTAATGGATCGTCTTTGAGGTCCTTCACTGCTGCATGATCCCTTGTAAACCTCTACGTGAGACGTGGTCAGTGGGGAGTTGGATAAAGATAGAGATAGGATCAGGGTACCTCTTCCGGCTCATGGGCGGGAAAGATCAAGTTGGGGAATACCTTGGCAAGGAGTGTCGCAAAGTCTATCAGCTTGGGTGGGGGCGGAAATGTTAGCCTAAGCAAAGGAGCGTGGGTGATTATGCCGGTGATCATGTCGATCGTTTCACGTCTTTGTAAAGGCGCCTCTTTGGTCGCGAAGTACAACACAGTGCCTCCTCCCTAGAGGTGCGCTCTCAGTACCGAACCCATACGTTTTCGGGGGACACGCACCATAGAATATCCGAGAAGGTAGATAGGTAGACCCGCGTGAGTCTTCGCAACATGGTGTATCCACCACTCCAGATCCTGAATCTCGTGGCGAGTGTCTGTCTTGTCGTACGCAGCTCCTGGACTTCTGCGTGCTGCGTCCAGTGCTGTACGTCCGAATCCACGGAGGTCATATGCAAAAACGGTCACTCCTCGAGGTGGGAACTTGCTGTGGAAGTCCGCGTAGCGGGAGATGTGGTCGGCGAACCCGTGGACAAATATGACAACAGCGATGGGCGACTCGGAATGATAGGTCCTCGTGTAGAAACGGAAGCCCATAGGCCCTGAGAGCCACTCAGCAGTGTACGGGGGCGCTGACATTGTGACGAGACGTTGTAGGCTTGAGACGCTGAGGGGAAGCCTGGCACGGAGAAAGCTTCGAGGCTCCTGGCAATATGACAGATCAGTCGCACTGCCCAAATTGCCTGAGGGATTGTTAGAGAACTCCATTACCGTAGTGCGTACCCCTGAGGAAGGCGAGGACCATATCATTGCTCAGATGATGCCATAGCAGTCGTCTCCTGTCTCATACGCTACATGTCACCGTGTTCCCATGCGTCCGCAGAGTCCAGACCGGTCCGGAACAAGGCACTCATTTCGACTGAGTCGTGAATACAATCTCACCGCCTTTGACAGGTGGTTTCGGCCAGGTGAATTGACAACATCGTGACTGTCGCCCATACAAGCAATCCATGCGACTATTCATCGGACCAGTCAGCTATCCAATCCCGGTAGCATTATACAGTAGCAATATACAGTAAAACATCATAGCCATGCCCAGGGTAGTACACGGTCGCACAACGCGGTATTCACATGTGCACGTAGTATGGAGGAAAGAACCACGAGGAGCATGAGGTGACATTTAACAGTCACCGGTCGCTTGGAGATTAACACCTGGACGAGGGCTGCACTTCACATACAGTTTCTTCTCAAGAAACATGGTACGCATGTTCAGTATACCGGCACGAAAGCCGGTCGCATCGAAACCTGGAGGAAGCTCCATATCGAGTGCAAGGATAAGACGAGAGAGCGCCAGGCGCATCTGCTGATATGCTAAGGCCTTCCCTATGCAGCTATGAGGGCCTGTCGAACGTGGTGAGCAGGCGTGTTGCCATCGGCAGGGATCAAAAACGGAAGTCGTACATACCGAAGGAAAATGAAGCTAGGATTGACTTGTTGGTCCTGGTGAGAGGTCCAAGACCATTAGGCTCCCAACGTTCCGGATGGAAGTCCTTGTAGAGAGAAGTGAGAAGGGGTACAGTATATATGCGCATGACAACTCACCAGCGGAGCGGGGAAGAAGTTGTCGGAGCTTATTTGTTGGGAGTATGCCGCGAGAGCAACTACCGTTCCTTCCGGAATATAGTTACCATCAAGATGGGTACCACCAGGCGGGGCAACACGGGGAAGGAAGTATGGTGAGGCGAGCCGCAGAGTTTCGTTGATCACAGCGTTCAAGAATGGAAGAGCGGCTAGTTCGTTCATGGGTAGGGGTCCCATAGGCTCCGGGAAAGCATGACCGAGTTCCTGTCGCAATTGTTCATAGTAGGTCCTGTTCACGAGGAGGAAGTATATTGCGAATGCAACCGTAATCGAAGTGTTATCGGAGCCTAACTCGAGTCAGTTCGAAGTTGTCACGCTGAGAGAGTCATCGCGCACCTCCGACCATGGCTACAATTGCGTCGGTCTCGAGTTCGTGTTGTGTCATATCACTATCGAGCTTGCACTTCTTCAGCGACATCGGAACTAGCATCAGTAAAATGCGGGCGTACCAAGTATGAGGCAAGGTCTCTCAACGTCGGGATCATACTGGTCTTCATTCTCGCACGCATTAAGTGTGCAGATGTATTGGCCAGTCGATGCATCCGCTGAGCGAGTGGAAGTTGCCATACTATATCCATGAGCCAAGGAGACTGCCCGACACTGTCCCAATTCGTCAGCAAAGGCTGACACAAGTTATGAGAGGGCATAGATACCTGTCCAGCATGGCTGTGGCTATCTTCCCCGTATATATGACATGTCGTGGATCTCCGTTCTTCATGAGCTCCTGAAACAGGAGAACGAGCCTATTCAGCCGTCATCTCGGAGCAATTAAGGGTACTCATGACGAACAAACGTGTTGCAGCCTCCGAAGACCATGTCTCCCTGCAGAATCGCAGTTAGCGATCGAGATTATGCCATCCATATCATGCAAAGAGAGGGTACGAACCGTGAAGTCATGAGCCCAATAAAACATGATCTCCGGAAGATCTACGAAACCGGTCTTGCTGGCGGATTGGCGACGCGCTAGACTTTGTACGAGCTCCATCGTCCGTCTCTCGAGTTGAGGGATGACTTGTGATAAGCTGCGATACTCATGTTGAATCAGTGAAGTTATACGGAGATACGCCGCAAAGTACTATACCCGGCTGGTGTGAACATAGGCTGCCAGATCTTTCGCCGATCACGATGTATATCGAGAGCATCCTGCTTGAAGAATAGCGATATAGCACCATTTCGTCCAGGAAAGTGATACGAGTCACTCTTCTCCATGCTCGAATAGATCGAGACTCCAGTGGGCGAGTTGATAGAAAGATGAAAGGGTCCTGTCGCAGGGACGGGGGTCAGCGATCTTTAGTACTGACACGGACTCCTCCCCCCACGTACCTATCCTCAAGTAAGGTCCATACTGGGCGTGTAGGCGGTCCAAAATGAGGTAACGCTTCCCGGTGAACGATATGTAGGACAGCCACAGGCTCGTAGTCTTGGCGAGCAGGGGTCCGGGATATCGTGCCAGGGGATGCCATGGAGAGAGACGATAGAGGATTGTGATTGAGAGAGCAATTATGGCGTACGTTGAGAAGAGAAAGAAAGAGATCTCGAGAGGACTCCGTGACGATTGAGGTTTGAGAGATGCCAGAACGTAGATGCAGAGGATTACGACGGTATGGGCCAGTGCCACGTGCTGTCCGGGGAAGCTTCGATAGTGGAATACCATCCAGGATGCCTTGATATTCAGGTTATTGCAGGGTAGTATGGACGGACGACGATCGCACTCACCATACCCGCCGCCACCGCACATCCAGTCAAAGGAGGGAGTTCGTATAAGTCAGCCATCGATGTGAGAGAGCGTTGCTGTGAGGTGGGGAAGTGGGTCAGGGACTAAATCCAGTGTGGTGTCGTAAAGAACGGGCATAGGTAAAGTGCAGCGGTGTGACGCGAGCTGCAGCGGCCTGCAGCGGACTGAGACGCGCACTGCAGCGGACTCAGATGTGCACTGCAGCGGACTGAGACGCAAACCCGGCGGACTGCAGCGGCTCGAATGTAGACTGAAACACGACAGGACGCGGCTGCCACAAGCTACATCGACATCTGTAGCCTGATACAATGTGGTAAGTAAGTGTGAGAGAGACACATTAATGTCCATGGTTGACGTCGAGTGCGGTGCGGCACAGACGCCCACCTCTGCGGTCAATAGATCGAATTGTGTGCCAACCTCTGGCCCACGTACGTGCAATTCTCTTGAACGGTAGAGTCATTATTGACAGGACTATACGCGAAAACTACTTTGAAGCTGAAGTATCAAGTCTAGGATGAGGAAACTCGTTTCTCGCCACGCCTTCTCAATATGGGCGATGCTTAGCGCTCTGATGTCGAGTTGAGTCCCTCAGTAACAAGATGCTGTACTAGTCAAAGTATTGCTACCTGAGGGTGGAGTCAGGCATAGTACACTGTAGCGTACGGATGTGCACTATACCTGATAGTGGTGAGCGGATGTTCGTCGCACCTACTTCACGGTACTGATTACTTACCATAATCTGACCTGGCATTACGACTCGACTTCTTGTTTGCGACGCTTGGAGTCAAGTGGACGCCAGTGTGGGGGTTTTTTCCGCTTTCTACCCACCTCCTCGTTATTGTGATGGCTTATCGCAGTTGCCGGACGACGAGATGTATGTGTTGAGACAAATCTAGGTCCCTTCTACATAGCAACGAGTAGTAAGTATGTTGACCTCGGTATTGTAGGCTCTGACATACCTCTAGTAGAAGCTCGTCATCATCGGGCGACCAGTCATGAAGGTTCCAGTCTGCGGGCATGACACTATAATCAAAAACCTTCACAATATTCCTTCCGGAACATACCAGAGAAAGCGGCTCTGGCATGGGCTTTCCATGAGTTCTTGTCATTAAACGGAACCAGCCCCGGGTTGACTGCAGGCGGTTGTGCGGCCGGATTAGTCGCATTGACTTCGGCACTACTGGGATCTTTGGAGAAGTAACTCAAAACATGTCGCATGAATCCCTATTTTCAGTCTACTGTGAGCACAAAGTTTCAGAACAAGCAAGAGACACCTTACCCAGACCATTGTTGCCGGTGCTTGAATGTTGTGTCAATTCTGCAGTTTCGGTCGTGCTGTATGCGTGGAGAATACGATATATTTGCTAGCTACTGGCAACAGTATCAAAGTTTTTTTGTGCAAGGCACCGATCATGGTGGTTTCATATCGTCGGGACGTGACGGCGGTGTAAGTAGTATATCATTGAAGTGTGATACTGAAGAGCCTGTTGAACGGTCAGTCAGCGAGAAGCGAGACGGCAGATAAGTAGTTGACTATGATGCATACCTGTATACACCATATGTTCCGGCTGTACATCCATACAATCTCACACCGCCAACATCCGTACTAACATGGAGGTGCAGCGACCGTGACGCGCTGTGCAGCGCCCGTGCAGCGGCGTCAAGCGCCCGTGCAGCGACATCCAGCGCCCGTGCAGCGGCATCCAGCGCCCGTGCAGCGACTACGACGCGAGGTGCAGCGGTCGTGCAGCGGCCTGACGCACAGTGCACTGACAACTGCAGTAGCTATTACACAACGTACGGCGGGAGTGTACCCCATGTCCAGCGACTGTGTCTGAGTGCCATGGCACTGCTGCGGCAGGAATATCACTGGTATCCGACTCGGAGTTACTGTATCATACAAGACATACTCACATTTGAAGCAGCGAGACGACATAATATATGCGAGCGCGAGATTTGGAGGGTTCTCGAGTATGCTGAGGGACTCACCAGCAGATCGCCAAGTACTAGACAGTATTCTAGTCGGCTCAGAACGCAGAACCGGTGTTCTGAGCCGAACCTGGGCCAACCGTTGAGGATATCGCACTAGTCTATGAGAGAGAACCCTTTGTGAGGATTTCTGCAGCTATCATTCTAGGAGATCAGTGCTCACATTCTGCTTCCGGGTGCCTATAACTTCCTATAGTACTTATTGTCGGTGAACGTGAGGGTGAGAGTCTGACAATGACCGAGACGCCCGTAGTCAGACGGATCATGGTATGCCGGATTCCGCCGATAATCCGTTGTCCATATCATGCATTCATCATGCTCTAGTACACTGCGAGGCCGCTAACAAAAGGCTGTGAGCTATCGCTACTCTGACGCATACATCTTGTTCTGAACATGCCTGAGTGACTGAGTGAGAGTGGCGGTGCAGCGGTGTGCAGCGCCGTGCAGCGCTGTGCAGCGGTCGCTGCAGTTCGCTGCAGTTCGCTGCAAAATCTTGTTGCCCGTAAAGAACCCTCGCGAGCGCGCTTTTGATGCCATTGTTCACAAGGACTTCTTGCTACAGTGAGGTATTTCCCGAGCGGTTTTCCCAGCAGATTCAGGAGGAGGCTCTGAGCCTACAGAAGACGAGAGTAGGTGCCTTTGCCGAGCGGAGGAGAGCGTGTCAGCCTGGGAGGGGCTATCTCATCCGCGTGTCGGCGGATCTTCACGTTGAGAACAGCAGATTCATCTCTGATGTTCGGCCAATCAGAAATACTCCAGAGATGATCAGATGTGGCCGATACGCGTCGTGCTTATAGGAGGAGGAGGTGCAATGTGACCTTGAACAGACCGTAAGCACACCAGGAACGGTCCTTGAACCCGGCGGTCTAGCGCCTGTCTACATTTTCCTCCAGGCTCCCACGACTCGGATGTCTGATCCCACTACCTCCTCAGTCTTCTGGCTGCCTTTCAGTTGATTCCGTCATTTCAACAGCAGAGCGCCGCAGAACCATTAACTTCAGTCTCCACGTTCGTGTTCGGAGGCTTATAAGGAGAGGGGGGGCCGCTCAACAGTGTTTTCAGAGTACGTCCACTCCACTGCTAACGCCACCGCTGTGTACGACTCTACCTCCGCCACCAGCGGAAAGACGCTACTTCAAGTGCAGAGAGACACGAGTCAAAGCACGCTTCAAAGTGCATCTGCAAGATCGAGTCACTTAGCACCGTTCGGGTCGAGGACTCACCAGGCTGTATTCGCTCCAAGTGGGCACTATCTTGTGAGGACTAGGCTGACCACGCACAAGTGCCTCGTCTTACCATCTCATCCACTCCCAGGCTATTGCTCGTTCCGCCTATAACAGGTCGCAACCAGGACGGTAATGGAGCTTCTCAAGATCACTCTTCTCGTCACCGCAGCTACTGCCTTCCTGAAAGTCATCATACCTCCGAAGCACACCGTGGAAGGGAGAGGGTCAGTATACAAGGGGCAGTTCTTCGAGTTTATCGTCCGTTATCTGGCCTATCTGGGATGTGTGCGTGTCCTCGTATTGTGTACAGTCCCTATATATGACTGACGACACCTTACTAGATACTGGTCTCCGCCTCGGCATTCTGCCACTCGCTCATTATCCTCATACACAACCGAGGGTTGGGCGTGGGTGGGAAGGAGCTGATCCCTTGGATCTGCTCTACCCATTCCCCATCTTTCGACTCCCTGGCGGCACTCTCGCCCAGGTTCGCTATCGGAGTCTCCTTCGTCGTTGCGGGGACTCTACTCCGGCTCATGGCATATCACGCACTCGGTCCACTATTCACCTTCGAGGTCGTCATCAAACACGACCATCGCCTCATTACCACTGGCCCATACGGGATCATCCGTCATCCATCATACACTGGACTAGCCATGCTCCTTCTCGGCACACATCTCATTCACTTCGGTGCTGCAGGGTACGTTACCCAGTGCCGGATCGAGCACACACCACTCTTCGTGTTCGTCAACATATGGCGAGTAGGTTCAGTCTTTACCGTACTTTCATTGTACCGCAGATGCCGCGTAGAGGATGCTCAGCTACACGAGCAATTTGGGACCGGTTGGGAAGCGTATCGTGACACAGTACAGTACTGTCTCATACCTTACATTTATTAGCATACTTGGTGTACTGGCCCTCACTCATATACTAGATACATCCAGTCTCTCGGGCAGCGGTCTATACTCAGATCATGATCACTACACACGGAACAGATCTCACCATACTATTCAGATATGTTGCAAAAACGGGAGGAAATAATACAAGATGTCTGATGATGCGAGAATCATCGGGTCGAACACGCACACTGACTCCTGTAGTCTACTCGGAGTAGACGTTATTTTATGCACTATAGAGCATGAATGTTTTGGAACAGGCCGCAGTGGGATGATGTGTACAGGCACAGGACTAGGTGCTTGCACGCCATAGAACGAGTCAGATCTCCGGTCCTCCGCTCGTCTCGTAGTCCAGAACTTGGCGGGGTGATAAGAAGGGACAGAAGCTAAATCTTCTCACTGCACGCGCGATAGTGGAACTAGAATTCAATCGGTTTGCCGCGGTGCATGCACTTGGCAGGAGCGCGCCGTACTAGAGAGCTTGTCACAAATTGGGCATGGTGCGGGATAGAGAGTCACCTCACTGAACTGTTAGGGATTGCACTCAAACCACTGGCAGGGGCGGCGGGTCGTCCGATTGTTGGTCATGAGAGGAGGATGGCTTTCCGAGGCTGAGGTCCTTCCGAAGGGCCTCTTCCACACTGACACCCATCCAAAAAGTTACAGTTGCAGCAGAAAGGTACCTGCGATGAGGCTGCTCCTCAGTATGCAAAACAGCTACGGTGCACGTGGAACGTATGTATGTGAGACTGCAACATTCAGGCAGGGTCTACCATACTTCCGAGTCGTCGGACCGCCGGCGCCCCTTAGGATCAAATTGGACAGGCGCTTGATCGAAGAGGGATGGGACGTAGTACCTACACCGCGGCAGGTGGTCAAATTGGGCATGATCTCGAGTTGAACGCGCGGCAGTAGACTCCAGGAATACGGACATCAAGTCTTCCGGCTGACAACGAGAACCGCTCCAACCATTGGCACTCCGGCGATCTGTCGTTTGACACATGCATTGTCCTGGTCCGGCCTCATGCCAGTGTCGGAATCGACTCAGAACTCAGGTGGTAGTGATGTACTCCTGCGTATTTGGTGAGTGTCCTGATGATACCTCGTGAGTCAGCATCTTCTTCTGAGAATTCTTAGCTCGGGCGAGGTATTGATCTGACTATATTTGCCGTTCAATCCCGGATTCCCATCATCAAACAATTTGTAGACTGCAACGGTAAGTCGTTGTTATCACTCGTTCTAATGCTAGATAATCATATGTGTATACAGAATATGTGAGAGGTATCTTGTGGCCTACAGTTGTGCTCTATTCCGAGATCTTCCAGGTGGGAATGGTGCGTCATACCTCGGACTTGTGATGCTAGCACGAACATATTCACAATTTCGCTTGCAGCTTCATCATTCCTCCCTTCTTGATAATAAAAAATACACAATACGCCCACTACCGTTGTCCGCCAGGTTCAGGCTCAATCAAGATACGACGCCCATAAAATACGAAAACTTACCACAAACGGTTGAGCGTATACTTGTGTGCGCATGAGGCGCAGCGCCTGGAGCATCGTAAGGCTGTTGCTTCTCTCCTGATATCAAAAGACGCTCACACTGTTTTCACCTGGCTGAGCACACCACTTTAAAGAGATGCCCTAGCCACTCAGGTAAAGCCGCCACTTGTCTCCAGTATCGCACTTGATGTCCGTCCTTTCCGTGAATCTGGCCGCGTCCAGCGTAGAGGGTGCGCTATTCGGCATCTTTTTCTCCCTTGCCATTGCATCCATCTGCCTTCTTGTCAACCGTCGCTTGAAAGAGGTCAACGCTCGTACAGTCCATCCGGTATCGTGGTTCTCAGCGATACAGGGGGTATGGCGATCGACACTCTTCGTCTCCACCCTATTGTTCGTGGCTATCATCACTGCGGTATATACAATTCATAAACTAAATGGTCTGCGTTGCTCACTACTTGAATAGCACTGGATATTAGGTGTTCTCCGACTGTTCGACGCATTTTTATACTTCAACGGCGGCGACAGTGCAACCCAGTACTTCACCAATTTGAGGCACCCTCTTGAGGTGTCAAGGACAGCGTTGCTGATTGCCACATTGCTGACCGGGGACTTGATACTCGCAAGTACTCCGTCGATATGGTCGCATAGAACCTGGGATTCTAACTTCCATTTAACTCAGATTCACCGTACATGGATTGTCTGGAACCGCAACCACTGGGTTTTGCTCGCACCGGTGATTAGTAGCCTAGGTCTAATCAGTACGTCGAGAAAATGTACCGCTGCTGTGCCACTTGCTCATACTGATCCATAGCGAGTGGCATCGGCGTCGTTTGTCAATTCTCAACAAATAGTCCAACAGACGATGTATTTGCCGCAAGGCTAACGGATTGGATCGTCGGTGTTGTAGCTAGTACGCTCATGTACGTGTCAGGGCTTCTTGCTGCTCACACGGCTCATGGATACATTGCAGCACGAAGATATATGGGACTAGTACGCTTCTATCATTTAACTAAGGAGACCTGGCTCACGACGGGCAGTTATGATCGCGTATCGCATCTACGCCGTCAACAAAACTCTTAAGAAGAATCGTCTTCGGTCCAACGGTCGGAGTGTACTGGTGAGTATCTTGAGGAGTAATGTACTAGTGGAAGGCGTACGCCATGCTCACATATATCGTGTAGGAAATTCTCATGATATTCATCGAGAGCTCCACACTATCGACGTGAGTACTCTACATATTGCTGCACGACCCGGTCCTCATATCTTGTACAGAGTCTGGACAATATTTTTCGCTGCTGCGTATGCGTCGAAGAACCCTCTTCAGAGCTTTCCGACTGCCTGCAGCCCCCCGATCAATGGGATTGCCTTCATGCTGATTACTGTCCGAGTCGGTCTCGGCTGGGATCTGCAGCTAGGCGTGTCCCGCTCACAAGACGGCCCCCAAGCGGCGACTCTGTCTCCATTCCAAGCTCATCCCCTGCGCACGATCCGGCTCCAGGTGACGCGCACTGTAGAGCAGCAGACTGACTTTGCCCTTCGCTCCCGCGAAGACAAGGCTGATGACAGTGGCTTGGACATACAAGGACAGAAAGCAAACAGCGGCGGGTCGGGCGTAGGTCAGAGCTCTGACGACGATAATGATGTATTTCGATGTTGACGAGGAGAATGTATCCACAATCGGAGTCTGTCGGTGTCTCAAGAGCCTGTGTAGACACCCATGGCACCGAAAATAATTTGAGTATACTTAACCTGGGTGACTGAGGTCATCCGTGACCGAAGAGAGCTGAAGAGACGCCGTTCGGATCCATGTGTCCAGGACAGCATGTTTCTCAGCCAGACCACAGAAGCACGGAAGTGTCCCACATTATCACAGTTCCATCAGAAAGGTATGGATACAGACCGGCACGCCCAGAGGGATGCGCTCAGAGAAGGTTCAGATGCTTCTTATGACTACTAGGTCGTCGCAGAGACGCTAGTGATAAGTCGCTAAGCTAGATTCATTTGCACTAGCGGAGAATCCTGAAGAGTTCGAGTATAAGCTCGTGCCCTGCCAAAGCGAGATGCCGGCTGTTCACAAAAAACTCGCACCAAAGACAGGGTTCTCCGTACTGAGTCGTGGGAGGGAGCAATGATCATCGTTGCAAGTCAACAGACGCGTGCGCGCCTCGCCGCGGTGGTTCTCAGGAGCCCACAAACCCGGAAGGAACCGAGGAGGCGCTGAAGAATTACACGACGCCGCATGGGTTCCTGCAACTAGTTCCCCCGTTGTCTTACCTGGCCGTCTACTTCGATACCCTATTCTGTGCCCAAGGACCGCTCGGGTGCTTCTACGCTACTCACAAATCATGCGCACAGGAGATCTGACCACTACGGGAGGTATCACCTATCGCCGATGACTCTGCATCGAACCTTGGCCCTGTCCCCGCCTTCTCTGGTCTCTAGTTCCGTTGGGCAGATTTAGGTCCTTCGACGAGGTTACGCTGCGAGATAGTCACTCTACCTTACCCACGTCACTCTGCCTCCGCCATGGACTCTCAGCATACGAGGTAAGCCGGGACGTATCTCCTGCATGTACAGTTGCTCATTCACATCGATCACAACAGTCAAAGCATGGATGCTACAGCGTCCAAACGGGGGTTCAACTTTTGGATGGTCTTCCTGTCTGGCCTTGTGGTAGAGATTCTTTCAGCATTAGATCTGGTGAGCACATTATTATCATACATAGGATCGTGCACTGCTGCATGCCTGTACTCACAACAGCTCTCCCCTCCTCTCGACGCTAGTCCGCCGTCTCCACTGCTCTCCCGACAATCATCGGCGACCTACAAGGAACTAACTTCATATGGGCCGGAAGCGCATATACAATCGCCTCCACGGCAGTCATCCCCTTCATCGGCGACTTTGCGTCGACGTTCGGACGGAAGCCGGTACTCATGACCTTCATCCTGTGTTTCGCACTTGGTTCGGCGCTTTGTGGCGGGGCGCAGAACATGGACATGTTCATCGCCGGTCGTGGTGAGTGACTTCTGATGCAAACGTCTGACGCCACTAGTGCACTCATCCCTGCCCAGCCATACAGGGCTTCGGAGGAGGCGGCTGCCTGGCGTCCGTACAGATCATCAACGCAGACATGATCCCTTTGCCGGAACGCGGCAAGTTTCAAGGTATCACGGCCTGGTAAGTGATTATTTGGAACCAACGAGTGCTTCTATCTCTAACCTGATATGCTAGTCTGTGGGCTATCGCATGGTATCGCATTCCATCCGTGTCGAGAATGTTCGACATCCACACTCACTCGTCCTGTTGTGCAGCTCCGCTGGACCCCCATTGGAGGCGCTCTTGCCAATGCAGGGGCGTGGAGATGGCTGTTCTTCCTCAACCTGCCCCTGTGTGGCGCTTCGCTCTTGCTGGCTATTGTATTCCTGCGCGTCAGGAAGCCGACGACGACCGTCCGGGAGAAGATCGCAGAGATGGACCTCATGTCCGTACAGCCCATCCTTCTCGGGAAACACAGCTCACGAGACGTGGTCTTAGCGGCATAACCCTTCTAGTGGGGAGTACGGTGGCTTTCCTCCTCGCCATGACATGGGGAGGGGTCCGCTTCTCTTGGTCGTCGCCTCATGTTTTGGCACCACTCATCATTGGCGCGGTCGGGATCGTCTCTTTCTTCTTGCTCGAAGCGTTATGGTTGAAACGTCCGACGGTACGTGAAGAGGGGTGCTCGTTCCGCTGTCTGTACTCTCTGACTTCCTCATCAGGTACCGGGATTCCTGTTCACAAGTCGGACTACCCTGAGCGGGTGAGTTCGGTTCCATAGGCAAGAGCTCGATCTCACACTTGTATTGCAGGTACCTCGGGACGTTCTTCCATGGTGTCGTGTCTATCGCGTTGATATGTGAGCTATATGTCCCACTCTGGTCACTCGGCGCACGCTGACAGTTTGGAAGACTACATCCCGATATACTTCCAAGCTACGCAGGGGGCATCGGCGATTGGATCCGGAGTCGACATGTTACCAGTCGTCATCCTCATCCCCGTCGCGGCCATGATCACCGGTGCTTCGGTTCAGATCGTACATCGTTACCGTCCTCAGAACCGTACTGGCTGGGTCATGATGCTGGTCGGGTTCGGGGTGCTATCTATCCTCAAGGAAAACAGCTCGCGGGCGGCGTACATCGGGCTACAAGTGCCTGCCGCCATCGGCATTGGAATTATCTGGATCAGCACGCCTTTCGCTATATTGTCACCGCTCCCGTTCTCTAACAGTGCTCATGCACTCGCATTCTTCATCTTCACGCGTCAATTCGCTCAAGTGCGTCTTGTACTTTCACCGAGCCATACTGGTCGAGACACTAACGAGTGATATACAGAGCTGGGGAATCACCATTGCCGGCACTATCGTGCAGAACGTTCTACAGAACCGCCTACCTAGAGCATTCCTCGACACGTTGCCAGAGGGCGCACAGATCGCTTACGCCGCCATTCCCTCTATCTCGAGCATACAGGACGAGGCTCTCCGCACAATGGTTCGCCGAGCATATGCGGACTCGACGCGTCTTGTCTGGCAGGTCATGATTGGCTTCGCTGGTGCGGGTTTGCTGTCGACGCTGCTCATGGGCGAGGAGCAGATGAAACGCAGCCTGGACGAGAGATGGGGCCTGCAGGACAAGGAAAAACAGCCGGATGGCGAACGCGGAACGACGGTGACGATCCCAAGCGACATGAGCGGAGCTATTGCTGTTGAGGACGTGGAGATGGAGCAGAAGACGCCGAAGGCGTGGCAAACTGAGACGGATGCTTAGCATAGTCTCTACAAAACGAAGATGGCAAACGGCGACTCGGAGGGTATGCTCCTCGGGCTTCAGGAGGTTTCTCGCTATAACCTGCTCTCGACTCTGCTTTCAAATTGTTATGATCTACCTTACCCCGTGCATACTGGCCGAATCGTCGTCCTCAGGCTGTACATGTTCCAATCCAGGCTAAGTACAGGTCACCACTTCTCAGCCACAATGTCACTTCCGATACCACAGTCTACCCGGCGTGCAGACTATATACATATCTGACATACTACTCATCGGAACAAATCATACTCAATTGATATATACAGCTTGAACCTGAGTTTCCTCTTCAACATCTGTTATCTCAGATAGTCACGATAGTCACGGATATGAATGATAGTGTCCAGATTAACATCCCATTCTGCAGTGGTAATACGCTGACCCTGGTGCGTCGAGTCAGAGCTGGTGTGCATAGGCTGCCAGGCCCGCATGCCAAAAGCACCGAAGTCGTCCGCTTTGGGGGAGCAACCCCTAGTATGCGCTAATACAAATGTTGTTCCATGTCACCATTTTTGCGAAGTGTTGGCAAAAGGTCACAAACAGCACTCTAACGGTCAACCGTCCGATACATTCTTTACTACAGTACAGGTCAGCAGACCAAGTGCACTAGCGATTTGTCTCATCGATCTTGTTCTCTGCCGGCCATTGTTGCGTCAATAGATATGGCCCATAGGGTCATGTGTTCCGTTTTACTGCAAGCTCTATAGCCTGTTGCCGCCCCGATCAGCACTGAGAAGAAATCGTGACGGATAGCTACCACTCACTTGATGGGTTGTCATGCAAGGAGTCGGACGCGCAACCGGCACATCCATTTCTAGCCAGGAGGTCCCTGTGGACTTGATTCCAGAGCCCATCTTGCTCAAGTCCTGCCTCGAGTTCAAACTAAGACGCTGAGCACAGAATCAAAAGATACTAGAGTAGACGGCAGACCTACACCGCGAGAACAGAACTCGAGTACACTTGAAAAGCCGCAATTCAGATCTGCTATGACATATACAATTGTTTGATGGGAGTGTACTCACTCTTCGACGACACGATATAGATCGCGATATAGACGAGATTTCCCGGAAGTGCATAAGCCTTACGAGGGACTCCCAGCGTTTAGGACACTTATATCACAATGCATCAGGGATTACTTATACGTACCGCTATAGCTGTTGCGAGACTGAAGACGCTGTACGCATCAAGCACTTGTGAGATTCATCCTTGACTGCAGTCAGGACTCTCATTACCTCGTGACCAGTCCTGCACACATAGTCAGAAGGTACACAGGTGTTTATGACACAGCGAAATACGCACCAGTATTTATGGCGTACAGGATCAGGACGTCGATCATGCTATCGGTACTAGTAGGACATCAGCAAGTAGTACCAGGTGCGACGACGCGGACGAACCCCGTGAATCCAGTTCGGCTTCGTTGTAGGTAGTAGATGAGGGTCGCCGTGAGCACAACATCTGTGAGAACTCGCACACCCAGCGCAGTGTAAACAATCCACTAAGATCAAATGTTAGTATGACCTTCTTTGTACTCAACAACCACAAGACTCACGGCACTGTGTTCTTGGAAACTCTCGAATGTGACGTCAATGAACGTAACGATCGTCGCAGCTGGGGTCAGCAATCAGACAGGTATCCTCGCGCACATGTACGAGCACGTACTGAGGCAAAACGCTGTTGTACGTCGAGTACGATGGTGTCAACGGTATGCACTTGAGGTGATACATTTAATCATACCGAGCTCGGCGGCGACTAGTATAGACTAAGGTGTTCGTCAGGTACAGTCGAAGCATTTCAGAGATGTGAGACTCACAGCTACGAGAGGATAGAGTCGCTGACGAACAGACACTGTACACGGTTTAGACGGGACGACAGAACATATAAGGTTCAATATGCCATACAGATGAACACGCGGCGAGAGAAGAAGCTATATGACCTTTGAGACAAATATTCACGCCGTACGGAGCATGGATCGACTTACAGGTGTGTGATTGTTGCGACTACCCCCTGGACGCATGCTCGTGTTAGCCGATCCACAGTGCATGTTCACGAACAGCCACGACATACCGTGACTAGCACAATGAGCTTTGTACACTACATTAGTTATGTATATGGCGAAGAAGTCTGTATAACTTACCCGTAGAGACCTGGAAGCTCGAATCGTCAGCGTCGAGGCTCCGAGAGCACCTGCGAGCGAATACGTACCAAACTCCACTCTGCAGGCGGACAGGATTAAAGTAGTTGGTAACCATATAGTAGTAGCTGAGCGGCAGCCGTCAGTCATCACAGAGCTTCGTCGGCCGCGACTGAGCTCACCACAGATGGATCGCCATGAGCTCGTGCACAGCGTCCAAGAGACTGTCCGCAATGTCAGACCGGTTCGACCGCTTGCGCTCCTAGTGAGGGCTCACCACAGCGTAGATACCTGTTAGCCTCGTCAGCATGACAAACACGACCTCGGAAACATGAGCCATACCATGATTTTCAAGTAGTACGCGTCGGACTGGTACGTCCGGAAGTAGCGATATGTCTGGTGTATAGACAGACCGCAGAACCTACTCGTCACTCCGCATGAGTTGGCTGTACAGCACGGGGTCCATCGGTCACTGACATAGAGGCAACTGCCGTTCCGACGAGAACTGCTCCGAGAGTGTTGTCTAGGGGTGGGAATTCGGGGAGACCAGGGGAAGCGGTCGACGGAGGGGCTTCTGCCATTGTCTCAGACGTGGCTATACACTGCGCTCACACAATGGATCTGCGGGTCCGACGTCAGCTCAGGATGGCTCGAGTAACGGAGATGTGAAGGAAGTCTTACTTGAGAGCAGATGTGTCTGACCAACGAAGGGTATGATTCTTTCCTTCTCGATCTATGGTAGATTGAAAGACCGGTCAGGGCGTAGTACGAGTCACGGGTGACACAGGTTACTCACGAACGGCAGCCTTGCGCGCGAGTATACAGTGAGATACCCTTTTGCACCGTGCACGAAGGGAGAAGAATTCTAGTCGACCAGCCCTCGTGTTCCTGATATAGGCGAAGACCCCAGATATCCGAATATCATATCAAGGAGTTTTGGAGACTCTGACTTGGCAGTCCGGGGCGGGCGAGACACGAGAAGCGGTGTGTGGGTTTGGACGTCTGATTCTACAGCGAGCGTGCCGATGTGGGCTACCAGTCACTCCGGCGCATGTTCACGAGACGAGCCCGCCCGCTCATGTCGAGCGCCGCCGCCATGTCGCTACTTACACATCCTGACATGCTTCGGACATTCTCTAATGCACCTGCATAGACTAAGCCCTTTGCTGCCAACAGCGGTATCCCGGGTTTGAGTTCGATGCTGAAGATTTCTAGCGTACAGGAGGGTTTTCGAATCTTGATAATAGCGATGTGAGGAGGTTGCATGCTGGACATTGGAAGAGAACGTGCCTCGGAACTGTTCGCGCAGGCGCGCCTTATCTCGACAGATGCATGTGCACTGAGAGATGCGAGCACGAAGACGATCGCTTGCTGCCATCCCCGCGATTTCCAATTGGACCCTGTTCCCAAATGTAGCGGTGTCGCAGAGGGATCGATGCGTGTCCATTCCCCGCTTCGCCCCTTGATGATCAAGTAACATGAGATGAGTATCAACCCGTAGGACGTCCACACCAAGAAGCCGGGCGACATGCCTAGGAGCCTCCACAGCCGAGCAGAGGAAGTACTCAAGCGCCTCGCTCGGTGCTTCTAAGTATGATAGCAGGAGACGCGGACGACCCACACTGACCACCATCCTGTACCTCAGGCGCGTTCTAGAGACCCAGTCGTGTAGCACTTAGTCTCTACCTCATCACACTATCGGAGATGGCTCTATCAACCCCATGGGCGGAGTGCATCGATGTTCGCATCGCTCTACACCCATTCAAGTGGC
This sequence comes from Daedaleopsis nitida, assembly GCA_022606115.1. Taxonomy (NCBI): domain Eukaryota; kingdom Fungi; phylum Basidiomycota; class Agaricomycetes; order Polyporales; family Polyporaceae; genus Daedaleopsis; species Daedaleopsis nitida. Next base: position 2,325,010 of record JABYQM010000005.1, on the reverse strand, counting down.
GGTAGCGTGGACGCAACACATGACTAGACCACCCATCGCATCGTAGAGCGATCGGGGATCAACGAGATTTGAAACGAGTGGCTGCGATTGCGACTCAGGTGGACAGAGTAGGCATACAAGGAACGGCCTCAACACACGGTCTTCCGTGAGCACTCACCAGCGGCGTTCGAAGCACTGCTACTTAGCTCGCGCAGACCTGCAGCCTACAGATGAGTCGGTCCCTTCTCGGAGCACTCCAGCGACACGCCATTATCGGCGGAGACCTGGAAGATAGGGGGTCAGCATGACTTGTATAGCCTTCGCGCGTCGCGACTCGTGAGTGCTGACACGGACCTGGGGCAGCGCATCCTTGGAGTCGTAGACAATGTTGTCCACGTTCTCGCTCATCTCGATGGGCTTGCGATTGGCAAGTCTGAGATACCAAGGGTCGCGCGCGAAGGACGGTGCTACCTGGCCAGGATAATTCATGGTGAGGGAGGTGAATGGAGCGAACGACAACTTCGCTCTCTATTATGATGCAGCGCCATGTCCATGGCCACCGCGCGATCCCAGAGCCGACACGTCGGCGCAGCAGTGTCTCGTGAACTACGTAGGATGAGCAGAACCGAGAAGGCAGCGGAGGCCGTGAGAGTAGTGCTGATTGTGTCGCCAAGCGAAGCTCGAGCGTTGGTTGAGGGAGAGCGAGGAGAAGAGAACCGCGGGGATGGACATGCGCATGCAATTGCAGCTCGAGCCATTGCACCACTACATAAGTAATGATAATCACGCGCGCACGCGAACAAACAATATCCGGCGAGAGCGAGAGGCGGAGCGAAGATGTAGGATCCAGAGAGCTCGTGTGAGGTATACTTTTGGCACATGATGAGACGGGACATGCGTCGTGACAGCAGGGCATACTGGCCTTGCGTAGTGCGATATCTGCCTCCAGTATGTCCAGCCTCGCCAGTTATCGAAACGCTAACTTCCAGGCAAGCAAAGGGGGACTTCCTGACAAGCAGAGGGGGAGCGCGTGCCCCTTTACTAGTCTGGAAGTTCGCAGATATCAGTCGCGACATGCAAGGTGGTCACTTCTCCGCCTCAGCGATGGCCTGAGACGACGCCGACGCCGACGCCGACACCACATCAGTCTCACTCCGCTTCCCCTCGACATCCGCGTCCCCGCGCGTCGCACCCGCCTGCGCGTTCTTGAGGCCGAACCGCGCGTCGGTCGCGGTCGACATCGCGATCTCCCGGAGGAAGAAGACGGTGAGGAAGCCCGCGCCGGCGAGCCCGACCATCGTCTTCCAGACGACGGCCATGGCCGTCGCGAACGCGACGCGCACCTCGGTCCGGAGCGGCTCCTCGAGCTGCGGGATGACGGGGATCGCCGCGTACGCGATCTCGACGCCCGCGGGGAAGAGCCGGGCGAAGTCCGCCGGGAGCTGCTTCTTGAGCTCGTTCTGGAGGATCGAGGCTGAGAACGTCACGCCCCATGTCTGTCCGGGAGACGCGCGCGTCAGAGAGATGGGATGGAGCGTGCGCGGAAGGGCGAAGAGAGGGGGCCACTCACCTGCGCGAACTGACGGAGGAAGTTCTGGAACGCGAGTGCGGCGAACCGGTGCACGGGGATGGAGGCGAGGATCGGGAAGACGGTCGACGACCACTGTTGCGACCAGGCAGACGTGTTAGCCGCGGCGTGCATCGCCGGGAGGGACGCGAAGATGGGTCTGAGACACGCACGATGATACCGATGCCTGCCGCGGTGATGATCTGGAAGCCGGCCCACATACCCGTCGACGAGTCGGCCTTGAGGAGCGTGAACAGCCCGAAGCCGATGAGCATGAGGATCCAGCCGACGTAGTTGATTGGGCGGTACTTTCCGGACTTCTTGACGTACCCGCCGGCGAACAAAGAGACGGGGGCGCAAATGAGTGTGGTTGCGAGGAGGTTCACGCTCGAGCGGATCGGGCTGGCGTCCATGCACGCCTGGAAGTAGACAGGGAGATAGACTGCGAGATGTGTCAGGCACGCGGGGGAGGAGAGCAGGCGTAAAGACGCGTACACATGGCTGACATGGTGAGGATTCCTGAGAGAAGGTGGCGACGTATCTGAGAGCGCGATGTCAGTCTTTATGCGACGGAAATCCTGACTATATGGGCTCACCCGCTTACTGCCGTCCGACTCGTCATGACGTCAAGAGGCGTCGTCGGCTCTTTAGGAACCGTCCACTCGTACACGAAGAATCCGAAGATCAAGACGACGCCGATGATGAGAGGAACAAGCACATGTGAAGAGTTCCACGGGAAACGGATACCGCCCCAGGTCAATGCGAGCAACGCGAGAGTCGTACCAGCGATGATAATGAGATTACCACTGTGAACGGTACGTCAGCTTGACTTTTCTATGCACTGATATTCCGGTAGATATTCCGGTAACTTACATCCAGTCGACGCGCGAAAGCTTCTCTCTCATTGACCCTTCCGGAGTGCGCACACGCAAGAACATAGCGACGAGACCAAACGAGATACCTGCCAGTGGCAAGTTGAGGTCTACCACACGAGTTCGTTGAGTACAAGGCCCAGACGGCGGAGCGAAAAAAACGCACAGAAGAGCCACCGCCAGGCTGCATCTTGAGCAAGAGATCCGGCCTTGTAACATACCGGGTCAGAAGAAGAGGCGTCTACCGTCCAACGGACGACGTACTACGGTAGGGCCAACTGCTCCGGCCAAAGCCCATACAAGAATGAGAATACCTTGATATGTTCCTCGTTCACGAAGAGGGACCAAGTCTCCTAGAATGATAGACCCCAAGTTCACAATGGCACCGCCGCCGATACCCTGCACAGCTACGATGGACAAGTACCCGTTAGTCACTTGACAGATACAGAGAGGAAGAGGTACACACTGCGAGCGGCGATAAGCCAGGTCATTGTCTGAGCAGCACCCGCTAACGCACTCCCGATGAGAAAGATGACTATAGAGATCAACATGATGGGCCGGCGACCAAACACATCCGCAAGGCGACCTGAGAAGGGCAGGATAGCGGTACTGGCAAGACCGTAGGCGGCAGCAATCCAGACGAAGTCGTCGCCACCGTGCAGCTCATTGGTCATTGTGGGTACGGCGGTCGAGACCGAGGTCATGTCAAGCGCACTGAGGAAGTTGGCGACTACGACCGCAATGAAGGAGAGCCAAAAGGCGGAGCCCTTTGGCGCAGTTGGCGGGGCGGACGTCGCGGGGTCCGACATGGCGAGGAGGTGGACAAGAGAGGATGCGGTTAGTCTCCCCTAGGCAGACGATGAGGACCTATTAACGTGAGGGATGGATAGGATGCGGTGCCAGAGAGTGAGGAGGCCAGGAGGAGTATGAGAAGGGGGAGGGTGCAGGGAGGAGAGGAAAATGAGGATATAGCGTACCAGTATGCGGCGCGGCCGGACGGAGAGGGTGTGCAGATGTCTCTCAATAATCGCCGTCGCCGTTCTCAATTGCAAGTCTCCAGTTGCAGCACAGTCCGTTCTCCATCGCCGCCGTGAAGAGATCCAAGCTACTTTCTGAGAAGCACGCCCACGCCGCTCAGGCCACCCACAATCCTATCCGAGTCGCTTCGATCCCAGCGCCGGCCCAGGAAAACAGATTCAGAGAGCGAGAGCATGTGCAGACCTTCGGGTTACCAGCCAGCCAGCCAATCTCGCGAGATAACGTCGGAAGAGCAGCAGCTGTTTGAGAGCGCAAGGGAGGAGGTCAATAGACCGAGTCATGAATGTGGCCGACCAACGTGTCATCGGGGGAGCGCCTCAATTACGTAATCTGACCACACCTCACCTTCCCACGGCCCAAAAGGCTCAACTTGAACTCGATGCGGCTGCAGTGAGGGACACTGCAGGACACGCATGCAGTGAGCTCCCACTTCGTTCATTGGCCTCGCTATAGTTAGCTAATTAAGCACCTCGTTCTTATCTCCGCTATAGATGCGGCCAAGCAGTGAGAAGTTGCGAATAGGGCCTTCCAATATCTGACGGATGGGGATTGAGGTCTATGGTAGGCCCCATCCAGGGCATGACTTACCAACATAGCGACTCACGTACCCTTGTGCAGGTCATAGCTCTCTTGTGGGCACTGCCCCGTTATAGAGGCCTAGTGACGACACTAAAATCCATCCCCAGGATCATGGACACGTTCCACAGCATCTCAAACATTCATTTATGGTACGATAACACCCATCGGAACTGCACCGATCACTCACCGCCCCTAATCAGCTACTACTACCTCGTCAGTAGTTTGGCCCACCCCATAGCTCTTATCAGTGGCGTCTGGTAAGTGTTCACTGCTCGAGCGCGATACCCGTGTTCGACTCACCGACGCCGGCAATATCTAGGTCTTTGCAGGTGAGCCGAGCCATTCGTCGGTCTAGTCACGCTATCCGTCTGTTCTTACAGACTGTCGGATTGTATACTGTCCGAGGTACCTGCTTCCAGAGATGATGTGATCCAATACACGACAATCGGTACTGGGAAGCGCGATAGCGTAGTATAGATAGCACTACTGCACGAAGAGGGCTAAGGTTGGATGGCAGCGTCGGGACGGGGACATAGTAGAATATGAACACGGGCGTGAATAGCATGTGCGCAACCGGGACTGATGTTCCTGTGGTATCGTCAGGGACGTAGTCACCCTACCTCACACGGACTTCGTCTCAGTGGCGTTCGAGAGCACACCGAGCTTCGTGAATACAGCGCTATCGCCGAGGCCGTCGCCCTTCTCCATTTCGTCAGTGCCTGCAGTAGCGGAAGAAGCTGCGGCTGCCTGCTCTTGCGCCTTTTTCGCGGCTGCGGCGGCCTGGGCGCGCATCTTCGCGACGATCGCGTTTGCCTCCTTGGCCATGGGCGACCGAGCGCGGAGCGCCGGGCCCCAGCGCAGGAAAGCGATGGGAATGGGGATAAGGCAGAGGGAGATGAAGCCGAACACGGACACTGTTGTAGACGTATTAGTTCCGCGAGGGTTGGGCGTGTGCAGAGGACGGAGACGTACCACCCCATTCAGAGCCTAGGTTGTCGATGATGGAGTGTGCCACAATGGGGAAGAAGGATCCGATCATGCACCGAGCGAAGATGTTGCACGCACCAGAGCTTGAGGCGTAGATCGTGTAGGTTTGCGAGGTGCTGTGGAGCTATGTTAGTAGATGATTCTGGGGACCATCGCACTTGACGTACTATGTCAAGAAGGTGAAGAACTACGCAGAGCATCGATCAGTCGGCATGCGTCATATTCGAAAGATGGACATACAATCGTGATTGTGGCAAAGCCGAATGGCACGCCGGAGAGGGTCGCAGCAATCCAGTGCACACCGCCAGAGCTTGTCCTGTATGCCAATGTCAGCATCGTCCGACACTGGTCGGTATCTGAGACGTACCATGCGAACCAGAAGAGCGAGACAGGCATCATCATGCTGCCGACAGAAAATCAGGCTTGTGTTGTCTAACGTACGCATGTCAAGCATACCATGCAAACAATGCGAGCTTGAGACGCATCTCCGGGGCATCCTTCGGTGTATCCTTGGGAATGATGAAAGTGGGCATGGGGAGGGTCACGAACAATCGGATGAGAGGCACGTAGAAAGCCGCTGCGACAATGGTTCCTGCAATTACGGCGATGAAGGGAAGACCAGTCAGCTGTAGCTTGAAGTGTTTCTGGGACATCGTCAGCCGTGTGTCAGATTAAGGACGAGAGGAAGCGAAGTACCTGTTCAAAGAACACGATCGGGTAGACTTCGAAGAAGAAGCTGACGAAGAGTGAGATTTCATCGCAGCTGACTAGATAGTCCCACATACTAGACGATTCCATATGAAAGAGAAGTCCAGATAGCTGCGCCTTGTATGATAGGCTCGGTCAAGAACATCTCTGTTCAGAAGCTCAGTCATGATTCGAGGATAGAAGCAGGGACTTTTACGCACTGGCAGGTCTTCCGAAGTGAATGCGCAACAGTTCACCCTTCGTCTGCTGTTTCAGCTCATGTGCAGCGCGAGCGTTTGGTCTCCCCTCCTTACGGAGCTTCTTCGATCGTGCAGCCAAGATAGTCGGCCCGTGCGTTTCAGGGAGCAAAAAAACGAGAGGCCAGATGGCAATGGTGAAGAAGAAGAATACGCGCAGGGCCCACAACCTGTTGGATGATCAGTAGAGGATACTGGCTGCTATAGCGAGAATACACACGTAGGCCCAGCGTACACCACAATGAAGAAACCGATGATCAAGGCTACACATGGTCCCGACAGGATTGCCGCAGCGCTAGCGTCAAGCACGTTGTGAATCAAGACGCTATCCCAAGATTTGCATACGTACTACCACGAGATAGCTATGTTCAAGTCAGCACCGAGCGTCACCGCATGTAGTCATTGACATACCAATGGCCTGTGCTTGCATGTCGACGATGTTATACATGCTGCAGAAGCGTAAGTTTCGTAGACCTCGTATCTGTACGATGCAATCCTTACTCGGACATGATGCCTCCCCCACTGTCAATGAAGCGATGAGTTCACAGCAAGACAATGGTGTGTAATCCATGCACGCACTTGTTGAGAGCGCAAGCAGCAGCAGCTCCGGTGAGGAACCGGACTGTGTGGGGGTGAGCGTGCTCTTGCGAAAGTGTGTTACGAATGTTCCGACTTACAGACGATTATAGTCGCGAGGTTGTCAACGAATGCGTCCACAGCACTAGTCGCTGTACGGAGCGTTTAATCTTGAGCACCACTTGCGTTAGGCAGAATTAGAAATGGCACTTACCGATCAACAAAGGCCACGATATCATGTACGGCATTTTCCTCCCGTATATCTCACTCATAGGTCCTGTAGCTCGCGGTCAGAGTCGTCCTGTGTCTTAGCGTGTCAGGATCACGCACCCCCTAATCAAGCATGAGTCAGCTTATATGACCGATGGCAGAGTACGACAGACGCACAGACTAGAGGCCCAAACGAGAACCCCAGGACGTATACTGTGAGTCCTGAGCTCGAGACGTCTGGGCTTGCACCATACTTGGCGCGGATTTGCAGCTCTGCCGCGGCCTTGATGGCGACCGTCAGCACAGGGGTATTGCTGAGATGGGGTTCCACTCACATAGATAGACGAACCGAACACTCTATGCATTCAGAAAGGTGAGCATTCGGAGGATGAGTCTCCACATAGGATGAACATACGAGCAAAAAGCCAGGGCACAGATGTAGATGACTACTACACGCTTGCGCCACCGCGACCAATTCTTGGGATCCTCAGGATCCGTCTTTGAGAACACGATTAAGTCAGGGGCGTTCGTAGAGGCCATGGTCGTGCTAGAAGGTAGGAAAGACAGTCACTGGGACGGATAGAGAATGCGTGAGGACCAGAGGGAAGGGTATGGGGGAGGATGGGCAGGAGGAAAGCGGGAGGACATAAGGTGCGGGGCGTGTCGGCAAGAACAGCGTGAAGAAGCTGATTGCAGACCTCTGCGCGCAACTTCCGAGAGTCCTTCTGGGCGCACGACCGGACTCATCACCGCTGCCTCTCGCCCGGCGCAGAATGGAAGCTGGACCGGTTGTGGTCCTCCACCACAATAGCCGCTCGTTTTTCGCAGACACCCACAGAGCTGTGAAGCGATCTCCCTTATATGGCTGTCACCTGTCACGCATGTCACGGCACCAGCTGTCGCCAGCCAATCGTCGCCTTTGCGCTCACCTGTCCTACCCTCATGCACACCACTACTAAGCGGAGCCCTATCTCATCCTCCCGTGACGGAGTCGCTCGCCGCTCGCCGCTCCATCGCAGCATCCGGACGACAGTTCGTGGCTGCTTCGCCAACTTCCTCCGATTGATGGCGGACAACGGAAGTGAGCCTTCCGAGTCACCGTTTATGTGTGCCCGTGACAGAAGAGTGACGGCCGTATACCTTCAGTGTGGTCCAGCGCCGGAAGTTGCAACCTTCAATAGATGCAGCAGGGCTACAGATTCAAGCAAGAAGTCTTCGGAGAGTCGATAACCATCTCTTGGGCTGTTCGCCGTAGCGCATTCTGCACAGGAATGCGTCTCAACTTTCAAGGGGTACCTGTCAGAGGTATGACCATTGGCACAATTGCGTTTTTCCAGCATGGACCTTGTTGGAACCCTGTGGATTATCGCACACGAGTATCAATTGCCACCGCTTAGGTCTCGTACTGCGACCCATGCAGCCCGACACATGATGGACAAGGGCAGCACCGATTAGCTATCATCGTCTGCTGTACAGAAGCGGATGGTGCAGCTTACGTCCGTGTCCGTGCATGGAGCGGTCGGGCGCCGCCCATATCTTCTTTCGGAGGGTCTTCCGTTTGTTGACCACCACCTCGGACTAGCAGTGAAGTCTCCTGTGCGATCCGGCTCGGCAATGGTCTCATTCGACAATTATCGCCCAAGAAACCACACGACTGCTCGAGGACATGACGCCCAGTACATCCTTCGAAAGATCTGTTCAGCGTGCAACCAGTGGTCTGTGCGAACCCTCACATGAACAGTTGCCAGGTCAGCGGCCATCACTATTCTGAACCTTGTCAGCGCATCCTCAAAAGGGCCGTTACCCTCCTACCGTCACATCCGACTACGTCTACCCCTCCTGTCAAGCCATACCAGAGATGTCCCTCTCCTTAGGTCTTCCTCAAGTCCCTTCGCTGGACAATACCTTTGGAGCTGTCCTCATCGGGACCATTCTTGGGTCGATGTACGTCAGCTTATTTCTTTTCCACGTCGATACTGACGAGAGCTTTGACCAGATTGTATGGTCTAACCAGCCATCAAAGCTATCGTTATTATCGACTCTACCCCACCGACCCGCTCCTTCTCAAGCTGATGGTCCGTGCAGTCTTCTGCTAGACTCGCTCTGCATCTTGTGTTGACTCGACATTTAGGTCTTTGTGATATGGTATCTCTCCCAATCCCGACAGCCTTTGATGTGCCGCTAACGTAGCACATCAAGGTGTCTTGATACGTTCCATACGATACTTTCGATGCACGTTTGGTAAGACAGGCTCACCACGTCCACGACCGTCCGGAGATGCCGATACTCACATCGCGCCAGCTATTACTACCTCATAACGAACTACTTCGATCCAGAGAAGTTGCTCGTAGGGATATGGTAGGCAGAAACTAGTCTCAACTTCGAGTCAGCCTTTCTTACTGACGCCACGGTCTCATACTTAGGTCCATGCGGGTGAGTGCCCTGACGTATCAGTAACAATTCATTGTGCTTGCTAACACCGTTCTTACAGCTTACGATCATCACCACGGTAAGACAGCACAACGTAGTCGGCGAAATCTACTTGAATGTGTTTCTGATAGGGCGCTGTCATTGCGATAACGCACATGTGAGTGCCACGGCATGAACGGCGAACTCTAACATTGACTCATGTGTCTACCCAGATTCTTTGCGCGTCGAATCTTTCTCAGTATGTCTGCTTTGATGCGCAGTCAGATACTGTTGTACTGACTGCCTCTGTTGCAGTCGGCAACAGAAACATCTATCTCTTGATTCTAATGGTGAGTCGTGATCTACATGTCATCTCTGAGTGCACTTCATCGTCCTCTCAGGGTCTGCTTCTTGTAACGGAAACATGTAAGTGGAGCGCGATGTCCTCGAGAAGTCCACGGCTGAGTCTCATTGAGTGATCAGGTTTTTGTCTCGGTATGTTCCTCATAGCTCTCGCACCGAGGCAGAGTCACGCTCACCAGAGTTTGAACGTGAAGCGGCCACCGTTGAAACGTGCGTCCCCCGTCAACATTGTAACCGACCAGCGTCCTCACATCCTGCCCTCAGCTTCGTCGCTGTCACGTTCGAGCGATATACGGAGCACTACAAGGTACGTCGCACATCTTACCCCACGAGACTCTCTCCCGACACGCTCCCCAAGTGGATCATCCCATGCTCTCTCGGCACCGCTGTCATCATCGATGCGGTCACCACCAGCACCCTCACGTACTACCTGCACAAGTGCCGCACCGGCTTCAAGAGGTACGTCACACCCAGGTTCATTCTCTCACCAACGCACTCATCCGTCCGCTAGAACCGACTCCCTCATTGACATCTTGATTGTCTATACTATCAACACCGGTACGTGATCATCTAGTCAGCGAAGGGGCGAACATTGCATGACGGTTGTTCCATTCTAGGCCTCTTGACAGGGTATGTGGTCTCGGCTGCATCGTATACTTGCCACTCACTATATGACAGGTTGCTGAATCTGGCCGCTATGCTTGCTGTATGTAATCAGACCTCTTGCGCTCGATTCAGTCTCATCCGAGCTTCCATAGGCGACATTCTCTCCGAAGACCCTCATATACTACGGCATAGACATCGCGTCCTCCAAGAGTGAGTTTGTGAATGTGTTCACTCGTCTGCCTTTAGCTGATATGCTTGATGATTCAGTGTATGCGAACTCCCTTCTAGCCGTGTCAGTCGTATTCATACACTTTGACAGCGCCCATGCTGAATTCCTCTGTTCTCAGGCTCAACGCACGCCGCTCTCTGCTAGATAGAGGGCTAGAGGGCTTCGAGACGGGATCTTTTGGGCTCAAGGTCTACGATCCCAACGAGAAGGAAGACAAATTCCCTACAATGGCACCCGTGAGTGGGCCGGACAGTCTCAAGTTTGTAACCCCCTCGGCTCAGTTCAGTGGTACAGCAGGCTCAAGCATACGGACCTCCGCCTGTCATCGACGTACGAGTCACCACGATGTTCCAGGACCTCGAGGGCTCGGAGCAGGACCCGTCGGACCGGTCTGAGAAAGCGGATTCGATGATCCCCCAGCACGGCTCCCGGATATGACCTGCACATCCATTCCCGACGGCCTCCACGTCTCCTGCCCCCGCGTCTACCGCTCTTCCCCCCTCCGCGATGGTCTGCGGCACCGATCCCGCTCCCTACCGCTCGTCTTGAACGCAGGGCGCACTCTTCCCTAGCGTAACTTCCGTCCCCACCGATTCTGTGTAACTTTTACTCCATTATTACGCACTTCACTCGCCGTCGAGCGTCGAGAGCGCGTGTACGCAGATTATGTATTCGATTGCACATGTTGTACGAGAGAGAGAACTTCTGTATATTTATACTGCGTGAGCAGGCGAACTGATGCGCCAAGACGCAGTGGTAAAGTACCTAGTGGGGGGGTAAGTAGTCGAGACATAATAAGCTCTGTCGTATATGAGAGTCAATGTCTCTATGAGACTAGGGGGCGGAGTGTTAATGCTATCGTAAAATGTCAAAGTATGTGCGTCCAGTGTGATGTCCGTGATGTAAACCAACTCAATCAAATCTTCCTCTTCTCCTCCTCGGCTCCTCCTGACGGTCCTCGCGGTCGCGACGCTGACCTTCCGGCGTTCTGCGGTCTGACGATGCGACTGTTCCTTCTCCGGTCTTCGTGAACGCGCCCGTTTGGGTGATGAAGCGCATTAAAGCTGCGATGCCTTCCTCGGTTCCGACTATATCCTCGACGGTCATCTCTTGGTCTCCGCGGCGAAGCAGATGTCGGTGGTGGTCGTATCGCGGGCATTCGAGTAGAATGTGACGGCGTGTCTGGAAGCTCGCACCACATGGGCAGTTTGTGGGTTCAGAGGGTACGAAACGTTGATAGTATTCGCCTATGAAGGCATGTCCTGTACGGCACTGTAGAGTAAGACCGTACGCGTGTCGACTCGGGATGGTGATGAAGTGTTTCGGGGGTGTGAATTTGGGCTCGAAGCGATCCGCGGCCAAGTACGGGTTTCCCCGGCGCGTCGTCTCCTGTGCAGCCCGCTTCCTGTTTCTCCACTGTGTCTGCCAGGCTTGGAGTGCTCGTTCCTTGGCCGTCCTTCGGAGATGCGTGTAGGACGGTCCGGTGTCCGCTCGTCTCGATCCTACGCCTTTCGCCGCTTCCTTCGCCGCCCTAACATGTTGTACGATCCCTGCCCATGAGCTTCTTCGATCGTCTGCGGACGTCGGCTGCGCAAGTACACTCTCATCGGGTCTGATCAACCGAGAACGTCACACTCACTGCAATCTTCCAGGTGCGATGATACTGCTACCGTCTCCGGACGCACATGTCTGCGCGGTGGCAGACGCCAGCGAACGACCTTCAAAAGTTCCACAATCAGCGAGCGCTCGAACCATCATGCGACCATCTGCGAAGCATGGTCGCGCGCTCGAGCACGTCTGGGCGCACGGAGTTTTCAATCCGGGAGATGTGTTCTGAGACTACGCTGTCCCACGATGGTGCTTCTGTGCGTACTAGGCGGGTGCGAAGGATGTGCCCTAGCTCGGCCGGCTCGAGTCAACGGGAACAACGAAGGAAAAAAAAGAAGGAAGTTTCGCGTAGCATGGGTATTGCGCGACTGCAATGGCTTGAGCTGGAGTGGGAGGTCAGTGTGTGCCTGGTGGTACAAACACGTAACGGCGCCGCCGCCCGTGCGCAGGCGGCAGAACGCGGGCGGCGTGGCGAGCGCGCGTGCGCACGCGCCCACAGCACCAAATATCAGCAAATACTACCCGCGCGCGCAGACCCGCATGTGGCTGTCATTTATGATCGTAAGCTTGGTCCCTTCCATCAGCTCGGACCGGAACTCTACTGTCGCGTTGCTCTGCAGCATGCGATATCGGATTCCTGGACTTCGGAGATGAGGTATCCCCGCGCGAAGATTAGTTCGCGTCAGTGGATCGGGAATCCTAGGAGTCCGAGCGCGGCCGCGCGTGTACAGTATCTGTGCAGGGCCGCCGCGGGAGGAGTCTCATACGCCCACTATGCAGCGTTCACAACTCGGAACGTGCTCCCAGCGAAGATGCCTTTTTGTCTTCCTGACGCGGTGGGTAGTAACCTATTGTTCTGTCAATATGTAGCACGCAGGCTGCATCTGCATCTCCTTCTTTCGCATTCTAGAGACGCCTGAGCGCCGACATGCCGATCATGTACCCGGGATAGCTCCCTCGCCCGGTTGCAGATGTCTCGTTAGAAGTTCACGGGACTCCGGTAGTCCAGTCTTTGGACGACAGAGTATTGTGTCAGCATGCATCCCGAGCGGACGGTGAACTGTTCTGAAATGACGGCGCTCAGTGAGCCTCGTGCGGCAAGTAATTACCAGACACTGTTATACAGGCATATATAGTATACCTCTCTGTCTTGATATTTAGACACCACAATTGGGCCGAACTCGACCCACTTGGCATATAGAGAAGGTTTGACCTACGCTGCAATGATGCAAGAGAGATATAATCGCAGGGGCACTGAGTACGAGTTATCCATGATGTATGTACAGTGTGGTAGCATTCACGGTACGACATCCTACAGAAGTCAATGAATCTAGTAGTTGAGGCATATGTCCAGTAGGACAAGTATCTTAGCAGGATAGCGCCACATGAACGGCGACTATAATCAGTACACAAGTGGTAGAAAGCGACAGGAAACCTCGTCCTTATATTGTAGCCAAGCATCTCCGAAATGGTTGTGAAGCTGCTCGTCTTCTACAACACAACGCCTCCAAAGGGACGCTGGAACGAAGACGAGACATGCACACCACACATATATTAGGTATCCTGCCACCGTGGATGCAATATCGCACTCGGAGACGAACCCTCCAGGACCGAACTGAATTAGGTGCACTCCAAGCAGTATGAAGATAACACCGGTGTACGAGGGATGGCGCGCGAGCGCATAGGGGCCCGACTTCACAAGTCGATGCTCGTGTGTGATGACGACCTCGAAGGTGAACAGCGTCCCCATCGCCCGAAAGGACCAGAGTCGTAGAATTGCGCCTGACGCTAGGAGAAAGACGCCGGCGAAGAAACGTGGGGAGTAGGCCATGAGAGAGGAAGCGAATGTTGTTCCAGTGGGACAGACGTATGGAACAATGTCCTGGAGTTGCGGCAGAGACGAAAGCGCTATGATGGTGATAGCAAAGTACGAGAAGGCTGCCGTGAGAACGATCTGCGGGACCTCCGTTAACTAGTGATAACGTGCTGCAATCGGCAACACATACCACTCCGAAATATGCCAATCCACGGATGATGTTTTCCAGAGGCTGGCCTCTGTAGAATATCAGGGCTTCCTTCACAGCGGGATGGGGAGGTTTAATCGACGCTCCGAATAGAAGACCGCACATGAACAATACCACGGCTTTGAGCATAGTGTTCGGATTAGAGACAGTTGTGCATGGACCGTGCTACGATGTGAGTTGAGTTCGAGGTCAGAGGTTTCAACGCTGAAGGAGTAAGAGCACTGACGATGACGATGAGATAGTGAACTGACTACGCTGTAGTCGGCAGGAACCGAGGATACTGTCGAGTATCTTCAGCTGCCTGTTTGCTGAGCTTATATTCACTGACGAAATCGTTAGATGTCGGAAGTTGGGCAGCTCGCATGTCTCGTCGACTTCGATCACAGCACTCACAATATGACATCACGACAGCTAGTCGAACATCCATCTTGGGCATCCATCTTGGGTAACAACTCAGGGAAGACTAGAGGCTCTGAGATTAGTATGAGAGTATTGCCTTGTTTAGATTCTGACCAAGGCAATGCCGGTGAGAGTTCAACGTTCAACGGACTCACGTTGGCGGAGTCGTCCCTTGTTTGAGGAGCATCGCCAAAATTATTATGCTTCCAAGTGATGGTATATCTATAGCTTTTACCAGTAAGCCAGATCTATGTTAGTATCGGGAAGAGCGGCACTTAGTATATCGCGTACAGGTAGTTTAATCATGCTAACATGCAGGGACCCCGTACCTTAAGTGGATTTTCCGCCCCCAGGGTAAGAACACGACCTTCGGCGGAGCGTTTCGGGTACATTGCGATAGTGTCGTAGCATATAGGAGCTGTTCAGGTGATGAAAACACATAACTACGAGGAGTCGTACACCCCTATGCTGTCTGCAGAGATCACGGTGTAGCAAGGTTAGCTTGACGCGGAACCATGGATTGTGCGAGACCTTCTCCGGTGAACATCCCTATCCCAGTATAACTTCGAACTTGGTTACACGTCCAATGATGTAGAGGGCCTGGAGCTGATGCAGAGGGGCTCCGCCGATAACTCTAGCTGTGTTCACCGGCCGCCATAGAGTCAATCGCTCATCGTATCCAATGCTGTGAACTTTGGTCTCACGAGCACCCACTCAGCGCTGAAGAAGCTCCTGATACCTGTGCATCTTTGAGAAGCACTGCAGCGCGTTCTATCAAACGCCCAATCCAGCGTAACTCTGAGCGGCGATGGCGCGACATCCACGCGTTACTAGGTCTGGCCTCACTATGTGTCGCCTCAAGGCTCGATTGTATGAAATAAACGGCGCTAGGACCAGACCATCATCTGCAGTGACGTCCCATTCCGGTGGGCCTTCTCAGAGAAGTGAGGTACGTGCCGTTCCTCCTGATGCTTCGGATGAGGCGGGGAGGTGATTGTGTTGTCACAGCAGATGATCAGCCGGTCGCAGGATATATAAAAGTCGACCGCACTTTGGGGTCTCAGCCTCAACGAGTGCAGCTACGAGGAGGATTCGGGCTCTATCAGAGTCGCTCCGAGAGTGTTGTCTAGGGTATCTAGACGACATTCTCGAAGCTACTCCGGTACATGCAGAACTTCGAGTATGAAGCTCGAGAATCAAACCCCGAACAATCGGAGAGCCTGAGGACACTGATCCGTCGGGGATCTGACGTACCTATTGGTATAGCAATAGTACTCGCAGTGGATTGAGACCTTGGAGAGTATATTGCGGGATAGACTGGTGCTCTTTTGGAGTCGAATGAGAGGTCAACCATACAGGAGTTTGGCATCAGAGGAGGTGGAAGGGGAACTTGTACGGAAACTTTTCAGCGTGGGAGCTTCAAGATGATGAGTCATGCTGACGCAATAGCTCTGCGACCGTGATAGCGCAGTATCAAAGTACATTCTAGCTCTGCATGCATTGTAATCTCTACCTAGGCTGTGTTGTACTGAAGAAAGTGCGCCCGCTGCACATTTCAAGCACCGGCCGCATCCTCAAGAATGTTCATGTCCGAAGGAGAGTCCGTAAATGTTTCCCTCGTAATCCTCACCGTAATGGGCTTTGTAAGCAGATGCTACCGCACAGCTGCTATCATCGGGTAAAGTTGCGAGATAGTATGGAGGCGCACCTGAGGAATCCTATCCCGCTCCTCGACAATATCGACAGCGTGCGAGGCGTTGCGGTGCGAGGTAGCGTTGCCGCGGGCCGTGAGGACTTTCATGCCAAATGTGCCGGAGTCCGTCCCATAGAGTCCTTTCTTCATGATGGATTGGCGCGAGTTGAGCCTGCCAATACTCCAGTAAGCGTGTGTTTCGCTAATGGCCTGCCCGAAGTGCCCTTGGAATGACGGCGGTTCGAGGCATTATGCGCTCCGCCACAAAAATTCGCCAATGCGAGGGTCACGTACACTGCAAGCATTGAGTTGACATACACTGAATATCCATGGTCAGTCGAAAACGCATGGAGAAACCTTGACGAAATCGATATTAAGAAACTTACTCTTCGTGGACAATATGGCGATTGCGGCCCATATCAGAGAGTCACGGCTTACGATCGACTGGCGGGCGCGTGTTGCCGTCAATCATAAGCATGAGAGACAACGAAAGCTCACACATGAGCGCCGAAATACTCAAAATGCTGCGATATCAGGTGGACGGGTGGACGGAGACGTGAACATCATACGTCCAGACTGTGTAAATCATTCGCACCTTGTTGACAGCCCTAGGTTCACGTCGTCAGTGAACTGCATCATAAGGCGCGAGTTTCAACCAGAGAGTACCGTACCGGTGTTGATACCATAGACGATCAGGACATCGATCATCGAATCGGTCCTTAAGTGAAATAACATAAGCTAAGATGTTCCGTTAAGGGTGATGTTTGGCCTACTTCTTGAAGCCGGTGCGGTTCATCCGCAAATAGTGAGTGAGGATCGCGGCAGATAGAATGTCGACAGATACGGCCGCGATAAACACTCCCCATATGAGCCACTAAGAACTGGTCAGTATCTTGTGGTATCCTTGGAGACGGAGAGTCACCATGAACGGGATGAACTGCGAGAACAAGACATGGACGAAGCTATCCAAGAGTTGACTTCATTAGTGACTTGAGTGTAGGGAAGACTAAGAGAATGGACGTACACCTCAGTAGTAGCAGCTTTGTGCGTCGGAAGGCGTCAGCCGGTAGTCTCGAATGGTTATCAAAATACGCACCGATAGAGAGACCTGTTCCACTGATAATGAGTGAAATCGCAGCACTTGCGGCAAGCGTCTACTCGCACCTATTTCGGCGAATAAGAAAACTGCCTGTGAGTGAACGGCATTGAAGCTTAGTAGATCAATGACTGTTAGACCGAATACTGACGATAAAGATCACTGGAACAATATTGTCGCCCCCAACTTATGTATATGAAGTGAGAACAGCTCACACAGCTGTGAGAGAGGTACTAACGCAGATATAATCGACGAGCGTAGAAGCTTCATGATCATGAATTGATATCGCCCGGGTCCACATGCAGGCATTATACTCACCAATGAGTAATCACAACGACCATACCCTACACTGAAAGTTAGGAGGAGCGCACAACATCGAGAGGCCGATGGCACTTACTCCCTCCAGGATACCTAACTATGTGCCCAGTTGTTTGTTCAATTTTCGCCACAACGAGCACTAGAACTCACCCGAAGTGACCTAGAGTACTATGTCAGTACTCAGTACACATAGGCAATGCGATCACTGACCAGACTCCTTCTTGCAGCCGGCACGGTTTCAAGTAGTTTCTAATGAGGTAGTAGTAGCTATACTGGCACACTGAATGAGTAGGTCTATGTGATAACGGTTGGCGTGCTTACCACGCGTCACCGAGAACAAAATCCCATGTTGCGTCGGATAACATCGGGATAACATTGAGATAGAAGACTATGTGTTATCTTGAAACTATGGTGCGTCATCACCAAAAGTTCTCAAAGTATTCATACATTTGAGATCCCTGCAGTGTCAGTACATACCCAAGATCACGATGCTATGTATGCAGTTATTTTACAATGGTTAGCCTTTAATGTGTACGTACATAATACATAGCAGCGCACTGCGAGATATAGCATACATGGGGTTGCCTTGCCGGATTGACGTTGTGCTGCCGGGATTCAGAAGTATATGTAGTGTATTGCAGATGTACTCAAACAAACACGGTGCATTGCCATTAATTAGGACGCACGGCGAGAGTGACAGCATGCATCTGTTTCTTGCAGTCGTTCTCATCCCAATGTGTCCTACGGAAAACCGGGGCGGTCGCTCAACAATTATTATAATATAACGAGCATACAGTAGGTGGTACAGTAGCAGGAGGCAAACATCATGGCCAGGTCGTAAGAGACGTAGCAAGTGAGTACAGCAGAGTGGTCGAGTCGGCTTGCCAGACTTTTGATACTTGAACGGACTAGCAATGAGCGGATGGGCATTCGGGTGAGCAGGATCTAATGAGCGGGGAAGCGAGTAGACGAGAGACGGAGCGAGGGAAAGAGCACTGAGCAGCGGGCAGACCTGAAGCTGCTGAACGAGCTGCTGAACGAGCGGCGGAACGAGCGTCGGAACGAGTGGCTGAACGAGTCGTGGAACGAGCGGCGGAACGAGCGGCGAAACGAGTCGTGGAACGAGCGGCGGAACGAGCGGCGAAACGAGCAGGGAAATGAGGCTTGGCAGAATGAGCGGCGGCGGCGGAATGAGGCGGTGGCGGGACGAGGCAACTGCCAGTGTGGAACGAGGCGGATCGGTTGGACACAGGCAATGAGCGGGTGAGCAGAGGCAGCTATAGACAAAGGGATGAGTGTACGGAGCGTAGTAGTAAGCGGAGACTCGGAGAGCAGCGTACGAGGTGAATCCGAGGCAATGGCGGTAGGCTAGTCGTCGTCATTTTCGTCTTCGAGTTCATCAACGTCTTGAGGGGAGAGCGAACCAGCGGGCTCGAATTCGAAGTTGGCGTCATCCTCGGCGTCCTCTTCCGGGTCGGCAGCTAGCCGGTGTTTGCTTGATGACGCCACTGGCTCTGGGGAGAGCTCTGGATGTTCCGTGGGAAGCGACGATGACGATGTCTTCGCTCTTGTGACCTGCAACGGGCTGTACCGTGAATGACATTGTGAGCACAGTGTGTTTTAGATTAGGGAAGATCGACCCACTCTAGTCCAGCCTTCATCGCACGACGAACGGCCTTGTGGTGCTCACGGGCCAGTTGCGCAATTGTCTTGCGTCCTGGGTCCGCCTTGGGCATGCGCGATACCGTCCCGAAAATCTCTCTGAAAGCAAGATTAGTATTGCCGAAAGCAGAGGACGAACACGTACCTGTTCCACCACTCGAGTGTCTCTGACGCCCATGGTGTCAGAGGTTCCTCGAACAAGGCGACAATTTTGTCAAAAAAATCGCTGTTGTTGAATTGCAGGTCGGATATCTTCCATTCAGAGGTTGTGAGAGCGTGTCGCAGCTATGAAGAATGAGTAGGTCAGAAGTGGAAAGAACGGTAGCCGAGAGCGAGCGACATACGAGCACAGCGACATATGCTAGCATGCGAGGAGAGACAGTGTCGATGTCGTACTTATGACTCAATGGTGGCTTGCCTGGCGTGCTCCTCACGCGTGCGCTGTCGCATTTCGTGGATATCGGCCCGGTCCAAAGCGACTTGAACATCTAGAATATATGCGATGATGTTAGCGAGAGACATACAGAGGATAAGAAACATACCAGCTTCAATAGCCTGCTTCGCAAAAAGCCCGACAAAGGGCCATGCGGCAGGTCATCGCCCAGTAGGATATCCATGTCGAAAAGAACGATCGGCCAATCGTCCGCGACGATGGTGATGTCAGACTCGGGATCTTTGACATTATCGCAAAACCTGGGTGATCGCCGTGAGCCATGGCCAGTATATAGTCTGGGACTTACTCCTCCCAGTCCTTGATGAAGAGGTCCCGGAGCGGTGGCGGGCACAGGAGAGCGGCAGTATGGTAACCCTCCCAGCCACACTCCCATTTCTCGAGTGAAGTGGGAGGGTCGGGGAAATAGCCGACCATCGCGACATACTTCCAGAGGCGGTCACTGACGTGGTTGAAGTCTGTTGTGCGTGCCTTCCCGGAGTCGTACTTGATCTAGAATAGAAGAGTATTAGTATTAGACATGGCACGTAACGGACACTTACATAGGCAGCGAGCGTATCTATGTCCTCATCTTCGAGCAGGTCGATGTCCTCGGTGAGGTTTGGGATCAAGTACAGTATGGTGTCATACTGATGCAGTAGCTCGCGCTGTTGAGCGCGCTCATTGGATCTGCAAACAATGCTTGAGGTCTCGATGTACGCATAATGAGTATGGCATTGATACCTTTCTTCCTTCTCGCGCAGTTCCTCTTCACTGAGTTCTTCATCGGAGTCGTCGTCCGACTCCATGCACTCGGACGGGCGGTCGTCCCCATTGGGCTGAGAGCGTGCTCGCCCGACCGAGAGCGCGGCCAGAGGGTCGACGAACGGATTGACGACGCGGGGAATGAGCCGAGCTCGATCATGAACGGTGTCGATCTCTTTGGATACCCTGTGGATGTGTAGTGAGGAGTGGGGGTGTGGATATATGCGCATATAATGACTCACTTCCTAGTGTCAACATCACGCTGCATTATCTGCAACGTGTTGCCCCACTTAGTCTTGCGAGCAGGCTCGTCCTGCTCGGTGTCGTCCTCGTCACGGACATGCTTTCTGGAGCTCCGAGGAGCCGAGGAGCTGGACGAGCTCTGGGCTTGAGGCGATGGGGAGCTGTTGCGAGGTGGTATGGGATCCGAGGATAGTGTTCCTGACGATGATGGTGGCGCCGCAGAAGGAGCACGAGTCGACGTCGACGAAGCTTTTGAGTTCGCTGTGGCTGCTGAAGGTTTCGACTTCGTCGGCGCTGCGGAAGGTTTTGACTTCAGGACCTTTGATGGTGCCGGCATCCGTCCCGCAGCTGTTGAATGGGGCAGACTGCGAGGCACCGCGAGGGCTTGAGGCTTCTTGCCTTTGGCGTGGGCAGATGGCATGATCGAGGAGCGGTCGAGGAGGAGATGGTGGGGGGATGGGAAGAAGGAGGGCAGGAGAAGGCGACTCGTATTTCGTGGACGAGCACTTGCCCCAACGCGCCATGGCCATGGGGTCATGTGACCGCACGACGTCTGTCAAGCGCTCATCCCACGAATGTCAAGCTCAGGTCAGTGCAGACACTTCGTTCGCCTTCATCTCGAACTGCTACCTCCTCCACGTCCCGCTTGATGTTCGACAAATGCCTTGGGTGCGGGGCACGCCTGCCTGGTGATGCTCGTGCCCGGGGCCAACACAAGCGGCACTGCGCCAAGATGAAGACCGGAGCTTTGGCCCAGACGCTGCGTGAACGTCACGCAGAGCAAGCACGCAAACGCGAACTCCGGGAGCAGGAACGGGCAGAGAGGGAGATGGCAGATGCGGCACAGGCAATAGAGGTGGTGAGTACTACAAATTCGCTTCATGTAGATTCCACTGACCGTACATCCAGGATGTGCTAGCAGGTGCAGAAGATGGCCCAGAGATTCTGCCTCCGCCGCCACCGCTACAGCCCGAGCTGCCTCAAGTCAGTAGTCGGGGCAGAGTCCGCAAGTCCACAATTCAACGCTTCAAAGACTTCCTGCCAACATCGTATGCCGGGCCGTCGACACCCCAGCTTGCTGCCGCACCAGCAGAGCCCTCGCGCGAGCCCTCACCTGCACCGTCTATCCCCGTTGCGGCTCTACAGGCTGAGCCGGACATTCATTCGCCTTGCGAGCGGTCTTGTACCCCTTCCCAGCAAAACCCGGTCTCGCCGAATCCTGTGTCTCCCGTTTCGCGACAAGTCATATCAAGCGACGAGCCCGAACCTCCCCTACCTACCTCCGAATCGTGGGCCAAGCACAGGTCTTCGACGACTGCGTTTGGCCTCTACCGTGACTTCCCTGTCAAGCCGAAGCGTGATCCCGAGGAGGAGGAGAAGACCATCCACTCTGTATGCGACCCAACAATCTTCGGATTGAGTGAGGCGAACCAGTTACGTGGCCCGCTCAATCCAGAGGCTCATGATGCCGGTGGTCATGACCCGTCCCCCAACCCGTCCTTAGATCATAGCGACTTCACTTCTGACTCTCCCCCACCATGGGCTCCCTTCCCGAATGTCTCCACCTTCGACATGCTCTACTGGCAGTACAACAGTTCAAACACGAAGTCGAACGCCCAGGTTAACCTTCTCACCCGATGCGTCTTCCAAGAACCGGGCTTCGACATCACACATCTCGCACATTTCGACGCCGCGCATGAAGCACAACGGCTTGACGAGTACATCGAGGAGGACAACGCCTCTCCTTTCTCGGCAAAGGATGGCTGGATCAGAGGCTCGGTCAACGTGCGGTTGCCAAAAGAAGGGGTCTGCTATGTCTCGGAGGTAGAAGCACCTGTGTTCACCGTTGAAGACGTGTGGCACCGGTCCCTGCCCCAGGTCATCCGTGCAGCCCTTCAACGTCCCGGAATGAAGAACTGGCATATGATCCCCCACAAGCTGTTCGCCGTTCGTCCCCTCGAAGACCCAGTTAGTTCATCTCCCTCTCCCTTTCCCCATCGATCACCAAGCTCTCTCTCCCAATCATCATCCTCGACATGTTCTTCCTCCACCTCCACATCTACTGGCACCGGGTTGTCTAGCTCTGGGCTGTCGTTCTCCGATGGAGAGGATGGCATCCGGGTGCACACCGAAATATACAACTCGGACGCCGCAATTGAGGAGTATGACCTACTCCTTGCGCAACCACGAGAAGAGGGTGACCCACTGGACCTTGAGTATTCCATGAGTATGCTATGCCTTTACTCCGACTCTACACGTCTCACCAATTTCGGGTCCGCGAGCATGTGGCCCCTCTCCAACTACTTCGGCAACCAGAGCAAGTACGAACGTGTCCGTCCGTCGCTATACCCTGCACACCATCTGGCGTTCATACCATCCGTATGTTTTTCACTGTTCATACAGCAACTAGCCCAATACTGATGCAAGTGCAGCTCCCTGATGTGATACAGGATGTATACATGAAGATATACGGTATACCGGCGACCGCCGCAGTTCTCACCTTCCTCAGGCGCGAGTTGATGCAAGCGATTATCCTTCTCATTCTCGATACCGACGACTTTATGTACATCTACATCCATGGGCAGATTGTCGAGTGCGGTGATGGGGTTCGCCGTCGCGATTTCCCCCGGTTCATAATCTGGAGTGCCGACTATGTCGAAAAGTGAGTGATGTATATCCCATTATATCTAGTGTGATTACGATGTTGCTCTCAGAGTCCTGCTAGCATGCATCAAGTACCTTGCGCGATGCCACTGTCCGAGGTGTCGCATTAATAAGGACCATACGATTGAGTTAGGCACACGCGCAGACATTTACCGGCGGAACAAGATTCGCGAAGACAACGATGACGTAGTCTACCGCATTACCCTGGCTCGGCGCTGGATATTCGAGGAAGGCATGCCTTTGACTAGTGTGTACCTCGACCGCATACTCGGAGACCTTTCTCTCACTCCTACACGCGTGAGTGCAATGCATATATTGTCTCACATAGTTTGATACTGACTGTCATATAGAGTGCAATGTCCAACCGACTGCGCGAGCATGGGTTTAACCACTACTCACTCTTCGTTCCGGATTTTCTGCACGAATTCGAACTGGGCGTCTGGAAGTCTATATTCACCCATTTCATGCGCATTCTCTATGCCGCTGGAGGCGACAAGATCCAGGAGTTCAACACACGGTATGTATGAGAGCCTGGACATCTTACGGAGTGCATTTCTAACCGCTCACGGCGCCACAGCTTCCGACAGGTACCCCCATTTGGGCGGTCAACCATCCGCAGGTTCTCGACAAACGTATCCGACCAAGGGAAACTTGCTGCTCGTGATTACGAGGATCGTCTTCAGGTCTGTACGATATCTCCATTGAATGTCGCTCATTCTGACAGGCATTGTGGCAGTGTTTCATGCCAGTATGGGAGGCACTACTCCCCCGAGTTGATGACCGCATCACCTCGGATCTAACCTTTGACTTATGCATGTTTCTCTCGCTTGGCAAGCTGCGAGCCCATGTTCCCGACACGCTGGATTCACTCGATGACGCTGCAGTTGCTATCGGACGTGATGTCCGCACCTTCGCCAACAAGACGTGCAAGAAGTACGAAACGGTCGAGCTCCCTCAGGAAAGCGCTGCGCGCGGGCGCCGCGAGGCCCGTCTCGCATCACAGGGCAAGAGTGTGCAGGGAAAACGTGGGCGGAACTTCCGAAACTTCAATCCCAAGACGTACAAGCTGCACGCTCTCATGGACTACGCGTCCACGTGTCGGATGTATGGACCGACGGACAACACTTCAACGCAGACGGTAAGTTCTCCCAGTTCAAATTATGCGAAGCTGTATCGCTTACTGACATATGACCGTTATGCAGGGTGAATGCGAGCACTGCCGCATCAAGCGGCTGTACGAGCGCACGAATAAGCACAAACATGTGTCGCAAATCGCGCGTCACGCGCGACGTGGAGACAAGCTGCAGATTATCCACGGGCGCGTCAATGGATGGCGCATCAAGCTGCGCGCAAAGATGTATCAAGACAAGCGTTCGCGTGCGCATGGAGGCGAGGAGCCGAGCGCCGTCCCCATCATCTTTGCACCACCATCTCAGTCTTCCAAAGTCCCCATGCCCGGCGATCCCTCCGAAGATGTTGTCGGTTGCTCACCCGAGCTGCACTACCACATCGCCGAATCACGTCGAAACCCAATCAATATCTCAAACTGGACTTTCGCTCACAAAGGCGACCCCGCACTCAAGGTGAGCATAAATCCGAAGGTGCCGTACTGCACCGTCTACAATCACTTTCACTGACTTGTTCACAGGGGTTCATGCTCAATCTACAGAACCATATCCTCGGACGACTTGCCAACCGCTTTGGACCGACACACACTCCCGATGAAGATCAAGCGATTGGCGAATTCGCGTTCTCGGACCGCTCACGCCTCGTGATACACCACGGCCACATGTACCCGCATCAAATTTTGCGCCTCAACTACACAACATACGACCTCCGCCGCAGTCAAGATATCATAAATCCACGGACTCATGGCGACATCATGCTTCTCTCAGGGCATGATCCAGACACGGACGGCAGCTCCTCAAACCACGGATATGAATACGCGCGAGTGCTCAAGATCTTCCACGTGAACGTTCGCCTACAAGATTCGTCTATGACTGCATTCGAGCGCATGGACGTCCTCCTCGTCCGGTGGTTCCGAGTCGACCGCACAGTCCGCGGCGGCTTCAAGGCCAAGCGGCTGTACCGCCTGGAGTTTACCCCGACCGACGATGATCACTTCGCATTTGGTTTTGTGGATCCATCGGATGTTGTCCGCGCCTCACACATCATCCCGGCCTTTGCTCACGGACGCACAGATGAACTCCTGAGTCAGTCAATCGCACGCGACGTCGCCGTTCAAACACAGGAGGATAGCGACAATAAAGACACAGATTTTCGCTACCACTACGTGAACTTGTACATATCCAACACATCCTACTTTGAGTTCGTTGCACTAATGTCTCACTGTCTAGCTTCGCAGACCGCGATATCTTCATGCGGTATTATGGAGGCGGGATCGGTCACCGCGGAAACGCGCGATCGAGGGCAGTCGACACCGCCATGGACGACGAGGATATTACATCCGAGTGGCCAGACGTCGACCAGGCGCTTGCTGACGCGCAGGCTGCCGAGGAGGAGTACGCTCAGCGCCTTGCTGAAGAGCCGGATGCGCTGCTACGCCTCGTTCCCGAGATAGCAGGTGGTGTGCGGAAGGCGATATTCGAGGAGGTCCAGCAGCACCTTCGATCCGGCTCGGTGGGTGGCGACGGTGTGGGTGAGATGCAGGAGCTTCTTGCAGGAGACGAGGATGACTTGGAGAGCGAGGACGGCGACGGCGAGAACTTGCTGGGTGACACCACTCAGGGAGGAGATGAGCCACTACTGACATTAGACGAGTACGCTTTGGAGGGCTATGCCCCACCGTAGTAGACATTCACTTCAGGTGCTCGAGTTCGTTCGACTTACATCTGTCTCTTGCTATAGTTCCCGATACGATTCTGATACACAACCGTGCACTGCATCACATTCCATAACAATGCTGTGTGATGTTATGTATTGTATACTATAGCGCTGCACTCTTGTGTACACGATGGGATACGGTTCATTCTAAGCATTGCCATATGCTTGGGAACTCTTCCGTTGCACTGTTCCTCATCTCAAACATCTGATACCATCCCATATGTTTCAGTATTTTGAGAACTTTTGGTGATGGTAACATAAAGATAACATTTAAGATGGTGCTTTCAATGCTAGCAACATGTTATGGCAGGCAACATGAGAGCTTGTATGTAAAATGTTGTCTATATGTTGTGTGCACGTAGTATGCAGATGACATTTTGTATGGTGTGTGTATTGTGCACCGGGCATCATGGGGACAGCATGGGGGCAACATGCTGAATGCGGCAGGGTACAACATGTTGCATGCTGTGTGCAGGCAGAATTCTGATTGGTGCACCAAGCAGCATGGTAAACAACACCCTGAATGCTGTCCACATATCCCGCCCCATGACATGCATGCAACATTTGCAATGTCGTCACTCTGTCGCTCATGCGCAACACCAAGACAACATCCATACTGTTGTATGCTTGTCACTCCCTGCATCACTGTGCCGGCTTCGGGATAGCATTACAAACATTACTGCTATGTTAGAACCATGGTGTCAAAGATAACAGCTCGATAACATATAGCCCTTTATCACAATGCTGTCCCAATGTTGTCCTAGACAATGTAAGTTATTTGAACAACATCTGGACAATATCCAGATAACATTGACTTTCTTATGCTGCCTGGGATAGTATTGTGACAATTTTGTGATAGAAACCTCTATGTTATCTAGCTACTTTGCTAGACAACATAGGTCGAACATTTCAGTCATTGTCTTGGATGGTAACAACATGTTATTAGGGGCAACATCAGGGTAACATGCAGTATGATGCTTGAATGGTGTGTGGGAATAGTATGATAGAGACATTTTGTTTGATAAACGTATGATGTGAGTGGAATTATGGAAATAGCACTCTGCCAATAGGCTGAATGTCGCAGTGTACAACATTTTCAATACTGCACTTGTATGGCATTCTAAATGTCATACTAAGCAACATAGTGAATAAAATGTCAAATCTTTACTGCATGGTCTGCATTGCAACAATCGTGCAACATTGAGGATGTTATCAGTATGTTGCCGGTGTATAATGTTACGACTGATCGTCGAAGGGAGGGAACTCACGAGACGAGCAGGGGCGTCGACGAGCACTTGTGCAGCAAGAGCGGAGCAAGGCTCGACGATCAGGGCTGGAGACAAGACTGTATTGAGTGAGTATCTACGAGCGAAGTACAGTGAGGCTCACCTGGAGACAAGAGGTCGAAACTGAGTCTCCAGGTGGCAGCCATGATCTCTATATACAAAGCGAACAATAGCGTGTGGGGAACAATAGCGTGAGAGCGAAGTAAGTAGAACAAAAGGATGTTCAAAAAGGGGAGGTTGCCTAAACGGGGTAACCTAGGAAAGGAAAAAGAGTAGCCCGGGAGCCTGTGTTCGTAACATTACCCCCCCGTCAAGGGTCGTGTCCTCACGACCTCGCGTTAGGAAACTTCCTGTAGTAGCGTGTCACCGCGTCCGGTGCGTGCGTTAGGTTGGCGGCTGGTTCCCAACTGTCGTGCTCATGGCCCCAACCCTTCCAGTGCACCAAATACTGCAGCGCCTTCCCCCGCCCGTGACGTCGAGAGTCTAGGATTTCCGACACCTCGTACTCCTCCTCGCCCTCTACGTCGATTGGCTTCGGCTCTGGAGGGTGACGATCCGGCAATGAGCTTTGCTGATGCGGTAAAAGCAGAGACACGTGGAAAACGGGGTGAATGGAGAGGTCCTTTGGCAGAGTTAGCTCATAGGCCAGCTTCCCGACTCGTCGCTTGATCTGGTACGGTCCCGCGTAACGGTCTACGAGTTTACGAGGGATGCCTGTGATGCGTAGGTTCCGCGTGTTGAGCCAGACCTTCTGTCCTTCCTTGAAGTCAGGGCTTCCCCGTACGTGCCGGTCATGGTGCTCCTTCATCCGTTCTGCGGCTAGTCGTAGTGCTGCCGCTGCATCTTCTCGTGCTTTTGCCAGCTCTGCAATGCGCTCGTCTGCTGTCGGTACTGTGGTTGGATAAGCAGGGACGTGGAATGAGGGTTCGTACCCATAGGTCAGGTAGAACGGTGAGTGTCCTGTGGATGAGTGAACGTGCGAGTTGAATGCGAACTCTGCAATGGGGAGCCATTTGACCCAGTCGTTGCGCCTCCTCGAGCAGAACATCCGTAGGTAGGCCTCGATTTCCTGATTCCAGCGTTCTGACTGACCGTCGGTCTGTGGGTGGTAGGCGGTTGACAGCGCGCTTTCGACACCGATGCCCTTTAAGACAGCACGGAAGAGTTTGCTGGCGAACTGTGGACCTCGATCTGATATGATCTTGCGTGGTAACCCGTGTAGCCGGAACTGTTCACGTATGAAGTTGTCTGCTGCTCCGTTTGTGTCAATCTCTTCGTCGCATGGAATCAAGTGGATGAGCTTCGAGTGTCGATCGGCGATGAGATGTAGTGCGTCGTATTTCTGTCCACGTGCTGTGACCCGAGGTAGTCCGACAATGAAGTCGCTGGTCACCACCTGTGACGGTCCTTCTGGGATCTCATTGGGCAGGAGAGGTCCCTGTGGTGGTCCGCGGGACACCTTTCCGCGTCGGCACGTGTCGCAGGTG
The DNA here is from genome assembly GCA_022606115.1 of Daedaleopsis nitida. Classification (NCBI taxonomy): domain Eukaryota; kingdom Fungi; phylum Basidiomycota; class Agaricomycetes; order Polyporales; family Polyporaceae; genus Daedaleopsis; species Daedaleopsis nitida. The sequence goes on along the minus strand of JABYQM010000005.1, from coordinate 2,296,132 downwards.
TTGACGTAGTCTTTTACGAACTTTGTCATGCCCGGCCACCAGTAGTTACGTGACACGAGTTCCACCGTCTTCCACTGCCCTGGGTGTCCCGCCGGTGGTAGATCGTGGTGGATGCGTACAATCTCTGCCCGTAGGTTGTCGTCCTTCGGCACGTAGACCTTTCCTCTGTAGAGGAGAAGGTCGCCCTCCGCGTTCCAGTCCACCAGGTCGTTGTGGAGTCGCGCGGGTCCCAGCTGCTCGATCTTCCGCAAGGCTTCAACCACCGTCTGTTCACGCTCCGAGCACTCGCGGATGCGTCGAAGTAGAGCCCGGTCCGGAGATGTCGACAGGTGTCCTCTCTGAGTTGCGAGGATTCGGAACTTGTCTGGCGTTAGAAGTACTCGACCCAGGTTGTCGTCGGAGTCGTCTCGCTGATAGTCAGGCCGGCGGGATAGGGCATCCGCCTTGCCGTTCGAGGTTCCAGGTTTGTGCGAGATGGTGAAGTCGAATCGAGACAGAAAGAGTGCCCATCGAGCCTGTCGGCGTGTCAGGTTCCGCGCTGTCCGCCAGTACTCGAGGTTTTTGTGGTCGGACTGAATCTCGAACGTGCTTGGGAGACCTTCCAGGTAGTGGCGCCAGGTCTGCAGGGCTCGAATGATTGCGAGCATCTCCTTGTCATAGATCTCGTAGTTCCGTTCCGCGTCGTTCATGGACTCCGAGTGAAAGGCGACAGGGTGCCACTTGCCGTCAGCTCCCTCCTGCGATAGGACTGCACCTGTTGCGAATCCTGATGCATCCACCTCCACACGGGTTTTGTGGTCGGGGTCGTACATCGCTAGGATTGGACTCGTGGTGAACTGTCGCTTGAGCTCATCAAAGGCCTTCTGTTCCTCCTCACCCCATCTCCACGGTTTGCAGATCGCGCTGAAGTCCTTGATGAACCGGCGGTAGTAGTTCGCAAACCCTCGGAACTTCCGGACGTCGGACGCGTTCTTTGGTACCGGCCACTCTGCAATTCCCGCGACCTTCACCGGGTCCATTTCCACCTGATTCTCTGACACAACCACCCCGAGGTATTCCACCTTGCGCTGCTCGAATTCACACTTCTCGGGTTTGCAGAACAGATCGTACTCCTGTAGGCGTCGTAGCACCTCCTTCACCACTCGACGGTGCTCCGTGAGGTCCTGTGACAGAATGAGGATATCGTCAAGGTAGATGGTAACGCAGCCCTGTACGATCAGGTCCTTGAAGATGTCGTTCATGAATGCCGAGAATGTACTAGGGGAGTTTGCAAGTCCGAAGAACATGACGTTGGGTTCGTACAGGCCTCTGTTGGTCACGAATGCAGCCTTCCACTCATCGCCTGTCTTGATGCGAATGTTGTTGTACCCCCACCGTATGTCGAGCTTGGTGAAGTACTTCGCTGATTTCAGGCGGTCAATAAGTTCGGAGATGAGAGGGAGCGGGTACCGGTTCTTCACCGTTATGTCGTTCAGTCGGCGGTAGTCCTGTACTGGTCGTAGACTTCCATCCTTCTTTTTGACAAAGAAGAACGGCGAGGACATTGGTGACTTGGACTCGCGAATGTATCCCTTGGCGAGATTCTCGCTGATGAACTTGTCAAGTTCGATCTGCTCGTTAGGCGATAGGGGGTAGACCCTAGAGTGGAACATCTTCGCGTCGGGTACGAGTTCGATTGCGTGGTCGTATGGGCGGTGGTCTGGCAGCCGTTCTGACGCTTCCTTGGAGAACACGCGGAGGTATTCGTGATACTGCTCTGGGATTGTTTGTTCAACAGGCAGCGGTGCTCCTCTCTTCTGGTACTCCATCTCTGCAAGTTGCTGGGAATACGTGTGGCCTGCCGCTACGAAGAGTTGGGGAGCGTTGAGCAATGTGCGTCCCTCTGCCCACGCGTCCAGTAGCGAAGTCTCTTGGCCATCCCATTTCGCTACACTCGGATTCTCCGTGTGTTGTTCCTCTACCTCCTCGACCATTACTGCCGCGCGGATACTGCCGACCCGCTTTGCCTTCCTTGCTCTTCGTGGACTCGAACGTGCCATAGGCTTGACCCCCGTATCACACGCCTTTGTCCCCTCGAGCATTGCAGGTTTCCGGTGGGCCGAGCACGTACTGGGACATCGTGACAGGCGTAGCGAGCCACGATCCCAATCGATGTCAGGATTGTGTTCGCGCAGCCAGTCCAGGCCAATGATAACATCCTCCTCGCCGATGTCTGTCACCACGAACACCACTCGTTCTCGGTGGTCCCCAACAGCCATGTCGAGTACGGCCACCTCCGAGATTGTTCCATCTCGGTTCTCTGTCCCGTCTATGTTGTACAGAGGAATCGGCTTTGCCAACTTCCTCGTCTGAACGTTATTCTGCTTCACAAATCGTCTATTCATGAACTTGGTGGTGGCCCCGCTGTCCACCATCGCGATGATGTCTCTCTGTCGCTGCTTGCCGATTAGCCGGATGGGAATATGAAAGTGTTGTCCACTGTGATCTGTTTCATATATAAATGGAGAGTCCAGGACGGCATATCGACTACTAGTACTAGAGCGCGCACGTGCAGCGTTGAGTGCGGCTCGAATCAAAAACCCTCCTGCTCCCTCGCCACGGCCAGGGCAGCAATGCGTTCCTCCATCATCTTGATTTGCGCTCGAAGCGCAACGAGCTCGTCCGACGAGTTGGATGATGAGGTGGGAGCTGGGGGGGAAACAGGAGGAGTGGACGACGACGCAACTTGCTGCCCATTCCTCTGACGATCAGGGCAGTTGGCGATCTTGTGGCCGAACTTCTTACAGCCGCGACACGTCCCATGGAAGGGGACCTGAGCGTCCGTTGCGGCAATCCTCCCTCCACGGTTTCGGTAGGAGAATACACGTGGCTTCTCTTCTGCTCGGGTTCCCAGTTGCTGATCCATCTTCAAGGCGACTGACTGGACCTTGGAGAGGGTCGAGATGTCGTGTGCCGTGATTGCGAACTCGTCCTTGATGCGGTACGGAAGCCCTTGCCGGTAACGTTCTCGCTTGTCCTCGTCAGAGAAGTTGGTACGGGCTGCCGCTGCATTGAACTCCGCTGTGTAGCTCTTGACTGTGCCGAGCTTGTGCGACACCTTGCACAACTTGACGAGTTCCGCTACGGCCGCTTCTTTGTCGTCGACTGCGCAGAACTGAGCCTTGAACGCGTCGGCGAACTCAGCCACGTCCGTCCACGGTGCGGTGGTTGCGGCGGTGACAATGTGAGGATTGGCCCACTTAGCCGCGTCACCAGTGAGTCGGTTCAACACCATCATCCAGGCGATGTTCTTGGCCACACCGCCTTGAATCAAAATGCCGTAGTACATCCCAGCGCTGCTTACAAAGGCGAGGCCTTCTTGTGCACTTGCTCCATCGTACTCACGAGGAGCTAGGCTGGAAACGAGCCGGGATATGTCGATGGAAGGGGTTGTCATGCTGGGGGAGCTCCTTCCCGACGATTCCGATGACTGGGTTCGAGCTGGGGATCTTGCGGGGATAGGAGGTGGAGAGTCGAGGGAGATGGTAGGTTGAGGGGTGGGCTCACGTGGTAGTGATGCACGTCTTTGTTCGAGACGCTCTGCTACGAGCGTAAGGCCTGGGAGGCTTGGAGATGCGGGAGGCGGGGTAGGGTGTCGGCTGCCGGGTTGGCTGACTGCTCGGCTAGCTGCTTCTCGGATAGGGGGTCTGGAGGGGTCACGAGTGGGAGGTGGGGGGGGATGTTCCTTCCTCTGTACGATGAGCTCACTGTTCTCCTGGGTGGGCTTGCGATAAGGGCCGTTTGGCACGGTAAGGAATGCCTCGTATCGATTGTCACACGGCTGCTGCTCGCAGACGTAGAATTCCTTTTCTTCTGGGTTGTAGGTGTGGTCCTCGACCGCTGCGTGATGGAACGTGTGTGTCCAGTACCTGCAGCGTCGTGGGGGAGCCAGGATGAAGCACCACCGTGAACACCAAGTTCTGCGGGGTTACCGAGCAGCAGGGGACGTCAAAGTCTTTCTGCGCAGGGTAGGAAGTGGGGGAAAAGGGGAGGGTACGCCAGTGCTCGTGTTTGAAGTTTCGACCTAATGTTACGACTGATCGTCGAAGGGAGGGAACTCACGAGACGAGCAGGGGCGTCGACGAGCACTTGTGCAGCGAGAGCGGAGCAAGGCTCGACGATCAGGGCTGGAGACAAGACTGTATTGAGTGAGTATCTACGAGCGAAGTACAGTGAGGCTCACCTGGAGACAAGAGGTCGAAACTGAGTCTCCAGGTGGCAGCCATGATCTCTATATACAAAGCGAACAATAGCGTGTGGGGAACAATAGCGTGAGAGCGAAGTAAGTAGAACAAAAGGATGTTCAAAAAGGGGAGGTTGCCTAAACGGGGTAACCTAGGAAAGGAAAAAGAGTAGCCCGGGAGCCTGTGTTCGTAACATATAACATACAGACAGCATAGGAACTGTTCTATCAATATTGCATCCTATAGTACTATGTCGTCTTTAGGCACACTTTTTGAATGTTATCACAATACTGCACACATTATATCCTCAGTAAGAGCCAGATACTATATAGTCTTCTATCCAGATGTTATCCCAATGTTATCCCAGGCAACATTGGATAATGTTCTCGGTGCGTGCGCGCTCGTGGCGGTATGAACGGTATCGAATATTCTGTTGGTGCAACGTCATTGCGAGAGCCAAACGACCGAAAGGGATGGTAGCTACACAAGGACAGTAACCTGACCCATGTCACACGATCGAATCAGTAGCTGTGTTTGAAGGAAATGCAGTGGCAATGACTTACAAGAAGCTTTAGATACAACTTATCAGATGGGTACATTCGAAAGTACCTATAGGTCTGATGCGTTGTCAACCCATATATTCTATCAACAGCATGAGTACGAGATATGATCTTCGTTAATATAACTCACATGGCACCTAAGCACGTACAGATGAAGTACGCCCCAAAGGTATTGTCGAGCGACGGTTTCGATGGAAGAAGGAGAGGGGAGTCGAGTTTGACAGGAAGGAGTGTGCAGTTCATGCTCGCGCAATATCGTGTATACAGGTTAGGAGCCTAGCCTAGAGAGGGTGGATTGTCAAGGTATGTTTATAGCGACGCCGGTGGCTTCAGCGTGACGCGCATTCAGCTAGCACCTGGTAGAAGCGCTCGACAGCAAAGCAGGGCTGATCTCCGCCCTAATGAGATCGTGGATTCGGTTCCATACTGAAGAATTGTGTGCGTTAGTGTGTATAGCGCGCTTTACTCACCCACAAACCAACGGCATATGCATGTGGAATGCGCGCGCACGCTATTCGGAGGTACTGGACTCCGTAGTATACCTGGGCGCTGATTGCGCAAAAAGGAACCACCGCAGCGACTTGTGGGAGTACAAGAATTACAACTGACAGTGAGAAATTCGGGAGAAAAGACTCTTACCAGTCCGCCGCCATTCGGCAGACGATACAAGGCGCCCAGCCTTTTTTTCGTGCGTCAAGTCCGGCTTCTGAGCTAGTCTTGGCACACCTATCGCTCTCGAGGTCGTATGTATTGTCCTAGGTCTTGTACATCGACAGTCCGTCCATCAGCAAGATGGAGAGAAGGCCCGCACCAGCGAAGCCCGCGATGACCTTCCACACTACTGACATCGAGGCAGTACGGGTCTCGGAACGTAGAGGCTCCGGATAACTACATACGCAATCTTTATACCCTCGCGGAATTGCACGGGAGATGCGTCCGTCACTGGGTGCTGCTTCAGCGTATTCTGGAGAATAATGGTTTCGAACACGGTGCCCCAGGTCTAGTGCGCCAGATGCGATGTCAAACTTTCGTTCGTGATCAAGTGAGTGGTATGTACATACTTTTCCGAGCGTCATGAAGACGTACTCTCGTGAGACCTGTGGAGGGATTTTCCATGGACGATTTTCAAACAACGGTGTAGTATCATTACCAGGACTTACAGTGTTCTCCTGAGCTATGGGGTCGGGTTGAGTATATCCACAAGTAGATTCTACGATGGCGGTGAAGGTGGGAAGGAAGTGCACTTGATCATGGAGGAGGAGATGGGGAGGTTTGGGTCCTGAGTCGAGTAGCGTTCGGACTTTTTAGCTCTGGCCAGACAAAGACAAATACTTCATGCGCCTCCAGCGTCTGAGTACCTCACCCTTGCTGCGGCTGAATCTACCCACCTCCTCGACCTCCTCATATCATTCTTTTGAAGAGCTCACTTGGCGCCCCTGTGGATGCATCTTGCCTGCATTTACGCTCTCAAGACCTGGGTATTGTCTGTATAACAGCGGACACGGGCTAGTAAGACGGCCTTGACGGCAACAGGTAAGTCGATCCGATCTCTTCCATAGTACCCAAAAGCTGTCCGTGCTTGCCTTTCCACGGCCCAAGTATACTCCTCTATTCTTCCATCCTTATATGACGCCTACTGTCGTATAAGTATAGATGTTGACTGGTATCCGAATAAGCTCCTACTGGGTACCGACTTGTGCCTTCTTGCAAACAACGATGACATGCGATAGGAACCAATTGCTACTATTGATGCGAATTGATGATGGAGGCAAACAGTCATTCTGTGCGCCTCTAATTTTGGATCCAGTTGCCTGCACTGTCTCCACACAACGTCAACCGTAAGGTTCCTTTCTCCTGGCGTTGTGTCACAGTTGAGAACAACAACGCTTCCATCACCGCCGATGTCTTCGCGTGTCTGCGCTCCGAAGCGCTGGACTCCCCGCAATCTTCTTCTCGCACTTCCCGAGACTCCTGTGGGAGAGATGCCAGGATATAGATCTCTGAGAGATCTTCTCAATACTACGGACGGGGAGGAGCTGACCCTGCAACGCCATCTCCAGGCGATACAATCATTCCCTCGGGCTCATGCAGCGTCTAACTTCCGACAGCTGTCTCCGTAAATATCACACTGCTCGGCATGATCTTCTGTTCGGTGCCCATCACGTTTTCCTTTCTCCGTATGCGAGGAACACACGTTGACCGTCGACGATAGGCTGTACACTGCTTCACCCAATAGACCAGATTGCACTTCACGGGGCATCTTCCATGCTTGACAGCGAGCTGTTCTCTCCTCTCTTACGGTCACGACTCCGAACCTAAACACCATGTCATACACCTCAGAGACCTACAGAAACGTCTTCACTTCTAAATGGGCGAAGAAAGGCCTTACCTTTATTGGAAAGCGTTACATCCCGCAGAGAGGCGCTCGAGATGGTGTCACGCTGATATTCTTCCACTGCACGGGCTCCCGTATGTGTATCGTTGTTGTCCAGGTATGTCCAGTATCGCTGACCCAATCGAGCAGATAAGGAGGTTTGGGAGCCTACAATCGAGTACCTTTTCAGCAATGTCAAGGATCCCGCGACGGAGGCAGCTGTCATCCGCGAAGCATGGTCATTCGACATGCATAACCATGGAGAATCTGCTGTGTTCAACGAGGAGGTATTGAAGGAGGGCACTACGGGCCTAAGTAAGTCCAGTCCTCCGAGTCCGAGATACTAGGTGTGCTTACTCCATTGTGCACCTTGCAGCCGTAGAAGAATGCGGGGAAGGGATGAAGGCGTTCCACGCCACCGGTATTCTAAACGGACATAAGCTAGTTGGTGTCGGACATTCCCTGGGAGTTTCCGCTCTGTGAGTATGTGCGTCGTAGGTGACCCAATCTAGTGCTAACATCCATCATGCAGGGTGCTCTCAACAATCTCCGACGACCTTCCCGGAGTCGAATACAAAGACTTAGTGCTGATCGAACCCGCTCTCATCACTCGCGAGCTGTTCACCGTCAATAGAGAAGACCGAGAAGGCGCGTTGCGTCGTACTAACTATGCTATCTCGAAGCGTCAGGACCAATGGGCATCGCGAGAGGAAGCGCGGCAGTACTTCAACATGCACACCATTTGGCAGATGTGGGATAGACGAGTGCTAGAGCTCTATGTCGTGAGTAGCCACTAGTCATGGGGTATGAACGATTTCACTCACTTTATCCCCGAAGCTTCATGGCTTGAGGGAAGTCACCGTTGATAAAGACGGAGAAACGACCTCGAAGACGATCCTGTGCTGTAACAAGGAGTACGAACGACGGGCGTACGTACAGGACGAGGTTTACTTCCACGTCATCGATAGGATCAAGTCGCTCGATCCGTCGGTCTCCCTTCACTACATTTTCGGCAAGCGATTCGATCTCATGCGAGTATCATGCTTCCGCTCTCCTCCTCGTTCTCACAGTCATTATTATTGCTCTCCCCAACAGTCCGCAGTGGGTATATCAATCCGTCATTGACGAAAGAAAACCGAAGTCTATCCAGACGGTTCCCAAGGCTGGCCATCTGGTATGTATTCCCCACGGTCTCAGAGTACAACTCTAACTGTCACCATCAGACCGTCCAGGAGAACCCGGAGGGACTCTCAACCGCCATCGCTCAGATCTTACAGGGACAAACAGCGGAGCCTGTGGCAAAGCTGTGAACTGCGTGGCATGTACTAATTGATGATCGTGTATAGAGATCCGTCTAGAGCATCAGTCCTTTACACGGCCACTTCGGGCCCGGGAGCTCTTGAAAACAATACAACGAGTACCATTATCCCTGTGCTATGGTTCGGCAGGTATACAATCCGTTCAGCTTCTGCATTTCATTCGACAGCTTTCTTGCTGCGACTAGGCACTGTTCAAACGATACGGCGTACCAGAAGCCACGAGCATATCCACAGTTCGAGGTATGGAGGGTCGCCAAATCACAATCATGATCTGTCACTGAGCTCGAGCCAAGTATAGGTGTCTATGTGGGATTGATACATGCTCCGGAACCTTCGGGAGCGTAGCCAACTCCCGCTTCCATCACAAGAAGCAGCCCGGTGTGGTAGGCGCCGGCGCCGGCGCGCAGCGTAGCATCTCTGTAGGCGGCCGTGCGAGCTCGAGCGTACCAGGGACTCTGGCGGCTCTTGTTAGTAGTATATCTACAGTGCGTGTGTCTGTGGCTCTGACATGCGCTCACGATGGACGCGAACCCGGACACACCCCTTAATCCCCTTGCGCTGCTACCCAAGGTGCCCGCCTTGGACAATACCTTCGGGGCAGTCCTGCTTGGAACGTTTGTCGGCCTCGTGTAAGTGTAGCTCCTGCCAGTAGCCGGAGGTGTAGTACGCTGACTGGAACATCTCCTAGCCTGTATGGCCTGACTCTGCATCAGTCGTATCGATATTTCCGCATGTATCCTGGGGACTCGTCGGTTCTCAAGGGACTTGTAAGTGCAGCATCTCACCGTATATTTCAGTTCTCGTCTGACACGACGCTTTCTAGGTGATATTCGTACTGTATGCTGAGCATGTCAATACTTGCAAGCGACCGTCAAGCTCACACATCGTCGCTCTAGCATCTTGGAAACCTTCACGTCAGCCTTGAGTCTGCACGTTTGGTATGTCTCCTCATGCTGACGGTCGAAAGTGAGATTTATGCAATTCTCTTCTGACACATACTACAGCTACTACTATCTCGTCACGAGCTACTTCAACCCATTGGCCCTCCTGAGTGGAACATGGTAAGTCATGCCATTGTCTTGACATTCTGTTGTTGCACTTACACTGACAATGAGTAGGTCGATCAACGTGAGTAGCTTACTGCAATTATAATGGTACTCAACGCACTCACTTCTCCGTCTCTCAACGAAGTTGTTTCCCGTCGTCTCCGTAAGCCTCCATATGTATCGCAGTGGTCTCGTGGGCAGCTATCAATGTCTCTGCTTCAGGGTATCGTCATGACGGCAAGCCAAAGGTCAGTCTTTGATATGTCGGACGAGAGTCAGCAGCCGCTGACATGGCCCTGTCTATAGTTTCTTTGCACGTCGCGTGTGGGTCCGTGAGTATCATGACTTCCACGTATCTCGGTAGAGCAAGTTTGTGACCGTCCAACCTAGTCGGACCTCGGTACAGGATCTTAGTGTGCATCGCGGTGAGTGGCTCCGATTCCCGTGAGTACTCCACAACGCTCACTACACTCTGATAGGCTATTTTGTGTATCCTGGAGATAGGTGAGTGCCGGTGCCCGCTTCTCACCACATTAACTCAAGATTTGTCAACGAACGAAGGCTTCTTCGCCGGTATGTCTGAAATCTGCCCTCAACTGTGTTTTAGGGCTGAAATTTTGACGCAGCCGCAACAGCCGAGGCGTATGTATTGAATCGTTTTTTCAGTATGGCTAGAGCTGAGATATATCGTCGCAGCTTCATCATACCCACTTTTGAAGGCTTCAAGAGAGTCACGGTACGATCACCATGTACTCCATCTTAAATAATGCAACCTGATTGCGTCTCGCGTTTTCTAGTGGCTCGTCTCGACGGGATCAACAATGGCGGTCACCGCCGATATTTTGTTGACAGTCGTCCTTATCTACGTGCTCAAGCACAATCGTACTGGAGTCAAACGGTGTGTTGGCGTGGCATACTCGCGACGGGGCAATGATCTCCCACTCACCTTTCCAATAGAACAGATTCAATGCTGGACATCATGATTATGTATTCAATCAACACTGGTGAGCTATACATGATGCTCTCTCGCGGTCATTCGCACACCTGACGCTTTCTGGTAGGATTGTTGACTGGGTGAGCACATGCGTTTGAGCTTGCGTGGATGTCGGGAACAGCTCAACTACAACTGAATATAGAGTCTTCAATCTGCTCTCGCTCTTGTTTGTGAGCACCTCGCCCATATCGACCGATGAGAACACTGACGATGTCGTTGTCCGTGCAGGCATACATCCGTCCAGGAGACCTTATATATATTGGCATCGGAATCCCCGGCACCAAAAGTACGTCTCGACAACTTGTTCAGAGAGAATATGTCTAACCCTCAGATTTAGTGTATGCAAACACGCTACTCGCTGCGTGAGTAACTTGTACTCGAACCGTCAAGGCGCAGCCTCGTACTGACCATAGGCAGGCTGAACTCTCGGATGTCCCTGAAGGAGAAATGCTCCGGTCCATTCATAGAGACATCGCCGTTCAGCTTGAGCATGAAGTCAGGAATACACGCACAATCTCAGGGGAATCCGAGTGTTCCTCGCCACGTCAACGTTCAAGACTCTGTGAGTATCTCTACTCCTCTATGAGTCTGAGATACGGCGTATTAATCTACTACTATACCATTAGATTGACCCGACTCTCACAACAGACTCCATGATACTGGAGCTCTCTACCAAGTCTCAGTGGGTATGCGACGGGGTGGACGGTGAGATCATATCCGACTTGGAACGACAAGATGTGAAATGAGGACAGGTGATAAGAGGCGCATATATATGTTGAACTGTATTGTATTGACGAACTACCGTCTGCTGTAGATATGTATTTGGCGAGAGCTACATGTTTTTGAATGCTGGGATAGAAGAAACCTCTCAGCTTCTAGCAGCTGTGAGATCACGCAACACCTGGCGATCGCATCCGAGTCGTATAGAGTAGCTGCTACTAGTGCACGTGAATAGGATATAGCCAGTGACACTCTCAGTATATGAATTGAATCTGTACCACCTGAGACAGAGAGCAGGAAGAAGTACTAGTGACTCGACTCCGAATGAGTGCCAGGCAATGCAAAAGCGATCATCGTGATGACTCGGACCCAACAAGCAAGCTTTGACTTTCCGACGTTTTGATATTTCTAGGACTAGATTCTCGATCTACTATTGTTACTGACACGCTCGCCCGTGTCTGACGTGCCCTTCCGAGATACAGTGATTCAGTAGTTATAGAATAGTCATTGATCATTCAGTTGCAAGGGTCTATCAGGACTAGACTAGGAGCCCTCCATCGTGGTGTTCTAGGGAGAAGTTTGAAGCACTGTGTCGCTGGCACTGAAAAACTCCGGGACGACTGAAGGACCATCTGAGATAATTTCCTTTGTGACCATAACAGTCAAAGATGGCTGTCCTGGGGCAATCTAGAGATACAATTTCTTCATTTCCAGGTGCTATCCTTGAGAACGTATAAAAGTACCTGCAGCGACCTCGAGTGTTCTTGCGCCAGCTCTACCGCGTGTGTCGTGCCATTGCAAGGTGTGACGACCTTCATGCCGAATGATCCGGAGTCAAACCCGTTGAGCCCTTGTTCAAGAATAGCTTGACGCGAGTTGAGTCTGCCAAGTTGAGATCAGGTCGTACACAGAGACCTAGCGAGAACATAGAGGTCTTACACCGCAAGCAACGAGTTCACATACACTGAAGTACTGTAAGATGTGGGACTGGGTAGAAAGTAGACCAGACTCACTCTTCGTAGCGACTACTGTTATTGCGGCCCATATCAAAGTGTCTCTGCTTGTGATGGACTGAGTAGTGCGAATCAGTGCATCTGACATATAGATACAAGGATGAAGAGTACACGTACACATATGAATGCCGTTAAACTCAGGATGCTGAGATTCGGAAAATTCACGTTAGTGTCTCTTCGAAAGGACACGGAGAGCATATTCGCAGACCTAATAGACAGCCCTGTTCAAGTAACCAGAGTAGTGAGCATCCACTAGTACGGGGCCACAAATAATAGAGACCTACCAGTATTTATTCCGTACACAATGAGAACGTCAATCATAGAATCTGTCCTACGCCAGACCAATCGCTATCAGCGTTATTATGGTATACACAAGAAAACTAGATGAGTACTTTTTGAAACCGGTGCGATTATTGCGCAGGTAGTAAATGAGGATTGATGTCGAAACCAAGTCGACGAGTACTGCAGCCAGGAGGACACCCCAGATGAGCCACTGTAATGCTGGTGAGCACTACTGCCACAGTAGTAATAACAACCATGAGGGTTACCATGAAGGGTATAAAGCGTACAAACTCCACTTGAACGAAGCTACAATTACTGAGCATCAGTAACCATAATACACAGACAAATGAACACGTAGTTAGTATACGTTTCCGTGGTTGCGGCTGTGAGTAATCATACCCAAAGTCAGTGCTTAGGTGGTGAGTCAACAGTGAAATCAGCGTACCAATTGAAAACCCTGTGCGGTATAAGCAAAATCAAGTGGATAAAGAGTAGGGATGCCATAAAGTAATGTACTGACCTATCTCTGCCACTAAGAGGACACCCTACACGCACATTTATCTCAATAAACACCGCGGGTTCATAAACAATATCATGACGCACAATGATGATGATCGGCACCGAAGTGTTCCCGCCCACTAGCAAAGGGTAAGCTCCATACTTCTAGTATGTAGAAGGTGGTACTGACGTAGATACAGTCTACGAGCATAGAAGCTAGACCAATCATTAGTTATAGAAGCTAGATCTCGGACCGGGAATAATTGGACTGACCAGTGCGAGACCAGAATAACAATTCCCTGAGATTCTCATTAGTTGCCCTTGTATGCCTCGGAGTATCGAATATCGGATAACTTACACCTTCAATAATTCCTAGCTATACACGGGATTGACTATGGAGTTGCGAGCATAGTTGATTATCTTACTTACTCTGATAGACCTTAAATCATAAGATGATATCATGACCGGCGACACGGCGTATATCACCCATCTTACTTACCAGACCCCTTCTGCGAGCTTGCACGGGTTGAAGTAGTTTGTAATGAGGTAATGGTAGCTATACAGAGGATATCAATAATCGCGCTGTGGGAAGTAAGGATCTGAATGAGCACGCTCACCAAGCATGAGCATTTGTGATTGTATGGACAGTATCAAGAAGTCTATAATCTCTTCGAGGTTATGAGTCTGTAACCAAGCCCTAGTGACAGAAAATGTGTACCCGAGGAAGAGAACCTGAGTCAAGTTGAGATGTCGCTGATCAGCCCGAATGATCACGGTGGAAGCACTTGACTGACAAATATCTTCAGTGTTTTCCTATCTGATGGATAGAGGCGGAAGTAGCGATATGCTTGGTGGGACGTGATGCCATAGATCCTATGTACAGTACGGTGTGAGTATTGAATAGTATGCAGTTCGATGAAAACTAGAACGCGCGACTTACAGAAATCCCAAGAACGTACAGATGAGAAATGCTCCAAAGGTATTCTGCAAGGAAGGGGCAGTGGGCGGGAACGGGAGAGGGATATCAGCCTCAGCAGCTAGTAGCGGTGTACAGGTCATGATACTCTGGCTGATGCGGTTAGTTGAGCTTGGAGTGAGAGAGCTCGGCTGGTGGCAGCTGCACGGGCATGTTATAGCAAGACCCACGACTTGGGCGCACCGCTCGAATGGAAAATGCGATACGTGCATAGTTCCCAAGCCAGCCCTGTGTGCGTGTGTGGTGTTAAAGCCGTCGAGATAAAGGGTTCGTGAAAGAGATCAGGGCCAGTACTTATGTACGCAAGACTGCAATACTTACATTTGGCATCCAACTACGTTAGCATCGGAGAATATGCAATGACATCAATGACCCATTGAAGATCGATATTGTGAAACGGTTCGAGGTTGCACGATGTGGATATGAGTCTGTATCACGCTGCATGAATGTCTTAGCTACTTTCAAGACCGAGCTGTAGCAGGAGGTGCACTGAATTATGGACCTAGAAGTGGGTATGTCGACGGTGGTCTAAGAGCAGAAAGTAATCATTTTCCAGAGCATGGCGCGGTGTCTACATAACTTACCGAGTGCTCCGCGGGCAGCGTGGAGTAGTAGAAGGTGAAGCATGTTTACAGTAATACGACAAGATCTTCACACTTACGCTCAGGACTGTTCTGAACACGACACGGAGTCTCAGGGGGTGGTGTCAACGGTGAAGTTCTGATCTGATATCAGAACACGTAAATGATCTTGCTCCCTCAGCTGAGCTGAAAAACGTGCTGAGTATGTGTCCTTGTCATCACCGCTGAAGCCGCGCCCAGTGCGATTGCGACCACCCTAGAAGCCTATAATTGCATGTGCGTGTGTGAGTCAAAGCACTGCTACATCCGGGTGTTCCCACATACCAGCTTAGAAGTCGCGCCTTCTTGACAGGGTCTACCTGAGAGCTGGGATGAATGTCCATTATGGATCATTGTAAATCAAATATCGTATTCTTGAGCGGCCTACTGAACTGCCTCGTGTTGTAATGAGATACATCATTAACATGCAGCGAGGGATTCCCACATGTCATACACACATGGCAAACCCAAGCAGCTGCATCAGTAAAACCCGCAGACCTCTGACAACCTCTGGCGCAGAGATGCCAGAGGTTGTCAGAGGCCTGCAGAGGTGCCAGTGGTCAGAGACTTTTTCGGGACCTTGTTCAACCCCGAAGCCAACAATTTTCCCGTGTTTATTGGCTCCACTTACCTTGTCTGATCAGCTTCGCCATGCAGAGTTTGTAGTCTAGCGAGGAGGGCAAGCCGCGGAAGCTAGGCGCCAGAGCCGCCAGAGCTGCCAGAGCTTGCGCGTTTTACTGATGTGCTTAAATGCGCACGCGTGCCCAGCTATCAATCACTCTATATCCTACCTCTGAGAGGAGCTATCTTCTCTACTGAAACCGTATTCATGGACGTCAACTCTGGGTCTGGGAAGGAGAACGCTGGTACCCAAAAAAGATTCCAATTCTGGATGATCTTTCTCTCCTTGTGCCTCGCAATGTTTCTATCCGCACTGGAGTTTTCTGGAGTGGCCACTGCACTACCCGTCATAATCGATGAACTCCATGGCGATCAGTTCGTATGGGTGGGAGCGGCATATGCCCTTGCATCTACCGCATTCCTGCCGATGAGTGGCGGTCTAGCAGAGGTGTGATAAGTTAGCTTCACTTCGAAGTACTGACTAACCTTTCATGCCAGATTTTTGGTCGACGGTTTGCTATGCTATTCGCATTGGCATGCTTTATCCTAGGAAGTGCCTTATGTGGTGCCGCTCATACGATCACTTGGCTTGTTGCTGCACGAAGTGAGCGTTCGTTTTCGAGTACTTATCTTATATCTATACTAACCAGGTGATAGCAGTGCAAGGACTCGGTGGCGGAGCAATCCTGTCTGTATCGTCTATTGTGATCTCTGATCTTGTACCCCTTCGCGAACGCGGATCATACAATGGGCTAATTGGACTGTAAGAGCCTTTGCACAGACTCAGGACTGTGACTGACCGTGTTCACTGAACTAGTGTCTGGGCATTAGCATCAGCGATAGGACCAACAGTCGGTAGTGCCTTATCTGCACATGGACAATGGCGATGGTTATTTTGTAAGTGCTCTGTGCATTACACATCCGCTTCTATGGTGTATTGAGAGATTCTACCGCAGACTTAAATCTCCCCATTTGCGGTGTTGCTTTTATCATGGTATCCCTATTTCTCAAGCTTCCCGTTCCTTCCGGTAGTCTGCTCAGCAAGCTCAAGCGCATGGACTGGATGTATGTTACCATCCGTGAACTCTCAAGTGATATTATGGCTGAATTCTTGTCATCGACATGTAGCGGTAACTTCCTGGTAGTCTCGTCTACAGCTGCAGTCATGATCGGTTTGACTTGGGTGGAGTACAATATCCGTGGACATCTAGCACAGTGCTAGTCCCCTTAATACTGGGAATCTCGGGGATGATCGTCTTCTTTGCATACGAGGCTCTCTACGCTTCATATCCAATTGTAAGTACCCATGTTCATGGGCACCCTATGTTCAGCGTTTCTCACTGTGAAGCACAGGTTCCGATCTCACTCTTGAAAAATCGAACTAGTGTTAGTGGGTAAGGCACTAAGCTTGACTCCGACTGTCAGACATCATGAGTCTCAAACGTTCACAGCTATATACAGACCTTCATCACTCCTCTCGTTGGTCTCACCGTTGTGTGTATGTCGCCCTTCACATGGTGACCGAAATCATGCTGATGACACCATTTGATAGACTATCTTCCGACATACTTTCAGGCGTGCAAGAACGCCTCGCCAGTCAAATCCGCGGTTGACATGCTCGGATTGTCAATCAGCATGGGCCCCGTTGTAATTGTTGCAGGTGTATCTGTCACACTTCTCAAGGTCTACCGCCCGCAGCTATGGCTGGGATGGGTGCTATGGCTTATTGGCATGGGATGCTTCAGCATGACACATGCTGACACGCCGCTGGCCCAAGTAGCGGGCTTGCCAATCCTCATGGGTGCAGGTGCTGGTATACTCTATGGTGAAGTCGTCCGATCATTGGCTAGATATTCAGCTATAGATACTCATCATCAGCTTTGTCGCAGCTGTGACGTACTTTCCCGTGCTCTCACCACTACCAGTGTCTCAGAATGCACATGCACTCGCATTCTTCGCGTTTTGTCGCTCCTTCGCAGGGGTACGTCTCTTCACTGCTTTGGTTAAGCTATCACATGGCCCTTGCACTTACGTCTATTTCCGACACAATCATAGGTGTGGGGCATAGCCATAGGCGCCTCCATACTGCAGAACGAGCTTTCAAGGAGACTTCCAGAGGAGTTTTTGGGGCAGCTTGGGTCCGCCGTTGACCTGTCATACGCCTCCATTCCAGCAATTCGTGATCTCCCGACAGAGCTGAAGAATGATGTGCGCCGCGCGTTCGGCGAGAGCATTGCTGTTATATGGCAGGCAATGACCGGAGTGCTCGGGATAGGCTTTCTGGCGTCTCTCTTGATGAAGGATATCGCACTACACAATGATGTCGACGAAAAGTGGGGAGTAAGTGGTGGTGAACGGGAAGAAATTGGTCAGAATCAGATGATGTTGAGCCCGCGTAGTACTGTGCAGTGATTCGTAGAGTTCCGTTCAGTCAACGTTCGATACTGTTCAACCCGGGGCCGCAATCTATAGACGTTAACACTTGAAGCTGCGAATGTGGGTATGTGAAGCTTAGCGCTCCGTAACAATCACACTATCAGCACTCAAACAGACACCCACACATGCGCTTGATTATCTGATGTACTTAGTAGTAACACGGTACGTAGAAATTCGCCGCCCGTGCTGGCATGGATGGGATTCTGCTCGAGTCGCTCACAAAGTTACGCTACACTCCCTGATGAGGACACCCACACACCGTGATCCGACCGGCGTCGGCGTCCAGTTACAAAGGCCTTCCATGACCCCCGTTCAACTTGCCCCATCGTGGATTCCCCCACAACACTCTACTCTCTGAGACATGATCCGTCTTTTGCTTCTCGGTAGTACTGACTCCTCCGTTCTGATTGCTAGGGTTCTCTGCCTTTTGGTAATAGTGTGGACGGGCGCATTGGGGATCCACCGCATCTTCTTCTCCCGACTTTCCATGATTCCTGGTCCCTGGTACACGGCCGTCTCGGATCTATGGATTCTCTTTTGGGGCGCCAGGTTCAAGCAGAACAGCGCTGTTCACGACTTGTTCAGACGATACGGCCCTATCGTTCGAGCCGGCCCTCGCAGGGTCATTCTCTGCGATCTAGAGGCGGTCAGGACGGCGTATTGCATTCGCAAGTTAGACAAGAGCCGGTTCTATAAAGCACTTCTTGTGTAAGTCAGAGTCGATTGATTTCTCATGAACAGACCCTCATTCATGTCTTCTAGCGATGGACATGACCATTCGTACGGCGGAAAATATCATGCATAGTAAGATCATGTTTGTCTGACCTGTTGACTTAGGATCACTGCCGTGACGGAGACCGAGCACAAAGCTCGTCGAAAGACCTATTCATCACACTATGCACTCCACGAGATATCTCAGTTTCAACTTCGTATCAATAGTTGTGTAGCGAAACTCGTCGAGGTTGGTTGTCTTTAGTAGCAGGTCGCTGGTCGACCACGCTCTGATAGTCTCACGGCCTTCCATAAAGGCTCTGCAGATTCAAACCAGCATGCCCGCATCAATTGAATGCATGCATCTTCTCCGTCACGTCTTTGCAGATATAGTTCGTGTCACCGTCTTGGGCACATCCCCAGTCGCTGTAGATTGCTGGCAGAGCGCGGTCCCGGATCCACTATGCTCCGCAGTTCGCGATTTCCCCAATTGGGCCATTCTGGTGAGCGAGCATGGTAGTGTTTTGATATAATATTAATCGTACTCATGCGTTTAGTGATTCAGCATAGTCTCCTCCACCCATTATTTTGGAAGACTACTGGGTACATCCCTGTTCCACGCTGGCAGAAGCTATATTCCTCCCATGATGTTCTAGTGTCCGTGAGTTACAGTGCTACCTCTACATGATGTGCGACTTACATAGATATTTGCACCCATAGATAGTCCGAGAACGACTTACGCAATTGAGGCGTGATGCTCAAAGCAATTCAATCACCACCTTTGACGGACCCGAGCCGTTGATGTTAAGTATGATCCGTCGAGCCATGTCTAGCCATACAGAGTATCTTTCAGACAATGATGTCGTCGCGGAGTGTACATCTCACCTGTGAGGTCTCCTCTCTTTGCTGTGCACAATGAATATACTGACCTCTATGACAGTGTTGGAGGAATGGAAACTTCGACCACCACTCTCAGTTTTATGCTATGGAAACTGAGCCAAAGAACGGATATAGTCATCAAATTGCGGAATGAGCTGGAGAAATTGGGTTGCAGTCAGAGGAGCATCCCACATCACGCAGATCTCATGAAACGGCCTTACCTGAATGCATTTCTCAACGAAGGTATGTCAACAAGTTATTGATGTTGCTGGAGCCTAATCACAGCGGCGGTCTACTCCTCAGGACTGCGGATCTACGGAGGAGTGTCCTCTCTGCTTGAGCGCGTTGTTCCGCACCAAACTACATGTGGCAAGAAGCTGGATGAACTCGAGCTTATGGGCTTCTTGTTGCCTCCCGGAACTATTGTAGGCACACAGGCATGGAGCATGCATCGGAACGCGGAAGTGTTTCCCTGTCCCGACGAGTTTGATCCCGATCGATGGTTGCCTTCGGGAGATGATGATCATGAGAAAGAACGGATCGCTAGGTACGTTCAGCAGGTCGTCGTATATGAGGTCTCAAAAATGCTACTTACCGAATGTACTGAAGGATGACTCGCTACCTGATGCCATTCGGAGCAGGATCACGAGCATGTCCCGGACGGTACCAAGCCCAGATGGTCTTCCGGATTCTCCTCGCAACACTCGTACTCAACTTCGACATCGTGGCAGATCCGTCGGAGACTAATGCAAAGACCATGGCCCTGAGAGATGCCTTCGTGAGTCAGAATGACCTACAAGCATATCCTCAGCTCAGACTCTCCTAACTCTAGGCTACGAGGCCGGCGTCGGAGGAATGTTGTCTGCGATTTGTGCCTCGTTGTCCCTGAGACACATGAATGCCTCATGATAGATGGTGCAAGTCACGTTCATGTCGTCGGTGCCGCCCCAGTATGCATGGGTTCTCGTGGAGATCAAGATGGGCCGGCATATTTTTGTTATTGATTCTTGATTCAGTTCTGTGCCACCGCGGTTGATGTGGGAGGTCGCTCAAGTTTTATAGACCTCGTAGAAATCCTAAGAGCAGCGTTTGGTAACATGCTACCGCAGTTATGCACCAGGAGATACCAAGAGGAACCTCAAGTGAGCTGTAGTGACTCGACTCGGAAGCGTGACCTCGGAGTCCAGCCGAGCCGTCTCGTTCTCGTGCAGAGAGAGAGTTAGCTGTGATTGCCACATATAATATATAGTCCTCCAGGCAGACGCATGAGCAAAAATAAAGTGAGGCGTACATACGAGTTGTAACACTGACCTTCCCGCCGTCACCAATATGGATGGAGTATTAGCGCCGGGAAGTTTCAAGCGGAGTTCCTGATGCCGTTCGGCAAACGACAACCGGTCTCGAACTTTTCACTCTACCTACCCTACTCTACCCCAGCTCTACCCCAAGTCTGATTGTTTGACTCGTAAGACGACCGTCACTATGCCCCTCACGGCAGATCTTACACCTCCATTCCTGTTACTGAAAGTCAGCCTTGTCTCTCTTCGCGCTACCGCTGACCGTCCGTCACTTGACACTAGTCTCTACCCTTGCGACTCAGGAACCACGTAAGCTCAACATTCTCGAAGTTCTGCACCAGTATCCCTTGTGCACGTTGGCTTACACTTTCATCTAGGGTCATCTGTTCATACTGTCAAAATACCGCATCCAACGGGACTCGGACTCACGTTCCGACCGATCGATACTGTGCCCGGGTTCTATTCCTGCGCGTACCTCCCATCATAACTGAATAACTCTCGACACTCACCTCATCCACATAAGCAGCCAGCTCTCTGGCACGACGTACTTCTTCACGATCAACATGAGCGTGAACTACCGTGACGTTCATCGTGCTTCGCGGAACTAGAGCCCTCAGCAATCGCCCTATACTCAGGTGAGCGCCGAGTGCCTGAAACGAACGTGAATGCGCCTACTGACAGCCCTGGGAACTGCTTGACGGTCGCTCCCGGTTCAACTAGTGGCAACTCGTCGTATCGCTTGGCAGCAGTCGGACGCGTCACAGGTCGTAGTCGAATATAATACAATCAGGGGACACTAACATGCACTCCCGATAGCCCGCCCTGTTCACTGACGATGGCGTGGACCCTATGGAAGTGGTCCGGCGACCGGCCTCCGACCGGCTTTGCCGATGAACATCGTGGGTGAGAGTGGTCCCTCAGTAGTCGGATGCATACCATGCTGACATGGTCACTATCTGCGGATGCATTTCATCTATTCCCTCTTGTTCATCTCCCTCGGTGTGCAAGACGAAGATGAAGGCCTTCTTCGTGCTTTCAGTGGTCTTCTGTGTTGCGTCTACGGCTCTTAGTGCAGCAATCGACAACGTCACCAAAAAACAATGGAAGGCCCTCAACGACAGCGTGGACGGACGGCTTCTCGTCGGTAGCCCCTTTGCTCGATCGTGTTTCTCTCAGGCGGGAGAAAAGGTTGCAGGGGGTGCGGACGATACGGCGTGCGCTCAGGTAATGCGGGAATACAATAATGCAAGTACGATAATCTCTTTCTGCATCTCCCATCTATTCGGAACGTAATCAAGGGCTCGAACATACAAGCATCACGCATCGGCGTATTCGGTGCATACATCAATGTGAGCTCGCTGACCGTGCGTTCGTCCCGCAAGAGAAAATCTGATCATTCGATGCGTAGACACAATGGGAGACATGTCAGACGAAGTCAAAGCAGTGTCTGCTCAATGCTCTCAACGTGCAAGACTCCTCGGCCTTCGCACCTCCCCAAGTCTGTGCACAGGGAAGTGTACCGAGATTCTACGTGGGTGTCGTGAACATCGATTTCGGCTGACTGACTGATGTCATGGGTAAGATCGACGTGCGTAAGCCGTCCGACGTTCAAGTCGCCTTCATATTTTCGGCCTCCACTGGAGTACCAGTTGTAATCAAGAACACCGGGGCATGTCCTTATTACTGGGTACTCGGTAGCGTGTCTGATATACTAAATTATATGCAGCACGACTACAAAGGGCACAGCAGCGCACCTCACTCACTTGCGCTCTGGGTGCGTCCGGAGTGATTGACTCACTCGTCATGCATTGCATTCACATTCTGCTGGCAGACCCACAATCTACAGCAAGTATGTCATGATCCACACATTATACGGATCCTGTATTGCTGACACGTCTGTCGGTGGTCTTAGTTGTCATACAACGCTTCCTTTGTCGCATCCGGTTGCGATGCTAGTACTGCAACCCCAGCGGTAAGAATTGGAGTACGTATGGAGCCTTTTGTGTCGCCAACCGGATGGGCTCTTCTCACCGTGTCACCGAAGGCTGGCGTAACGCACGGCACGGTATACGATTTCGCGGACGCGCATGGGATCAGTATGCCAGGTGCAGCAGAGAGGACGATAGGCGCGGTTGGTGGGTACTTGCAGGTACTGCTCTCTCATGGACGAGTGCACCTATGGCGAGACTGACCCGAGTATTCTGCTTCAGGGAGGAGGCCAAAAGTGACAACTTGATCGCCATCATATGAATCAATGGCTCACCTACATCAACAGTGCGTTCTCGAATGGCTTTGGTCTCGCTGTCGACAACGTGGTCAGTGGTCAGCTCTACTGCTTGATGTTTCGGTCGCGGATTTCTGATTCATCTCAAGCTGGAGTTCCGAGTGGTCACTCCACGGGGCGACTCTATTGCTGCTAATGCTTGTCAGCATGCGGATCTCTTTTTTGCACTCCGTGGAGGGGGAGGAGGCACGTTTGGTGTAGTCATGGAGGCGACTATGCGCGCGCGACCTGCCGGAACCTTCCAAGTGTATTGTTCTCGCCCATGTCTATAGTGTATCCACGCTGATACCTATATGCAGGATTGCTGTGAGCTTTGACCAGCTTACCACGCACGAGCACAAGCAATGGTTGAAACTCATCGTCGACAACGCGATTTCATTGGCCGAGGCGGGTGTGTAGGCTGCCTTTCGCTGCTGCATCTGCACTGATACTGATATAGCCGAGCATGCAGGATGGGGAGGATACATCAAGGTATGCAGGCTCTTGTGGCACACGTCGTCGTTACTCCGGGCTCATGTATCTCTGCAGGTTGGCAAGAAGGCGGCTGGTATGATCTTCACCAACCCCTTCATCAGCACGCGCGATGCTCTAGAGGAGATGCAGGAAATCCAGACTTTCACCCAAGCAGTAGGAGGAACGTTCAATCAGCTCGCCTTTACCTCATATGGCATGTTCGTCGACGAGTTCCTTGGCAACAATATCGATGATGTCTTGGTGAGCGCTGATCTTACTCTTGTACCGCTCGCGTGCCGCAGAATGGATATGTAGAGCTGACAGGCATATTCACGGCATATTCACCGTAACGGCGCAGCCAATCGGTCGTCCTTTCACTGTCGCCTCGCGTCTTATCCCTGCACAATCCTTCCAAGACGCCGACAACCGAACTCAACTTGCTGAACTACTTCTTGAAACCTACAAACACTCTGTCTCAAAAGTAGTCCTCGCGGTCGCTCCCTTCTCTTTCCAGGACGATGGTCAGACGAGTGTCACTCCCGCTTGGAGAAACGCGCTATGGCATGTACGTCTCCTTTCTCGCCAGTCCCCTCACAAGACACATACTTTTCAGTCGAATTCTTAGGTGCTCACCGCGAAGGAATGGCAATTCGACACGAGACTTGGAGTCAAAAATAGGAAGGACGATCGGTTGTCGGCCAAGATGGATGACTTGCGAGCTTTTACGCCAGGAAGCGGAGCGTACCAGGTGCGTATTTGTCGATCAACTGGCGAACCTATGATGAGACATAGGTCCCGTCGGCTCTGCTTCTATTGACCGCTCTATGAACAGAACGAAGCTGACGTACACGAGCCGGACTTCGCTAGTTAGTAACACTCCGAGTCTTCATTCAGCGAACGAAGATAATGATCTCGATAGACTCATTTTGGGGCTCGAACTACGCGCGTCTGGTGCAAATCAAGGGAAAATAGTGAGTCTATGTAGATCGGTCTGGTTCCACTGATGATATACTGTCCGATTGCACAGTGACCCGTTGCATATACTCGACTGTTGGCAGTGTGGTACGTCGCACCAATGCTAGTAAGACAGTTCACATCTCATCGACTCCGACCTAGTGGATACACAAGGGCCTAATGTAGACCAATTCTCGTGCTACATCAAATCTTAGGGGCGCGGACAAACCCGCTTTCCATGGTATTTTCAATGACTCTTGTAGACTACTTATTCTCGCATTCGACAGCGACTCGTGTCTCTGCATGCTCATGGCTATGATTGAACCATGAATATAGTCATCGACGATACAACATTCAGAATCTACGCGACAGGTCAAAGTGCACCCACGGAACGCCAGTACATCACCCAATGTGCTATCTCTGTCGGATGAGGATGCGTGATAGTAGTCGTACGCAGTGTAGAGCACCGTCTGCAGCTCTCTTCTATGCCCATCAAAACGGAGAACCCCCCATTCTCCCGCATATATCCTTCCTGACCCATACCTTCTGACCTGAAAAGAGCTGCCAAGCTAGCGATAGCGTTGAGTGTCCCCCGGTCCTCTGATCCATTCGGCCCCTGCGATAGAGCCAGATCTACTTTAGAAAGCCAATCTTCGTAAGGCACCATCGGCAGATCCAGCATACGAGATAGCTCGTCAAGTATTGTGGAGAAAAGCGATGGCCGTGGATGGCGAAGATGGAAGATGGTGAATGTAGTATCTCCGAGGTTTGCCATGTCGACTAGGATAGCAGCCGCGACAGATACAGGTAGCCAGGATACAACCTTAGAAACACGTCTATCAGTCATCGAAGTACTAGCGGAAGTCTAAAGATACGTACTCCGGGCAGCATGGGGAGTGCCCCGATATGCGCGCTGCAGGACACCATCATGGGGAACCATTCGGAGGATCGCCATGCTCCGTTGACGCCGCCTGTGAGCTGACCGATCCGAACTATGACAGCGCGAAGGATCTTGCGTTCTACGGAGAGTTCAAGTAGGTGCTCTGCCACCCACTTTGACTCGCTATATCCTCGACCGGCAGCGATATCCAAAGAGAGTGAGTGCTCGATTGGCGGAGTATCATCGGCGAGATCTGAGTGTCAAGGTCAGCATAACTAGGCAGCCATGAGCCAGCGCACTTGACATACTCCTGAATATTCCAGAGCTACTCGCATAAACCAAGGTCACAGAGCCGCGAAGCCTCGACTCATCAGCGAGGCGAATCAATGCCGACAACCCTTTCACCGCGTTCTTGAAGGAGTTGAGCGGGGCGGTGAAGGTTACCGGCCAACCTGACGAATCCCATTATTGGACATAACTTGCATGAGTCACACAGGATCCATGAGTCACACAGGATCCTCACCGATGTGATATATATGTGTAACAGTTGCGCATAGCTGTAGAATGATATATGGTGAGCACAGAGTCACGCGAAGGACGACTCGAGACGGACCTTCTCGTACATATCCAATGAAACCCCTAACCGATCTTTTTCTAAGTCATAGCTTGCGACGACCAGTCGTTCAGACGTCAAAAGCGAGGTATCAAGACCGTACAATGTGAAAGTCTCCTTCTGCCGCTCCTCGATGGACTGAGAGTGGCTTCCTGGTCGCACGAGTGCATATACTACAGTATGAAGGGAGTCGGCAAGGAGATGTGCAAGCACATGTGCGCCGACGCTACCGGTAGTCCCTGTGACAATGGCAGCTCCGACGCGGAGACTTCCCTGAGATGATAGAGAGCTAGACCGATTGGGAATAGCTGAGGATAGCTCTTGTAGCAGGGATGAAGGATTGTCGACGATTGCCGACGGTACCTGAGGTCGGGAGGAAGACTCTTCTATCTGTGCGTCGATGGTACCAATACGCGACTCCAGGTCTCTGATGGTGATGTCGGATAGGAGCTGAAGCTGAGATATAGATAGCAGCGGTCGCAGAGAGTAGGAAAGAGCCGCCGCTGAGAGCGAGTCAAGACCGTATGACGTCAACGGCACTTCCAAGGAGATATCGCTGGCTTTGATATCAAGGACGTTGCACACAACCTGGATGATAGTAGGTGGAGCAGAATCGCGGTGTAGCATGACGGGTCGAGTGTCATCTACTGGCAGTAGATGGTTGTATAGTGGAGAGGGGCCCATGTTCGAGGAGACCTTGCGCCAGTCAAATTCGGGTACATATTCCCCGATACTTCCGTCTCTGAGCATCCGCAGACCGTCGCCGATGTACCAGCAGAATTCTATAAACCCATGAAATGCATAGTATCAGCAGGTGGCCGTACTCTTCATAAAGGGTGTATACGTACCACGAGCGGTCATGCCCCAATCTAGAAATGCTCGTAGGCGCCGTCTGTAGACATCGTCAGCCGAGACAACGATATGGCTGTCGACGATGAGCGGCATAACAATGGAGAAAGCGTTGCTGTACTTCCGGGTGAGTCCAGACAGGATAGCGTTGGCTCTGAAGGAGCATCAGCTCGATGTGGCTTTCGGTAAGGCACAACCACCTACGCAGCATAATTTGTCTGGCCCGGGTTTCCAAAGAGTGCGGAGACTGAAGAGAATGAAACGACGAAGTCCAAAGATGATATCTCTATGGCTTCCTCCAAGGATCGAAGTGCGTCAACTTTCGGTGAGAAGACGCTGTCGAAGACTTCGCGAGTCTGCGTCGTGAACAGTCCATCCCTCAGCAGACCTGATAGAAGCATGCAGCCACCAAGTGAGACAGGAGTGTTGCGAAGGAGCAACTGCACATCTTCTGTGGAGGTAGCGTCGACAGCTACTAGCATTAGATGGAGATCGGCACGACCTTGTAGGTAGGAAAGCATCCGCTGAGCCACGAAGTCTTTCTTGAGTTTGAGACCGTTCGGGCCAGTACGAGAGGTCATGA
Organism: Daedaleopsis nitida; assembly: GCA_022606115.1. Classification (NCBI taxonomy): domain Eukaryota; kingdom Fungi; phylum Basidiomycota; class Agaricomycetes; order Polyporales; family Polyporaceae; genus Daedaleopsis; species Daedaleopsis nitida. The sequence goes on along the minus strand of JABYQM010000005.1, from coordinate 2,268,946 downwards.
TCAGATGTCGAGCTCCGTTCTAAAATCGGTGATCAGTTTATTGATGAGAATCAAGATGATCTCGACTCACCTCATACATCCAGAGTGCGATATGCATGCCAAGGCTGCCAATCCCACCAACGAGAAGATAGCACTTGCGCGGATCGAAGAGGGCCGGTAGAGTAGCTGTGATCGGGTGAGATGGATGCGGTAGGAAGGTGTGTAATGGCTTGGACGTGTCATTGTCGGATAGTGCGATGTGAGTAGAATCGAATATGCTGCGGAGTGCATCGCCTATGAGCCATGGACTAGCTTCCAGAAGGTGGTTCAAGCCTTCTTCTGGATCGTTCCACAGGAACAACTTTCCGGAGCGGTCGAGGATGGAGCGCAGTATTGAGATGTCGCATTGACTGCGCATTCCGGAAATAATCCAGGACGGTCGTTTCGTATAGAGTTGTATGACCTGGTCGTCATCGAGCGAAGAGACGGTTGTCGCTTCCATTCCTAGGGCCACAGAATACTGCGCAATGCGCTGACAGAGAGCATCATCGCCGTCGCTCGCTACTACCAATATACGATTGCCGTGCAATCGGGAGGGATGGGAAATTGCTGCAGTGCCTACAAGTAGTGTGATGATGACTGGTGCCAAGAGTGAAGGACAACTAGTTGACGAGGGTTCCAGAAAATGAACACAGGAGGGAGGCACCACCAGATGGCTTCGAACGGACGTGGTGGCGATCCCGACCACTGGATGGGAGGAGCGGTCCGGAATGCCGATGTATGTCCAAGCGTTCGAGCAATCCATGGAGATAGATGACACACGGACAATGATATGATCGGGATGACGCTTTGTAGGGTAGAAATGAGCAAGTTCGCCGTCTGCAAACCGCCAAGGCGAGCACGGATCGAAGATGCAATGACTACTAGGAGGCCGAGAGGGCTGTATGATAGGCACGTAGAGAGACCCGTCGCTTTCGACCTTCACTTCGAGATGCTGTAGGGAGAGCGAGAGCAGGGATGAGCAAGCATGTCGCAAGTGTTCGTAAGACCAGGACCGATGGAATACAGCCAGTCGCATTGTCCAGGCTGGGTACTCTTTGCGCAGAGACCGAGTGAAACCCGTTGCCGCATCGCCACTTTCACCGTCAGTAGTTACGAACAATAGCGACATTGGTCGGAGGGGGTCCATAGACTGTAGTTGCCGTTGAATGTTCATCTCCTCGCCACGCACGTAGCTGAGAATGACGGTTCCGTCTTCTTGAGACACGTCTTGGGCCGGGTCATTTGCCATAGACCCACGTATCTCGGGTGCGGCGGAGATAGAGATGTCGAGCGGAACCTGATCCACAACAAAGCGCTGTTGTGAGGCGATCGGTCGGTATCCATGGAGAGCCACCTCTAACCCTTCGATGGCACACAGGATGGTGCCGGTCTCGTCCATGATTGCAAGGTCGTAAGTGAGAGTGTCTGCAGACTAAGTGAGAATCATATTCGGATGACCACGGATGATACGATTACCTGGTGACCACGAGACTGAGATCGCTCTGACGTAAATCATTTCTGGGACGATTCGCTCGTAGTGGCGCGCACAAAGGCGGAAGGCGGAAATCCTGGACGGCAGGTAGTAGAGCTCCTGATCGCTAACCCCTGTGAGCATAGGATGCACAGCGATTTGCCAGGCAGAATCCAGAATGGCAGGATGGAACTGATAGTCCGAAAGACTTCGGGACCGTGCAGTCAGTGCGTGGTTATTGATTATCCACATAACTGACTGAGAACGTACTTGGGGATGTCCGTGTCGCGAGCCCGTACTCTGACAAGTGCCTCTACAGCGCCTTCCTCTCGTATAGCAATGTGCACCTCTTGAACTCGACGGTACATGGGGCCATATTGCGCAAAGTGAGACAGCTCTGAGTAGAATGCTAGAGGGTATAGTCACTAGGGTCAGACGTTGCCTCGCAGCGAGTCAGAAATGCACTCACTGTCTGTATTGATCGGGTTCATCCGGCTGCGAAGAGATTCGAGGTCTAGGCGAACCTCAGACGGACACGCTGTTTGCATTGAGAAGTGACCCGTGCTATGACGCCTGTTGTACTGCGCGCCGGTTAGAACCCTGCCAAAATAATCCAAAGAGATCCCGATACTCACCTTGACGGGTAAAGTGTGCGCATATTCGGGTGATGCACTGTGAACTGCCCATCGTGTCCCAGAAGTCTCGATCTGGACAGGCACCGGACGCTGGGAAGAGAGCGAAAGGATTGCGTGGAACTCGACGTTGTAGAGCTGGCGCGCGCCGAGCTCAAGTGCCTACAACGTCATGACATTGCCTGAGTGTCCGCAACGTGATCCTACTGAGCCGATACGTACCATTTCTATATAGCCTGCGGCTGGCATGATCGGCTCTCCCATGATGATATGATCTGCCAACCCGGGATGTGTGCGCACGTTGATCTGGAGCTGAGGGTAGTTCATTGGCCCATTGCGGTGCTGTCTCTGCCTGATCATTTCTGGCGTCTCAACGAACCACGGAAGCTGTTTTGGCGCAAAGGGATAGTGGGGTAGCTGTCCGGAGAATGAGCCCGCACTACCATACATTGCGTCGAAGTCGACGCAGTTGTGGCCCGCAGCGACGATCTTGCCGAGCGCGGTGACGAACTCGAGCGGCTCGACGCCAGGCTCGGGCGCGCGCGGGCGGCGGAGCGGGCAGGTGACCGTCGTGTTGTCGCGCCGCTCGGACATGGACTGCAGGTAGCTCGCGAGCGCGGGGTGCGGGCCGATCTCGACGAACGTCGCGGACTTGTGTTTGTTGAGGATGGCGTGGACGGCTTCCTTGAAGCGGACGGGCCCAAGCGTGCCGTCCCAGTAGTACTGCGCGTCGAACGCGCGGTCGTACGCTTGTCCGGTGACGGTCGAGTACGTCGCGACTTTGGGGGCGGACACTGCGTGACGGGAGACGACCTCCGCGACGAGCTTCTCGAACTCGGTTTGGCAAAGCTTCATCATCTCAGAGTGGACGGGAACACGAGTCTTCAGCTTGCGCGCGAAGACTCCGGCGGCCGACGCCTTCGCGACCGCGAGGTCGATGTGCGACTCCGCGCCGGAGAGCGTGACAGCGCCCGAGGTGTTGAAGCACCCGATCTCGAGCACCCCCTTTCCCAACTCTGCGTTGACCTCGTCAATGATCTTGAGCGCATCTCTGGGCGGACACGAGATAGCAGCCATCGTACCCTTCGCGTCTTCGACGAGTGCCAAGGCGCGCCCACGCGCGATGGCGAGCTCGAGTGCAGCAGCCTTTGACGTCGCCCCGGATGTTGAAAGAACAGCCGTCTCGCCAGCGGAGTGGCCAACCACAACGTCCGGGCGCACCCCCACCGCTGCGAGCGTGTCGACGAGCGCGAGCTGAAGCATCGTGAGCGCGGGAAGCGTGATCGCGATGGGCCACGGGTCTCCGAGGGGGTCCTTCGCGTCGGATGGAACGTCGTGGGCGAACAAATTCGCGGTGTCGGTAAGCGACGCGCCGACGATCGATGCGTAGACCTTGTCGAGCTCCAGAACACTCTCGCGGAATGGGGCGCATGCCTTGAATAGTTCTCTGCCCACTGAGCAGTGCGCACGAGCATGAGTCAGCTTGTCCGTGCAGCGGGAGAGGTTGTTGCGACTCACTATGGAAGTGCTGGGTCCCTTGGCCGGAGAAGACGAAGACGATAGGCGGGCGCGTCTTCGGCGCGAGCAGGGGCTTGCTGAAAGTGGAGGGCTTCTTCGTACCTCCGACAACCGCGAAGGACCGCCATGTCATGGAACGTGCCCGTCGTCCATAGATCCGAGCGAGCGCGTCCACGTCCGTAGCGGCGCCCGCGACAGTCAGCAGGGACTCCCCGAGCGTCGTGGACGACCGCGGAGACAGGGCACCAGCGATAAGGAGGGAAGGGACGTGTGCCGTCTCGCACCAGAACGCTGTGGTTTGGGCACGTGGGGGAGAACCCTCGACCACCGCATGTCCGTTCGCGCCACCGATCCCTGAGCTGGTCATGGCGACCAACGGGAGTCCGTTCGGGGAGCGCACTTTGAGGGGCTCCGGTTCTAGTGGCACGCGCAGACGGAACTGCGACCAGCGAATGGACGGGTTCGGTTTGGAGAGGTTCACATTTGGAGGGACGAGGCCGCGCTCGAAGATGCCGCAGACCTTGCAGAGCGAGGCGAGGAAGGCGGTAATCTCGAGATGTCTTGTGGGACGGAGTGAGCGAAAGTCAACTGCTGGAGCAAGGGTGCGACTGACCCGATGTTTCCTTTGACACTCCCTATAACAAGCTCGTCGTCTCGCTCGAACTCGCGTCCTACCCAATTTGCTTCAGTGGGATCACCTTGTGCCGTACCTCGAAGTTTAGAGTGAGTATCGTGACGATGCCGACTACGGATTTATGGACTTACCTGTTGCGTGAAGCTCCACGAAGTCAACTTCATGAGGCGACCTGTGCGTATGACTGAACGCTCGGTGCATAGCGTCAGCCTGTGCTGATGCTACCGGAGCGTTGACAGGGGCAGCAGCTCCGGATGAGTTGACACCTGTACCGAGAATCTGGAAAAATCGGCCATCTATCGACCGGTATGTTTGCTAATCAAAGTGTAGAACTCACCACTCCATAGATATGATCGTTGTCTCTGAGAGCGTGCTCGAGGAGTTTCAGAACGATCACCACTGCCCCTTCCCCACGAGAGAACCTGTTGTTGCAAGCCCAGATGTCTAGTGAATGCGAAACTGCTGTGGAGGCAATATGATCGCTCACCCATTCGCGGAAGCATCAAAGGGCTTGCATTTTCCATCAGGAGCCAATATCCCTCCCTGGGTGTAGGTCACCCATTCAGTCAAACTGTCGCCAATGTGAATGACACATTCGACCTTGAAGATGATGTTGGACAATGCACCCACCGATGGTTCAACTGGCATCCGCCAACAACTGCGGCTTCGCATTCGCCGCTGCGAAGACTCTGCACCGCGAGATGGGTGGCATACAGGCTTGAACTGCACGCGGTGTCGACTGGACAGGACGGCCCCCGCAAGTCGAGATGATACGATACGCGGTTCGCAATCATAGCTGGGCCGCCAGCAAACGATCCGCTCGCCTCCAAATCGTCCTACGCTAATGTTAGTGAGTGTTTCCCGATAGGTACGTGCTCGCCTTACATGTCCAGATATTGTCAACAGATCGTGTGCAACACCGGCCATGTAGGAGCCGACGTTCTGTCCTCGATAGTCGATGCCCGAGTCTTGTAATGCTAGAAAGGTCAACTCGATGAGTCTTCGGGTACTGATCGACATGAATTTGGCATCTTTGGCGGTTATGCCGAACTCCAGGTAGTCGAACGCGTCGAGGTTCTTGAGAAACGTGCCGGTGTCGACGAGAATATGTCCAGGGCTCTCGCCCAACAAGCTGGAATTACATGTAGTCAGGAGTGTGTCGATGATATCACGAGATGTGTGTACGTACAATTGCGTGTTGAAACGATCTTCTGGCATGCGCTGGTAGGCCTCGCCACCAGCTAGTAGAAATCGCACAAAGGAGGGATAATCCAGATCTCCCGAGAGTGGACCTCCGGGGAGTTGGGCTGCTACTCCAACCTGTCAAAGCGGTTCAGTATTGCGAGGTGCGACGCTACGGAGCTCCGATACGCACTATCGCGACTTTTGGCTGTTCTGCAGGCATAGAGACGTAACGATATGTCAGAACGCGAGGAAGCCCTGACTGAATAGCTTTTATACTCTCGAATCCGTCCGATATACATGATGTTGGTAGACTCGGAGGACTCAAGCGCGTCAAGTCATGCCCGTCATTCTATCCATGGAAGAGTCACAGCCCACAGCCTTCAAGTCAGCCCATTCGGCTCACGGTTGCAGGAAGTCGGAGCGGACCCACTGGCACGCCGGTTAAAATTCAGATACATGTGGTTCGTGCTTCCACAAATCTGCGCACCCTAGAATCACGATATGATCCCTGGAGCCCGCAGAGCTTCAAGGCGCCGAAGTATCAGCCGTCCCTCGCGGGTCTGCGCAGTTCATACGACTTGAACGAACCTCGAAGCGGTAACATCTCGTCGTAGCATCAAACTAAGGAGGGGAATGTCAGTGAGAGTCGACAGATATCATCGTTGGAGTAGTTATGGTTATGGTTCACTCACACAGGTGTGACAAGGCAACCATTTGCAGGAGTGCTATAGCAGTTGTATTCTCCACCGCCCGTCGAAGTCCCGAAATGCGGCACGCCCGTGTGGTCGGTATGGTGTAATGTGATCATGCACATGTCGGTGCCACAGTCCACTCGGAGATGCGGCCATGTCGGTCGTTGAGTCTGCTGAACCATCGCGGGCGCCTCATGAAGGCGCTCTCGTGAAACACCGGTCGCGGCCCGCCGGTTAAGTTCAACGTTCAGCGCTCAGCATCTTACGGCGTCTTCTCCAGCATTCTATCGTCACCGACATGCCCATGCTCAGCGGATTAGTACCCCCTGGCACTAAGGTCTGCCAGCCGGTGTTGGCAACTTCAAGGGCACCTTCTACAGAATGCAGCGGGGCCGAGAGCTTCGCCTGACAGAGGCTTCTGGGCGCCGGTTACCCACAGAGCCACACTGGTTCTCGTCCCTCCAATGAAATGGCACGCCGTCGCCTCGGTACGGCGCAGCACGAGAACACTGTGTGGGAAGTCATTGGGGTTCCACCACTCCCGCGCGAGCAGTACGAGCACGCACCAATGTGCTGTGTCACGAGAAAGACGCGACGTACTCAACATGTCACCGATCTGCCGTTGGGTGGGATGTCAGCATGGTGAGCGCACTTCCGCGTCTCCGTTGTCCAAGCTGGCTACTATGTAAAAGCATCATACCCAGATCTAGGCCTCACACTGCTCACCGCGCGCCCCCTGCACTCGCACCGAAGAATGGCCTCTCAAGCAAACACCCCGTTGTCCTTCTGTGAGTCTCGCCGGAGGTACGAGGTTTTCCAGTGCTGCGCTGACGCCCCCACCCCGCTTCTATCAGGGCTGGCCCTCAGGTACACGAGTCGTCGCGCTTGTGAAAAACCTCACCGTCTCACGACAGTGATTCTCAGCTCGTTGGATTGTTCATGAACTGGGGTCTTCAAGGCGCATTGACAGTCCAAGTCTGTGAGTGTCTGCACGCCTCCACACTGTATCGCCCTCATGTCTGACTTCCGAGTCGATAGATCTCTACCATACCTGCTTTCCTCGCGACTCCCTGTCGCTCAAGAGTCTCGGTAATCCCTCGCGCTCTCCACAAATGTGCCTCGCTCATGATATTCTCCGCAGTGTACGGCATACTCGTCTACGAGTGGGTGCAGACCGGGCTGGCGACCGACTTCGCGTTCGACAACTTCGTGTACGGGTTCGGGCAGCGCTCTGCCCTCACGGCATTCCACAACACATGGTTCAGCGTCACCATCATGTGCTCCGTGATCTCGGCCGTTGTGCAGTGCTACTTTGCGCTCCGCATCTGGGTGCTCGGACGTTCGAGGGTTCTGACCGGGGCTGTAGTATTCGTAAGCGTATCGAAGTTCGTACTACACTTGTCCGGGGTAGAGCTGACCGTCCACATGATAGCTCTCTATCGCGCAAATGTGTGTCGGAGTGTCCGGCGGGATCATGGTGAGTACCAAGACGCTCACTCGTCATCTCATGACTGATGATGATATAGTTGCGTGTGGTCGACCCTTCCGCTGCTGCCGCATCGGCCGTCACTCCCGTCATCTCGGTGAGTACTACGACCTCTTATGGTCATTCAGCGTTCTCATACGTCTCGATAGGCTTGGCTCGGTGGTGCAGCGTTCGTCGACGTTATCATTGCGATCTCAATGACGATTCTCGTTAGTTTTCTCCAGAAAATATCGCCTGATATATCACTAATGCGAACATATATGTAGCTCACGCGGGCGAAAACCGGCATTCGGAAATCCGACAACATGGTGAACCGGCTGATCGTGCTCGTTGTCGAGACCGGGACTATCACTGGTGCGTAAAGCGTCGGGTAAGCACGCCATGATGAGACTCACCGTCGCTGGTGTTCAAGCCGCGGTCGCGATCGCCGATCTCGTCTGTTTCACCGCGTACTCCGTAAGTCATGTCATGACCCATCAGACTAGTACGTTTCTCACCGTAATGTACCACCAGGACACACTGTTGCACGAATGCCCGTATGTTTTTCACGAGTGCATCCCGCATCCCCATGACCTGACATTTCGCGTCAAGGGCGGTGGTTCTAGCGAAGCTCTATGCAAACACCTTCCTCGCGAGCTTGAACAACCGCGCGCTCATGAAGATATCACACATCAACTCGGTGACCGGAGAGTCTGGTGTCTCGTCGGTGCCAATGCACGGTCTCCGCAGCCGTGGGGGCCGGGGAGTCAACAATGACTCGGTTGCTAATGGAATCGGAGGCCCCGTGCGTGTCACCGTGGACGAAGAAACGATGGTTGCGCGAGATATCATCATTCAACAGGGCAACGATGGTGCGCTGATGTGTACAGGGGAGGAGGATGGCAAGATGGTGGACCGCGACGTCAAGATGTGATGTGTACTACTGCCTGTACCTATCTATTCAGTCTGCGGCTTCAATGTGTAGAATCGTTTCTCGGAAGTTATTGCCCCATGTATTTTGATTGATATTATCGTCGGTGAATGAACATGATATACATGGTGTATTGCAACAAATGTAAAGTGGACCGAGTCGAAGGTTCGCACTGCGGCTCATAGATGAGACTTGAAGTTTCTGCGCAGTCACAGTTTACAGGGTCAAGCAGCCGCAGCCCGAGAGAAGGAGAGAGCGCTACAGGTCCGCATTCTTGAATCGCCGAGGAGGAGTCGGACTCGTTCTATTCGCACCAGGGTTGACGTTAACGTTGGCAAGAGGGAGTGTCCTGAGTCATCGGACCGGACGCGTTACCATTCTTCGATGCCGGCCTTTTATTGAGTTTCCGCCTGCGTGGATATGCCCACCGCACAGAGGGCGGATAACGTTTCTGAGCGTCCTTGTGGTCTCTGCTGCGAGGAAGGAAGGATGGGTGGGATGCGGCACTGGCTCATGGCCGAAGAGTCCCTAAAAGATGCAGCTCGGACTGAGATTTGATCCCTAAGCGCGTGGGGCGGCGCAAGGCTGGGTTACAGTCTGTGACACTCTGTGACAGTCCACTTTTGACTCCACGATGCCCACTAACGCGACTGTCAGCCTATTACTTACTTCTCTTCGGAGGTGTACACACCGCCCGGATAACTCAAAACCAGCATGCATGTCGCTGTCAGGCACGCACCCCGTTTTAGGGCGCCCTGTTAGATCGAGAAGGAACGTGATGTGACGATGTATGGGACTCTGCAGGCAGCTTCACCTGCCTCTGATATAAGGTGAACGAATGCCCTCAAGTCCCCAGCGACCACTCGCATCTCTCCTCGTCCACCTTTCGTCCACCGGTACCCAAAGATGGAAGCAAAGTTGGCTCGTATCAGCGATATCTCCCTCAACGAGTTCGACTTCGTTATCGTCGGTATGTGTCTCCGAGTCGTTGCCTTCACCTTGAGCTGTGTCCTCATCCGTGTGTTTCAGGTGGTGGGGCAAGTACCTCCCGCTCCTCTCCTTCTTCGCCGCCGTCTGACCTGTCTCTTACCAGGTTGCTGGCTGCGTCCTAGCATCGCGGCTGTCCGAGAATCCCAATACGTCCGTAGCCCTGCTCGAGGCCGGCGACGCGCACTTCAACGACCCTCTCATTTGTAAGTTCTCAATAGCGTTGACGGATGAGCGACACAGCGGTGCTCATATTATCATTTGACAATCAGTGAACCCCGATGGCTGGCCGAAGCAGGTGTTTGACGACAATTATGACTGGGCATTCCTCACCGCTCCCCAGTCGAAGGCCATGTTCAAGATGGCTCCCAATATGAAGCCGGCAAAGAGCTTCTACTGGTCCAGGTACATCCCCGTCTTGGTATCAGCAGACGCGTCTGTTCTGATGTCACTATTTAGGGGCAAAGGTCTAGGCGGAAGCTCCTGTATGAATTTCCTCTACTGGACCAGGCCTCAGCGCGAGGAGATTGAGAGTAAGTGGTTCACGTTCGTGTATCGCCATGAGCCGTTGACACCGTTCTTCAGGCATCGAGAAGCTCGGGAATCCCGGCTGGACCTGGGAGCGATTTTTCGAAGCCTCTAAGAAGTCGGAGACGTAAGTCGTCTCCTCCCCTCGCGACCTACCTCTGACATTATAGTTTGTAGGTTCCGTACGACACAGTACACCAACAGACCGGATTACCTGAGCGACTACGAGCCTACCTCAGTTGGACACAAAGGTACTACACTCCATATCTTGTCAGCATATACCCATTGACGACGGCGAGCCACTAGGCCCAATCTCTATATCATTCCCGATGACGGTCTCCGGTGCGGAGGTCGCGTTCTACAAGGCAAGTTCCAGTCGACAGGCGCATCATTGTTGACGCTCATGGATGACCGGTTGAAATCCAGGCTATGGAGGCCCACGGAGTAGAAATGAAGAAGGATGGTGTGAGTCTTATCAATTGTATCTCGCATGCGGAGAAAGTCTGAATCGAAACTCTTCGCACAGTTGAGTGGCTCGGTATGATGTTATATTTTGTGCTCTGTGTTCGGTTGTCTCATAGCACCGCCACAGCTCACCGGGACTTTCAAGTCTGTTTCCAACATCGATCCTGAGACTGGTACTCGGAGTACCGCGGCGACTGTGAGTTACGCATTCACTTCATGAAATGTCACACTGATATCAATCATTTATAAGGGCTATCTCATACCAGCCCTGGGGCGCCCTAACCTCAAGGTCCTGACCAAAGCCTACGTGCGACGTATCATCACCGCGGACGGCGCAGGCGATGCGGTTGCTTCCGGGGTAGAGTTCGAGTACGAGGGCGAAGTCCACGTTGTCAACGTAAACAAAGACGTCATTGTCTCTGCAAGGTCGGCTTTCGCAGGCACCCTCACGATGACGTTCGATGACTGATCAGAATGCAACACAGCACTGTGAAGTCACCGCAAATCCTTGAATTGAGCGGCATTGGAGACAGATCTATTCTTGAGCCGCTCGGGATTCCAGTTCGCGTGGACCTCCCAGCGGTAGGAACTAATCTCCAAGACCATCTCGTCGTGACTGGCTCCATCTGTGGTTTGTATCGTGCTACGTTCACTATCTGGCGGAGTCGACCTGATTTTTTACCCCAGAGATGAAGCTCGGGAAGAACTTCGTGACGAGCGATACCATCCTGAGACCCGAGATTAAAACTATGCTTCAGGAGCTCTAGTAAGTTTCCCCTCGTGCACGGCCACTATGAGTTTCTCACACGGGTCTTTCATTGCAACAGCGGTGGATTTGCCGGCCCTCTGGCACTGGCCTGTTGCGGATGTACATTCCTGCCTCTTCAGACGTTCTCTGATAGGGCCGACGAGCTCATCGCTGGGTTTGAGAGTCGTCTCGCAAGTGCCGATCACGACCTGTCTCCGGGTTTGCGCACGCAGTACAAACTCCTACTTGAGCAGCTCAAGGACAAAGGGCTGTCTGACCTCGAGATTGTCGTTTTCCCCTTCAACCTGCAGGCTACCGGTGAGTTCCGATGCACGCGAATTTTCGTTGTCATTGACGATTCGCCCCGTAGGAGCTGAAACACCCTACGTCGGGCTGTTCCCGTCTATCGGCCATCCCATCTCTCGCGGCACCATCGTCAGTTTTACCGCCCTTCTCCCGATTGCCAGCTACTGAAACGGTGATCCGCCTCCGTAGCATGTCGCCTCTAGCGATCCGAAGGTCCAGCCTACCATCGACCCCAACTACTTCGCCGATGAGTTGGACTTGGAGATCCTCGTCGACTCCATGAAGTTCATCCGGAAGGTCACCCAAGAAGATGTCTGGAAGGATGTGTGCGCTGGAGAGCTTCTCCCTGGGCCACAGGTCGTCACCGACGAACAGCTTCGAGGTAAGCATATGCTCCTTTACAACGGTGTCCAACGACGACATGCTCATGACCTGGGCAGAGCACGTACGCGAAAATCTGTCGACCACATGGCGTGAGTACTAGTAGTAACCTTCGGTGATGACTGCCCCTTCTCAGGCTATAAACCATAGATGCTTGTGGAACGTGCCCGATGGCGCCGAAGGATCAGGGCGGTGTGGTGGACACCAGCCTGAAAGTCTACGGGACCAAGAACATCCGGGTGGTCGATCTCTCCGTCCTTCCCCTCCTGACCGCCGTGCATACTCAGGGTGAGTCCACACACACACGTATCCTCCGTTGAAACTTGACGACCCACGCTGAATGACTGCCTGCTGCAGCCACGACCTACGGGATTGCGGAGCAAGGTGCGCGATTCTCGACCCCCAGTGTGAGCTACACGATCTTGACGCCGTTTTGCAGCGGCGGATATCATCAAAGCGGAGCATCGGCTGTGATGCAGGAGAACACGTCCGTCAAGGGGGCGCGTGCGCGTGGCTCTGTTCCGCAGTAGCCTGGCATGACCGAATGGTGATCAGGACCTTATCCGAATTTCTCGATACAGGTTGTACTATGTAGGCTCAGTGTATTGATGCCAAGATCGCGCATACAACCGTTTCCCAACTTGACACTCCTCAAACGTATTGACAGGCGGTACTACTTCCTGAGATCGCAACAGAACACGCCTGTCAACAGCGGAACCCACGAGCATGCGTGATGCCAGTGTCAGAGAGACCCCCCAATTCTGCGCTTCGCACAGTTCTAGGTTTGGCTCACTGATAGCACATCGCCGCGGCTGGGATGACGGTTCGGTGCGTGTTACATAGCGGCTGTCCAAACCGGGCGTGTCGGAACCGTTCATTGCTAACCACCGTTCCGCAGTCGCGGAGGGAACTCCCGGATCCGAGTGCCACGGTCATGATGCATGATGCTCAGATGTTGCTGCGTCCACTTCTTACCCCCATCGTCGTGCGAACGGCTTGCTCTCAGGCGCGCGGTAGACTCGAGCGTGTTCTTTGCCCAGTGCCTGCCCCCGTGCCGAACGCCCATTCTCTTGGAAACTACTTACTTACGACTCAGAGGTCTCAGGTCTTGCTACGGAGGGCGACCTCGACCCAGGAGATCTACTGGGACGGGGTCTGCGAAGTAAGTACTAGTAGGACTCGGCTGAGTCGTAGAAGCTCTTCTCCGGGAACCTACGTAAGTCACTGTCACTTCCTATCCCAGACGGCTCAGCTGGGGTTTTTGTTCAAGGCGGGGCGATACCATACTAGTAGGACCTACGGTGATGGCAATGTGGTGCAAAGACAAAGACAGCCTGTAAGCAGATGTCGTGATGTTCCGCGGTTGCTGCTCGAGATCGTTTAATCATTGCCAAGAGTTCGCGTTCTGCAATTGAAGTACTAGTGTATGGTGATAAGTATGTCTTGAGCTCCGGGGTGTGCGGGCGTCGGTCGAAGGTGCGTGGATCCGGCGAGGTGCTCGCACGGGGAGTCGGTGGGGCGGTGAGATGGAGGTGAGTAGCAGGGGTGTGGGAAGGAATGAGCGCGTGTGGGGCTGAGAGAGCGCGAAGTCGGAGGTCGTCGTGAGTCGTAGAACGAAAGTCGGAAGTCGAAAGTCGAGAGTCGAGCGTCGAGAGTCGGAAGTCGGACGAGAACGAAAGCGGGAGCGAGAGGGAGAACAATACTGTATTCTTGACGAAAGTGGTACGTTGTTAAGAGCTATGCTCTCCCAAGCGAGAGGAATGCACTCGAAAAGTCCGTCGGCGTCTGAGTAACCAAACCTGTAACTACTGTACTGTACGTGTCGAGTACCAGCGCAGAACTGTAGAATGCTCATCAACGGGATCCTGTTGATCATGGTCGACAATCATACGGTGCGAATATTTACCGGGGATAGATGCTAAACCTTCGCAAAATCGACTCCCGTTCCAACCTACGCGCCAGCTTGCGGTCCTGCGTCGATTCTCGCCTGGATGTCCTTGACGCTCACATCGGCAAGTAGCTGCAGCTGCGACACAGCAATCAGTGGGCGGAGCGCGTATGACAGTGCGACGGCGGATAGGGAGTCAAGGCCATAGGTCGTCAGTGGAACGTCGATGGAAATCTCGCTCTCCTTCAGATCCAAGACTCGGCAGACGACTTCGGTGACAGTGACGGACTGATCATCTCCGGCTTGTTCAGCTTCGTCCTCGTCCTGGGGCACGAGGTGGTCGTATGCAGTTGAAGCCCCGAGGCTGTCGCGAACGGCGCGCCAATCGAGGTCTGGGACGTATTGCGATACACTGCCGCCGCTGCGCAGCTTCTGGATTCCATCACCGAGATAGTCGCATAGCTCTGGGAGGGAAGTCAGCGATGACTCAGAGATATCAGAGGGAGCCCGTACCCCTTGCGGTCATGCCCCATTTCATGACGTGTCGAAGACGGTTGGTGTAATGCGAGTCGTCGCTCATGAGGAGCACGCTGCTGTCGAGGATCAAAGGAGACACCATCGAGAACGCGTTCTTGTACTTCGCGGTCATACCCGCCAGTGCAGTGTTCGCCCTAACAGTGACGGTGAGCGTTTGAAGCTAGGAATGAGCGCAACGGAAACTCACGCTGCGTAGTTTGTCTGCCCCGGGTTGCCGAGTAAGCCCGAGACGGACGAGAACGAGACGAGGAAGTCGAGGGTGTTCAAGTCGACCGCTTGCTCGAGAACCTTGAACCCCTGGAGTTTAGCCGGGAATGCGCCTTCAAAGCTGGCTTCGGTGTGAGATGCGAATGCGCCATCGGACAGCGTCGTGGTCAAAAGCATGCAGCCTCCAAGGGGCCTCTCTAGATCACGAAGCAATGCAGACATGTCCCCCTGAGAGGTCGCGTCGACGGCTGCCGAACGGAGGACGAGGTCTTCGCGACTTTCCAGGTAAGTCAGAATCCGTAGCGCGATGTAGTCGCCACGGCGTCGCAGGCTATCAACTCCGGAACGGGAAGTGAGGACGATGTAGCGAGCGCCGTTCTTGAGGAGAGTTCAGCATGATAGTCAGAAGCGAACATATATGAGAACGAAACACACCTGGTACATCCACATGGCTATGTGCAACCCAAGACTGCCCATCCCTCCGACAAGGAGGTACGCCTTAGCCGGATCGAACAAGTCAAGAGAGTGTGGTACCGTCTTCGTAGCGATGCCTTCGAGCAACTTGGGAAGGGGAGTGTAGCGGATCTGGGTCTCAGTCCGGTACCCGATGGCATGGCGAAGCGCGTCTCCAATCGCCCACGGGTTCTTCTCGGCGACGGACGCTAATCCCTCTGCAGGCTGATTCCAAAGCATCAACCGCGCATGTGGAGCGGCGACCCGACGCAACGTTGCGACTTGCTTGGGATCACGAGTCCCGGAGAAGATGAACGACGGAGGGTGCAAGTAGCTCTTCTCGAGCTCCGCCCCGGCGAGGGCCGGTGTCGCGACCACGAGCATGCCCAGCCCTGTGCAAACGTCTCGAAGTTGGCCGCAAAGACTGTCATCCTCTTCGACTACCAGCACCGGCACACCGCGGAAGCGGCGAGGATCGAGTGGTCCCACCGTGAGGGACACGAGGGTCGGAGCAAGGACACTCGGCCCACGAGTGATCTGATCTGATCTGAACCCTTGGGAATCGACCTCGACGTAGGTCCCGATGTGTGCCGCAAGGATGCTTTTGATAGGTCCAGTCGAGACTCCAGCGATCTGCTGTGACGCGCCCTCCACGCTGCCAACATACGTCCAGAGAGAGCCAGGGAACGAAGCGACACTCTCCACCCGCACGACGACGTGGTCCGCGTCAGACGTCGGGAAGGAAGTTTGGACCAGCTTGCCGTTGTTGATCTCCCATGGCTTCGTCGTATCGAACACCGCCTCCAAGATCGGAGCCTCCGCGAGCTCGATACGAGGAGCAGACAGAGTTCCATTAGCATCGACACGGAGGTCGAGCTCCGGAGTGGTCATGGAGGATATGCGGCGCGCGAGCTGTTCTCTCAGAGTGGGCGTGCAGGATGTGTCAAACACGGCGACGCGAATGGTCCATGCGCGGTACTCCTTGCGCAGCGCCCTTGTGAACCCCCACGACGCGTCACCGTTCAGTCCCTCTTCGGCGACGAAGAGGATCGAGAGCGGGCTGAGGAGGTCGTGCGCGGCGAGCTGCTTCTGTATCTTGATCTCCTCTCCACGCACGTACGAAATAATGAGGGTCGCAGGTGCATTGGAATCGGGTTTAGCGTGACCATTGCCAATGGCATGTCCGTTCGCGTGCCCGTTCGCGTGCCCGTTTGCGTGTCCGTGTCCGTGTCCGTTCCCGTGAGATGTCTCGTCCTTGAAGGGTTGCTCGATGGGACGATAGACGACGTCGTAGCGTTTCTCGAGGGGCTTCAGCCGGCGGCCATGCAGCGCGACCTCTAAGCCCTCAATGACGCACAGCGGAACTCCCTGAGGGTTCGTGATCGTGTAGTTGTACGTGATCGTGTCTGGATGCAAGTCAACAGACTGCAACCACCTGCGAATATGTGGCACATACCTGGGGTCCAGCTCACGAAAGTCGCGTGCGTCCAGACCGTCGCAGGGAACGGCTCTTGCTGGAACGCCGGGCAGAGGCGGAAGGCGGCGATCTTGGACGGGAGGTGGTACAGGTTCGGGTCGTAGTTGCCCGTCATGCGGGGGTTGATGAGGACGTGGATGGCAGCGTCGAGTATGGCGGGGTGGAAGCGGTAGTCCGAGAAGCTGGCAAGCAGGTGAGGTGTTGTGTAGATGTATAGATAAGCATGGACCAACGTACTTGGGTATGTCGTCGTCGCGCGCACGGACCTCGGTCAGTGCCTCGACAGCCCCGTTGGGACCTGTTGCGAGGTAGCACTGGCGGATGCGGCAGTACATCCGCCCGAATTGCGCGAAGGAAGCGATATCAGAGTAGAATGCTAGCAGGGGTCAATCGGTGAACAAGCTGTAAAGACGATTCACTCACTGTTCATGTCCACAGGCTTCATACGTTGCCGCATCGTCTCGAGATCTAGGGAAGCGACTCTACGCTCCCGTATTGGGTCCAGCGAGAGGAACCCTGTGGAATGGAGCCGGTTGTACTAAATCACGGCACGGTCAGTATCCACCCTTGAATGGTAGTAGAGGCTTTCTGTACGCACATCAATCGGCCACGTCTTCGCGTAGTCAGACGAGCTCGCACTCCTGACGCTCCACTTGGTCCCATCCAGCTTGACCTGCACAGGCACCGGACGGTCGGACGAGAGCGCGAGCAGGCCGTGGAACTGCACATTGTACACCTCGCTAGCCCCGAACTCCAAGGCCTGTGGACGCACACGCACAAAGAGCACTCGTCAGCAAGCGGGCACTAGAACGCGAGACGCTAGAAACGGAGAGACCGACTATCTCGATGAAGCCCGCCGCAGGCATGATCGGCTCGCCCTTGATGACGTGGTCCGCGAGCCCCGGGTGCGTGCGCACGTTCATCTGCAGCTGGGGGTAGTTCATCGGCCCGTTCCGCGACTGCCGCTGCCGCACGATCTCGGGCGTCGCGACACACCACGGGATCACCTTGGGCACGAACGGGTACCGCGGCAACTCGCCTGCGAACGCTTTCGGGCCCGCGCCGCCGTAGAGCGCGTCGAAGTCGACGCAGTTGTGGCCCGCGGCGACGATCTTGCCGAGCGCAGTGACGAACTCGAGCGACTCGACGCCAGGCTCGGGCGCGCGCGGGCGGCGGAGCGGGCAGGTGACCGTCGTGTTGTCGCGCCGCTCGGACATGGACTGCAGGTAGCTCGCGAGCGCGGGGTGCGGGCCGATCTCGACGAACGTCGCGGACTTGTGTTTGTTGAGGATGGCGTGGACGGCTTCCTTGAAGCGGACGGGCCCGAGCGTGCCGTCCCAGTAGTACTGCGCGTCGAACGCGCGGTCGTACGCTTGTCCGGTGACGGTCGAGTATGTCGCGACTTTTGGGGCGGACACTGCGTGGCGGGAAACGACCTCCGCGACGAGCTTCTCCAACTCGGTTTGGCAAAGCTTCATCATCTCAGAGTGGACGGGGACGCGAGTCTTCAGCTTGCGCGCGAAGACTCTGGCGGCCGACGCCTTCGCGACCGCGAGGTCGATGTGCGACTCCGCGCCGGAGAGCGTGACGGCTCCCGAGGTGTTGAAGCACCCGATCTCGAGCACGCCCTTTCCCAGCTCTGCGTTCACCTCGTCGATGATCTTGAGCGCATCTCTGGGCGAGCACGAGACAGCAGCCATCGTACCCTTCGCGTCTTCGACGAGCGCTAATGCGCGTCCACGCGCGATGGCGAGCGCGAGTGCAGCAGCCTTCGACGCCGCACCGGACGCAGATAGCACCGCCGTCTCTCCGGCAGAATGACCGACTACGACATCCGGGTGCACCCCTACCGCCGCGAGCGCGTCGACGAGCGCGAGCTGAAGCATCGTGAGCGCGGGAAGCGTGATCGCAATGGGCCAGGGGTCTCCGAGGGGGTCCTTCGCGTCGGATGGAACGTCGTGGGCGAATAGTTTCGCGGTGTCGGTAAGCGACGAGCCAACTATGGACGCGTAGACCTTGTCGAGCTCAAGAACACTCGCGCGGAATGGGGCGCATGCCTTGAAGAGCTCCCTGCCCACTGAACAGCGCGCAGGAGCATGAGTCAGGATCTCCGTGCAGCGTGAGAGGTTGTTGCGACTTACTATGGAAGTGCTGGGTCCCTTGGCCGGAGAAGACGAAGACGATAGGCGGGCGCGTCTTCGGAGCGAGCAGGGGCTTGCTGAAAGTGGGCTTCTTCGTGCCTCCGACGACCGCGAAGGACCGCCATGTCATAGAACGTGCCCGTCGTCCATAGATCCTAGCGAGGGCGTCCACGTCCGTAGCGGCGCCCGCGACAGTCAGCAGGGACTCCCCGAGAGTGGTGGACGACCGCGGAGACAGAGCACCAGCGATAAGAAGGGAAGGGACGTGTGCCGTCTCGCTCCAGAACGCTGCGGATTGGGCACGTGGGGGAGGACCCTCGACCACCGCATGTCCGTTCGCGCCACCGATCCCTGAGCTGGTCATGGCGATCAACGGGAGTCCGTTCTGGGAGCGCACTTTGAGGGGCTCCGGTTCTAGTGGCACGCGCAGGCGGAACTGCGACCAGCGAATGGACGGATTCGGCTTGGAGAGGTTCACATTTGGAGGGATGAGGCCGCGCTCGAAGATGCCGCAGACTTTGCAGAGCGAGGCGAGGAAGGCAGTGATCTCGAGATGTCTTGTGGGACGGTGTGAGCGAAAGTCGGTGGCTGAAACAAGAGTGCGACTGACCCAATGTTTCCTTTGACACTCCCTATAACAAGCTCGTCGTCTCGCTTAAATTCCGCCCCTACCCAGTTTGCTTCAGTGGGGTCGCCTTGTGCCGTACCTTTACGATGGTCAGGTGGATTAACGGGAGTGCGAACATATCAGAGGAGCGTACCTGTGGCGTGTAGCTCAATGAAGTCTACGTCTTGTGGGGACCTCTTGGCTTGGCCAAAAGCGCGAAGCATGGCATCACGTTGAGCAACGGCCGCAGGAGCGTTTGCGGGAACCAGCGCGCCGGAAGAGTTGACCCCGGTCCCCAGAATCTAAAAGATATTTTGCGTGCGATAAGCATCGTTTCAAGTCTGCAAGAAGAAAGGATAACCACCGTCGCATAGACATGGTCTCGGTCACGAATAGCAGCTTCGAGAGGCTTTAGGACGACCACCACCACACCCTCCCCACGTCCGAACCTGCTCAGAAGGATGTCAACATCACAGTAATCACACACCGAGCAAGCACGTACCCATTGGCAGAAACGTCAAAGGGCTTGCACTTGCCGTCGGGTGACAGGATGCCACCTTGAGTATAAGTCAACCACTCGGCGAACCTTGGTGAATAAGTGAACATTGTCGCAGGTCACGCGTGGACGGCGATACGCGTACCTATGATTGATCTGTGCGCCACCTACGACAGCCGCGTCGCACTCTCCGTTGCGGAGAGCTGAGACTGCGAGATGGGTCGCATACAAGCTGGAGCTGCATGCAGTGTCAATAGGGACGGAGGGACCGCGGAGATCAAGATGGTAGGAGACTCTGTTCGCGACCATCGCAGGGACGTAGGCAAACGAGCCGGCAACTTCTGTATCATCCTGTAGCAATGGATCAGACGTTGTGTGACAGCAGTGAGGGATGTGGTGGGCGCGTACGTGGCCAGAGACGGAGACCATGTCATGGGCAACAGCCGACATGTAGCACCCCACATTCTTGCCGCGATAGTCGATGCCGGAGTCAGACAGACTCAGGAAGGCGACCTCGATCAGCTTGCGGACACCGACAGGCATGAACCTGGCATCTTTGGCAGTGATGCCAAACTCTAAGTGGTCGAAGGAGTCGAGGTCCTTGAGGAATGCGCCCTTGTCGGTGAGAACCTGTCCAATAGCGCGACCACGATTGCTACTCGGAACATTAGACGACGGGCGAAACCAACGAGGTAAAGGAGACACGTACTACTGAAGGTTGAGACGGGAGGCAGGAATGCTCTCGTAAGCTTCTCCTTTGTCGAGAAGGAAGTCGAGAAACGATTGGTAGTCAAAGTCTTGATCCGCATGGATACCACTTGGCAACTGGGCAGCGACGCCGACCTGAAGCAAGACAAATTGTTTGATTGTGTTAGGGCGATGGGTTGGTGCAAGATTACGTACGACGGCAATAGGAGTCATGGCGGAGACAGCGACGAGCGACTGTTGAGTTCCACCGACAAGGAACGCTCGAAGGAGCAGGCAGAGTACTTATGTTGGTTTCATGATCGGCATTGCGGGACCCCAGATACTGAGAGGAAAAATGAGCGGCAGAAGCCACAATGGAGGTGGCTACGCAACACGTTGCACCATGTTTGATACTTGGCAAGGGATGTATCTCCGCAGGGACCTTCCGTGTGATAGAATGGCAGTCAGAGCGTTGTGCTATCATGGGATAAGGGTTGGCAATATTGGTCAAACTGCGTAGACGGCGATCCGAGAGGCTACAATAAGCAATCTGCGAAGGTCATCAGCACTCATATATCTCCTGGGCACGCAGCGAGTGAAGTGGATCTGTGATACGTGCTCGAGAAGGTGCAGACGTACGGCAGATGACTGGAAAGAAAGGGTCACTATTTTCATCCGAGCCTGACTCGGAGTCCGACGCCCGCAGCATCTTTGAGCAGCATCAGCAGCACATCCGTGGGCGTCCAGCGTTGAGAATAGCAATGCCGAATCGTGCTCACGATGCTTTGAAACTCGCCGTGCGGCCAGCGTTGATGGACGTTGGAATGAAGGACGAACGGTGACGGTGGTGGGCGCTCGGTACATCCCGGCTCACTGCATCCGGGCGGTAGATCCTCGGGTGATCTTGGTTGGGAACTTACACCCATGCGCAGACCTGCCACTGGCTTCCTTGACTGGCTACTATCGCCTCCGTGAACTTAACGACCCCCGCGGCGAACACTGTCTCTTATCTCGCATGTCACAGAGTCCTTGCTGCGAGCATCTCCATCAGCGAGACGCTGTCGTGAACCACGCCGCATCTTCCAGTTGCAAGTGATGTTTACAGGTTGGTATCTTTCTCCTCAACGATTGCGCTCGTTCATGAAGACATAGACAGGTACCATATGGTCTTCGCTCTCCCAGAAACAGCCTCCAACGTCCAGAGTGTCAGACTGCATGATGCTTACGCGACGGTCTCAGGCTGCGGTGAAGAACGACTCGGGAGCCGCAGGTTGGTATTGCCCATCGGCGGCCACCGGTGACCGGGCTTACCATCGGAGCCAGCATTGGCAAGACGCGCGACCACCATTGCATCCCTCCTTCTCTCCCCCGGCGCGAGTCATGACAGAAGCTTGTGCTAAACGTGGGTGGCGCATCGCATCGGATTTCCGTGTATCCTCGTGCGCATCCTGCCAGTGCCCATGGCCATCAGAATCTCTGATAGAGTTCAACAAGCTTGGCCGTCGACGGCGACGTGGTAGCTTCCAGGTACAGCCTGAGGGTTCCCGGCTCAACTCCCACCTCCACCCCGAGACGTCCGTGGCCGGATTGCGCTTTGCTTCTCCATATGTGTTTGCGGCCCTTTCTTGTTTCAGAAACGTCGGACGTGCGCGGCCTCATCAGCTTCTTTGATCAAGCCACCTGATACTTGGCCTCGGACAGGGCCTGGAGAAGGATTCCCCGACAGAGGCCGGCATTGCCAGTCAATCAGCGCATTCTCCATTCATGCGTCCAGAACAGCGCACTGGCGACTGCGCTGCTTCGAAAATTGAGGGCTCAAGCTATACATATACATAGCGCCCCGAGAACCATGTAGGCCTGGATGCCGTGAGCAAGTGACACCCCCGACCTTTTCCTTCTGACCAACACATCCCGCCTACGCTGTTCAACGTGCATCATGGCCCCGCTCGACAACTCCTGGGGCGCGGTGCTCATCGGCACCTATTTCGGTATCATGTGCGCACGAACGAATTGCTTCGAATGCCGACTAGCGCGGATGCTCATCGATGTCTAGGTTGTACGGGCTCACCATGCACCAGGCCTACCGCTACTATCGCTTGTCGCCAAATGACAGTATGTTCATAAAGAGTGTGGTAAGTCGATCCCGTTTACGTGTCAACTTCGATGCTCACG
The DNA here is from genome assembly GCA_022606115.1 of Daedaleopsis nitida. Lineage (NCBI taxonomy): Eukaryota > Fungi > Basidiomycota > Agaricomycetes > Polyporales > Polyporaceae > Daedaleopsis > Daedaleopsis nitida. Next base: position 2,246,317 of record JABYQM010000005.1, on the reverse strand, counting down.
GATGTTCAAGGTCTATTCAGTGCTGTACGTTGACCCCGAGAGTCTCGTCTAAGCGTTGTTGTCTTCTTACCCCACTTGCTGATTAGCGCGTTCGAGACGTTCCATACGGTGTTATGCATGCATATCGGGTGAGGCCTCTTATTGAGAAGACATTCATCGACTTTGACTGATGCCTGTTCATTTAATAGGTACTGGTATCTAGCTACCAACTACGGCAATCCCGTCGAGCTCGGTAATGGCGTTTGGTCGGTCGACGTAGGTCTTCCAACATATTCAGGGCTGGGAGAGCGCGGCTCATCCGGTCTTCTCAGATGATCCCGCTCTCCGCTGTAAGGTCTTCGTCCCACGTGAGGTAGAGAGTCGTGCTCACGGGTATGATCTTGAATTGCGACCCAGGCTTCCGTGATCATGAGTTCCCAACTGTGAGTCGCTCGGCCTTGATGGATTGTTGCAGGCAGCTAACTGGTTGTGTCAGGTTCTTCGTCCGACGAGTGTATCTGTGTGAGTGCTGATTCTCATGCTCATGAGGGCGCTACCGACCCCCGTCCCCCCCGCCGCAGTCGGTCCCAAGTATAAATGGGTAGTCTACGTGGCGGTGAGTTCGGAAATTCTACTGTCCCAGCTTGGCATGACTCAATGCATTCGTAGGCATTCCTTCTCGTCGTTGAACTGGGTGAGTCTCAGAGTCTAGATGTTCACGTCGCACCGACTAACGCCGAATGAACGCGTTCTAGCGCTACTCGCAGCCGCTACAGCCGAAGCGTACATACCTCTCCCTATCGTTAGCTGCTCAATCTCATCTCATCTACGTCCGACACGACAGGTTTATCCAAGGAACGTTCCTCAGGTTCAGACACGTCACAGTGAGTCCCGCCTGTTCGCCTAATCTCAAGTGTCGTGCTGATTGCGGATGATTCCAGTGGCTCATCTCGGCCGGGTTCGGGACCGCTGCTGTTGCGGACATCATCCTCACCACTGCCCTCATCATCACCCTCCGCTCCAGTCGTACCGGATTCAGACGGTAGGCGGCGTTGTCCTACGTTGGAGGTCGAGCTCAAGAGGTTTCTCAGGTCGGACGGGGTCATTGAAATTCTAATCTTGTATGCTGTCACGACTGGTAAGTCCGTTCTCCAGAGTAGGCTACGATAGATCACTGATTCTCTGTTCTTAGGACTCCTCACGACGTCAGACATATTTCCGATGCTCTGCATATGCTATGAGCTAACAATCTCTTCTCTGTAGCATCTTCAACGTCCTAACGTTCCTCTTTGTGAGTCCACTTCGACCCGTAACGTAGACATGGTGATAACCTGCATCATTCGCATCTAGGCACTCATCTACACTGACAATCTCATCTACATCGGCTTCGACATCGTCGCCTCGAAGCGTGGGTGCCCCATCTCGCGCGCTCCGGATATCGATATCGATAGCTCACAACCCTGCCTGTCTGCAGTGTACGCGACATCGCTGCTAGCTGCGTCAGTTCCGGAACGTTCTCACAACGCTCTTCAGCCGCTGACAAACTTCGACCAGGCTCAACTCGCGCCACTCGCTCTCCGACAAGGGCAGCGGGATCTCGACCGTCTACGGCGCCAACAGCAGCAGCACCCCGCGCAACCCAACCGTGCTCTCGGACCGCTGGCGCACGGGACAGGTGCGTTCGATCCGATCTCCACAACTCGTTCTCGGTCTGCGCTCGAGCGTGACGGCTGACCGCGCGACCCATGTACCATGCACAGGGCCCGCAAAGCAACAGCATGCAGGTGCACGTCGAGACCGTGACGGACCTCGTCGAGTTCCCGCCGCGCAAGTCCGACCACCTCGACCGCTTCGCGAAGGGCGGGAGCGGGGGTGGCGTCACCGCCGTATGATTCACTGTTCAGACAGTCGCGGGCGGGTGCGCGCTGACTTCGCCGGCTGGGCACTGAATATCGAATCGCGGCCGTCGTTAGTCGGTCGGTCGGTCGGTCGGTCGAGCGCGGAGGGGCGGCGAGACGCGGTCAGTGTACAGTGTATTGGTAGTACGGGGTCTGTACGGGTGCGATACGCGGGGCGGTGCGCCGCCGTCCGTCGCCGTGTTATACATGGTGTATCCCAGTAGATCTATCCCCGTTCTCGGTCTGTTTTTCTGTCACCTTGGTCGCTACTAGTACTTACTACAATACTTATTCCCGCCTATTAGGATTCGGATCTTCTGCCTTGCTCCGAGTTTAGGTCCTTCGCTGGGCCCCCCGACTAGTGTTCGCGGCGGTGACGGCTGCGAATCGCTGTGAGTCACCAGTGCAATGGCCTGGCAGACGCGGTATACGGTTCTGCCGCGACGAGCCGCTGCCCGATAGTACCTCTTCCTGTAGCTGATCAGAACTTAGAAGGATGTCCGGCGTGCTGGCTCGGCGTGGGCGAGGCCTGACGCGGACGATGCACCGGCGGATCCGGATCCGATCCAGAATCCCAGACACGTCCACTCGCAATGGTGACTGTCAAAGGTTCAAGCCTCTGCGGACAGATGGGCACCGCGGATCTCTGGGAAGCTCTCGATGCAACTTGGGGCCGCGCGAGCCCGCGGGCCTCGAGAGTGCCAACTTCTCCTTGATGCTGATGTGGGCCATGGCAGACCGCGACCAGCCTGGCAGGGTGTGATGGTCATATGCATGGAGTGTATTTGCGCAGGCGGGTCCGCGTCGCCGGCGAGATCAGCGCGCTGCTGGTGCTGAATGGTGCAGTGGGGCTCGCCGACGGAGTCCGGGCTGCTGGCAATTGGATACGTATACGCCGCAGCGTCTGCATTGTGCAACTGCAAGGCTGCGGCCGCCGCAGAGAGAGGGACGCACTGACAAGCGACTCGGGAGAGGGGCGGCGTACGCGTGAGCCTGACTCGGAGGCCTGAGCTGAGCTCGGCGCGCACCGTCCGAGTCGCACGCACGCCGTGTAAGTTTGGCATTGCTGCCAGTGCCCTCCTTACGCAAAGAGCGGCTCTCCCGAGTTGCTTCGCAGGGACCCTCTACCTCCACAGTGGGACTCCTAGGCATCACGACAGTGGCGGCGGGCGTCTGGCTAGGCATCCGTGTACACTGCTTCCTGCGATTGTCGGAGAGGTGGCCATGATCAGATCCTAGGCCTATCAAACCTTGCTCGGTGAGCCTGCTGCGGGGGTGAAGCGGTGTGAGAGGGTGGTTGTGTCCAACCACAGTCGTTTCGAAGGCACGCTCGAGAAGTGCGAGGAGAAGGAGGCGGAGCTCCGAGGCGCATGCATGCATGCATCAAGGGAGAAGGTACGTCCCTCTGTCGTTCTCAGATTGAACGAAGCTTCTGCCCTCCGGATTCCATCCATCATGGCCGAAGCTGGGAGCCGTGTGCTAAGTGACATCACCGAACAGCTATCCATACACCGACAGCGACTCTCCGACCGCAGGCACGCTCGAGGACTCGAGGACTCGAGCTCTACGACGTCGAGAAGCAAGGCCCGGAATGCACACGGACCACACCCTACATGACAGCGGCACTCTCTGTTCTCTGTCCGTCCGCCGTTCAGAATACGGCACGTTCAGCCGTCGTCCTCCAGGAACCCGGCCGTGCGCCACGCGGCCATCCAGCGCATCGTCACGTCCTCCTCGAGCGGCGGCAGGTGCTCGAGCGTCGGCGAGGCCGCGCGCGCCTTCGCGGTCGAGAGCCCGATGAAGTGCACCATCTCGTTCCCGGGCCTGAACTTGCGGGTGCAGTAGAAGCCGAGCAGCACCAGCGCGGGGTTTTGTCGGATCGCGCGCAGGTACTCCGCGCGGGACCGTGCTGCGAGGGGGTGAGCATGCACGTTTGAGAGGAAAAGGGATGACGGGGGGGGGACTCGCGAGCGGCGTGGCTGAACTCACCTGCGGCGATGGTCTTTCCTGTCTTGGCGAGCGCGTGTAACCACGCGTCCCAGGAGACGAGCGGGATCTCGAGCTGCTCGGCGACGGAGGCGAAGAGCGAGCGCAGGCTGGCAGAGCGCGGGTGCGTCAGGTGCAGGATCTGCTCGGGAGACGTGTGCATCTCGATGAGGGCTTGCGCGGCCGGAAAATTGGGCACGAAGGCGGCATCCTGCATTGCATACGTATTCAATTGCGCGGGGCCGTGTGTGAGCGGGCGCGCGGACGAAATTGATGCGGGACAGCACGTACGCCGTCGATGTCTGGGAGACAGCGCGTGAGAAACGCGGACTTGACCATGCACGGGAACCACTCGTCTTCGTTCCAGTACCCGTCTTTGCCGCCGCAGATCTGCGCGAGGCGCACGATCTGGATGGGCACGTCCGTCTCTTCGGCAACCTTGAGCAGCATGTGCTCCCCGACCCACTTGGACTCCCCGTAGCCGGTGCCAAGCGCGGACGCAGGATCCATGGGCACTTCGGGCACGGGCGCTGGCAGCTCGCAGCCTGTCGTCACGAGTACATGTCGTGTCAGTCAGATGCCTGTTGGGCCCCTGGGTCCGCCGACATATTGGAAGCAGCACGCACTCTGGAAGACGGTGATGGAGCTAATGTACTGGATCTTCGGGGGCTCGGTGAAGGAGGAGCTGAGGGCGAGGTCGATGAGGTATCGGAGGGCCCGGAGGTACACGTCGAACGCGTCGACGGGCATATTGAAATTGACGCGCCATGCTGGTGGCGTGTCCGGCTCGTCAACAAAGGTTTGATCGCGCGCGTAGAGGCAAGTTCAAGAATCGTTGCGCACCGTTGTGTATCATATACGTGACAGAGTTTCGAATCTGGACGGGACGCATGATGAGGAGCTGGGACGTCGCTTCTCGGGAACACTCACCTCTTCAAGCAGCGCGGGCTCGATGTCGAACCCGGGCGCGTCGAGATTGCCTTCCACCATTCTGAACTTGCCAGAGTGGAGGATGTCCTCATCGTACCCTCTGTCACGGAAGGACGCCTCCTGCCTCTCCATCGCCCGCGAACCGCGTCGGTTCACGGCATACACCCTCTCGATCGCGTCATCGCGCAACAGGTTCTCCAGAAGGTCCGTCCCGAAGTTGCCAGTGGTACCCGTGACGAGTACGACGTCCTTCGCACTCGGGCGGGGGCGCAGCACGGCGGGTCGCATGGGCAGGTCTGCCGAGTGACTTTCAGCGATTTTGAGGAGGATGTCGGGCGAGGCTGTCGCCGTTTTGGCGTGCATGATCCCTTCGACGAGGCCGGCCATCGTGGATAGAGCGGAGAGAAGGGAGGCCGGATTTGTTTCTGGGCGAGCGATTGTTCTGTCAGCTTTATACGCACGCAGTTGGCCCAAAAATGCGAACGCTGCAGTCACAGGTGGAGATGGCGCTGCGTGAAGGTGTTGATAAGAAGGAAGGGGGACTGCGCTCCTGTGTTCTTGACGCTCCTCCAACGCGACCTTCCGACAGCTCGGACGACTCGGGGTGTTGACAAAACCTCACCTGTCCTGTGCGGCTCTAGATGGGGCGAGCACCTAGAAACGGCGATGTCAAGTGGCAGGATCCCTCTTCTCCTTGATATTACATGAGCTTAGCCTGAGCAACCCTTGAGCTGTGAAGGTTGCGGCGTGGACCATTTGTGACGAGGACCCCGGAACAAGTACCATATGTCTGCGACACACTTTCGTGTAGGCGGTCGCCGGAGCCGTGATCGCAAGTACTTACGGCGAGCATAGTAACTTGCAGGGAGCGGAAGCGTAGTGGGCGCAGATGTCGAAGGTTCGCTTCGCAGGCCGCCGAGGATCGCGAAGAGCATCTCTGGCCCAGCTCGCAGCCCTGCAAAGCCGTACCATGCGGAGTGACGGCAAGGACCTTAGCCTGCGTGGTTGCGTTGGCGCTCGAGGGTTGGCCATGGGAAGATCCGATCAGTACTCACCGGCGTCGGCTGATGTCGGCTATCGTCGGGTGGCCGCTTACCAGCCTTTAGCAGCTCGACGTCAGTATGTACTATAATGTACGCGAGCAGTGGGATTCATGACGTCACGCAAAGGAACAGGCGGGCAGACATGGACGAGGCACGCCGACCACCCCGGTCGGTCGCCGACTTCGAACTCGAACACCGAATGATCAAGCGGGCTCTCGCCAAAGGCGAGAAGGAGCTGCTTCCGCGAACCGTGCTCGGAATGCTCTTCAGACGTCTGCTGGTACCTGGAGGTCTGATAGCTGCGTGACTGCCTACAATCTTCCGACTCGGAGAAGGTCGCAGAGCTTCTCTTCATCAACTTCGGACCCTCCGTGTTCCATGCTTCTCGGGGGTAGCACCAGTGGCAGAAGCTTGGCTGACTCGAATAGAAGCCGCAAGCATTGCATCCAGTAGAACATCTTACACAGGAGAAACAAATCACCTCCCGTTACAAGCTCCGGCGTCGATGTGTGTTAGATCCACGCGTTTTGAATATCATCAGAATCTACGCTTGTTGCATGCGCATGTGGATCGACCATCCAGCCTCCGAAGAGATGAGCGACATGGCACAATCAGACGTGACTGTCACCGACGCTACACGATGTCTGCGCTTAGATCTGCGCTACCCGAAATGTGTCAGAGACGACAGGCCGCCTAGGCTTTACTAGTAGGAGCCTCGATACATACATACTTGGACTAGGCGGCAGTACTGCACCCACTCAATTACAGAGATCTTGAACGCCGCAGTAGCTACCCGACACCGATATCGCTTGCGTATCGCACAGTCAATTCCGTCGCTATACGTATCTCACGCCGTGTCGCATCTCTCAGGGAGTGATGAAATTGCTGCAGTGCGAGAGGACAACGGGGAACGAGCGTAGCTAGTCAGGAGCCGTAGAGATAGAACAGCGGAAGACGAACGAAAGTGTGCGAACGGGCGGTGGGTCGCATATATACTATATACATCTCGCACGAGCGCGTGCCGTCACTGTGCCCAAGCATCAGATACGAATGATCGTCGCGAATCGAGCGGAGGGATCAAGCCTTCAGCTGCAAAAGGGGCCAGTACCGGGTCAGCACCGCCGACGACGCGCCGACGACGAAGAGCGCAATCCAGAGGTTAAGCGAGACGTGCCTGTTTTGGGCGGGCGGCGCGGGCGCAGGGAGGTCCTTCGGCCGGGCGGGCAGCGCGGGATAGATCATGTCGATCCACGCGCGGTGTCCGGGCTTGTACGGCGGGTAGCGCCACGCCATCGCCAGCGAGTCGATCCTGCGGGAGCACGGGCAGGGTCAGCGCGAATCCAGACAGAGCGCACGGGCGCACGGCCTCGCATGCGGGATAGAGCGGAGATATCATTTGGGTGTGGGAAGCGGGTGGTGATAGGGATGGGGATGGGGATGGGATGAGGCACGTACCAGCCGGGGTTGTCAAGCATGACGCGCCAGTGGGTGAATTGCTCAAAGGCCCACTTGCCGGCGTAATAGCCATCTGTAGGTGGTGCGGGAGAGGCGTAGTCAGCGCACTGCCGGGCAATCATAGCGTGCGGGCAGGGCACTCCACTCTGCACACTCACATCCGCTTGCGCCGACTCCGCCGACGGGCGCCCCAGGGATGCCAGGGCTGATGATGGTCTCGTTCGCGAGCGCCGCGCCGCTCTTCGTGTTCTCCCAGACTGCGCGGGGCGTATGTGAGTGAGGGGACGGGCGCCGCTGGTGGCAGAGAGTGCTGCGTACCTTTGTCGCGGAACTTCTTGTCAGCGGTGAAGACGTACACCGCGAGCGAGTGCTCCTCCCTGATGGTCACGGTGAGCGGGAGTAGAGCGGCGCGTTGCGCAAGATATAGCACGTACCTTGTGCGAATAAACTCCAACGCCTCGTCGACGTCCTCGACAGGAACGAGGGACAGGACGGGCCCGAAGACCTCTCTGCATGCCGTGCACAACTTGGATCAGCACAGGTGCCCGAGGAGCCCGAACCCGTAGGAGGACAGATAGCATGACGACACGCACTCGCTCATCAATGAGTCGTCCGCGGAGACGTTGTTCACGATGGTCGGCGCGACGTATCTCTTCTCCACGTCGACTTTCCCTCCTAGGATGATCTCGCCCTTGGTGTTGTCGAGCAGGCCCTTGATGCGTGCGGCATGCTTCTGCGAGACGATGCGCGAGAGCGAGTCCGAGTTCTCCGGGCCATCTGGGTAGAAGGTCGTGTACCTGAGTGTAGAGTAAGAAAATTACGTGAGATGCGGGACCGGGCTGGACGCACGCTTCTTGGAATTCGGCGATGAGCGCGTCTTGGATCTTGCGGGGAACGAGGACGTATTCGGGCGCAGTGCAGACCTGGCCCGCATTGATCGCGCGACCCCAGAGAAGCCGCCGCGCGGTCATTTTGAGGTCGACGTTCGGGTCCACTACGACGGGGTTCTTGCCCCCAAGCTATCACATGCGTGAGATACTCGCGAACACACCATTGCAACACCGAGCAGCGTACCTCAAGAGTAACAGGAGTAAGATGCTTGGCCGCTGCTGCAGCGATGATGCGTGCGACCTGACCACCACCTAGAGATCTCTGTCAGCACCTTGAACGTGCGATATGGTTTGCTTCTCGGGTTGTACCTATGTAAATGACTGCAACCGGTCAGCCCAACCTCGCGCACTGCTACAAACCTGAATGGTCACTCACTGTGATTCCAGCGGAGCTCTAGGGCCTAGTAAATTGCATGTAGATGATCAGATCGACCCCCCAACATCAGAGGGACAGAGGGGTCATCCGTACCTTTGTGGTCTCAGCAACGGCACCCTGCACGACCTGTACAAGCTCCGGATCGAGATACTTGGGCACGAGCTCAGCCAGGAGCTTGTTCACAGTAGGGTTCGCCTCGGACGGCTTGATGACCGCCGCGCAGCCCGCTGCGAGGACCCCAGCCTACGACAGCGTGTCGGTCAAGGCATACTGGCTATAGATGTGACAATGGGATGAGGGACGTACCAGTGGTATCATCGACAGGAACAGGGGCAGGTTGAACGCGGGGACGATGAGCACGACACCCTTCGGCTCCGCCTTCATCTTGGGGCCCATCGCGAACCAGCTGAGGTTGAATTCGACGTTGACGGGCTTCGTCCATTTCTCGACGTTGTCGTACGCGATGCGCACCTCCTTGTACACCGGGCCAAAGTCAAAGCTAGAGGGGAGTGAGTGAACGCGCGCGTGTTCAGATGGCAGTACGTTGCGGATGAGAGAGGGGAGGGCTCGGACGTACAACTCGGTCTCGAGGTCGTGCCGACCGAGGTCGATCCTGAGGGCCTCCTTGAAGCGCGCCTCGTTGTCCTTGATCATGTATCCCATCCGGGCAATTTGCTGCTTCCGGAAGGGAATGGACTTCGTCCGTCCGGAGTTGAACGCCCGGCGTGCAGTCTCGTGGATCTGAGGGACCGTGAGCGATGGAGCAGACGAAGGGAGGCACAGGGAGCAGCCGTACCTTGGGGATCTCGTCCAAGGGAGTGTACTGGTCAGACATTGCGGCGAGGATGGCGGAATGATACTGGGTGCTTGGCCTGCGAGGCTGGGGTGCGGAGGAGCGTCAGGGCGGAGTATAAGCTTGCGATGGTCAGGACCCCGGAGTCATCTAGCTTTGAGTTTGGTATGGAGGTGTGCGCGGTGACACGCGGGCCCAGACAATACTCGCGCTGGATCAGACATCCGCCGGCTGGCACACGAGACTGATGAATGTCCATCGCAGTCGGAGATCAGGCCTTCAGGAGGGATTGAAGAAGATGGAAGGGGGGCAACGCGCGCGGACGAGCTTCCGTATCCGCAGGCGGCTTCCGAGATCTGACAAGCGTCAGAACCCCCGCACGGCGTATCCGCTAAATTGGGATTGTGCGGCATTCTGCTTGGGTTCGCGCCCGCGGCGGCCTGCCACCGGCAAGTCGCGCAGGCGGGCTAACAAGGCACCTCTCGACAGCTCGTTACTGCTTCGGGCTTACAAACGATCTCTGTGGTCGTCATGAGGGTTGTCTACAGCCACAACGGGCCTGTCTTGGAGCTGAACTATCTTCCGCACATACAATTGTCGCCGTGAGGGGCAGCCAGTGTGCCAATCATGGACGCAAGCTAAGTCATATCATTTACAGGGCAGTCTCCATCTTTGATCCTGTCCCAGAGGAGGAGGAAGTTCGGCGAGCATGGGAAGGGTGTCCGGCCTGTAGTACAACTCAGCGCATTCGCACATCACGAAACGAACCACGTCGAGGGACGCTACCGCCAGGAGACGTTACCGGGTACACCACCGTGTAGGCACCCGTACTGTAGAGAGTTCAGAAGATCTCCCGGAACACTCCTGTCAGAGTCGATGACATTCTAGTGGCACAAGACCGTACAACTTACAAGCCGAGGACGTATGGAAAGTCGAAGTCATAGATAGCAATTAAGGGGATGCACTAATGTAAATACACGAGAAGGCGAACATCATTGACACTGCCCCGGGTGATATGTCGTTTTACAGATGATGCGATAGGCCGGTGCGCTCCGCTCTGTGTCCGCGCTCAAGCCATCGCCAATAGGGTCATGCTCATACCACATTGTCCTTCCTGTGCTTCCCGGTATTGTCGTCGTGATCGAACTTGCTCATCGGGTACTCGACCAGGTCCGTCGCGGTCTCGATGTGCACCTGCATCTGCATGCTGTTGTTCTGCGGGTTCTGTAGCGCGATAGTAGACGTCGTGAGCGGTATGCAGAATAGAGAAGGGGCCGCGGGGAGGAAGACGCACGTGGCCGGACCGCCAGCGGTCGGAAAGCGTGGTTCCGCTGCGTGGGCCGCCGCTGAGGGTTCCGCTTGCACCGCCGTAGACCGCCGATACGCCGTTACCTTTCTCGGCGATCGAGTGGCGCGAGTTCAAGCTGGCATCGAAACAGCAGAGTCAGTCGTCTATCAGAGCGATGGGAGCTTGGATACTGACGCAGCAAGTAGCGATGTCGCGTACACTGGAGGTGGCGAATGAGATATTTTAAACCTCGTTGGAGACGTCAGAATGTGAGACTTACGTTTTGAGGCGACGATGTCGAACCCGATGTAGATTAGGTTGTCGGTGTAAATTATCGCCTAGCGGATGAGGAATGCAACAATCAGTATCGTATCATAAATTGTTCATGTTTAACTCACGAAAAGGAAGGTGAGGATATTGAAGATCCTGTAAAAGGAAACATCAGCGCATGAAAGGGCGAGTAGACAAGAAGATGTCTGACGTTGTGAGGAGTCCTGGTAGATGGTCAGTCAGCCCTTATGTCTTCAGATAAGCCGGGACTCACCAGTAGTGACAGCGTAGAGAATCAGAATCTCGATTACTCCATCGGACCTAGGGAATTCTTGAGTGATGCGGGGGAGGACGAGAACCCACACTGCCTACCGTTTCCACCCTGTGCGACTGGAGCGCAGCGTGACAATCAGAGCTGTCGTCAAGAGGACGTCCGCCACAGCAGCAGTCCCGAACCCAGCTGAGATGAGCCACTACGGTTTTCGCGGGTATCAGCATACATTGCAGGATCGAACACGCTCGCCAGACTCACTGTGACATGCTCAAACTTAGCGAATGTGCCTTGATGGAAACTGCAGTCGTAGAAGCGATGAGGGAAGTAACCGGATCGGGTGATCGGAATACGTACGCCTCAGCGGTGGCGGCAGCAAGCAGACCTAGAGCACGTACATCACGGTTCATCAGTCGACGCAACCTAGAGGATTTCTAGTACGTAGGACGAACGCACCTAGTTCGATGACGAGAAGTAGTCCCTACACGATGCTTCAGTCGTCGAGGACAAGCGAAGGTACACCCTTTGCACACTTACTGCGAGATATACTACCCATCTGTACTTGGAACCGACTAAACCCACGATTCGTCAGTCATGCAATGAGGGGCTGAGGACGATTGTCACTCACACATATACACCCGCCGAACGAAGAATCTTCATTTCAAGCTTCAGTCATGCACAACGGCGGCTCGAAGGGGCGGAGAACTCACAGCTGTGACGCCATGATGACGGAAGCCTTTCGGGAGACGAGATGAGTGCCATCGTCGGGTGCAGGAGAAGTTACCACCTCACCGCAGAGAGTGGGATCATCTGCGACAAGACGAGATAGTAAGCCGCTGATTGCTCACGGCCGGAACTTCATCTCAACTCACGTCCACCGACCAAACGCCGTTCCCGAGCGCGACTGGGTTGAAATAGTTGGTCGCCAAATACCAGTACCTAGCGCCGCGAGTGAGAAGCGTGGAACGCGATGCAAGAGGAGAATCGCTCACCCCATATGCATGCACAGCACGGTATGGAAGGTCTCAAACGCACTGACAGAAGTGAGACGGCGCTCCGGCAGAAGCAGTAGGAGCGGGAGAATCGACGCACACCACCGAATATACCTAGGCTGCGCGTGAGCATGGCAGTCGCGAGAGGAGAGCAGCAGGCAGACTCACCACTGCCTTGATGAAGAAGCTATCGTTGGGCGACAAACGAGTGTACCGGTAGAACTGGTGCAGGGTGAGTCCGTACAACCTGTCCGCTTGACGGTGAGCATCCTGGGGAGCCGGGACGAGAAAGCTCCGCGTACATTATACCGAAGTATGTGCCGATGAGGACCGCGCCCCAGGTATTGTCGAGCAAGGCCATGGTTCGAGTCGGCGTAGGCGGGCGGGATGTGCTAGGGAGAAGGGAAGGGAGGTGGGACTGTCACTCGCTCACGGCATCCAGGATCTGCAGTACGCTCGGAGCGCTAGGTATATGTGTTGCCCGCGGGGTGCACAGGTGCACACTGGCTGGTGCGCGGCAATGGTCGTACGGCACCGACGACGCGCCTGCGGGGGGGGAATGATGGCTGATTGTCCGGCCGCCAGTGGCGAGGCCGGGATGCCCCGTTCACGACCCTGCGGGCTCAAACATTAGGTGTGGCTATCAGAGAAGCTGATGAGAGCGCACCTGCGACGTCTCTGCCCCTTCCGGCTGTAGTATGTGTGTATGTAAGCGAAGAGAGAAGGCCGGCGCAGCGCTCGGCGGGGTATGTAAGTATGTCGTACAGGGTGGCAATTGTACTGTGCCTGGCAGTTATCGTCCCGGAGCCGTCACTTCCACTGCAAGATTTGTCCATGATGACGCGAAAGACGGTCAATGATGATCGATAGAGAATGCGGGGCAGAAAGACGCCGCATGTATACTCAACATGTGGTCTGTAGGGTCTTTGCCCATCTCGGCATTGGGAGCAATGGCGCTCACAACTGAGCTACCCTGATGTTTCCCCTCATCACCGGTGATAGCGAGCCTGAGACCGTCTGGAGATACGTTATAGAAGCTTGCATTCGAGACCAAGGAAGCTTGCCTGTCGGTAAGGAGGAGTCATATGGCGACCTGTTCGTTCTGGGTTAGCTGCGCTCAATCGAGAAGGCGTGGGTGGCAACGACTCAGTGGGATTATTTGGAGTTCAAACGGCATCGTTGACAGCGTCTTACTTGAAAGGAACACGTCTCGGATACATCAGTGGGAAAATTGTACTGACCGACATCCGTTGCGATCGCGCGACAAGTAGTCTTCGGCATGTCTTCGTAAAGCTGTGTCACAAGGAATATGACATGAATGGGAGCGGGATTTCTACCAGCAGGGAGACGCACATTGTGCGGGAGAGTGAGCGCGCAGAGATCCATTCACATTCAGTAAGCTTGCTACCTTCGACGCGCCGGGGCGGCGGCCGCCCACGAGCTCGGTGAGGGGAGAGAAGATTGCGGGCGGTCCGAGACGGGCATAAGCAACACGACAGACGACAAGCTAGCGTGAAACAATCTGGCTTCTTCATTTGAGCTGACCGTGAAGGTGATTGTGTTCATTTTAATCACCTCCACTTAGACGTGCTAAGGCTATGGGCCGGAGTTTCTGGCTGTACTTACTACTTTGTCCTTGGAGACTGTAGTCTCGAGCTCTTGCGGTATGTGTCAGTCGCGATACCTCCAACTATCTGTCCCTACGCCGCCGGAGATCGACCATCTAACACGAGGATCCGCGAAGACGACGTCACCGTAAGATCCGGATCATTGTTCACTAGGTTTCGGGAGAACCCTCGCGGCGAAGTGAGCTCTGCTACCGAGGTCAATTAGTCGATGACACCTCCGCCCTCGTCGCAAGAACCGCACCTCTGTACACCGATGTATGGAGAACTTGATTTGCAAGGGATCGAGAATGGAGTTGTCCGCACGAAAGAGGCGTCGGGGACGAGAACGCAGCTCGTGAAGTCAGAATATTATCGTGTATTGAATCCTAACTCCGTCGCTGGTACTGTGCTTTACATTCTCAGAATGTCCGACGACGGTGGCGTTGGAGATTGCAAGGACTCGACGAGAGGGGCGAGGTAGTTCTGAGACAGAATGTGTCTACAGCGATACAAGATCGCCATACAGACAGGATGTCAGGACGCGGCTTCGGTCGAACAGTCCTTTTTTCGAGTGTGATGGCGAGTAGAGATATCTCAAGGACGAGGTCCAAGACACACATGTAAGTCAGGACGACGCCTTGGGCAGTATGGCAGCTGGATACGAGTGGAGGTTGACGACTGATGGGAAGCGTTGGATTGGTCCATCGTGGAAAGCGATCCTCGCAAGGAGTTGTTGGGAGAATCAAGGCTTGCTCCGTGGCAGATCGTTAGTCCCTAGTACCTTGAAAGCCAGTAGTCCCACTGTCCCAAGGAGATAAAGCGTGTTTCAATCTAAACCAGAAGGGTGCGTGCGGAACTAGTGATGAGCAATAGTGCGTATATACTTGTCTTGAACAGATGTCGACAGAACTCGAGCCACGTCATCGCAAGATGGGCCTAGTGCTTGTGCGATGTCGGCTGAGAGCGTAGTGATGTGCGATAGAACATGAGGACGTTGACCTGTGTGGCGCGTCGGTATGAGGTACCAACGGGTTGCTCCGTTTGCTCGTGTAAAGAGGTTCGCCAGGGAGGAATAGTCGGTTGGCATCAGTGTCATGACGGTGATCCTACTTGATCGTCATGGATCGGTGAGAAGAGGGATAAGACAGGGGGCACAGGTGGGTGGGTTGGCGGGCGATGACTTGCAAAGAACCGTGAAGTTCGAGGATAAAACGTTCATGCACAGCAGCTACGTACCTGTTGTCACAGTTGTGCGCTTTCCCTCGACCCCTACCACCCCTGCTCCGTCGGAGTCGCCTCGCCATGCTTCATGAACGAACGGTGATGTGACCTGCCATGTCGTTCTAGATGACCTAGATACTCCCCGGCAATCGTGGTGGATCAGGAAAGAGGTAGCATTCGATATCTCTGACGTGTACGTTCTTTAGGCGTTCCTGTGGTAGTCGCGCTACTGTACACGAAGCATCAGTGAATCGACCACGGACTCAGTGAATCGACCACGGACTCAGTGAATCGACCACGGACTCGGCGACGGAGAAAAAGATGAGAGACGATATCGTACCGCACGGTGAGTTGCAATTGGCAGCCTGTCACGAGGTACGTAGAGAGGCTGGTTCGTGGACTGCCATTTGATGACTAGGAGGTTGGAAGACGTGGATATGGTGCCAGGCCTGACTCGTCGCGACGTCTCGCGGAGACTCGAGAGGACACGGTGGAAAAAGGTGGGAAAGTGGTAGCGTGCGGCCCGGCGGCCCGAAGACCCCGTCGAGCGCTTTACGAACGTTCGTTTCTCCGAGGTCAACGTTAACGTCGACGTCAACGCTCATCGGCATATGACCGGACCTCTCCTCTTCGCACAGTTCTTGTAATGCTGGTCAGTGGGATACTCTATGTTGCGAGTTTCATTTCCTGGGCTTTCTGCAGTGGAAGCGACCGACAGTTTCTGGAGTCCTTCGCAAATCAGTACACATGCATTCAGCTGCTCGGTGCTCCCAACTCAGCAACCAATCGCGACAGGAGTTTGAAAAGTCTTGTGTCTGGCGACTATGACGCTCACAAAGGTATATGTAGCAGCCTTATACGCACTCTTCTCAGAGCCATTCGATCTTTTTGGACCCGCGCCGTTGGCTTGGTTGGGCCATCAAGACCCGCATTTGAAGTGGTCAATGCTGACCACCAACCTCATGAACGTGTCGTCCAGAAAGTTCCGCTGGTACCGATGGCCATGCTCTACTGCAACAGCGCCGTCACAGTCCACTCTGATGCACAGCTCATCGGGGCCCGACCGCAGGTTCACCGCGCTCGTATGGCTGATCCGAAGGGGGAGGGCTCTGCATATATTCGACGAGCCTATGGACTAGCCACTCTCGGCATCTGTGGCACCCTGTATGACTGTCTCACCGTCATCGACTCCGACTGCCCTCAACATGACCAGCATTCCTTGAGCTGTCACAGCTGCTCGAACGCACTTTCGGAGCCTTGCTGATCGACTCGTTTTGAGCATCATGTGAGTAGCATGCAGCTGCTAAGGAGGCTCGTATCCCGGTACTGACACACCGACAGCCTATATGTAGGAGTTCACCAAGTTTATCGCTACGCGCGACTGTATCCGAAGGATACTGCGTTCATTCGGACTCTGGTATGTAACTTCTAGGCTTCGAGTACTGTCAGGGAATTCTCATGCATAGATGCTCTTTCTGGTTATGCTTGTCTTGTGAGAAAGCGTGGTCTACTATTCAGTAGGGTGCGTAACAGCTAACTCGCGAACGAAACGAAGCATCCTGGAAACCCTGCAAGTCGTGTTCTCTATACATGCAAGGCAAGTCTTCAATTGACAATTGCCAGCTGCTCCGCTGGGCTCACCAACTACTTCAACCCGACATCTCTCTTCATGCTCACTTGGTACGAGACTGCTACTATGGTACGGGTACTGACTATCCCTTCCTGTTTAAGTCCGAGAGCGTATGTACCTGCACACGCTGCAATCACCGTCTACCTCTAGTTGATGACAATCACTGGTGCGAGTACTCTTCAAGTGAGGGCGCAAGGTTCATCGTTCAACAGAAATACTGTAGTGTCTCATAACGATCACATGCGAGACGTAGGCTCAAGGCTCATATCCTGTACCCATCTCTTTGAACTCACTGACATCCTCTATATCATAGATTCTTCATATGGCGTGTCTCCATCAGTGTGTCATCATGTTCTCTGGTGCTCGGCCTTTTCTCTGGTTCACTGTAGTCTCCTTCAAGTACAAGGTGATCGCGGGGCTAGCGGTGAGTAAGAGCCCTTCGTCAGTTGCGATTCCGAGTGGGCGGTCGACGCTGACAACCTACATAGACTACG
Source organism: Daedaleopsis nitida (assembly GCA_022606115.1). NCBI lineage: Eukaryota > Fungi > Basidiomycota > Agaricomycetes > Polyporales > Polyporaceae > Daedaleopsis > Daedaleopsis nitida. The sequence continues at coordinate 2,229,194 of JABYQM010000005.1, read as the reverse complement.
TTCCTTGCTTTGAAAATTGGTAAGACTGTAACCACGTGTTGGCCACCACACAAGTGCTAAGACACCGGTATTCCGTTACGATATAGGTGGTGATACTGGTAAGCAATGCTCAGCGTACTACTATAATCTTTCCTCATTCCCCCTTGGAACAGCCTTATCAGTCAACGGTTTGGTACGAGCTATCACGGACGGAGACTGCATCTAACATGTCCAACCCTCAGATTAAGGTCGACCTCTACCTTGAAGACGTACGCTAACAATCCTGTACGTCTCCTTTGAGTCTTCATCACCGCATATAGACTACGCGATAACCAAACAGCTTTGGTAGAGCATGATTATCCCACCGCTGGTTGCGGTCACGATAGTCAATGCTTTCATGACGGGCTCGCTCATAGTCTCCTTGAGGAAAGCTCGGAAGAAATATACTGGGTATGTGCTTGTGCTCGTCCTCCTCGTTTTGGATACACATTGGATTGTATTGCCTGCAGACACGGCTCGCTCGTTGAGTTGACCACGTTGTACGGGGTGAACACAGGTGCGTCGTGGTGTTTCACATCGACCTGCACGATGCTCACACCACGCAGGGCCGCTCATTCTGTAAGCGGCACGAATACACATTCGTGCAAGTTACGACTGACAGAAACGCACGGTTCGCGACCAGCATCGCAGGATATCATCGCCTTGATACTAGTGCGTGCCCGTGTTGCGATACCTCAGCAAGTCACTGTGCAACTTGTCTCATATTGCATCGACTATAGAGCGCCCCTTACAGTGATCGTACTGGGCACTTGATCGTAGCCAGACGTACGTTGCTCTCGCCGCCCTTCGCCACTCTCTCAGCCCTGACCATAGCCCCGACAGTTCACATGAACACGCTGCTCTGCGTGTACGTTCCCTCAGTGTCCAAGAGGCACGATGCGACGAGTCATGTGCTCACCGTCATTTTAGGCTCAACTCCCGCAAGCTGCTCAGCTCACGAGGCGTGACTATCTCCGAGGCAGACACTGGCACCGGGACGCTCGGGATAAACATCATCGCGCGGGCGAACTGAGTCGCCGCGGCGGAGACGTGGAGCGTTGCTCAGGTCCGTCATCTGCTACCTTGTCCTCGTCACGACTGACTGTGAGCCCGCTGATATTTCGGTGGCTGGTAACACTCGCTGCGTTATGCGCGTTGCAGAGTTTTGATCACGAGCCCCCGAGCATGGTCGACATCAAGGTCCCGACGGAGATTGAGGGCGACAACTGCGTGGCTCCATCCCTTGCTTCAAGCTCTGAGGGAGAGTCTGAGGTCCCGATGGAGCTCGCTCCGCAGAGGTGCTTCCATGTGTAGCTACGAGCTGTTGTGTCATGAAGGACTCGGAGTGCTCAGAGCACTTGTAAACGGCGAGATCGTACGTATCGAGCGAATATGCGTGTCGTGATGTACAATGTGAGTGGATTCGCCGCTGCTGCATACAGCAGGGAAGCCTAATGCGCGTGTCCGTTGCCTACGCCGATCTTGGTTGCTGCTTGTGAAACATCTTGTGGAAGGCTCGGGGATGATGCATCGATGATGGTCGTTCAATCACCTGCGCAGGTCAGCGAAGCAGAAGTAGTGAAGGCATAGTAACATGCCTGTCGGATGTCAGTTGTAAGATATCATATATCATTGTCAAGCGTGCGGGGAACAATTAAAACCGTAGATGGACGGTGTCAGACGATCCGATAGAAGCTGGAAGACCGATCCATGGCTAAGGATATCTGCCATTATTCATCGCAAGGTTGACATTAGTCGGTGACGTATATCTGCGGATGACTGATGACGAGCACCGACTTTGCCCTAGAGCTTGGAAGGCGAGATAACATCATGTTCGGTGTGACACCTTGGAGCGTAGCGCGTAAGAACTGGCATCCTTGCCTTGCGGAGGCGGGACCTTCAGACCCGCCGCCATAGGTCAATAGCACGCCGCATCGGGAAACGTGTCAGAGGCGTCATCATGACCTGCTATATTGCTGTGAAAGCACCTGAAAGCACCATGATTAGCGTCCGCTGTCAAAGTGCGCGTCGGCTTGCGGTAAGGGGCTTTCCACAAGCGCGTCCGACGATAGCTCACCTGGACTGTACACCCAATCACCCAGGGGTCTGGAAGCTCGTCGGTGCGCGAGTAATAAGTGCCAACCTGCTTGGATACAATCCTGTTGCTCGCGATGAGAGAGACCATGACGTAGCTGCAGCGCTGTATGAGATCAGACATCATATGCACAGTCGTCCGCGCTGCGGCACCTACAAACGGGCTGCGAGGTCCTGCACAACCTCAATTGGGCTTCGGGTGAGATAATGCTAACGTTGCGCCCATGCGGTCCTGACGTGGCTCGTAGGGTTTGTGAGGGTGGCGAGAAGCATTTTACAGGGGTGACGGAGCCGAGAAACATCTGAATCAGAACTCTAGCGGCGGCCGGTGGATTCGTTCGGTCCGCTGTGGGAGGCTCGAGACGACTCTCCGAAATGGCAGTGTTGTAAGATACTGTAGAGCCCGACCGAGTCCGTCCCGAGGAACAAGACACACCTGTTGCGCTATACTTCAGGTCCGTACCGCGCCCGATGTGGAGAGCGTCCAAGTACGCGCCCCTGAGTCTTCAGGACATCACGGATGTTGTATCTCAAGTCCATCCGGCACCGAAGATTTCGCTCAGCCACCCGCATAGTATCGAAGCAAAAAAAGCTCGCACCCTAAGCTTAGATGTCGCTGAAGTGCATCCACAATGATATGGTGAAGTGTCTGCAGCATTCTTCATCATCGCCGGAGGTATTGAGAGCCCAGGAACGACGCGCATCGCCATTGGAATGGAACAGGGTCATGACAAATGATGCCTGGTAGTAGCGTGGAAGTGACGCTACTCACGACGCAGGATGAGATCTGAGAGCTCACACGATGAGATAGTACAATCGATATGAGCCTCAGGCATAGCGGGTGAGCGTGCGCTGGGATGTGTCGATGTGCCACTGCTTACTTGGGCGTGCGCGCTGGTTAAGAATGTCGAAGTCCTGCAGTCCTGCAGTAGGCCAGGCAGATCAGCGGTAGGCCATAATCTCAATAGGGACGGCCAGGAGCATATGTGGTCACCGGGGTAGCTTCGAGGGAAAACTCTGCCTTGCTGAGGTCGACAGGCCGGCGCCCGGCTTCTAACACCGGTATTCGCATCATGTGCAACGATTTCTGTGCGAACGACAAGTGTAGAGATCTAATACCTTTCAAGTGAGGCATAAAATGATAGTGTTGGACAGCTCATATCAGGATAACAAGACGTACGTTGACATGTACTTACGGGTTGGAGTTACGGATGGGCCGCGCCTACTAGGGTCGGCGAATGCCGAACGTCGCAAATACGGACCACCATCATCAGAGCAGGCGCGATGGCCATCCACAACAAACTCATGCACTGCTTCTGTCTTCTGGCCCCGGACCCCGGTGGACTGGCAGCCTCCAGGGATGAGTATCGCAGCATATATCACATCCCTCCATCATCTCCCTCAATCAGACCCTCGCCCTCTCTACGAGCATGAGCACCGACTCCTTGCCAAGCTTGAGCTCCCTTACGCCCAGCTTGCTCGACCGTACCATTGGCGCATTGCTGGTCGGCTCGTTCCTGAGTACCATGTACGTGCCATCCACTGTCTGCTTGGTCCACGCGAGATCGATATTCACGCCACCGAAGCTTGTACGGCCTGGGACTACATCAAGTATATCGATATGCACGGCTCTATCCAAAAGACACGCCCTTCATACGTATACTGGTACGCGCCACCGTTTTGATAGTATCGTATGCAGCAGCAGCCTTATCTGACTTTGCTCTGCTAGGTGATTACCGTTTTGTGAGTTAGCGCCTTGCACTCTTATCCGTAGCATCCGTTGTGACCAAGCGGTGTGTAGCACTCTAGAGACCTTGCAAGTGGTCTTCTCTATGCATGCATGGTGAGTGCACGATCACAATCCTGCATGGCTTCAACACGGCTCACATCTGCGTCACCGGTCAGCTATCATACACTAGTCACGAACTACTTCAACCCAGTCGCTCTTTTCCAGCTCTACTGGTAGGGCATAACATCGGGTCCGCGCTTCTATCGCTGATTGCTGTGTCTCTCCTTCTAGGACTGAGAACGTACGTCGCCGCATCCACGATGCCTTCCCGAACGCCTCGATGACCTTCCTTTCTTCTCCAGCTGATCACAGTCACTGGAGTGAGTACATTGACGATGCAGAAGAACCAACACTCACCATTGGCCCCCGGGCCAATGAATAGTGTTTAATCATCATCTCAAGCGAAATGTGAGTTCTATCGCTGCATACAGCGTATTCACATGTGTTTGAATGTGCTCCCTTCTGTAGGTTCTTCATACGCCGAGTGTCGCTCAGTATGTATAGTGGACAACATGTGCCTCGCCTATCTCTATTGACAACATCACAGTCTCGTGCAGATACAAAGTTATCGCATGGTTGGCGGTGAGTAAGAGCGAGCTCCCTTTGTATGCAATCACTCACGTTGGCCCGGACAGGCGGCTTTCCTCGTGGTCAAGCTAGGTGGCTACATCTTGCTCCCTATGGGAAGTGTGTCCACTGACGAGCGTGTATCGTTACTCAGCGGGCGACATTGGTACGTATCATAGGTCGCGCACCGTTTCCTATCGGCCTGACTGACTGCAACTGCATTAGCTCTATCGGCGAAAGGGTTCGTAGCAGATCTGCTGCAATGCCGGGTCAACCCAGTGTTCAACCCCTTTGGGCCTTGGCTGCTAGGTTCTCCTCGAATTCGGCATTCCAGACTTACACGAATAATTCGGTGAGTCCCTTAGGAACTACGACGAACACCTTCCTTCTTGACTGATGTACCGCCGTCTGACCTCCCAGCGAATGATCGCGCCACCACTAGTGGCTGTCACGGCTGCCAATGCTCTAATGACAGGGTCGCTAGTTGCTTGCTTGAGGAAGTCCCGCGAGAACTACACAGGGTATGTGTTGCCTTCGCATCTCAGCCCCCGGGAAATGTTGGGATCTAATCGCCTCCTTTGCTCAGGCGCGACTCGCTCCTTGACGTGGCGACACTCTATGTAGTCAACACCGGTATGTCGCACGTCCTCTCAGACAACCTATAAGTATATCGCTGATCGTAGGACATATGTACAGGGCTACTGATCCTGTAAGCATCTAGCCTGGCCAGTGTTTGTGATTCTGACGTCCCGACCGCATGCAGCATCGCGGATATCATCATGCTGATTCTGGTGGGTCCTTTGGCTTGGCCCTCGGCTCATCTCACAAACGCCATCATGTCTGGCAGGCGGTAGCCCGCATGAATGACTTGTACTGGGTCACTATGCATCTAATCGCGGCGCGACGTATGTTCCATGACCTTCTATCACGACCGTTCTCTCCACTGACATGTGCTTCCGAAGTGTACATGAACACCCTGCTCTGCGTGTGAGTGCGCACAGTGACATGGCTCTGCTGCTACGATCTGCTCAACCGCCGCCGCCGCCGCCCGCGCCCCAGGCTCAACTCGCGCAAGATGCTCATCACGCGCGGCGTGCACATATTCGACGCGGGCTCGTTCGGGACGAACATCATCGCGCGCGCGAACCGGCTCGCGGCCGCGGAGACATGGAACGTCCCCCAGGTGAGCGGCGCGTCTCCCTCGCGCGCGCGCGCACGAATCGAGGCTGAGGTGCGCACGCGCAGGTGCCCGAGAACGAGCCGCCGAGCATGGTGGACATCAAGGTCACGACGGAGGTCGAGGGCGACGCGTGCACGGTCGCGTCCCCGGCGCCGAGCAAGAGCAGGAGGGAGTCCAGGAAGCTCCAGATGCCGCTCGTGCCGCAGCGGTATCACGACTTCCACGGAGTCTGAGCTGGGTGTGAGCGGGGCGTCGCCCGGTGCGACGTCCTGCGGTGAAGGTCACGTCTAATATTCGTGAGTGCTGGTCGCGGTGGAGCGTGTTCCTGTTAACGTTCGACTGTTGCTGATACTGACCGTCGCATTCCTGCCGGTGCACGCGCGGTGCGTGCCTCAAGTACTGAAGTATCACGATGTGTACTATATAATGCTATGGAAAGAACTTCGACGCGCGGTGTTCTATGCTTTACCAGGGGCGCGGACGAGATGGAGAAGCTCAATCGGAACGGGCCTTGGGAAAAGCGGTACGTGGATGCAGTTGAGTCACTCTGGAGATTCGGTTTGGCTGAACGCCGTGCAAACAGCCTCAGACAGATGCGCCAGTGGCAGCTGCGTGATATCGTCTGCGCTTATCTGTGCGCGTAAACATCCATCCATTCGTCGTGTGGTGAATGTTCCTCCGCATACTCCGTCTGCGTCAAGGCGCGGTGCTGCAGCTCGATCATCTCCCGACCGCACTGGTACACTGCTACGTATACGTTTGTGCATCGGTCAAGCGCCTCACTGCCAGTGCCTGCTGCGTGAGAGGGATCGCGTCCGCATGTGAGCGCTGGGCTTCCTGCTCGTGATGCTGGGACATTGTGCTCGTTCTCCCCAGGAGAGAAGCGCTACCGGGCACGCACTCGGACAGAAGACGCTGCGGGACGACCGGTGCATCGCCCTCCTCCACGGATGCACTGCCCGCTGGCGCGCCTTCCCCCTGCCTGCTCATGAGGCTCTACAGTCATCTCCCCCAGTGACTGATATCGCGCCCTTCTTGTGTGAAGACCCGAGCTCGAGGCGCGGGGTATCGCCGGGTCTTGTCCGGGCACGGGTGGCACGGACTGCAATCTTAGCAGAGCGTCGTGGTCATTTTCCGGACAGGCGGGCGCGTACGTCCTGCGCGCGTTTTGGCTTTGTTCGGGCTGCTTCCATCTGTCAGTTGTCATTGTCGATGGGCGGACGCGCGGTCGTATAAGGTCCCTGCCCCCCCAGCCCCGCCGCCAGGCCTTCTCTGCCAGCGAGGGTGCCCAGTCTGCTAGGATCCGGAGTCATCGCTGTCGCTCTTCGAAGACCAAAGACGCTTCCCGACATGTCCGACATGAACGCGACCGCGAACGCAGGCCAGCCGCCGTCTGGCAGCTCGCCGATGGCCATGGGTCTCGATCGTACGTTCGGGGCGCTGCTTCTTGGGGCATTCTTCAGTGTAATGTAAGTTCATCAGCTTGTCGTTCTTCGAGCGGCGGTGCTGACCGATATTGCTGGCATCGTTGGCAGCTTATATGGGATTGTCGTCCACCAGACGTATCGGTACTTCAGACTGTACCCCAAAGACGCAGTCTCGATACGGATTATCGTGAGTTCTCTGAGTTTGTATACTCGTGCGAGGTTATGCGGTCTGACAGCGTTGGCGTATGCTACTAGGTGGTGTCTCTCTTGTGGGTCGCCTCAGGAGCAGTGCTCTCTCGTTTTTTGGCAGAGCTGTCTGACCTCTGCACAGCATCCTAGAGACTCTGCAGGTTGCGTTCTCGATACATACGAGGTGGGCCCCGTTCTGTGCAGCGCGGCGGGCAAAGTGTCTTACCCAAGACTTTCAGCTATTTCTACCTGGTCACCAATTACTTCAAACCCGACGCGCTCGTGTCTATATCAGTGCCGTACGTCATTGCGATTTGACTGAGTATATATCATGGTCTGAAACGTTCGGCTTCTCTAGATCCGCCAACGTACGCAAATGTCTCTTCCCTTCCTCTTCACTAACCCGACACTTCGATATCTCTAGTTGATCGCAGTAACAGGGGTGAGTCTTTTGCTGAGTGGGTATGGACCTGTTGTGGGCTGACGGTACCGATCAGGCCTTGATCACCGCCATCTCACAATTGTGCGTGGACTCGCGTTCTGTGCGTCTGGAATTGTACACTAAGCCCTCACCTACAGGTTCTTCCTAAGACGAGTCTCGTTGAGTGCGTCCATGCATTTACCTGGTCTGTTTTGAGATGCGCTCATTGCTACTGTTGGCGTAGTTGCGTTCAAGTACAAGGTGGTCAGCGTGATTGCGGTGTGTGGATGTTCTCCGTGTCGTTTCGCCTGTGACTGACAGCTTGGCCAGATCGGGTTCCTCATTGCGGCCCTCGGTGAGTGGTCTCGGGTGAATGTAGAGTGATCATGGTCTAACCGAGTAATCGTCCTTCTCGGACTAGTGGGTGATACACGTTGAGTGCCAGACCATTGCGCGGCATCCACCTTTGAATGAACTGACTATCTCGACCTTTTGTAGTGCTTTCAATCTACGGGTACGTCATTCGCCGAGCGTGCTGAGGCTGGACATGCTCACGCCCGGATTGCGCTCTAGGTTCACGGAGAGGGCCATATCCGTCTACACCGGCAACGAATCGAAGGTGAGCTCTCACTACACGGGATCATACGATCGTGCCCTTACCGAAGCCCCCTTCCCAGTGGCTGCTTGCCATGACTTTCAGCGCTCTGACGATCGTGAATATACTTGTCACTGGCTCGCTGATCGCCGTGCTGAGACGAGCCCGGGAGAATGAGACGACGTACGCTGCTCCGGCATCTGCTCAAGTTCCCGTGCTCGCCGAGAATGCTCACTGTGGTACAGGAAAGAATCATATATCAACCTCTTTGTGATATATGTCATCAACACCGGTACGTATCGATCGTATCCGCAGTACAGCAATGAATCTGACGTCCGGGTCCGCAGGGTTTCTGATATTGTACCTTGTTCATCCTGACTTCGTGTGCGACGTTGTCCTGATATCCGTGCTTGCAGGATACTCGATGCTGTCTCCTTGATTCTAGTACGTTTCAGAGCCGTTGATTCCTGCAGCCTCATCATGCTCACCGCGCTCACAATAGGCTGTGTCGTTCGACGGCACCTTGTATTGGGTAGCATTCCATCTGGTAGCGGCGAGACGTACGTGCCCACCATACCTGTCTCGACTCGGACGCAAGTACTTCTCACACTGATCTGTGTTGCCAATCCAGTGTACACAAATACGCTTCTCTCTGTGTAAGTGCGCCTGTGTCGCAGGGTCCTTGCGTGCCGCTGGTCTCACTCGTTGGCTTTTGAACCCATCCTCGGCACTCAGACTCAACTCGCGCAAACTGAATATAAGTCGCGGAATGGACGTCTTCGACGCGGGCACCTATGGCTCTGGCATCATCACGCGCGCGACCCGCCTCGCCGCAGTCGAGCGTTGGAACGTGCCACAGGTATGGTGTTCCAAACCGGACTGTCAGTATCGGATTGCAGCTGACACGCTCGCTGTACACAGGTCCCCGACGATGTCCCCCCTCGATGATCGACATCAAAGTCACGACCGAGATAGAGGGTTCCGAGTTGGACACCGTCTCCCAAGCTGCGAGACAGATGGACGCGAAGGTCGGCCGTACGGTCGCGCTGGAGCCCCTTCGGCGCGGCAGTCGTGTGTAGCCCTAGTGATTGTTCTAGTATCTATATATCTGTATCGCTGTTTCGGTTACTGTAATTACACGTATGTATCGATTCCGAGGCTAGAGAGATGGAAGGGCCGGGCAAGGTGCAGTATAGTAGACACGTTTCCGTATTCGCGGCGAAGAGTATGTATAACATATAATGCAGTTGAGGAAATGGAAACACTTCCGTATCACTTATCTAGGAGTAGCAAAGAGGGAGCGAAAAGCGGAAGGGGAAACCATATGGAGCCAGAAATCAATCAGTACATACAGGGTATCACTGATCTTCACTCCTTCTGTAGTCCTGGGGCGACCGCACTCTCCATCCTCGCCTGCAGGTCCTTGATGGCAAGATCTGCGAGCAACTGCACCTGCGAGACAGATAGAAGCGGGCGGAGCGCGAAGGAGAGCGCCGCGGCGGAGAGCGAGTCGAGGCCGTACGTCGTCAGCGGGACGTCGATGGAGATGTCCGCCTCCTTCAGGTCGAGGACGCGGCAGACGATCTGCGACAGCGATGCCTTCTTGTCAGTCACGGGTTGCGCCTCTGCGGTGGCGTCGGCGGGGACCAGGTGGTCGTATAGCGGCGATGGGCCCATGTTGTCTCGCACGGCCTTCCAATCCAGGTCGGGGATGTACTGCCAGACGGGGCCGTCGTTCAGCTTTCTGATGCCGTCGCCGATGCAGTCGCATAGATCTGCATGAGGCGGTAGATCAGTCGTCTGCCTGCGCTCAGGAACATCGGAGGCGTACCTCGAGCGGTCATGCCCCATTTGATCATGTGCCGCACGCGACTGTTGTACGAGTCGTCGCTCAACGTCAAGACGCGACTATCCAGGATGAGAGGCGCGACGATGGAGAACGCGTTCCTGTACTTGCGCGTGAGCCCTGCTAACGCAGAGTTGGCGCTAGAAGGGAGGTCAGTTGCGCCGGTATGACAGAATGGGTAGCAAGTGACGTACGCGGCATAGCTCGTCTGACCAGGGTTCCCGAAGAGACCAGAAACGGACGAGAACGTGATGAGGAAGTCCAACGAATCGAGGTTTACGGTCTGTTCCAGAGCCAGGAACGCGTCGACCTTGGGCGTGAATGCGCGCTCGAAGCTCTCGGCAGTGTGCGAGTTGAGCATCCCATCCACCAGCAGAGCGGCGAGGAGAACGCAGCCACCGAGCGGCTTCGCGATGCTGCTGACGAGAGCGGCCATCGCGTCCTTGGAGGCAGCGTCGACCGCGACTGTTCGAATGTTCATGTCAGTCCTGCTCTTCAAGTAGATCAGGATCCGCTGAGCGATATAGTCCCCGCGCTTATCCAAGCTCTCCACGCCGGTGCGGGATGTGAGGATGATTTCGCGAGCTCCTTTCTGCAAGGGCCGTCAGCATGGTCACTCGTAAGCCCGAGCCCTACGTACCTCATACATCCACAACGCCATGTGGAGACCGAGACTTCCGATTCCGCCCACGAGCAGATACGACTTGGCCGGGTCAAAGAGATCGGGTGAGGGGGAGACCGTGCGCGGCAACTCGGCCATCAGGTCGGCCGGACGTGTATACTTGACTGGCAATATTCCGCGGCAGTCCACTGCATGACGTAGCGCGTCCCCAAAGGCCCAAGGATCGTTCTCGGAGAGAGACGCGATGCCCTCTTCCGGATGATTCCACAACAGCAGTCGTCCACGGGGGGCCAGTACAGCGCGTAGGACAGACGTTTCCTGCACGTCACGGGTGCCTGACAGGACGACGAAGGGTCGTTTCTCGTAGCACGACTCGAGTTCCGGGGCAGACAGAGACGAGGATGACAATACGTCGACGCCGAGGTTTGTCAAGACGGCCTGGATCTGAGAGCGGAGCTCGTCATCGGTGTCGACAAGTAGTACGCACTTTCCACGGAGACGTTCCGGCTTTGCGAATGATTGTACACCGACGGCCAGTGCGGCTATGGTTGCTGCTAGAATGGGAGGGCCGGCAAGATGGTCGTCGCCCGCGAAGATTCCGGAGGGACAGTCGACGAACGAGGCCCGGTGGACGGTGAGATGACTTGCAAGCGGGCTTGACGAGATACCAACCACACTCCTGGAGTCATCGCCGACAGCATGGCCTACATACGCCCAATGTGGACCAGCGCGTGATGTGACGGCCTCGACGCGCACGACGAGGTCGTCGGGATCCGTAGACTGGAAGAGGGAAACGTGGGATACCTTGCCGTTCTCAAACTTCCAAGGTTTCTCTAGGTCCAAAGGCACGTGTGTTGCGGGAGCGGGGGCAAGTTCGATGCGAGGCGCGGAAACAGCTCCCTCGGCGTCGACACGCATCTCGACGTCCTCGGTTTGTCTGAAGAGCAGCGATTTGGCAGCGGAGTGGCGCTGCGTGTCGGTCCAAGACGCGTCGAAGGCGACGATGCGGATAGTCCACACCGGGTACTCCTTGCGCAAAGATCTGGTGAAGCCTTGCGCAGCATCGCCGCTCAGGCCTTCCTCGGCGACGAGGAGCAACGACAGAGGTTGTAGAGGGTCGTACTCGGCGATCTGCTTCTGTACCTTGAGTTCCTCGCCTCGGACGTAGTCGATGAGCAGGGAGGGGGTCTCTCCTATGTTGGCATGGCCGTTGCCGTTGGGAAGTCCGTCTTTGTAGCTGGAAAGCGAGATGTCTGTCGGACGGTAGAGTACGTCGAAACGCTTGTCTAAGGGTTTCATACGATAGCCGTGGAGCGCGACAGTGAGACCATCGACAACGCAGATGGGAATTCCACGCTCATCAGCGATGGTGAAGTTGTAGGTGAGGGTGTCTGTATCAAAATACGGTCATCAGAGCGCGCCCTCAATCTACAACCTACAGTACACGCACCTGGTGTCCAGCTCACGAATGTAGCATGAGAGAACACGATTGAGGGGAACGGCCTGTTCTCGTACCCAGGACAAAGCCTGAATGCTCCGAGCCTTGACGGCAGATGATAGAGATTGGGATCGTAGTTGCCGGTCAGGGCCGGATGCACCGGGACGTGGATCGCTGCGTCCAAGATAGCGGGGTGGACGCGATAGTCCGAGCAGCTAGACAAAGGGTGCGGTGCATGAGTATCGTGCGTCTACAGACAGCTTTCCAGAACGGTACGCACTTGGGGATGTCCTTGTCGCCCCCGCGGATTTCGGCGAGAGCTTCGACAGCTCCGGCTACTCCCCTCCCCATGTAGCAGCGGCGGATACGACGATACATCGGCCCGTAGTTGGCGAACGAAGAAAGCTCAGCGTAGAATCCTATGCCACGCGCATGTCAGAACCGCTCTATGTCTGCATTGTGATGCTGGGCACATAACATACCGCTCATCGCTACGGGCTTCAGTCTGCCTCGGATCGCATCGAGATCTAGCGGAGCGACTCCTCTGTCCCTAATAGGCTCCATCGACAAGAATCCAGTAGCATGGAGGCGGTTGTACTGCAGAGTAGACAGTCAGTGAATGACTCGCTCTGTAGCGCAACGAGGTGGCCTTACCTGAATCGGCCAGGTCGCGGCGTAGTCTGTCGACGACGCACTGCTTACGCTCCATCTCGTACCTTCAAGCTTGACTTGCACCGGAACTGGGCGCTCCGAAGAGAGCGCGAGGAGGCCGTGGAACTGGACATCGTACACTTCGCTTGCACCGTACTCGAGAGCCTGTCGACGGAGTGCTAGTCAGTCGACATCTACTCGTCTATGCTCCGTGGCAACGTACCATCTCTACGAAGCCCGCGGCAGGCATGATAGGCTCCCCTTTGATGACATGGTCGGCGAGTCCAGGATGGGTGCGCACGTTGATCGCTAGCTGTGGGTAGTTCATCGGGCCGTTCCGGTGTTGTCTCTGGCGCGCGATCTCAGGGCTCGCCACAAACCACGGAATCGACTTCGGCGCGAATGGGTAGGCAGGGAGAGAACCGGTGAAGGACCGCGAGCCGCCGTAGAGGACGTCGAAGTCGACGCAGTTGTGTCCCGCTGTTGCGACTTTTCCGAGAGCGGTGAGGAACTCGAACACCTCTGCGCCGGGCTCGGGCGCGCGAGGACGGCGGAGCGGGCATGTGATGGCGATGTCTTCGCGGTCTCCGGTGATGGACTGCAGGTAGCTGGTGAGGACGGGGTGCGGCCCGATCTCGACGAACGTCATCGTCTTGTACTTTGCGGACATCGCGGAAATCGCCTCTTTGAATCTCACTGGCCCGATCGTACCGTCCCAGTAGTATTGCGCGTCGAAAGCCCCCGTGAACGCCTGCCCCGTCATCGTCGAGTAAGCCGCGACGGTGGGTGTGGAGACGTTGTGGCGCGAGAAGACCACGGCAAGGAGCTTCTCGAGCTCGTCGCGGCAGAGGTTCATCATCTCGGAGTGTACAGGTACGCGTGTCTTGAGCTTGCGCGCAAAGATGCCCGCAGCCGTTGCTTTCGCGACCGCGAGGTCGATGTGGGACTCTGCCCCGGAGAGCGTGACCGCGTTAGAGGTGTTGAAGCATCCGACCTCGAGGACCCCCTGGCCAAGCTCCGTCTGCACCTCTTCGATGATCGTGCGCGCATCCTTCGGCGAGCATGAGACAGCGGCCATCGTACCCTTGGCTTCCTCGACCAGCGACAAGGCGCGCCCTCGCGCAATGGCGAGCTCGAGAGCGGCGGCCTTGGACGCGGCGCCCGACGCCGACAGTACGGCAGTCTCTCCCGCAGAGTGCCCGACGACCGCGTCCGGGCGCACCCCCACCGCGGCAAGCGCGTCGACAAGCGCGAGCTGGAGCATGGTTAGCGCGGGCAGGGTGATTGCGATGGGCCACGGGTTCCCCAGGGTGTCTGACGTCTCCGCATGAGTATCGGTGAACAGCCCGGTCGTCTCGATGAGCGAGGCGCCGACGACGGACGCGTAGACTTGGTCCAGCTCCAAAATGCTCTCGCGGAATGGGGCGCATGCTCCAAACAGCTGGCGGCCCACTGCAGTACGGGAAAACGGCGGTTAACTCGGAGTGCGCGGGGACGCGGCGGGGACTCACTCTGGAAGTGCTGTGTGCCTTGGCCGGAGAACACGAACACGATGGGCGGACGCGCTTTCGGCGTGATCACAGGCTTGCTGAACTTGGACGTCTTGGACGGCGCCAGGACGGAATAGGAGCGCCAAGTCATGGAGCGTACCCGCCGCCCGTAGATCCGCGCTAGTGCAGTCTTCTCGCTGGATGCGCTGGCAGTGCCAAGTAGGAGATCGCCTACCGCTGTCGCCGATCGCGGAGACAGCCCGGAGGCGAGCAGCAGGGCGGGCGGCTCTGTTCCTTCGGTCCAGAACGCTGTCGGGGGCAATGCCGGAGGAGGACCCTCGACGACGGCGTGGCCGTTCGCGCCACCGATGCCTGAGCTGGTCATCGCTATCAAAGATCGTCCGGTGTCCCCGCGACATGACAAAGGTTCGGGCTCGACGGGCACTCGGAGACGGTACTGAGACCACCGAATAGCAGAGTTTGGTCGCGTAAGGTTGACGTTGGGCGGGACGACTCCCCGCTCGAGCATGCCGCACACCTTGCAAAGGGATGCGAGGAAAGACGTGATTTCGAGATGTCTACAAATCAGGGTCGATTAGTGAGTATGGGTCGAATGCATGCTCGATACAAAAATGTCTTACCCGATGTTGCCCTTGACACTACCAAGCAAAAGCTCACCGTCGCGCTGGAACTCTGCGCCGACCCAGTTGGCTTCTGTAGGGTCTCCCTGGGCGGTCCCTGCGACGGTTGATGCGGTTGGTACAACTAGTCGAGATGATAGAGGAGGCACAACTTACCGGTGGCGTGGAGTTCGAGGAAGTCCACTTCTTGTGGTAGTCTGTCGGCCTGTCGGAATGCACGAAGCATAGCGTCGCGTTGAGCTACGGCTGCGGGTGCGTTTGCTGGGACTAAGGCTCCTGATGAGTTCACTCCCGTCCCAAGAATCTGTAGGATGTGAAAGATGGGTATCAGTCAATGAGGAGGACTACGTACGGTTCCGTAGATATGTTCATGATCGCGAAGTGCCGCGTCTAGAGGTTTGACCACAATGACGACAACACCTTCCCCACGGCCAAAGCTATCGAGAAGACGTTTGAGAGCGATCGTACAGCCACATTCTGAGAGCGAACTGACCCGTTCGCGGAGACATCGAAGGGCTTGCATTTGCCATCAGGGGATAGAATGCCGCCCTGCGTGTATGTGAGCCATTCGGTGAACCTGTCGAGATGCCGGTGGTCAGAAGACAAAGAGTCAGTCCATCAAAAGCGATCAATACCTGTGGTTCATCTGGCAGCCGCCAACAACAGCTGCATCGCACTCGCCATTGCGTATTGCTTGCACAGCGAGATGCGTCGCGTACATGCTCGAGCTGCATGCGGTATCTAAAGGAACGGTGGGTCCACGGAGATCGAGGTGATACGACACCCTATTGGCAACCATGGAAGGGACGTATCCGAATGAGCTCGTTGCCTCTGCGTCGTCCTGCCAAATGCAAATCAATTTGTGTATCACACCGCCAATTGAAGGAGACTCACATGGCCAGAGACGGAGAAAATATCGTGCGCAACTCCTGACATATAGCATCCGATGTTTTTACCCTTATAGTCTATCCCCGAGTCGTATAGACTCAGAAATGTCGCTTCGATGAGCTTGCGAGTACTGAGTGGCATGAGACGCGCATCCTTTGCAGTGACACCGAGCTCCATGTGGTCGAACATCTCGACATCTTTGAGGAACGCGCCGGTGTCTGCGAGGACTTGACCAGTTGCACGTCCTTTGATTCTAGACAGGGTGGCATTGATGTCAGCGTATACTCGTCAGCTACTTGTACGCGCTGGGCATACTTCTCGATATTGAATCTGCTAGTGGGAATAGGCTCATAAGCCTCGCCCTTGTCCAAGAGGAAGTCGAAGAACGACTGGTAGTCGAGATCCGCATCGGCCCACTTGCCGCTCGGAAGTTGGGCCGCAATGCCAACCTAGACATTCATTGGATGGAGCCAGTAATGAATACCAATTAATGTACGCACTATGGCAACAGATGGCGGACGTGAGGTTGAGTCGCCCATCATGGTCACTGGATTGAGAGCCGCTGCTCCGACGATTCTCTCATTCTCTTATACTGAGAGGCCATTTGAGATCATTTCGGAGACCCCGGGCACTCGTCCTGGAAAGAATGAGATCTAAATCCTGCTACTGTGCATCCCTCGGATATCACGGCGATGTATGCATGTTCCCGTACCCGTTTGTGCACGGCGCCAACACGCTTGGCACGTGGGCGTGCTGGACATCCTTGTTGCTTGATTGCCGTAGGCATGAGGTGTGCGAGCTGGTTCCGATTCCTGAAAAGAATGAGTTAGTATGAAGTCACCTGGAAGTAAGTACCATGTAACGACACTCTTCGATCACCTTTCCTCGTGCGCGGTTCCCGCGTGTCTGATTGGATCAACTCTCATACTTCAATCGTCCTCCTCGCCTTACCACTTTTTGCGCTTTCTCTCGCTCTGCTCGTCTCCCTTGAATGTATTGCTCCCCATATCAAAGATGGAAATGCGGGAGACCGTGATGGTGCCACGGACTCAACCCTTGCCATTAGACCAATAACATATGAAACATGCAGCATGAGCGTACTCCGTGAGTTTAATGAAGTGATATCTCACCGATGAGCGCAACACAGGTACCTAGCGTCGGAAGCAGTCACGGTGAGCGAGCGAGGCACGTTGACCCTCGAGTCCGAGACGCTGGTGGGACGTCACTTCAGCAAGTTACGATGTCACACAGTCACAGAGCGGCTTCCCATTGATCCGCTTCGCGGAGCCTTCGACACGCACAGCCGCGCACTGATGTTTTCGCCGCCAATCATGGATACACTGCCTTCTTGAGATTGTTGCCTATCCGACCGAGGGTTGATGTCGAGACACGAGGTAGGTAACTTCTCTTATGGGATGCCCTAATTGCTGAATACAATGATTTGGCCAGGCGAACAGCGTCGCGACCTGATATCAGCCGAACGAGTCAGGCCTACTTACATACATATGCCGTGCGTGAGTGCACTGTACATATCTGGTCAGCCTAGTCTGAAATACGAAGATCGCAGTCCATCGCTCATCAGCCCATGATCAACCCTCCCATGCATCTATGAGGCACCATGTGCTCTGCATGGGCGTTGTATAGTCTTCCATTTGATATACACCCAACCCATCAGGTCAGAGCAAGTCAATAGGTACATATCACGTCCCCTTTCATCGCCTGGGCGTTCCGACATAGCTTGCCACGGCCAACTCTCACGGAGGAATGGATCGCCCTGGTCGGCAACCTCAACGGGCACGGCGGGCAACGGTGAAATCCGTTCGAAGGGAATTAGTTGAGACAATGGTGTGACTCACAATAATTCCCACGACGTCGATCAGGCTACCACCCGCAAGAATACTTTACATTCCCCATTGACTGCTAGAACAATGTCCCTTGGCCGGAAATCTTATGGGTATCGGCGTGAGGGCACTGGAGGGGAATTCTTGTAAAATACTATATATCTCAACAAAGCCCGATCATGGCAAAGGGAGGCGTTTTTCGTTACAAAGGATTTACTAAATTTCGGACCTATGCTACAAAAACAGGCCATTGAAATCGGTGGGATGTAACGTGCCATAAGGACGCCATTGGAATTTCCTTTGGTCAGGCAGCCGTTAGCCGTTGTCAAGTTTACCATGGTCGGGCTTTGCTGAGATATATGATATTTCCCAAGTATTTCCCTCGAGTGCCCTCGCGCCGATACCCATAGGATTTCCGGTCAAGGGACATTGTATTGACTGTCACAGGGGAATGTAGAGTATCCTCGCGGGGGGCAGCCTGATCGACGCTGTGGGGAATATCAAGTGTCACAACAATGTCACAACTATTTCCCTTCGACCAGATTTCACCGTTGCCCGTCGTGGGGGGGGTTGATGAAGGGCGCTTCACCCGCCAGCCGTTCGGCGCTTTCTGGGTGTTGATCAACGGTAAGCCATCGCTTTTCTGGCGGAGATCAACCCAAGATCAACTTGAGGTTGCCGACCTGGGCGTATCCCAACACGCACCCAACATCAGCCGCTGTCTCCTTCTGGCCTAAGTAAGTCGACAAGAACGTCGATCTCGTACCCCGTCAAACTGTCACTCATTCCCTCGTCCGCGGTGCATAAGAACTTTCAATTCCCAAGCATCGCCCGGACGTACCCCGCCTTCGCCATCATGACCGACCAATACACTCCCTTGGACAAAATCGCTCAGGTTCGTTTGTCCTTTGCGACCGTCGATTCAAGGACTCTCTGACGTGTTGGCTTTCTGAAACCAGATCCATGAGACGGCTCACCGGGCCTTCTATGCCGACAAGGCGAAGTCTGTGGCTTTCCGAAAAGAGCAAATCGCGCAGATAGGCTATCTAATTAAAGACAACGAAGAACGTCTGAAGGAAGCCCTGAAGCTCGACCTTGGACGTCCTCATCTCGAAACCGAACTGTACGTGACTCTCGTCTCCGTCTCAGCACCTTGTACTCGTCCGCTCAGTGCGCAATTGCGCTGTGCTTCCGTCGTTCCCAGCTACGAGTTCGGACCCGTGTTCAAGGAAGTCCGCCTCGCATACGACAATGTCGAGCGGTGGACCCAGCCGCAGAGCGTCGACTTCAACATCTCTTACTGGGCCATGGGTCCGAAGCTTCAGGCGGAGCCGAAGGGCGTCGTCCTCATTGTCTCCGCTTACAACCTCCCGTTGTTTTTGACACTCAGCCCTCTGGTGCGTGTTCCGTTCGCTTCGGCCGGATACCCAGGATGTTCATAGCTCTTCAGGCGAGTGCGATTGCAGCAGGGTGTGCGGCTGTCATGAAGCCGTCCGAGGCCAATCCGCACATCAACAAGCTGCTTGCCGAGCTCCTACCCCAGTACTTGGATTCCGACTTGTACCATCTTGTTCAGGGCGGGGTCCCTGAGATGACGAAGGTGCGACGATTTTCTCGGTTTCTTCGAAGGTTCCTGACCTCTGGTCCCGTAGGTGCTTGAGCTCAAATGGAGTCACAGTGAGTATTGCGACACGTTACCAGAGTACTATGCCAAGCTGACATTCTTTCAGTCATGTACATCGGTAAGTGGGTGTATGGAACGCCTATGCCATGTCTCTAACTGGATGCCGCAAGGCGGTCAACATGTGGGGCGCATCATCGCGCTCGCCGCGGCGAAACACCTCACCCCCGTTACCCTCGAGGTCAGTCGTTGCTGGATCCTTGTCATCCCCATACTCACAACGTTGCTCCCAGCTCGGCGGTCAGAACCCGGTGGTCGTCGATCCCAAAGTCGACGTGAACATGACTGCCAGGCGTGTGCTCTGGGGTCGTTTCGGAAACGCCGGCCAAGCAAGTCGCGTCTTCCCTACCATGATATGGTTCTCACAGCTTCATTCCGCAGGTGTGCACAGCGCCCGAGTACATTCTGGTTCCCCGAGACTTCCAAGAGACACTAGTTGCGGCGCTTAAGGCAACGTGAGTTCCCATCTCGGATGTACTAAGTAACCGGGTGCTGACCGCGCGCAGATACGATTCGTTCTATCCAGACGGGGCGGAAAACTCTGACTCCTTTTCCCGCATCGTGAACGAGCAACACACTACCCGTATCAAGGGTCTACTCGACCACACGAAGGGAGAGATCATCCGCGGTGGTCAAGTCGACATCGCTAGCCGCTATGTTGCGCCGACGATCGTCAACAACGTCTTACCCGATGACTCTCTGATGAGCGAGTGAGCGTTCTCTCCTTGTGTGCTGTTCCTCGGCTTCACTCAACTCCCGCTTCGCAGGGAGATTTTCGGTCCCATTCTGATGATCGTGCCTGTGAACGACGTGGATCAAGCGATCTCATTCATCAGAGCAAGGTGCGCAGCCTGATGGAGATGCATGAAATCAGACTACGGCTCATCGTGCCTCCGTACAGAGATCATCCTCTGTGCCTTTACGTTTTCTCTCCGGACAAGAAGTTCCAAGAGAAGGGTCAGTGTCGTGCTATTTACTATGTTTGGCTGTTCTCACCCGCCTCGCTGGGCACTTACAGTGTTCTCCAACACCAAGAGTGGGGCTGCGCTCGCGAATGAGGTCGTGATCAGTCCTGCAGTCCCTGGCTTCCCAGTCGGAGGCGTCGGCGCGAGTGGTTGTGAGTAGCGAAGCTGTTCGAGCATCTCGTATTTTGCTCATAACGTTTTCAGACGGATACTACGCGGGAAAGCACGCGTTTGAACAGTTCACCCATTGGCGGGTGTCCCTGGACAGCCCGAGCTGGTAAGTCTCCCCCTCTCTACTACGTAGGATATGCTTACGACGCGCAACAGGGTCGACACATATGTCTTCGGGTTCCGCTTCCCGCCATACAAGGACACCTACAAGAAGTACCTGGGCTACCTGTACCCCTCGCTGCCACCCCGGCCGAAGGGACGCACGGCAGCGAAGTCGAGGTGGGCCTTCTGGCTTGTGTTCGCGCTCATCGGCGCCGCGTCTGGCTTGCTCACGAAGTATCGACTCCCCAAGCCACAGCTGAAAGCATGAGAGTGATTGGGCCTCTGTTTCCAATACGTAGCACGGTCTAAAAAACTCGCGCAACCATCGTTCCATCTTCCTTTCTCTGCTATCACCATACCAATGGGTGATCTGTGCTGCATGCTCATTCAACGATGATGTCATTGGTAGTCTACTGTACGGCTTCTGTAAGGCACCTGCATGTAGGCTTCCTCCGGAGAATGATGATCCATATAAGCACATCTCGGCGGTCCGGCCCAAGCTGACCGCGTACATTTGCAATACCGACGCTGCCCCGTGTGAGCGTTGAACGAGGTTGAGCGTCGGCCATACCGTACAATGCTCTCCACGTTTGAGAACATCACAGTCCTAGATTGGATCGCAAGGCTCTAGCGTGACTGGTCGTTTGCTCCATTGGGCCCGCTTGGGGCCCGCGGGGTCTCAGGCTCCGCCGGCGACGTCGGTAATCTCCCGTGTCTCCGTATCAGTAGGTTCATGCTATTACTGGTAGAACATGATTGTTGATAATGCATTGATCTCACTGTGTAGTATGAGTAGATCATGGAAACGTGCTGAGTGCCAGTTCTTATGCAGCACCACTGCGCCGCTGCTACTGGAGAAGGTGACCGTATACTCGATTAAATGGACAATGTGGGCCCCATATGCGTTTCACCGCTCAGAATCAGATGGAGGAGTTGTTAGAGGTTGACGTTGGAGGAGGAGGAGGAAGAGCGTGGGTAGAGTTCACGGGCTAGTGGTCCACGTCGATTAGTCCATGCCTGTTCGAAGATGTGACGTGTGACACATTGGCAATGAACTGCCACCGGGTTGAATATTGATTGCTCAGCCTCCTTTGTCCGGACCACGAACTATGATCGATGATCCCGAATCTCTCGAGCTCCTACGCATGCTACTTATGTATGTATCATACATGCTGATGCTGCCAGCTTCTAGCGGTGCTCGCGTACTAGCGCATTAGATTGATGCCGTGCTACTCCTGATCACACGCCCGGATGGGCCATAGTGATCACCGGGCCCGAACGCTCAGCGAGCGATGCAGCAAATATGTCCTTTCATACATATGGATGTACGACGCCGACCGTATGGAGATCTTGCCGAGAACTCCCTCCCCCACGTCTTCGAAAGATCGCCCACCTTTCCTCCCCTTCTCTTTCTCAGAACTCCCTCAAGCTGAACGACAATCATGTCCTCCGGGTCTACAGCGCCGGCTCTTCCTCCAGCCCCGCCGCTACCCCCAAATATCGCGCTTCTGTACGTCTCATACCGCTGGTCTTGTCTACTTGTCTAGAGTGTCTCGCTGACCGACGTGTGTTGTGTAGGGCGGGTCCACAGGTTAGTCTCAGCGCTGGCGCGTCCGAATCCCGCGCCACATACTGAACGCCTCTACTGCCGATTCAGCTGCTCGGGTACATGTTCGCTTGGGGGCTACAAGGAGTTCTGAGTGTACAATGTTGTGAGTACCGTCAGCTTCTCCCATATCTTCAAAGAACCCACACGGTCCCCATCCAGATATCTACTATCTATACTTCCCGAAGGACCATCTCGCCCTCAAAGCCCTCGTATGGGGAGTCTTCATCTGGGAATGGGTCCAGATGGGGCTCGTCACACAAACAGCATTTGACATCGATGTGTACCATTATGGCGACATCGGTAGCTTGACGGCCTTCCACTCGACTTGGTTCAGTGTCCCAGTCATGTCAGCCGTCGTATCTTTCGTCGTCCAGTGCTACTTTGCGTGGAGAATATGGGTGCTTTCTCGCTCGAGAATCTTAGTGGGAGCCATTCTCTTTGTAAGCCCACGCTCCTCCAAAACTGTCTTGCGGCTAGTCTGATGGATATGCAGCTTTCATTCGCGCAAATGGTTCTCGGTATCGCTGGCGGAGTCACAGTTCGTTGATTCTACTATTGTCTCTCACCTCGCCGTACTGAACGGTTCATAGCTCGCCATCATCGATGCGAACGCAGTGGAGGCGTCCGTGAATCGACCCATTGTCGCTGTAAGTACCTGTTTCCTGGCTGGACTCGTGAGCGATGCTAAAATTGGAGGACAGTCTGGCCTCATTATCGCAACCGTCGTCGATGTCATGATAGCTATTGCCATGACATTCTTGGTATGTCTGTTCACCTGCTGTGTACTGTCTCAGCCTCATGCGGATATTATCTACCAGCTTCTGCGAGCAAAGTCCGGTATCAAGCAGTCAGACGATATCGTCAACCGCCTCGTGAGGCTTATCATCGAAACCGGAGCATTGACTGGTCGGTTCCTTTCATTCACTGTGTCGCGCCCCTCGTTGACTTATCGTCACATAGCTTCTGTCGCTCTCCTCTACGTCGTCGTCTTTATGGTCGACACGGTCAGTACTATTTTCTGCTTCCCTCCATTCAAACAGTTTCACTGACCCGGCGCCCATCTCACAGCAAGATCTTCTCTTTGAATGCCCGTGAGTAGTGCAGCATCAGATCCATGCGTGCAGTCCACTCACGCCTTCCCACAGCGCGTTGATCCTTCCGAAGCTCTACTCAAACACGCTTATCGTCTCCCTGAACAACCGCGCGTTCGTCCGCGGAGCAATTTCCAAGACTCTCACCGAGACCTCCTCCGGCAGTCGCGGCACGGTCCCTTCAGCGATCAGCCGCACGCTCGTGCGTGAAGACGGCCGGCCACCGCTGCGCGGAGAGCGCATGCACGGGGTGCAGATCGACGTGCTCGAAGAGCGCTACGTTGAACTCACGCCGATGGAGATGCATCGGGGAAGATACGGCGACGATAAGGTCTGATTCAAATTGTCCACGAAGGCGTTGGTCACGATACGCGTTGGACGGCGGCTGTGGGTATGAATGGCTGATGAGGTATACCATGACGGTTATAAGTTATTGATGGTGAAACAGTACCCCTCCTTTGGTTGGTAACATGTACTTTGCTCGTAAAGTGTTGTTGTGAAATACGTCCTATACTAATGATTAACAATACTGTACTGTTCACACGTTCGATGGTGTGTAGGGTATAGGTACCATTCAACGTGCGGACTCTGAAGGGCTCGAGTCGATGCAGAAAATGATCAATTCCTCACCTCACGTTTGGCATGGCAGCTGTCAACCAGCATACACTGTTCATGCTAGCAAGCACACGTATTTCACCCCTGATTGCTGCTGACAACGGAGTCAGCCTCTTCAACGTGATCAGTATCGCCTCCAGGTTCGATGCAACCAGGCGCTGCACATTCGCAATTGCGAACGCGATCACTGCAGCTCGCTACTGGTAACCGCGTATTACATAGCGATGGATTCCATCTGTCATGAGACGATCACATGAGTACAACCGACTGTACAGTACCGAAGAAGAGCGCGAGGTGTCACAACGTGAGTGGGTGTCGGGGGACGGGGGGACGTCGGACTACTATCGCTGGTCCTCCAGGAACCCGGCGGCACGCCACGCTGCCAGCCAGCGCGTGGTGATGTCCTCGTCGAGGTCGGGTAGGTGCTCGAGCGTGACGGAGGCGGCGCACGCCTTGTCCGTGGATAGCCCGATGAAGTGCGTCATCTCGTTTCCAGTCAGGAAGTGGCGCGTGCAGAAGAAGCCGAGCAGAATTAGGGAGGGGTTACGCCGGATAGCTTGGATGTACTCTGCGCGAGACAGTTCTGTTTGAAAGCGCGAGGGAGTAAGTGGAGGATTTGAAAGCAGCGAGGGCAGGCGGAGAGGGGGAAGCGTACCTGCGGCCATCGACCGAGCGCTGCGAGAGAGCGCACCGACCCACTCGTCGTAGGGCACGAGCGGCATGCCGAGCTCTTCGCCCACGGAAGCAAAGAGTGTGCGTAGACGTGGCGGACGGGGATGCACGAGATGCAAGATCACCTCAGGAGATGTGCGCATCTCGATCAAGGCCCGGGCGGCAGGGTCGTTTGGCACGAATGCTGCTTCCTAGACAGAAGATGAAGGTAGATAGCATTGGCCAGGATGACAAGCCGAGGAAAATGAATGCTCACACCGTCAATATCAGGAAGACAGTTGGTCAGGAACGCAGACTTGACCATCGCCGGGAACCATTCGTCCGAGTTCCAGTAGCCGTCTCGGTGGCCGCAGATCTGCGCGAGGCGCACGATCTGTATAGAAACGTTCGTAGACTCCGCAATGCTTAGCAGTATCTGCTCGCCAACCCATTTTGACTCTCCGTAGCCCGAACCCATTGCCGAATTTGGCTCCATGGGTTCTTCGGGGACCGGTGCAGGAATCTCGCATTCTAACGAAAGTCAACATGAGGGCGACATCGGATTGAACGAGTTTAACTCACGTCCGAAGACCGTGATAGAACTGATGTACTGAACCTTGGGAGGCTCTGTATAGGGGCAGCTGATCGCGAGGTCGACAAGGGTCCGGAGTGCTCTGAGGTAGACGTCGAATGAATCGACGGGCAAGTTGAAGTTTACCCGCCATGCTAGAGCGTGCCCACAGTTAGTCAGCAATGCAAGTCACGGTAGGGAAAGACAAACGAAGACATACCGTTGTGGATCATATATGTCACTGATCCCCGAATCTACGATAATGTTCAAAAGCTCTGCATGGAGCAATCAGCGACAAGGTAGAGAATCTCTCACCTCTTCAAGAAGAGTTGGCTCGATACCCAGCCACGGCGCGCCAAGGTCTCCCTCAACCATGATGAACCGCTCAGAGTCCAAGATGGTCTCATCGAACTCCCTCTCGCGGAAGGCGGCCTTCTGCCGCTCGAGAGCTTGAGAACCACGGCGATTCACGGCGTAGATCTTTCCGATAGTATCTTCGCGCAGGAGGTTCTCGAGGAGGTCGCTGCCGAAATTGCCCGTCGTCCCGGTGATTAGGACGACGTCCTTTCCGGTCTTTGGGCGTGGCCGAAGCGACGGCGGGCGCGAAGGTATGTCGGCGCTGTACCTCGCCGCCATCCTGACAAGTTCGTCCGGCGAAGCCGAGGCGGTTGCTGCGTGCATGTGTCCGTCGATGATGGCCTCCATGTTGATGGTTGAGTTCGTAAGCGGAGGCAGACGCGGACGCGGAGTGAAGGGGAGACTTAGACTGACTTTGTATTATGATGATATATAACCGAATACCATCATGCATCCGAGAACGGTAGTCCATTGTTTTACACCGTGACATCGGCCGCCGGAACACAGCTCGAACTCCTATCAGTGGGCCGCAGCGCGCGGGATTGTTGGGCACATCTCCCGGAGATATCTGGCATTCTCGTCGATGAAACGCATCAACACTGCCAACAGCTCATTACAATACAGACAACCTACGGGGTCTCTGGGGTCTGCGCCCGGCTTAGGCCGGCTCAGGCTGAGCGCCGACCTCAGGATAACGTTGAGGTTGCAGTCAATTGTGCGGCCTGCCAGGTCTGCTAAGGGAGTCAGTGTACAACAATGCTCAGGACGAATGTTGCACGCATTCACGCGTGAAACACAAACACGTTTCGACTGCGACGACCTTACTCTTTAGATATGTACCAAGCACCCTCGTCTCATGGACAAGAGTGCTTAGACGCATACCAGACGATTCTGTAGAACTGTATGTGAGTAGGGGCAGTATCATGGTGAATATGATGGAAAGCCTGTACGCCAGAAGAAGTTGCACGCGCCTCATTTCCGTTGATATCTGAATGGGCCCACGATGGCTCTCTCTCTTTCATCGTCTATGCGCCCCGGTCACCTGAGCTACGAGACAGACCTAAGGTCGGTCCGCAATGCGCATTCTTCGGACCCGTTAGCTTTTCAACACAGCTACTCTGCACCAGAGAGCGGGAAACATACTGTTTTGATGCTGTTAGCCCGCTGTGAGCTCAGGAAGCACCCCTTGGGGCCGAGTTGGTAAAGGGTATTCATCACCAGAAACACTCATATACCGTCTGAGTACTTAGCAGGATATGCGAGGACACAACCTTTTACACAGAGCGCGTGGTGCTGGGATTTAAAGAACTTTGTCACGGAGGACTGAAACTATGGCAGAGGACTAGGCTCGTTCCCAGCCGGTTGGGTTTCATACTCCGCAGTGAGGATCCCGATGCTATTCATACTCCGCTGATCTTCTCAGTTCTGGGTCAACTCGCCTACCGACTCGGACTGGGGACGAGTCTAGCGAGGACCGGTAGCATGACTCCCGGCTCTTGTGCCTATAGCCCTCGTCAGCAGCCCATCAAAACGCCGTCGTAAGGACCATCGTGGTCGTTGGCATCGCCAACGAAGATATTGGGTACCGTTCCTATGATGCATCTGGAGTCGGTGTTGTCTTCACCTGGGAAGAGCATGGACGATCCCAGTCGTTAGCCGTATGAACTCAGAACTCAGAACCTCTGCACGCCAACATACCTGGGCAAACAAGCCATTCACCCGATGCCTGGATGTGGACCTCGCCGGAAGTATGACGATACCCGAGGAACCTTCCTGGGAGGATCGGCACGATGTCCTTCTTGTTGTTGATATGGGTGATGGATATCGGGAGCGAGTCGACCCAGGCAGCAAACTCGGGGTCTCCTACGCGCGGCATCCCATACCCGACGAAGCGCACCGTGATATCAGGGATTTGCAGGTGCAAGAAGGCGGCGTCGATGACTCCGATGGCAGCGCCTGCAGAGTTCATATGTCAGCGGTTGCACCGGACGTTTGAACGTCGATCACACCGGCTTACCGAGTGAATGACCGGTGACGGTCACTTTCTTCGATCCATACTTGCTGAGCGCGCTCTTGACGGCGGCCAGAACCGCGGTAGCCGATCTGAATGCATTGGCATGAGTGATAAGAAGATAGCGGAGTTTTCAACGCTATGGTGAGGGCTCACCTGGCCTGGGAGCCCGAGAATCCGTCATGTGCAAGGACCTTGTTGCTCACACCCAGGAACAGATCCGCGTCCAAGGGATCGAGAATGATGTCGCCGTCGGTGAGGGCCGGGATGCTACGAGAACGAATACGCAGTGAGCCCGTGTCAAGGGTGCCATCTGAATCTTCTCGCAGTCAAGCACGACAAGTACACACATCTTATCCCCATCGGTACCCTGGTGCCCAACAATCACTTCTCCCAAGGTCGGGTCGTACCCAACATACCCTAAGGACCAATGAATCGTCAGCGCTCGGCATTCGTTCTGCATTTGTATACGAGGCCGAGACCGCATTGAGATAGGTACACACAGAATTGGGTGACGATTCCATCGCCGCCGGCCGCGACAGGCTTGAACTGGGAGTTCGCCTGGCAATTGGCGCCGCAGTTCCACGCGCGCGTCGCCTTGGGCGTGCAGTACGCCGCGCTCGCATAGTACGTGTACGGGCGGAAAGACGACACCTGCGTGGTGCTGAGCGGAGTGATCCCCTGCCGCTTCTCGAGCGCGGGCAGCGCTGCCGCCTGCGCGCAGAGCGCGGCGAGGAGCGCCAGCACGGTACTGATCTTCAAGTTTGGAGGCGCGAGCATGGCCGATATCGACGATTGGAGAGCCCGTACGGCGTGCCGGGAAGGGAGAGAGCAATTGCTCAGTGATTTGCAGGGACGGCGGGCCACGGCGCGTGCGGGAGCGCGAGTTCGTGCTCTTATACCGGGCTCCCAGTCCTCGCTGATGCGAGGCTCGTGCTGGTCATGTTCACGTTCATGCTGAGGCTGGTCATCAGATTCCGATTAGCGGGGCAATATCATTCGTGCCCGGGATCCGGGAGGCAGCCTGAGGGAGTGATGGAAGCGTGGATGTACTCTGGCTGGGCCAGATCAGCGGGTGTCCTTTGCAGGGACGAGGGCAGGTGCACACAAACTGCGATGGCCGGTCAGCTAACACTATCTGGCAAGCTGAAGGCACGCACCTCTCGAGCTGGGTAGCCTTGGCAACCCGTATGTCCCGGACTCGCAATGGAGTACTAGTAGAGTGCGAGGCTGATAATGGAGGTGTTGTATTGCCGTGTAGAGACGATAGGCTTGTGGTGAACGCGGGGATATACGTGATGTTCCCAACGAGATGTTCGTTATAGAAGAATTGACGTATGCATCGGTTGAGCGTAAACTCATGGTGGGTGATCAGATGAGCAACGCCGAGACTTTGAGCGCCCGCTAAGTGTTGAATGCGCACGGACCAGGTACGGCCCCCGGTGGCGTCTCCAGTTACCGGAGAATGTCGTTGTCATTGATTCAACTTCAAGATTCGCTGTGATGAGTGGTGGGGCGCGAGCCCAGGTATGTAGCTATACATGAACTAAAAGTGCAAGGATTGCCAACAGCTACCAGGTGACACGATATCAGACCAGACGGTGCTTTAGTCTCGGACTCTTCGGGGATCCCACCGACTGTCGGTGACTGTGACTCCTACCAAGAATCTTACAGACCTTGCATCATCCAGCAGAATACTGTCGGCCTCCGGCATAAACGTCTACATATGCACGTCGCGCTCCACTGCGAGGCCGTCATGCGTAAGGCGGTATCACTCGTGCCTGGAATCGAAACGACTACATACACCGGCGACGCACATTGATCTCGAGACACGCGTAGCACCTATGTAGGTCCGCTCTACAACAGACAAAACATGAGTACACCGTCATAAGGTCCTGGGTGATCGAAAAGATTGAAGTCGAGCAGGATATTAGCGTCGCCTGCTGTACACAGCAAATTAACGCGGTCATGTCCTGTGTGTTGATGCGTCACTTCTGCGAGCAGGAGGGAGGTTTTACAAGAACGGACTTACCGGGACAGCTAATCCATTGGTTGACCTCGTCGATGTGAATCTCTCCACTGATTTGACGAAAAGTGAGCAAGACAGGGGGTAGGACGGGAACTAAGTCCTTCTTGTTGGCGATGTGGTTCACTTCGATGCCGAGGCTGTCGACCCAGTTGACGAAGGGTAGATCTCCCACCTAAACAGGAGGTATGGTGAGCACTAGCGGGCATAGGTCGACGTTAGAGCCATGCATGGACGCACTCGGGGTAGCCCATAGCCTACGAAGCGCACCGTCGCTTCAGGGACATGCAGCCGGAGAAAAATGGCGTCGAGCAGAGAGATGGCAGCCCCTGCAGATCGCATCAGTACATTCCAAACAGGACATGAACAGGAGACAGACCAAGTGAGTGTCCGACAGTCGTGACTTTCGTTGTATTAAACTCCTGCATTGCGTTCTTGACAGCGGTTAAGATGAAGTCATGGGTACTAGAAGATATGCGTATGAATATCCGTACACCACACCGAATAGCGATACCGACGCTAATTGTTCCAAAGCGAAACCATTATGGACAAGAGCGAGCGGCGGGACACCGGGAAACAAGTGCGGGTCCAGGGGTAGCGGTAAAGTATCCGCATCAGTCAGAAGAGGAACGCTAGAATGCATCTATGAGTTGAAGCCTAGATTTGTACTGCAGTCGACAGACTTACATCGTGAGCACATCCGTTCCTTGGTGGGCAACAATGACCTCGCCTAAATCCGGGTCGAAGCCGACATACCCTGCGAATCGCCGAATGTGAGGGGACGAAGCACCATCAGTGCAGTGGAACAACTCACAGAACTCGACGAGGATGCCGTCTCCACCGGCGGCAATGGGCTTGAAGTTGGGATTGGCGTCGCAATGATGGCCACAGCTCCAAGTGATAGTCTTCTCTGGCAGGCAATATGCCGACGCAGCGAAGAAGGAGTAGGGCTTGAAGGAAGAGATCTGGGGACGCGTGAGGGGCAGGATGTCGCCGGCATCTTCTTCTCGAGGTGAGACCTCCAAGGGGAAAGCGACGGCTACCGCGAGGGCCGAGCACACAGCGAGGAAGACGCTCAGGTGCGAGACTGGCAGTCGCATGGAGGCTTTCGGAGAGGAAGTCTGGCACACGACGAGCCGAGCCCCCTCAAGAGGGGGGTGATGGCTGTATACTTATACGCCGGACTCTGTCGCTAAAGGCTGACGCATCTCCCGTGAGCCGTGAGCCTATCCGACCTCGCGAGGGAGGAGAACGCACCTTTGCCCTTACGTTAGGAGCCTCGGCAGTCTTGTAAGAATAGATTCAATGCAAACCTCCAGGTTCTCTGAGGTGACTTCGACTTCGGATTGTGAGAAACGCCGCTGCGTAGGGTATATCCCTTGCGTAACGGGCAGTACATGGTCTTTGCAACCGTCATTTGGATGACACGCGAGTCTCAACTTGGAGAGCACAAATATAAGTGTATAGTGGTACCTGTATGACTTCATCGTCAGTTCTGCGCATGAGCGACGTTCAGAAGCAAGTACTCGCCCAAAATGGGCCTCGTTCGAGTTGCCGGTACCTCGCAAGAACTGAGGGCCTCCAAAAGGGTCCCTGATGGCCAACTCAGGCTTGAAGCTTGATCAGTCGTCACTGCGGTGAACAAGTCGCTCTCGCAAATTGATCGCATGCGGCCGGATCGAATGGGTGCCAAATAACAGAGACAATTCTTCAGCCCCATGGACAGACGGTCGACATGCAGTGGGATCGTCGAAGTTAGGTTCAAGTTCTTGTGAGCTCGAGACCGGCTCGAGACCGGAAATAAGATGGGCGGGAGATGCCGACCGGCAACTGCCGATCGGCCCGTCCCCAGCGGGAAACGGTGACGTCCACGATCTTCATGACAGTGCGCGGCACACTGCCAGTGGGCAGATATTCGCTCACTAGTCTGGTACCGGCGATCGATTGCAATGACGGCATTCAAGTGAACGTACTGGTACTTCCTAGTCCATATCCATGATGACGCCGTGCAACACGTCGTGGTGTATTTGATCGCGAAGTTGTACAGATGTCAGAGAGGAACAACTTGTGGGCTTGTAAGTTCAACTTCAGACACCGTCACAGTTCGGATACCCTGGGGATGCATATGTGCACGGTATGTGTGGTGAGTAGTGGCTACTCGCAGATCAGAATCCATTCAGGTTTATATATCGTGAAGACATTCCAGCTAGAAATACAACAGGTAGAGAACAACAATAGAGCGACAACGTATGATTCATTATGAAAGCGTAAGTCGTAGACCAGATCCAGGTACGCGAAATCCACCCTCCCATCCTAGTAGGTGTAACGGAAGTCAGGGTTCTCCTGGTCCGTGAGATCGTCGAAGGCGCGCGTGTGGCCGAGATGCTCGTCCTGAAAAAGGAACGCGCGTACGGACATGTCAGACATCATGTCTGCAGGTCACAGTAGGAGGCGAAGAGAAGACGTACGGCATCCTCGCCACTGGCAGCAGACTCGCGGAGGGCTGCCGCGCGACGCTTGAGGACGTTCTGGCGCATGAGGTATAGGCTAAGCAGGAAGAGCACGGCGACCTGGAGGGCGTAGACGACCATGTGCGCGATGAACGCCTTGACGTAGCGAGGTGCGTCGTTCGCGCGGAACACTTGTGGACCGACCGCGTTACCGACCGCCCAGGCGATGAAGACGAGCGAGGAGGCGACGACCTGCTTGGTGCGGCCCGCGATGTTGTTCGACATGACCGCGAGGTTGAGCACAGAGACAGCACCGAACGCCATGGTCAAGCTGAGTGGAGGCAATGATGATCAGCATGCAAGTCGGAGGAGGCGAGTTGGACGACGACTTACTAAAACGAGATGAGCAGGCCGACCTTGGTGCTGTCACTAGTCGGAACGGTCAAGAAGACGATCGTGCCGATGATGTTTGGCAGCGTGTAGATTATCGCGAGCAGGATTTTCTGGTTGTAGCGCTTGGAGAGGTATGCGCCCGAGAACAAGAAGAACATGATGACGACACCCTGGGCGATGTTGAGGAGGTACGTCTGGAGCTGGGTGTAACCGAACGCCTTGATGATCAGGTTGGCGAATGCACCAAGACCACCTGTTGGCATGCCGTTCGTGAACTACCATAGCACATTGCAGTTAGTATATGGCCTTGCCCTGCAAGGTAACACGAGATACTCACAGAGATGATGGTGACGGCAATGACAGTGGGGTCAGTAACAGCCTCCCGCACTTGGTACCACTGCGCATCGTGAGCTATGCGTTCCGATGGCATCAAAGGGAACACATACCTTGAACTCCTTGTTTTGAATACCAGTCTCGTTCTTGCGGACACGCTCAGCAATGAGAAGACGGTCCTCTGGACTCCAGCACGTGGCACGCATGGGAGAGTCGGGGAGGTAGAATGCAACGAAGATCCCCCACAGGAATGTCAGACAGCCAAGCAGCTGCATGAGTGCGGAACGAGTGAGACGATGCCTTCGTGCAGGGAATAGATAGTGCACTCACAGTGAAGAGAATCTGCCAGTTAGTGAGGACGCCGTCTTTGATGTGTGCGATACCGTAGGCGATCAGACCGCCAACGCACTGCTGGAAACCGTTCATGGAGTAGAATGCGCCAATGACGAGCGCCTGCTCCTCACGACGGTACCACATCGTCGACATGTAGACGAAGGCGGGCTGGCAGACACACTCAAAGATACCGAGGAGAGTGCGGACGACGATCAAGCCGGTGAAGTTTTTGCAGGCTGCCGTGGTTGCGAGAATAGCGCCCCATGCAGCAATGCTGAAAAGACCACGTTAGGGACCACTTGACAAAGCGTTGATGCGATGGAGGGGGATGAACTCACTTGAACGCGAGGTACTTCGCGATGGGTAGACGTTGGATAAGACGATTTGTGGGGAACTCCCAGGCCAGACTACAGGAGAATGAGTTACCAGTTGTCGAGCAAGAAGATTCAGGTCTCTTACATGGCGAGGTACACTGTAAGTTCACGTCAGACATTGCTTGAACCAGAGCAGAAAGGTGTAGTATGCGCACCGCAAGTTGTGAGCCAAGAGTACTGCTGACCGACGAGATGTGTGTGCTCGATAATGCCCATAATGGATGCGAAGTTGATCGTTCTGCGAGAGGTCCCAGGTCGGTCGATGACGAGAAGGGGGAACGATAGCGGCAGACGTACCCCTTGTCGAGAGTTTGCGCAAAGTACGTGATGACCATAACCGTCTACCTCGTCGTGAGCATACCATTCGCCTGAAGTAACACAGGCGCACGTACCAAAACGCGTTTGTGCACCATCCACCTTAACCGCTTGTTCGTCTCCTCATCGATCTCGATAGGACCACGACCCTGCTGGGCGAAGAATTCTGCACGAACCAAGTTCAATGCTCATGGAACCCACTGCACTGTGTCGTGCATGTAGCGACGTGCCTGCAACCTCAGCATCGATAGTACCAGCGGTCGCTAGATGGACGAGACAGTCAGTGGACAAGGACGGGCCAGGAGAGGGATATCGCCGTACGTTGTGCTAAAGTGTCTCCGCTGGTGACGGAGACGGCCTCCTTCTCAACGTCCTCGACGCGTCGCTCAGATGAGTCGTGCTTTGTGAGAGACATGACTGAGAACGAGGTCGTGGTTGTGGTCGTAAGGCCAGCCGGCGAACGATTCGTGCACGTACTTACGGAATGTTTTATACGCGCCTGCACATAAGCTTAGCGCACCTCAGCTGACCTCGGTGCCGGCATCGACAGAATAATTGAGGAGGTTCCGAGCGAACTAGCGAGCGGCAGAATGGTCATTCAGAACTCCCAAACCTGCGATCACCGTCAGGCACGTCGTCCGGGGTTTGTTTCTTGCTCCTCTCAGCCACAATCTGGGGGCGGGGGCGGGGAAACCCCGGCCCGCAGCTGCCCGCTGGCCGACCCACGGTCCGCTCGCTTCCTCTGAGGGCGCATCATAAAGCGAGGCGCAGAGCGTCCGCACGAGCAGCCCTCAGAGTCACCCGCTCACCATGTCCTCCAGGAATATCAACCAGGCCAAGGTGGCCACCGTGAAGCATATCAACAACCTCATCACCTGTCTCGTCAACATCACGGATGAGACGGGCGAGTTTCTGCTGACCCTCCCCGACGGCCGTATAATCGACACAAAGGGCTGGGAAGACTGGGAGGTAGGCACCATTCTGGATTGGGTTTCCTGGACTTGCGCTCACCCGGATTCCCCCTTAGTGGACGCACGGAGTCGGTGAGGCGTCTTCCCTCAGGGTCACGAGGCCCATGCTGATCGGACGGTCAGGGCTTTACGGTTTGTTGAAGTTCCACAAAATCACCGGGGATGCCCGCGCACTCGAGCTCGCCCTTGCTTGGTTCAAGGACCGATTCGAGATTGGGACCACGAAGGTCGGGATTGGTTTTCGGTCTCTTGTGTGCGCCACGACCAGCCACTGATACCGCCTGTTGTAGAACGTCAACACCATGTCGCCTCTCCTGACAGCTGCGTACTTGCACGAAGAAGGTGCCGCAAACTACCTGTCCCACCTGGACTCGTGGGCGGAGTGGGTCATGTATGAGATGCCACGTACCGCAGAGGGCGGGCTGCAGCACTGCACATATCTCACCGACAACTACGAACAGCTGTGGGACGACACGCTCATGATGACCGTTCTCCCGCTCGCCAAAATCGGTCTCGTCCTGAACCGACCGCACTACGTGGAGGAAGCAAAGCGTCAGTTCATGGTACAGTAAGTATTCGGTAATGACGTCGAACCTTGCATTCATAGCTGACAGCACGCAGCATAAAGTACCTGCAGGATCTTCAAACCGGCCTTTGGTTCCATGGTACGTCGTCTTTGCTCTCGGTTTCGACCCGGTGCGGTTAGAGCCTGCGGCTAACCACGGCCCGGGGTCGGGCTCACCAGGTTGGAATTTTGACGGACGCCACCACTTTGGAAAGGCTTTGTGGGGCCGCGGTAACTGCTGGGTGACAGTTGCGATCCCCGATTTCATCGACATGCTCGAGCTGTCTGAAACGGACGGCCTCCGCCTCTTCCTGACCGCGTCGCTCGTCGCGCAGATAGACGCGCTCGTCAAGTACCAGGACGTGCAGACCGGGCTCTGGCACACGCTCATCGACGACCCCACGTCGTACCTCGAAGCTTCGGCGACTGCGGGCTTCGCGTACGGAATCACCAAGTCCCTACGGATGCGCCTGATCCCGAGGGAGGAGCGGTACGTGAACGCGGCGAAGAAGGCACTGGAGGGCGTCCTCGCGAACATCTCAGAGACGGGCGAGCTCTTGCAGACGTCGTTCGGGACGCCGGTCTTCGACAACGTGGAGGACTATAAGAAGATTCCGTTGACGAGCATGCCGTACGGGCAGAGCTTGGCGCTCCTCGCTCTCACCGAGCACCTGAGGACGTTCATATAAGCTGCGATCGGAGGGAGAAAATCGAGACAATGTACTACTACTCACAAATCGCATGTCTGTCTTGTCGTTCGTACACGCATCTGTGGGGCCTGGTTAGTCGATAATCCTCGACTACAGAGTCTTGAACGCTGCCCACTCGTATCCTTTCTTGTCGTTAATCAGAACGTACTGACAGAAGGCCGGTCTTCTCGGTGGGGAATCTGGTACGTGTGTCACTGTGTGAACATCGAACAAGATATGAGATGTGGCCGTATTTGCTGGAATCAAATAGACAGGGGCTCTGACTTGTCACTTTAGGTTCTATTCGGTGGTGCAACGCCGCAGTTGATATCACCAGACATAACGAGGACGACGTCCCAACCCATGATTCAAGTACTCACACCTGCTGCGAGAACGCATCTCGCATGAAGCTAGCCTGCAAAGAAGCTTTCCAGCATGCTTCTGGATATTCGTGCCTTTTGGGAGATCCGATGAGAACTTCTGAGCGCCGCTGGTACCTCCGCCGGTGTGTGCACGTACTATGGTACATTTGGTCAGAGGTGTCGTGTCGTCAGCCGCCGACGGCGAGACCGCGTGAGAGGGTCTGCAAGGTGAGGTGAGATGAGGAGGTCAGTGAAAGAAAAGAAGGTTCTCACCTCGTGTCTACTCAACTCTTTATCGTTGCCAATGTCCCTGCTGCAGTCATCCCCCTGAGGCCACCGCGCAGTAGAGAGAGATCACGGCCGGCGCCGGCGAGAGTGCCAGTGGTTGAACGTTGGCACCGGAGTTTGAACATGAACGACATACCTGGAGGGTGGTTTACGAGATTGTCCTGGCTATATGGCACGACCGTCATGGTGGCGTCCTACTTACGAGCAAGCAATGATGAGATGATCTTCAATGTTCAACTTTTGCTGGACAGGAGAAGTGAGCGCTAGTACCGGTACTCGGAACCGGCTACCGCAGGAGACCGAAGCGCTGAAGAAATTCTACCGTGACCTGACCGTGACCGCTGACCTCGCGACGAAACATGCCGACCGTGCACAAGTCAATGCCGTCCCGCGGCTGAGACCGCTACTCACATACTTACTAGGAGACGACAAGGAAGAGTATGTATGTCAATAACTATACTTATCGGCGCAACCGCTGCAACTTCGTACAGGTCGAAGCTGCCAACTCGGAACGCCGCACGCAAACACGTAAAGACCGTGCCTCCAAGGCTGCATGGTTCCCCGCCGGTGCTTGTCAGACAGCGACTCGGACAATACGGCGAACGAGCATCCTGATGCGCCCATGTGGCTACTCTGCCCTTCACGAGAAGACCGATAGCCTCTCAGCTCTGCGCACTGGTACCGGGCTCCACAGTAAGTTTGAGTCAAATGGCGATTAATGGTTGTAGGTATGTGACACGAGCAGGAAAAGTGAGGAGATTGCTGACTTCCCAAGACACCACAGCGAGGTTCTGATCAGCTTCTGATTGTGATGTTGAACCCAAGGTGCCTGCAGCGTACGTGATCACGATACCAACTTCATGCTTCTCTGTTCTCACTTTGTACAGCACCGTTGTTCGGCGCTGTTTGGATGCCCGAGCGCCCGAGGAGAGTAACCCCAAGCTCTGGCACTAATCACCGAACACTGGATTGACGCTGTCAAACATGAGAATCGTGTAGATCACGGTGCAAGAGTCCGGAACCACTGCTCTCACACGCATGTGAAACGTAGGCTTTCCGTCCCAGGTATTTCCTGCCAAGATTGAGTACATATACTCCGTGCTTCCGTGATGTGTCGGGCCTCGGGTACGCTCGGTATTGCTCACTCCTGCTTGTCGGATAAGCCACCAGGAGAGCGTGCATACCGCTCTTAACGTTCTCGTCTTACGTTCGCCTCGGTAAGCACGCCCGTTGATGTCGAAATCAGTCTCGCTTCCTTAACTGCGGATCCGGGATCCACTGCTCCTCGACGACTTTCAGGTCGACCCCGCGACTTCGTTCCTACGTCTCTTCGTTTCTCTTCGCAAGTATGGTGTCCTTGACAAAGTCTTACTTCATTGCTATCTTCTGTGAAGCCATCCTCCATGGTACGTGAACTCATCCATGACGCCGTTTGACCTCGCTAATACGCCATGTCTTGCAGGCATGTACACTATCTTGGCCGGCGGCGCCCTCTATCTCTTGTTGTAAGTCTTTTTGACTTCACTGGAGGCTGTCTAACTGAATCATGGGAATGCAGTAAGCAACGGAGCACGGAACGTTCGGTTGCAAACGTCGTCATGATCGTTCTAACGGTACTCATGTACCTAATGTCCACTGTTCATATCGCCCTCGCACTCCGGGTCAACCTCATCGCGTTCTTCGACCAGCACGCAACGGAGGGCGGCCTGACGATCTTCGACAACCAGGGAGACCCTCTAGTATGGGTGCAGATCGGCATGGAACTGCTGAACGTGAGTACTATGATTCATCTTCGGCCGCTGTAGACCGGTCCTCACCGATGTCCCTCAGTGTCTAATCGGAGATGCGATTGTATGTTGGCGAACATGGATTCTATGGGGTCGGAACTGGCGCATCCTGGCATTCCCCGCCACCTGCATCCTCGGTGGTCTCGGTGAGTGTCATCATTCCATGCCTGCTATATCCCTTTATTTCCGACTGCGCCCGCCGCCCGCCAATGGCCTTGTTGACAGCCCTTGCGGCGGCCTTACGCTTACTCGCACCGCAGTTGCCGGCGTTGGAATGACACAAGCCCTATCGCGATCTCCGGACGGACAAGAGCTGTTCGGAGAAGACATCACGATCTGGTTCACTTGTTTCGGTACCTTGACGTGCATCGCGAACCTATACTCCGTCGCCGCGATCACGGTGAAGGCATGGTGAGTATGCCAGTCAAGCTCGTTCTCTCTGGTATACCCGTATTGAATCTCATTTAGGCAGCACAATCGCTACCTGCGGTCGCTGAACAACGGAGCACAAGTCGCAGGGAGGAACTATAGCGTGCTGCTCGTTATCGTCGAGTCCGGCGCTGTATACTGTATTGCACTGGTGCGTGATCCCGTTTTACTCGGTCGATGGCGCACGCTTGACTCCGATACTAGATTATCACTATCGTTCTCTTCATGTTGGATGACAACGGGGTCTACGTCATCTCAGATATGCTCAATCACCTTACGGTAAGTATGCTTCTGTGACGAGCCTCCACTATCACCTTATTGAAACCTTTGTCTGCACCGCAGGGAATCTACCCGACGATCATCATCGTCCTCGTCTGTCTCAGGATCACGTTCCACGACGACTTCAATCGCGCGAAAAACCCGAAGACCGTCCGCGTTCCCTCAGATGCGCTGTCGAGCTTGCACACACAATCCCGTATATCACAGTACGCTGTGCCGAAGCCGTCGACTGACCGGCCGCTCCTCAGCTTCCGCCCTCATCGATACGGACAGGGCGATACTAGCGCGAGCGACACGCGTGGCTACAGCGGCGACTCCCCGACCGGGGTCACTTTCGCGCTCCAGCCTATCCGCATCGCGAAGCGAACGGAGCAGGAGACGTGGTATGATCCCGCGGAATCTGGCAACATCCACCAGGTGGATAGAGACCCTGAGCTGCGGAAGCACGCGGAGGCGTACAATGCTGTATGATGGTCCTGAGGATTGGCGGTGATGTACGTCTTTTATCTATTCTATATCTATTCTTTGAGTCTATCGAACACTTGTACGTAGGTCCTATGTCACTTCCCCTCCGCCCACGGTCGTAGAACTACTTACATGATCATGGCGGCCGGCCGGGCATCCTTACATTCAAACTTTCGAATACACGCTCTTTGTATTTGTCCCTGTACTCGCTCTGTAACAGTCCGCATCGGATTGGATTTGTACTCTTTAGATTATATGAGGTAGACCATACGACTTCGAGCTGAACACGTTCACTACTACTTAACAGTATTAGTTGCCGACAAGTTCTCTCGGCAATTGCCGAGTAAGGAGCGTGCCAGCGTGCCTACGTAGCGCCTAAGTATGTAGCTTGCTACCAACCATCCTGCGAATGCTTGCTACTACACGCAAGACCGTGTAATGCTTCATTTGTCTCTTCGTAGCCCTCTCAGCACGCAGAGTCTGGACATCTCCGACCATTCAGACTATCCGAAGTTTATATTCAGACTATCCGAAGTTTATAGTGAGTCAACATCATGATTCTCAGATGAGGATTTACACCATGTCGAGAAGAGACTGATGTATAAAAATAACTATCCAAAAGCAAGACACAAGAGGGAGCGTGCTGGTATTTATTCTACACATGGATGCCTGCTACTATAGATACTAGTAAGTCTTTTAATTCTATCGCCGGGTAGCCCAATAATGATAAACAGGAAACTCAGAGCATCGCGCGTAGCTGCACCTGGCCCTGCACCTGCGGTCTCTCGACGTTGATCTCCTTCCGCTTCTTCTCCGCGGCCATCATCAACGCCACCCACTGCATGACCCGCGTCACGAACATGTCGAGCTCCTCCTCCGTGTTGTGTGCGTGCAGGACGACACGGATGCGCTCCTCGCCGCGGGGCACGGTGGGGTATGGGATAGCCGTCACGCCGTAGCCGTATGGGCGCAGGAAGTCCTCGAGCATCTTCGGTGAGTGGCTGATGAGGGGGAAGATGGGGCTGAAGACGTGCGAGGGGTAGTCCTCCGGGACGCTCTGCTCACGGAGGTGGAGCAAGCTCGCGGGAACGTTGCGCAGCGAGTGCTGGAGGATCTGGGTGAAGTACGCGCAGAGCTTGCGAAGGCGCTGGCGAAGCTGCAGAACCGAGGTGAGTCAGCTATTCTGTCAGTGGCGAGAGGATGCAGATCGCGGCACCCACCTCAACGCCGTCCGGACCTGTCACGAAGTCGAAGGTCGTGTCGAGCGCGCAGACGTGCGAGTGTGGGAGGGACGTCGAGTACATCATCGGGCGCGCATAGAGGACGATGTAGTGCCTGATGAGAGGCGAGGTCATCAGGATGGCTATGATTGCATGTCAGCGCCGTGTCTCAGAAGGATCAGAGAGAAGCGCACGCACATCCGCTCATTCCCCAAACCTTGCTGAACGTGTGGATCACAGACTGGACACGGCCTTGCAAGCCCAGGTCGAAGAGCAGTCCGCGGCCATCTGGTCCATACAGACCCGACGTGTGGGCCTCGTCGACCAAGATGTGCGCGCAGCCCTTGGGAATTAACTCGTCGGAGGCGTCGAAGATCTGCCGCAGCGGTGCGTAGTCGCCGTCCATACTGTATAGCGTCTCGACAGCGATGAACAGCGTTCCCTTGCCGGCCGCGATGTTCGGATGTCTCTTGAGAGCGTGCTGGACACGCTCCCGGAAAGACTCCACAGAGTTGTGCTTGAACGGGTAGAGCGCGCCCGCTGTCTTCAGGTGGGGTGACGCGTGCAGACCGTCGCGGATCGAGGCGTGGACGAGCTCGTCGAAGACGACGGCGTCGCCCTTCTGGGGGACGGTGCCGAAGAAGGCGAGGTTTCCGTCATACCCGGAGTTGAAGAGACAGGCGGCGGTCGCGCTGCAGCCCGGAAGGCCACCCCAGTACTCCCGCGCACGTTCCTCGAACTGCGTGTGGGTACTGGTGTTGCCGGTGAGGAGTCGTGAGCCGGCGGAGCCGATGACGAGGGGAAGCTTTTGGAGGTTCTGGAGGTATGCATCGCGCACACGGGGCTCGGTGGTCACAGAGAGGTAGTCGTTGGAGAAGAGGTCGGCAGCGTTGGTGGGCATCGGCGTGCGGAAGTCGGGGCATCCGACGTTGAGCTGCCGACGCTTAACGAATGCCTTCTCAATCGCAATCTCGAGCGGGGTAGACATGACGAATGGGAAAGAAGGAGGGTGGGGAGTATGGGGGGAAGAAGAAGGTCAAATCCAAGAGAGGAATGCCAGAAAGTCGGCGGTGAGTGGGGGCCCGCTCGTTCTGCAGTCTGGTCTATATAATCGTGCACACAGTGCTTGTGCTATACGTGATTTGCATTTACAGAGAGCTAAGCGAACCGTCCTGATCCCTGGAGCAATCAGCCAGGACCCGTCAGGGTGCGCTGCCATTTGGGATACCCGCCCATGTCGGTCAAATCACGTATTGGACCCTCCGGAACAATATGATCAACTGCAAACTGAATGCGAATAATTGACAAGTGCCAATTACAGCTGGTACCGAATTGAGCCTGCAAGAGCTCGGCGTGCGCTGGCCCAGATGCGCCTGTGCAGCAAGAACACAGCTCAGATTGGCCGTGACAGGACGTGAGAGCCCGGTGGAATCATAGCGCCAACGATCTCGGGCGCACGGAGTTGTAGCGAGGTATGCATGCGCTGTTCCCTGCGCGCTACTCGTACACTGGCTGTTCACTTCTATAGGAGATTTTTCTCCCCGTGGAAGGCCTCTCCACATCAGGCACAACGTGGAAGGATATCCAGCGGCCGTCGAGAGACGCTTCCAGGGCATTCCTGCACACCGAGCAGAACATGCGCCGGGTAAGACCAACACATATCAGCGAGCACTGCGCAGTGCGCATGGCGTCACTGTACACAGTACACCATCGACTAAATGATCCCCTCCGCATGCCTCTGTTGCGCTGCAATAATGCCGTGTTGTCGATATCGATCCCCGACACCGCCTGGTGAGACCGGCCATGTTTGCTATTATTTGCTAGCGCGCCTGGCATCGTTAGGAACAGCGGGAGCAAGGCCTCGAGGAGCCCTACGTTGGCCTGGTACGTGTCTCCGTTCGAGCTCGGACAACGGTATCTTCTTAACGCTCCGGATATGAATTTCGTTGACGTCGTAGGGCTTTCTAGACAAATTATAAGTATTGACACTGTCAATCCACAGTGCCACCCTGCGCTCAATAAGCGGTTACTACGGCTTGAGCGTCACTAGAGTTGCCGCCTCTTAACATCACAGCGTAGTTGAGGTAATATCTCATCTGAAGTTCATGTGATCACACGGTGCTGATCCTATGTGCATTCACAGTTTGTGTTTGAGCATGGAAAATGTTCCCAACTGTCCGGGGCTCTTGGGCGCATCAAAACCGTGCTTCTGAGCTTCACCTCGCAGCTATGCATCTGGATTGCGGTCCTGTACGTTACATAACATAAACCCGCAAGCTTCCATCGAAAAGCATCAGGGGTATGTTCTCGAGATGACATTCGGCCTGCCTCACTACAAGCCCCAGCGACTACCGGCAACAGGTTCCGCTCCGTTATGAAACGGACCGAAGACAGCTACATCAAACGGACCGAGAAGAGTTACAAATGAGCTATTCTGAGTGTTTACAACCTCCGTGCGGCGTTCGGCCAGTGTGGTGCGGCAGATACAGTACCTCGGAATACACGTCCAGGCTCTTACACCATATCGCCGGGAGCGTTCTCGAACATACGAAGTACCGGTCAGGCCATCATTCCTGTCGAAGCTGACGTGCTCTGTAGTGACTGGCAGCAAATTCCTCGCCATGAAATATCATGGTAGCTGTCGGAGAGATTTGAATGGGGCTTGAGCGATCGACATTGGTCATGCGTTGCAAACCCCCATCAGTGCGAAGCTCAGACACATGCTGATGCACAACGCGCCCTCTCGCATCGCCATTCAGCCCAGAGTATCCCTTGTTGGACATGCATATGAACATACCAGGTACTCCCTCCAAAGATCGAGAACTATGCAAGGCCCCGGTGTACGCAACATCACCGCATCATGCGAAGTTTGGCCATCGTCCGGCGGCCCGGTTGACAATGAGGCACCAGGAAGCACATAGGCTCAAGTCAGCTCCGCCGGCGGCCAACCGCTCTTCGACTGTTCGCGAAGGACGGTTGACAGATGGAGGATAGACGACCAGGGCCGGGAATCCTGTGACTGTCTCTCCTGTCCGCCGGCACCGTCGTGCGCAGAGGGCGTGAGGCGCGCCGCCTGCAGGGTCGGTACTGCACTCGAGACGTAGCGTGTGATCACTGAGAAAGCGAGGACATACATACATAGCATGTCCGGCCACGGAGGCGGCGTGCCCCGACGACAGTCGGGCGACGTTTTTGCAAACTCGGTTGCCAGGCTCGGGAGGCGGACTGAGCGCAACCCCGGATAAATAACAGATACAATTGCAAACGGCGGGCGGTGGTAAGGACAGTGAGTGTGGTACAGATATGGCAGGCCGTGGAGCGGACATGCGCCGAGTCGTATACGTACATACATACATACAGTTCCGTCGTTTGGGCTTTTCCACGCGTGTGACATTCCTCAACTTTGCCAATGGATGGGGTCGGAGGTCCGCGGCGGCTCTCCAGGATGCCTACGCAGCGATCGCAGCCGCGGCCGTGATTGTTGCTTGTGCTTGACAGGGTCCTCTCGTCACCGGCCGCCCGCGGCCACTCGAGGCGGAGCTGGACAATGAGTTATACGCCGTCGGGCTCGGAGAGAGAGACAGACGCGGCTATGCACGGGCTGCGCTCAGCATGCGTACTCCGGCTTCCTGGCGTAGCCCTCGTGCGACCGCGAGTAGTCTGTGGTGACCTTGATGTCGAGCACGGAGTCGGGGAATGTCGCCGTTCCGGACGACGCGGTCGCGGCGCTCTGGATGGTCGGCGGCGGAACGACAAGGCGATTTCGACGTTCGCAGGTAGGTAGTCGAGTTGACGAGAGCGCGGTCAAACACGGGAGATGAGGGTCCGGAGGGAACATGAAGCGTCGAGGTCAGCTCCGGTATGGTAGTGGGAGAGTCGAGGTAGAGGGAGAGTGTCCCGAGACTCACCGGCGGCATCTTGAATCGCGCAGATTGGTAGGGCTTAGAACTGATGGTGGAGGGGCGCCCGACGAATCCGAATGGCGAGCTATCGGAGAGTGCAATCTCGCCAGCGTGACGTTCGGAAAGCGTACGGCGGGAGTTCAAT
This sequence comes from Daedaleopsis nitida, assembly GCA_022606115.1. Taxonomy (NCBI): domain Eukaryota; kingdom Fungi; phylum Basidiomycota; class Agaricomycetes; order Polyporales; family Polyporaceae; genus Daedaleopsis; species Daedaleopsis nitida. Next base: position 2,184,347 of record JABYQM010000005.1, on the reverse strand, counting down.
CTGTCAAATGCCACGGCGAAGAAGAGAAGGGAAAGAGGGAAGGGAAGACGTCAGCGTTCGGCGTGGATATTTCTATCTGGTTCTGCGGCAGGTCGAGACCACTCACGCGGCAAACAGTGAGTTCGAGTACACTGATGAGCGTAAACTATCAGCGCTGGGTGGAGACATCGAGCGATGGTTAGGGACGTACAACGGATACCAATAATCACGGTTCCCAGATAGATGAGGTCGTGCGGCAGGATAACAGACTAGAGAGCGGATTAGGTTCATCATCTCCGCTGAGGCGCGGATTGTGCCTTACTGTCAAGAAGCAGACACCGTTGTACAAGCTGTTTGTTGAACATCGTGAGTGGATGGACAGCGTCAATACTCGAATAGGCATACCCGGTAACGAGGCCCGTGCTGATCGCGTACAGTATCAACGTAGCGATCATTGAGTCCGTCCTGCGATAGAGTTGAGCATATGAAAAGGTATGGGTAGGCAGAAGGGAACCGCCGTGTACCTACCTCTTGATGCCTGTCCGGCTCTTGCGAAGCGTGTAAATGAGGACCGCGGTAATGAACAGATCGGATACAGTGGATGCTGCGTTGTGGATGGAAATAAGCCACTACGGGAGGACCAGGGACACAGTCAGAGCTGAGTACAGTCTCGAGTTATGAATAAATGGCACTCACGGTCCATTCTGAAAAGAGGGTCCACTCCTTCAACTGGAAGCCCTTCACCGCAGCGACTGTCAAATATGTCAATGCATGTTGCGAGAAGTACTATGTCGACCGATAACTCACCGAAGCACACAGCTACCACGTCACGACGACATCGACATTTGTCAGCTTTGCGCCTCCGAGCCTTGGATCGCGATTCTCACCGAGTTCAAGAAGCATGAGCAGGACCTGTCCATCGCGATTAGTACGATCCCCACGGAAGGGAGATTAGATGTGGACTCACGGCGACGACGACCAAAGGACGATACTTCTTGCCAACTACGAAACAGCGTTGAAAACTGTCATAACCTCCTAGGATGATTCATACGCACGGATCCATACTCGGTGGACGAAGAAGCTGCTCGCAAGATTCAGTCGTCGTCATCGTCAAACACGAAGAATGGCAGATCAACTGACACTTGCGATGTGAATACCGTCATGCTCTGCACCAATGCGATAGATGAGCTGAGTTCATGCTAGCTGAATGTGCACCGCGATGTACTTACGCCAACTAATGCGAGGATCTACCATGATTGGACTTTAGCAACCAAGCAATCAAGACATAGGGCAGGAGCCATACCATTGCCGACCTGCGATCGCAACTCATTCAAAACCACGCAACGTGAACTTAGGACGAAGCCGGCTCACCATGAGATCATGTTGAGCGTCTGAGGCTTGAAGTAGTTTGTCACAGCATACCAATAGCTGTAGCGATCTTAGCACCCGTCGGGAGACATGGAGAACGGCGCATACCAGGAGTGTGTTGCTAGGACCGCGGACAACGTCTCAAAGAACCTAGGATTCAGAGTGAGTCGCGGCTGCAGTCGAGAGGATAGGGAACGTACAAAACTATCGCTACCTAGATACACAACGCGGATCGGGGTCAGTCGACGACGGAATGAGCGAGATCGATGCACACGCACATAGACCTTCAGCCAAAGCTTATCATACTGGTAGTTGACATAGTATTGATATGCCTGGTGCAGTGCGAGGCCATACAGACTGTACTCGACCGGTCAGAGGGTGCAAGGATCGCGGACTCGACGGCAGCACTCACACAAGCGATACGAAAGTACCGATGAGCACGGCCCCGAGGGTGTCGTCGAGGGCGGGAAGCTCGGGCAGGACGAGTGGCACAGTCGCGTTGGGGGACGAAGAAGCCATGGTGGCGCGGGGCGGAAGGGGACTCTCCCATAAGGCGTCTTCGGGCCCTTTGATAAAGCAATTCGTCGCTGGCCCTGAGATCTAAGAGCCTAGTAAGCCCGTTCGGGCATTTCTGCAAGGCAAAAGTTAGAACGGAGATACTGGGGAATCCCGGATTTGTCTAGGTCTATGCCGCCGATAGAAGGAACGGATGGTCCTGGCGCCAGGCGCATGATGGAAGACGCGGCTGGAGGCGGTGCAGACCATTCGCTCAGGCCTGCTCAGGCCCTCTCAGAGTCAATTATCATAAATCAATGCCAACATGTACATTGTACACGGTGATGCTCGCAGATCGCATCTCCCGCGTCCACCAGTGTCTGAAGAGGAGGTATTTGAGTGTAGCGGATGGGCAGAGCCGAGTGCAGACTAGTGTAGATGCAGGGGAGTGCGCGACTTGTGGTCCTGCTGCGTGCTGATCACAATGTGATCAGCTACACTGACATCGGCTGGGGCCATGGACATGTGACAGCATGCAATATCTGGAATTAGGTGGGAACGTCGAGACTCACCAGCTCGGAGGATCAGCGACAATCTGACCCTTACGTTCGGTGCGCGTCATAGGACATATGCAATTGCGAGGAAAGAGTCCGGCGGATGAAACTTGCTGCCAATGGTGTTTGCGTAGAGTGTGACAACCTGTGAGCATGTGCGCATGCTATGGTACCGGCTGGTAACGGTGCTTCGACAGCAACACCATACTGAGGGAGACTTTTTTTAGTGGTTCCCCTGGCCCCAGATGGTAGAACTCGGCACCGTGTGGTGAACATATCACGTACCACTGCATCAACGGTAGCCGTCTGACCTTGGGCGCTGCCCACCGAGCCGAGACATGGTCCAAAGACGGGGCAGACAGATGGAGATGGAGATCATCGTTCTAAATTCACAGTTGCGCAGAGTCGTGATGGATTCCTACAATCCGGGATATTGTCTCCTTCATGAGCCACGACGACCACATGAAGTTGTAGGGCAACATACCAGTGTCGATATCACATATTCCGAGGAAGGAACAGCCACCATCTTGTCTGTCGGCGACGGACTGTGGTAGTCAGGTGGCAGTCGAGCTCAGAGTGAAGCTTAGGGCCCGTTCGGATACCGGTTTCTCGAGTGAGAATCGGGATTCTCACGGATTCTAATCCAACCCTCACGGCAGGCAATCCCCAGATTTCTGCCAAAGAAAAGTCAGTGAAAAGGCACGAGTTGTAGTCACCTATTCTCTTTCACGTGACGAGAATGGCAAAAAGTCGTTGAAAAGGCCGTTCTTCGAGAGAATAGGTGACTACAACGAGTGCCTTTTCTCTCGTAGAAAATCGGGGCCTGCCTGTCGTGCCTCCAAGACGGGCGCCAACGTGACTGATGGGTTACTTAAGTGACTTGATGTGTGACAGCTCCGGCGCTCAACATTTGATAGAGCGCCTATGTGCGTGTGTTATGCGACCTGTATGCGACTCCGTCCGTGCTTTGGTAGGGTTAGCATATGGAGGACTGCTTTTCGAGGTTTATCAGCTCTCCTTTCTACTATAAAGTACTACGTACCACTGAACATGCACTTATATGAACTAATAACAACAGAGGCATGCCAATAGTGAAGTACACATAGACGCCGATGGTGAGCGCTAGTGAGCGGTGACACCAGAGTGATCATCTCCCGGGCGCTCCGACTTTGGCGCTCCGATTTTGTCACGCGGAAGATGTGTTGAGAATCCGGTGAGAAACCAGATTCAGGCCGAGAAACCGGTATCCGAACGGGCCCTTAAGCGAGAGCCTGACAAGTGGACGGCCTTCCGGGCCGGGGGGGCGGAGCGGAAACTGCCGGAAGCCTCAGTGTAGGGCTCCGTCCACTGAGTCTGAGCCAGTAAGACGAGGTATAAGTCTTGCTCTGCATGCACTGTGACCGGGCAGAGATGAGAGCGGACGGTCTAAGTCGACATTCAGTACTGTACAAGTCATGTCAGGTTCCTGATCTTCGAGCATCCACCCAGAGCCCGACGGCCGAAATGCCCCGTTACTACCACCCGCTTCGACGCTACCCATCTCTACAGTCGTGTACGGACAGCTCTGCAGCTATGAACGCCATGCGAGATTCTGGACCTCCTTGTATTTACTCGAAGCCAAATCTGAAGCGAAACATGAAAGTAAAACACTGAATGACAGTGCACTCTGCACCTCGCACGACAGTCGTGTCAATCCTCCCGACTCGGTATGCAGGTCCTGTTCCTACCACGGCATCGAGCCTAGTCTCGGACCTAGATATAGCCCTTGCTGACGGAGACTGACATGCCGAACGGGTATATACCAAGCACAGACAGAAGCTAGCGCATACATACAACCACCGACTCGAATCTCACGAGGAGTCCGGAGCCATCCCAAGGAGAAAGCCAACATGACAGACAGCGCGCCCCCCACGGCCACGGCTAGTACTTGACCTCGTACTTGTACATCTTGTTCACAGAGCTCACGAGGATGGACGGCACGAGCCAGTACACAAAGTGCGCGAACCAGCCCATCGCCGCGGGCAGGAACACGGCCTGCTCGCCGCGGTCCACCGCAGTCACGCAGCGGCGCGCGACCTCCTCGTGCGTGAGCCCGTTCTTGCTCGGGTCGGCGGTGCGCACCGCGCCGCCGTCGACCGAGTTGGCGAAGAAGGCGTCACCGCGGATGACCGCGGGCATGATGCGCGTGAAGGCGATGTACGGGTACTCGATCGCGAGCACCTGGAAGAGCATGAGCGACGCCGCCTTGGACGAGTTGTAGATCGAGAGCGTCGGCGCGGGCACGACAGCGCCGAGGCTCGAGATCAGGAGCGTCGCCGGCGCGGGGGACGCGGCGAGCATTGGGATCTGTCGCGGCATACAGCATCAGCGCTGCTGTCAAGCAGGAATGATGGCGCGCATCCCCCGGGGGGTGTGCGGCTGTAAGAAGCGGACGGGTGCACATGCGGCGACGGGGCGGACTTACGAAGGTGGTGAAGGCGATGAGGGGCCCGATGTAGTTGCTCCGCATGGTCCGCGTCGCGACCTCCACGACGCGCTCGACGCCGTCCTTGTCCACCTGTGGCGGGGTGAACGTACGCCCTTCCATGCTGAGCCCGGCGAGTTCGTAGAGCGGACGGAGGGTCATGACCGCGGCGCTGACGATCAGCGTGTCGATGCCGCCCCACGCTGAGCAGGCAGACGTTCAGCGGTGATCTACATAGGGAACACGGAGCGGCCGAGGCGTACCTGCTTCGACTTTGGCACGCAAGTTGAGGACGTCGTCGACGACGGCGAAGTCGGCGCGGACGGCGAGGAACACGTTCTCGGCGTCCTCGCTCTTCTTGGCCTTCGTGGCCTCGGCGCGAAAGCGCTTGCACTCCTCGACGACCTTGGCGAGCTCCTCCTCCCGGCGGGCGACGACGCAGACCCTGGCGCCGTAGGAGGCGTACCTGTGCGCGATCGCGCGTCCGACGCCGCTGGAGGCGCCGAGGATAAGGACACGCTCCTTGCTGTGCGGGAGCTTGTGCGAACGGCGGTTGAAGGGCCACATTCTGGCTGCGATCCTATCGGCGGTGGTGGGCTCTATAGGAGCTTCGGGAAGAGGTGCAGGTGGACAGAAGGGGTCGGAGCGGAGGATCTGGGAGAGAGGGAGGCGTAAGTGAGAGCGCGCCGGCGGATGCTCATGAGGGTTTGGGACAAGACCACTCACAATACTGCGCTCCGAGTCAAGAATGGAAGTCGGTCAGGATTCTTTCAGACAGCGGCCGCGGAGAGGGCAAGGGGTCTGTGTGTACCGGACACGTCGGGGGCACCGCTTGGGACGATACAAGTACTGACCTGCCAGTGAGCGTGCAGTCGTTGGGAGGAGACAGCGTGGGTGACGTGGCCTGCAGCTGTCCGCGGGGCCACTGCAGTGCGACAGATGGCTGCCTGGCCGCTCAGATCCGCCCAGGGACCACGCATCGAGGTCCAACTTCGCAGCACGGTACCGGCGGTGACCGACATCGTCCGCAACGGCCAAGGCTGATGGTGGGAATCCATGGGGTCGATAGAGTTGGCGCGAGACGACGTGCATGAGCAACTCGCACGGACTTCGAACAAAGAGATCGCACATAGATCAAGTCTTAGTCTGCACTGGTATTACCACTCTGTCAATCGCGCAGGGCTTCAAGTTCTTGACTTGAGGGCGATTGCGAGCGTTTTGTTCGCGACGCAGACGACCGGACGGTGTTGCGAGTTGCTGAGAGAAAGACGTCAACGTGCGAACTGCAAGCGAGGCCACGATCAGAGGGACCTCGAGGACCGAGGTGGTGATGCATGCGCGCACTCGAGCTCACTAGAATACTAGTAGCAGATATTGTGTATGGCATATTCCTCATTGACCCAATCCTCCCAATTGTACTGTACATAGAATATGGACGTATTAGATAGTTACGTTCGATGCTAGGTCGCTCTACTAGGTAGCCGTCTGCTGCTTTAACCAAGAACAATATCCGTCTAGAAAAACGACACCACGGCCGGCGGGCAGCTCGGCCGTTTGCAGTGTGCGTTATGAACCCCACTGCGCCTCAGTCGTCCCCCGAGCCCGACATGGACGCGGAGCTCATCGTCCCGTATGACTGCCCCGTCCCAGGCAGCTGCAGCAGCCCGCTCGAGCTCGGCTGGCGGATGTCCTTGCTCTTGCGCGAACGCCCGCGCGGGCGGTGGTCGAGCAGTGCCTCGACGGCCCCGGGCGTGACGCGCTTCGCCTTGCGTCGCGCCTTGAGCAGCGCGTCCGGGCGAAGGAGGACGAGGAGGACGAGGGACACGAAGATCAGGGCCGCGGCGAAGGCGAAAATGGCCTTGGGGAACGTCGCGACCGTGTTGCTGTACAAGAAGCCGAACAGGATGGGCTGCGCGGGCGGGATTGTCAGTCATACAGCGTTGTGAAAGAAGAGCGGAAGACACGCACCCCAAGGATCATCTGCCCAATGGCTTGGAGCATGGAGAACGCGCCGAACATCTTCCCCGTGTCCAAGTCGCCGCGCGATTGGAGGATGCACAGTGCGAGACTGTTGATGGCGGGGACGAGGCCGGCACCGAACGAGCCCATGGAGGTCGCGGCCACGAACAACGCTTGCCCAGCGGCGGGGCCTGCATCGGGAGCGGCGAGCGTCACTACCGAGTGCCCGATCAGGTCGACGAGAAGGGATCCTCGGATGAGCGACATGTCGAACCGCATCTCCTTCGCAAGCGCGTTCCCGTTTGGCTTGTTGCCGTTCGTCGTCTGCACGGCGGGCGCTGGAGGGGGGCGCTTTGGCTTAAAGGTGGAGATAATGACTGTACAGCGGTGAGCATATGGCCTCACGGGCGAGAGGCCAAGCAGACGTACACGGAAGGATCAGGAGCAAGTGCAAGGCACGGGAGAAGCCCATGCACGAGATGTAGTAACTCAACTTCGCAATTCGGTCAGTACGTCACTCTCAGCGGACATGTGTGCTCGCTCACCTGCTCAGCTCCCCATCCATAGATGTGCTCAGCGTATAGGTATTTGATCTGGAAGACGCCCTAGGAGAAGATTTAATCCTCGATGGCAGAGGGAGTCCGGGCTACAACCTACCAAGGACAGCAAGTGACCGAACAGAACCATAGCGAGGACAGTCATGCTCCAGTCGGTATACTTCGTGCCGTTTGACCCATCCACCGTCTTAGGCAGGAATAGCCTAAGAGGGCTCAGCAGGTTTCCGATCATACTCTGGGAAGTCTCCGCGTTGGCTAGACTTGAGGATTCCGGAACAGCGGGCAAGAGTGACTGGGCAGCGGCTGCCTTGGCTCGCTTCTTGTGAACAGACTCCGGGAAGAGGAAAATAGCGAGCATGAGGTTGATGAATGACGCTGTTGCCGCAACGTAGAACACCGAGGTCACGGTGGGCGCGCCATTGTGTACGCCGATCGCGGGTGAGACGACCGGGATGAATGGATGTCTGATCAAGAAAGCACCGAGCGTGGGCCCAAGCGCAAACCCAAAGAAGAATACGCCGGAGAATCGGGAAAAGATGTGTGAGCGCGAGCCGTCAGAGGTGCAATCGGAGATATATGCCGATGTCGCGGCTTGGAGGGTGGCCCACCCACCGCAGAGACCCTCGATAATGGGTGACACAATCAAGAGCTTGTGTCCGTGAGCAGCGAAAACGCTATGTGGGGTAGACACGAGGATGAAGACGAGGTCGCTACGTAAGAAGTGGTAAGTGTGTGCAGAACAGTCTCTCAATGAAAGACGAACGTCATGAACAACCCAAAGGTTGCAGCCGCGAGCACACGGGTACGGCCATGAGCCTCCCCAAAGTTGCCCCACCATCCTGTGGTGATCGCAGAGAGCACGCCCATGGTCGTAGTCATCAGCATTTGTAAACGCGCTGCGCGTGACTGTACAGCTGGATCTTTCAGACAGCGTTCTGACGGAGGCCGTCGGGGATCGGGCTCTTCTTCGTCATCAGAGCCTGGGCTTGTCCCATTGGATGCTGAGATGGGTTGCTCTTGGTAACTGAGCTCTAGTGGTAGTGCAGAGGAGGAAACGGAGGAAAGAGAAGGAGCGTAATGTGCGGTGCCGACGAGAAGGTCGGTGCGCGTGTGGTCGAATACGTCGTGTCCGTAGATAGCATTGCACGAGAGCTGTGTGTAGACTTGCACACGCGGGGCAAGAGTCATTCCACGCTGTGTGTTCGGTGAGCAATGGACCCCGGAGTGGAATGGAACGAGGAGACTGACCACAAGGGACGCGATTATCGCAAATGGAACGAGCCTGTGAGTACGGTGAGCACATGTCGAGGAACGTGGGACTGAGAAGGGGTTTGGGTTTGGAGGTGAAGAGTTTGTTCCCATTGGAGCAAACACCGAGAACGGGGTGCATACGACACGGACGAGCGAGTGTCGCGAGTGACACTGTCTGCATTGCGGATGGAAGATGGAGGTCAAGAGTTTGTACGATCGTGCAGCGCATACATGCATGCATACGACGTTCCGAAACGACAAGTGGCCGTCGGCCGACGAGGATTGTCCGTGTATGACTCGGGTGTTTTCTTCCCCTCCCGCGCGAGACATGAGACGTACCATAGTGGTCGCGGTCGGTAGAAAGGCTTCTTGGTCGTCTTGCTTGAACCGAGAAGAGCGTCGCGTTCAGAGACACGGTCGGCCGACTGAACACTCGTCGCGGCTCCGGCGGCACGGGCGCGCGAAGCACTGTGTGGTTGAACGGAGCCACGGGCACGGGAGGCAGAGGGGGAGTAGATGGAGAAGTTGGCGGAGACGATGCCGTCGACGGCCTGGTAGGTGTCCTCGTCGTCCATGATCGTCCGCGGCGTGTGGGGAAGGAGGGGAAAGGGGAGCAAGGGAGGGCGGCCATGCGCAGGCGAGGCTCGTCCAAGGCGGTGGCTGAAGATAAGATGACCTCAGCGTCCCGCGGCCCGTCTCCCCGTCCTATGATAAGAGCCGCCATTGCAGCAGTAAGCAGCCCCTTCTTATCGCATTGTAGCCCGATAACTACTTGGCATAAGATCAGCTCGTCCCAGAGAGCCGAACCGGATCGAACCGAGAGCGCCGGGCGGGAGCGGTGAGCTCAGCGCGTCTTGTGCAGTGACGGTCTGAGTTTGACTTCACGTTCCCCGTCGTCGTCGTCGTCCCCGTCCTCCTCTCCGCCATGGACATCGACGACCCCACATCACCTCACCACCCTGCCCAGCATACGAACGCCGTCGCTGGCCCTTCCTCCCTGCCGGACATTCCTCCGCTCTACCTTCCCCCTCCAGGTTCACTCTTTCCGCCTCCATCGACCAGCTCTGATCTCGCTGACCTCCCACCGTGTTCAGGCCCTCCCCAACCACCGCCATACTTCAGGAGCACCGAGGACCTTCTCGTACGCTTTCAGCTTCTCGGGGCCTACGACAAGTACGTCAGGCCATTCGCATCTCCCGTCGCACAAGCAAGTGCCACAGACAAAGGCAAGGCAAAGGAGGTCCTCCCCTTGCCACCCTCTTCACCAGCTGCTCTCGGAGCCGCTGCAGGAGATGAAGCAGATGACGATGAGGGAGGCAAGGGTGAAAAGAAGCACAAGAATTATAAGCACCTCATCAAGGCGGTCCCTGGTATGTCCCTCCTTTGTCCTTCGGATTCTGTATTGCGACAGCGCGTCTCCAGGCAAGCACTCGATGAGAAAGGACGACTCCCTTGGTAGACTGATGGGAGAAGCCCCCAAACAGAAGATGGAGATCAAAACCTTCTCGCAAAAGACGACAAGGGAGGCCTTCTCAGTCAGCTTGGAGGGTTTGAAAGGAGTATGTTCGTCCATCTCGATCCTAACCCCCGCTCATCCTGGCGTAGTGGAACATACACGCACTCGTCGCGGAATCTCCCCAAGCACGCGAAGATCGGAAACGCAGGGTTCGTACTTGGTGTCGTCAGCTTCTTCATTTCTATTATCATGCCCCTACAGAAAGAGCTCAAGAAGCTCAAGCTTGCGAAAGGCATCCAGATCCCGAGCCAACCCTCTGCTCTTCCTGGGCCGACTACGCCATCGGGTGTGCCACAGACACCTGGTGTGGCGCCAACACCATCTGGTGCTGCACCCGTCGCCGCTCCTCCGCGGACCACAACACCTCGGCCAGGCTCTCAAAAACCTCCTCCCACTCACTCACAACCATCGCAGCCGCGTGGCCGGACGCCGGTCGGCATCGGCACCCCGCATTCCGTATCAACACCGACATCCGGAGGTGCTCCTCCAGTCCCCCTGCCGTCCGCAACCTCAGTGGCGCGTGCGCAGCCCGAAACTGTTGCGGCACCACCCCCGCGAGGCGTGAAGCGAGAGAGAGAAGACAGCGGCCTGCAAGTGAACGGCAACATTCCGCCACAGGGTCCGGATGGGGTGAAGATCGCGAAGGCGGGAGTAGCAGGAGTTCGACCTCGGCCTGTGAAAAAGCCACGGTTGGTACGTCACCTTCCTTCGAGCTCTGCCTGCGTCCACACGGATTGCGCTTCCTTGCCTATGAAGACGCTCACGCCCTCCCCGTAGGATGCGAGCGGTCAGCCATATCAGCAACCGACACCGCATGCATAGCATGCTTTGGGAAGACGTTCGGACCATTCGTCGAACGCTGCTCATCCCATATCGTCGGGCTTTCCCACTCACTCTCGGGTCGCGGTGTCCAAGACGCTTTTTATTCATTCGGTGTTTCCGGTTATAACAACGCTTCCATCCCCATTACTCATATCTTCCAGCAGCCGTGTCGTCATCATCTCACGGCCCTTCGCCTAAGCTCACCGCCCTTGTGCGCACGCCCTCATGCCCCATTATATCGCATTGTACAGACTTATCTCCCCCTGCATCATCCTCGTCTTTTCATCTCTAGCACCACATACACAATACATACACACCACCACAGATTCACACATCACCCTGGGTTTCAGACATCGTCGCATCTGGCTGTCGTTCATGCAATGTAGTCCGCGGACGGAGCTTTGCATCACGAATCGCACAGCCTTGCTCTCGCACAACACACGCGCACTTCTGCGATCTTCCAGTTCATGCGGCGTTGTCCCATGCGTGCGCGTCCGGACGGGCACTCGCGCATAACTCCCGAACGTACGAGGTGATCGGGCTGTTTGCACCCTGCAGCGTGCTCGCTCACACGCCAGATGCTTCTGGAGCCTGGAGGTAAAGACCGTCGGCGGCTTTGTTCGGAACGACTCGCCCCTCCGCTTGCGAGTCACGCAGGAGGTCGCAAGATGTACGCTCGGACCTACTCATGATGTATCTGTGAATTACGCGACATCGAATGGCATTTGTTTGCAACGAGTATCGTTTGGTACATAGTCCGCCATACTTGGATACGCCCGGTGAGACGTTGAGGCGGTGATCAGGAAGAACCTATGTTTATCAGCGCCGCGATCATGCCCATACGCTTCTGCGAGCCACGATCGCGGGGCCGCCGAGGTGAGATCAAAAGTTTATGTGGTTGGCCCATCTATCAAATCCAGCCTGCGCGCGGGGATTACGGCCAATCCCTGCTTCCTTGTGAGCCTGCCCATCGTAGGGTGTGGGACGTGTGGTCATGCTATCACCGGCATGGGACGGAGGAATGGGAATCGATGTCGATCGCTCAACGTACAGGTAGATGTTCTCCGTGATGTTCTTGCTCAATACATATATACATTCATTCTTTCATTCATTGCCCCGCGGAGGTCTGGATGACCAGCGGCCGCTGACTGTGACAAGGAATAAAGACAGGTCGGTGCACGGCACGGGGCGCGATCACGGACGAGAGAAGCAGAAGCTTCACAGACTGAGAGCCAGCCCAGGGCGCCGGCGGTATATGTGGTGGGGCAAGGAACGTTGAATTGTGCTGAGTGGGCAAGTCGGGTACAGTTTGATACAGTGCTACATACAGGGCGCGGCGGAGGGAACGTGTGCGGGGCGGGTCGAATCGGGATGGGATAACTTAGTTGGAAGGGTTGAGTCCAGACTTTCTGCTGGGCGTGAGGAACGATGCGGATACGACGTTGACCGGCAGGAAGAAGATGCAAGCGCAAACGCAGATCATGCTGATGATGAAAAGGAATATGATGTCTATGTTCCAGGATCCGTCCAGGAACGGGCTTGAACGACATTGGCGTCGTGACGGCGTCAGAGTCGGGCCCGGAAGACGAGGGGCCGCTCAGCATGGTAGTGCCTCTCGAGCTCCTCGCGGTCCTCAACCATGGCGACGTACTCCAGCAGGTGGAATGTGAAGTTGTAGAAGTCCGCCTCCGAAGTGAACTTGCCGGGGCTCAGGAGAACCTGGACGGGCCCGCGAGGAGAGGCGGCCAGGGAGATGGCGTAGCCCCGGCCAGCGAGGAACTCCGCAAGCAATTGCGGGCGGCCGGTGCGCAGAGGGAGTCTTGCGGTGAAGGTACGCTCGGAGAGTGCGCCTTGGGAAGAGAGAGAGAGGACGTCTGGGGGAACGTGCTTGAGCACCTCGCGGACGACCTCTTCGATGTACGTCGAGATGCGATTCAGAGGCTCGCGGACCTGTATTCGTGGTCAATGAGCCCGAGTTGCGATATAGTGGAGCCAAGATGGGACTTACCTCAGGCTCCTCCGAGTCAACTATCTCCGTTTGTCTCCCCGCTGGTATGTCGTCCCACGCGGGGTTCGGCGGGCATACTGGGGGCGCGTCCGAGAGATTGAAGAACGTGGAGCCGGAAAGTGTCAGAGGATGAGTTCGCAGGACGTCGCGCCCCACGCACGGTGATGTGGATAACACAGCTGCTCGTTTGAAGACAGCACGCACACGCCGATTAGCGCCGTTCATGCAATGTCGAAGCAACGACATGAAGACTAATGAAGACGTACTTTGGGTGTTGCCGGAGGACCGTCCGCCGAATGCATGCAACCCGCTGTGTACCCTCTCCCGACCGCGGCCGCTCGGGCCGGAGCGTCCGGATGAGTGCGCCCCGTCGGCCACATTGCGAGCAGAAACCTCAGGACGATGGGAGTCGGGTCCTGCGTCGAAGCGACGTGGACATGCGGCGTTGGAAAGAGACATGCGGTCCTCGAATCGGAGGTGGGGAGTGGCCATGTTGCCGGTCTCGGAGGTGCCCTCAGGCTTCGAGCGAGCTGTGGCAGCGGCAAGGTAGTCGCCGGGTTGGAAGTCAAGTGTGGACTCGAAGAATGCACGAGGGAACCGGGGGATGTCGTTCCGAATGGTCTGTTGTTGTTACGAGTTGCTGCTGATTGCGGAGTCCGTTGAGACAAACGCAGGAGGAATGAAGCGATGGAGGAGGGTATATTGAGCTAGAGAAAGTATGTTAAGTAAGAGTCAAGATGGCGACCTCTTCGAGCCTGTGTCGATGGGCTTACCGGATAGCTGCTCTGATATAAGTAAGGTACCTGCCATGCACACGGGTCGCTTGTGAATGTCACGTCGAGGTATCAATTATCAATCAGGGTTGCCCGTCCTTCAAGGAGTAACCCCGAGGTTGTTGGCATCGTCGATTAGACGACATGCGTCTTCAGACGTCTGGACATCTCTACCTGTGTGATACATAGCGTCAGTGGTTGACAGTCTTGATGCGCTCGTGTGGGCTGCGCAGCTCGAGACGGAGAAAGTGAGCGCTGAGCGGAAAGGCATTGAACACTCCTCCCTAATTGTGAGACAGGTACTGATCATGATAATCACAGGGCAAGGAAGTCAGGAAGCCATGCGTGCGCAAATGGGCGCGTTCCCTGGCTGGGTCACGGTTTCGAGCAAGTGCGTTCCACCGATAGCACCGGGCTCTATTTGGGATCTGCGGTGAGAAGAACTCAAACAGAGTCCCGGACACCGGGACTCGCACGCGGCGCACAGCCATCCGCCATGTTACGGAAGAGTAACTACTCAAAGCCACCGTCGATGTGCAAGCCGCTCGATTCGGGCAGAGAGCCCACCGGCCCCATTGTTTCCTCAAGTATCGACCCTTCCTGCAACGCCGCGCGTTCCCCTCTCTGCACTGAGGCAGTCCTGTCCGCCACGTCCCACTCCCGCCTTCGTCTTTGTGGGTGTGACCTCTGCTTATCATCTCGGTGACAACTTGGTTGTGACGGTTTCGGCTGCAGGTACCAGCCCTGTCGTAGCGAGGACGCCGGCTCGGCCGAAGGCTGCCCAGAATGACATCCCTTCCAAAGGCGTATTTCATCGCAATGTTCTGCGAGGCCGTCCTCCACGGTAAGTGCATCAGACATATCAATGTCCAGGTTGACCTCGCCAGACTTTGGTTGACATATTCTCAGGCATGTACACGATCCTGGCTGCAGGCGCGCTCTGGCTGCTGCTGTGAGTGCCCATATATTTGTCGTCGGGCAAAGTCTGGGCGGCACTCACGAGTCACCTGCGTGCATGTGAAATAGCAAGAAGCGACGGTCGAAACGCTTGGCCCCGATGAACGTTGTCATGATCACGCTCACCGTGCTCATGTATTGCATGTCGACAATTCACGTCGCGCTGGCCATGCGGGTCAACTTGATTGCATTCTTCGACCAACACGCCATCGAGGGAGGACTGACGATATTCGACGACCAGGGAGACCCGTTGGTGTGGATCCAGATCATGCTGGAGCTGCTGAATGTTAGTTAGCCGACAATGACCTCTCCCTCGGAGCGCATGGGCTGAATATTGTTTTGCCTCTAGTGCCTTATGGGCGACGCTATTGTGTGCTGGAGAACCTGGGTCCTCTGGGGCCGGAACTGGCGTATCCTCATCTTCCCAGTGACGTGCATCCTCGGGGGCCTTGGTACGTATAGTGCTTCGCTCGAGATGTGGCTGGACTGACGATCGGCTGCACTATAGTGTCTGGGTCAGGCATGACCCACGCGCTCGCGATTTCCCCAAAGGGTGCGCAGCTGTATAGCGGCGACATCACGCTCTGGTTCGCATTCTTTGGAGTGTTGACATGCATAGCCAACTTGTACTCGGTCGGTATGATTTCCTACAAGGCCTGGTAAGTGTGCAGCAAGACCACCTGATACCGAACGCCATACCTGACGTGCACTGCAGGAGCAACACCAATCAAATGAAGAGATTGGGTGTGAAGATAAGCGGAGGAACGTACTACAGCTTGATCCTGCTCATCGTCGAGTCGGGTGCAGTGTACTGCATCGCTCTGGTACGTCCGCACGTGTTGTTCCATCGGACGTCCGCTCATCCTTTCTTCGGAATGTCAGATTATCACCGTCGTCCTGTTCCTCACAGATAACAACGGCGTGTACGTTATTGCGGATATGTTGAACCATCTCACGGTACGTACTCGCCACCTCCGAACGTCCATGTTCTGCAGTTGGTTTCTGACGGCACGTCGACAGGGCATCTACCCCACAATCATCATAGTACTCGTCTGCCTTAAGATCACGTTCGTGGACGACATGGACCGAGCAGGGACCACCCTGACTGGGGGCTCGGGTGGCTCTCAAGGCCAGTCGGGCAAGAGCTTGCGGGCCCCGGCGAATTGGCGCCTCGGGGGCCGGAGCCACGGTGTATCGGAGGCAGTCGCGAGCACCAGTACCGGTGCGAATGCGTACGGTATGAAACCGATCAAGATCGATACTGTCACCGAGCAGTGGTATGACAGGAGCGATGAGAGAGCGGATCATGGCAACAACGAGTATGTTGTGGACATTTCCGGGAAGAAGGCTCCGCAGTTTGTACAAGACGTTTGATACTTCTCGGCCCCTTGAAGACGACCTGTACCACTATGCCCATAGGCTGTTGTGAAGAAACCATATAATTATTGCGATACTTATTATGAGGTAGTCATCGATCGCGGTGCACGGTCAGCCAGTAGCTCTGTGGAAAGCCGGCGGGCGTCGTGTGGACTACTTACTAGACTTGATGAACTTCGTCAAGAGAAGCATGGCGGAGACCAATTCTAAGTCCGTCAGGCCACTACTTACCCTTGACAAAGCACCTCAAGGGCCGATGTGTACGGAGATAGGAACAGGTCGCTCCCACTGAGCACACACCGCCGCCAACCGTCTCCGCGATACCCCTCTCTGCGATCCCAAATTGTGACATTGACAGATGGGGTGACACACCTATGATATCTCCTTGCACATTCTCGCTCTCGGAGCCATAGGGACCCTTGCGCCTTCGTGTTAATGCGGCGTTGTATAGAGGCTGGCGCAGGGAAGTCGGCAGACGTGGTGTATGCCCAATGTGAGCCCAGAAGACGTGAGACGAGCGACGTAAAGCTGGTAAGGTCTGAGGGATCCAAGCGTCGTTGTCGTCGTTAGTTCATACATTACAGTCCGCTGTGTTGTCAGTGTCCAGTTATGCCCTCGCCGTCTCGAGGAGGAGGAGGCTGAGGCTCACTTAGACTAGCAGCAGCGTGGTTCGTGACTCGCTCCGTGACGACAGTGACTGTCACGAAATTCATGGCTGCCAGCGCTAGTGAGCGCTTGAGCCCTCGAGTCTGCCTCCGAGGAAGCTTGATCCATGAATCTATGCTCTCTACAGCTGCCGGAAAAAATTTACCACTGCGCCCGCGGACTCCGACTCGGGATCGCCTTGCTGGCAAGATTCAAGGGGGGATAGAGTTGCGCAAAAGTCGATCTGAACGGTAAGCCAAAAACAGCTCCTGTTGCTGTACTTACGTTGGCAAACTTTACGGGCTCTTTACTGATGAAGCATCACCGGAAGAGTTTGATCACAGGCCGGCGGCAGTAGAGGGCGTGTATCAGTATGTTGAACTTCTTCCTTCCACTGTCAGTGCAAATTTTGATACTGTGCACATGAGCGGGGGCTCGGCGTGAGCAGACAACCTGCGTGCCTGCTCATCAGCGTCTGCTATGTGCCCTCTTGGAATGCTAGACCCTGAGTGCCGAGCTCGAATGCGATGAGGCCGTGGATTCCTCGAAGCCTCCGCACCGAGCCGGACATGTACTTACGTCCAGGCCGTGTGCATTCCTCACGGTTGCTGTGCATTCCGCTGGCTGTCGGTTTCGGATAATCGTGATCGCGATACAGGTCGCTTTGGAAGGCTGTTTGGCGCGACAGCACGCTTCGGACCGCACAGAAGCCTACCCCGCCCATTTCCGATGTCTAGCACTTCGGACGGCCAGGACGGGTGCACGCTGCTCTCGTACTTGTCTTGCACCGTCATGTCCCTCTCCGACGCTCCTTTCTCCATTCCGCTGCAGGATGCGCTCTCTTTCCTTCTCAACAAGCCGCTGACTGTATTGTTCATCGGAGCCATTCTGTGTTTCCTGTACGTCGTCCTCATGCTTCAAGTCTGAGTCCGGATCATCATCCTTGACATCTTCGGCTCTTTATAGGTTACACATTTGGACCGAATATCAAACGTACCAGTACTTCAAGTCCTATGCAAGCGACGTCCCATTCTCAAGACGTTTGGTACGCATCTCACCACTTCGCGTGTACCCACTAGCGCTCACTCGTGATTTCGATACGTTCAGGTTTTGGCGATACTGTGGGTATTACTCAGATTGATGTTGGGCATCATTCTTACCGTATAGCAGAACATTGGAGACCTTGAATGTTGGCCTGTGCATACTCGCAGAGTGAGCTCTTCGTCAGCTCCATCAGGGGCATAGTGTTGACTGCAGGGAAGATGTCAGGACGAGGCACATAGACATCTCGCCATCATTCCAATCGACCAGTGGTGAGCTACTCACTCTCCTCGAATTGACCCTGAGCGACTGACACGCGAAGTAGGCTAGTGCAAGTGAGCGCGAATGTCGTGCTCGTCGTGTGGATTGGATACTGACCCTAGGCCTAACTAGTCTTTCACCCCATTCTCAGTGCGTCTTGTTATATCCTCACTCTGACGTGCGTTCTTACAACTGAATCGTCAACTGCAGGTCTTGGTTCTCTTGTCATGCCAGAGGTATGAGGAAGTCATTGATTTTCGCTTGCAGCCTCTCACCTAGTGTGTCGCCGTAGAATATACGCCCATTGTGTTCATCTCAGTAAGTTTCCGCTCAAGACAATCATTCAGCTTGCCCTAACTGTCACATTTCAGTCTCGCTACGCCATCGCGTGTTTGTCGCTGTCGCTGTCAGTGCAATTGCAAACTGTGACAGTTGAACTGTTGTGATTATGTATTAACATCCGTCTGTAGGTACTATTGGCATTGACCGGCCTCGGTAAGCTGTTCTTCACTTTGATATATGGTGTCATAGCTCATTGGATGCGTCGCTCAGGCTTCATCGTCGGTGAGTGTGTCGCCGACTATTCCATCCTGCGCACGGCTCAAGCGGGCCCCGGTCCCGCATAGCTGCCATCATGCAGGGGTGCGCTATCTTTGCATTCGCGTCGCGTCGCCCGTGCGGACTGACGAGTGATTTGTCGTGATAGACATCTCAGCAGAGGAAGCGAGGAGCAAGACGTTGACGTACGCGGAGAATTGACCCTAGTATTCTCTGGAGCTGACGCGACGCACTTCAGTGGTACCTCCTCTCCGGTTTTGGCGCTGCATTGCTGGCTGGACTGGGACTGACCGGAAGCCTTGTCACAATCCTGCTATGCGGCCAACAAGGCCTACAGTAGTGCGTATTCTCCTGCATGGATGTGAAGTAAACGCGACGGAGATACGCTGACGAATTCTGCCTCAGCGCCCATTCTCTATCGGAAATCATGACCGTGTACGCTCTGAATGCTGGTAAGTGTGTCGAGTGTTTTTGTCGTATAGGCGACAGTCTAACTCTGACGCAATAGGTCTCTTGATGAGGTAAAAAGCTCCGATGTCTTCTGCGTCCCCGCATTTGACTGATACCTATGAGTTGCGTCCAGCACATTTGCTCTAGTCTCAATTATATTCGTAAGTATGGAAGCAGCCGACCCACGGAGCGCATTGACATGGCGTCTTCTCCCAGGCGGTCGTTCGTCCGGAGCATTTGCCTGTCTTAGGGGTCGTGTTCATGTGTGTCAAGTGTACGTCCTTCCCTTCCTCCTACCCCCAGCGCATACTAAGGATACGTTCAGTATTCACAAGCGCTAGACTGGCGGTGTACGTCCCATGTCCGCCTTCCGTGGGTTCTTCAGTATCTCACATCGGCATCTCGTTTCACAGAAAGTTACATCTCTACCACCTCCAAGTGCCTACCAGACGATGCGCTTCTGAGACTACGAAGGGCGACACGAGGCAGGCGCCGCGGGGAACGCATATTTCCACCGCGATGAATATCCCTCAGGTTGGCTCGCCGCTCTATATCCACTTCACCGAGCTAACTTGTTCGACGGGAACTATCCACTCAGACGAGCTCGTTGCTGACCCGGAGCGCAGTCCGCGTAGAAGGATCTCCGACTTCCCATGCTGCAGAGGAGCGCAAGGAGCCCCTGATTGTAGTTTGAGCGCGTTCCAGCTCTGCAGAATAGCGCCCCAATATTCTACCTTTCCACGGGATGCTACATCCAGTGCAAGTATCTTGTTCACAATGTTCCCTTCGTTACTTTGTACTACCTTGTATGTACTGGTACCCTAGGAGTTACTGGATTGAGGACCGTTTGCGACGCCGTATAACATACATATTTATCCCATGGGTACCGGCAGGTAGCTCGTTTACGCACAACGTAATGGGATTGGGCGAACATATCCGCCCGGATACTAACTTCTCCGTCACTCCATGGCTATGGCGCTAACCTATCTTTGCTAGAACATTCAGACGTGGCTCGACGTTCTGGGTCCGGTGGGTACGCCACGGCGACAGTAGCGAGTGCGACTGAGGTACCGAACATGCTCATTGCCCTGACCATCTGGGATTCTGACTGTCTGCTCGAATCTGATCGAAGCCTCGGCCGACGGCGCTACGTGTCTCCCTCCGATCTCGAGGCGACCTCGGGGGAACGTGCGGCCTGAACTTTGAACACTGGCAGTATCGCATGCGTATCCGGCGAAACACTTTCCAGCGTCAAGTCGATATAGATACAAGGTTTGTACCTGCCATGATACTGTGGTTGTCGTAACTGCGAAGGTGGGTGCCTGAGATGCGTTCCCGAGCCACTGACACAATGTACGTACTGGTGCTGAGCGCTGAGCAACCGGAGCCCCGATTGCAGAATTAGAATCAGTACGACAGAGGATGTGAGTTTGGGGAGCGGTGCTGTGTCAACAGCCTACGAATTGAAGCATTTGTGTGGTTCAACAAGCAGGGGGAAAGAAGGTAGATTCGGTCACCTAAGCCGCGGTCGAACAAGATATCGTGCCCAGCCAGCGGCTTGCCAGGGTTCTGAGTGCATTGGTACTTCCTCATGCTGTCGCCTGCGATGGTATCTCCGTTGGCCGGCGGGTTGTTGGCAGAGGAACCTAGAGCTAGATGAGTATGAACCTTACTAGCGCGGAGGAAACTTGGGTGGGAGACCGACACGCTCTGGACACACCTGCGCACGGAATCTGTCTCGCAACGCCGACCGCGGCCATGTTGATGATACCACCAATTGTCACGGCTGCTGCACCCCACCAGACCACACTGGGAGCGGCAGATGTGCTGCTCAAGCGCGTCTTGATACCTCCGACGCGATCGCAGAAGTTGAGCGGCGCCCGGATTCAGTAGATAGAGATCCAGATTTTCAATTGCTATGTTTGGTCTTCTTTCAAGTGTGTCAGACGCAGACGAATTGGGCGAGCAGCGGCAAGATCTAGAAGCGTACAGTTGTGGTCGGTTATGGTTTGCGGCAGTCGTGTGAGGATGGAATGCTGCTTGACAGACTTCGGGACCCGAGGTGCGTTCTTGGCAGGCTCGCAGAGGACATGCTCCGAGGCGATGGTTCTCCAGGGTCCTGACCAAGTGCGCATCCCCTAGAAGAAGTACTGCGCGGTCGGAAGCCGCTCAACGACCGATGTCCTCATTATGTGCCCCGACTCATCATCGGACGACGCTATCGGACGTCCCCCGTCATCTGTTCGGTGGTGTGTTGTGTGAATGCTCCGTACAAGGCTCTGATCAACAGGATGAGAGATCACATACCTAGCTGGCCACTCATTCCCATCCCCGGACTCTGAGACCCAGCAAGTACTGTACCGCCTTCGGTTTCGCGTACTTCATACTGTGTCGTTCGGACTACCCAAGACATACTTCATTGCCATCTTCTGCAAGGCAATCCTTCATGGTACGTCACAACCGGCTTCGTCTATATAGGGTACCCACTCATTGAACGGTTGAATCCAGGGATCTACACTGTGCTGTTCATAGGAGCACTGTACCTGCTAGTGTGAGCTCGGACTCTGGTGTGTCATACGGGAAGGTTGGAGACTCACCAAGATATACATCCAGCGGGCGGCGGAGACGACGAACGCAGAGGACGTCCGTCGCAAACCTGCTGATAATTTGCGCGACTGTCACGATGTACACCTGTGCATATCGGAATGTCTCTTGGGGGCTACTTGGTCGCATTCTTCGACCAACGAGCGATTAACGGCGGATTGTCTATACTGAACAATCAAGGGGATAATCTCGCATCATTAGGTAAGTTATACAGTGTCTTCTGAGTGTACGTACCTCCATTCTAGCCAAAGCCAGTTGGCAATGGAACACAATTGCTAGCCCGCATACGATGCTATAGTCTGCTGGCGAACATGGGTCATCTGGGGCAGGAACAACCTAGTCATCATACTGTATATCCTAGGCGGTCGTTGTGCGTACTTTAGCTCATTCGACAAATATCGTAGTCAGCGACGAATGTGATGCTCACGGTGTCTGGGATTGGCCTCATCCACGCCTTCGTCATCTCTCCCAGTGGTCAGAAAATCTAGAATGACGAGATCACTCGATGGTTCGCCTTCTTCGGAGGGTTGACCTGCCTCGCGAACACATATACTGTCGTCGCTATAGCATCGAAAGTATGGTAAGTTCTTTGACACATTCGAAAAGATAATACATCGCAAACACACCTTTGTCAGGTTGAGTGCCCGCGTCATATGTAGATTTGGCAGGGGCGTAGTGATCCACGGCACAAAAACCCACAGCACCGTCCTCATCGTGATAGAGTCAGAACTGCTACATAGCGTAGCGGTGGTGAAACCTGTCTGGACATGATGTTAGCTACCGGGGTGTACGTCATAGCCGAAATGCTAGGGCATTTCACAGTATGTGGGCTTCTTCATACACACCGATAATTGTCGAATTCCATAGGGAAAATACCCAACTGCGATCATCGTCCTCGTTTTGCGATCGCAACAACGTCGAACTGAGTAATCAGGTGGCACAGGGAGTCCTCGACTCGAGGAAGAACGGACCTCACCGCGCGGGGACGAAGGGAAGGGGCACCGATGAAGGGGTGCAGGAAGCAACTCGGGCTTCAGTTAAACAGAGCTCGTATGAGCTGAGCAGGTTCCGACCGATATTGTGGCATAATCCTACTAGGAAGACGTCCGGTGCGAACACGAGCGATCCGAAAACAGATGGATCGGCGAAGTCGTTGGTGTGAATGACAGAGATTATTATTGTTGCAACAGCTGTCGGTGAGACACTGGGACGTTCGTACGTTACTGAGACACAGCTTGAGCCACGGTGTATGACATACCTATCGACATACTGATGACGAGAGAGAGTACTGTCGACCTCCGGTGAGAGCATGCTTGCGTTCGACGAGGAGAGCCGACACATACTTTCCTGCACGTTTCTCCTCCCGCTGAGTCTCATGCATCCAGGGGATTGCTCTTTGTCCATCGCGCCATACGTTCCCGCAGTCGGATAAGGGAGCTAGAAGGGGCTGAATTGGTATGCGCAAGCCCGTCGGGGTCCAACTCTGGGAGAATGACAGAACAAACCTGTTCGGGTATCGCATACTCACCAGAGTCTACAGCGCGTAGGTGAAGGTCCGTACAAGCCTGCTGGATTACAGACAGACGAAAGCGTCGGCGAATGCTGTCAGACTTGCCTTGGGATGAGTACTGAGAGGCACTGAGTGGGTATGGCTGGTACCTGTTTTTCTACTAGAACTTCTAGTAAGCAGACTGAGCTTGTCGGAGATCGTAGTAGTACTGAAGCCAGCTTCGAGCTCCGACACTCCGGCTCGACTCCGGCACCGTTTCGCGCCCACGGTCCGTTCCCGCAGTTACAGCTTGTCGCGATTGTACCTCTTCCCTCTCGAGCTTTATCGACTCCGCGCACGTCGCGCGCACCGTGCAGGATACACCCACAGAAGCCGCTATTATGGCTGCCCCAACAGGACCTCTCGCGGAGCGGACGGAGATACACAAGTCGTGCAAGACTCTGGAAACTGTTGTGAACGTCCTAAACGACTACTGTGAAGCCGCCAATGCTATAGTGACGCTACAGAAGAAGCTCGCGAAGGCGTTGAGGGAGTCAGCATCAGCGAAATGCGTTGCGGAGATTCCAGGTACGCTCTCATAGTTCAACATTGTGCGGGAGGAATGTACGGAGACAACTGGGAGTAGCGAGTGCTCTGAACGCGAGCGCGACCATTTTCGAAGCCATGGCCGAGGTCGACTCCAAGTTTGTCAAGTATGCGGACAAGGAGTGCGATGCGGTGAGTGCAGAGGTCAAGAAATGGTTCAAGAAGCTTGCGGTGAGTGCCAATCGAACGTACACATCCCCACCTCGTCTCCTGACTTCTTGCAGAAAGAGGAGAGAGCCCACGACGAGAAGATCGCCTCTGCCAATCAGAAGATCAAGCAGGCGGGGCAACTATATGAGCGCAAGGCTAAGAAGAATCCACGCGACGCTGCCGATGAGCATACACGCTACATCAACCTCCTCAGCACACTTGGGCCGGAGGTGAATAGGGAGAAATAGTGCGTCCTAACCTGAATGTCCCTCTCCATCGTCTGATTCCCGAGGTCGCGATGTCCGCTAGCAACCACGCACTCCTTGTAACTCAGAAGCACACTTCGACTATGTACAATCTGGCAGCAAGCTTCTCACGCGTCGCGGATGCCGAATGGATGCGAGGTTGCGAGAGCGTCCGCAAGTTCTCCCCTACAATCGGTCAGCTTGGACAATGGAAGGCCTTCTGTGAAGGCGGATGGTCAGGCGCTGTGCCGTCCGATCTACCAGACACCAATGGTGTGGAACAGTCTGACACCGCTTCACAAGCTCCTGGCGGTAATGACCATGACTCTACGACTACTACGGATGGAATCAGGCGGGTCATGATGATACCCCTGGAGAAACCCGCACCGGAGTATAGCTCGCGAAACGCGTCTGAACAAGACTCGACCTCTCGTGCGGTGACTCCATCTGGACAATCACCTGTACCCCCTCCCCAATATTTCCCGCCTACACCCGCTGTTGAACAGTCACCGCGCTCACTTCCTGAACATGTGAAACAGACCGATGGACCCCAACTGCCTCCACATCAACCGCAGCCCCAATTCCAACCTCCTACCGAACGTTCCGCAACTCTTGCCTCCCTCGCTGCTTTCCCTGCACCCCCAACTCATTTCCCCGTCCCTCGAGCAGGGGGTAGCAGGTTCAACTCCGTCGCCTCCCCACCTCCCCAGAATCTGCTCGCCAATCCAGCACCTGAATCTCAAGACTCGAACGGCCTCACTCCGTTTCCGCGACTGACAGAGTCTCCTATCTCTGACACTATGCTCCCTACTTCTGCTCCAACTGAAGATAGTCGTTCTCTCCCCACCCCGCGCACGGAATCCTACAACCCGCCACTCCACCCACCATCGGGGGATCTGTCCCAGTCTAGAGCGGAGGATGCGCAGACCACCCACAACCGCGATCGTGACCATGACCGGGCTCCTCCACCCTCTTCGTACTCTCAAACTAGTCACTCAACCCACTCTCATCCTTCACCCATATCCACCCGCGTTCGTCTAGACGCCGACCAGCAAGCGTCTCCTGTTGCCGACTATGTCGTAGCTCCATCACCTAGTGTGCCCTCATCGTATCGCAGAGGTGACTATGTCGACGATGCCGAGTTTGGAGTGCGTCGGAGCTCCGAATCGACCAGGGCACGAACCATGGAGCCATCGTTAGGCAAGATCGTTGAACGGACGGACACTGGGAAGAGCACTGGCAGCATGGTTGCGGCCCTACGGGACCGTTACGTTCGGGTATGTCCAATCACGATGAATATTGCTGGTCCGAGGCTGACAACGCTACACAGCAACCCGGCCCATCTTCTCCGCCACCGAAGTCGCCACCCCCAAGGGAGCTCCCTAGGCTCCCCACCAGCGTCTCAAATCTTGCCAATCGCTACGAGCCTGTAGGTGGGATGCCGAACGTGACTCACCAACAGACAGGCTCTCCGACCCGCGAGCGTACCAGACCTTCCATGGAGCACTCTCGCATGCCAGAGCCATCGTCGACAACAGCTACGACTGCTACGGCTTCACGGTACTCGGCGGCGCCATCGGGCCCGTCCACCGAAGAGATCGCTGTACGGCGACAGCGTATCGAGGAGCTAGAAGAGCTCGAGTTGCGCGAGCGGGAACATGAGCTACGGATGAAAGAGCGCGAGATAGAGCAGCGAGCTCGCGAGCTCGAGAGGGAACGACTCCACCTCCTGAGCGCGCGCAGCGGGCCTAACGGTAGCCTCGTCAACGACGGTACCCGTGCGACCGGTGGACCCCGGATATCCACGACCCAGCGACCGTCGATGGATAACCTGGGGTCGAGATATCCTTCGTCATACTCTCAAAGCACGACCCAGCTCGTTCCGCCTTCATCGCAGGCGGTCTCACGGCAACCCTCCAGCCAGCCTTCGTCGCCTGCAAACGACCATGCGCCTTACTGCGGCTGCGAGTCCTGCTCGGCGTCCAAGTATAAGAGCAATTCTCGAGGCCCGGTCGAGTCGCCCGTCATGCTCCGTCCCGAGAAGCCGAGAGGAGGCTGGATACGACGGCTGAGCATGCCCGTGGTCGGCAACGCGTTCTCGCTGGACTCGAAGAAGAACGGGAGCACGACGGGTATCGCGGGCGGTCCAGGGTACCGCAACAGCATGGCATTCACCGGGGAGGACGGACGGCTGCAGACGGACTTGTCCGGCGGCATCCGGAATCGCAGCACGACGAACGTCGCGCGGAGGTGATTAACGTACTTTTTTTCTCGTACTTTTTTTTTTTCGCTCTTGCGAACTGTGCCCTTGACAGTCTATATACCTCCTTTCGCGCGGCAGTACCCCTCTCGATACTTGCCTATACGCCTTGCTACATCCACGACTCTGTATCTGATCTATCCACCTGCTACTATATTTTCCGCCATTGGGATTGTTTTTCTGTTGTCACGCTGATGCATCTATTGCTCGGCCTTGACCTGCCTTGCTTGGATGTGGTGGCTTGAAGCTTTACGACTGATCGATTCACGATTCATGACCCTCTATATGACACCCTCTATATGTTGTAGTCTTGATCTAATCGCAATGATAGCTCTGTGTTAACTTGTCCCCCGCTGGAGGCGGGTGCAACATGGTCAAGGTGTGCCCTTTGTATCCATCTTCACAGGTTGATTAAGGGTACTGACAACCTTCTTTTGCAGTGTTGACAAGGATGTTCGTACCAGATCATCGCGCGTATGCCGAAAGGGATGTCATTGGTTCCCGTTTACCTCTGAGTGTCTGCGTAAACACCATGTGCCACGACATAGCACGACTTCCATGGACCCCGCCATATAGTACGTGACTATATATTTCCGATCTGTGTCCGACCATTTAACACAACTTGCATGTGCGAACAGCGCGCGGTAGAAGCGTTCTGCAGCACGAAATGGTCAGGTGCTACAGCAGACACTCGTCGGAAGCATGGACCTTGCTTCCTGTGAACAGAGCGCGACTCTCACTGGCCAGGCTCACACTCAACACACCGCCGTAGGCTCCTGTTGGTACAACGAGCGGCCTGAAAGATGCGCTCGTAAGTGATCAAGGCACTTGGGCTCGTCGGTGCTGACTGCCCTATCGCTATCTGAGCGTTCACATTTTCTCTCAGATGGTCAGTGCAGTGGCTGCTGGAGATTGCGCAGACGGCTACCGGTATGTCATACCCCCCGGAGAGCTAGAGAAACAGAGTGTGTCGATATCATGTCCTGAAGTTACGACAGACTGATAGCGGCGAGCAGGTTGAACAAGCAGTACACGTTCAAGAAGGAGATCGCGGGCTGGCCAGGAGCGACTCCGCCGACTATGAACGTGTCAGGTGTCACGACGGTCCGAGTCAACATCGCCGCCGGCTCCTGCGCACGGGGGCACAAGTAAAATGCAGCGGTGTGCAGCGGTGTGCAGCGACCGCTGCACGGCGCGTCACATTTTACCTCACTCAGACACTACTCAAAAAAAGCGACCAGAACAATGTTCAAAGTGAATATTCCGAGGGCTCTTCGCATCGCAGTAGTCAGTACTGATGTTTTCAATGCAGAGAAGCATATTTGGGCGACATGACGTCGAAGTCAAGAGATTTAGAGACTTAGTGCTAGCCGACTGAGAACGGTAATGCATTGACTGTAGGATCTCCTGCATTCAAGACCCACATGCATACTATTCCATTCAAAGCTACCATATAGTACTAGCTTAAACACAGACATACTTTGCACATTGCGGCTATCGCTAGTCTGTCGGTCACTGCATGCCGCTGCACGGGCGCTGCACGGTCGCTGCACACGGCATCACGTCCGCTGCACAGCCGCTGCATGTCGCGTCACCGTCGCTGCACTCCGCGTCAGTTTGCGTCAGTCCGCTGCACTAAGTGTCTCAGTAAACCAACTCATCGTTTCAGTGTTCCAAGGAGTAGTTCATGAGTTGTCAAGATACAACTAGCTTGATACACCAAAATACAGGTACAATACTACTATTAGTATACCGAACAACTTTGTCTAGAAGTAGCGTCAAAGTCAGTTGAAACAAACGACTTGTAGAGCCTTGGTGTACTAGATACATTGAGAAGGGGTATCGGAGGATTAACCAGCTGTTCCGGGTCACAATACGACTACCTAGCTCGTTTGTCGACCCTTTGTACCCGTGTGATCTCAGACGAACGACTCAAGGCGCCTGCTTTTGAGCGTCAGCGCCTATACCAGGTGCGCGCGTCACATCGCGTCACGTCGCTGCAGTTCGCTGCAGTTCGCTGCAGTCCGCTGCAAAATCTGGTTGCCCTGCGCACGGGCTTTGGCTTTCGCCAACACGCGCCTCTGCAGATCGTGAGAGTTCGACGCGCACCTTATCACTGGCCTGCGACGTCGACATGAAGTTCTTCCCCGGACCGGACGATCTGGGCGGGATCACCACGTTCCAGCAGGACTTCACGAAGCCGTTCCCCAGCGGATTGAATGGGGGTGTTCGATCTTGTCCATGTCAACCTACTATTCTTGTGTCTAACAGAAGCGGGGAGGGACAGGGCGCTGAACAACATCCGGCAGGTCATGAGTGAGTTTTCCTCGCTTCTCGCTATGGAGCGAGGCTGATAAGATGGCACTGGTCACAGAACTCGGCGGGTTCATTTTGATCGAAGAAGGGGACCCCGTATTGTATTCCTGCGTCGAAGCGCCACCCGAGCGCACCGAAGAGGACTTTGCGAGGCAAATGGCGAACGCGGGATGGCTTGGACTCACCAATAGACTATACACGGGTCGCTCGCTGGAGTGCGGATTCTACCCCGAGTGAGGCGGTTCCCGACGTCCATATGCGAATGTGGTCCTAACATCAATAATTCCTATTCCAGCCACTTATCGGCTTCCATTTCTGCTGTCCGCTGCAGGGATGAAGATGATAGCAACGGAGCTGCCTTGGGGTGGGCTCTGCCGGTGCATCCAGGGATGCACCGGCTGGGACCTGTCTGGCTATGTGGAGTTCACGCTGGAAATTCATCTTCCAGCGTACCGGCGAGG
This sequence comes from Daedaleopsis nitida, assembly GCA_022606115.1. Lineage (NCBI taxonomy): Eukaryota > Fungi > Basidiomycota > Agaricomycetes > Polyporales > Polyporaceae > Daedaleopsis > Daedaleopsis nitida. Next base: position 2,155,181 of record JABYQM010000005.1, on the reverse strand, counting down.
CATTGATGGAGAAAGGGAAGCTGAAGAATGCAAACGGGTCGGGTCGACTGTCACCACTGAAGGAATCGAACGCCGTGTTCCTGGGGATGGTGGAGCGAGGGTTGCAAGAGGGTGCATTCTCGCTTGCTCGGTAGTGCGTTGGGTGAGAGAACTTATTGAGGGAGATCACTGTTGCTCACGACTGTCGCTGAACACGGGGCTACCGTCGGTATGTTTGTTTGGGAGGCGAATATAGGAGGAGCTGATCCTGAACGCAAGATACTTCTAGCGACAATATTGTTGCGTCAAGGAGGACAGGTGTGGAGGATTGCCTTATCTATGCGCCAGGGGTCCGTGCGTGATGGGAGGAACTCGAGCACAACTCAACACCTCGACAACTCAACCCTGCAGATGCTGCCTGGCTCTTACAGGCACCTCTGAACAGTACTACCTGGTACGTACCAACTTGTATACCGCGCGACATGGCGAACGGCGCTGTGTCTCAGCCGCAGCATGTTACCATAGCCTCAAGCTCTATCACCGCACACTCCAGTCGGAGGGCTAGGAAGCAGTATCAAGCTGCATCACCACATGATGACAGATGCACGCAGCAGGGCGGAATCCGGACCATTGCTTCAAGATTCCTCACCATCAAAGCTGGCGCTCAGGGGTGACGTGACGATCCGTGGTACGTTGTGGAACTCTCCCATGTACGCCGAATACATCTGTTGCGGCTAATCAGCTCGCGCCCAAGGTCCATACTTCTTGCATTCTTTGGCAGGTCTCGCTGCATCCCAAGACGGGGAATCACCGTCGGAGTTTATGCAATGCCCGTCTCACTGCTCGACAACTTGAAGCGTCGAGGAGGTGGGTGTCTAGATACCATCTGTGCTTACTTCTCTGAGCTAGAACCGTGCATGACAGGCTCAGCCCCCGACTTTACTTTGATCAAGAACAAGCCCGGCGACCTGACCGACCCCCGCGCGTGTGAGCGTCTGATGGTGATCCCCCAGGTTCGATAGAACTAACGCTTCGCGGCTTCGGTTCCTGCGGCCACATCTCGTTCCCTTACCCTGAACAGTCGAGAGCCCACATCAATCTCTTCCCAGTGGATCATCAGATCTTCAGAGCGCATCCATGCGCGGCGGCATATAATCACACCGCTCTCGTCTGGAATTTCTCCTCTCCCCGTTGCCTCCCATGGCTCTCCTGCTCCTCTCCCGTCAAGCAGATGGCCTAACGGCGGACCCGAGTGCTCTCGAGGGAGCGATGCTGGACTTTCCTAGTCTGGACAGCACCTTCGGAGCATACCTCGTGGGGACCTTCATCGGCCTAGTGTGCGCCATCTCCGTGAGCTCCGCTGTGTTCTCCGCGCTGACTTTCTGTACTGTTTTAGCTTGTACGGATTCAGTGTGCATCAGGCGTACAGATATGTACGGTTGTTCCCGACGGACGCTCCATTCATTCGATTTCTGGTGAGTCCATGAAGTTTATCTCGATATCTTGCTTTTCGCAACCGTTGGTTCACCACCGCGACTATTCGTAGGTCTCGGCTGTGATGTAAGCGTCATCCGCGAGGAGAGATCTTGGTCGTGGTCTGACCATCAAACGCCATTGCAGAGCACTCGAGACCGTCCATGCTATCTTCACGACGCACACTTGGTAAGACTGCCAAACAATTCCTTTCGCGACTTACTGCTGACCCCCGACAACAGCTATTATTATCTAACTTCTCACTATTTCCAACCCGATGTCCTGAATCGAGGAGTTTGGTACGGAGCTCATGATGTGTCTCCAACTGTCTGAATAGCTGATATAGCTCGTAGGTCTTTGAACGTAAGTCTTGTTGGGCTGTACTGGTACGTTCGATCTCACCGAACTACTGGGTGCAGTGGATTCCCTTTGTCATCGTGAGTTCTTGCCTTCTACTCTCCCCAATCAGGTACCTCATAAACGGCACAGGCGATCAACATGTTCATATCTCAATTGTACGTCGATGACTCCGTTTGCTCTCTACGTGTTTGCTGATGGGTGCTCAAGGTTCTTCGCCCGTCGTGTATATCTGAGTACGGACATCTACTTAACCTCAATTGATTTCTACTCGTCTCACACGTAATTCACAGTGGGGAAGCACTATCGCATCATTGTAGGCATTGCGGTGCGTAGTCACATCTTTCACGGTTCCATGCCATGTCCTCATGCATCGTTCAGATGTTGTTCTTCGCAGTGGAAATTGGTCAGTCAGTATGATTGCGTGGGTTTCGTGACCGAGCTCATACGTCTCGTTTGCTGTACTAGGGTTCGCAATAGGTGCGTATTATAGTGATCACAGAGAGCTCGTGGCTCACGACGTGTGCCATAGCTGCCGTCTACGAAGTGTAAGACCCGACCACGCAATCTCCTCGAGGTCGAAGCTCATGTCTATGTTCAGAATCGTGATATCCACCTTCAACGCCGTGGCGAAAGTGAACCATCTCCTCGCGGCTACTTTCGCTGCCGCTGTCGTTGGAGATACGCTCCTTACGGGCTCGCTCATCAACGTGCTTCTCCGCAGTCGTACATCGGAGTACAGGAGGTTCGTGCAGCCGCCACTCTCGGCTGCCATCATGCGCTCATAGATTACAACAGACCAGAGTCGACATTGGACATGTGGATCTTGTATATCATCAACACTGGTGCGTAGGACTCGCGAATCAAGACGTACTCGTGCATGACTCACACACAAACAGGTCTATTGCATGAGTAAGACGAGGACCCGCTCGCTCTATCGACGCGCGACCACTGACTGACGCATAACATCGCAGCGCCCTGAACGTCCTGTCTCTCGTTATTGTGAGTGCACACATACAAGTACTCCGTAAGATGCAGTGCTTGAAGGTTGTGTTAGGTTGTTGTTTACCCCCAGGACCTGATACACGGATGCATCAGCATCGTTACTACGAGAAGTGCGTCATCCGAAAACTCCCCGTCGCTCTATTGCGCGCATACTGAGTCAAATGCGTAGTTTACGGAAACACACTCCTTGCCGTGTAAGTGACGGGGCTGTTACGGAGACGTGGAAGCTTGCTGACCTCTCTTCTTTTCCTCTGGTTTGCAGGCTCAATTCGCGGAAGTTTAACGTCATCACTCGCGGCATTGACGCGATTGAGGAAGCAGGGATGGGCATGAACATCATCGCGCGCGCGAACCGTATCGCCACACAAGAACGCTGGAACGTTCCGCAGGTACGTGCACACGGTGCTCGTCGCAAGCACTCATCGCTCACAACCTGCATCCACTCTCCTTGGCACCGACACCCGGTAGGCCCCTGATGAGTCTGGACCGCCGGTGATCAACATCCACGTCACGACAGAGATGGGGGAGACAAGTTCTCGGACCAGAAGAGCGTGAACGGCATGAACGCGGCTTCGCAGGAGGTGCGGGGGTCGATGAGGGAGCAAAGGCAGCGGACGTCTGGTATACCACCCGCGTACAGCTTCATGGTAATTGACGATACTCTTTAGACCCTCTTGACGAGACTTGTTGTACTTATAGTATGTCTTTTATGTATGCTGGGCATTCCTCCGCTTGTAAGATTTGTCAATACACGCCTCCGAACATTGACGGGCCGGGGATGCGACGTTCTGCTCAAGTCAGTTTACGAAGCGAGAGTAGACGCCCGAATGCCTGCCCGGGAGATTCCGGAGCACTGGATCAACGTCGACCTCAACCGTTTGCAACTATCATCTCGTCATGATGTTGCTGGACCGATGTTGGACCCCTACTCTGCAAACCGTCAAGATGCGGGCTGTTTAGTCCTATCTCCATGGGATCGCGTCTAATCATACGCAGGTAAGTGATAGTCTCCTCGGAGCAGGGTAGAGAGCTGGGCAGAGTCGCCTCGTGAATGGTGCAGACCGCTTTGCTATGAGCAGTGGCTCTGAGCTACGGTGCTGCACCATTACATGTGGCTTAAAAAACAAGGAGGTCCCGTCGCACTGCTATGCACCTCCGTTAATACGTCGACGACGCTGCCATCTTCCATGCCGAAGGCGCACTGCCAATCAGCTTGCCCTTAGGTAGGTCTGCGCGCCACTCCCGAACCTGCTGTCCTCGAAGCACGCGAAACGGACATAGACTCTGGACGCCCCATCCTGCATCTGACCATCTGTCACGTCCAGCAGCGAAGCGAAGCATCGCCCTCAGGCCGAGTGGTATCTCGTGAACTGATGCGAGCCTGTATAGAACGCCGCCAGCCTTCTCGGGGTGGTTCTCTGCCAGTACTCGTCTGCGTTACGACGACATCAGCCATTGTCTGTTGCGGTCCAACCCGACGCGTCATACTTAACTGGACGGACCTTCGCCTGGGCTCGAGCCGGCTCTGCCACTCCACCCTCCTCCTGCGCCATGCCTGCTACCCTTGTGCCGTCTGAGGTTCCGACTCCTACCTTTCTGCATACCACTGCTGCGCCGTCCAGTCCCACCACTGATACATCAGTGGGGTCTCCTCTGGCATTCGGGACATTGGACGGTACTTATGGCGCATATCTTCTTGGGACGTTCTTCGGTCTCATGTATGTGCCCTCTTTTGTCGCTCGATTCCCCGTCGCTCATTAACACCTCTTTTGCTGTAGACTGTATGGCCTAAGCCTGCATCAGACGCACAATTACGTTCGGCTCTTCCCCACGGATACCAAACTTATCCAGATCTCTGTACGTTCCCAGTGATGCGGAACGAGAGATGGACTGATGTACATATCATTGACAGGTCGTTGTTGTGATGTCGGTCTTCTATCATTCCACTTCGGTGCGTCAGACTCACCGCTGGTTCTTTGTAGGATCCTTGAGACTGTTCACACCGCATTCACCATGCATACCATGTGAGTGCTTATCAGGGCTCGGTCTTGCGCTTGCTGGAGACTAACAGCATGGAGATCGTTAGCTACTTCTGCCTAGTGACAAAATTCTCCGATACTGTCAACCTGTTTGTGGGAGTGTGGTATGCACGAATGTCCGAGCTACGTCTAACACTGTTCTGATTCACCCATCTTATAGGTCGCTAGATGTGAGTCTCGGACTGGTACCTGCACGGAAATGCCTTCTTATCGTCTTGGTTACTGGTAGTGTATACCACTGCTAATGGTGAGTAGCCTATGTAGGGTCGCACTCTGAGGACTCGCTCACTGACGACACATGTAGGCCCTGAACATGTTCGCCTCCCAGGTGTGAGTGCTTCACAAGTACAACATTGGTGAGCCCACTGACGATCTCGCAGCTTCTTTGCGCGGCGCGTGTCCTTGAGTGAGTGACGTCACGGTGGTGTGTCCTATTTTATCTGCGCTAACGTTGTCAATGTCTAGTCGGTCGACGGTATCAGCTGATTGCCTGTTTATCAGTGAGTCGAATACTTCAAGTATCGGTATGTGTTTGTTGACAGAGCTGCTAGATGCTGTTCTTTCTTGTAGAGATTGGTGAGTGTTGGTTTGAAGCGGGCTCAGACCGAATGGTTGACATGCCTGTTGTTCTTAAGGATTTGCATTGGGTATGTCAAACCTAGAATGTCCTACTTCGCTTGACTCATAGATTTCTCATCTAGCAACGGTCATCCAAGCGTACGCAACCTCTTCCTTGTACTCATAGGAACTGAGAATTGCGCTGAACAACTTCTTCCAGATTGCGTATACTGAACTTCTGGCGTCTGGACGAAGTCAACGTGAGTATGAGAGATGTCGCTTCGTGCTCGCATCTCACAGGTGTGCATGCAGAGACTTTTCGCAGCGATCTTCACATCCGCGGTGATGGGCGATACCCTTCTCACCCTATCACTGTTCGTCGTCCTTCGACGCAGTCGTCGATCGGCTCCCAGGTAGGCTCAATATGTTCACGTTGTATCTCGTGTACCGATTCAGCCGGGCTTAGGAAAGAGGAGTCCGTGATGCAGACGCTGAAGATTTACATCATTAATACTGGTGCGTGGCGAGTTGTTGTCAACCGTCTAGCACGTAACTGACAAGTGAGACAGGGCTCCTTCACGAGTACGTCCGGCGGCACGATGAGACGAGACAGGCGGGTTCATAGACACCATGTTCGCAGTGTCCTCAACTTCGTATCTCTGATACTGGTATGTCGGAATTCATGCACGTGACACTGAAATGCAATCATGTACTCAACGCCGTCATTGCAGGCTGTCAGTCTCAACGTGAACTACTTCTTACATGCTAGTGTTGGCATCATCACCACAAGACGTATGTATTCATTCATTCCTGCCTCCCTATAGCTGCTGTTGACTTACTCCACCTGTCTGCTAGTGTATGCGAACACGCTCCTCTTGGTGTGAGTTGCTCCTAGGGCCGGACAAGTATATCTGCAGCTCATAGATGGCTATCAGTTTGAACAGCCGCAAACTCTCTTCGACCTTCGACATCCAGGTGTTCGAAGGGGGGAATGGGATGAACGTCATCTCGCGCGCGAAGCGCGAAGCTGCGCAGGAGCGGTGGAATGTGCCTCAGGCGAGTCCCGGTCGAGATCTCGGAGTGGGCTGGTCATCCTGACCTTTCGTCTCTGGCCTCCTAGGATCCGGACGAGTGTGAGATGCCAGTGATCAATATTGCCGTGATGACGGAGACGGCTTCAGACAAAGGGTATTCTCGTAGTCTTTAAATGCATCTCGGTTCACCCTGCGCCGCAAACCAGCTGCGATAGAATGTTATAAGGCGCGAAGAAAACGTTCTGTGACAATCGCTAGGAACGTCCCATACGGAAAAAAAAAAACCATGAGTCGACCCAGGCTCGAACTGAGCGTGGGACACGAAGTTGTTGTTGGAGGTCGCAAGGAGGAACGCGAGGATGGTTGCGGGCTGGCAGGTGTATGGGTTCATACACGGGGTGATCAACACCGACAAGTGCGTGCGGTTTCATGCATCCTCACACACCATGGCACTGAGATCCTGAACAGTGTATCGATCATGGGGCTCACAATTGATTACGGTGAGCGCAGATATACTCACATGTCTCGCGAGATCTTGAGCAGACGTTCTAGGGCCATACGCGTTCATGGACGTGTTCAACCCCTGGCACAACTGCAACCACAGTGACTTGGAAGGCCGATATGCCTACAAGGTAACGCACTAGTGTCTTCTTGGAATGTCTTTGCTAGCTGACGTCAATGTCCAATGAAGTATGAACCTGCTGTAATGTGCGCGGCTCCTCTTGCGTACATGGCCATGGGCTAACGGTGTGCCCCATCAGCATTCATGCTCTACTCGACGCCCTCGCGCCGCTCATCGGTGCGGAAGACGAGCTAGGAGGTAAAGCCGTATCGCCAGACTGGGCGAGAATGCGCCCAAGGAGAAGGTCAAAGAATGGACCGAACGCGGCAAAGAGCTCGTCAAGGAGCTCGGAGATGGAGCGCGTCGCCGAAGAGGCTTGGCGATCGAATACGGCCGTCTCATGCACAAGGTCCGTCCGTCCCCCGTATAGTAACCCGTCGGTACTCACTCACTTTTGGTATATTGACTGTCACACAGCGACTGGGGCTCCGCAGGACGGACAAGGACGACGAGTCGAAGCTCGGCCGTCCGCTCCTCGCGCTCATGGACGACCACAAGCTCGACTTCCATGGGACCTTCCGCCGGCTCTGCTCCTTCCGGCCGTCCCTCGCCTCCGCGGACTCGGACTCGGACGCGGGCGACGCGGACCTGAGGGCATTCGTCGACAGCCTGCTCACGCTCACGCCAGAGCCAGAACGGCTCGACCGCATCAAGGCACACAGCGACTGGCTAGACTGGCTGCTGCGGTACGCCACGCGCATTGAGAGCGAACGCGACTTGTGGACGGGGAGTGGAGGAGACGTCGATGCCGCGAGGGAGAAGGAAATGAGAGCTGCGAACCCGCGGTTCGTGCTCAGGCAGTGGGTGCTCGAGGAGGTCATCCAGAAGGTCGAGACGGACGTGGAGAGTGGCAAGCGGATCCTTCGCATAGTTTTGCATGGCGGTCACCAAGTACGCCATCGACCTGTGGTATGAAGTGTAAGCAAGCAACATTATTAGACTCGACGGACATGGAACGGCATTCACCAGTGTCGTTTTACCTGAAGGATTCTGTAGGCTGTGTGAGTAGCTGCAGTGGGTGGGCACAGCGGAACTTTGAATGCTTGAGATTGTGTTTGTTATGTAAGTATGCACATGGTGTAACATACATATCTTACTTGTAAGTTGTAGAGCACCGACAGCTTCCGAGTACACCAGAGAGGGCGTTGACAACCGAATTTGGAAATCCCGATACGGTTCGGGTAAGCTGGATTTCCCCTTGAGAAACATTATATTCTTCCCTCGCCTCTGTTCCGCTCGTCATGACCGGCCGTCGTGGACAAGAAATCCTTGAATCTGTCTCGCTCATGGTGGCCTCAATCCATGGAAAGTCGGAGGATCGGTGTCCATCACAGCTCTTCATCAACGTGGCCATGTCTCGCCTCTCGACGCCGTCCTCGCAATACTTGACTGCACTGCCCGCTTCTTCCTTACACTCACAATCGCAGTCTCATATCCTCGACCAACCCCACTCTGTCAACCCATTCAATCACTTCACTGCCAGGCTCTCAGTCTCTGGTGCCTCATGGCGTCTTCGAGCAAACCGCGCAACGCCTACGTCCGCCTCGCCAAGCCGTCAGAGTACCCCAACGCAATCCGCGTCCTCACCCGTGCATTCGCGAAGGACCCGGCGATGAACTGGTACGGCTGCGTGCCAGCGATGGTCGACGACATCGACAGCCCGTCCGACACGGCGAGGCGCACCATGCGCAATCTCAGCTGGTTCCAGGCCGCGCTCGTAAAGGCCACGATCCTCATCGACGGCTATGTCACCGTCGCTGTCGTCCCGCGCGCGGACGGAGGGGAAGGGCAGCAAGGGCAGGATAAGGGCAACAGTGCAGCAGATCTGGAGGCGGGGCAGGAGGAGATCGCCGGGGTTGCGCTCTGGCTACCGCCTGGCAAGACGATGGACGTCGGGCCCATAACGGTCCTGCGCTCGGGTCTTCTCAAGGTTCTGGTGGGATGGGGTGTCACTGGTGTCAAGGTGCGTTTCGGCACTCTGAGCCTCCTTTGTGGACGCCGTCCTGACTCCTGATACCGATGATACAAATGCAGCGGGTGCTGTTCGACTTCACTCCGGCAGTGGAAAGGACACTAGAGAAGGGCTTCAAAGCTCGGGGGCTGGATCGACGCGACTCGTGGCATTTACTCGAGATGGTCGTCGATCCGCGGTTCCAGGGTTGTGGTGAGTGTCTCTGCGTGACCCGCTGTTCCTCAGACATACATGCTTCGCACAGGCTTGTCGACTATGCTCGTGGAGGAAGGCTTCCGCCGTGCCTCTCCAAAGCCAGTGCACCTCGAGGCTACCAAAGGAAGCACGCGGGACATATACGCCCACTTTGGGTTCGAGGTCAGTAGTATCTCAGTTTGCAAGTCAGGGTCTGAGTAGTTAACCGGGCACGGCAATGATACAGGTCGATGAGGAACACCAGTTCGGTGTCGGCGCGGTGGATAGGTTCGGGATCAAGGCTCGAGGAGAGGCGGCCACTGGGTACCCTGAGTGGGTCATGACCAAGGTGCGCGAGGTTGCGTAACATGTCTGGCGCGTTGGTTGCCCAAAAGCTCAAGCAGTGCTAATGTTCGTCCGTAGTGGTCGACATGATCTCGCCGTCAAACTCATGAACCTCGCACGCACATGGATGTATGTACCTTGGTATGTCTTGCTATTAGCCGCAGACCTCGTGAGCTACACACGTGCGTATCCCCATTGTTGGCCCTCGAATGGGGTGGTCACTCGTTGTTGCTCGCATCTGGCTTGCGTTGACGACATCATCGATGTATCATCATCATACCATCGCCAACTTTGAACTGGTACATAGTCTTGTCGACCTCGGACATGTGACATCGCTGTCTCTGCGATTACCACCGTGACCTCCGTCATCCGTACCCCGGATGAATCCTAGCCGGTCCCAATTGTGACCGTGCTGGTACTTGTACGATGTACCTTGCGCTTCTGAAAACAGTGATGCATCTCTGATGATGGCTCCGTTGACCGCAAAGGTCTTGTCAGGGTCACGCTTCAACAGCTCTCAATTCATTGCTCAATACCTTGATGCGATTAATCACAGAAGGAAAGGAAGGAAAAGGATTTGCGCATCCAAACGAGGATGTGCTCTACAGAACCTTTAGGTGATGTGGACGGTCGACCTGACCCTTCCTCCTCGACTTGTGACTTGATCCAAGGAGGACGATGAATTGATGATCACCTTCGGTACGCACGTACCATCGTCTGAGTACCTGCGCAGTTGTCTTAGGTCTAATGTTGGATTCCGATAACCTGCGCAGCTCTCGCAAGTTGCCACTTCCAGACTGGCCAGGTCGCGACATAGTGAGTACCGTGACCTGTCTCCTGTCTCGGATCCTCACTGTTGGGACGATCGAGGATCCATCGGTGATTGCAATTGTCGGTGCCGCGTGAGCAAGTCCCGCCGATCATCCAGGTCTCGGGTCCTCTACCGACTCTTCCTCCGCGCCGTACGGAAGCGTATGGAGCACGTACTTATCCTGATTCTTTCTTGCATCTCGAAGGCCGCTTGGCGGTGCACAGGGCGACAACAGTACTCTCCAAGTACTGTATCACTTGTGGGTCGTTGCGCGTCTGAGTTGATTCAGGTAAGGCTTAGTTATATAATAGGATGTGCTCTCTGGGTCTCAGATGATCATCTCAGCTGGGCTCATGTTGAGATAAGTATGGTGACGGAGGCGCGTCGGTGGCGACGGGAGGCGTTGCCGAGTCTCGGAGGGTCTGCCTGCAGTGGCATGCACAATCTCGTTCCGGCTCACTGGGTTTATGGACCCCGTTGGTCTCTGCAGCACGCAAGTATCGACAATGACCGCCTACAGGTATGTACTGACTCCAGAGGGGATTTCTATGCATCACCATGCGAAGGAAGCTCAGGAACAGTTGGTGAGTGCAGGGTTCGTCCGGAAGGCTTCAGAAGCCACTTACAGTTACCACTGGTAAGTCACGCGACCGAAGGAATGTCTACGCTTCCGGTACCCGACGCAGTCAGTGACCGGATGCTTGGAGGTGAAAGTTTGAAATCCACCGGATGGTCGGCTTCAGCGGTTGAGTCTCCTGGCATCTGCTTACGCGGAGGACTTCCGGACACTCTCATGAAACTTGCGCAGGTTCTTTTACAGTTGACTACAAATCGAATTGAATCCATGATGTGCTCTGCACAGCGAGCAGCACATGCTTGCATCCATTACATATGACTAATTATAAGGAGTGTGTGGAGATACAACCTAAAGTCACAAACCGAGTCTACAGGGAATCTGAACCACAGCTTGGAAACGAGCGACGAGCCACTGTGGCGGAAAAGTCGCGAAATAACAGTAAAATCCGAGGAGAAAAACTGATTGTACAACACACACCTGGACGCTCATGCGAGGACCTTCACAGACATGTCCACCGACAGCTGGCCGCGGGTGATCGTCGCGGTGTGCGCACCCTTCGTCTTCGTCTTCGTCAGCTCGGGCTTCGCGGACAAGACCGCGGCGGCGGTGGACACGGCGAGCGTGCGGCCCTCCCTGGCCTGCATCTGCGCGACCCAGGCGAGGAGGTGGACGATGAGCGCGTCGAACTCGGCCTCGGTGTTGCGCGCATGGATGACGATCCGCACGCGCTCCTGGCCGCGGGGGACGACGGGGTACGGGACGGGGCGCGCGGGGTAGCCGAGCGCGCGGAGGTGCTCGGCGAGCGGGATGGGCGCGCTCGTGAGCACGGGAAAGATCGGGCTCGTGATGCCCGCGGGGAAGTCGCGCGGGAGCGTGCGCGGGGCCAGGGCGAGGAGGTGCGTGGGCGCAGTGCGGATGGCCGTGGCGAGCTTGCGCTCGAAGATCCGGGAGAGCCTTTGGAGGGAGGCGATGAGCTGTGTATGTAGAGGGAGAAGGGTGGACATTGTTCAGCTGGGGTCTGGGCTGTACGGAGGGGTGGATTGGAAACGCACCTCTGCGCCGGCGGCGCTCTCGATGTAGTCGAAGGACGCGTCGAGTGCGCAGATGGTGGAGTGGGAGAGGGAGGTCGAGAAGATGAACGGGCGTCCGTAGTTGATGATGTACTTCCGCACCGTTGGCGAAGTAAGAAGAACAGCTACATCGGAGAGATGAGTTCACTTGGAGGGAGTCGGACTAGAAAGCAGTAGTCACGTACCGCCAGTGAGGGCGCGCGCTTTTCCAAAAGTATGAAGAACGGTGTGGACACGCTGCTCCAGACTGAGCGCAGTCACCAGTCCACGCCCTTGGGTGTCATAGATGCCGGTCGAGTGGGCCTCGTCGACGACGATGTGGCTGCTACCTATTGGAATGAATTGCTCTGCCAGGCGCACAATGTCGGGAAGCGGAGCAAAGTCGCCATCCATGCTGTACAGACTCTCGACGGCGATGAAGAGAGTGCTCTTACCGGCCGCGATGGCGGGGTGCGCGCGGAGCACGTGGAGGATGGTGTCACGGAGAGAAGTGACACAGTTGTGTGCGAAGGGGTAGAGCGCAAAGCACGCGCGGGACGCGAGGAAGCCGTCGCGAGAGGAGGCATGGACAAGGTCGTCGAATATGATGGCGTCGCCTGTCTGGGGCACGGAGTGCCAGAATGCGACGTTGGCGTCGTAGCCGGAGTTGAAGAGGAGGGCTGCGGGTGCGCGGAAGAAGATCTTCATGCGCTCCTCGAACTCGAGGTGGGCGGGGGCGTTACCGCTCATGAGGCGGGAGCCGCCAGTGCCGAAGACCTGGGGAAGCTGAGAGACTCTGTCGAGAAAGGACTGGCGGAGAAAGGGGTCGGTGCAGAGGGAGAGGTAGTCATTGGAGAAGAGGTCTGCGGGCTTGGAGGACGTCTCATCGTAGAGATCGGTGACGGGGACGTTCCTGCGCTGGCGATCGTATAGGGCCTTGTCGAGGGCCGCGGTAAGGGCGGAGGACATAGCGGAAGGTGACCGGTGAGCTCAAGACGCGGATGCGTCAAAGGAGAGTGGGCGTAGCGTAGGTGGGGGCAGAGGCATATGCTTTACTTATCATGCGCTGTTTGCAGAGTATCAAAGTCATATCATTATTGACGAACGTGAGTGGGGTAGCCGCTGGTAGCCGGAGACTTGCAGCGACCGGTGGACGGGGTCGGAAGAGGATTGGCGGGAGGTTGGCGGACGCCACCAGCGTTGGCCTCGCGTGACGGTGGGGGAGGGCGCCAAGAGGGCAGAGCATCCAGCCTCGATGTGAAGTCGCATCAGTATTCATCGGAAGGCTGATGGGTGGCAGAGGCCACCAGAACTACAGATGATGTAAGTACAACTTCAACAAGGATATAGTATAATTATGTACTACGTCGGTCGAACTTCCTCTTTCTCGGGCTGAACGTGGTGACAATCAGATATTTATGTCCAGGGTGTCTAGCCGAGCGAGTGGGCAGTCCAGCTGCTGTTCGTTCGAGAGACACGGAAGAGAGAGTTCCTACTTGCAAAAGATGCAAGCTGAGACTAGGGCTGCAGGCGGAGAGCAGATAACAAAAGCGGGACTCAAGGCTAGTCAAGGATGAGGCGGGAGTGCTGGTGGCGGGCCGGGGCGATCCGCGGGCATGGTGAGGACTATTACCCCTGGCATCGAACGGTCAAAGTCTTGACTGAGACTCCTCCTCGCACTTGCACTAATCCGGGATGGGTTATCGGCGATCACGTCGAGGACCACATGGATGGCTCCCACCGCGCCGCCGAACCAAGTCTGGCAATGGCTGTCCAAACTGAGGACTCGGGCAGGGCGGCTCACCGTCCTGGTGGGTCGCCATAACGGAACCCCATCAAATCAAAGTTTCGCCCAAGGCCCCAAGCTTAGCATCTCCGGATCCGAGACCCAAGTTGTCACTGTCGGCTCCGTTCATATCTCTCCTCCGCCCTCTGACTTCCGCTTCTTGCCCCCGGCTTCTACCCTTCTCTCCCCTCCCTTCTCCTCCTTCTCCAGCTCGAGCATCCCTGTGGCAAAGACCCGCGGTCATCTAGAGCAAAACCCTCTCACCTCCACTCATCACCTCGGAGGCTGGTTCATCAATTCTCGCCATGGGCGAATCAATCCCTCTCCCCAAGGCCTACTTTGTTGCCCTGTTCTGTGAAGCCATTCTCCATGGTACGTAAACCCGAGTATCAGTCTCTATGTGACACTCAATCTCCTGTAGGTATCTATACTGTATTATTTGGCGCTGCCATGTATCTTCTGCTGTGAGTCTTGTCCTTGCCATCTGTCTTGAGACTCGGCCATCCGTATCTTATACCGTACATAGCGCACCTCGGACACGAAGGACGAAAAGAAGCTCTACCACCAATATCGTCATGGTCATCCTAACCGTCCTCATGTACGGCCTATCGACAACACACATATCGCTATCCCTCAAACAGAACCTCATCGCCTTCTTCGACCAAAAGGCCGCAGATGGCGGTCATACCGTATTCAATAAGGTCAACGACCCCCTCGTTTATAGCCAAATTGCACTCGAGATCGTCAACGTGAGTTCCATCCGTCCCTTGAAATTCAAATGTTCGTGCGCTGACTGCGTTTCCTAATCAAGTGTTTGCTTGGTGTACGTCACCTTTCACCTCACTCCGACTCATATGAGAGCTCACCCTCTCCGCAGGACTCAATTGTTTGTTGGCGGACATGGATTTTGTGGGGAAGAGACTACCGTATAATTATCCCACAGGTGCTGTGTATTGTCGGGGGTATCGGTAAGCCTCCTTCAATCTGGATGCATACCAGCCATGAATGTTGACTACTGCCTACCATAGCGGCCGGCTCAGGACTTGTTCATGCCTTCGCCATGTCGCCACCTGGCGAGGAGGTGTTCAACCAGGAGATCACCGGGTGGTTCGGGATCTTTGCAGGCTTGACATGTATTGCCAACTTGTATGCCGTCGCAGCAATCTCGTACAAAGCATGGTGAGTGCACGTGATCCCGGCTAGACAGCTCCTCCCGATTGACTGTCTTTCCGCGCACAGGCAAGGTATGAAGATCCTTCGCCATCTAAGCGGCGGCGTTGTCATACATGGCGGACGATATTACAAGACCGTCCTTGTCATCATCGAGTCCGGTCTACTGTATACGGTCGCATTGGTGTGTTTTGCTATTTACCTGCGCCCAAGTGAGCTGAACGCGGATGGTATCACCAGATCATCACGATCACCCTTTTCGCATACAACAACAATGGTGTCTACGTGATCACGGACATGCTGGGTCACCTTACGGTGCGTCGTGTCTCAGAGCTGTTCTGCCTGCCGATTCGTACTCACATCACTGCCCGTGCTTCTGCGCGCACACGCACATGCAGGGCATCTACCCGACCGGCATCATCGTGCTCGTGTGCCTGAACATGACCTTCCACGACGATGTCACCCGCACGGAGAAGATGGTGTCGACGATGCAGTGCACACCCCCGCGCGGGTTCGGCTCGACAGCCAACGGGAGCTCGTACGGGACCGTCCTCCACTTCCGTAAGGACGGCCAGGTGACCAGTAACGCGACGGCCACGACGCACACAGATTTCACCAGCATGACGATGTCAGACAGCGACTACGAGCTCGGCAGGCGCGCGCCGCGGCCGTGGGCTATGCAGTACGACGGGAGTGTGCGGGAGGAGCACGACTTGGAGGGGGCGGGCAACACGCTGAGCTCGTCGGTGAAGGCAAGAGAGCTCGTATGATCTCGGTGGAGTGAGGGGAGGGCACAGATGAATTGATGCCAGATGGATGACCTGCGGAACGACGGACGAGCGAAAGTGTAGGACTGTACTGATTGTAGCAATGTAACTTATCACTACAGGGGACCTTATTTGGATGTACGAGTCTACGTATTGCATTCATTGACGTGCGCGAGTCTGGAGCTGAGAGAGTCAATGTGATGTCGACGTCTCTGGTTGTTTTCTGGGGTTTCCGTCGAGCCCGAGCCTTGCAAAACTTGCCAGAGGTCAGACAACGGCTCGGTATTCTCGGACATGAAGCGAGATTGTTGCGATGCTCAAGTCGCTCATGATGGTTCAACATCTTTCAGCATGTACGGTCTGACCTTTCAACGCATGCTCAGGTCAACTCGCACACAACCCGGGACCGCACAATCAAGGATCTTCCATGCCACGAAGAGTGAGCAAGTGAGCTTACTGACATCATTCCAATCAATTCATACCGACGTAGGCTGAGAGAAGCGAACTATGTATCACCAGCACTGGCTGCGGTCCCATATTGATGATCGACGGCTGCTCTCGTCATGAGTTGAGGTCGTTTGCACCACCGCCGCCCATCGGCTGCTGGACAAGCTCGTGCATCTCCTGGACTATGTGAGACTGTGCGGCCTAGATGCACGATCACCCAGATTATTTCCTCTGCGTGGGGGAGCACGGCGAATGACTGGCCATGACTGCGATGACGGAGGAACGCCTGCCGCTTCTTCGGCGAGGAGAATATAAGTAGACTGGGTTGAGACTGTTTTGCAAGAACCACGGGAGAGCATGCGGAAACGGAGGCGGACGACTCGGACGCTGGGGAATGTGCGTCGAGCTATCCTTTGGTATCGTTTCCGTAGCCCCTCATAGGTTGTAGTGCTCAGCGCGTGAGGCATAGGTGCAGCGAGGAAGCTGTTTCGTAGCTTTGTGACACTCTTGAAGATCGCATCCAATGCGACGATGGACGAGCAGTCAGTTGTAGTTCCAAGCCTAGTCCGGTTTCAGGACAACAGCAATGCGTGAAATCGTACGCAGACGATACATTGATGATACGTATCCGGACCCTAGCCAAGCCGTACGCCTTGCTGAAAGTATGAGACACGGTGCCAAACTGCCGTTGGCACATATGGCCATAGAGTGCGCGTCTTCGGCCCCGCCATGCGAGCAGCCGGGCGGAAGTCGACAATGTCCACCATATCTGCCAGGAACGCAATGTCGCATGCTGTAGAGCGCTCGAGTGTTGAAGCGATGTCGTCTTCGCAGAGAGGACGCTCGCGAGAGCGGAATTGTGCGCGAAGTACGTAGCGTACCGCCCGGGCGACGCGCGGGCCGGCGATGGTATCTCTGATCGAAGCGTGGATGAGCAGAGGTGAGCTCGTCGAGACTCGAGAGGACAACGACCCAGAACGTGAGGTGGGTGTCGTAACCGGAGCTGCGTAGGAGTGCGGTGCAGTGCGGGCGTGGACGGATGGCATGCGCGCCTTGGAAGCGAGGCGCTTGCCTGTAAGTCGCTGTTATCAAGCAGCAGGGGACGAGAGCTTCGAGAGGAAGAGGGCACTGAGGGTGGGGGAGGAAGAGTAGTCGTCGAGAGAAATACTGGGGCGCCGGAGCTGGCGCGGAGACGGAGATAGGAGGGTGGGGAGGGGTGCGTCTTTCCTTTATGGCTCGCTAGTGCGTTCGCCGTTCGTGCAGTTGAGAGGGAAACGAGCTCTCTAGAATGTGGCTGCGACATTGTCTCCACCATTGCTTATTTTGCTGTTCTCAAAGTTTGACAACCACTTACAGAGATCTCGCGAACAATTGGATCACGGGATCTGTGCGCAAAAAGCATAAGTGAGACATAGCAATGTGAGGTACGGACCTTCGTGCAGGCTACCGCGGTATTGCAATAACACCGTGGAAGGCGAGCACCAGCGAACTTGTGGACTCTTGTTTGAACCTGACGAACCTTCGGATTGAGGGCCGACACCCAAGTACGTATGGTCTTCGGCACCATTTGCGGAGGCAAGCGCGAGAGAAGCTCCTGTTAGTCAGTCTAGACACCGGAGTCCAGAGGCAAGAAGTGAGCGGGGCGTTGATATTAGCGTGGTGAGAGCTCAGGAGAGAAAGTAATTCTCGAGGCGCCGGCACGCTGCCAACAAGTCTCGCTTGCCATCGCCTCGCAGCCTCGCTCACCCCCAGTCGAGACTTAATGTCAGCGCAATGATTTCGCCGACGCACGGTGCCAGTGCCGCATCGGCCAGATGTGGAAAAGTCATCGGTGACTCGTCTGAGAGACCTGATCAGGGAGGCTCGAGGTGAAATAAGCGCCTGTGAGGTTTGGCCACGTTTGCGCCACGTTCGGCGCACGAACCCAAGGCCAACGTCCTCCGCTGCGTACAATCATGTCCGACCCCACCTTTCTTGCCTGCTTCTCGTATACTTGACCTCACCAACGACATCATGTCAAGGGTCCCGCTGTCCAAGATCAAATCCCTGACGTTCTACAGCGACCGCGACACGCTCTCCCGCAGAGGCACGCCCATTCCGCAGCTCACTTGCGTCGGTAAACCGTGCAGAGTCTACCAGCCTCAGGCGGTCAGATGCACCAACTTCGGAGGCTCGGGGACGGATGTGGACTGGAAGGTGCGTTCGCGTGCACCGTTTCCGCGACGTCTACTATGCCTGACATCACTATTGCTCACCAGTGCGAGGCGGACCTCCCGGACTCGTTGAGATTCGGGAAGGTGCAAGTGTCGTGTGAGGGCTGGAACGGACCGGGCGATACTCACGTCATGAAGGGTGCGTGCTATGTACCGCTCTCGTTTTCATTCCCGTGCCTGCTGACGGGCGCACAGGCTCCTGCGGGCTCGAGTACACGCTCGTGCAGATCCCCGGCTCCCTCCGCGGCGGAGACGACCCCGCGTACCCCGCACGCCTCTCGCGATGGCTCCAAGGTGCGTAACGCGTCCCACACCCGCTCGCGCTCGCTACGTGCTCAGAGCCCGACTCTACAGACCTCAGGGAGGACCCGACCGCGTTCGTCTTCATGCTCCTGTGGGTGGCCGTCTTCGCGCTCCTGCTCTACAACTTCCTCAAGTCCTGCTGCGGGGCTCGCGCGCGCACACCGCGGGGGCCGGCTCCTGGGGCGCCGCCACCACGTCGGTTTGGATCTGGCTGGTTCTCGAGCGGCGGCGGCGGCGGTGGTGGTCCTGGCGGATATCCGGATAGGCACGACTCGGACGCGCCGCCGCCATACTCGAAGCACGCGCCGTCAGGTGCCAGTGTGCCGGGGGCGAGAGACGCGGGCGGGTGGAGGCCGGGGTTCTGGACGGGCGCGGCGCTGGGATGGCTCGGGACGCAGTGGATGAACCGCGCGGGCCGGGAGCGGGAGCGGGAGAGGGGGTACGGGCAGGGGATGTACGATTGGGAGGCGGAGAGAACGTTCAGGCCGGCGAGGACGGCCCCGCCCCCTGCGTCGGCGTCCCCTGCTGCTGCTCCCTGGTGGGCTGGTGGCTCTGGCTCTGGCGCGAGGAGGAGGGCGTTTGACAGCGATGACCGTGGCGAGGGGTCTTCGAGCTTGGGGAGCATGAGGAGGAGCACGGCCTTTGGGGGGTCGAGCGTACGGTGAGGCGCGAGAAGCATTCCACTCGCTCTCTGTGTCCAGACTCCAGATCTGTAGCCATATATTCCGGCAGTGTACTCATACAACAAGACATGCGACTGGAGTCTCAGACAAATGCTGCACATTCCAACTAAATGCGGCCGCTGCGCTTGAGCATTGTCGCCATCTGGTCTGCGCTGAACTTGTCGACCGAGCTGTCGCTCATCAAGCCGACCATCCACTGTAGGGCCGAATGGACCGCGTACGGGGTGACGCACCGCTGCCCGCACCCTAGCCGGGCGATGATAGACTTTGCAAAGTCCTCGCTCGTGGGCGTCGAGAGCGTGGGCGGCATGGGAATCGTGTGGTTCTCGGAGTGGACGGAGCCGACGGCGAGGTAGCAGAAGCGGACACCGGAGGGGGCGGCGAGCAGGCATTCGTCGTTGTCGAGGCCGCGGGCGAGGGAGAGGAGGAAGCCCTTGGAGGCGGCGTAGATCGGGAGGCGGGGCGGGGAGAGGTCGGCGGCGATGGAGCCGGTGAAGGAGACGAGGACAGGGCCGGAGGCGGCGACGCGGCGGAGCTGGGGGAGGAGGGCGTGGGTGAGGAAAAGGGAGAAGAGCGCGTTCTTGTTGATGAGCGCATGGAGCCAGTCTTCGGGGTGGTCGTCGATTCTGGGGTGGGGGGAGGTGGTAGGTGTGAGTGCGTGAGTGCGTGCGAGAGGGGAAGCAGAAGAGTGCAAGGGGATGAGAGACTGACTGACCTTTCGGGGAGGACTTCGCAGCCGCCGACGTTGTGGAAGACGAGGGTGATGTGGAGGTCTCTGAAGGGGTAGAGCAGGTTGTCCAAGTTGTGGCCGGGCTGCTCGGCGTCGGCGATGAAGTAGCGGATGTCGGCGTCGGGCTTCTCGGGGACGAGGGCGCGGAGGCGCTCGACGACGTTGTGCATCTTGGACTCGTTGCGGCCGTGGAGGATGAGGTTGAAGCCCTGCCTGAGAAGCTCTGCGGCGAGGGCCTTGCCTATGCCGTCTGTCGCGCCGGTGACGATCGCGTAGGGAGTGGGGCCATGGCGGAATTTGTGGACGGAGGAGGGGCGGAGGAAGTAGAGCCAAATCCAGGATGCGAGGCGGTAGAGATGGGGGAGGGCGAGGACAGCGGAGAGAGCGGCGAGGACGACAACTGCAGGGACGAGGTCGTTCATCGTTGTCGTCGTTGTCGGGGGAAGAGAGAGAGAGTGAGAGGCGGGGTGGGGACGCCAACTCTGACAGTACCGTGGCGGCTTCGACACGACGTGCATCCGAGCCAAAACCTTTGGCCCGTGAAAGGCACATGATATTCCCGTGCCGGGATACGCTATGCCTATCCCATCCCAATGTGCACGTCGTGCGAGTGACACGAGGCACGTGCTTCGAACGCGTCGCGTCTGGGACGCGACACGGGCGGATTGCTTGGTATGCATAAACCGTGTTGTCGAGCATGTCATTGTCTGTCCCACACAGACTACCACCATGGCTGGAACCGGATTTGCAGAGGGCGCGTAGTTCCTTAATATTCATGTTATCTTCTGACCCTTTGTCTAACCATCCTACCGCTGTAATGTCTTTCGATAGATATCAACCTACAAGTATTATCACTGTTCAGTAGGGTGTCGACAAGAGGGCTCACTTTGCTGGTCGTTCTTCCATGACTTGGCCAGATGATGGTCAGTGCGTAGTACGTACCAAGGCTGGCGACTGAGACCGCCGAGCGCCTGAGAGCCACGTGGGAAGTGAAAGATGATTGCAGTCGGGCGCCTGTGGAGGTTGGACTGCTCGCTGCTGTCCCGCCCTCGTCCTCCGCCCTCTTCCTCCCTTCCGCCCGCCCTCGCGCCCCCTCCAGACTGCCCGACACCGCTCCGAGCACCCAATCCCCACAAAACATATCTGCTGAACTGTGAGAACGGCCGCTGTGTGCGCGGTTGATCGCCGCTCGAAATAAGCTCGACTGACCTCGTTCTCGATAGCACTCACGCTACCCCCACGTTCTCTACCCACCCCCTCTTGGCCACGTCCGACGTCCTGCACGCATCCAAGCTCGACTAAGTTATGGCACAGCCTACCCAGGTGCTGCCCTCATGGCTCACTCTGTCCACCACCGTCGTCACCCTCCCCGACGGCGGCCTCTCGACCTCGTCCACCATCCTCCGCTTGCCACTCACCTACTACGGCCCAAGTGTGAGTTTCATGATCGCCCCTTCCTTCACACATTCTTCACTTTGACCTCACCTCCTTTTTGCAGATCCCGCTTGGGACGGATGGTGTGTGGACATACGGTGGGCTCACCTCTCCTCCTCCCTCCTCCTCTACCCCTGCGACACCTACACCTACCTCAACCACCCCGTCTACTACCTCCGCACCGAGCATCACTCCACCTCCGTCCTCCTCCTCCGCTTTTCCCTCCTCCGTTTCCCCCTCCTCCGTTTCTCCCTCCTCCGCTTCTCCCTCCTCCGCTTCCTCCTCATCATCCTCGTCTCTCACATCCCCACTTCCTACCGCAACTGCTGCTGCCTCCCATGGCATATCTCCATCCACCCTCGGTGCCATTCTCGGCAGTATCCTTGGCACCCTCCTCCTCCTCATCCTTATCGCCATCATCTTTCTTCTCCGCCATAACCGTCGCCGTCAGCTCCCAGCCGACGCTCAGAACCCGTCCTCCAGCTTCTGGAACCGTTCTACCACTATCATGTCCTTCCGCAAACGCCAGAGTCAGCTCCCAATCTGGACTGGTTGGGAAATCGTCACTCCTGGTGACCTCAATCACGGCGGTCCTCCATCCCCCGGCGAAGGTTCTCCCCGCGGTAGTGGTGAAGAAAGCGACCCATTCCTCACACGCACCAGTGTCCGCAGCGGCACAGAAGGCGGTCATGCCCGCACTGACACTGACACCCTTGTCAGTCTCCCCGCCATCGCACGCACTGGAACGACTCCCAGCCATCGTAACATGCCCAAGCCCGCACAACACATCATTCCTCGTGACGTTCAGATGCGCATGGACGAGGAGATGTCCGATGTCCCCCCATACCCCAGCATTCGCATGGTCGAGCGCAGGTCGTCCTCAGACTTCGAGTCTCCGTTATTACCTCCGCCCCCACTCGACACTCTTGGCATCGCATCTCGTCGTCCTGATTCTCAGCCGTCATTCGCATCAGAGAAGTCCAAGGCCACGGACAATGCACGCTCCATATTGTCCGAGAAATCGGATGCCACCGATATCCATGAGCCAGAGGGCGCAGAGCTACTCACCGCTCGACGCGTCAAGGTCGGCCAGATCCAGCCCCTTGCTAACTCCGGTCCCAGCTCTAGCTCCGCGTCTCCAAACGTCCTTGGACTAGATCGTCTCGCCAACCTTGGTCGTCTCAGCTGGTTCAAACGCATGTCCTTCCTCGGTGCTCCCGCTGGCTCTCAACCTGTCCCGAGCAGCGAGCAGGAAGCCGCCGCCGCGGATGCATACACACGCACCCCACCTCGTCATTCCCGCAACGGCTCTCGCTCCCGTCCTGGTTCATTTGCACGCGTTTCCTCTCACGAGCCTACCACAGATAGCTTCGGCAGGAGAGTCAGGCATGATTCCGGCCTCGGCTTCGGCCTCACTGACGAGCGCCCCATCTCGTCGGTCAGCGCGCAGAGTGCGGCAAGTGGCAACACCGTCTTCTTCGATGCTCAGTCGCGACCGGGAAGCTCGATGGGAACGCGTTCGACCGGGGGTTCTGGCTCGTCAGCACCTCCCGTTCCCCCGGTACCCCAGGTCCACCTTCCGCAGCCGTCGCCTCTGTCCCATGAAGTCCGTCAGTCCTCGCTGTCGCCCCAGAGCAGCTATATCGCTACGGAGAATCCGCCGACGTACGAGAGCGCAACTGCTCCTCAGTCCCGCGCCAACCTGGAGTACTCGGATATTGACGTACTTGACATGCCCGTCCCTCGGCCTGCTTCTCCATTCAGTGCTGCGTCGGGTTCTCGGAGTGTTCCCCCGGGTCTAGGAGATCTTCCTAATCCCACCGTCTGGCGCAATTCGCACGCGAGCAGTTCACCGAGTCCTGGAACCGAAGACACGTCTGGTATCAGCATCGACGTTTTGGAGGAGGCCCCCCCAACAGCTGACGGCGGTTGGTTGAACATGGCTAGCAGCGGTTTTAGACCACCAGATGGCAGGCGCACGACGTTCGGGGTGGTGAGTCACGATGTGTACGGATTCTTGCGCTGATGCTGATGTCGTCCGCAGCCCATGGTCGTTCAGCCTCGTGACACCCTCCGTTCAATTAGAGGATCGCTGCACTCGATGCGTTCACACCTTAGTCCGTACTCGTCGCGAAGCCCATCCGGGTCCGCACCGGCGTCGTCGCAGCACACCATGAGCGGCTCTGGCTCGAGCTCCTCCAGACCTTCGGCATCCAGCCACTCGCGCGGCCCCACGGGAAGCAGCGGCGGAGTCTCTCTCGTGCACTCCAACTCCATCTCGTACGACGACCACCGTCCTGGCCGACGACGCGCCGAGGTCGGGGAGATCGCGTCCCCGCCCCTGTCCGCCGTGCACTCGAGCTTCCCACGGGGCGCGGGCTCGCCGCCGCCGCCGCTTGCGACGCATGGCCACGGCGACGACGTCGTGCTGCCCATTCCCCCAGCGTACCCCGCCAGCGCGCCCGTACCTGTCCCACTGCCCGCGAGGCCGGGCGCGGTCGCGGTGAGCGGGACGATAACGTCGTCGGGCTCGCGCGAGACGGCGGACGAGAGCCTGACGGATCTGAGCGTGACCACGACGCAGACGGACCCGATCACGGGCGCCGTCGTCCACTTCCCGAGGCTGCCGTGGAGAAGCGGGACCGAGAGAATGTGGAGCGAGCGGCCGGTGCGCGAGGATGCGATGTGGTAGCCGGGTGCTCGGCCGTGAGTGCTCGCTCCGTCTGTCCTCCGTGTCTGCTTTTCTCCTTGGGCCGTCATCTGCTCCTCTCGTCCGCTCGCTGCTTTAGATCTGTCTGTCTCCGCCAGGGGCGCCCGTGTCTGCTTGCTGCTCCCGTCCCGTTCCCGTTGAACGATGTTGTGCTTCTAATGGGTGGCCGGCATAGGTCGGCGGCCCTGTTCCGCTGGTGCTTGCATCTACGTTACATCTTTTTTGGTGTCAAATTATACGCTTCATCTTCACCCCCTCCTCTCTCCTCTCTCCTCTACTCCACCGCCCGCCCGTTTCCTCCGACACGCCTTCGACCTACCCGTTTCCGCCTGCGCTACCCCCACTACCTCATTGCGATACCCTCCACCCTCCACCCATCTCCCCCTTTCCCGCCCGGGCGGGCATACACCGTTCACACCAGTACTACGTTCGAGCCCTCTGCGATACCTCTACCCCCCACACACACCCTCGCCTTGCTCTCCGTTGCACTCATGCTCCGCTGTCCTCTTCGAACGTCGTCGGTAATGTATCTACTACTACCTACCGCTACTGCCTCCTCATCTGCTCGCGCCGCTGCTCTTGCTACGCTCACGACCCCCGTTATGATCATGACTGTGACCCGGTTTGAATCGATCGCTGTTCCGTTTGGGTGCTCGGTACCATTTCCGCTCGCGTGTGTACACTGGACACCCGTCATTGGGGGGATGAATCGGTACGTGCGCAGCTGTCTCAACCGTGCGTCATCTCGAGAATGCGTGCTCATGTGCACTCAGGTGAGTCTGATAAAGAGACGCCACGTCGTTCACTATTTCCTGTGCATTCGGGGTAGACTCTTCGCGCCACTCCGGACGCTCACCGAGGCCCATCGATTCCGGAGCAAATGACAACAACATACGGCATTGAATCAGGCTAGTATCCCCGACGCAAGCGCGCTGATAATAGTATGCTGAGTACTTATGTACATGGGCCCGGACCCGACCCGCAACCGATGAGCGCATCCCCTTTGTTTGTGACGCATATTCCCCTCGAGCTGGCGACGGAAACGAGTGCGCAGTGGCAGGCACTATCGGAGCTGCCAATTTAAGGACGGCGTTGAGGATCTACCCCGCCACGGGAACATGCCTCGCGTGTTGCGCTCCTTGGATGTTGAGAATGTGGCAACATTGGTGGGCTGTACGAGACGCCCCGCGGTGACTCGCCCGTCGGCTCTGAGCATGTACAGCGCACGCCGTAACGGAATGATGGTGAGCAATTGCGAATGTTGATCTGTGTCTTCTGACAACATTCTATGGTCCAGGTTGCATCTCAGGACTGCAAGGACTATGTTGCACGTCCAGACACCTTGTCCCCTCACACTCTCCTTGTGTGCCCGCGGTAGAGTAGACACGATCGCAGCGAAGGATCGTGGGACACGGTTCCCGGCCTATCCTGGCCCGTCGACACCAATAACCCCATTTGCAATTCTCCGTCGTGTCGTGGACTCGTAGCGGCACGACAGTTGTGATCGTCGCGGTTCGATTGCCGCTGTGCTGACGGGCAAGGAGTTTGCGAACGGGATAACTACCCCCAGGCTTGCGGCGACGATGCGCACACACCTTCATCCAACCCCACGATGTCCGCGCCCGCTGCCACTAGTAATTGGACCGCAAACGTAGTGCCGACTCCGACGAGTTTATCCCCTGGCATATCGCTCACGAACACTCATGGTGCCCTGCTGCTCGGAACGTTTGTCGGCGTCATGCAAGTGTTAACTCCTACTACACGCGCCCAGCGGTGGGACTCACTAGCTTCTCGCCGCCACAGTCTTTATGGTATGGGCATCCACCAGTCGTCCCAGTACTGCCGTTTGTTCGGCTCGGATACGGTGGTCATGAAGTTGCTGGTGAGTCTCGTACGCTCCATCTACATCCGTTCGTCCGCGTGCTGATTGTGAGCGCTGCATGCGCAGGTCATCCTGGTGATGTGCGTGGTGCTGTTGACAATCTGGGGCTTCCTGGGGAGGAGACTGACGGCCATCACAACACACAAAGGCTGCTGGAGACGGTGCACGTCATTGTCACGGTACATACTAGGCAGGTCAGATAGTTCTGCCGAGGGTTCTAAGATGCTAACAGGCGATCGCATCTAGCTACTATTATCTGGTCTCAAGTTATCTGAACCCGGTGGCCTTGATGCACGGTGTTTGGTTCGTCCTGTAGCCCTGACATATCACTGAGTCGAGCTGAGTTTGAGCCTCGTCTGCGTTAGGTCCCTGAACGTATGTGCATCCGTCAGGCTGGTATGTCCGCCTGAAGTACCGGCGATGCTAACCAATCCCTGTCGTTGTGTGCAGATCCTCCCATTGGTCTCAGTCCGTACCCCGCTACTCTCTTGCCATGCTAGAATATAGACCCGCTCACGTCTGGCATCTATCAGGGTGTTCTCATGTTCATCTCACAGCTGTGAGCGTGTTCGACTATCTCAACGCGTCCCGAGCGGTCCTAACTTTCGCATCATGCAGATTCTTTGCATATCGGGTGTCGTTGAGTGCGTCCTCCTCGTCTATGCCAGAGTCTATCACTGATCGATAGCGGTGCACTGCTACTCAGTCGGTCGACCTCAACGTGTCGTAGTCACGATAGCTGTGAGTCCAAATCTTGTCACGAGTCGCCATGCGTATACCGGACCTGACCGCGAATTCTAGGTTCTGCTACTCATGGGTGAAGTCGGTGAGGGGACTAGCATTATATGTGTTGGTACTTGGCCTGAGCGTCGCATACCGGACACACAGGTTTCTCCATAGGTGCGTCCGTCTACTGCGTTGGCCCGCCCTCGTCGTAGAGTCTTTACGCAGACTCGGATTCCCCACAGCCGCAACTGCCAAAGCGTGAGCTCCCTCGTCCGCCGCTCTCACGCCGGCTCGAGAGTTCTTCGAGGTCCTGACTCGGGATCTCGCTCGCTTGCAGGTTCACGATACCGTCATACCAGGAGACTAAGGACGTCACCGTGCGTGTCTCTCGCCCGCATCCGTCCTGTCTTCGCAGCTGACACTTGCGCTGTGCATACTATAACAAGTACCTCAGCGGGGTCGGCTTGGCCCTGGCCATGGCCGGAGACGCGGCGCTGACGACCACGCTCGTGCACGCATTCTGCAAGAGCAGGAGCGCGAGCCCGCGCAGGGAGCGCATCGCCCCCGCGACAGACAATTCTGCGTTGCAGGACATGAAGGCCGGCTTGGAGACGAACGTGCCGCTGGATGAGCCTGTATATGGGCCGGGCTCTGAGCCAGCGTCGATGGCGGACCTGTTGCAGCTCTACGTCGTGAACACGGGTGCGGATCCTTGACTCCCGTTCGTCCCCCAAGGTAGCTGACCTGGTGTGTGATTGAAGGGTTGTTGACTGGGTAAGAGTGTCTGTGTCCAGGCTGTCTGACGCGTGATATGCGTGCTGATTATGCTGGGACACCCAAGGCTGTTCAACCTCGCAGCGTTGACTGCCGTGAGTATGGATATGCGATCTTGTGGTGGGCGTGCGCAGCAATACTGAGCGGCGAGCATGCACTGGCAGGCTTTCGCACGCCCCTCCGACTTCATTTACGCCAGCATCAACATCATAACCACGAGACGTGCGTGTGTCTCCCTCCTGGTATCTTGCATTCTCGAGATTCACCCTCCTGTAGTGTACGGCAACTCGCTCTTGGCGGTGTGAGTGACTCTTAGCCTCCGATACAGTCCAGTCGGAACCCCCCAGTCTTACCGGACCGGGGACACTCGCACAGGTTGAACACGCGCCAGGCGTCGCTCGCAGGGATGGAGATCTTTGTCGACAGCTCCTCCACCATCAGCCTCGCGGACGCGCAAATCGCGCAGAGCCGGCTGAACTGGAACGTGCCCTTGGTGAGTGCGCGCCGTTCGCTGCTTGTGCGGAGGCTGACGAGGGTTCTTGCTCGTGCGCGTCTGGGACGGGCAGACGTGGAAGGAGGCGGGGCCGCCGCAGATCCGGGTGGACGTGACGACCGAGACGGACGGGCCTCGCCAGGACGGCGGATTGATGAAGCGGCTGACGGGCAGCTTGAGTGTCAGGCGGGGGTCGCATTCTATCGTTTAAGCGCAATGTATGATTTCTCGTCGGTTTGCCTGCGATACCTGGGCAAGGCCGAGAGTTCGTGCAACCAGACGGCGTCGGTTGCATGGATAGTACACCCGCTCGAGAGTTTGAGTTGTGATTGATTGTATTGGACTGCTGCACTGTACACGAACCTACACCCTCGGGACACAAAATAAGTCGATGCTGGCTAGCTGGGTGACGTTGCGTCTAACGTATGATAGGTATGATAAATGAGTCGCGTCCTACGCGCCAGACTTCCAGTAAGCGATGTCGCCGTCGATCACTGCAGAGTGTCAGCGGTATACGTCGATTGGAAGAGATTGGGGACGCACTCTCGTATGTCTTGCCCTGTTGCTTGAGCTTCCCTGCCGCCTTGACGGCCACTTCGCTCCCGTGTTCGTGCAGGTCCGTATAGCTCATGATCTCACCGCACACGAACTTGTTCTCAAAGTCCGAGCTGGACAGAGAGGGTCAGTGATCCGTGTCGACGGAGCGGCAGAGGCAGAGGAAGGCTCACTGGATGACACCCGCCGCCTGGGGCGCCTTGGTGCCTTTCCTGATCGTCCACGCGCGGACCTCATCTGGGCCACAGGTGAAGTAGCGGATGAGGTCGAGGGAGGTGTACCCCGCGGTGGTGATCTTGCCGAGCGCGCTGTTAGCGCCGATCTTCTTCTCCTCCTCCACGCGGTCCTCGTCTGAGGGCAGCAGGGCGAGGCGCTCCTCGAGGGCGACGGAGAAGGGGATGAGGGGGTCGCCGGGGTTGTGCTCGTCGATCCAGGCCTTGATCTTGGGGAGCCACTTGTTCTTCTTGCGGATGTAGTCGCGCTCGGAGAGGTTGACGAGGTACGTGACGGGCTTGGCGGTGAGGAGCTGGAGACCGTTGACGACGTCGACCTGGGGAGCGTCAGGTAAGTATGGCAAGGAAGAGGTGTTGGTGAGGCACTGGGAGGTCAGATAGAAGGTTTTCTCATGGGCATGTGGGGCGTTACTCCCGCCTCGGCGAGCTGGGTTAATCGAGCCTTGGGCTCTTTGTCATCGTGCAAACGGGAAGCCCCGACAGGACGAAGAGAATGCGACAAGTACCTAGAGGAAGGGTCGCGTCAGCGGCTGTACTGGGAACAGGTAGAATAAAAGAAGGGAAGAGTCAGAAAAGACCGTAATCTCATAGGCATGATGGGGCGTTACTCCCGCCGTCAACGAGCTGGGTTATATCGAGCACTGGTGCTCTTTATCATCACAGGAATGGGTGGAAATGTGCAGAGGATTGGTGAGGGCGGAGGTGTGCTCACCTCTTTGCCAACCCATTCGTGCTTGCGGACGTCCTTGTTATCTTTTGTGAGGATGTCGTAGATCTTCTGGACGGTGGCGATCTCCTCCTTCCTCTGCTTGTCGGCGAGAGAGTTGCTGCCGAGGGAGCGGCCGGTCTTCTTGAGACTGTCGAGGTGCTTCTCGACCCAGTCGATGTCCTTGAGACGGAGTTCGGTGGAGATGATCTCCATGTCGCGGCAGGGGTCGACGTCACCCTCGACGTGGATAACCTCTGCATCGTCGAAGGCACGGACGACCTGGAAGATACCGTCTACTGCGCGTACATGGGAGAGGAAGGCGTTTCCGAGACCAGCACCTGTTGAGGCACCCTAGTGACGCGAATGTGAGAACGGCACGGGGTGAGAGGTGAAGAGACGTACAGCAGTTAGACCGGCGATGTCGATGCAAGTCAGATGTGCTGGTACGCGTGAGGCAGGCTTGTAGAGGTCACATAGCCAGTCGAAACGAAGATCGGGGACGGGGATACGCGCTTCCTAGGGATCGTATGAGATGTGTTAGTAGCGATGAAGATGCGTTGAACATACCTCAGGGTTGATGGTAGCGTACGGGAAGTTTGCAGCCTTTCCGAGGTCTTTACACAAGATGAGAGAGTGAAGTCGCGTCATCGAGGAGGATGCTGACCTGTTTTGGAGAGTACGTTGAAGAAGGACGACTTTCCGACGTTCGGTAGACCTGAAGACATGTTGATTTTATATTTGGAGGAGAAAAGTGAGGTAGATGAACGGACCTACGATACCGATCTTGAGGTTATTTCCTGGTCTGCCGAGGAGAGTCTTCTTCTCGGGGGCGGCCTTCTTGGGAGGCATGTTCTTCTTTTTCGCAGCGAGGACGGGGGAGACGTGGAGGGACCTGCTACGAGGGAGATGGAAGAAGGAGGAGGTGGAGGAGGAGGAGGAGGGCGGACGGAGAGCAGAGAGCACTCGCCATCCCAATCGATCGCACATGGAATATTTTCCGAAAACACAAAATCGCGCGCGGAGTCTCAAATTTATGGAGGTTCTCGCTTGTGTCCGATTCCCACGGCCCGGCATCTGCGGCATGCGCTCATCTTGTTCTGCTCGAGATATTTGTGAGAGGATGGGCACTCCACCGCGCCCAGGGCACCTCTCACCACGACCACCACGACCTCTTGCACGTCCCCCGACCACGACGAGTAAAGCGATGAGACCCTCCGCCTTCGCCGCCGCCGTCCTCGCCCTCTGCGGTGCCCTCTCCGCCCGCGCCCAGACAATCACGACCACCGACGCGTGAGTCTTCCCTGGATCCTCTCCTTCCCTGTCTCGTTGCTCATTCCATGCATCAGCCTCGGTCAGACCGTCGTCGAAGAGATCACCATTGACCCTCTGCAAGGTCTCCCTACTACTAACATCCTGTCAGTCTGTTTTCTCTGCATACCTCAGCTCGTTATTGACACTTTCAACCGTTCAGTGAAACTCTCACCGCCCCCACCACGGCCACCACTCCAGCTCAGGACCAGGGCCAGCAGGGCCCAGTTGGTGCCCCTCCGGGCACCACTGCAGCCGTCGGAGGTGCTACACCGTACACATACACCACTACCGACGCGAACGGTATGTCCAACTTGCCTCTAGGCTCTCTGCGCTCCTTCTGCCCTTCCTCATCTATCTATCTTCCGTTCAGGCGACACCATCGCGGTCGTAGCAACCTTCACCCCGACCTTCACTGCTACCGGCACTCCCCAGGGTGACCCTCCCGTTGGCACTGTTCTCAACTTCAGCAGCTGGAAGCAGTCGGTCGGCACAAATACCGTGGCTGCCATCAACAGTGGTCTCTGTCGTCTCTCACTTGATCCCCGATGGCTCTATGTCACCTCTATGCTGTGTGCTGGCCTCACCGGCGGTGCATGGCTCGCTTTCGCATGACAGCACAGACCGATGCTCGGACTCGGAAAGGATACGCATCTATTCCTGGCCTCGCTGCCAGCACAGCTAGACCCATTCTTAGATACTTGCCTTCATCCTTGCTCGGACAAGGCGGACATGCTCAAATGCTCTGAACGCTTACGATACACGCTCACGATTCTTCACGTTTGCATTGCTCTCCTTGCATTGTGTAGCTCTTATGTATTCATACCTCCTTGTGTGTGTGTGTGCGCGCGGTGCGCGCGGTGCGTGGTTTGCGAGTGTCGTCATAAGTAGCACGTGAACGCGTGTCCATCGCGTTCCTCGGGCGCCTGTGTCGCGGCTTGCTGAACAAGCCTCTTGCAGGGAACCCCGGTGTTCTCGGGCTCTTCTTGTACATCAACCACCTCCTCTGCCTCGATGAGAGCACCCTCGACGACAACATGAGCATCGCAGGTTGTCTAAGGTCACTCCAAGGCAACCACTGCGATCGTGTTCGTTGCACTCATATCACCCTCCAGGCGCCTTCGTAGACGTGTACGTCAGTCCCCAGATACCCCGTTAGACGGCACACAGGCAGACTTCACCGTATGTTCCATACCGAGATTGATTGCACATGCATTGGCTTGAGAGATCCAACAGATTAGAGCCGTTCTGTTAGGTCTCCTTATCGGCTGCCTACTATGCTTCACCAACCTCTACTTCGGTCTCCAGACCGGATGGATATCCATGTCAGCTCTTTCGCCCTGGGATCCGTCAAGTTAGCCTGACTCGTCCAACAGGATGTCTTTGCAGTCTGCCCTCATTGGCTTCCTACTTTCCCGGTTACTTCGTAGGCCAATGACCGCGCAAGAGAATGTCGTACTCCAAACGACCGCTGTGGCGACCGGAACGGTGAGAACCATGCCGGCAGATCTGTCAACTTTTGCTGACATCCAATAGATGCCGCTCGCTGCGGGGTTCGTCGGGATTCTGCCTGCTCTCGGCCTCCTTGACGAAGAGCGGGACGGCGTCCCGCCCGTACACCTCTCGTGGATCGCCGCCGTAGGGTGGTCCTGCGCCGTCGCCTTCTTTGGGTGATTGTGTTCTCGTCCGAGTGTGAGCTCTCTTCTGACCTTCGCTTGTTATGTAGCGTGTTCCTCTCCCCACCTCTGCGGAAGCAAGTGGTATGCACAAGACTTGGTTGTGTTCTCAGACGTCGTGGCTAATTCGTTACTGCAGATCATCGAGGAACAGCTCGCGTTCCCCTCGGGAACCGCTACGGGACAGCTCATCTCTGTTCTCCATCAGCTCCCTCCACCAGACACGGGCGTGCGCCAGCGCCGGGGGTACAATGCGCTCGCGAGCGAAGAAGACGAGAATATCGCATATATCGCAGATCCGCAGGAGACCGATGCCTTGCGCGTGTCGGAGCCCGCAGAGGTCGTGGAAGACAAGGAGGGCTGGAGTGCTCTGACATATAGCTTCGCCGCCTCTGGTGTTATGACGGTCGGTATCTCTTTCTTGACTGATCGATGTTCGCGAGTACTGACTCCACCAGCTCGCTGCCTACTTCTTCCCCGTGGTGTTCACCATACCGCTGTTCGGGACGTACCTTGCGTCAGAATGGCTCTGGACGTTCACGCCGAGTCTGTCGTATATCGGGCAGGGTATCATCATGGGCTTCCCTACTACCTTGAGCATGAACCTAGTAAGTACCTGGCTTGTGGACTCGGCTTTGGCTCATGATTACTCTTGTGCATGTAGGGTATGCTTGTGGGCTGGGGCATCCTTTCACCATTGTCCAAGTACTCCGGATGGGCCCCTGGCCCTGTCGGGGACATGACCTCCGGCGCCCGCGGCTGGATTCTCTGGGTCTCGCTCGCGATCATGTGCTCCGACAGCGTCGTGTCCCTCGTCCCGGTCATCGTGGAGATTCTCCAGAAGAAGGTATGGCGGGGGATTCGTGGTGGAGACGGAGAAGATGATAGCGGAAAGGAGAGCAAAGAGGTTGAGACGGAGGATAGGCTCGTCCCGATGAAGTGGGTCCTGTGGGGTCTGGGCGGGAGCATCATCCTTGGAACCGGACTGGTGTGGGTGGTCTTTGGCGACGAGGGTATCAAGCCGTGGGCTACCCTCATCGGATTCATTATGGGTGGGCTGTTGAGCGTGCTAGGGTGAGTTGTCCGTTCACATCCAGGCAGGCAGACTGACAGCTCCGAATGCGGCGCAGCGTGCGCGCGCTGGGAGAGACGGATCTCAACCCCGTGAGCGGCCTCGGGAAGATCAGCCAGTTGCTCTTCGCATGGATACAGCCCGGGAACATCGTCGCCAACATCATCGCAGGCGGCGTCGCCGAGGCGGGCGCACAACAGTATGTGATCTATGCGCGTTCTCCTCGCACGTCTTCTCACGCAGACGACAGAGCGGGAGATCTCATGCAGGACCTCAAGACGGGCCATCTCATCCGCGCCTCGCCCCGTGCACAGTTCTTCGGGCAGCTCATCGGCTCGTGCCTGTCGATCGTGGTGACCACAACTGCGTATACGCTCTACCAGCGTGCGTATGAGATCCCTGGCCCCTCGTTCCCTGCGCCGACAGCGTACGTATGGCTCAGCCTCGCGCGTCTTCTCCGTAAGTCTCTTACGCTCCTGGTACAGTATAGTTCCTCATCAGCTCTCATCCGATAACCACAGGCGATGGCGAGCTCCCACAGAAGAGCGCCGTGTTCATGGTCGGCTTCGCGCTCGTCTTTGGCGCGATCGCAGCCGCGAAGACGTACGCCGTCCGCGCAGACTGGCCCTACGCAAAGTGGATCCCGTCGGGTGTCGCGTTCGCGATCGGCTTCCTCAATACCCCCTCGTTCTCCCTCGCACGGCTGATCGGCGGCGTCGTCGAGCACCTGTACTACACGCGCGTCGGCCGCGAGCACGGCGGGATCAAGCTCATCGTGGTCGCCAGCGGCTTCGTCCTCGGAGAGGGCGTGGTGAGCGTCGTGTCGCTCGTGCTGAGGACGTTCGGGGTCGGGGTCGCGAGCTGTGTCGGGTGCGGGCACGGGCTGTGTGGCGGGTGTCCGTGAATATCGCTTTTGGGCTTCGACGTGGACGTTGCCTGGAGGGCGACGATGGCGTAGGAACTGGACAGGGTCGGATCTTCGGTATGGGATAGACGGTAATGTATCTGCTCTTGGACTGATGCTGCGTGCGTGTGGTTATGACATCCCCCGATCCGTTTTGCAGGCTTGGCGAGGTGTGTCGCGTCGGTGGCTCATGGCACAGTGGGAGCGGGCCTGTACGCTTGGACCGTTCTCGGGGAATGTGCCCTCTTGTTATGGTGTTCTGGCGGTCCCGGCGCGGCGGTGTTTTGCTGCGCTGTCGTCCTTGGTAGACGGTGGAGTTGACTGGGAAGATTTGACACCGTGTCGGCTTCTGCTACTCTTTCCGCGAGCAGGAGTGGATCGCTTGGCCAGGTGTACACTTCGGCTTTGAACAGACCGCCCTCAGGGCCAGGCTCCTTCACACCGCCGCTGGGAGTTGAGGGTTGAATCCACTACAGAGGGATGAGAGGATGATTATGCCGTTCAAACTGCACATTTAATTCTTAACAATCCCACACGGCCCACTTACATCTGGGCGCTTGATCTGAGAACTGATAAAGTCAGAAGCGCCTGCCCGACACTTTGTCTAGAACTGAATGTTATCCATATGTTCGGCCGAGACTAGCTCTTATTTATGCATGGAAGCTTGCCTTATGGCTACTTTGGGAGCCTGAACATTGCTGGGCTGCCACAGGATGCTAGACATAATGTATTAGGCCTCTTCTTCGAGCATAAACATCCGTAACAACAGTACTAGTGAGCTTTCAGAACATTAGTAAAGCAGAAGTATTATAGCACACTCTAAGAGTTGATTTAGACCATTTGTGCCCCTCTGACATTGATAAGAAGAAGCAGAACATATTCCGAACGTCTGCTTTCGGACTAGCGCTGGATGGCTGGTAGGCGCTTACTGTCTCTTACCAAAAATGGTTCAAGCGCTTACAGGATTTGCTGGGGTAAGCCCCATAAGCGCACCGTGGGATCAATCGTACTTTCTGTGTGGGATTAAACTTGGCCGTGTGGGATTATACTTTTGCGTGTGGGATTGAACTTATCCGTGTGGGTTAGGTAAAATTAAATGTGCAGTTTGAACGGCATAGATGATACCTAATAGTGTACACGTAACCTATATTATGTACGGCGCTAACTCAGACTTATCCACGTGACTGCAGTGTTGTTCCCTCAACTCTCACATGGCGGGCAAACCCGAAATTTTTTCGGTAGAAAAGGCACAGAAAAGGCGCCACGGTCACCCATACAGCCCCTTTCACCGGGGGCATTGAGCGATGTAACGAGCAATAACATTGCGGTCACATCGTGGTCAAAATCCACATATCTCTCTCATGTGTTGTGGTGCAACATGTTAGAGACATTCAAAATGTTCCCATGTTTTTGTGTTACATCCTGGATACATTTCAAATGTTGCGTGTAACCACGATGTATCCAGGATGGAACACAATGACAAAGGAAAATCATATATGGATTTTGATCACACTATAATCACGATGTAACAACTTGTTACATCAGTCGATGCCGCCGGTGGTTTCTGTTGGTTTTGGGGGAATAAATAGAAAACACATTCTGCCAACAATGCAAGACTTTTCTACCCACAAACATGATCAGGCTTATCTACAATAGAAAAGTGGTAGAGCATTCTGACGAGGCAATGAGTTGCCTTCGGCCCAAAAGCCGGCGAGTAAGTATCCGGTTTGATGCTTATCAAGTTAGATTAGTCTCTCACAAAGAGCATTGAAATGTTTACCTTTTCGGTGTCACAAGACTGTAACCTGCTCGACGAAAAGAAATGAGGACGAACATCTATGAAGCAGGTGATCATTTCTCCCGCTAAAAGGTCTTGGAAAGGGCCTGACTTCCTGTAGTCATCAGTAATTTCCCAAAAATCTGAAACGGTCTGAATCAGACCTTTCAGACACTTTCAGACCGTGTTCAGACGCCATCAGATCAATCAGAGTGCCCTTTTTCAGACACCCTTTTTGGCGCTGTCAGACTTTTCAGCCGTCATGTTGCTTCTCCTCACTCACTGATGATACAGATACAAAAACTTACCTGGACACGAGGAACGGGAACTCAAACATGCATGCGAAGTTTTGCGGCCCCAATGACAAGGAGGCCGCAGAAAGATTTATGCATTGTCGGAGGTCAAAGCCGCCTGTTCCTATGGGCGAAACAAGCATGCCCGGTCCATAAGTCATCTAGTTTGGTCAAAGATGTACTCTCTGACCTCTTCTACAGCATATATAATCATCCGCATGTACAGTACTTGCTTGCTTCGAGCAGGGCGGGGCCCCGCACTCGGACATCCTACAAGTGCCCATCGGGTCAGACACTCAGACCTGTCAGACTTTCTGGGAATTACTGATGTGGAAGAAAAGCTACTGTCTAGGTTAAAGGCTTTCCCTTGTGGACAAGGCCCAGCAGGCCCGAGTCACTCAGCCCAGCCTTTTGACAAGGCTTCGCAACACTTTGCAACTACACGATCTCCGACACCTCACACCGCTCCTCGTTGCTCCTGGCCACACCGATGAGCACTCCCTGATGAAACTCAGAACCTGGAAGGCAGGAGCGACTGTAAGTCACAGACAAAGAGATTCTTCAGTCAGTGAGTGAACGACTATAGATTGCATATGAAGTACCTGTAAGTCACAGACAAAGAGACTACAAGTACTAGTCAGTAACTAGATAGTAAGACATATGTAATGAGTGGGACTTACTCTTCAGTCAGTGAGTGAACAACTGAAGAGCAGGAGACGAAATCCTACAGCTTATATACTCAAGGAGAGAGTCCATGAGTCAGCACAAAAGAGGAATCACATGTTAACCACAGTCAGCGATGGGTAAGACATGTATGATGCTCAGTAAGGAATGAATGGGGCTGAGGAAGTGTTAAGCATAATCTGAGTCAGACATAAGGTCTGGAATATTCCGGAACATTTTAGAACGTACTGGTAAGTAGTGCAGATGTCCGGAACATGCATGTACAGTACAAATGCAGAGAAACCTAAATATAGTAAGTAGGAACATAGCCATAGGCGTCTAAACTACTGAAGTTCAACACTCCCAGCCCCCAAACGCTCCGCTGCTCGTCGCTTCGCACCGCACTCTTCCACTCCCGCCCGCACTCACTCTACCCCGTGTTGCTCCTCATTGCTCCCAAGTTCACCGACAATACTTGGGCCTCACACTGTTGCTCCCAGCTGCACTGATCAGCGTCCCAGGCTGCCCAACTTCGCCCCGCTCCTTGTCACTGCGCACTGCTCTCTCCCACTTCTGCCCGCATTCTCTCCTCGATGCTCCCGCATTGACCGCCAACACTTGCGTTCACACCACTTCGAGTCCGCGTCGCTCCTGGGTGCACCAATGAGCGTCCCTGGCTGCACAACTTTGCACCGCTCCTTGTTGCTTTGCACCGCTTTCTCCCGCTACCGCTCATGTTCTCTCCACCCTGCGCTGCTCCTCGATGCTCCCACGTTCACCAACAACACTGTCATCTCACACTGCTCCACGTCGCTCCTGGCCACACCGATGAGTGTCCCAGGCCCCCGAACACTCTGCTCCTTGTCGCTTCGCACCAGCCGCCTCTCTCCCGCCCCTGCCTGCGCTTACCCACTCCGAAACTCCCTAACCCGTATGGGCCGCCCACGCGTCGACTTTGCCCCATGAGTTCCTTTCGCCTGAAAAGGCGGCGAGTGGTTAACCATTTTGAGGTTGACTATTAGGTTACATTAGTACCTCATGAAGAGCACCAAAATATTTACTTTTTCTGCGTTGCAAGGCCGTAACCTGTTCTACGAAAGAAAAGGGATGAACGTCTACGCAAGAGTCTCCCGCCAAAAGGGCCTCAAAAAGGCCTGACTTTCTGTGGAAGAAAAGCCAACATCTAGGTTACTTTTTCTGTGGTGCAACATGCAGTGATATGGTTCCCCATTTACCTCTCTACAAAAATGATAGAATTGTGATTGAAAACAGTACAATTTATTTCCCCAAATAAGCAAAGAAAAAGGGCCATATGGGTGAATATGTGTGGCGCCTTTTCTGTGCCTTTTCTACTAAAAAAATTTGGGTTTGCCTGCTGTGTCAGCGACGGCTGCCACAACGCAAAGGTGAACACACGGAGCCCAGAGAGGAGACACTCGGATCCTCCCCATAAGGAAGGTGCTATTCTATGAGCATCTTTAGTCTTTTTCTTATCCTGCAAGCGAGCATGCCAATCCGGGATGACTTGATACTTACCGCTGCGCGTTTATACAGTAACTTGCAGAATCAGTCAAGTAAATACAACAGGAACTACTGTTTAGAGTATGTTTGAGTGTCATAACATCTATGCTAGCCCCATTCATTATGTGTACCCCCAATGAATGAACCATAGGACAAAGTAATGCAGTGACTATAGTTGTCATGACCAACTTTTGCCACTGCACACCGGCAATGCAGAACTATCTGAGCAACAGCAGAGACAAGCTATCCTATTGAGCTCTTGTTGATGCTGCTCCAAAGTCCGAGTGCATGCCCAAGGTCTGGTGACATGCTGTATTCTTTGATGGAGGTTGATTTATCGGAGTTGGTAAGCACTCGTGGACATGATCATGATGGTAGCTGCTAGCATGAGCCTCTCCTGTCCCACCTCCTTCCAGTAAGACCCCTGAAGACACCACTATATAGTAACCTTTGGAAGCACAAGCGGCGCATACCAACACACTCACTGGATGTGTCGAGGCTGCTAGATGCGGTAAAAGACCGCCTCCGAGTCAGACAGGCACTGGCTGACTTCGCACCACATGTCACACAGATACTGTATAGGGCATAGAACACTGAAATTCACTAGTTATCATCTCAATGTGCAGGTATTTGAATGCATGTGGCAGCTTCAATCACTGTGCTCTGGAACTCTCCAAAGCCTACAGCCTGAGCAAATGTCCGACAACTTATGACTGCTTATATAATCCTTGGGCTTAGGACACAAAGACACAGGCCC
The DNA here is from genome assembly GCA_022606115.1 of Daedaleopsis nitida. Taxonomy (NCBI): domain Eukaryota; kingdom Fungi; phylum Basidiomycota; class Agaricomycetes; order Polyporales; family Polyporaceae; genus Daedaleopsis; species Daedaleopsis nitida. Next base: position 2,115,600 of record JABYQM010000005.1, on the reverse strand, counting down.
GAGATTCCAGAACCTGAGTTACTATTAGTGAGGGGTGTTGTGACAGGAGTACAACAAGTTGATACTGCCGAGGAGCTTGCTTCGGACCCAAAGGAGAGATCAAGTATAAAGATCACTGCCAGCAGCCTATGTACTACTTCCGACTTGTCAGGCTTACTAGTAGTACATAAATCCATTTTCTATTAGCCGATGATGTTTCCTGTCTACCAAATGGGGGAGGTTCTGGGTGTCTCCTCTCCGGGCTCTGTGTGTTTACCTTTGTGTTGTGGCAGCTGTCGCTGAGAGTTGAGGGAACAACACTGCAGTCACGTGGATAAGTCTGAGTTAGCGCCGTACATAATATAGGTTATGTGTACGCTATTAGGTATCATCCTCTCATTCCTCTGTACTGGATTCAGCCCTCAACTCTCAGCGGCAGTGTGAAGGAGCCTGCCTCAGGGCTCACTCTGGCGACCTAGTAAGTACTTGCTCACTGTGCAGTTTGGTTTACAGAGCGTCAGTCGGACGCCTATCTCCATCTGAGGAGCACTGCCTGCGCCTGTGTAATGATTGCACTTAACCTCTTTTTGTCTTCCTTCCTAATCTGTCATACTCTCCTTTAGGCTATACTTTCCCATCCCCCTTGGTCCTGTACCACCATCCTCACCCTCATTCTTCACTGTCTCGTGATCTCTCCTCTCATATATAAGACTAATACTTCTGTAGGGCGATGCCTCAGCGTTCTTGCAACCAGATGTTACCCAGTCCTCTGCATGAACCTCGACCGTGAAGCGCCACCTTGTCGCAAGCGACAGCGAGCACTCCATATTACTGACTCTCTACGTCAATGATTGAACATTACACATTGCCAACAATAAGCCTCTCAACTTTATCTCTTCCTCTCTCTCCTGTTGTCGCACTGGGCAACCTCGAGTCTGATCAACTCGACCCTCCTCTCGACAACCGGTTCTCTCTCTCTGTCTCTTTCTCTGTCAGTCTTAACACCTCTTCCTGTTACAATCTTTGCTGCCCCCGCCCGGAGTCACCTCCTGCAGCAGCAAACATAGAAACTGGTGAGCTCTCATGTAACGATCTGCGGGCGAGAGCAGGTTGGGGAACAAGTTCAGTGGCGAGCAAGCAGAGGACAGGTTGGGGCAGAAGGTACTGGTGTTGGTCAGACAAGAGAACTAGGTACAGGGAGGGATCTCAGTATATAAATTGATCTACTGAAACTAGCTAGAACAGAGCATGAGGGAAGGAGCGGGAGCGGGCGTCAGGATGATGGTAGCAGAGAGAGGGATCCACTACTAACTATAAAGATAGGTACTACAAAAGGAAAGATCTAATATAATCTAAGAGTTCAAATCACTAACCTATGAGAGACCATGGCTGAAGCAGGAACCATTGAGGGCTCGTGCGACGACATGAGTTGTTACACTACCTCCTCCTCAAGGGAGTGCACAATGCTCACGCGCAAACCCCAGCTATCTCAGGCTGCGGCATTCGCGGTGAATGCGCGGCACAACAAACTGCGCATGAGTCTCCAGCAGTCTCACCGCACCTCGAGGCAGACATGCAACCAAACCGACACATGTGACATGTCCAGTCTCATCACCTGGACCACATTGCGTCTGCAGCTGGTGGCAGTCACGAGACACGTCCAGAGCGGAGCATTGTCTGCGATGGCGGGGTGTAGAAGGCATGAGGGTCTTCTCAGATGAGCGGTGGTGAGTGCGGATGAGGTGCAGCGGGAGGAATTGCGGAGGAGCATGGACAGGACAGAGCGGCAGCGGATGAGGACGGCAGGACCTGTGGAGAAGAAGAAGAATTGTCAGTAGACACGGGCTCGGCAGAACGGTTGAATAAAGAGTGTGGAGGGTGTGGAGCATGTGGGTGACGGCAGTGGAAATGCTCAAGGAGCTCGTTCGAAGTGTTGGGGAAGTCAGAAAGGGGAATCCTGGAATTCTTGTCTTTGGAGAGGCCCTGCCAGCTAACGAGGTACTCATAGTGCTGACCGAGTTTCCAAGAGTTGAGGATGGCTTTTATGGTAAAAGCAGAATTGGGGTCATTGGCGAGGCCGAATGGAACAAAATCAAGGGAAGTCGGATGAGACGTGATAAGGTTAAGGAGAGAGACATGGAAAACAGGATGGAGATGAGAGAGATAGAAGGGAAGAGAGAGTTTATAAACGAGCAGGGAGATTTTGGAGGCGATGGGAAAGAACCGAGACTGCAGTGATTGAGTTTGTCGGAGGGACGAGTGATTTTGATATTGCGGCGCAGGAGCTAGATGAGATCACCGGGCTGATAGGTGGCAGCGTCAGAGACACATTGGTTGTAGTAGTGCCGCACACTTGATGCTCTTGAGCATGCTTGAGCTCGGCATGTAACTTGTCATGGAGACGAGCCAGTTGTGTGGCCAAGTCTGCAGCGTTGGGAACAGAGACAGAATTGGCGAGACAGGGCTCAAATGTGGGGTGGAAACCATAGTTGGTGTAGAAAGAGGTTTGGTTGGTGGAGAGGTTGGTCATGTTCTTGCATGTGAACTCAGCAAGCGGGAGGTAATCGACCCAGTTGTCCTGCTGGTACGAGACGTACGCACACAGGTAGGTCTTGAGTGTTCTTTGGTGCGCTTGGTGAGTCCATTGGTCTGGGGATGGTAGGGGTAGAGTGCTTAGCTCAGTCTGTAGATGTTTGGAGAGTTCGACCCAGGTGGCAGATACGAACATCGGACCCTGGTCGGAGACGATCAAGAAAGAGCCAAGCAAGACCAGGGGTGTCGAGTATTTCGTTGCATGGAATGAAATGCGCGTATTGAGTTAATCAATCCCACACGACTCAAATCGGGTCATATCCATGCAAATGGGGGAGGACAATAAAGTCCATTGTCAGCATGAGCCTGTTGAACTCGGTGCGATAACTCTCGTTCTATTGCCCCGTTCAAGTTGCAATCTCTACTGTAGGTTACCTACCATGCATCCCACAGATGCTCGCATTGCTGTGTCAGCGCCATCATCTCCTCCGGAGTTATCGGACCTTTGTATTTCCTTGTTTATCTTTTCAGCACCGCATTTTCTTCTGGCCCTTCTTTTGTTGATTTTCAGCCCTATGTGGCTGTAGTACTGTACAGGTCTTTCCCACAAGCTAGCGCACATGTAGACAGACCGCTGTGTCGAGCTCTGGAGTCCTTAGACTTCACAGAGCTCGACTTAGGTGTGTATCATTGTTATATCTCCAATATAGACTTCACAGAGCTCAACTTAGGCCATTGTGATCACTCTGAGGCCCGCTGCAGCCAACACTCACATGGGGCGGCACCCTCATCATCCTTGATATCCATGTCCTCCTCCCCACTCGGGCCTCCTTCTGAGTCTGTGAGGGGACACTTCGGAGGTCTACCTTCTCCGGCAGCGCGGGTGGTGGCAATGAACGGAGCGGTGAGGGTCAGCTGCACCGGTGCGGTGAGGGGCCCAAGAGCCGGTGGCATCGGGGGAGGGGGGGGGGGGGGGGGGGGCGTGGGGTAGCTGAGCAGGTGGGCCAGCCAGCGGGTTCGTCTGTGGAGCTTCAGAGTTGGATGCGGGTGTGACGAAAGACATCATTCTCGTAGCGTGCGGAGAGTGTCGGTGAGACGAGGCTGAGAGGAGAGTATGCAGTGTGATGGTTGTGATCCATCCTTGACTCGCTCTGCAGGCATGATATACCTGGTGAGCCACTCTAGCACGACAAAGGCTTTGTGTTGGTTCTAAAGGCAATAGCTTTAAGCTTTGGTGTCGGTAAAGCCTGCATTCAGGCTCTGCTACATCCCAATTGGACTATTGACTGCACACCTTCGCCGCCTCCAGTTGCTTTGTCTCGCTGACGCACATTGGAGTGTGTAGGCACAAGGCACTTTGTCCGGCCACACGGACGTGTCACCCCCCACACCATGTCGCTGCCAGTGAGCCACCCCTTCCCAGGGGGGTCAGCCTGCGGGAGGGAGGGGGGGCAGTTGGCGTTCTCTTGTCGACCCTCTCGACTATCGACAGTGTGGTAGAATACATAGATACTCCGAAGGGGGCTTGGGTATGCTACAAGGAGTACATTTGTTCAGGTCCAGAACAATGTTATGGATGTCTGCATATGCCTTTCCACCCCCCGGGGTATCTTGCCGTCTTCGAGCTCAATTGACATGTCAAACACCTTGCGGTGAGGCAGGAGGTTCTCAACGTTGACAGGCGAGAAGACCAAAGCATACTCGTGATATTTCTCGGGTATCCGCTTGAGGAAGTTGTCGGGTAGAGATGGAGGCTCGGGAGATGTTGTGAGCATGTGGCTGCGAAGACCGGGGTCCAGGCTGACCGATGCCGTGGACAAAGCTTGAAGTGAGGCGGACCAAGCCTGCCCCATTGCCCAGGACGGAAGAGGGATTGAGACGGGAGTGGACGCCGCAGCAGTTAAGCGCGAGTGAGCTTCATACCCAATCAATTGATGGGTTGTGGCATGGAAGCCAGTCAAGACCTAAGATGATGGGGTAAGCAACATAGACGACACTGAGGGCAATCGTCTCAGCATGAGCCTGAACGGAGAGTGAGGTGACAACGTTGTGGGTGACGAAGCCAGATGTGATTGAATGGTCGTTGAGTGCAGTGATTGGCACTGGCTTGTTCTTCAGACGGCAGAGAAGTGCATGATGGTTAGCAAAAGCAAGGGAGATGCAGGAAGCAGCGCCTGAATCAACAAGCGCGAACATGCGAATGGGTTTTCTGTTTGGGAAGGTAAGTATAACAGAAATGAAAGAATGGTCGGGGGAAAACTGGGACATGTGAACATGTGCAGAAAGACAGAAACAGGGAGCACCAGCAGGGTAGGGCATCCATATACCGTCCTTCAGACGTATATGAGTAGGAGCCCCGGCAGCGGGTGCCTGAGTCCCTTGAGTCGCCAGGAGCTCCGCAACACTGATGTTACTCCCGGCTAAGCTGTTCCCTTGCAGGGATCAGCCTTTGTCAAGCGGAGAGGGCACTGTGCGAGACGGTGGTCTCCTGCACCACAGTACAGGCACAGATTGTTGTCAAAACACTGCTTGCACTCCTGCGGGGTGAGCTTGCCTTGTTGAATTGCGTTGGCCTCCATGGGGACGACATCATTGGGTCCACTGGCGGTTGCAGTGGTGGCACCAGCAGCTGTGTTGGGTGGACGACCCACTTTGAAGGTTGTAGACGAGCTTGCGGTGTGTAGGGCCGGTGCACGCAAGTACTGGATGTTGTTCAACGTGAGCCTTGATGATGCACTCCAGTGCGTATGTTGTGAATCTCGTTGTTGAGCTCGACAACCGTCCAAATGCGCTCAGCCAAGGTGGAAGGCCGTGGCTTGCCAAGTCAGAGCAGATCGAGGCGGAGCTCGTGCTTCAGGCCCTGTTCAAACTGTCTGATGGCGTACGGCTCAGGCTAATTAACGTATCTGCAATATTTTTCAAACAGATTCAGATTAGCGTAGACAGAGGCAGGGCTATCTTGCTTGAGGGTCTCGATCTTACATACTATTTCATTTTTGAGATCGGAGTCCTCGAAACACTTGCAGAACTTGAACATATCAGGTTCACATAGTCCTCAAAGAAATACTCATCCTGGGTCCTCATGGCCTTCAGCCAAAACTGCGGGGTACCGTCTCCCAACTAAGACACAAAGTAGCAGCACTTAACGTAGTTGTCTGCATTCCAAAGCGCGGGCTGCAGCGTGATGGCGGTGTCACCTTCCTCAATGAAAGTATCGACCTAGGCGGCCTTGCTGTTGAAGATCCGGGGATTGCAAACACACACATTGCCTCGTGGGGATCCGCTAGAGGAGGGAGTGCTGGCGGCAACTGTTGTGGTGCAAGCTCCAACATTGAGAGCAGCGAGCTGCCAGGTGACTATCTCGAGCACCTGTTTGGTGATGACTTGTTCTTGGTGTGCGAGACCGGCGGCTTGCCTGATGTTGGCGACAGACTCAAGGAGGATGCGCAGTGTGTTATTATCCTGCTGGGGTTGTGGCGCGGCGGCAGGCTGTCCTTGAGGCTGTGGAGCAGGCTGAGCAGCGGCGGGTTGGGGGAAGTCGTTGATGGGAACCCTGGCGGCTTGCTGCTGTATTTGAGGCTGAGTGGGACCTTCCCACGCCTCCATGCCAGCGTTTCCTAGAGCATCTCCCATGATGAAGTGTGTGTGTACACACCTGTGGTCACCACTTCTGTTAACAGAACACAGACCTCTGCCTATGCATGTAGCGCAAAATCCTGTCTAGCCCGTCTGGGGCCTTGGCAGAATGTATACATGTTAACAGAGCAGGGCAAGTGTTGACAGAGCTGGAGCTTTGTACATATAACAATGTCTAGGACACTTTGTACAGAGTGTGTCACAGTCACACATCCAAGAGCCTGCCTGGGAGGTCTGTAATTAGGTCCAGGGTGCTGTCTATGGGTGTTTTACGCTCTGTATACACTGTGTAGGGCCTTGAGAACAGACTGTGCACCCTCTGTAATAACAGTGCAGGACCTCGGAAACAGATGGTGCGCACTCTGTAATGACTGTGTAGCACCTCGGAAACAGACAGTGCACACTCTGTAATAACAGTGCAGGGCCTTGAAAACAGACTGTGCACACTCTGTAATAACTGTCTAGGGCCTCGAGAACAGACAGTGCGCACTCTGTAATAATTGTGTAGGGCACTGTATACAGATGGTGCGCACTCTGTAATGACTGTCCAGGACCGTTACAACAGATGACCAATTTTTCATGATTGATTTCCGGGAGAATTGATAGTAGGCTGAAGTCCTTGTTATCTCTGCTGATTGCTTGCTCATCTAATCTACTGTCCTGGGAGCAATACCACACCACCGGGCGCTTATTTGACGCCTTTTCCCGCACCTTATTACCTCAATTAGGCAGGTAGGTGGCTGGGCTACCCAGGGGGCCCACTTCCTCACCCCATACCTCCCTCATTTCTTAATGGATTGACTCCATTCAAGCTGTGATATATGTAGATATTGAATGGCTACTCCCCTGTACAGTCTGTGTGTACAACCCCCTCTATTCAGTGCACTACAATAGGTAGGAATGGTCGCTTTATTTAGGTGAATAATGCTGGATACCATCATGCAAAAGGTACCGTTGGAAAGGGCTATACTTTGGCTTTCCAACGAGCCCTCATACATGTAGATCCGTCCACGGGGACCCTGGATATGCACCGGTGCTCCTCCTGCACTGCCTCCAATATTGTGTGGGGTATACCTCTCCCACATCCTGATCAATCAATGTGATCCCTCTTGTGTGCAGTGCATCTACTATACCACTTTCAAGATCAGTAGTGTGCCTGGCAATACACCACATTGATCCAGGTACAATGTGCAATCAGTATGCAGGTTATCCACCTGATGTTGCACCCAATACCTCACCGAATGAGGTGTGTAAGGTGCTGTCGGAGAGCCATGATATATAGCTTTCCGTCGGTACCACAATAATACCCATAGGCCCAGAAGTCACTAAGATACACCCATGCTATCCTCATACCACCTCTCAGGGCTGTTTACGCCATATCTCACTCTACCAATTACCAAATCTCATCATTATTTCTTCTGTACACTGCCGTTACTCAGCCTAGTCCAGATCATGCATATTTATCCTTATCAGTGAGGTTCCTAGTATATAGTTCTCTTATCAGGTGGTGGCTGTCCCTGCACGCTTGCGAGTTTTGCTCATGAGTAGAGTATAGTAGGTAGAGAGCAGCGAGAGGTTGAATAGTGATTGGTGACACTTAGTACTTGGTTTGGATATCCACTGGACTTGTGCTCAAGATGAAGATGATGAATGGAGGTCAGAGTATGAGGAAGTAACTCATACGTGCCAACCTGTCATTTTTGTTGATTCAGGAGACGTGAATGTCCCGCTAGTACCAAATGACAAAATTGATCGGATTGTTGAGCTGCCTATGACACAGGCGGAAGGTCTACCTTAGACCTATCTCAGGGACCTATATGCAGATTGAGCCAAGGAGGCTCTCAACCACCATGCACCATATTGTTGTGCAGCAGCAGGGTTTGATGGTGGTGATGACTATTCCGCTAATGTCTATCGCACCTCTGCTGATCTTGACATTGTCTCGCACTACCACTTTGACATGTTGTTGGAATCTCCTCGCCTTCAGAATACCAAATTTGACATAGTAAGCTGGTACTGTCAAATAGTGGTCCATTCATCTGAACCTAGTCAGGTCCATCAGGGCTGCTTCATCAACCAAGATGGTGAGAAGATGGGTCCCGCTCTGTTGATTTGAGCTCGACAAATTCTGGAAGCTGTGTTCCCTCATCCCAATCTCTCAGAACCGGACATCACTCACTTTGTGAGCTTGCGCCTGCCTGGATGGGATGTACACATATATGACACATACCTTGGTATGGGTCTGAATATTGCGGAACACACTTTCAAATATCGTTACTTGGACTTACCTTACCATTATGCTTCTCGGATCAGGAGATATCAAAGCCGCAACAATGACTTGGAATCCTGGACAACTTCGAGGATGATCTTTTGGAATGATTCTGAGGGCCTGATGACTATGTCATTCTCGAGCTTAATGCAGTAGCATTATTCTACTCTATAGATGAGGCTAAGCCCGGAACATTGTACACCTTGCAGCAAACATCAGCCATTCCGAAGGACTCCAGCAGGCTGATTCTGAAGCCTGTAGTTGTTGTAGTAAACGTGAATGGGTATCCGGCTCAGACACTGCTGGAGTCAGGATCGCTTGCGGACTTCATGTCCTACAAGTTTGCGCATCAAGTTGGAGTGCAGGCTTTTGGACTGGAGAAGCCTATACGGGTTTAATTGCTATTCAAGGTTAACACGCAAAGGTCAATCATAGCTGCCGCCCAAGGCTGGAGTATCAGTGAATCAGAGATGACAGATTCTTTGATATTATCAACTTGAACAGCTACAACATAGTACTTGAAACTCCTGTCCTATTCCAGCACAAGGTCTCGTTCTCCTTCAATCCTACTGCGGTCGTGATTGGAAGCGACGTACCTCTTCCCATAGAAGGGAAGCAGGCATGTGTGCTAAAATCCTTGGCTATGGAGGTCTTTGAAGAGTGCCTCGAGGATACTGAACTGGAAAGTACCGGCCAATAAGGAACTGCTGTGCAGGTTTCTTGGGTCAGTGGGATATCTGGTGGATGATATTGCAAACATCCACAGGTAGCCTGATGTCGTTGATCGGGTCGGAATCTTCATTCAAATGGAGCTACACTGAGCAGCATGCATTTGATGAGATTAAACATCTTGTGCATGCACACCGCACTCACCATCGAGTGCCGTTGAACTATTCGGCTGGTGCACCGCATATTTGGCTCATGACGGACGGGTCACATGGAGGAATAGCCGGGTGGTGACACGGGGCAACAATTTCCGTTGTGGCCGTGTTGCGGCATATTCCTCTGCAAAACTGACTTCAACTCAGCTGAATTACGCGGTGCATGAGACTGAAATGCTTGCCAGAGTTGGAGCCATGTGCAGGCATTGTGACATCCTGCTTGGATGTGCGTTCACTGGGGTGATGGGCATAAAGGTCTCACGCACCTGCTCAAGTAGCGCAATCCATTGTGCCGTCAAGCCCGCTGGATGGAGAAGATAGCAGAGTTCAACTTTACAGTTGAATATGTATGGGGGGTTGAGAATGTGCTTGCGGATGCACTCTTGTGCATCTACTCAAATAAACAGCCCGGAACGGTTCGTGCACTGTCAGAATATGCGCAGTATGATAACGAGGACAACCCGCCTCTTGTGGGGATTGAGTCCTTTGCCATGACCATGCCGGTACTTGTGGATACGGAAGCATGTGTGGCCATTGCGCTCATAAAGGAGGCCACTGAAGGGCTGCGCTGCTCCACTCGGTTGTGTACCCGGGATGCAGTGAGTGGGACAGTAGCTTCACAGATTGCTTGCCCTGCTGCACAGACCAAGGCAGTGCAAGTCAAGTACAGCTGTAATGCACCTCAAAGTGAGCCTCACACAGCAGACCAGGTCCCGCATGACACCCCGCCGCACGATGCTTCCGCTAGCATACTGACCTCGGCTACTGAGGCTGGCACTGTAGCGACACTAGTAGCGGCTCCGAAGCCTTGCAAGCCATGTGTTCCACCTCCTCCTCCTGAAACAGGACAGCTGGAGACCTCTTGCAAATTTTTGAAGCAAATCCACCGTGTCGTTCTTGACGGCCCCCGTGAGAATGGACAGGAGGGTGCAGGTCACCCACATCAACCATCCCAAGCTGATGCAGCAGACAAAGAGACTCCAACAGCTCCAGTTCAGACACCTGATACAGATTAATAATGGTCAGGAGGGCGCACCATTGAGTGTTGAACCTCTACTCGGACATATAGCACCTTGAAGGATTGAGGTCAGAAACTACTGTGTATACCGCGCATTTTGTAAATGCTCGGAATGTGCGTGAAAATGTGATTACTCACGCACATTCACTATGAGCGCATCTAGGTCCTCACTTGTGCATGTCGAGTGCGTGCCATCCCAAATCTGACGGGTCCACTGAGCATGCTAATCATACTGTGCCGCCAATGCTAAGGCAGTGCATCAATGCTGATCAGCATGATTGGGTTTCAAAGCTTCCTGAAATAGAGTTTGCTATCAACATGGCCAGGTCAGACTCTACAGGATATGCACCATTCTTCTTGAATACTGGTTGGATGCCACGTCCTATAGTATGGGACAACGCTTGGGTTGATGAGTATCCAGGTGTTCAAACATATGCCTTGAAGGTGAAGGCTGCGGTTATGTCAGCTCACGACAGCTTGATTGCAGTGCGTGTGAAACAAACCTGAGACACCAATAAGATTGGCCCAGAGCATTTTCAGCTGCATCACGTGATCAAAATGTGTCACGCTTACACTCTTTTGGCAGGAGCAAAAGTCAAGAAAAACAAAGGCTTCAGAGTGAGGGTCACTACATGAAATTTACGACAATCAATCTGTAGAGTACTGTACTCACTACAATTTGATCGTTTTTGATTAACTCTTTAGTGTCTCTGGTCGGAGCAGATATGCCTGGAGTACACGGGCGGCTTTTTGTGAGTAAGTTACATAAGTCAAAATAAAAGTTTCATACATGGCTGCAGCGCCGGACCCCGAGCACACAGTAGACTGTAGGGCTGGCTACACAGACCAATGCCACTCAAGGGGAAGCATACAAGAGTTGCTGTCAACAACTTCGGCTCGTAGGCGAGGAAGAAGCGGAGAGTGTCCGAAGCTGATAAGGAGAATAAGGTAAGTGGGAGCACCTATGTCTCGACATATCACATAAGACTCACTCTATTTCAAACTGGTATAGGACTCAGTGATTGCTGCTGCCGTCGGCTTCTCTTCAATCAGCCAGATTTCCGAGATGTTGAAAGCTTGCTTGAGTCTCACTGCAAGAGCCGAGGCTTTACTGTCTTGTTCTTGCCGAAGTTCCACTGTGAGCTGAATTGTATTGAGCAATGCTGGGGCACAGCCAAGAGAGAGTACCAGAAGTGTCCTACTTCATCAGCACAGGCTGATCTAGAACACAATGTCATCAATTCATTGGACAGTGTCAAGCTGGTCTCTATCCGGAAATAAGTTCCCTCAGGATATCATATTTCCGTTACAACTGATTGCTAACATGTCAAGTTGAAGATTCTACACATGCTCACACAGATTCATGGATGCCTATTGTCGCGGGCTTGATGGAAAACAAGCAGAGTGTGCTGCCAAAGAGTACCGCAGCCACCGTGTATGCCCTGACTCGCTTCTTGCAGACCTTGACTGTGTAGGCATGCAGTTGACTTGTTGATGATACAGATACTAGTACTAGTACATTAGTCACGAGTCCTACTAACATTGAAGTACTTTTCACCATCTTGAGAGATGATACCTAAGCCTCTATTCTTGATACTATACTTGCAGTAGTTCGTACTTGTACTCTACAACCTTTCGTATACCTATCCTAAACCGTCTTGGTTATATCCATAGTATATGTGTTATCCTCGTCCGTTTCAGGTCGGAAAGGTCAGAAGGCGCTCACGGCACGTGATGGTCACGCTGTGACAATAGCTGCTGAAAATGCTCTGGGTCAATCTTAGAAGATGATGTCCAGCACCCTTTGAGGAGAACAATCTTGTCTATGTGTCTATGAAGAACATTTCATTGCCAAAAGGGTTAGCTCAGAAACTAGCACACAATTACATAGCTCCTTACCGGATCACGAAAGACTACGGTAAAAATTCTTTCAAGATCGAGTTGCCTCCCACCTTGCGCTGACGAGGAGTTCACGACATGTTCCACTCGTCTTTGCTTCGTATTCACAAGCCCAACAACAACAGGCTGTTTCCAGGGCAGCTGGACACGCAGGTTCTCAAGCTTGAGGACCACAATAACAAATAGGCGATTGAGAAATTAGTGTTGCATCGTGGCGCTGGTCAGAAAGCTCTATTCAAGGCTGTTTGTAAGTCCGGCAATTGTACCTGGGTTCCTTGCTCGTCCATATTGCATCTTCAGGCTCTCAAACTATATCTGGATGCTTGTGGAGTGGGAACAATTAACACACTCCCCGAAGGTCGTGGAAGTCCTCTTGACGATCCTCAGATCTTTGTTGTTTTTCTCAATCTGATTGTTGAAGGGGTTGGGCGACTGGAGACCTAGAAAATGATAAAAGGCAACAATCAGCCAGCAGTGGAGAATCCTATTCCCCACCAGGACCTTCTCATTCTCCTTCGCACCACACCTGTGTAACCCCTTCTCCATCTCGAGCATCATCTCCCATATGCTTGCGTCATGCTGGAGCATCACAGGAACCTCCCGTGACACTTCACAGTTGCAGATGATGGTTCAGTACTTGCTCAGGACATTGTGGACAACATTGTGGATGGCGTAGCTCGTTTGATCAGCGCCGCAGCCATTTGGGTTTGCCTCTAGTTCAATTTGAAGATGCAGAAGCAGGGACACTTCGGCCACAGGGACATCCTGCCCATTGACTATTGCCTCTTGGCAGACAGCGCGTATGACCTGGCCATCATTGACAAGGACAGTTTGGTGAGCACGCCTCAGCCTTCCATCCTGTCCCACCTCTTGCTGCCTTTGTCCCCATTGCACATCTCCGCGGCCATCACCACGGCAACCATGCCAAAGGGCCCAGAGGACAAGAGGCTGGAAATGGCCTTGTACATTGCCCATCAGAGCATGGCCCAGGAGGACAGAATCATCAAGGCGAAGAAACAAAGACTTACTGAGCGTACCACCAAGCATGTTGATGAGCAGCATTTCACTCAAGTTCATATGCTTTACAAAAAGGCGTCGAGGTGCAACCGGCACCGCTGCAAGAAGTCTTGGGCTCGCAGGCCGTCTCTGGGGCCTTCGGGACGGGGTCGGGATGCCTCCAAGGCCAAGGAGGAGGTCATGGCCAATCCTCCAGCTGTGGAGGACATCGAGATGGAGGACAAGGACAACCCAGCTGGGAACGGGAACACGTCAACATGGTGAACACACACAACACCATACCCTGTCTCTCAAGAGGACTGAGGACAATTCTGCAACCATCTGCTCAGAGTCCTCTCCCCAGCCTACCATTATTACCATCCCGTCCACGGCCCCCTCTCCATCTCTGTCAGTCCTCACGTTGATGTCTGTTGTGGAGGGCATGTTGGGAGCTTGTGAGGATCATGTGCCTAGCACTTCCGCTTGTCAGTTGGAGGATGACTGGGAGGACTTACATGATACCCCCTCTAGTCTTCGTGACCTGCCTGGTGACCCCGCCATCTTCTCCAACCATCCTACTCCTCCGCCTGAGACTCACCTGTTCATTGGTACTGTAGACTATTGTGCTACGATAGCCAATGGGCATATGTAACAGTTGCACTTACCTCCCTTTTCATCTTCCTTCCTGATTCATCATACTCTCCTTTAGGCTATACTTTCCCATCCTCCTTGGGAATTCAAAATCACACCGCCCAGACGGGCGTTTGAATTGAGCACGTGAGCCTGCGTGTGACATGTTCTGATCTCCAGACGGAGATTGAAGCAGAGATCAAAATCGACAATTTGACGGTGTAGAGTAGAGAATTGAATAGATTCATGAATTTATCCACCATGTTTGCCCCGAGCCATCCTCAGTATTCTACAGCCTCTGAAGCTGATGTTGAGGCTACCGTCAAATCTCTCTGTGACAAGTTCTCCATGATCCCGCCTTTCTGCAAGTTGACATCCACGACTATATGTGCAGCTTTGCTCATTCCCACGGATTGGCGTCACACGCTGCAAGCACTGCTGGATGCCGGGGGACTGGATTACAAAATCTTTGCGGCAACAGAGGATGATCAGAGTTGGCTTATTAAGTTCTATGGTACTTTACCTATAGGCTGATTATTGATCATACAGTGCGGGCATTCAAGCTCTTTAACCAATCAGGGCTTCACATCCCCGGAGTCCATTCTCACGATGTCGCCTCTAAAAGGTCCATTCGCCATTCAAGCAGCCGAAAGCTCCAGAAGGGATCATTCTACTGGTTTACGTACATCCTTCAATGCATCTGTGGGTGTGATCATACCACTGGACCGGTCCCAACAGCAAAGCAACAAATGCCGTATGACAACATGGGATGTGATGCATTCATCAAATTGGTCGTGATGTTTGACTCAAACCTTAGTGGCAAGTAAATATTTGTAGCCTGGGCATAGTATCTGACTAATCCAGATTTTAGCCCAGAACCTCCTGGCAATACACGAGATCTCTGGTCATTTCAGACACCTGGATGCCTGTTTTGTATGTAAAGTTGCCTCTCGGGATGCTTGTTTGCCTCTGCATCCCTCTATCAGAGAATACACTCGGTCTCTTCTGCTCAAAGGTGTACCTGGTCCCTCGGTCTACACTCAGGCAAATCTTTAGGCTCAGTTCACGTTCCCCCCAATTCAGACCGCATTTACCCCCGATCCATTCTATCAGTACACCTACGTGCCACATGACACCACATCTCTTTACCGCACCCTTAAACTCGAGATGGGAATATCTCAGCACTCTTCTCCCAAAGTGAACATCCATATCTGGTTTCGGCCCGGCAACCCTTCCCCACCTTCTCCAGATCTTACTGCAGCATGCCTTTTCTACCAGCCCTTTGTTCAAGGCGAGACTGATTGCTTTATTCTGGTCCTGTCAACTCCGGAACAGTGTCAAGCTGCTTGGCAACATGGTCACCACAAGGCTGTCTTGGCAGATATCACTTTCGGTTTCTGCTCCGCATGGGCTAATCTCTGGATATTGATGGTCATCGATGAACACTACTGAGGCATCCCTGTTGCTTATGTCATCTTCTCAGCTAAGGCATCAACTGCTCACTGAGGGGTCCACGGAGATTACAACACTGGCTTACTGGAGACTGTGCTCTCACATTGGATCTCTGGCATGGGTACAAACTCTAATGGCGAGCAGTTCACCCCTTATGTTGGCATCATAGACAACGACACTCGAGAACGCACAGCTATGACCTCTCTGTGGCCGGACATTTCTTTGCTACTGTGCCTTTTCCATACTTGGCAGGCTTGGCGAGCCGGACTCAACCGCCACATCAAGGGAGTTCCTGTTGAGGCACGTGGACCGGTCAGATCTCGATTGGCATGGCTGTGCATGTGGCTGTAAGTCATTTTGATTTGTTATTTATAATCAAATCAATAAGTTTTTGGTTTAAAAGACATTGTCAACTACGATGAAGCCAAAGCTGCACTTGAACAGGAGAAGAATCACTTCCAGTCTCTCTGACATGGTGCTATAATACTAGAGCAAAAGCAGGGTGCGGGAGGGCTGGAGGTCCTCAAATATCTCTCCCCCTACCTAGCCTCCCAAGATATGTGGCTTCAGTGGTCCTGGGCTGGTGTTCTTCAAGTCGCTGATAAGCTTGGTGTTCTGAAGTTGAAAATCCCACGCTCCAACAATCACCTTGAGGTCCACAACAGTCATCTCAAACATGGTTGCTTTGTACACCATCAGCACGGCAGCCAACTTCCTCGTGTAGATGTCTGGGTTCTGGTCCTAGTCACTGAGGTGGTCCCCGATTTTTTCTTCCGCCGCAACAATGAATGTGCCCTTGAGGTCCATTGAACTTGCACCTGCCAAGTGTCACACCCTGTCACCACCTACGCTCCCTAATCAGTCACACATGTCACCATATTTCTGCTCAGCTGCCAAGGTTCCCGATTGTGCTGCCGATTTGAACCTTACGGAGTTTGAGTCTCAACTGGTCTACAGCATGATCAACAACCCTCCGACACCGACAGCTGAGCTTGAGGAAGCCGATGACTTACCTGAAACTCCAGATGTGACCAGTGACACGGCACCAGCATCTGTGACAACCAATGACTCATTTGACATGTGGCTTGATAATGTTGCCCTTGACTCCTCCCAAATCTGTCCAGATCTCTCATATTCCAATCAGATCTCATCATCATCCAATGCTAGCCCTAGCACATCTGGCAGTCCCGGCAGCCTCAGCTCTGGTTCCCCAGCTCTATCCAACTTGGACTGCGAACTCCCTCAGGCTGATCCATACTCTAACCACCGGGCTATACTAATGCAGGAACTCTTGCTGGCCAATGACCAATGTGCCGACATTTTGTGCAGCCTCCGCTTGCTAAATGTGAACTCCGGCACCCTCGCACCTTTCGTCAGCCCCTAGAACTCACACATACTTGACAATTCTTTATCCCCTTCACTTTCTCCTACGTCATTTTCCCAGGCTCCACCTTCCTCTTTGGGAACTCCCGCCTCGCCTGTGCATTCTGAGTTGTCAACATCATCAAATGGTCGAAAGCGTGAACCATCCGGAGGTGTGGTGGATGGTACTTTGGTTCCTTTTGAGAGACAGCGAAAGGAGCCGCAAAAAGAGTCCTATGCGCACCGTTGATAGTTTGTATTGAAATGCTATGTACTAGTTACAGACGGTATGAAGTGGCGTCGGAGAGCCTCCGGGCGTTTAAGCTTCCAATTTGGGAAGTCTTGTGATGTATTATGTAACACCCTTGGGCGGTGCGAGTTTCTCTTCCATGATGGCCGTCAAAATGAAGCATATTCAAAAATGAAACGTGGGAAAACTGGCCGGTGCCCCACGGGTGGCATGTGGCTTCCTGTCCAGTGCAAGATGGATGTTGAAACTGCATTGCAACGCAGAGCACACCTTCTGCTAGATTGACCGTTAATGCCACCCAAGTTGTCATCAACCAAGCATGCTCTGAGTCCGACAGTGGCTGACAGCCCCGGTGAGAACATCCCATAGTTATAATCTTGCATGATGTTGACGTTGTTGTAGATGTCACTCCTCGGTGACAGCGAGTGCATATCCGCTTGCTCACACCTGAGCTACACTCCCCGGATGTTACTGCCGGGAAGGGATCTACCTCGGATCCTCCCAGGGCATGTCCTCCAGATCACCGTCATCTCTGTCAATGACAAGTCTGAATTTGCCACTGTGGACAGTACATTGAGGTGGGCCTCGCTTTTACGGCCAGGCTACTCCCACACAGTTTGACTAGGCTCCCTCAGGCCATGGGCAGCTACTCCTATTCCCCGCAGTCCTCCACACTTCCACATGCCACAATGTCCATGTTCAACCTGAACCCCCCAGAACAACAACATCCCACTCTACCAGAGCCTCATCTTCTGGGAATGTCACTGAGCCAGCTACACAAAGTCATGAGCAGGTTAGGGACACCTCCACCTCCTCATCATCCAGCAGCATTGGCGAGGTTGTGATTTGCTTGGAAAGCGAATCTTCGAGCAGTGTCGGCGAGGTTGCTTGAACTCTGAGTCCTCCAGCGACGTCGGCGAGGTTGCCATCCGCTCCAACTCCGCATCCTCGAGCAACTCTGGGGAGGTTGTCATCCACTCTGGGTCTGAGGTCGCGCATGATGAGATGGGTGATGAGCCGGACAAGGCACACAGGCCCCAATCCTTTGGTCACAGCGTTGAACACCATGATAGACATCCTCCTTGCTTTGCAGTGCTGGATTCCTCCTCCCCGGAGCCAATCCCGAATCCACCGTCCCGCGCGGAACCCATCCCAATCCCTAATCCTGCACCACCCGCAGACCCAGATGATCCTGCGGCAGACTTCTTGCACCATTTTGGACTCAGTATACTTGCGGGGAGAGGGCCACTACTGGCAGGTACAATTGATGATTTCATGCTGAGTTATATACTGATATGTGGACATATAGTATAGATATAGAGTATATTAAATGATGAGTGGACCATTTGATATATCACAACCTTGTATAAAGCAAAATGCTGGCCTTGTATGTGTCAGCTGAGTACAAGAAATCTGAGCTTATAGTAATTATATTCCCGCAGTATATGAACATCTCCTTTGTCGTGATACTGTCATTGTACCAGACTATGTTAAGATACGAAATGTGATGGTGCAAAATATATGATCCCACACAGTCTGTACAGTTGACCGTGCTGCAGCATGCATATCTCAGGTTCAATAACTGGTTGAGCATTGACTATGAAGGCTATAAAGTTGAGAGGTGGGTCATATTGTATATTTTTGACCATCTTCGATGAACATTGAGGACAATGTATGTTTACTTTCTGTTTCCAGATTGCCTGAATCCATTCAGTCATTGTTCTGTTCTTCTCATTCCCTTTAGTAAAGGGACATGACTTCCATTATTCACCCTTGGATATGTTCCACAACATGGTATCATCTGCACCAGGATCTGATTCATATTTGCAATCTGTGCATGACAATATAGAAGTCACCGTGTCATCGTCAGTGGATAGTATTTTCCTTGTCAGAGTGTATATACATGTGCCATGTGTACCTCTTAGGCCCAGCTCATTATTCATTTCACCTATATAGCGTCGAATGTGGTTCCGTTTTTCTTGCATAGTTTGACATTCTTGGAATATATTGCCTATGTTATACAGAATTGTGTTGTTACCGAACACATTTATATTTCAACTAATGGTTGCTTGCTGGTATACTGAGTATAACACTGAAAGTAAGCTGTTGTATGCACAGCTGTGATTGGGTACCCGTTTACGCTTAGTAGCCGGTGAGTCGTTATCTGCATCTCTTTTACGTTTGTCTTTCTTGTGGCCGGTCGCAGTACTAGTTTGGTCCAGGGTGGTTGTCCCTTGAGCCGATACATAGTAAGACCTGTCAACTTGAGGAAATACATCAGATGCTACATTGTTCTTGGCCTTTAAAAGACTTTTTTTCTCTTCCTTGCCCAGCAATCTCCAGTGTTCATCTTGAGTCACGTTGCTGATTGGGAAGAGATCTCTTGCCGACCATGTCAAAGAGTGATGTATATTGGGAGGCATATGTGATTCTCCCTTCCATGTGCGGTATGAATGTATAAGCTCTGTCCTTGTTATCCCTATCACCCGTGATGGTATCTTACCTTCCCACCTTAACCTTGTGATTCCGTCTAATAGCTCCAACTCTCTGAATTCTTGTCTCAAACTCCCTGATATACCACCTGTTAGTTTATGGCTCTCGAACGGTTGTATTATTATAGTGCCCTCTAAAGTGGACCCTCTTGACAAACAAGTATATACGGACAGGTGAGACTTGCTATTCTGCAAGTCGCACACGTTATTAGGTCTAGTTCTACCTTGTGATCCAAAGTCTGTCATTGCAAAATTTGGTAGAATTGAAACTTGTGTTTGAGTGATTTTAAAGGCACAACCGTTTGGGGGTTTGCAGTGAATTGGCTTAGCTAGAGCGGTTAGGGGCACTACATTGGGGGGTAGCCCGTCAATCTGCACTACCGATGGAGGTGAGGTCAGTTTGACAAACAAAGTCTCTAACACTTCCTTGTCTTCAGATAAGGGCTTTGATTTCCATCCTTCAATTTCTGCTTCTGCGCCGTTTGTAACACAGCATTCTGTGGCCTCATTGTGTTTGATCATGACTGGCATACCTAGACATATATTCAGTTTGCCTGCATGATGACCTGTCAAATCTGTCAAATGAGGTTTGACATCCCATAGAACAGCCTGAAGATCCTGGCTAATCATATTGGTCGCATGAGAAGGGTTCACTAGTTGTTTGCACAGTCAACGGTCACCTTCGTCTTCTACCTCCCCGCCAAATCGGTCGACAGAGTAGAAGGTTGTCAATTGCTGTTTGTTTTCTTTAGCAAACCTCTCGACACCCGTATCATTTATCTGGTCTCGATGTGTATTCCACGCGATTATAATCAATATATTTCTAAATCAAGCCTGATTCAACTTCGGTCTGTCTCTGCTCTTGCCTGCCACTCGGGATTTTATAAGTGATATATCCTGCAGGGTACATGCTTTATCTCACAAGTTCTCCAGCGCAGTACAAGTTGGGCATCTTCTCTGGTTTGAGATTGTTGTCTCATATTTCCACGCAGTATGACCACAGTCAAAAATTGATGCCACAACACTTTGCCTATAGAAGCTTCCTGCTGGCCATGAGAATGTGTACGGTGTATGACTCTTCCCACTGTGTGGGCATACAATGCATGTCCCTTGACTGCTAGAGGGAGCTGAGCAAAATCACCTACAAAAATCATATTCACTCCACCAAACGGAGTTCCATCATTCTTCAGTGCCATGCACATATGAGAACATATGGTATATGGAGCTGCACAATCTACCATACTGACTTCATCCATGAATATATAGTCAATGTTTTGTAATCTTGCTCTAACCTGCTTAAATTAGCGACACTGTCCACTTTCTTATTTCTGGCTATCCCTAACAGGGAATGATAGGTTGAACCACCAATAAGTGCTGCTGCAGTACCTGTAGAAGCCATACATAGCAAGCGGTAACTCTCATCCCTTTCGTTGAAGAATGATATAAGTGCTTTGATGACCTGGGATTTAGCTGTTCCAGCCATACCTCCTAGATACATCTTGAGATGTTCACCTGCCGGTTCAACAGCATGATTAGCTATTATCCTGAAGGCTCTCTCTTGCTCTTTGTTAAGTTTGAGTTTGATCACAGCTGTATCGATATGTAGTTGTGCTTTGTGGTTGGTAGCTTGGAATTTGTCACTGAGAAAGTATTGCTTATCCACCACCTTTATGCTGTTGACTTCTTTGTTTATAGGTAACCTATTTGAGGCTACAACCTTCTTTGCTGCTTGTTTGTCTCTTGCACGCAATATATTCTGTTTTAACTCTTTAAGCTTGTGTTTCCAGTCAGAAGGTTCGCTATCCTCACTTGGTTTGAAGTGGGCCATTTCTAGCAAGGACGATTGATGAGGATAGGGGGACCGAGGAGATGACATGATAGGTGACAGATAATAATGATAGAATATGGATAAGAATATAGCTTGAAGCTTAATATACAGTAGGATGCTTATCTTATACTTACTGTCACTTGCAATTTTCCCTGACCAGTTGACGATATTTCCATAGTTTAGAACCTTTACATCATTTTCTGCACCGTTATTACTTGGCAGAAAATCTGTAAACATTCCATTACAGACATTGCAGTGTAACATTCTGGCGCAACATCAGTTCCACCACGGTGATATGGGGGTGGTCAAGTTCATACCATGTAGACACTTATATAGTGGTTTGTACAGAAAATCAGTTGGCTGTATCAAGGGGGGTCGAGTGCACCCTTGTCGTACTTGAGAACAATCCGTCAAGTGGGGAGGCACTACTGACATCGCAACAACTCTGCGCAGCTCAACATTGGACACCTTGTGATACGCAACTGGGTTGCTGGTACCTGTGCGAAGATGCAACTTGTACGTTGTAGTGAAGCCTCCGCCACGCAGAATGTGTACAGTGCTACCTCACACATCAGTCTCAACTCCACAATCCTCTTACCCTAACTCTTGCAGCTCTTGCCTAGTGTGAGCAGCATAAGCCATATATTTCCTGTGGTCTCCAATCTCTGTCAGAGGTTAGAGCCAGATGGACACCACTGCCAAAGAGTGGTTACTGCTAATCTGGCATTGATTTTCATGTACGCGACTTTGTGTATGTGCACCAGGGAGGCTTAGCTGGCCTACTCCGCATTGCTCAAATCACTCACTTTAGTGATGACTGCAATGGCATTCAACCTACAATGTGCTTCTATGGCCGCTATGATGATGCCATTGATCAATCATGCTGTGATTCTGAGCCCATTCACAGACATAATGTAAGTCTCTCCTCTTTACTTGTACCATGTGTCCAATTGGTACTCTCATGGTCCGTGGTACATCGCAACTTCAACCCTGCGCAGCTCAACATTGGGCGCCTTGTGGTACGCAGCTGGGTTGCTGGTACCTGCCAACAAAGCAAAGAGGTAGCGGTCCATAACACCAGTACCTGTTGCAACACTCCCATTTACCAGCCCTCCCGTCATTGAGCACCAGCACCACATCGCAATGTTCTCAAATTCAGCACCACCCTCATCATAGAAGCACCAGCAAGTTTTTAACTAACAAATCAATGTAAATTATATCATATCTTATAGCTTTGTGTACAGCAGGATGCTCATCTTGTATTTACCTGCTTCCTGCAGTTTCTTCCCAGACCAGTTGACCATATTCCCATTGTATAGAACCTTGGCATCATTTTCAGCACCATCATGATACCATACTCCTCCAGACTTGTCAATAAATCTGCAAACAAAGTGAGAAGGAGTAAAGTAGATTATCCCACATAGTCGGTACATCTGATCAATGTTACGAACACAGGCTCCTGGGCTACTCTTTTTCCTTTCCTAGGTTACCCCGTTTAGGCAACCTCCCCTTTTTGAACATCCTTTTGTTCTACTTACTTCGCTCTCACGCTATTGTTCCCCACACGCTATTGTTCGCTTCGTATATAGAGATCATGGCTGCCACCTGGAGACTCATTTTCGACCTCTTGTCTCCAGGTGAGCCTCACTGTACTTCGCTCGTAGATACTCACTCAATACAGTCTTGTCTCCAGCCCTGATCGTCGAGCCTTGCTCCGCTCTCGCTGCACAAGTGCTCGTCGACGCCCCTGCTCGTCTCGTGAGTTCCCTCTCTTCGACGATCAGTCGTAACATTAGGTCGAAACTTCAAACACGAGCACTGGCGTACCCTCCCCTTTTCCCCCACTTCCTACCCTGCGCAGAAAGACTTTGACGTCCCCTGCTGCTCGGTAACCCCGCAGAACTTGGTGTTCACGGTGGTGCTTCATCCTGGCTCCCCCACAACGCTGCAGGTACTGGACACACGCGTTCCATCACGCAGCGGTCGAGGACCACGCCTACAACCCAGAAGAAAAGAAATTCTACGTCTGCGAGCAGCAGCCGTGTGACAATCGATACGAGGCATTCCTTACCGTGCCAAACGGCCCTTATCGCAAGCCCACCCAGGAGAACAGTGAGCTCATCGTACAAAGGAAGGAACATCCCCCCCACCTCCCACTCGTGACCCCTCCAGACCCCCTATCCGAGAAGCAGCTAGCCGAGCAGTCAGCCAACCCGGCAGCCGACACCCTACCCCGCCTCCCGCATCTCCAAGCCTCCCAGGCCTTACGCTCGTAGCAGAGCGTCTTGAACAAAGACGTGCATCACTACCACGTGAGCCCACCCCTCAACCTACCATCTCCCTCGACTCTCCACCTCCTATCCCCGCAAGATCCCCAGCTCGAACCCAGTCATCGGAATCGTCGGGAAGGAGCTCCCCCAGCATGACAACCCCTTCCATCGACATATCCCGGCTCGTTTCCAGCCTAGCTCCTCGTGAGTACGATGGAGCAAGTGCACAAGAAGGCCTCGCCTTTGTAAGCAGCGCTGGGATGTACTACGGCATTCTGATTCAAGGCGGTGTGGCCAAGAACATCGCCTGGATGATGGTGTTGAACCGACTCACTGGTGACGCGGCTAAGTGGGCCAATCCTCACATTGTCACCGCCGCAACCACCGCACCGTGGACGGACGTGGCTGAGTTCGCCGACGCGTTCAAGGCTCAGTTCTGCGCAGTCGACGACAAAGAAGCGGCCGTAGCGGAACTCGTCAAGTTGTGCAAGGTGTCGCACAAGCTCGGCACAGTCAAGAGCTACACAGCGGAGTTCAATGCAGCGGCAGCCCGTACCAACTTCTCTGACGAGGACAAGCGAGAACGTTACCGGCAAGGGCTTCCATACCGCATCAAGGACGAGTTCGCAATCACGGCACACGACATCTCAACCCTCTCCAAGGCCCAGTCAGTCGCCTTGAAGATGGATCAGCAACTGGCAACCCGAGCAGAAGAGAAGCCACGTGTCTTCTCCTACCGAAACCGCGGAGGGAGGATTGCCGCAACGGACGCTCAGGTCCCCTTCCATGGGACGTGTCGCGGCTGTAAGAAGTTCGGCCACAAGATCGCCAACTGCCCTGATCGTCAGAGGAATGGGCAGCAAGTTGCGTCGTCGTCCACTCCTCCTGTCCCCCCCCAGCTCCCACCTCATCATCCAACTCGTCGGACGAGCTCGTTGCGCTTCGAGCGCAAATCAAGATGATGGAGGAACGCATTGCCGCCCTGGCCGTGGCGAGGGAGCAGGAGGGTTTTTGATTCGAGCCGCACTCAACGCTGCGCGTGCGCGCTCTAGTACTAGTAGTCGATATGCCGTCCTGGACTCTCCATTTATATATGAAACAGATCACAGTGGACAACACTTTCATATTCCCATCCGGCTAATTGGCAAGCAGCGACAGAAAGACATCATCGCGATGGTGGACAGCGGGGCCACCACCAAGTTCATGAATAGACGATTTGTGAAGCAGAATAACGTTCAGACGAGGAAGTTGGCAAAGCCGATTCCTCTGTACAACATAGACGGGACAGAGAACCGAGATGGAACAATCTCGGAGGTGGCCGTACTCGACATGGCTGTTGGGGACCACCGAGAACGAGTGGTGTTCGTGGTGACAGACATCGGGGAGGAGGATGTTATCATTGGCCTGGACTGGCTGCGCGAACACAATCCTGACATCGATTGGGATCGTGGCTCGCTGCGCCTGTCACGATGTCCCAGTACGTGCTCGGCCCACCGGAAACCTGCAATGCTCGAGGGGACAAAGGCGTGTGATACGGGGGTCAGGCCTACGGCACGTTCGAGTCCACGAAGAGCAAGGAAGGCAAAGCGGGTCGGCAGTATCCGCACGGCAGTAATGGTCGAGGAGGTAGAGGAACAACACACGGAGAATCCGAATGTAGCGGAATGGGATGGCCAAGAGACTTCGCTACTGGACGCGTGGGCAGAGGGACGCACATTGCTCAACGCTCCCCAACTCTTCGTGGCGGCAGGCCACACGTATTCCCAGCAACTTGCAGAGATGGAGTACCAGAAGAGAGGAGCACCGCTGCCTGTTGAACAAACAATCCCAGAGCAGTATCACGAATACCTCCGCGTGTTCTCCAAGGAAGCGTCAGAACGGCTGCCAGACCACCGCCCATACGACCACGCAATCGAACTCGTACCCGACGCGAAGATGTTCCACTCTAGGGTCTACCCCCTATCGCCTAACGAGCAGATCGAACTTGACAAGTTCATCAGCGAGAATCTCGCCAAGGGATACATCCGCGAGTCCAAGTCACCAATGTCCTCGCCGTTCTTCTTTGTCAAAAAGAAGGATGGAAGTCTACGACCAGTACAGGACTACCGCCGACTGAACGACATAACGGTGAAGAACCGGTACCCGCTCCCTCTCATCTCCGAACTTATCGACCGCCTGAAATCAGCGAAGTACTTCACCAAGCTCGACATACGGTGGGGGTACAACAACATTCGCATCAAGACAGGCGATGAGTGGAAGGCGGCATTCGTGACCAACAGAGGCCTGTACGAACCCAACGTCATGTTCTTCGGACTTGCAAACTCCCCTAGTACATTCTCGGCATTCATGAACGACATCTTCAAGGACCTGATCGTACAGGGCTGCGTTACCATCTACCTTGACGATATCCTCATTCTGTCACAGGACCTCACGGAGCACCGTCGAGTGGTGAAGGAGGTGCTACGACGCCTACAGGAGTACGATCTGTTCTGCAAACCCGAGAAGTGTGAATTCGAGCAGCGCAAGGTGGAATACCTCGGGGTGGTTGTGTCAGAGAATCAGGTGGAAATGGACCCGGTGAAGGTCGCGGGAATTGCAGAGTGGCCGGTACCAAAGAACGCGTCCGACGTCCGGAAGTTCCGAGGGTTTGCGAACTACTACCGCCGGTTCATCAAGGACTTCAGCGCGATCTGCAAACCGCTCGACCGTCTCACCGGCAACGAACCGTGGAGATGGGGTGAGGAGGAACAGAAGGCCTTTGACGAGCTCAAGCAACAGTTCACCACGAGTCCAATCCTAGCGATGTACGACCCCGACCGCAAAACCCGTGTGGAGGTGGATGCATCGGGATTCGCAACAGGTGCAGTCCTATCGCAGGAGGGAGCTGACGGCAAGTGGCACCCTGTCGCTTTTCACTCGGAGTCCATGAACGACGCGGAACGGAACTACGAGATCTATGACAAGGAGATGCTCGCAATCATTCGAGCCCTGCAGACCTGGCGCCACTACCTGGAAGGTCTCCCAAGCACGTTCGAGATTCAGTCCGACCACAAAAACCTCGAGTACTGGCGGACAGCGCGGAACCTGACACGCCGACAGGCTCGATGGGCACTCTTTCTGTCTCAATTCGACTTCACCATCTCGCACAAACCTGGAACCTCGAACGGCAAGGCGGATGCCCTATCCCGCTGGCCTGACTATCAGCGAGACGACTCCGACGACAACCTGGGTCGAGTACTTCTAACGCCAGA
Organism: Daedaleopsis nitida; assembly: GCA_022606115.1. Classification (NCBI taxonomy): domain Eukaryota; kingdom Fungi; phylum Basidiomycota; class Agaricomycetes; order Polyporales; family Polyporaceae; genus Daedaleopsis; species Daedaleopsis nitida. Next base: position 2,088,855 of record JABYQM010000005.1, on the reverse strand, counting down.
CAAGTTCCGAATCCTCGCAACTCAGAGAGGACACCTGTCGACATCTCCGGACCGGGCTCTACTTCGACGCATCCGCGAGTGCTCGGAGCGTGAACAGACGGTGGTTGAAGCCTTGCGGCAGATCGAGCAGCTGGGACCCGCGCGACTCCACAACGACCTGGTGGACTGGAACACGGAGGGCGACCTTCTCCTCTACAGAGGAAAGGTCTACGTGCCGAAGGACGACAACCTACGGGCAGAGATTGTACGCATCCACCACGATCTACCACCGGCGGGACACCCAGGGCAGTGGAAGACGGTGGAACTCGTGTCACGTAACTACTGGTGGCCGGGCATGACAAAGTTCGTAAAAGACTACGTCAACACCTGCGACACGTGCCGACGCGGAAAGGTGTCCCGCGGACCACCACAGGGACCTCTCCTGCCCAATGAGATCCCAGAAGGACCGTCACAGGTGGTGACCAGCGACTTCATTGTCGGACTACCTCGGGTCACAGCACGTGGACAGAAATACGACGCACTACATCTCATCGCCGATCGACACTCGAAGCTCATCCACTTGATTCCATGCGACAAAGAGATTGACACAAACGGAGCAGCAGACAACTTCATACGTGAACAGTTCCGGCTACACGGGTTACCACGCAAGATCATATCAGATCGAGGTCCACAGTTCGCCAGCAAACTCTTCCGTGCTGTCTTAAAGGGCATCGGTGTTGAAAGCGCGCTGTCAACCGCCTACCACCCACAGACCGACGGTCAGTCAGAACGCTGGAATCAGGAAATCGAGGCCTACCTACGGATGTTCTGCTCGAGGAGGCGCGACGACTGGGTCAAATGGCTCCCCATTGCAGAGTTCGCATTCAACTCGCACGTTCACTCATCCACAGGACACTCACCATTCTACCTGACCTATGGGTACGAACCCTCATTCCACGTCCCTGCTTATCCAACCACAGTACCGACAGCAGACGAGCGCATTGCAGAGCTGGCAAAAGCACGAGAAGATGCAGCGGCAGCACTACGACTAGCCGCAGAACGGATGAAGGAGCACCATGACCGGCACGTACGGGGAAGCCCTGACTTCAAGGAAGGACAGAAGGTCTGGCTCAACACGCGGAACCTACGCATCACAGGCATCCCTCGTAAACTCGTAGACCGTTACACGGGACCGTACCAGATCAAGCGACGAGTCGGGAAGCTGGCCTATGAGCTAACTCTGCCAAAGGACCTCTCCATTCACCCCGTTTTCCACGTGTCTCTGCTTTTACGGCATCAGCAAAGCTCATTGCCGGATCGTCACCCTCCAGAGCCGAAGCCAATTGACGTAGAGGGCGAGGAGGAGTACGAGGTGTCGGAAATCCTAGACTCTCGACGTCACGGGCGGGGGAAGGCGCTGCAGTATTTGGTGCACTGGAAGGGTTGGGGCCATGAGCACGACAGTTGGGAACCAGCCGCCAACCTAACGCACGCACCGGACGCGGTGACACGCTACTACAGGAAGTTTCCTAACGCGAGGTCGTGAGGACACGACCCTTGACGGGGGGGTAATGTTACGAACACAGGCTCCTGGGCTACTCTTTTTCCTTTCCTAGGTTACCCCATTTAGGCAACCTCCCCTTTTTGAACATCCTTTTGTTCTACTTACTTCGCTCTCACGCTATTGTTCCCCACACGCTATTGTTCGCTTCGTATATAGAGATCATGGCTGCCACCTGGAGACTCAGTTTCGACCTCTTGTCTCCAGGTGAGCCTCACTGTACTTCGCTCGTAGATACTCACTCAATACAGTCTTGTCTCCAGCCCTGATCGTCGAGCCTTGCTCCGCTCTCGCTGCACAAGTGCTCGTCGACGCCCCTGCTCGTCTCGTGAGTTCCCTCCCTTCGACGATCAGTCGTAACAATCAATGCCGGGCCATACAATCTGAGACTCTACTATTATTTTCTGTTGTGCACGTATAGCTATAATATTAGGAGAGTCAATATATGACAGGGATCTTTGGAGTTGATGCTGACAATCTGGGCATTTCTTCTCAGAATTTTGAGAGAGCAAAGCACTAATCCATTGTGTGACTGTTTTGCCTTGAAATCTACCCGATGTGGCCGGACTGTTCTTCCACACATAATCATCACAAATCCATATAGCTTCAGACTTACTATCAACAGGACTATTATATTCACATGCCCGGCACTTATAGTATTGCTGTAAGATAGGGACATCAATCTTCACAATATTATCAAATAGAAGATATAGATCAGTTGGCTCACTTCCTCGAGGTCCTAGATCAAGATGTGATATAGCCAATCTATTTCTTAAAGTGTCTCGTGCTCTCTGCAGTGTCATTGACCTGTTGTTGGGTAGAGTATTATCAAATAATATATCTAAGTCAGTGAGGCTTTGACTTTGTTCTGGCATATGTTGTATCCACAAATCACGACATTCTATGTACAGTGTAAGTAGCACAGTAAGTAAACTATCATATGCACAACTGTGGTTAACACATTCCCATGGAAAGCCTACAAACATCTTCCCTTTAGGAGGTTTGGTTACTTTGATTCTCTTGGCCTGTTGTGGTTTGGTATCTTGTTCAATCTCATCATCCTCATCACGGTTACGCTTGGTAGCATTGGTCTTGCTAACATTACTTACAGTCTGTAGTGCATGTGACCCTTGTGCTGATACAAATGCAGTTCTATCTCTCTTGACTTGTGGCTTTTCAGACTTATCCTTACCATTGCTATTGGCTGTGCTTGATTTCTGGTCTTTGGAAATTTTCACCAAAGTCCAGGGAGTATCTTCAGTCACCTTTGGAATTGGGAAAGGATCACTAGTGGTCCATTTCAGGGCGCTGTGCATAGTGTTTGGTACAAACTTTTTGCCCTTCCACTGACGGAATGAATGAATAAGTTGTTTCCTTGTGATCCCTGATACTTTGGGTGATATAGTACCAAGATACCGCATTTTTGTAATCTCATCCAGCAACTCTAGCTCTCTAAACTCTTGCCTCAATGAGCCTGTTATCCCTCCAGTAAGTTTTCCACTGTCAAATGACTGCACAATAATTGTCCCCTCAAGAGTAGACCCCCGTGATAAACAGGTATATACTGACTGGTGTGTTTGACAATTCTGCAGGTCACAGACATTGTTAGGCCTTGTACGACCCTGTGATGCAAAGTCTGTCATAGCAAAGTTTGGTACTACTGGTACTTGGTCACGGTTAATCTCTAGTAGCATTCTGTTGGGTAATTTACACTTCACTTTCTTGTTTACATGAGAGAGAGGCACAACATTCTCTGGGAGACCAGAGAGTTTAATTGGAGTGGGTACAGCCGTGAGCTTGACAAAAAGTGTCTCAAGTGCAAACTTGTCCTCAGTGATAGGTCGTGATGTCCATCCTACTACTATTCCTTCTGTGCCATTTGTTACTGAGCACTCTGTAGCTTCATTGACTTTGATCATCACCGGCAGCCCAATACAAATACTCAACTGCCCCGGGTGATGCTCAGTAAGTTCATGGGATAGATCCCATAGCCGGGTTTGCAGTTCTTCATTCACAATATTAGTAGACTGCTGTGGGTTAACATTCTTCTTACGCTGCTGCTTGGGCAAATTCTTGTCATCAGACTCCAATGCTAGTTTGTCAATAGAGTAGAATGTTCGCAATTCTTGGTTATTTTCCTTTGCAAAACGCTTTGAACCCAGTTTGTTGATAGCATCTCTATAAGAATTGTAGGTTGTAATCACCGATATATTTCTAAACCTAGGTTGATTTATTTTGGGATGCTTCTTGCCTTTACCAGCTACTCGTGATTGAATCAGTTTGATATCAGCCTCAGTACAAGCTCTATATCTCAGATTCTCAAGGGTGGTCCTCAACTTTGCATCCTCAGGTTTTTGAGAGCACTGTCGCATATTTTCCCTTAGAATAACCACCGTAGTGAACTGATGCCACAGTGCTTTCCCAATGGAAGACTTCTGCTTCTTATGATCATGAGTTTTGTGGATAACTCTTCCAACCTCATGGGAGTACAACGGCTTAGCCTGAACTGCCGGTGCCAACTGAGCAAAGTCCCTGGCACAGATAATATTTATACGGCCAAAAGGTGTTCCATCATTCTTGAGAGCGGCACACATCTTGGCACATATATTGTACATGCTGAAGCAGTCCAGCATACTGATCTCATCAATGAATATATACTCCACATTCATAAGTCGACTTCGCACTTGCATGACATTGGCCACTGACTCTGTTGAGTCAGCTTTGCTAAATCCTAGCATGGAATGATAGGTAGATCCACCAATAAGCGAGGCAGCTGAACCAGTTGGAGCTAAACACATGAATCTATAGGACTCGTTCCTCTCTCCAAAGAAGTGGGTCAATGCTTTGATCACTTGTGATTTCCCTGTGCCGGCCATCCCTCCAAGATACATTTTAAGATCTTCTCCACAAGAGTCTACCGCATGATTGGCTACAATTCTGAATGCACGCTCTTGAGCCTCATTCAAACTGAACTTGACCACAGTATTCTCTATCAGTTCCTTGGCCTGAGGATCGGTAACTTGGGAATTCTTGTCCATGAAGTACTGCTTATCAACCAACTTCACTGAGTCAACCTCATGGTTGACAGGCAATGAGGACGCAGAATTCTTTGGTGGTTTGCTCTTTGCTTCAGCATCACGGGCATCCAATATCTGTTGTCGAGCTTCAGTAAGTACTTGACGCCATTCTGCGGCTGATTTGTCTTCAGGAACTGTCAATCTCTTTGGTCTGCTAGACAAATTTGCTTGTTTGTCGTTCTGCATTCTATCCATCCATCCTGCCTCCACCATTATATTCTCTGCTTTACCGCTACAAGCCAACCGGATTATCTCCGAACGGCTAATGTCCTTCCACTCTTTACTATTCACAATGTCATCTTCCCTATCCTGCACCGACGAAGTAGCATCAAATGTGTAGTGCTGGACCTCCATCTCATCCAAGTCATCACGGTTCATGAGGAATGGGCCAGATCCTTTCTTCAACTATTTGCGCATGGCTGAAAAGTCATCTCAAGCATCATTACATTCATATCTGATGTGAAAAAATCTCATGATTTCCTCCTGCCTTTCTGTGAACTGATGAGCTCCTAAAGGCTTCATCCCACAATATCTCAGCACTAGACCGTAGATCGGAGCCTGATCTCCATGGCTTGAATAGTGTAAGCATTGTCATACAGTATTCCTCTCTACTGCCTTGGTCTTTCCACGGGAGCGGCCCGCCCACAAAGTTGGGAACAAAAGAATCTTCTTCATTCTGCAAACATACTTCATGACTGCGACACTGTGGATGCTCAGCATGGAAGATAAAGTATGAAGGAGCCTTGGACTTGGCAGTTGGAGCGGGGTGGTGCTCTTGCTGGGCTATTTTTCCTGTAGTGGTTGTAAGTAATAATTCATCATCTGATTCCTCTTCCTCCACCGTGGGAGGCGGTTGCATTTGCTTGGGTTTAGAGCATGATGATAAAAGCAGCTCATCTTCAGAATCCTCCTCTTCCTCTTGAGCCAATGACGGCCTGCCTCCGCCCTGCAAACTCAGATGTCTACTGGTACTCTTTGAAGTAGACTCATAACCACTATCATCTTCTGTATGGGCATGTAATGGTAACTCATCAATGATATAATTATTCTCAAAATCATTGTCACTGTCATCCACCATTAACTTCTGAGAAATGGCAAATTTCTTGCAACGCTTAGGGATCGGCCTTTTGTGATACTTTCTAACCCAATCATATATGCATACATTTTCATCCTCCATTGGTCTATACATGTAATCTAGTACAGGTGATATTGGTACTATACAAGTCTTCCCTTGCACTGCTTGTTCATGATCCAAACCTAGAACCACCGTAGTCTTTCCATCCTCTACAATGTTCTTAGAGTCCTCCCATGCTCGCATCACCTTATATACATAACCTCTCCAGAAGCCAGTTCTGAATTGATGCCCAGTGTAATGATCAGGATGCTTTAGCAAATACATAGCTGCCATAGGGCCTCCAATCTCCTATGCTGCGGTCAATGCATTGACCATCTTGGTGATAATACTCCGTGCTTTACCTTTATCTCCTTTGATATTGCCAACCATTTCAGGATTTCGGTCGAATACATTTTGAATTGATTGAAACATCACATGAGTTTTCAGCGGAGTCTTGGTAATATAGTCAGCAACATATGCAATGACAGATTTGATAGCAGTTCTGGACATCAAGCTGGTTACATCGTGGTTGCACCGGAGAAGATAGGACACTGCGAGTGTAAATGTATTAAGCCATGCTTCACCTTTTTTCATAATTAAAGCACCGGTCTCAGGGTCCACCTGGGTAGTAGGGAAAGTGTCACGGGGAAATCTGGCTTTGCATACTTTTGTAACAGGATCTGTACGGCCCCGGTTATCAACCTCATTCATACCGCTGTTCTTGGCTCCTTGCGGCACCTTTGAACCTTTGCTTTGTGACACACATTGATGTATGTTGGACAAGTACAGAATTTCATTGACTTCTTTGCAGTAGTTGCTCCACCATCTCTTATATTCAACACATTGAATACAATTAGTTTGCTCCTCCTTATGGGCACACCTTTCCGGGGGTGGTTATGGCAAAGTTTCAGTAGGAGGAGTGCAGAAAGGATTTTTCTCATTGATGTCCTTGAGTCCTGCTGCAACCGTTTCCATATCACTATCTAGAAACTCTCTCTTATGTGTACTCTCAAGATACTCCACCATGGCTTTTTGAAAGTCAGAGCTAGGGTCCATGATTTATCTCTGACTTCCTGTGGTGTCATTGAGTTTTTGATCCACAGTTACATATGGAGATGGAGTGTCAGTCGCCCTTGTTGTTCAACAGTACCATAATATCCCGAAGTCTCTCCATACAGTCCCAGACGGTCTAAGCCCACGCCCAGAACATGTTTAACAAATAAGTCGACCATAGCTTTGAAGAACTGTGCTCCGGCCACAGGGTTATTGGCATCAAATTCATACGCTCATCTTTATCTCGGAATTCAGGGACCAATGTCTCATTGGTGTCTGCAAAGTAGAGAGCCAGAGGGTGCTTGACATCGGCAGGTGCAAATGTGATAAACCATGACAGAGCACCAAGATATGACACTAATGACCATATCTCATTTCTCATATACTTTTTACTTGTCATGGACCCTTGAACTTTGTAGTTAACATGATCTAGATCATTAAGTACCTTGAAACAGGCTTTTTTGTCATCAGTCTCAGGCTTAACCGGGCCATTCTTAAGTTGCTCAACTATCTCTGTTAGTGTCCAATGATTCAATTTAGCTATACGATCAGCAATCTCATTAAACTTGCTTTTATCAGCCAACAAGTAGCCAGCGGTGGTTGCCTTCTTAAACTGTTCGTGATTGAGTGCAACTAGGGGGAATAGAGGCTCTAATTGAAAGTGTTTATCGTGATACATCAACAACTGTTGCTTTCATTTCTCTTCAGAGACAACTTTGTATCCCATCACATTACGAAGTCCTCCAAGCCCATAGGGGAAAAGCCAAGGGAACATTTGAGGATATAGTTGTGGATTATCGTAGATACTCTCTGGCTGTTCTGCCTGACCGGTACCAAGAACTTTACCACATGATTTGAAGTACTCTACCGCACGTGCGGTAATCTCATGAGGACAGCTGTGGCCTAACCTTTCAAGATTACTACCAGTAAGACCATGCACAATGAATGGACAGTCACCCTTGTCGGTACCATCTTCTTCTTCAGTATCATCTACTGCGGTAGACTCTGGATCTTTGTTTGACTGCATGCTCTGGGTATAGTTAATGATGACAGGCGGCTCGTCCTCAGGATAATCATTCAGATTGTCATAAGATATATCTAGGTCAGTATAGTCAGAATGATTTGATTTCAACCATTCCAATGCACGAGCCACTTTGTTATGGCGCACTAGCATAGGAGTCTGTCTAAAGTCCTTCAATGTGGGAACATTGGGCCCTATATATAAGAAAGCCAAGACTTGGTCTAACTCATCTCTTGGAGGAGGCAATGCATTGTATATCTTTGGCATAGGTAGAGAATGACTAACAACATTTGCCTTCATCTTTGACATTCACGACACATGAACCTTTACTATACACAAGTTATGCTTGACACGTGACATAATCATCTTCTCCAGGTCTTTCAACTCCTCAGGAATGTCTCTGATCCATAAACCATTGGCAAGAGCATCAATTGGTTTTTTCCCATCCTTGAGAGACTCTGCACATGAGGGACAGATATCATTGCAGCCTGACAGGAGAACTGGGCCAGGAATTGGTTGAATAGGCTCGTTGATGGAGTGTCTCTCAACTCTAGTGACTGGTTCATCAGAGCATAACAGCTCTCTATCAAATGATACAGACTCTATGCTGCATAGACTTGTTTTTGGTGTCAGCAAGCCACACACAGAGCATGCCGGCTCAAGAAAAGTTGATACCTGCTGATTGTTTGCAAATCCAGTAATAGTTTCATGGAACAAGTTTTTGTCAATAGGACTAGGTGGAAAGTGTATGTGTGTAGTTGCAATTCTTGCAGTCGGTGATGGAATAGCCACATGCTCTCTCTGACACTGCTTTCTCTGCTGTGTTGTCTTTGCTTTGTCAATTGGTGAGAATACCGCAAGAAACTGTGGACAATCTTTACATTGATGCTCTATCAATGCACGCATGATACTATCTCTCAACATTCGGCGATTTACGCTTGTTATATTGTGACATATGGCAACATTGAGCATTTGTGGTTTAGTCATCCTATAACCTAGAATGGACAACGGAAGCTCAACAGCCACGTCATCATATATGTCACCTTGCATGGTTGAGAGAATACACGCGGAGTAGACATATGACTTTGAGCCTTGAGACACCCCTCTTGTTATGTACGGTCTCAACTCAGTACCCTCCCACACTTTTGCTTGATTTTTACTTTTCGGTAGTTGTGCTCCACCATACACTTTACATATTGGTGTACTATTGTCGACTGCAATGTAGTTAAGAAGTGCATTAACATGTTGAATTGAATGCTCTGGTGCCAATGAATGGCGTAGCTTTATGATGAAATTATGGGCATAAACAAAGATTCTGAATGCACTGAAGGAAAGCAGACTTGACCGTAATATGTACGTATTCTGTTGCCAATATAAGGCTAGTACTCAAGCCGGTGTATACATTTTGGGCTGCAGTTGGCATTAACTTAATGGCAATAGTGCGTATGGGAGATAAGCTTGGCATGAGGGTGCTCTCTGAAACCCTGCCCATGATGGGCACAGAGCTTGTCAAGAGGGTGTCTGTCATGACCTGCCTAGATCCACAGAACTTGTCATGAAGGTGTCTGTCATAACCTCGTCCATCACGGACACAATATCATTGTCATGCACACGGAGAATTGGCATGGAAGGGGATAGAGTACCGCATACTATGGGTCCTGGATAATACGTGATAAGCCATTCTGCCCAACTGCATATACATTGAAAGATACGTACCTCCAACAACTCTGATACTAACATCGGTGATTGGAACTGGTGGTATCAGGTTGTAGTGAGTAAAATAGATGTACTCCATCCATATAAAAGGAGGATGCATTTCGTAGCGGTATACAGCAACACAGTACCAGCAGAGTGAGGCTGAGAGGTTGTAGTAGAGAGGAACTGGCTATCGGGTGTCTCAAAAGTTGAACATAAAGTCACGGGATCATGACCATGCCTCATCCACGTGATTCTTAAGTTGAAATCTTCTAAGTCCAGACTTGGTCCAGACAATCTGCTCTACAAGTCAATCACACCAAGAATTTTGTCAACAATGCTGTCATTGTTACTAGATAGCCAATACGCAAACTACTACACGATGTTGCACTGTTCAGAATGCCAAAATACCAGAGATACAATCTGTTGAAGACGCTATAGAATGATGCTGCTCCGAGAGAGAGCAAGAAAGTAAGAGATACCATGGGATAATGCAGTAGAGTAAAGTAAAGGTTCATAAGACAGAGAGGGGGCGGGGGAGATGGCGGTGACCATGCAGTAGGGAAGTCCATATAGCTCAGACATCAGAAGCAACAGTGACTGCGCCATAGAGGTTTAGGCTAAGGCCGTGAACAGTGTTGGGATGAATGTTCTTCAATGCAGGGGGAAGTAGAAGCACTATCGTAGATGATAGCAACTTCACCAAACTCCAACTCTTGCGCTTGAGACGAGGAAGAGATGCAACAGTGTCATGAGAGAATTTAACTGAGGCATTACGACCCTGCTTGAAGAGGTGTGTACCATCCCACATTGGGACTATGGTGTGTTAGTACCACTGGAGTTGCTTGTGACAAAAGAACGACTTACTGTCATCAGTGATCTGCCATGTGGTCTTGTCCCTCATCTCGATCAGGGAGCGTGCAGGCAGCGAGGGAGGGGTACGACCTTTCTTCGGCATGGCAGCACCCATACCAGGCAGAAGATGAGCTGTACAAATAGTAAGTTAGATGTATAGTCTACTAGTATAGGGAGACCATACCATTACCGGACGTCGTGGCAGTCCCACTTGGAAAGGTTCGGAAGGACCATTGATTCTGCCGCTTCCATCGCCCATCTGAACCCCAAAGGTAGGCACACCCAAGCAGGGACTATTAAAGATCTCAGCCAGCCAGGCCAAGGTGCGCTCATTCTCTCCACGGAGAGGGCTGAGCAAGATCTGCTTAGCCTTCTTCTGCGCAAACGGAGCAGGAGTGATGACATTGCAGTCAAGCACAACACCAACAGTCCACAGGATGGCGTGGTGGGGGCCAGTAGGGGAAGGGATTGAGACGACTGGTTAGGACGAGCCGGTGGTGGAGTACACATGTGCTGTTGCGAGTCCAGGAGGGGCCCGGGCAGGGTTCAGCACCCCAGGGCTACCCATTTCTCCACCATGAGCGTGAAGAACGAGCTCCAGAAGTGCACTGAATAAATTGTTAGATTGGTGCATGATATCAGTGAGTCTACAGACCTACTCTTTGTCCACAGAGTAGCGAGGCTGATCAACAATACCCTCTGACAGGAGTATCGTGGTAAGGGTATATGCTCCTGTATCAGGGTAGTGATCCCTGTAAGACATTAGCTATATGAATGGATATAAATATAGTAGACGTACTTACTTCAAGGATGGGAGGTAAGCACATGTTGTCCTGGTGTCATCGTCCTCTAGGTCAACACCTGGACCGTAGCCAATGGCATGCACAGTTGCAACATCTGTCACCCGGTGGTTTGACAGCACTGGAGCATCTGATATAGTGTGAGCAGTGTGGATAAGATAATAGAGCAACAGAACTTGCCTGTGTCCATCACCTCGTCCACCTCGCCGTCCTCTTCCACCTCCATATCCCATACTGGAGAGCTGGCCCTGGTGATAGGCTCCTCGGCATCGGGGATGTCAACAGTTTCGCTAATGGCAGTCAGTAGATGTTGGGGATAATACAAACAGCCCACTTACTTGGAGCTGCGTACACAACGAGGAGATTGAGGGTCGTTCTTTACCATGGGCTCCACCTTGGCACGCAGTCCCCTAGAAGATGTTAGTACAGTGACATGTCAATCAAGTTGGGACAGCACATACTTGGTGTGATTGGACTTCTCCTGCTTGATAGAGTCAAGGCTATAGCACACATGTTAAGAAGGGCAACACACATCTGGACATACACTTCATGTAACTGGTCAAAGTTCTCGGTGGACAACATATCCTTACGGAAGAGAGCAGTCTGGGTACAATAACTGGAGAGAGTGTGAGGGTAGAGATAAAGGGGATATAGCTGAACTAGTATGTCTCAGAGTGAACCTCGGAAGGGTTGAAGATCTCCTCTGCCGAGCTAGAGAGCGACATAAGTATGGAGAAATGATAGTGAAACAGCACTGGCAACTTAATCAGGGACCTTGCCACAGGCGCAAGTGGCAGGAGTAACCTTGCAGCTAGTAGTCCTCGTTGCAGCCTTCAGAGTGGCAGCCTTGGATTTTGCAGCACCCTTTTCACTTGGAGTCGCCTTAGTAGGAGGCTTTGGGGCAGCAGGCTTTGTGGGCTCCACAGGAGCACGTGCACCATTGCGACATGGCAGAGGAGGTGCAGTCTTCTTCAGAGCTGGGATAGGAGCCTCGACAACATCCCAATCCTCGTCAGTGTTGTCGGATCCTTGAACCTTGCTACAAATAGTTATTGAACTCGGTGCAATAACTCTCATTCTATTGCCCCGTTCAAGTTCCAATTTCTACTGTAGGTTACTTACCATGCATTCCACGGACGCTCCCATTGCTGTGTTGGCGCCATCATCTCCTCTGGAGTTATCGGACCTTTGTGTTGCCTTGTTTATCTTTTCAGCACCGCATTTTCTTCTGGCGCTTCTTTTGTTGATTTTCAGCACTGTGTGGCTGTAGTACTGTACAGGTCTTTCCCACGAGCTAGCGCACACGTAGACAGACCGCTGTGTCGAGCTCTGGAGTCCTTAGACTTCACAGAGCTCGACTTAGGTGTGTATCATTGTTATATCTCCAATACAGACTTCACAGAGCTCGACTTAGGCCATTGTGATTGCTCTGAGGCCTGCTGCAGCCAACAATAGTAATATATTAGCGCAGTGCTGACAAGCTTCCAGTATAAAACATTTACCTCTTGGCCATGCGAGTCTTCTTCATCGTGCTCTCTCTGGATGAGAACAGGTCAATACCAGACAACAGTGAAGAATGAAAAACATACTCTTCATACTCGTCAGAGTCCTCCTCTTTGGCTCGCTTGGTTGCTGGTGTACGACAAAAGGTTGTATTCGTGTTCTTGCGACAGGAAGGAGTTGCTGCTCCAGACTTCACGGGGGTTAGGAGCACCACTGCTTTTTCTGAAATATAACTGTCAGGAGCCACGGAGATAAAAACATCGATAGACGGAGGACGTACACAGGTGAAGGACTGCCTGGGCTGACGGGCTCAGTGTTGTCTGCCTTGCAACCGCGGCTGGAAATGTTGCACTATAAGAGATATGAATGAGATATGGAAGCATAGAACGTACTGAATGGGCCTTGGGGTCTTCTCAACATTAGAGCGGACATCAGGCTCGTCATCCTCAGAGGCAATGACTGTGCCCGAAGACTGAATGGTCGCTGAGTCACCATCATCCACGCTGTCTTCCTCGTCGCTGGAGTATGCTATAGCGCTCAAGCAGATAAAAGAAAGTGATTGACAACACACCTTTCAATGTTGTGAGAAGACATGAGCTCCGAATTCTCCTCATCATCAGAGTCTACCTCCTCATCCTCCTTCTGAACCTCCTCATTATCATCAGCAGCCTCCTCGGCCTCTGACTCCACATAGTCTTTGCTGCAATACCTACATCAGCAATAAGTCATAGCTAGAGGCAGCAATTAGCATACCTTTTGATCACCTTGCCCCTGGGACGACAGCCTCCAGTGCTCATTCTAAGTTGAGATGGCGATGAGGCTGGAAGGTAGAGAGAACATAAACTGCTGATAAACTCACCGAGCAGCACGGGTTACCTTTCCGACAGGCTTGGCAGGAGACTTGCGTGTGCCAGCGGCCTTGCGAGCAGGGGAGCTCCCTTGGCCCTAGTAGGTGTCATGATCAATGTTCCGCATAGGGAATGAGTTCAGCATAGAGGGCTTACTTGGCAGCCTGCACAGCAGTAGTAGAGGTTGAGGCAGCATGACGAGGAGGCATAGTGAGAAGAGAAGATATGGAAGAGTAAAAGGATGGATGAGTAGAGGGTTGAGGATGTCGATGTAGATAAAGTGGTGAAGCAGGTGAATGTTCAAGAGACGGAGGACTCTGGGGCTCTACAGCTTTTGACGGGAGATTTATATGTTCCGCTTAGAAGATATTTGCATTTCTGTTTGCTCCCCCAACCTGCCGGTTGCGCTTGGGTCAGAAAGTACGTATCTCCGGAGCCCTTCACATGCTCAATGTCACTGCCTACTGACCCAAACTATTCTAACAGGTAGATCGGGCATGGGGCGGGTGAAGGGCGCACAGGTGGGAAGGGGCGGGCCATTCCTCAGCTTTCTTCTACCTCTCCACACCTCTCCTCACCTTCCCACCGCGTGACCTCCCCGTTACACACCGTTCCGAACATTGTCCAATACAATGGCTACTTCAACACCTCCTGCAACGAACACATTGCTCGGGACGGTAATCAACCCCTCCCTTGTCAACGGCCGCCTCTGACGGTGCCGCCAAAAAGACTTGTGCCTATCCAGGCTGCACCAAGATGAACATTGCGCAGACCTGCGGGGAACACATGTGTGCCATCCATTGCCGCCATCGGCTCACTCCGTGTGGCTATAGGCCCCATGACATCAAACGCACACTCGCGCAGAATGGCGGGTATTCAGTGACACAAGAGCTGGGCCCGTTCACTGTCTTGCGCCCACCACCTTCGTTCCCACTTGACGACCACCCGGCTAGTCACCCCACCAAGGATGTTGGTCCGCGCGATCTCAAAAAGCCATTGGAGGGTGAGTGGAGAGCTTCCTGGGACGATGCGGTCAAGGAGCACGAGAGGAAAGTCGCTGCCGAGGCTCTGCGTCGTGCAAACCTCACGAACATGATCCAAACATGTAGGCTTGCCTACTAAGCAAATGTGACTGCTCGTGCATATCATTATATGCACCTTGTGACTGACCGTTCTGTGATTTCGTAGGACGGCAAAACCGCATTGCAAACAAGCATCGACACGATCCAGACCTGGCCAACTCTGGCCTTGTCTCAGCGCCCAGAAGTCCTTGCTTGCATCGGTCTGGGCTCGGGCAGCTGTGTCGAGCATTACAACATTCTTGCTCACTACTGGAAGCTTCAGCCAGTCACCAAACCGTTTCAGGTTTCGACTGATGAGACCATCATCCTCCGTCGTGAGGGTGTCGCCCACTGTCCCGGGATCGACACAATCATCGACAACACAGGAGGCACATGCCAGAGTCCACTCATGGTAACCAGTTCTTCAAGCCGCCTTGTTGTCAATGTTGTTGCACCCAAGTCGCAGCGCCCGTCCAAGCACAAGCGACACGATGAGATCAGTGCACCCGATGACAATCGCTCTCAGACCCCACACTTATCTGGGCAGCATAGCCCGCATCCTGCCACATCTACTTGCTGCACCTCTCCTTTGCTCTTTACCACTGTCCATTCACTATCCATTCCTTTCCCCCAGAATGCGAACCGCACCATGCCGTCACTGTCTCCGTTCGCTACATGCAGTCCATTGAGTGGCCTTGGCATGAACTCACAAACACCGCAGTCATCTCAGTGCAAGCTCAAGACCCCCGACCTCTCGCAGCTCCAGCTCAGTACTCCCACTCTCGCGCACCTTACCAACTCTCCCAGTCTCTCCTTGTGGTCTGGTACCTTGGGACTCGGCCTTGACCTAGGCAAGAATCCTTATGACGCTCTGTGGGAATCTGGAAGGGTCTTCGTCCCTTCGAGCATTGTGAGGTGGCCGGACGGCATGTATGCTTGCAATATTGCTAAAGGGTTCGACTTGCTCACTCCAAAGACGGGCCGCCCAAAGCCCATGGTGCACCTCTTCACCTCCGTATTCCCCGGCATCGAATTCAAATCACCGACATTCTACGCAAATTGGAAGGTGTGGCGGACTTGCACGGAGGATGAGCGCACCGGCCTTCAATTGCAGCCTCGCACGGCAGATGGCACCTGGGTCCGAGCTCTCGACGTGACCCCCTAGGTCATAGGAGACATCACGGCGGGGTGAGATCGCTAGTTACACTACTGCATTTGTTTCGCTGCCTACTTGATATGTCACTGCAATCATCCAACTCGATTTGTATCCCCATTGCTCTTTGCATGTCATGACCTTCTTCTACTCCACACCCAAAAAGTCTCGATTCTTGCCTAATTCAATCAATACTTTCTGGATGACATCGACATGGGCCTTGAATTTGAGCGCTGTGAGACGATATATGAGGCCGCATACGACCACCTTCTCCATCAAGTGACAGCGACACCCCCCATCCTCTCCTTCTCCTCTCTCCCATCTATCTCTGCCAACGGCCACAGCCTCCTTACATCCAATGTCAAACTATATCGATAACCTTCGCGAACGACTCTGACGCTGCCTGAACTGTGGGACCCGGCTGAGCATCAAGCGCGTGAAGGACCCCAACAAGACCTCGTATGGTTGCGAATATGTGACGGTGAGTGTCTCTCTTATCCACATACTATGACTCGACACCCATTCTGATCATCCCGATAGTGTGATAAGTGCATCAAGCCGGGGTACTTCCGCTGGATCCCTACCTTCGCCCACTTGAATGACGACAACACTGACTTGTTGCCATACTCCCCTCCGGCATCTGAGGGGTCCATTGTGTCTCTTGCCGCTTCTCCCGCCGCTTCGCCTCCCCCACAAGATGTCATGCTGCCCTACAAGTCCCGTTCCCGGCAGTGTTAGTTTCCAACTTGCCACGCTACTCGGATTGCAGGACTGTGCGAGTGTTGCCAATGCGCTTTGCATTGTGCCATCTCAGGAGGGTGCAGGATGCGTACCACGGTTCCGGATGACATATTTCAGGATCTGGTACGCTCTCACCTCACGTTGTCTGTCCCTAGTGCACCTGCTGTGCTGCCTTCGAAGTCTCGCGCCCGCTCTTCCGCCACATCCTCTGGGTCAGCTCCTGTCCCATCACGCCTCCGTGCCTCTGCCTCGGCTCCTGCCCGTCCATCTGCAGCACCTGTCGCTGGCCCATCTCGCATGGTCTCAATGTGTCAGAGTCAGCACCTTGTCCATCTTGATCCCCCTTCTCGCCGGATGGATTTGAGGTTCTCGCAGATGCAATCACTCGCCAACTAGAACAGCCTGGGCATGGTGTCTACAGCTTGAAGCGCGCCCACCAAGATGACTCAGCTGCACCCATGAAGAAGGCCCGTGCCGAGGGCTCGCGCAATTGCAGCCCATGCTGGCACCAGACGCACTCCGGATGCAGCGACTGTGAGATGTCTGACAACGACGACAAGATCCAGCAGATCAACGCAGCAATCCAGGCATCCATCACAAGCCTGGACCGCTACCACTACTCGCCACCCCCAAGGTTCTGGGAACCCATCTCGAGCTTCTCGGACTTCTCGCTAGTAGGCTCTGGACGGTTGCCTGTGTTCACACCTACCCCGAGTCCTCATCTGCCTCAGTCATACGACTCCTCCTCCAATGTTGTGCTCACCCAGTCTGAGACTTCCTCCTCGTCTGCTGAGGGAACCTCGTCCTCGTCTTTGGCCACCATGGCATCTTCAGTGCCGTCGACCTCAAATGTCTCTCCTCCAATCAAGATTGAAGACCCCGACGTCATCGACCTCACGCTGGACTCTGACTCTGACGAGTATGCTGCCTGCATCCCGAGCAGCGCCAAGGGGAAGGGCCACGCTCACCCACTTGTACCAATCATCAAGGTTGATATTGACTTGACAGACGACTCTTAACTATGTAGTATAGCTCACATGTACTATCCACACTCAAATACAGTTCTATTCACATGTCTCGTCATTGTACTATCCACACACCTTGTGGATACATGTCTACTTATGTCATTGATCAGTTGGAAGTTGGGGCACGTAGCTGATTGACACATCTTTGATTGGTCTTCAAATTCTACTTATGGCGTTGATTAGTTTGGGGCGACGCGTAGCTGATTGACGCGTCTTTGATTGGTCTTGCGTCTTCACTGACACGTCATTGATTGGTTGATGCATCTTCAGATGTTGTGCACAACATGCGCCTGCCAAATATGCTCGATGCAGCACAAGGACATGTCAATCCCATTGCCAGTACATCGGTAGGAACAGGTACAAAGGTGATGGTAACAACAGCGGGAATGCAGTTGCAAGAATATGGAAACAAAGTTAAGAGGTGCGTGTGAGTCTAATGTGCCGGTACCCTGGGAGATCACTGTGAGCATTCAGACGTTCGCACGTGAGACAATTGCGTTGCTTAATCATCTCATCAAGGAAAAAATCGTACTTGACTGCAGTCATTTCCCTGACGATCGCCTGGTACCCACCAAATCAAACATTTGTTTGTTTGGCAATGGACATGTTGAAGTACCAGGTCCTGCCGTCCGGGTTGAGCAGGTTGGGAAAGTTGTACGGGTTGCAGTGTACCGAGCAAGCGTCATCCGACTGCTTGTGCTTGCACTTCCAGTGGAAGACGTCCACCGGCAAGCCGATCAGATCTCCTTGTGAAGTGTGCTCCCAGACCTCTCGAGGTGCTTGTACATACGACAGCCGTTGTTGAAGATGACCATACGAGGCCGTGTGTCGGAGTGAGGAAACTTCTGCTCAATGAGCTCCTGTGTCTGAGTGTCAGCTATTGTACTCGAATGGGAAGGATGTGGGTGGGACGGAAGCGTTGAAGAACGCAGGTGTCAGTGGGACGGAGGACGCGGGCGTGATGGGGAAGGCAAGTTCTTCGAGATCTGCAAGGTCTAGCTCTACAGCCTCGTCCACAGGCGCAGATGGATTGACCGAGTCCGAGGGCTGTGCGACCTGGCTGCGCTGAAGACGTGCGCCCAAATGGAACGCGGCCTTGTCCATCATCTGATACCGATCCTCGACGGCACGATGGCCCTCCTCAGCGTGATCTTCGCAGCCATCAATGACACACACCAGGCTCCGGCTGCGGTGCGCCAGGCAGTAATGATCCTGGGTGCTTGCGAGAGGGTTGACGCAATGAGCAACCCGACAACACGATCTTCCAATCTGGATCCCATCACAGACAACCGCGTCGACGTATGCTGCAGCAAAAGCAAAGATTCAATCAGCATGTCCATGGACAATGTATGAACATCACGTACAGGCCCCGCCATCGGCATGATCAAAGCGGCAGTGGCACCGGGTGCACCAGTGCGGATACTCGGGCTGACCAGCACAGCGCATGCGAGCGTTGCGTTCCTCCATCGCCAACACGAATCGGTCCTTTTGCTGGCCCGAATGGGGCACGCACAGGGGAAACCCATGCTCACCGGCATCACGAAGTAGCGCGAGCACCGTGAACCCATCCCACACGTGCTCCGCATGCAATCTGTACGCCGCATCGACACGATCGACATCATCCAGGAGGGATAACGCCTCATGATAGACATGGCCCGCATTCGTGGTGGACGTCCACAAGAGGAGGGAGAGCGTGGTAAAGAGCGAAAGAACGTGCCGGCAGATGAACTTTGACTTTGCGACCTGGATGACCTCGGGGATGCCAGCGTAGTATGTTCTCACACCACCATGGACGACATAATTGTGGTGGTACGTCGTGCGGCAATCTGAGAGAATTCACGTGAATATATGCGCATGACAAGAGCCGACAAATCATACCATAACAAAGAAGGTTCACATAAAGAGCCTCTCGAACACCACGGTCCAGGGTGAAGACGGAAACCTGCTTGTGATCCCCACGATCATGGAGAAGACGCTGCCACATGCAGTATGTTCTGTCGCACACGCGGACGGGTGGATATAGCATATACACAGCTGCAAGGATACCATAGTTAGCATAGCGGATACGCAGTGATCAAAATAGAACACACCAAGGCCCGACACCAGCTCCAGATTACCCAGGGCGCAAGACACGAAGCTGGTCCCAGGACGCTGCTGTTCCTTGATACCATGGGGAGTCAACGGTCGCAGTACCGTCCAGCCAGATAGGAATTTTCAAAGTGTCCCAGATGGAAACAACATCTGTCACCTGGACCGAGAGCTTGCATGAGCCATGAAAACACGGATATGTGGAGGGAGATCTTGCGGGACGTGTGTGGGATTGAAGGAAGGAGGCTGGTGGTGGATGATCGCGGGCTTGAGTTCAGAGGCGAGACGCACGAATGCCACAATGGTGCTGAGGGAGAGAGAGGACAGTGCGTCTGAAGATTGTGAGAGAGAGAGATAGATGTCGGTGAGAGAGTCGGTGAAAGAGACCATGCTGGGGTGGTAATGCAAAAGAGGTCGCATGGGAGAGAGATAGAGGTTGGGGATCACCCCGCCCCGCCCCCCAGGGCACCCGTCTCTTATGACCATGCCACTGCGATGTGAAGTGAAAGAAGCGTGAACAGAAGCAAGGACGACCTGGGAGTGCCGACAGTGCAGGCACGTCGGGAGATGACATGGAGGATGGTACTGCTTACCTGACTTCACTTCTTACGTCCTGGTCTGAGCGTAGGGAGATTACAAGTATCAAGAGATTTCTGTACGGCAGAGGCTACAATCGGAGTACAGTATGTATGCAAGATGAGGAGGCGGGAGTATTGGAGGTGGTGGTGGGAAGAGGGCAGGTGATAAGGGCGCGATAGACAGGTGCGATCGATACGGCGCTACCCAGCGCTTAACCCGTGACAGGTCCTAGACCGCTCTGTCACTCCCGGCCGAGCGCCTACCGCGGTCCACACTCAGCCGCTCAGCCGGGAGAGCGCCGAGCTCCGAGAATTCCGAGTTCACGTACATTCTCGCTTGGGTCGAACTAGCGAAGAACATGAGGCAGCTAGGCAACCTTCAAGCAATATTGGGTGCACTAGTAAGTGATAAGTGTTGGTTAGTAACTCATTCAAGAACAGCATCGTGTTGACTGCTACTACATGCCCAGAAAGATAGATTGTCTTGAAATGTGCAAGGATGATGTGCTCTCTCAGTGAACAGATGGTAAGTATACAGAGGAAGAATGCAAGGACAGTACTAGCGGTAGTGGCAGGTGGAGAGTAAGAGGAGTAGAACATAGACGCCAATCAGCCTGCCTGGCTAAGCATCCGAACTCACATAAGTCACCGCCTTGGGGCATAATACAACCGGTTGCGTGGTAGCGCAGGGTGCTTGAAATGTTTCTGACATATGCAGAATTTCAAAGCATCGGAACAGGAAGAGATTCAGCAGTCACATATACTGGACAGGTTGCCGTTTATACATTGTGGACTTTTGCCCCCAGCTTCACACCCTCAGTGCTTTCTAACTCTCTCAAATATGTCATATCTTGCTCAATTGCGCCATGAAACCGCGAAGTATTGTAAGTTGCTGCTCTGTCAGTATGTTGTACCAGGCGCCCATGGGGATATTCAGGAGATCTGCTTCAAGAGCATATGGTTGAGGAAGGACACAACTCTGCAAGGGAGCCTTGCCTGAACCAACTAGCAAGCATCAATGAGGTATGTGTTCTTGTTTATCACATGTATCTGCTTTCGAGACAAGCCCCCAAAGGTGGATCATGCCAAATCAGTTTTCAAGCTATGTGAACGCAACTCTGCACGTTCTTTCCTTCTCACGTATCGGCAAGAGTCAAAAGAAGATGAGGTTGAGGAGGTGATCCTAAGGGTACAGGGATATCTTCTTGATTACAAGCTTCCGCCCATACGTCAATCTAAGTGAGTACCCATATCTTAAACACCATGTCCCCTACCAAACATGTACGCCACAGTATACCCCGCAACACCAGTCGCATCATTGATATGAAACCGGTGACACTGACTGGCTTAGGCGCAGAGAAGTTCGACCTTGCTGTTGCAGGTGTTGTAACTCTGTATCAGATGTTCAAGGCAGACCTGCAGCGTCATGGAAATCAAGTCCATCCCTGGGTGCCTGTTAGGGATGGAGATTATCTTGCTTTGACCTTTGCAAACTGTTAATATTGCGCAGTGAGGTTCATCTCCAGGAGAATGTTGTTGAGTACTGGCAAAAGGAAGAGAAAGAATGCAAAGGTCGGTGAGTAGGGATGTAACACAGCCTCATAGTATTGCTGAGTCTAACGTCATCATTGCCTTTAGCTCCACCTTTTCGCCCATAAAGCCAGCTCTCTTGCACCACAGCCATATGGTGGAGGTCCAGGTAGCATTCCAGGCTGTCCATTAGGTCATCGCAGATATGTGTTTCTGCCCAAGTTGCGCGCGATATGTTTCCTGAGCCGCCTTGCTGGATGGGTAAGCCGTTATGCTACATTACCACGGACATCACTTACAAGCGGCTGGTTCAGGAGCACAATGCTGCTGCAGTTCGTGCTCTTAGTTCTAGTGTCATCTCTCCCTTGAAGAAAATCAAGAGGAAGGTTGGATACGGGATGGACTCAAGCGATGAGCAGGAAGAGGAGCACGTTATACCGCAAACTGAGATGAAACACTTATGTATCAACCAGAGCACTTCTACAGGTGATGATGATCACCCCATGCATTGAGGTTAGATCTACTCATACTATACTCGATGCGCTCTCCACCTACATAAGAATACTACTACAGTAATTTACAAGAACTGTCTGCATACAAACGAGGGAGATGAAAATGCACATATTGGAGAACTCCTATGCTCTAGCCTTGCCCTTTCCCTGCTCCTATCTCTCTGTACCTTACTTTGCTTGGTCGCCATCTCCACCTGCTCACCCAGACCAGCCTCGCCTACACGACATAGCACCCGTTGATACTTGCAGAGCAGGTGCTCCACCATGATACCGTCAAATGTGATTGAAGTCTTCTCTTCCTTTGTTAACGTCCGGTTAAGAAAGGTGTAGACCTCCTTAAATGCGCAGACCGTGTTAGCTTCTGGTGATGATGGACTGCAGAGGGGAGAGAGCATGGTAAGACAGCGATGTGATCCAAGATTGTTTCGTGTGGATGATGCTGCCGAGATCTTCCAATGTGGGTTGAGCGACCTTCCTGGCGTAGACTAGGTCGGCAGTGAGGAGGTATGCTGTCAAGCTGCCAAAGAGGGGGAGCATCTTTACCGCCTTGCGTTTTCCGGATGGAGCCGACTGGAGCCACGCCAGGCATGAGGCAAATGGGATATGTCCGGAGGCATGAGTCGCACAGAAAGTCGACCACAACCCTTTGCTGTTGAAGAATGGGAGATCCGATCAAGTGTGGTGATATGCTGCGGCTGTGCTGAGCCGTAGTAGGTCATGTTGACCATCCATGCCACAGACTCAGTTGTGCCATCATAGCTGCCGTTTTTGAGGAACACATTCCAAGCAGCATCGTCTCCAAAGTACCCGCGTGTGTGATTTCCATGGAGGGCCTGCAAGTCAAAGAGATACGCGCGGGATATAGCTTGACTAGCAAAAGCTCCAGGAGTGTCGACAAGAGTGGGATGGAAAGGACCGCCTTCTCCAGTGAGGATGTGTCGTGAAGGGGTATGTTCACGGAATGGTAGGTAGTGGTCGAGATGGGAGACGACCAGCTTCTGGACAGGATTTTGTGCGACGGTTTGGTCATGAAGGAGCGGGATGAGTTTGACGAATGAAAGTGAGCAACAGATGCAAGGAGCGAGAAGGGACCGCACCGTTGTCACCTGTGGTGATGGAGGGGCCAGGAGCGGAGGGCTGCGGGCGTGAGTAACAGGTACTCAGCGCAATGGAGGGAGGGACTGGACAGCTATTGCCTATCCCCAGTTGTTCAGCAATGAGGGTGTAGAATGCTTGCATAGCTGAGCTACAGCTAGTGATGACATGCAATATAGCTTGCAGGACTTGAGCTTCAACGCTGAGTGGATTGCTGGCAGGACACGATCGGAGGTTCTCGAGGAAGAGATCAAGCATAGAGAGTTTCAAGGACTGGTGCCTCGGGGTGTGTATGCCAAGCAAGCGCGCCTTGATGTTCTGGTGAACCCGCCACACTTCAGTGAAGAGGAGGACATTGTCGTTCTGCAGGGTGGTGACAGTGTACATGACGAAGGAACAGATGATTCTGATGACATTGCCGGTGAGCTCTTGCATGACATCCTCGGGAGGTGCGGAAAGAGGCAGTGAGTGTGGAACATGCACAGTGGCTTGAGCGACGTTCACATCCAGAAGGTAACATAAGTGCGTAGACGTCCTCAATCAGCAGGGTGTGCCAATCAGCATCTTGTTCCTCGGAGCATCCTCGTAGGAGAGATGTGAGAACTGTGCGGGTGTGAGTGACGCAGTCTTGAGTAAGCCACATCCATGCAGCGGCGCTAGAGATCATCAGCCGCCTGTGCTCCAGAGCTATCGTGAATTCTGAGAGCTCTGTGACCTCAGCTTGGGATTGCCAGACACGCCAGAGATTCACAACATCGTGGGCGAAGTCGATAGAGTCGCGAGGGGTCTAGTCAAGACTCTTGAAGAATCCATCTATCTCTTCTGAGCCTTCTGCAAGCCGAATATGCGACAATGCATCAGCCAATTGTTCTGAACGCAGGAGCTCCATACTGAGGTTCGGAAGAGCGAAGATCTCAAGGACGTTGTCCAACGCTAAGGCATAGGTACCTTAGTCATGAATTGTACCGAAATGAACAGGAGCAACATACATAGGACATCAGATCCAAATTTGCATCGGCGAGCACTTCAGAATCTGCGCGTTCTTTTTCACTATGCTGTCCACTAGTCTCACTAGTTAGCATTGCATTCACTATAATTCCGAGATAATCTACAAACAGGGCTGATTATAGCGATAGGAATGTTCTTCTGGTGAGCGAGTTGACCAAGGGTGTCTTCACCGCTGTCTTCGTCACTCTGAACATCGGCTACAGAGTGTGCAGGTTAGCAATACGATACAGGGATACAGTAGTACATATTCAAACTAACATTGAACAACACCAGTACGGAGGCGTTTCGAGCGACGAAGCCCTGCCTCCACAAGTGTCTCGGAGGTAGCAGTTGCCGGCAACGAGAACAATGGATGGTGGCAAAGGCAACGCTGGGCTGCTGGGCTGAGGGGGTAGTGGCACAGGCTGAGAGTCGTCCAGGGCCTTGCGCTTGCACGAGTGTTTGCCCGTGTTTGCTTAACAGAAAGAAATCAGTGCATTGAACACCTTGACATGAATCGCAACACTACCTGCATTACCGTTAGAGCGAGCTACTGTCTTGTCTATCGGTACAGTGTCAGTGTCAGTAGAAATCAATAAACGACGAGAGAATGCTCGTACTCATATGGTCCTCAGTGCAGCGCTGCTAGGGCGACAAGCGCGGACCCATCGAGCATGGACGCTACAATAAACGGTAAGCGGCAGCGCGGGAGGTTGGAGACCTCAGCCTGAAGGTGAAGCGCGTCCGAAACAGCCTTTGGACCGGTCTCGAGACTGGCGATAGCGATGGGAGCCATAGCCTACGCACCAGGATGTGAGATAATGCTACTAGCTACAGAGTGCCCAGCTACAGAGTGCGGGAGAGTGAAGCCCATGTTGAACTTGGTGCAATAACTCTCGTTCTATTGCCCCGTTCAAGCTCCAATTTCTACTGTAGGTTACTTACCATGCATTCCACGGACGCTCCCATTGCTGTGTTGGCGCCGTTATCTCCTCTGGAGTTATCGGACCTTTGTGTTGCCTTGTTTATCTTTTCAGCACCGCATTTTCTTCTGGCGCTTCTTTTGTTGATTTTCAGTACTGTGTGGCTGTAGTACTGTACAGGTCTTTCCCACGAGCTAGCGCACACGTAGACAGACCGCTGTGTCGAGCTCTGGAGTCCTTAGACTTCACAGAGCTCGACTTAGGTGTGTATCATTGTTATATCTTCAGCAAAGACTTCACAGAGCTCGACTTAGGCCATTGTGAGCGCTCTGAGGCCCGCTGCAGCCAACAGGTTATGAGCCCTGTGCTCTGACAGCCTCCAGACATCCTCCCTGCCTGCCCACCGCTCTCTTGGACCCATTCTGGTCCCAGTCTCCTCGCATCTTCGCTCTGCTTGACTGCTATCCTCTCTGGATCTCCTCCTCTCCCTTCCTCGTATCTCCTCGCATCTTTCTGCAATAACTCGCCCCTATTTGCTCCGTTCATCCGTGCGATGCCTGCAGAGTACGCTTCTCTGAGGCAAACACTGCTCCTCGACGACTCCCTGACCTGGGAGAAGTTGTCGGACGCGTTCATTGCCCTGGAGAACCAACTGGGACAGTCCTCCTCGACTCCTGTCATCTCCAACGTCGCTTCCACCGTCGAGTGCACGTTCTGTGGCATGTCCGGTCACCCGGAGAGCGAGTGCTACGCTCGTCGCAACACCAGCACGAAGGCAAAGGAGAAGGCCACTGAACGCGCTCGATTCCGCTCCCAGAAGCCCAAGCACAAGGACACCGCATCCGAGGCCTCGAAGGATGCGCAGCAGACGTCCACGGAGTCCGCTGGTGCTGCTACTGTGAGTGCTGGTTGCGCCTACCCTCTCCTTGTCTTCCTCCAATCGCACTTCGTGGCTCTCTACGCCGGCAGCGTCTAACTGGAACACCGACACAGGTGCTTCTGCACACATGACCCCTCACCACCACTGGTTTTGCTTGTACTCGCCGCACGTCATCCCCATCCGCCTTGCAAACTCGCACATCATCCACTCTGCTGGACTCGGGTCTGTGGTGTTTCAACCGGCGGAGAGGGAGGGGGTTGTACTGCCTGCTGTCGTTCTCCACGATGTACTGCACGTTCCTGAGCTTGCCAGCAATCTACTGTCCGTCTTCCACCTCACACGTGAGAAGGGCTCTGTCCAGCTGGAGGGTGAGCGTGTCCTCTTCTACACTGAGGGGAAGCTGCGCTTCGAAGCCCTGGTGAACAAGCACAATGTCGGCTACCTGGCTGGCCGCACTCTCTCCCAGCCGAAGAACGCGCTCTCTGCAGCCTCTGCTTGCGAAGAGGACCTCGCGCTCTGGCACCAACACTCCTCGCACATCAATCTCGACGACCTGCACGTGGTTATCCACAAGGGACTTGTTACAGGCATCAGCATCCGCTTGAAGCGTCAGCCGGACCCCTCTGCAAGCCTTGTCTTGCTGGGAACCTCAACCGCCATCCTATCCCTCGGTTTGCGTCCAGGAAGTTCATCCGCATTGCGCTTGTCCACACAGACCTCAAGGGACGTCTCCCAGTTGCGACGCCGGAGGGATACGTCTACTGGATGATCTTTGTCTGCGACGCTTCGCGTTTCTGGGGGATTGCGTATCTCAAGCGCAAGAGTGACGCGTTTGCTGCGTTCCAGTCATACAAGGTGTACGCAGAGAACTGCCTCGGTCTCAAGATCAAGGCTACGCGCGACAACAAGGGTAGCGAGTACATGGGCAAGGAGTACGCCGACTTCTGCGTTCCGCACGGGATCCAGCGGCAGCACACAGAGCCAGACGAGCCACACCAGAACAGTGTCGCAGAGCGTGCAAACCGCGCGATTGCAGAGGGGGCCACTGCTCTCCTTGCGCAGTCAAAGCTCCCTGCGACGTTCTGGGCTCTCGCTGTTTCGACACTTGTCCACACCCGCAACCGCATGCCTACCTCTGCGCTCAACGGCGGTATTCCCTGGACAGTTTGGAAGGGAGATGGTCGCAAACCAGATGTGTCCTACTTCCGCATTCTTGGCTGCCTGGCCTACGTTCTTGTGCACAAGAAGGACAGCAAGGCGCTGCAGCCTCACACGCGCAAGTGCGTCTTCGTTGGCTATCCGGAGGGCACAAAGGCATGGCGCTTTTGGGACCCTGCTGCAAAGAAGTTCCTCATCTCCTCGCATGCTGTCTTTGACGAATGCTGCTTCCCTGTAGAGTTCCTCTCGATGATGTTGAGGTCCCCGGAGCCCCTGACAACGCAGAGGACCGGCTGGATGGTGTCCCCAATCTGCCAGAGCTGCATGATCAGGGGGGTGATGACGACAATGATCCTGCACCTCCTGCACCTCCCGCTGCACCTCCTGCACCTCCCGTGCACCTCCTCCTGCGCAGCAAGATCCTCCTCCTCCTGATCACGAGCCTTCTCCTGACGCCGATTCGTGTCCTCCCAGTCCTCCTGCGCCTCCTGCACGCGCTGCGCCAGCTCCTCCGCCCAACCCAGCTCCTCTTGCTCGCCCATCTGTGCACAAGCAAGTTGACGTTCACGGCGGCTTCAGGCCTTATCCTGCGCTTGCTCGCAAGCTCCCCTCTCGCTTGACGTGTTACATCAGCTCGCTGAACAACCAGGAACTCGAACGACAGAACCGGGTCCCCCAACGTCTTCGCATCGCTTCGCAGTCTCCTGCGTCGACGCCTGAGCCCTCTGAGCGAGACAACGCTCGACAGCGGCACTCTCCATCGCCTGACCCGCTTGCTTCAGAACCTGTCGATCCAGCTCCTTCCCCTGCACCGGTGCGCAGAGCCCCAGCTCGTCCTCCCACTCCGATGTCCTCCTCCGATGAACTTGACCTCCTGTCTGGTGACCACGAGGATGTGTTTGCATGCTCGTTCGCTGCGATGCTCGCTGGCATCGAGGACGTCTACACGGAGCAGCGCGACAACTTCCTCTCGTACGCCGACGCGCTGGCCTTCGCTTTTGAGTGCTGTGTCGAGCATGCGTCAAAAGCGGAGCAGGAGCACTTGGGGGAGCCTCGCTCCACGTCTGAAGTCATGTGTCTGCCCCCGGATGAGCAGGACAAATGGCTGAAGGCTGCCCAAGACGAGATCCAGTCACTCGTTGAGAACGGGACGTTCCAGCTCGTGCAGCTGCCCCCTGGTCGAAAAGCCATTGGCTCTCGCTGGGTTTTCCGGGTCAAGCGCAACGCAGATGGCTCAGTTGAGCGGTACAAGGGTCGTCTTGTTGCAAAGGGCTTTGGACAGCGCCCTGGCTTCAACTACAACGAGACCTTCGCTCCAACACCCAAGTGGGCCTCTATTCGCGCGATCCTCGCTATCGCTGCGTTGGAGGACCTCGAGCTCGAGTCTGTGGACATCTCCTCCGCTTACCTGAACGGCGAGCTGCAGGAAGAGGTCTACATGCAGCAGCCTGACAGTTTTGTCGAGAAGTCCCCTGAGTGGGTGTGGCGTCTGCGCAAGTCGCTCTACGGCCTCAAGCAGGCTGGTCGCTGCTGGCATGAGAAGCTCCACGAGGTGCTCACGGAGATCAGCTTCACTCGCCTTGTCTGCAAGCACAGTGTCTGGGTCTACATGCAAGACGGAGTGCGGATCTTTGTCCCAGTCTTTGTGGACTACATCACCATTGCAGGCAAGTCCAAGACCGCTATTCAGCGCGTTAAGGATGACCTCAGTGCGCGCTTCAAACTCTGTGACCTTGGGCCGATGTCCTGGCTACTAGGTGTCAAGATTGAGCACGACAGGTCGAAGTGTTCTCTCTCCATCTCACAGCACCAGTATGCTCTTGATATTCTCGAGCGTTACGGCTTTGCAGACTGCGATCCTGTCAGCATACCCATGGACCCTGGCCTCTGTCTCAGCGCAGAGATGGCTCCCTCAACTCCGGCGGACGTCCGCGCAATGCAGGACATCCCCTACAACCAAGAAGTTGGCTCCCTCTTTTACCTCGCTGTCGCAACACGTCCAGACATCGCACGCACTGTGGGCAACTTGCATCGATGTACACAATCACGCCGTTTGGGAGAGTGATTCTGGCCACAACATCCTTGCTACTCAACCTCAACCTCAGCCTCCTCAACTCAGCGACGTGAATGCAAGCGTGAATATGCAATACTCCAACGCCAATGAGTCGTGTCTCGCGTTTGCAACCTCGGTCGTCAACTTCTTGAGCCGGTCCCACGTGTCGGTGCCACCCATGACAACAACGACCAGCCTTTGCTGGCTGCTATTGCCAGCGTCAAGGTTCAGGTTGAACGGCTGGCATTTGCGGAGAAGCTTTCCTCCCTTGACGCGTCCATGAAACACAAGTTCGCGGACCTGTTTCCATCAGACATCCCGCCCCTTCATTGACTGCCGGACGACGTGTTTCACGAGAGAACACCGTACCCAATGCGTATCCACTCCCTAGCATTCAGGAAATCTTATCTGACTGTGCTCGCGGTAAGATTTGCGGCAAGTTATGTATGACTAACTCTTTCTTTCAAACTAAGGTTCACCCTGACCATATCAAATATACCACGGGTACAACTCCCTTTGGATTGTTCGAGTGGACCGTGATGCCACAAGGCTGCTGCAATGCGCCAAGCATGCATCAACGGCGAATATACAACGCTCTGCAACCATACATTGGCACCATATGCCATGTATATCTCGACGATATCATCATTTGGTCGGCATCTCCTGAAGAGCACGAACATAATGTCCAGACCATTCTCACCGCTCTTGAGAAGCATTCCTTATACTGCTCACTTAAGAAAATACAGCTCTTTTGCACCGACTTGAACTTTCTAGGCCATAACATTTCCCTTGACCGTATCCGACCGGACGGCTCCAAAGTCGCCTGCATCCTCGATTGGCCGACCCCGACATGCGCTCATGATGTGCGTGTCTTTCTTGGCCTCGTCCGTTACCTTTCCACCCACCACACCTCCATCCTGAACCCGCTCACCACGAAAGAAGCCAAAAAGGACTTCGTCTGGACCGCAGACCACACATTTGCATTCAATGCCGTCAAACACATCGTCACCAGTCATGAGTGTTTGACTTCTATCAAACATGCTAATCTCGGCTCCAACAGAATCTTCGTGTCCACCGATGCGAGTGATTATTGCACCAGCGCCGTGCTATCGTACGGCAAGTCACTTGAAACTGCACAGCCTGTCGTGTTCGAATCCGCTCAGCTTTTGGGTGCGGAACTCAACTACCCAGTCCACAAAAAGGAACTACTCACCATCATCCGCGCCCTCAAGTGCTAGCGCATAGACCTTCTGGGAGTTCCTTTTACTGTGTTCACAGACCATTGTACCTTAGTAAATTTTACCACACAGAAGCACCTCTCTCGCCGACAAGCACGGTGGCAAGAGTTCCTCGGCCAATACGACTACAATATCGTATACATAAAGTGCAGAGACAACTGCGTTGCTGACACACTCTCGCGCCTCCGCGGCCCGACCACACCAGAGCCGCATGTTGTCCATGCCGTCGGCGCACTGCACGTCCTGCATGATACCTCTACCTCCATGGGTGTTTGCCTCTGCACGACACTTGCACCCATCTCTGCAGTAACACCGACAGGCTCGCTGCGGATTGCCTCCGACCTCGCATGGCTCGAACACATCCGCTCCAGCTATGCCTCCGATAAGTGGTGCTTACGTCTGCCCTGCTCGCTGATTTCTGCTGGCAGCGTCGATCCTCTCAATGCACTCCGCTCAGGTGACTTAGACGGGCTCTTGGTCGCGGGTGTCCGCGTCACCGATGGGCTGCTCTTTGTTGGCAGACACCTCTGTATCCCTTGCGTTTGCGATCTTCGCGAGGATCTCTACCGCCTGGCCCACGACACTCTTGGACACTTTGGGGTGGAGAAATCTTGCGGCGCCCTCCGCACCTCATACTACTGGCCGAATATGCGACGTGATCTGGAATCTCTTCATATTCCCTCTTGCAATTCTTGTCAGCATAACAAGCCATCCATAAAGAAGCCCACCGGTCCCCTCCACCCTCTCCCAGTGCCCAACACTCGCTTTCAGAGCATGTGCATCGACT
The DNA here is from genome assembly GCA_022606115.1 of Daedaleopsis nitida. Lineage (NCBI taxonomy): Eukaryota > Fungi > Basidiomycota > Agaricomycetes > Polyporales > Polyporaceae > Daedaleopsis > Daedaleopsis nitida. The sequence continues at coordinate 2,057,540 of JABYQM010000005.1, read as the reverse complement.
TCGTCGGGCCGCTGCCCGAGGACAATGGATGAAACTGCATTGCCACTCTCACTTGCCGTCTAGGAGGCGATGTCCGTCTGGTCTCCACGTGCACCGACATCTCAGCCGATGGCTTCGCCACGCTCTTCTTCGAACACTGGTACTGTAAAAATGGGCTGACGCTCACCATCATGAGCGACCACGACAAGCTCTTCATGAGCCGGTTCTGGAAAGCATTACACAAACTTACTGGTGTTTCCATCAACATGTTGACCTCTTTCCACCCGGAGACCGACAGTGGCAGCGAACATACGAACTGCACAATGATCCAACTCTTGTGTTACCATGTCGAGAGGAACCAGACAGGCTGGGCGCGTGCACTCCCTCTTGTGCGCTTCCAGATGATGAACACTGTCAACGCGTCAATGGGATTCACCCCATTCCAGCTATGTCTCGGGTGCAATCCGCACATCCTTCGCCCTCTTCTGAACAATGCTATCGCTGACATTGAGACTTTTGCAGCAGACGATGGCTCCCGTGCCGTGGACATCATTTTGTGGATCAAGACCGACATTATGGAGGCACAAGATAACCTCCAGCTTGCAAAAACACATCAATATACGCTGAACCTCCAGAGTACGATAAACATCCACTCAATGTTCCACGCTTCCCTCTTGAAGCCATATCTCGCAAACGGCAATGAACTCTTCCCTGGCCGCGCTCACCCCAAACCGGGCCCGGTCATCATGCCCAACGGCCAGGAAGAATTCTTTGTCGACAAGATTCTGGACCACAAGCGCACTGGTCACAGATTCCGATTCCTCGTCTGCTAGCACGGCTACGGCCCCGGTTCCGACTTGTGGCTCCCCGGCCGCGAGGTTAAGGACCTCCTCGTGCTAGACATCTATCTCAAGAAGAACAACCTCCGCATCTCCGTTCCCTCCTAGCTCTTTCTCAGAGTGGGGGAGAGTGTAACGCTGTTACACGGTACATGGCATGGTGACAGGTCGGAGATGTGACAGATGGGTTGGGCGGACGCTGAGGATTGGACAGACCCGGCGGACTGGTCGGATTGGTCGGACATTGACACTTCTCTCATTTCACTCCCCTTCCTTACTCCCTTCCCTTTACATACTTATTCTCGACATGTCCTGTGTAGCTCTCTCAGTTCTCTTTCCCGCTATGCAGGTACAGTTCCCCGCAGTGCTCTATCGCCTACTCGTGTACTCGCACCCGCTCTCAATTGTTGTTGAAGCTACAGGCCAACACCCTCCAACTATGCGGCTTACGAGCTTAAAGTCATTCAGCTTCTACATCGACATTGATTGCGAGCTGTCCTCATGGCTGGCGGGATTGTGTGGCGCATCGCAACGGAGCTCATAGGGTACAATGAAGATTTGAAGAGTACAATGCTGGATAAAGTCATCACAGGGCCATCTGTGCATGATAAGCTCTATCAAGTCACTCTAGTCAGTAACAAGTATGTCCATTATATCGACGACATCTTGAGCTCTACAAGCTGTTCACAGGTACAGCTCTCTTTACAGACTTCCATGATTGCAGTTAAGACTAACTTTATAATACTCAGAACAGGATGGGCAGACAGAAGATGCAACATGGTGGCCTTGACAGTCGCAATGGATAGGATCTATGGACAGCGCCTGCATCATTGATATATTGTGTATCCAACTCAGTCATATCTTCTGAAGACATATTCAGTATATTTGAATCAGCACCACCTAACTTTTTGCGGATGGGGGAGTAGTCATCTCGTGCATCATTGCATTCCACCTGATCATCACAACTAATAAGCTCCCGTAACTTACCATGTGCCCCCCCCTCTGGCAAGCTAGCAGTGCTTGAATGTCTCAGTGCCCCTCACTGCCAATAGCATGCTCAATATCTCTGGAATTTCCTTGTGTAGAAGGACCCCCCGACTTACTGTGTGCGCCCGTCTTCCTGCCATCGGCATCAGCGGCTGGCTTTGGGATTCCCCGTGGCTGCCGACGTGGGCGGTGATGTCTCCGCCCCCTCCGGCTCTCCCACTATGCCGCCTGCGCGCTCATCGCTCCGCCCGTCTGCCGCCACTGTGTCCGAAAGCGAGCTTGCTATCTCGCGCAGTTCCCGGCCGTTTTGGCCCGTTCTTTCCGCAAACGTGTATTATATACCTTTTCGAATACAATAGTGCAGTCAGTATAGTACTATAGCCTACAGACACGTTGGGATGGTAGGGCGGGGGTCTGGCGGATTGTCGGCGGGGGAGCACCAACATTCAGCCACCCGCGCTGAGGGTGCCGAGCTGATCGGGTGGGCAGAGGGTTGATGACGCCATCTGGGCTACCATCAGGTGGCTGATATGGCACCAGATAAGCTTTAGCACGCCCCTGCCCCTGCCCGACGTGTTGTCCCGCCGCCTCGTCCTCGCCGCCGCTGCCGCCGCCCCCGCCGTCCCGATGCCCGACAGGCAGCACATGGCGGTTATCATGTAGTATCTAGAAGCTCTGCCAATGATCAGTAGCTGTAGTGCAAAGGAGAGGGTGGCTCCAACTGGTGGGTGGGTGTCAGTCCCGCGGTGGCTCCCGACCCACCATTAATAACTACTAGTACTATACCTAAGTCAAGGGACCTTAGTATTTGTATGTTCGAAGTCGGACTCGCGATTATTGAGCATTAAGCAACACACAATCATATTGCATAGAGTAAGTACATTAGCTCATCATAAGTGGATGGTTCTAACACGGTCACACGGATATGCCTAGTTGCTCAAGGGGAGAGTGGGGACAGCAGCGGGAGCAGGAGCGGAGATGGCAGCGGGAGCAGGAGCGGAGATGGCAGCGGGAGCAGGAGTAGGAGCAAGAGCAGAAGCAGGGACGGCAGCAGGAGTAGGAGTGGGAGTGGGGGCAGGGGTAGGCATGTCAGTGAGCAGGGGCGCGGGCGCAGACATGGAAACACTCTTCTTCAACTTCTTGTTCACCGGCGCGGCCGCAGCTTGGTCGCGGAGGATGCGGACACCAACGCCGACACATTCCCCTTGCCTGTACTGCCCGCGTTCTCCTTGCACTTCCGCCCCTTGTCAGAACGAGTCTTGCGCTTAGGAGCGAGCTTCGGGACTTGGAACTGCGTGCCATTGAGCGGCGCGATTGCGTTGATGAAGTTCAGCATAAAGGGTGCGGCCGAGTCGACCCGTGCGCGCTTGTTGATCTCGCCAGGTGCATCTTCAACAGCGTCAGCAGGGCGCTTCTCACCCAAGGCAGAGGAAGTCTCCTCCGTCGTGCCACCGCCCATAGCGTTGCCGTTGTTCGGGATGACACCGTTCTCGTCTTCTTGCACAGGTGGCGTAGGCGGCACGTTGTTCGCACCTTGGATTGCAAGGGGAGCGGACGAAACAGCTTGCTGAGAGGCGAGCGCGGCGTCGAGCCAGTCCTTCCATTCCGTGTCAGTGAGAGACCGGAACCGAGCAGCGCCGCTGTCGAACGCATGGAGGGTGATCTCCGCCTCCATATAGGTCATGTTGCTGGGGGAAACAAAGTTCGGGATGGGCCAGTTCTCGCAGACGACGCCAAACTTTGCAGTAATTGCGCTGTCGAAGTTTGTGTAGTTCATCTTGTGGATCTGTCCGCGCTTACAAGCGAGCTCTGTGATGTTAACCTAGTGTTGAGTATTGAACAACACTAGCAAGATGATCAGTGGGACTTATGGAGCTTGCTGAGGATCAGCCTGGCTGCCTGGCTCTTGAGAATCAGCGTCTGCTGCACCTGGTCCATAACGACCTTCTCAACGCCGCCAATGCAGAACGCCTCCATGCGGATGCCGATGTTGAGGAGTGTGGAGCCGGTGAGCGTCTCGAAGAATTGACGGACGCGCTCATTGCTGTAATAGATCGCGGGCTTGTTGTACGCCGTGAGCGAGCCGTGCACTCCGAGGAGAGGGATCTTGGTGCCGGTGCGTGTGTGGAGGTGGGCAAGCTACGCGAGGCTGAACACGGGTCTATCCGTGGGTCATCCGGACCCGGACCTACAGGTCAAGCCCCCGAGAACCCCCCCCCCACCTAGATCCGGACGGATCCAATCCGGTGTCTGATCTGGACCTGCGTATCCAGACCTACTACCTACAGGTCGACCCACGAGATGACCTGGATCCGTGTTCACCTGCGGGTCCTATACAGGTAGATACATATGCTAGCATACTCACAGGTCAGATATGATATTTCATCACATCTAAGACAGTTCATTACTGCACAATAGTAGTGCGTGAGCATTTCTCTCACACAGCACACGTTCAGTGGCAAGGAGTCAGAAGGCAGTACGTGATGCACCGGCACACCACACAAGTGATGGAACAACACTAGAGTCGCTAATGCACTCTAGTATAACACACAAGTGCACCCGAGGCACTCAAGAAGAACATACAGTGCTGACCCGTGACGAGATCAAGGAAGGCCAGGTGGCCCTTGAGAAGGCACATTATCCATGAAGCTGAGAGCAATGTTGTATGTGACTCACCTTTGTTTGCAGATCATTAAGCTCTCTGGAAAGGTGTGGAACAGCGTGACCATCCGCGAAGAGCTCGCCAGGCTTGCTTCTGATGCGCAGCTCAATGCTGAGGTGCTCGTTCACTCGGTCAAGACTCGATGGAACACAGTCGCCCATGTTCTCGAGCGTGCCTTGGAGATGCACAAGGTCCTCGACACCCTCTGCAACGAGCCCCAGTTCAACAAGCGCACTGGGGCTCGTCTGCGGCGATTCATCCTCACCGAAGATGAGTGGAAGCTCATCGGCTTCGTGGTCTGAGAGTGCATCTAGGTTGCGATCGGCAGCCGGGATGTCCCAGGTGTCCTCTCCTTTGGCCTTCCTCTTGCGCTCAAATTGAGAGAGCATAGCCTATTCGAGTGGCATGGCACATGAATGTCAGTGGTTGCATACAAGAATGAAAAGTCAATGGCCTACTTTGACGACGAGATTGAGCACATGTCCAAAGCAACGAACGCGAACCTTCCGGCCTCGGAAGAGCGGATGCTGGTTGTGCATGGCATCCAGCGTAGTGTTGTTATTACTGGCGTTATCGCAGACCAGAGTGAGAACCTGTCATATAGCTCAGTGACCTGAGGGACATGATCAAAGCGAAAAGGTTACCTTGTACTCAAGGCTGAATTTGCGCATGCATTCGAGGAGTTTCTCGGCCAGATATTCGCCGGTGTGAGCCTTGGTAAGCCTGCAAAGGAACGGTCAGGTTACTCATGTTCACAGCCCTATCAAGCTGATCGGACGTACCGGATGAACTCCAAGATTACGTAACGTATCTCACCGGCCTCGTGCCAGTGTGCCGTCATGCCAAGGAAGGATATGATATTGGGCGAGGTCCACCCATCGACACACAGGTGGACCTTCCCATCGAGACTCTTTTCAGCAAGAAGATTACAATGTGCAATACTAATCAGAGGCGAATGAATTGTACTTCAAATTGTTGTATGAGCTTGGCCAATGTTTCATCTAAGATGAGCTGGATGTCTCGTGAGACCGTAACACGTGAGGGCACCTCCACCTTCCCATACAGCATCCGGAGGATACTAAGGAACTCGGGGTTGTCGACAATGGTGAAGGGGTGGTGGCGACAAGCGCACCACATCGCAAGCAGGAAATGGAGGTGGGCGGGGGAGTAGGTGGCACCACCAGCGAATGCCACAATGGATTCAGCCTTGGGAACATCATCTGGCTGGCAGAGGTGGACATGGTGCTTGAGATTGCCGGTAGAATCTTCGTAATCGGCACGGTCAACGTGCTTGGAAGGATAACTGGTAAAAAGACAAGGAGTCAATACGTGACCACACACGAAGGCAGTCAGCAGGGGAGTACTTACCACTTACAGATGAAACGGTGCATGATGATGTTGCCTGGCTGCACGTGGACAACCTCAGGCTTGAGGTAGTGGTCATAGACCTTGGACCGCCATCCTCGAGCGATGGTATCTGTGCGGCAACCGTCAGTACTCGTGCGTAGACACAGTGCTCACTAAGTCACCCCCACCTAAGATCACTTCTGGAGTCTTGCCCTCGAACTTGGCCAGGAAGTGTTCGCGCTTCACGCGAGCTGACAGACTGCGTGCCCTCGTCGAACGGCACGCAACTGCTGCAACAGCGGGGGCCCCTTCAGCACCGGACTCACCATCGTCACTGTGAGCATCTCCTTCGGGCTCCGTGGCCGTAGGATCAGCTTCCGCATCTCCAGCAGCCTTGTCGCCCTCACGGCAACGCTTGTGGGCAGCGTTGCGAGCATGAGAGGGGAGGGTTGTCCCATCCGGAGCATTGGCTGCAGCAGCGGTGAGGCTGGCTGCCAAACTTGTATCGCGGCGGCGCTTGGCACGAGCGGCGGCGTCGGATGCTGCGGTAGTGGCGTTGGTCAACATGGTGGGAGAGAGAGAAGCAGCTGCGAAGGAAGGATACAGTAAGAGTCGATCTGACGCGAAGAGCGAGAGCGACGGCTTACCGCAGACCCCAAGCTAGAGCTTTTATACGCCTCCCTCGTCTGTCTCCCGGACTGACAAGAGCTTTGATCAGGTGCACTTATCGTGCCCTTCCGCAGGTCGCGGAGGGTTTGTATCGTCTCAGACAGGTTGACGCGACATGCCATTGGCTGTCTGGAGGGCGAGTCATTGTGCGGGGCGAGCTAGAAGTTTTTTGAACCCTAGAAAGTTAGTATGAGGCCAACTAGTGCATTGCGGAGCACCCTTGTACCTGTGGAACACCATGCAAAGCCCTCATGTTGTCCTCACGGACTTGCCTTGCCCCGGAAATTGGCGGGACTACGAAATGGTCACTGGAGCATCAACGACAGGAGTCAGTACAAGTCCCCAACATGCGGCATGCTAAGACGGAAGGGACTCACGCTTGCAGGTGTCTTGACACCGTGTCGTGTGTGTCAGCAGATCAGGGGTTTGATGTGTGGTGAGTGTCAAGCGATACCAGGCGAATCAATAACAGGAGGATGTGGTGGTTGCTCTGAGAGGCCACGACACAAGCGTTCGTGCGAGATTGAACCACAGTTGACAGCTCAGTGATGCAATACCCACGGCGAAGCAGCACAGACGCTTGCGACGCCCACAAACTCACCTTACCTTGCTCCCGATCCACAACACACCCTCCGATGCTTGAAGCTTGACTCCTGACTCGTGCCTCTCGGCTGGCTTCATTGTGCTGTGCTCCTGATCCTGCAGGAGGAGGCATGTACTCGCTTGTTCTCGCCTACTCCTCTACTCCAACTAAGATCTAGATCTTGATAGCGCCTATCATCCTCCAATACCGCATTCTTACATCACCAACACCTGGTCCGCTATCATTGGTGGTCAGGACTACAGTACGTTCCTGGAGATGCCTGTCGGCATGGAAGCCACTGGCTGGAACGAGCTGGTGGAACACCTTTCCAACGCCGCAAAGTGTCTTGGTCCACTGGACGATGCGGAGGAGGATCTCCTGGCTATCTCCGACTGGCTAGAGGATACGCTCCCTGCGGTATGTAGTCTCTCTTGACCGCCTCTACTCGCATGTGAAGCTGACTATCTATTACCCATAGCGGACCTTCCTTCCGGCTCTCAATGAGTACAATGCCCCACCTCTCACCGTCAACAATGAAGGGAAGAAGACAGAGCTTCTGACAGCTCTTGTGAGAATGCTCGACCCACGCATCTGTGTCGCCCTCGAGACCGGAGATCTCATCCCGCCATCTACTGCCGCCGTCGAACGTGAGTTCTCGGCATTCAATACTGCTTTCCCTCCCCCCAGTCGCACCACATCCCTCATGCCTGCTTTCAGGGCCCGTCCTGATCCTTCCGCCAACGTCACACCTACCTGCCGTGGAGGAGTCGACTCGATCTCTTCCCTGTCCCCAGTGGAGGCATTAGTGGCATATCTGCCAGCCACCGCCGGATCTCTGAGTCTCGAAGTCCGGACTGCGCAGGCTACAGATGTCCATGCCGACCCTGGGGTAGACTCAGACTCCAACAACGACTCCCTCCCGAGTCTCATCACGGTAGTAGACTCTAGCGACAGCAAAGACTCTGCTGACGAAGGTCAAGATGACTTCGGCTCGGACAACGAGGGCTGTGACAATCTAAACTCCAACAGCAGCGATGGCGACGAAGATCTCGATGTCTTCTCAGAGTTCGAAGACGATTTCGAGCACCTCTAATGAGGCTGTCGGGTGTAGTCCCATAATGGTAGCTTACTCGTTCTATGGCATGTACGGTACACATCTCGGTACCCCGTGCTAGTCTTTTGCTCTTGTAGGATGATGTTCCCCCACTGTATGTAGCATGCTGTTCTATGTACCTTCACGCTCCATATGCAATGAATAACTCTATGATGATGCTATCTACACCGTGCTGTAAGCTTGCCAAAGTGCCAGATCCAGTACGGATCACCGACAATTTCAAGGCCCACGATCTAGATCCGGGCGGTATCCGGTGCACGGATATCCGGATCCGAAGGACCTGGACCTACAGGTGATTTTACGGGTCGGATACGGGTCTATCCGTGTTCGACCTGACCTAATGTTCAGCCTTACGCGAGGGCTTGTTAGAGGGGAGGGCACGCGACCGAAGCACATATTACATACCTCCTCGTACACCTTCGTCATGGTGATATGCATGTCCTGGAAGGCCGAGAGCGCGACATTGCGGACACCGTGCTTCTTGTCCTTGCGGCGCTCCTCCAGCTCCTTCATACGATCAGTAGTGAGGGCATCCTTCTCTTCTTCTGAGAGTGTGTTCCAGCGCTCTGACAACAACTTGGATAGGCCAGAGACGCGTTGATGCTCTCCGCCGTCGGCTTCCTGAGCTGTGGTCTCGCAACAGTGAGTGTGAGATAAACAGAGATAGATCTATAGATCTCACGCACCATTGTTGTCCTTCACGGCCTCGAGGCTGGTGAATGCCATCCACTGTGTGATCTTCTTCTCGTTCGGGAGCTTGGGCTGTTGCATGACAAATTGGTGGTAGTATCCGGGAGAGTGCTCGGGAAACTCGTCATGGAGGCACTCCATGAGTCTGGAGATAATCTCATGGACGTCCGCGATACACGACTGGAGCTTGGCCTTGTGCGCGTTGCGCTCCTGCTGCCTGTGTTCGCGCTCTTCCTTGGAGAGTTTGGGAGCGGCTTTCCGCTTCCGCGAGGTGGCAACGCGCTTTCCCGTGACTACACGGGCCTTGTTGTCAAATTGAAGAACACCGGCTTCGGTGACAACAGGCATAATGGGAGGGGGGCGGCACCAGTGAGAAAAGAAGCAGAGAAGTGACAGAGGTCTACATACGTGGGAGGCGCGCAGTTTTTTAATGTGAGCAACACGTGATCGTGTCCTTGGAAAATCAGCATTTTTCGACTTACACTAAGAATACGTTGTTAACGTGTCGTGTCAGTCATAGGGACTCAGGCAGCACATTATACATTCAAGGGCACAGATAGTAGAGATACATGCATTTACATTTGAGGGGGAGCGTCGACACGAGCACTACATACCAGGGAGCTCGAGGTAGCTCCAAAGCTCCTCACCGTCCTCAACCGGCCAGCCCAACTCACGCCTGAGGGTGTAGCCAAATGCCCTACCATTGACACTGTACAGGTGGGCCTGGAGGATGATGATATACGAGCTCGGCGGCAGCTGCCAAGCCCGGATGAGTTCATTGGCACGCTGGCCAAACATCAGAGGAGCGGTGCCCGCCGCGCGAGGATCCTGAGAGGGCAGGGGTCCAACAAGGGAGCGCAGGGCACGAGTGTTGTCTGGGAGACCACTGAACATCATCTGCATAACTGTAAGGGTGTAGATATGAGTATGTGTCATAAGCAGTGCACTGACGGGCCACTTACAGTGCGAGATGCGTTCAACCTCCTCGTCAGCTGGCTCAGACTTGACAACAGTCGGAGCAGTGTTGTGGGCAGTCGACGAGCTGCCGTACGAGCTGCCACTACCAGCAGTGAACCTCAACAGAGGTGCCGCGGTTGAGATGCTCTCGTTGTGCCTGGTCCCGCCGGGGGCAGCACTTGCGGGGGCACGCAAGGGCGTCCCATAGACTGCTGTCACACGGTGGGCAGGGGCGGTGCTGTAGATTAGCGCTGCTGGGTAGAAAGCCGTGTCGTTGGGGGCGGTCCCCATGTTTCCCGCGCCTGGATATTGCAGGCCAATATGGGCGGGATGATGGACAGCGGGGACTCCGGGCTCAATCTTCTGAGACGGGGTGGTGGAGAGGGCTTGCCCGGCGGAGTTGTACGGCTCTTTGTCGATCATGAAGAGGAGAGCCTCGAGGAATGTGTTGAACTTCTGGAACTTGACTCCAGAGAACGATTTGAACCTCTCAAGCTCGGACCTGCTGCGGGTGAGGCTAGAGCTAGTCTGCAGGTGCGAGCAACCTCACTTACCAGGGAAGACAAACTCACACACCGGAGTCGGGCGTCTATTCTGACAGTTTCTATATTAGGATATCTGAGCGCTTGGAATTCGGGCCGGGTGCTAGTACTGTACTTCTAACGCTGTGAATACGACGGCTTCCTGGCCTCCTTCCTCTGCTTATCGAATGGAACAAGAGTGCCTACTTCCAGCTCTACATTTCAGGCAGGTTGCCCAAGGTTGGTTTGTGTGTTGAATGCGGAAGACGGGGATGATGCACCGGGTGATGTGGCAAGAACGTGTGCATTGTACGGACTGACGTGGGGCGTGAGAATCTCGGGGTCAGTGCCGAGGCCATGCAAGCGTCTGATCAGATCTGCGCAAATATCGGATGCTTGAAGTAGCTCCTGGAGAAGGATGGCCCGCTGGTTGTGGGGTGAGCTGTCCAAACTAGCATTTTGCTCGGAGGGATGCAACCCAGAGAGATGAGCTGAAGGAGGAGTACTGAGAGCGGAAGAGGTAGGGGGAGAGTGAGGGGAACTGCCAGATGTGGGAGAGTTTGGATCAGAATCCGAAAGGGGAAGGTCTGCTGACAAAGCAGATAGTATGGCGCATATCTGAAATGAGTCAAGAGCAACATCGGCATCGGCCATCCATGAGTCATCAGAGGGAGGCGGAGTACCAGTAGAACTAAGAGAGAGACCAGGAAGCTCTTCAGGTTTGTCAGGCTCGGAAAGGTCCACACACATGGGTGCATCTTGCGGCGGATCGTCACAAATGTTGTCAAGAAGCTGGTCATCAGGAAGGGCCAAACCAGGGTTCGGATCTTGATCTAGCGGAAGAGCGCTGACATGACGAGCTTTGGGGGCAGTGCGGAGCCAGGCACAATGTTGCTGGAGAAGGACAGTGTTGTTTCGGCGGAAAAAGAAGTTGGGGATGACCTCGGTAATCAGACTGATGATTCAGACATCTGCACGGGGTAAGTGGCCCCCATGTTGGTGGTGGTCGAAGTAGTCAGTCTTGAGATGATTATTGTGAGATTCCAAGTGGTTTGTGGTGCAAGGAACCTTGTCTTCCGGGATGCCAAGGATTTTTGCAGCTTCAATCACCCCAGCGCGGGACCACTGCAGCCAGAGCTCTTGAGATCGGAGATAGGGAGAGAGATACTTTAGGAATTTCAAGCCGGCAGCACTGATCTTCCTTTTGAGGGGTGTCCGGGAGTTCCCAAGCACTCGGAAATGTTCTTCCTCTGCATCAAATGCAGCTTTTGCCTCGGAGTAATCAACGATCTCTCGAAGTCTAAATAATAATTTAGTTTATATCACATTTCATTATGTCAAGTTGGCTTACAGTTTGATTGCGAATGCTCCTACCCTCTTTCGTACAGATGCTCTGTCTTCGCCCATGGGAACACCGGCTAGAGAGCAGTTCAGGGCATTCTTCCATGCCTGCCAAGTATGGAAAAAGCATAGCAGCAGAAAGACATCAGGCCAGATAGTCGACATAGCATGACGCTCTCGGACATCATTGTCGGTAATGCCAACAGCAGGGCCGAATTTTTCACCAGCAGCATTATATCCCATAGCATTGACCAAGCGGTCCAAGATGAACTCGAGCAAAGCCTTGCTGTAGTCGCCATGGACCCCACGTTCTGAAGTGTCGGCTTTGGCAGAGAAGATGACATAAGCAACAGGGATCCCACGACCCTTATTGTCGACAACCATGAGAATTCAGAGATTGGTCCGGGCCGAGCAAAGTCCGAAGGTGAGATCAGCCAGAGCTGTCCAGCGGTGTCCATAAGTCCAAGCAGCTGCACGTTGTTCCGGTGTAGACAGTATCAGAATGAACCGGTCTGTTTCACCAAAGACATAGGGTTGATAAAAGAGGCAAGCTTCTGTCAGAGCTGGATCGGGAGGTGTAGGATTGTCATCTCGGAACCAGGAGTGTATGTTGTCATGAGCAGTAGAGCGCTGGGAAATTCCCTTTTCGAGCCTAAGCAATCGGTACAGCGAAGTTGTGTCGTGTGGGAGATAGGTGTACCAATAGTGTGGGTCAGGATTGAATGCATGTTGAATAGGTGGGAACATGATCTGAGACCAGGCATTTGCTTGAGTGTAGACCGAGGGGCCAGAAACTCCTTTCATAAGCAGAAGTCGAGCATACTTTTGGATTTCTGGATGAACCGGAAGGCGAGCATCACATGAGGCAGTCTTCTCACACAATTCAGTATGAACACCCCACTGCACTGACAATTATCCCTTGTTAAAGTGGCTTTGTCGGTGGACCATTATTCTCTATTAATCTGGTCAAAAGCAACACTGTGGTATGTCATTCACAGCGGCCATAAAGCTCACTGTAGTGCGTCGATTACGCCTCACCTGCACCTCCAGTGCCTGGGTAGGTATATCAATTGCTACTGCGTAATACCCACTGGAGTATGCCATTCGACATATCAAATGTTCCCATTGCGCTATATCGATTCTTCTGCCCTATTCCCCAGTGTGCTTCTCCAATCAACCGTACAGTCCAGCTGTAAATTCCTACCAGGCTGAGCCAATTGCTGCCTATACAAGTCCACTGCAGTGCATCAATTATGGTCAGTACATGTCCACTGTAGTGCGTTATTCATACCATCACAAATGATCAGCACAATGTATCAATTGGCTGGATACTAAACAACACTATACTACGATGAATCTCACTGCTCAAAGTAACACTGTGGTGCACCAATTGCGCCTCACATTGCGGTGCATATTCTCTCCCCCTTCATTGATGCATGCCCGATGTTGTGAACCCAGATGGCATACCCACTACATCTCTACTACTCTGCGATTGCCTCACTATCATGCCTTGTTGCTAGCCTGACCAAACATAGTGTCCACGGCGTACCGGGCTTCACAGGGTGGCCGATGCAAACTGGCCCTGTGAAATATATCCCCAAATTGCCCAGACCCGGGACCTTCATGCTTGGTTCATATCATCACTAACTAGCCGTCCTTGTAGAACTCCATGTCATCCCGTCTCGGTACCCCTCTCAATTGCCCAACATCGTATACTGTCCGGCATTCAATGCATTTCCCGGGCTTACCTGCCCCGGTTGTGGGGATACGCCAAACCCGGACACAGAGCCATCAGGCTTCGTGAAGTGCCAACCCACTTTGACCATCCCATATTGTCAGCAGTAGTCCGTCAGTGTAGAGAGTAACACGGCTCTCCTGTTCATAGACTAATTGCGTGGCAAGTTCTCGGTTCAGATCAGGGTGTCCTGTATTTGGTTCATTTCCCGGGCTTGACCGTACCGGTGTCCAGGGATGCACAATCCACGAACACCAAGCCACTGTGCTTACTGAACTGCACACACACTTTGAGCATCTCAAATTCTCAGCTACTGTAGATGGTACTGCCATGCCGTCTGGTTGTTTGAGACCAATATGTGCTGTGGCTTCAGATAGGGGTGTCCTGCAGTGCAGTTGGTGTCGACGCCTGCACTCCCCGGGCTTGCTATACCCGTGCGTGCGCCATCCCCGTACATAGAGCCAGCGGGCTTGACGAAGCACGCACTCATTCCAGGGTGTGACTTCAGTGTCATAGAACCATTGCTAGGACCAGTATATTCTGAGCTATCAGAGTACATGGAGGTTACAGTTGCTATGAAAGTCCCTCTTCCATAAAAGGTTCTTTGGCATTGGTACGGCTGGTGTCGACGCCTGCATTCCCCGGGCTTCCAAACCCACGCGTACGCTATCCCCGTACGGCAGGCCAGCGGGCTTATCCCCGTACGGCAGGCCAGCGGGCTTATCCCCGTACGTCAGGCCAGCGGGCTTAATGAAGCACGCGCTCATTCGAGCTTCAGTATCATAGAACCAGTGCAAGCACCAGTGTATTGTGAACATCAGAGTACATGGAAGTGACAATCACTATCAAAGTCCCTCTTCCCTTTGTGCCTCTTTGATCAGCCATGCATTGTACTCACCCCACCCTTGCGCATTCAGACGGCCAAACCCCCTGACTAGGTGCCGGGCATCCCTCCCAGCTTGCTCCCAAGCATCTAACGTTCCGGTCATGACTACCCTCCGATGGACACCGGTGATCATGCAGTCGGTCGCCAACCCCCGCCAAACAGCAGCCCTCGTATCTGCCGGAGATGTGGATGACGGCTCGGGCTGGTCAATCCGCGTCGCAGCCTGCAGAACAGCGGTCGAGGAGCTGGGAGTGGGCTGGCTGTTGGCGGCGGATGTGAGGCCGATAGGAGGTATGCGAGGTTTGCTCTGGAGGTGTTGTTCTTGGGATGCGCTGTCGGGCATCGCTGTCTGCAGAGCAATGGGCGGGAGACGTGGCTTTCGTGCAATCCCAGTGTTCTCGCGTGCCTGCGGTATCGAGTCCCTGGCAGGGTCTTCGGAGTCGAATGTAATGGGTCCCAAGCGGGGTCGTTTCTGAGTCTAGTCAGTATCGCCCAGCACATGTAGGCGGAGGAGGGCTTACCGGAGCAACCTTCCGGGCTTTGCCTGGAGAATTGTCTGTGGATGTTGATGGAGTGTGGTGTATCCATTGACGCCAATGGGAGGGAGACGCGGGTGTTTCTAAGGAATGGTTAGCATATGCAAAGAAGACTTGTCAGGTACGACATGCCATACCTTGGCGGTTGGTTGTGCAAAGTCTGTGCCACGCATTGCGAAGTCCACGCCGGGCATTGCACGATCCGTGTCGGGCATTGCACGATCGGCGCCGGGCATTGCAGGAGCCGTGCCGGGGATCACACAATTCGCGCTGGGGATTGCATACCCCGGCACATCTTCTGGCATTATGCGGATTGGAGGCAAGCGTTTGTGTTTCTAATGCACCGGTCAGTACGGAAAGAGAACAAGCGTCAGTTCGCATATGTACTGGCACAGTTGGTTGGGCAGACTCCATGTCGGGATTTGCGATGCCCGAGAGGATTGCATCGGGTGACCCCATTGTCTCATTGCGTTGCTTACGCTTCCGCGTCTGCAGCAGCACGCCCTGTGAGAGAAGATGTCAGAAAACTGAATCACTAGAAGTACGGAGGTAGCTCACCTTATCCGCTGAATCTCCTGCCATTGGCATTTTGGCGTGTCCTCGTGGATTGCACGTCGTCTGTTGCACGATTGTGTCAGTACTAGGCCTAGTCCAATCCATACCCGTTGACTGACCTGTCTACAGAGCAGTGAATGTTGAAAGGTGGGCTCGCAGCGTGTTGTGCTGGCCTTGCAGCACGCGTGACAGTAATCGAGGGTTCCCTTTCCCACGAGCACGACACGTTTGGCGTGTTGGCGCCCGCTCTTGCTTGATGTCCTTGGCCCTCGCCTTCCACCACTCCCCGACACCTCTCGTTCCCCGCGCCTCTCAAACCCCGACACCCCTTCCGATGGCTGCAACTACCACCACCGGCACGTCAATCACCAACATGCTCGCTTCGCTCTACGGGTGGTCTGACAAGTGTCAGAGCGTGTGGACTGTCAGGCCCGCTCGCGACTCCCCTTGATTCCAGTCATGGGAAGCCCGGTTCGAAGAGGACCTGGACCAGATGGGCGAGCTCGTCAACACCCTCAATGCATCTACCACCAACACCTCCCACACCATCCCCGCCTTCATGCTCTCGTGGATCACTGAGCACAATCGCTCATGGCAACCCAGCGCCACCTTTGACTACGACCGCCTCGACCCTGCCATTGCCCTGACAAAACTTGGGACGTTCACGGGTGCGCTGGGGCATCATTTTGAGCTGCAGGAAGGGTGGTGGGATGAGTATGCAGGTACGCCGCTAACACCCTCAGGTTCCGATGCTTGTACTAACTACATACAGCTGCTCCTTCTGCTAAACCCGTTCCCTCACCCAGTCGTCATCGTGTCCCCATTCCTCCCTCATCCTCCCCAGCCAATGCCTCTCCTGGTCCCTCTCTACCCCCCCCCCCACATTTACCATCTGCCCCGAATCCCGCGACTCCCAGCCCTTCCGCCAAACCCGCCCCGAAAAGGCCATCCCCGGAACAGTCTGATGACTCCGACAGCGACCCGAACCTGCTGGTTCGCCCCGGGGCTCGGAAGAACACCGTCCGGATCGTTATCCCTCATCCCCCCAAACCAAAAAAAAACTCAAGACCGTCTCTAAGCCCCCGCCAAGACCCCAAAGAAGCGGGTATCGTCGAAGCCCGGTCCCTCCCGCATCCCCAACACTGACGAAGCCTGGGGCTCCACGACCTCGCCAAAGAGCAAGGGCAAGGGCAAGCAAAAGGCGACTGCGGAGACCGAAGCTGAGTCCGAGAGTGGCGGAGAGGTGGGTGGTGAGGAGGACTGACCGGATGGGGAGGAGGATGGGGAGGGGAGCAGTCGGATTGTCGAGTGGGACCAGAGCCAACCCCACGGACTTGTTGGGGCGGGTGTACGGATGGTGAGTGCCTCTATCACCGCCTCCGCAATTGGCCTACTGACCCGATTCTTGCAGCAGATTAGATGCCAAGCATGCCAACGCTTTGACAGCAACTGCGTCATCGTGTTCACCCGCGGCATCACCTGCCTCACATGCAAGTGCTCCTTCCGCCTTGTACAACCCGTCTTCGTGGATCCCTCATCGCGCCGCGTGCAAGGGTGGCAACGCATCCAAGAGGCGTACATCTTGTGGAAGTGGGCGAATGAAGCCGACAGCAAGGCCGAGCACCCATGCGACCATATCCCGGACTTCATCCAGGACAGCCTCAACTTCCAACCGCCAGCATGGTACAGGGATGCCTACTATGCCATCACTCGCAAGAAGAGCGCAAAGGCAACCATCGATCTCACCCACGTTGACTCGGACGACGAAGCCTCCGCCCCCACCAAACCGCCGAAGGGCACGAAGGCCAAGCCCGTAGTGCACAAGACGTATGGCAAGGCCAAACCCGAGCCCTCTGGGCCCAATTCTTCCAAGCCCGAGCCCGCCAAACTCTGGTCTTCCACTCAGCTCGCCTCCAAGCCCGATAGCAAGCGCGGGCCGTCCAGAGAACCCGACGAGGCCCCAATCCGGAAGCACGCACGCCGCTCCGCAAGCCTCTCCGCCCCGGACGATGCAGGTGAGGCAGAGGGTGCACCGGTCAACCGGACTCGACTCGCGATACGTGTCTCTTGCGAGCAGAGTATGTACCTCCTCACAAGCCCTCTGCCTTTGTCTCTCTTACATACTAACCAGGGCCTTGGTCCTCTATTCCCACAGTGCAGCAGCTGATGGAACTCCGGTGTTCCAAGAAGCCCGAGGAAGATGCAGGTGCACATCCCCGCGGGTGTGAACCCCCAAACTGCGCTGACTCACCCGCGTTGGTCCCCCGCACTCCAGACGCCATGGAGAATGACGACTCTGGCCTCGTCCAGTTCCTCCAGCTCAAGGACCTCACACTTGACCCTTTGGACTTGAGCCTGAATCCCGAGGCCCGCATCCACGTCCAGTTGGATGCCCTGGAGAAGAAGTACGACACCGCTCTTCAGGCGATGCGGCAGAGCGTCGACGAGGTCAAGATGGAGGTTGACATCCTCAAGGAGGACGTCGAGGAGTAGCACGTGGTCATTGACAAGATCGTCGTGCACCTTGGCCTGAAGCTCAGCCAGTTGGTAAGTCCCATCCCCCTCTTTCTGCCCGATAGTGCTTCCCCGACACCGACTTATCCCCGGCAACTGCCACAGTCACGAAGCCTGTCTGTCGCCCTATCCTCCAGGTTTGGGGAGATAGCGACGCCAAGGGGCTCTCCCACCGATATCCCCTCGCGCTCGCACTCGTGCTCCCTGCCCCCAGTCGCTCCGGCTTCGGGCTTGACACCAGTGCGGCATCCATCTCCGCCCAAGATCCCGCTCAAGTTCTGGGAGGACAAGTGGGGATTCAAGTTCCCCGACCGCTTTGGCTCAATCGTTCGCGGTCCCGATGGCCTGACGGCGATGGAGAGGCTCAACCAACAGCTCATTGTTGGCAACCCCGTGCAGCCTGTCCCCGGGCCCAGCTCAAACCCCGGCGGGGTGAAACCCGGCGCCAACCCCGGACCACCAGCCATGTCCGACCCTCACGACCCGTCCTCCGCTCCCCTCCCTCCATTCGCCGCGATGCCGCCTTGGCGATTTGCTCCTGCACCTCCATCCATGCCACCACCGCCGTTGCCTCCCACTCCGCTGAACCCATCGCCTGACGCTGCCGTGCCGATCCCGGAGCCTGTCCCCAAGCCCGACGCTCCCACCGGTGATGAAGGCGGCATGGAAGAAGGCAAGCTGGAGCCGGAGATTGGGATGGACATGTCGTTTTAATGCATTGTATGGACCACATGTAGCTTGCTGTATCTATTATATACTACAATCACAATAGTCTGCATCTCTGCCAGGTTGAGAGCATGCTATCCCAGTGTGACACCGACCTTCGATCCCCGCCAAACTCTAGAAGGAAGTATGAGATACGAAGTAACCCGGTGTCCAAAACCCGGGCTTCGAAAGCCGGTTGTCGAAGCCCGATCCCCGTAGCCCGGTCCCCAAAACCCGATGCCTAAGCCCGGTGCTGAAACCACCCCTCCGAAGCCCGCTGGTCTATGGCCACATCCTAGTGACCAAACTCACGCCGTATGGAGGATGATGGAAGCACGGCAGAATGTTTCCAGTGGCCTCAAAGTGTCTAGGATACATCCTACTGCCTCCATACGGCTCCTAAATACCATGCATGATGACTCATACAATACGAAGTGTCTATAACTCAACCCCGAACTCTGGGTTTGCGGTTCCTGACAGAACACCGGGGCTGAACGGCCTCTGTAGATGCTCCACCCCCGGAGTTGCCCTCACCTGCACCGGCAGCCTGCAAGGTATCGTTGTTGACCAGCTCACCCTCTGCCATGGGCACGTCGACCAACATGTTGTCAGCTGGGGTCGGCTGGGTCTCGGGTTGCCCCTCTCCTTGCCGTTCACCACCAGGGTGCTCATCCCCACGGCGCTGATCTTGCGCATCCCCTCAGTGTTCATCCCCACGGTGCTCCTGCACCTCCCCAATACCGTTGTCAGAAGGACTGTTTGGAGGGTTTGGAAGAGGAGGATTCTTCAGGCAAGAAGCACTTGGTGTAGTGGATCTCGATGCAGCCCTGACTTCCGCTAGACTCGGCACAAGGACATAGGTCTCGCTTGGCCTGAAACCCGGCTGGGGCCTGGCGAAGGCCGGTGCTCGAGGTCGCGGTCAGGGGTGCCAGAGTCGTCAGCCATGACAACGTCCTCTACCTCGTCCGCAGAGTTCTGTGACACATCAGTCATCCGGAAGGCATTGGAGGCTGTTGTGGATGGCCCTTGGCTGGAGACAGCCGGAACCCCTGGAGGTTTCCCCCTCTTACCCTTGAGGGGTTTTGCGGTGGGCTTAATGGGGTCAGCTCCACCGGGCATGGTTCCAATGGGCTTGCCCATGTCCGGCACCCGGGGGCTTGAGACGTCCACCGAGAGTGCCGGAGAGTCTGTCGTCGAAGATTGAGCTGGCAGCGGGTGATGGGCTCCTGCGGCGGTGGGCTCAATAATCTTATCGATGTGAGCAATTGTTGCTGGACCGTTGTGGAGGTACTCTGCACCCCCTATGACCGGGGAGTCGGGCTCCATCTCCATGGTGATCAAGATGTTGTGGATGGCCATACCAGCAATGAGGAACCACGTCTGAACGTCGGCGGGAGTGCAGTTCTTGAGCTTCTCCAGCCGTTCATCACGGATCCAGCACAACAGCTTATTCCAAGCATCCTCGGATGCATGGACATCTACCAGACATGAGACGTGGTTTGTCTCCCACGAACCCCATTGCACAGGCATCTGAGGATCGAGTTTCACCTGGCGGAGCATCTGTACTGATTCAATGAGGCAATGCTAGCAGATGGAAGGTTCTGTACGCACCACATGCCTCCACGATGTGAGCAGAGCCCGGTACTCCGGCATCGGCCCCACCGTCCAGAGGTATGCGAACACTCGCTCGTCCCGGTCAACCCAGCTTGGGGGTTGATTCTTGGCCTCGTTGATGAGAGTTTGAGGAGGCGGGATGCTCACCCCAGCTGTAAGAGCGATGAGCTCGGGCATTGACTTGACAGCTGCACGAGGCAGAGGGTGCCGTGTTTGGATGTTGCTGGGTCCAGCCACAGGTGCAGGAAGGTGGTGAGGGCGGCCTTCGTCAAGCCCGTGGTGTTCGATGATCCCTGGGCGGACATCGTCTTCGTCCATGGTCGAACCAGACCCGTCGCTCAGCTCCGGTTCGTCGCTTGAGCTCACATTGGACAACAATGTTTCTTCCTCCGAGTCACTCTCACGAGCCTTGGCCTTGCCTTTGCCCTTGCCCTTGCCTGTTGGCACTCGTCGTTGCTTATGCTTCCTGGCTGGGGGAGGAGGGAGCGTCGGGCCTTGAATCCCGGGGGAAGGTAGCCAATCGGCAGTTCTGCAAACGCGGGCGGGAGT
This sequence comes from Daedaleopsis nitida, assembly GCA_022606115.1. Taxonomy (NCBI): domain Eukaryota; kingdom Fungi; phylum Basidiomycota; class Agaricomycetes; order Polyporales; family Polyporaceae; genus Daedaleopsis; species Daedaleopsis nitida. The sequence continues at coordinate 2,036,757 of JABYQM010000005.1, read as the reverse complement.
CGGACATTGACCGCGGTGTTTATCTTGTTCTTCGCCCTCTTGCCTCCTGGCTTTGGGGCACACGGGGTGTACCTGGCGGGAATGATTTCCTTGCCCATGACAACTGACTTGAAGCGGAACCAGGAGCCGTCTCCTCAGCTCTGGATGGCTTGGATGACGCTCCAAAGCCCGGTCACTGTGGCCTTATCCATCTGCCCGGGCTGCTTGAGGAAAGACAACGATGTCTCACTGAATAGCCCTTCGGGGAAGAACTCTGCAGCTCTTGCCATGACCTTCGTCCAAGGCACAATGGCGTTGACGACACCAGATGCCAGAGCTGCCTTGGAATCAGCAGCCGGGCTTGGCGAACACCGCGGGGACCTCGCAACGTACCGTAGTTCTGGTTGAACCAGGGCCATAGAATATCACGCATCTCCCTCCAGTCGGTGATGGGCTTGCCATCCTTATCTTGAGGCAGTATTGGGATGCCATCTTTGTAGTGCGCAAACTCTTGCAGAGCGCTGGACTTTCCTTCAGAGGCCCCGGCGTGCTCGTCGGGGATCAACCAGCTCTTGGCAAAGCGCGCGAGGCACTTCACTGTGTTTTGCTCCCACTGCGGCTGAGCCTTGGTAAACTTCTGCCCTTTCATTCCTGGGAGCTGACTGGTGTCATATCTACAGGTGTTCAGCCGCGTTAACTCGGTGTCACAAAAGAGAATGATAGACCCCATAATTAAGATGCGCGCGGGGACCTTGCAATGTCCGACCCGCCAAAGCCGTTCTCGGGCTCGGGCATTGCAATCCCCGGTCGGAAGAAAATACGCACTTTTCGACCTGGATGCTGCCTTGAGCGTCCTTGTAGCAGTAGATGAACAGTGCCACCGCTCCCCCCTGCTTCCATGCGACATCCACAATGCCCCTGCCCCACCCAGCAAGCTGTCCTGAGGCGATTCTATTCACCGGAACTTGAGTACAGGGGAACCAGAAGAACTCATGGTCACGTACTTCAGTCTGTCCTCCTCCTCAGGGCCCTTTGTCACCCAGGCATCTGCAATAAGCTGGTAAGCCTGCTGATCCTCCTCGCTTAACTCCTTCCACAGCTGCGAGTGCGCCATGTTGAATGCCCCTATGACCTGCTTGTCAATATCCTCCTTTGATGCCCCGGGGGCTGCCTTCATCTTAGCGATTAGCTGGTCTCGGCGCGCGCGAATCTTCTTGTCCTCAACTACACCGAAGGCTTCATACAGTGCCCATGATGTCTTGAGCTCTTGAGGCATCCGGACTGGTTGGTCCACATTCTGGGCGGCGACATAGGAGCTGAATTTCTGCAGCAGGACATGATCAACCGCGCCGGACTTTGCCAAGCCCGAACGTACCCCCCGGTAGTAGGACAAGTATGTTGGAAATTTTGGCAGGCTCATCTGGATGAGTCAGCATCCAATCTCCATCTTTTTCCCCTCTTCTGTCTATCTATGGCAGTATCCACCCACATCTGGCTCACCCAATAGCCCTTTTTGCCCATCAACAGCCTATCCTTGGCAATCTGGATGTGCCTCGCCTCTGGATTCATCAGAATGCTCGTCGGCTTTTTCCGACATAGGCTTTGTTAGTCTGGGCAATCTGGCGGGCATCCAGGACTTGGCTGATGAAGGTGTTTTTTGTGATGGTCCTCTCGCGCTTGCTTATGTTGGACCATGTCTTCAACAAAGTTTGAAGGCGGGACACTTCTTCCTTGGTCAATTTGAATTTGTCGGACATTGTAGCAGACGGGTGTTGGGTTTGTATTGGAGTCTTATGAAGATATAGCTACTCCCACAACTTCAAACTTTGTATGTAGCATGATTGGAGTCTATTGAAATTTAATCTGCAGCTGTTTCAATATTTGACACTGAAACTGGCACAGTATAGAAGTAAGAGTGACTTTTGTACTGTTACTTGATTATCTCCATCAAAGTCAAAGATCTCTCCATAAAATTTGACTATCAGTAGCGTCTACTATATGTCTATATATTCCATAACTCGGACAAGAGACTACAGCCCAAAGTGTGTGTCTGTAGGGCAAATGCATCCCAAGATGCATATGCATACCGTGGGTTCCCACGGTGTTCTCTGCAGTTTATCCCTTCATGAGCATTCTGTGAATTCAACTGATATACAATACTATTGGCATACTTCTACAGAGTACATAGGTAAAGGAATCATGGAAAAAGACCCAGAAATGCATGAGATATGGCTGCATCAAGTGTAGGATTGTGGGCGTGCATTTATTTTGAGTGCCATTGTATTTACTACACACAAGCACTGACCGGTCAAGGTAGGACCTCATACAATGTACATCTCAGCATGATCAACTATAGTGCACACCATACCGCCACACACAGCCATCTAGTCCTTGTCGTGAGACACTTTGTTGCAGTTGGCCTTGCCATTGTGTTTCTTTTTCTTGTCGCGCATGGGGAGGCAGCCTGAGACTGTTGTATTGTCCAAGATCATCTCACAAAGATAATTAGACAACATGACCCACCGTCAACACCAGAGATGAGCAACCATTGTAAGGTGTGTACCTGCGATTAGACCCACATGTCATGCAAATCGGGCCGGCCGTCTCACGATCATTTGTGACTTGAGATGAGGACAAATGGGTAGGTGCCATGACGTACAGTGGTATTATATATGTCACGGGCAGATATGATACGAACAACATGGTGCTCAGGTCTGGTTGGACGCTGGCCCCTGGCGGCAAACGGTACCACTGGCCTACATACGAGTCCACGTCCAATATATACATCAGTAACGATCCTGTGTGCAACCTCTGAAAATGTGCGCATACCTGGAGTGGGTCCTTGGGCCGGCCAGCCGGGGTGACCAGCATTGGACAAGCCCCTACAACGTGTTATATCAGCTGTATCTCAAATACGCAACCTAATAGCATGTATGACACCGGCTTGTCAGTCATCTGAATCTCAACAGGGGGAGGTGACACCCTGGCAATGCTTTGACATATGCTTAGGGTAAATGGACATGTGAGATGATTTAAATACGAACAAACTGCATGGATGGCAATGACGCCCTATACCGGGACCCTGTGGCAACCTCCGCCAACACAGACAGCCCATCACTTGAAGTGTGCAACGCCAGGAAGGACGCAGATTTGTCAACGCATGATGCACTGTTGCCAGTGGTTGTTACGCCGTGTACGCACACTATCTCGTCCAGATCGTGTTCAGACGACGGACTACAAGACAATAAAGTAAGTATATAGTATTAGCGGTAGTGATGCATGGATGGAAACGTACATTTGTGCAGAACAGGACTCCTGGGGATCCGGCGCAGGGGACATGTCAGGACAGGGAAGTTGACTGAGATGGATGGGAGAGGGTGTGGTTGCTGCTGCTGCAGAGGAATGGGCTGGGTAATATGGGGCGGAGTCCCGAGCAAGGTAGAATGGAAGCATTTACGTGATGGCAACCTAGACTAGTTGTGTCTGCGAGAAGGCCTCCCTTTTTGCGGGAAGTCGCCACAAGGCGTGGACGTTGTTGGTCCTTCCCATGTGTCAGTGCACATCTCGTGTTTGCGTGTACTAAATTCTTGTGTAGCTGGTGTGCCCTGCCAACATAGTCATATAACTGGACAGCGGACAACAGCGGGTGGTTTGTTGTGGCGGCGGTCAAGATAGCCCATGTTTATACGGGGAGAGTCTAATGTGGCGGTGTACCGACAGGCACCTTTGTCATAGATGCATGCACATCTGTTGACTATTTGAGAATCACCATATGTGTAAGCACCCTCATGTCACTCCTTTTCGCTCACGATGCAGAGTCTTCTAGACCCTTCTATTTGGCCCAGTTGGCCCATCGATACCGTTACCGAACCGTCAGACTTAAAGCTCTAGGCACATCATGTGCTATGCCCTGATACACTCGTTCATGGACAGGTTTGCCCGGAGGGCCGTGTTATATCAAATGCAATGTAAAATTACTATATAATTATGTGCTATATCTTTCAAAATCAAGTGAAGCTAAGAGATAACATTGATAATTGCTCTTTAACCTCTAGGTATTGCATTTATAAATATTGCACTACGGCAAATGTAATATACACAGTGAGATAGAGCTGGACCTGCTGGACACAATGATATAAAACATGTGCTATATACACCCCAGATTGAGGCAAACTGAAAAATAATATTGTTATTTGCCTCATGAGTTTTAGTATTGCATCTATAGCAAATTTAGTCCATTTAGTGAGATAGAGCTGAATTTTCCGAACAGAATGGTGTATAACATGTGCGCAAGCTAAGCAAGTGTGTGACTAAAAGGCAATTTAAGCGCCCATCTGAGGATGTCTCTCTGATGGGCGCTTAACTTGCCTGTTGGTACCGGTAACAAACTTGATTATCTTAGTACTCTTAGCATTCTTAACAAACTTCATTATCATGATACTGTTAGGTATCGGTAACAAACTTGACTATCTTGATACTCTTAGCACTGCCGGCAAACACAAACTTGGTTATTCTCACAGCCTCAGTGCTGCTACTACCACCACTACTACTAATGCCATGCAAAGTCCTGTGGTAGTAGTAGTAGACAGTAGTAGATGGTAGTAGTAGTATTGTAGTAGCTCTGGTGGTGGTAGTAGTAGTAGTAGTACTTATTGGTAGTAGTAGTAGTAGTAGTAGTAGTAGTAGTAGTAGTAGTAGTAGTAGTAGTAGTAGTAGTAGTAGTGGTACTTATTAGTAGTAGTAGTGGTAGTAGTGGTAGTAGTAGTGGTAAATTTCTACTGTGGATACACAGTAAACACATCATGATTACATTCAAAATGTGTCCACAATTTTCTACCTGTGTTCCCAACAGATACACCACGGTTTCATCAGAGTTTCATATTGAATGTGTTTGTCATATTTTCCTCTATATCACAATGAGCACATTGTGGTCACACTTTAAACACATTTTCAATATAACCACAATGTGCTGGCAATGTGTGAGCCTGTTACACAAATGATACATCACATATTTATATAATATAAGACTGTCATATATCCTTGATTTTCTGGACCAGCACACCATGGCCACACTGCAGATTAACAACACGCGTAAATGCTATGTTGTCTGAGGTGTACACAACAGTCACACATGAGATATATCTGAGAGATTCATTTGTTGTGATTCATGAGATACATGCACAAAAGACAGCAGTTACAATTCAAATTTATCTGCCATGTATTGAAGGGGATAATTGTGGTCATATTTGGATCTTAACTAGCGTGTATTTGTGATGTGCCAGCTAGATACATCACCCAATGCCCCTGGTGACTGCAAGTACTACTCAGGTCAATAATATGTTTGTCCCTGGGTAAGTTGTTCAACTGGCTCCAAGGCAATTTATCTCAGTTGTACCTAGCACTACCAGCACCATAGTACTAGGCACATCCAATTGTAGAGCTGTTGAAAGAATGCGAAGAGAAGGGGTCACTCTTACCAGCCTGGGAGAGGGTGAATTGTTGTCTAAGATCCACCCTTTTGGCGACATCTACCAACAGTGTGCAGCTGCCAAGGACTATGAAGACGGCCCTGTGGGAACTGAACATGGTAGAACAGACATTATTTGGAGACCCTGCCCTCGCAAAGGAGAGGCTCTTCAAATGACTAGGCAACTACTCCTCAATTCAGAACTCGGACATGGACTGGACAAAGAGAAGTTTGATGATAGTGTGATGGAGCTGTGCTGGGTGAATTCTGAAGAAGCACAGCTGCCGAAAGACCCCAGAGTCTTCGAACTCTTACAGGAGCTATTTCTTGGGCCTGAGAGCAACCCTAACAATCCTAGGCAGTGTTGATGAATTGAAGCTCTAGTATCTACCACCACAGGTCTTCCTTGGGAAGGCTCTTTGGAAGCTCAGACGCTCTCTGTGCCATGTTCTGTCGCTGCAAACACTCTCTTGAGATGAGAGCTATGCTAGACTTTATATGCATGGTGAATCTGGTCCAGCTAGTTGTCAAGGCAGACAGGTTTGTCATCCCCAAGCTAATATTAACTGGTATTCACTAGCTATTCTCAGCATTAAGAAAGCCCACAAGATCAAGGGCAAGGACTTGTACCTCCACTTCATCAGCAAGTGGGATGACACTCCCTCATGGAGATCAATTAGAGCATACATAGGTTGCAGTTAAAAGTATGCCTCTATAGCCGCAGCAGGCAAGTTAACATCTATGTAGTTCACCCATATATCAGGCTAATGGTATACGTAAGGATCTGTATACTCCCTCATGGTCCTAGCTATACGTCAAATGAGCGCCACAGTGGCTTGCCTTCCTTGCTAATATATCAGAGGGATTGCCCATAATCTTATACCTTTTTTTGGCTTGCTGGCCAAAGAAGTGCCTATATCCATGCTGACATCATTCTCTGGGGATCTGCTCCAGCACCATCACTGTTGTTCAACTTAGCCTGCACCAGAGAGGAGGCCAACATGCGTGAGCATCCTGGCACATGATTGTGCCTTCATCAGGGAAATTTCTAGACACTATCCAATGCTATGGACACTACATGGTGCTTGTAGCTGGGTAGCTCCCATCCACACATAGTTGAGACCCTTGTCCTTCAGCGCAGCATCCTTTGCACAATCAACCTTGGGTAGAGTCAGGCAATGGGGAGACGTCCTTGTCAGGCTGGTCTGTCAGTGCTGACATGTTCTCGAAGGAACTTGATGGAGAGCAAAGAAGAAGGAGTGCATCGAAGATGAGTGATAAGTATCCTTTCTGATCCGCAGCTGAGCACTTGAGGACCCGAGAGAGTCGTCCTTGGAGGTGACAAGACACATGAACAAGAGAGAAGGGGGCAGGGGTGCTCTGTGGGCTGTTGCCCATAAGATTCTACCTATCAGGTGTGGGGTCTCAGCGGGAGGCCCACTTGGGGCTCAGTGCTATGTGGGGGGGGGGGGCATCCGAGTCACTGGATGGTGGAGGAGGCGGGAGGCAAGAGTCGGGAATAATAGTGGTCAGAGGTCAAGGAAATGGATGCACACAGGTGCAGGTGGCTGGAGTGTAGACTGGTGAGATAGTGTACTTGAATGTACTTTGTGCTTGCACCTCTGGCTGTTCCTCAGTAATAGCAGCTGTGGGAAGCAATAGCTATATAGCTATATACACATATAGCTCTGAGACAGAAATATACTCTTTAGACAAGTATATAGCCCTATACACGCACAGGTATACAAGGTTTAACCGGCGTGCACCACCCCTAGCAATGCTAGTACAGGTGCATACTCTGTCTCATCTGGGGCTGATAGTGTTTGCAAGAGCATCCATGATACACACCATGTGCACTATACTGACAATATGAGTAGGCTACTTGTATATATAGGCAGCATTAGAAGTACAATGGAGAGCCAAATGTATGAGTTTGTTGTCAGCCTGTGTGAAATGTCTTTGTTTATTGGTTTTAGTGCAAAAGATAAATGTTTGTCTGATTAATGAAGTTGAAGTAGCCATATTTGAATATATTACATTATATGCATAGTAAGTTTCAAATGTAGCAATATTCTATACCTATGTAAGTAACTGGCAACCTGTGTCAAAAGACTTGCATGGTGTCAACGTGCGTATATTATCAAGTCTGACAGCCTGCGTACATTCCAAGTAACCTGTGTCATGTGCACTAATTTAAAACAACCTGCATATTTCTATCCTGGCTTGAAATTTCCCCCAGAATACCAGCCGCACACACAGCCCCCTTATCCATCTATAATGCTCCCAATGTTGGCCTTCCTCAGATCTGTGTTGTGACTCAATGATCCATATGATGTGTGCCTTTGGGCCATTGCTACATGCACCTTCTGGGAAATGATGTGTTTTGGTGAGGTATCTTTGCATGTGTGTAATGACTTCTTGCCAGAGTAGCATATCACCAGGAACAATGTCATTTTGCAAATTGCCACCAACCTTGATGGGTGCCCATACGCCTGACTCAGTCTGCGCTGCGCCAAAACAGTCAAAGCAGGAGAGATTCAACATCTATCTAAGATCTCACCCCGCAAGGCTCTCTCTGTCCAAATGGACGCTCTATACAACCTAGTCGCTGTAGTTTCCTCTTCAGCGTCAGAGCCATTATTCTCATGAAGAGACACCAAGGGAGAGATACGCCTGATGGTGCATGGCACAGCATTGGAAAGTGTCAACCGCATACTGTCTTCAGCAAACCAAGTGACAGTGTTTGGTCACTCTTTCCGCATAGGGGGGCAGCATTCTATTTGGGTCAAGGTGTCAACCCGGAGATAGTGAGGCTAGCTGGGAGGTGGAAGTCTCTAGCATACCAAACTTACATTCACACATTCAAGCAGGTTCTCAACATGCACATGGCAAATCTATCATAGCGTTGTTTGTATTAGATGGTTTGTAGCAACAATAGGGTACCTCAGAGACAAAATTTGCAATAGCTTGTTGGGCAGGCAGCATTGTTTCTCAATGCCGTGGTTGGCCATCACTACACCTGGTGGGTGAGCAGCATCTCCAAGCCTCGCGTCCACCTGGCTTTGCCAGTGCCTGCCCAACCTACCTGTCTAGAACCGTCGACTCAACCACCCACTAGCGTTGAGTGTCGACAAGACTGGATGAATGCCGGGGCCTGCTGAGCAGGTGATGCCAGCTCCCAATGTCCAGTTAAGCAGAAGCGTGCACTTCACACATCTTTGCTTCCTTTCCACATCCATAGACGACTATTGTCGCAGACCGCTAACTCACTGCAGCATTACATGCAGTAGTTGCTGTTTTCTTACTGCACCCACCGCTCCCAATATACATGCCCCGAGCAAAGGGCAAGTTTGCTGGTCCTATGCATTAAATTGCGACACTCACTGCGTTTCTCGGAAAGTAGCTGGAGGATATTATGGGTACTGATAGATGGAATCGTTCGTGCATCCCTGTGATAGCTAGGCTAGCATATCAATCAGTGGGGAATCACTTCCCGTAGCCACAATATCTGGAGCCTCCAGCTACTTACAGTATCAACGGTGATGATGCATTCAGACAAGCATAGTCGCTGAGTACTCAGAGGCTTGCGATTCCACGGCGCTCACCCTGGGAATATCTGGCATCGCTCCTCCTCCCTACACCGGCGACGTCAACTCTCTGCCTTTACTCTCTCTACAACTCGACATCTATCATAACTCAGAGCCATGGTGATCCCAAGTCTATCCTTCGAGTATAGTCTCTTCTCTCTATATATTGGCTGTTCGTGACTTCCCCAACCATCCAACCTTCGCCATGTCTACTTGTCTCCTCCCCATCTGTCGTTCTGTTGCTGCAGCACCCGCCCGTCCTCGGGATCTGACCGCTATCCACGTCAAGAAACCCAGAATCCCCACCACTCCGGCGGAAATATTTATACAACAACTCGAGATCCTTGCGCAACTAGACGGGGCACCACCAAATCTGTTGGACTTACGGATGGCGGTGACTGTCCATGTCCATACCATCAGGGTAAGTCTATTCTCCTCGTATCACGATTGCTAATGCATGACCTGTATTGTACTTTGTAGCATCCTCCCGAAGGACCCTTCCGCGACCCCGATACGCATATCCTCATTGTCACCATATACGCCTCAGTGCCCACCCCCCCTCTTGTGATCACGCTCGATCGCTATACGGGTGACAACGTCGATGCGCCAAAGGCTCCGTTGTGGGTGTCCCACATGAAGAGAGTCGGTCGCTCCACTCCACGTCAATATGCGGCTCCAGGTTACTGGCTCAGGCAATATGCGTGGCGGATGACAAGCCGGGTTGGTATCCGTCGTACTGACCTTGCCGTGCCATGGTGGTGTATCGTGAAGTTCGTGGACTCATATCTGGTATGTCTACCGGCTCTAAATCTTCTCGTTTACCTGCACAGTGCTGACTATTCATCCTCAGAAAATTCATTGCTCAGCTACAAAGGCTCTGATCGTTACGTGTCCGAAGCCCATGCCTCGTCCTTGCTTGAAGATGGTGGAACAGATGTTAGAGAAAGTCGGTGGCGATGGTCAGGTTATGGGGGCATTGCGATTTGCGGAGGAAGTCGTTGAGTTGTTGACATTGAATGGTGTTCGCATGTGATGCAAGCTCGTCAATCTACGTATATATTTCTATGTACTGTGACTGAATGACTTCTATATATACGTGCTGCCCCCTTGACCTTCAACTTGATCTCACCTCGCCTTCTGATGCTTGAAGCCTGTTCAAGTCACTACTAGTAATGGTCTACCAGGTAGTAGTACTATGATAGAGTGCAAGTATTGATATTGTGGGCAAAATGGCTGAAGGATATTTCGCGTAGCTTGACTGTATCCCAAGTGTATCAAGTCAAAAACACTAGAGCATGTAGGGTGTGTGCAGATGGAGCCTGGCCGGTCATCGTTCCCTTGCCTTCTCTCCGCCAGCTTGTCGACACGCCAGCTCAAATGCTCCCCTAGTTCCATGGTTGTGTTCAATGGTGAGCCCAGTGACCGTACATATTGTTAGTACAGCTATATTCGACTATACTCATCACAAATTTACATATCTCCCATGGTCCTGCCTTCGCAACATCTAGGCCAAGCTCGAGCTGTGTCACTGTTCGCTCTGCAAAGGCAAGGAGTTGCAGCCTCGGACGACACAATTAGGGCACGAAGCACAGGACCGTCGCGCGAAGTGCTTTGCAGACTATTCTGTACCGTCCACCTCTCAGTCGTCTAGACCTCCGCTTTCAAGAGTACACCCCGACCTCGTAGATCAACCTCCACTTCAGCCTTCCGACTCGGTCTCCGCTGGTGGTTCAAGATATATACATGGTGAGCTCGGGGATTTATCTTGGGTGTGCGCGTCCGAAGTGCTCAACTTTACACCCCGACTCAACAGCGCCTAAGCCTGACCAACAGAGCTCCTCTCTTCCCACGGGATTCCAACGAGCACCCTCCTCCTCCTTGCTGCCCCTTGCCGTTGAGTCCTACTCATCTCTTTTCCACATGTCAATGGAACCGGCTTCTTTCACCACACGCGTCGACGGCCCTCAGCAATATGAGTTCTCGCCTGAAAATCCGTCCCTGGCCGGCCATCCCGATATCGTGCACGATCAGGGCTCTGAGAACCACCTCGAAACAGATTCTAGCGCAGCAATGGAGGAGTACGAGTCAGAGGTCTTGGATCAAGATGCGCCATACGATGAGTCTGACTGGGAGGACTGTGAGGTGGAGAGGGAAGAGGACACAGGAGGTGGTGCTGGGAACAGTCATGACAGTGCTATGTCGGACACAACCCAAGGCAGCCATGGTGAGATCGAGTCCTCAGCTTCATCAGGTGCTACCACACACGCATCCGGACCATCTCCTGAAGATGTAGACCCCTACCACGTCCTGCCACGGTGGAACATCCATGGCAATCCGTTCAGTTCCATCAAGAACTGGCATCCGGTCGTCCTCCTCACGTCTTTACTCGTCTCATGGCTTCACCTCTCCGGTCACCTCTCCTTCCGACACTGTGATACAGCACTCACTGTCATTGGGTACATCCTGATGGCCGCCGGCCAAAAGGATCTCGTCGCCTTGTTATACGGCTCCCTGAAAGGTGTTCTCCAAGCACTTCATCTAGAACCTCACTTCCGCATTCTACCTGTCTGTCCGGCTTGCTGTGAAGTGTACCTGGAGAGTGTGCTCGCAAACGCTTCTGCCCGGTGCCAAATCTGTCGCCACCCTCTCTTCAAACTGGAACCAACCACTGCTGAGCGCCGGAAAGGTCAAACATCTCGCAAATGTCCCGTCCCTTGGCGTCAGTTTCCATACAAGCCCATCGCTGAACAACTCGCCATCATCCTGTCCTTGCCAGGTGTCGAGAACACTATGGAAGCATGGCGGCGCCGGGAGCGTATAGCCGGTTGGTTCGTGGACATCTTCGATGGCGCTATCTGCAAGCAACTTAAAGGGCCGGATGGGCTTTCGTTCTTCCGGTATGACCTTCGAGATGGTGGACCAGACGGTGAGCTGCGGCTTGGTCTCACGCTGGGTGTGGACTGGTGAGCAGTGACTTATACGTCCTCCGGGCAACCCTATTAACTGTCGGGGGTCATTCATCTAGGTTCTCATATCTCCGCAGCAAGATCGCACCTACTCATTCGTTGTGCCCCATGTCGTTCAATATCATTAATCTGCCGGCTCAGCTCAGGTGCGTCATCGAGACCTACTCGCTTGTATGCAAGCACTATGTTCATTTGTACGCATAGATACCGCACGGCATATCTATTGCTCACGGGAATCATGCCTGGGCCTAAAGAAGCTGATCCTGACCAGGTTCAATGGTACATGCGCGTTGTCGTGAACGAACTCCTCTGTCTATGGAAATATGGTGTACGCATCCTGACCCCTTTATGCCCTGATGGTCGCCTTGTACGCATCATTCTAGTAGGAGTGATCTGCGACAAGCCAGCGGCCCACAAGCTTGGGGGTTCTGGTTCACACTCGCACACATTCTTCTGTACGCGCGATTGGATTTCGCAGGCGTTCAAGGCTACAGCAGATGCTCTTTGGGCACATGGTGCGCTCAGAGTTCCTGTTGACAACCTGTTATGCATGAGATTACTAATCTGGCCCTTATAAGCATTCCGCTCTCGCATGGACGAGGAGCAGCGATAGTTTATGCATCAATATCATGACCTATGCACTAAGGCCGAACAAGATGACTTCGTGAAGCAACATGCTACTCGCTGGTCTGAGCTGTGTCGGCTACCGTACTTCGACATGTGCCGCATGATCGTTATTGATCCGATGCACAATCTGTTCTTAGGTGACGCCTCCCATTTTTTGGTGCTGTGAATACTCTTAGGCTTATGCGGTACTCTCTCGTACCGCTCACAGGGCTGGTCAAAACACATTTCTATCACATCTGGGTACAGTTGAAGATTCTGAGGAAGTCTCGCGAGTTGCGGGTCCTCCATGACACTCTGGACAAGGTATATTTCGGGTTGCGACTCAACTTTCACAATATGACCGCGCTGACATCCCGATTGCGTACTGCTGCTCAGCTTCAACTGCCTGCCAAGCTCGGTCGGTTGCCCAAACTGATCGGTGAGCCTGCCGGGGGCTCATTGACGGCCGATCAATGGCTCGTTCTAGCCACAATCATTGGCCCTCTGATTGTACGTTCACATAAGATACAGAAAGGCACCCGGCGCGAAGAACGCCTGAAGACGTTGCATGATCTCATGACTGCGCGGAAGGCGAAACGTGCGGCAAGGAAGGCAGCGGCCACCAGCACCAAGCGTAGGCGCAAGAACAAGGGTAAGAAGGCCGTCTCATTGGTGTCTCAAGTGAGGCTCGCTGTTTTGTTTGTCTTCGTGTTACTGTCGTTGAGCCAAACATTACACAGGGCAATGAGAACTTAGAGGGTCCGCGATGCTCTTCGCGTGTCTCGCGACCGACATCCAAGCGTCAAGTGCGTTGAACCTGTAACCCTAATGTTTACTTGCGCTCAACGTATCTCTCATCGCGGTCACGAGATGGTGCTTGAATCAGACGACGATGGCGCTGTCGAGGTTGACACTAATGACCTCTATTCGGATGGATCCAACGATGAAGATGCACCTCAAAGCACGCCAAGTCAGGCCAACTTAAACCCACAAGATGTTACAAATTTCCTCAAACTGAGCGAGGCGCTCACACTGTTTCTCGCTGAAGAACTGAGCGAAGAGGACATCTTGAAGGCAGACCGGCTACTGCGCGAGTATTGCTCTGAGCTTATCGAGGTATGTGGTTAATCCAACCACTCTCCCTATCCAGTCGTGCTGAGCTGCGACATCCCACCACGCAGTTGTATGGGTCTGAGGTCATCCGCCCAAACCATCATTACGCGACTCATACCGGTGATGTTGCGCGAGATTATGGTCCTCTACAAGAGTTCTGGATGTTCTTGTTCGAAAGATTGAACAAGATCTTGAAGGCTTACAAGACCAATGGGCATGCAAGAGGGGAACTTGAATGCTCGTTCTTCTGTGAATTCCACCGCTTAGTTCGTCTGGATCACATGGTACGGAAGTCGCACATCTGACATGGCCACTAATGACTCCTGACATTGTTGCAGCTCGCAGTGGGAGCCAAGGACAGGAGCACAGAGGTCAGCTCGCCCGTCGTGGCTGACGCTTGTAATGCCATGATCTCGGCTACTTCGGATGAGCGCGGCACATTCCAGAGCTTGGCCAAGGACATTGAGGACACATTTCTTGACGGTGAGTTCCCTTGACAGAAACATATATGGTGCTGGAAATTGATGACTTTCTGGCTGCTCGCAGATGGAGTAGCCCTCAAACTTAGCACCCGCGCGACACGCGAACGTTTTGCTGATGCTACATACTACAAGTTCCTCCAGCACGTGCAGGTTCGCAACCCCCTGCAAGAGTACCACTCACCCATCGCACTTCCTCGGAGTGCGACAAGTATTCTTGTCCACAACGTAGCTATGTTCTTCGACTACGCCGTTGTTGACGGTCATCGGTACCATCCATCACGCCATGCGACTTCAACTCGGGACTCCTTGGCCATGGTGCGTATCTCCCCCACCGCAACATGGGTAGGAGAAATTCTAGACATCTTCGTCTACAAGGATGTCCACATGCCAGAGAGGCACATTCTAGCGGCGGTACGATGGTTCACCCCCCCCCCCCCCCCCGATGAAGACATGTTGTCGAACATGCAAGACACATGGTCATCGCAGTATGTCATCTCCAAGAGTGTTTCATCTTCATGTTGTATATTGAATCTGATCACTTCATGACAGCCCCGCTCTCCGAATGCAAGTCTGGCATGCAGACCGCTTCCTTGACGAATCTGGTCCCGGGCCTGGCTCTCTGGTTGCCCTCGCTGACATCGTTAGTCCGGTGGTCCGACATAGCACATCACATCAAGATGTCCCGTTATGGGTTACTATCCCTATTGCATGGAGACGGAGATCGAGTGTTGGTGCGTCAAATTCGTGATGCTATGTGAGTGCAGGCATGTAGCTAACACCACTGTGAAGGCTAGAAGTCTATGTTTTGTAGATATACCAATACTATCACTACTAGTCGTCATCCTCCGCATCAGCAACCCACCCAAGGTCTTCAGCAAGTAGATCACCATCCGGGATAGCCAGCGTGAAGATCGTCCATTCTTCAGGCGCACCAGGCGCTGCACTATGGACCTGTTCGTTCCCAGTGCGCTCAGCCCAGCGCTTACTGATACATTCCTGATATGGATGCTCCGGGGCAGATCGCCGAGCTGTCATTTTACCCTTGCGACGCTTCTTCTGTCCTGGCGCATCATGTTTGTTATTGACAGGTGGACCACGGAATTGCGGGCGGATGACCGAAGAATCCCCATTGTCGTCGCGAGTCATGGCCCTCAACTTTGCATAAATGCGGTTAAGCTATGTGTCACTCGTTTTAGCATACCACCCCAACCAGCTGACAAGATTGTCAACACAGTACATACCTTTTCTGATCGCCACTCGAGACGGCGAACCTCGACACCAGTCTTCCCCGCAGCCGCCTTGTCCCGAAAGAGATTCCAGTCAGCCTCTGTGGCAGCACCGAGGTCGCTGTGCTCCAAACTCTGCCAGTTGGTCAGGCAGAGGGCCTCAACACCGATCGTCTGAGCTTCTCCATATAGGATCTTGAATGTGTCAACGGCGCGGCGCATGAGATCTGCCTTCTGTGAGTCATCGTGTCAGTGAATGCCAGCTTTGCGCATATCTGAAGTCCAGTACTACTCACACGCTTCTTTCGTTGTAAAGCAGTGTCGTGTTCGGCCTTCTTCTGCAGCTTCGCAAGGCCTTCCTCAGTATTACGGCCCTGGTACTGATGCCTCAGGCTCCGGAAATAGACGGTGACGTACTCCTCCACCTTGCTGCGAGGAGCGAGCTCAGCATCGAAGTGGTGGCTCTTGGCTGCAGATAAGTATAGCATATCAGTCACGGTGTTCAGCGTACTCCCATTGCTGGCAAGGAATAACTGAACTTACGACCGTTTTGCAGGACTACATCGCATACTGCCTGGATGAACTGCGCGTTCACGCCCATGTCCACATTAAGACTCCAATCGGGATTCCACAGAACAGAGTTGTCCGCCACCCTCCTTGGTTCAGCACCTTCAGGTAGAGGAGCTGGGAGGTCATAGTACATCCGACCGCTTGGGCCGGGGACGGTCTTCTGAGAACACCCAAGAAGTTGAAGAGTGTATGTATGGACGGTGCTCTATTCATGTACCGGTGTAGTCCTGATCAGTGCGCTGTCATCCTGTCGGGTCAAAACCTTGACTACTCACGGTGAGTGTCGCATCACGACGAGTTTTAGTCTGAGCACTGGGCTCTGACACCTTGCTCGCAGCGACGAGCTCCTTCATCTCATTGCGGAAGCGAACCTGGACTGACTCCAACTTCTCGGAAACCAGCCCGTTGAACTCGTCCCGCAGTTCCGACCGGAGACCCACAAGATGTGATTCAAGTTCGCGTAGTGCGATCTGAACAACTGTAGCCACCAGATGGGGGGGGAAACCAGCTTGCATGGCCATAGCATACGCGCCAGGGAAGGCCTGACGAAGGGGATCAACCGCTGCCGAGGTCTGTGGTCCCGAAGCAGTCAGTCGGTCAAGCTACACACCGCGAATGTCAGTCAAGGGCAAAGAATCTTATCTACTAGGTGAGTGGAACATACCAAGCTTCCATGGCCCGTAGGCTGATAGTTGTTCATGCCACCATTGCTGCCGCCGGTCATGAGGCTAGTTGTAGTATCCATCATACCGACCATGGTATAGTCCTGCGGAAATTGAAGAGCCATGTTGCCATCCAGGTTACCGAAAGAGTAATCGATGCCAGGATGGAGAGGGTCGGGACCACCCACACCTGTAGGATTCGTTTGCATGGTGAAGACTGAGGAGTACATTAGAGTGAGCACCACCGGTCACCGAGACTCTACGGTGGTTTTATACTGATGTGCCATTCTCAGCTGGCGCTCGCTCGAGAGGACAGTTCTCCGCAGCTCAAGCTGGTGAGGCATTGTTCTCTGCGATCACGCAACTCTATGACGACCAGCCCTCCGATGTAGCCGGAAATCTTTTTTTTCAGGGAGCATCACATGCGGAGGTCGGTCGCTTTCCGAGTCCCGCCACTCTCAGCCACAAATACTAACTTCCCGCTATGTTGCATGCTATAGGTCCGGTGAAACTTATTCAGCTCTGTATTCCTACCCGAAACAACGACATGACCAGCCACAGGGTTTGCAACTTGTATGTGATCTCGGTACGTCCTCTGGCAGGAAGATATTGCCCGGCACTGTACATGTGACTTATCCGCTTCACTGGACAGATGATGTAATGAGACTGGCACACTTATTCTGATGTGTAGATTTGGTGAACAAGCACTTCTACGTCTATGCGCGGTGTCAAGAGCCCGGTGTGAAGGTTGAATGTCATATATATAAACAATGTGTAGTTAGATTCTAATCTCGATCGTGTTCAGCGCGCAAAGCGGCGCCAGAAGTTCATGATGTGTCATCTAAATCGGTCTGTTGATATAAGACAAATCACAACCGTATCCGCACTGTCCATACACTTAATCACAGACATATCTTATGCTTCGCGACCACACATAGGTGAAACATCCGGAGGGGCTACGTGATATGTCTTGATGTACATTTGCTCGAGACATGATGTCAAGACTGAATCAGGCCCTCAATTTCTCATATCACAAGATCTTCCTATGCATCGGCAAGTTGTCGCCTTCCGAGGGTATCCTTAGAAGAGACAGGGTGTAGCAGACCCCCATGCTACATTCAGGTACTCAGAATATTCGTGGCATATCGGTAGCATGCTACATGGCACTTAACGCGGTGACTCGAGATCCCGCCCACCCGAGTGACATCTCTGAGCCTAGGGTGCGCCCGGCTTTGCCAGCACCTGCCTAACCTACCCATCTAGGATTGTCAACTCTGTGAGAGAAAAGGCGGGCACGAGGGTGAGCGACAAGCGCGGAGCGATGGGATTGCAATCGCGTAAGGTACAAGTCCGAATGCGGGCTACTTAAATACATGCTAACATGCATAAACAACACGGAAATTGTATGTAACTGAAACAGTATTAAGTGGATACTGGACGCGCAGCGTCCACACGTATCAGACGTGCTCGCTCGTACTGACGTCAGCCGGGCAAAACTCCAACAAACTGATCTACCCACGAGTGTCGAGTGTCGACGAGACTGGAATAGATAGCACGGCAGGCAGGAGATAAGAAGTTATCTAGACTAGTTACATCAGCCGCACGGCGTCTACTGAGCCCTGCCAATCCCCACTAGTATATTTTTCTTGTCCTTGCACGTGGCACACGTGAATCATGGATGACCCCAACCTTATCTACCAACGCCTCTCAATAGGGTGCATTTTCACTGGGTTTAATGTATGCTTCGATATGCGTAGCGAGCTATAGTTTGTCTCTGACGGATTGCTACTGCATAGTACTAGCCTCTGAAAGAAGATGTACTCTATATGCTAGTTAACGCATTCCTCCACAAGAACCTCACGGCCTCCTTGACCATCCCCGGCGAGCAAGTATGACCAACACCCGGTTCAACGACCACCGTTTTCAAGCCTCCTTCCTGCTCACCAACATCCAGCTCTTCCACAAACTGCTTTGACGCGCTCCAGGGCACCAACGTATCCTCCTGTCCACATAGTACCAAGATCTTCTTGCCTCGGAACGGATTCTCCGCGTCGGCCGCCGTGTGAGGCGTCGCTGCCGGGTCATTCCGCTTGAGATAGACCATGAATGAGTCGGGAAAGTATGGTGGCCCAATAGGAATGGAGGACTGTTCCGCGCGCGAGCGAATGAGGGTGAGGTAGTCCGGACAGCCTATGAACCGCAATCAGCCGTAGGAAGAGCGTGCCCGTGTTATTTCATACCTATTATCGGGATTCCCAGTTTTACCCTTGGATCTGGACAAGACAGAGTTAGTATGTGCCGTCGGGATGAAGTGCCGGTCACCCAACATACCAATCTTCAGTGTGATCCACGTGGAGTGTCCGCCCAGACTGATCCCGGACACTAGCCACTGCGAGATGACTCGTTCCCCATTGGGAAACAAATACGAGGGTAAAAAGTCGATCAAGAACGAGACATCTTGTGCGGTTCCAGCTTATAAGAGAAGTTCGTCAGTGCTTTGTTCGCGCTGCCATAAGTGACCCATATTGATTGCGTACTCTGGATAGCATACATGTCAATCCTACAAAGAACTCACACCGTCAGCAGAGACAAAGAGAGAGGCCCCTGAGCGGACAGACTCACGCATGGCGATCGTTCCTGCGACTGTCGCTCCACGCCATGTTGGCCTTCTCGTCCACTAGCCGAGAGCCATGGTTCCGATGATCCTACCGCCCGCCAATATTCGTTATCAGCCCGCGGCAGACTTTCTCTCCCGATATCAAACTTCGGCGAGACACGTACGAAGGTCACAACCAACAAGTCATGCGTCTCTGCCTTCCCCTCCTCGCTTTTCCTCTTCGCGTAGACTTCGTCCAGGATTGCCTTCGCGACCAGCTCGACGTGGTCCGCACGGCTTGTTCGACCATGCAGCAAGAAGAGAATGGCCACCGGCTTCTGGTTGGCCCCCTCTGCAGTCGCACTAGACTCGGTGTCGGGGGTGGATAGCGAGAAGACATTGACTGTGATGCCAGCTACCATGAGTGTCTGTTTCGACATGGGGGGCTAATTGCACAAGGCGTGGGGAGTGTGCGCCACGGACCAAACGATAAGCTTTAGTCAGGTCATCTCTGCATGTGATGTGAAAACGAAGGTCGACTGACTGGGTTTATGAGCAGATGACCGATCCACTGGATGGTTTGCAAGGCGGGTCGGAGAGTGTATTCAAACAACATTGTCGATAGCAAGGATGAGCGCAAGAGGGTGATTTCAGTGTGCAGAGAGAGGGAGAGCTAGTCAGCCGCTGCGGCTGTGGCGTCGATCGCAAGGAGGGATGATATCATGGGCCGATGTATGGCCTCGGGGGACATATGCGATTAGAGCTGCAAGTCTAAACGAGTGCAACAACATATTACTACCGACACATCCACCGGGTGGAGATCAGGTTCTGTTCTATACGCCAGTCCGACGCGCGACACAGACACAAAACAGGAATACACATGCACCTGCCAGTGCAGCGGAGCGACACCTCAGGTGCGCTCACGGGAGCCGGATGGCTACAGGCAGACCGAGAAGGGGACGATCGCTCGATGACGAAACCCGTCTTACCAGCGATCGTTGTTCCGCCCACCGTAGCCGTTGTCGTGAGCACCGTACCGGCCACCACCGCCTCCACCACCGCGGCCACGTCCACCACCGCCGTAGCGACCTAGCAGAGTCGCGTTCGTCAGCTGCTAAGCACAGCAAGATAAAGTAGGGGACACTTACTCCTGCCGCCACCGCCACCACCGAACATGGACATCTCTTCCAGTTGCGGGGGGACGATCGCTTTCGCTTCCCGCAGGATGCCGATGAGCTCACGAGCCTGTTTCGCGTTGTCGGTGGTGAAATATGTGTATGAGGTGCCCGTCATGCCGGCACGCTAGACATATCACAGTCAGCATGATGATCGCATCGACGACTCAAGCGACATACTCCTGTACGCCCAATCCGGTGAATGTAGTCCTCGCAATTGTTCGGGAAGTCATAGTTCTGAAACACAAACAGTCAGATCTGAAAAGGAAACGGCTAGATGACATATCAGGACTCACTATCACGTATCGGACGTCCTTCACGTCTGTGCGTGCAACGACAAGCAGCCCAGTGATGATGAGAGAGACCGGCAAGGAAGCACGCACGATCACAGATCGAGTTTGCAGTCCAAGATGATGGCACCAAGAAATCAACCAACGAGGAACGAAGGTTGCGATCGCACATAGAGATAAAAGGGGGGCAAGGGCACTGTCAATAACACAACAACCACGAATAACGCAAGCGCTCCGACGGCATCGCAACGACTGCACGACTGCATGAGGGAGCTGTGAATGATCAGAAAATAGTCCGTTGTCTCGGTGCGCACGTCAAACCTATGTTGTTTCGCCGACGAACCGAGGACCTGTACGAACATCTCGACCATTGCCGTCGTCATTGGTCGACGACAGCACTCACACCTATGCGATCGCTCGTCGTGCCGCAGTGACACACGGCCGCAGCACTTGCTCAAAATTGGGAACATACCAAGTCCACGTGACGCCACGTCCGTGGCAATCAAGATGGGCGACCGCCCTGCCTTGAACTCTCCCAGCACCCAATCACGCTCACGCCTAGAACGAGGGGTCAACTTGACTCTTTCGATGATGAGCGAGTACTTACTGCTCCTTGTCTCCGTGGATGGCCAACGCTGGCCACCCATCTTGACGGAGGTACTTGGTGATGTCATCTGCAACACGCTTCGTGCCAACGAAGATGAGGACCTTCGCGTTCTCTTGACTGATCTGCTCGAGGTGCTTGGCAAGCTTCGTCCTCTTCTCAAAGTCACTCACAACCTCGACGATCTGTTGGATGTTGTGGTTCGCGGTGAGCTCCATCGAGCCGATGTTGACCTGAATGAAGTCCTTCAAAAAGTCCTGAGAAAGAGAAAGATCGTCAACATCGCACTCAATGACAGATCCCATTGACCACGCTTACGTTCGCGAGTTTCTGGACATCCTTGGGCCAGGTCGCCGAGAACATCAACGTTTGCCTGTCTGGGCGAATTTGGCTAACGATCTTGCGGATCTGCGG
The DNA here is from genome assembly GCA_022606115.1 of Daedaleopsis nitida. Taxonomy (NCBI): domain Eukaryota; kingdom Fungi; phylum Basidiomycota; class Agaricomycetes; order Polyporales; family Polyporaceae; genus Daedaleopsis; species Daedaleopsis nitida. The sequence continues at coordinate 2,015,020 of JABYQM010000005.1, read as the reverse complement.
CTCGAAACCCATGTCAAGCATACGGTCGGCCTCATCCATGACCAGGTAGGTGATACGACGGAGGTTGGTTTTGTTCGTCTCAAGCATGTCGATGAGACGGCCGGGTGTGGCGATCACAATCTCGACGCCACGCTGGAGGTCGCGGATTTGAGGGCCCTTAGGCGCACCTCCGTAGATAGCAGTGTTCCGGATGCGAGAGTTCGAGCTGTTGTGATATTTCAGCTTACAGGCGTATGAGATGACATGACTATATGCGTACCCAAACTTGGTGCATTCCTGCTGGATCTGGACTGCGAGTTCACGCGTCGGGGCGAGAATGAGCGCAATGGGACCGTCGCCCGGAGACAAAAGCGGCTGCCTGTGAATCAACATTCGATCAGTTCGGAAGCTTTGACTAAGCGACTGGCAGTGTACGGCGCCAGGAAGTGGGATGGGAAGGTCACTTACGCGTTGATGTGTAGCATGGCAGGCAACGCGAAGGAGATGGTCTTGCCGGAGCCCGTCTGGGCGATAGCGACCACGTCACGACCAGTGAGGGCCATGGGCCAAGCTTGGCACTGGATGGGGGTAGGCGCCGGGAACCCTTGAGCGCGGATGGTGCTCATGATGTACTCGGGAACCCGATTTCGTCGAAAGAAGTAACCGGGCGAGGCACGTTACGACCCTGGACCTTCATCTCCTTGACCTTCCTAAACTCTTCAATTTCGCGGTCTGAGCGTGCAGAGACGCGCTTGTCTTCAACGTAGAAGTTCTTTTCGAAGTGGGCAAGTTTTTGCGAGGCCCAGTCGACGGAGCGGAGACTCCCGCCTAGGTTACTCATGCGGTCGTTGTCGTGGAATCCACCACCACCACCACCACCACCACCCCAGCCGCCACCGCCTGCACCTCCGCCATAGCCACCATGGCTACCGCCGCCGTAACCACCACCGTAACTCTGCGTTGACGATTCAGTTTCAAAAGGACAAAGAGACGGCAAAGAAAGAACCGTACCATGATGAGAAAGGAGAGTAGAGGTGAGAAAGTCTAGTACAGTCTATAGGGGAGCAGAGGACGTCGCAAGGACGGACGGAGAGGGAGAGAAAGGGAGATGGAGGAAGAGGGGAGGAAAAGGGATGAGAGCAAAAAGAACGACGACGGCTGTTCACCTGTACCCTTCAGGCGCCCGTTAGTCATCCGGAAGATTCCCACGATACTGACGTAAGCTCTTAGACGCCCCTGTCCGAGTCAACTCCAAGTCGCTACCAAATGTGTAGGTGACCAAGTATGTAGTACTGCGCGACCTCGGGCCATGCCAACCACGCATCAAGTAAGCACACTCGTATGAAAACGAGCCAAATTGATTAGGTACAAGCATAGGCTCGAACAAGGTGAATATGAAGAGAGTCGCCAAGTATTAGTCGAAGTCCCCGAGGGCTAGTATCACTGGTGCCTAATGAAGTGCGCGCGAGTGATGATGCATGTAACTACTGGAGAGAGGTTTGAAAAGAGTGACGATGGTCAGAAGCCGGAGAGTTTGTACCAGGGTAGAGGGTGGATTGCATTGAATTCGCACACCGATTTGTTCGTGCAGATGCAACGCGGCCAGCGCCGTGGTTGTGGATCCCGGCGGCCCGTGTAAGTACTACTTACTACTTAGTAGTTTTCCGGTCTCGTACTGTAAGGTAAGGAGTACTCAGTAGAATAGCGGTATCTGTGGTCGAGGGTCAACATCTAACTGGACAAACCGCAAGTGAGCAGCAGCGATAACAACGACAGGAACAGCAGAAGCGCGAAAACAACAAGCAGACCAACGGTGTCAGCTACTGGGTGAAAGCACAGTAGTGCGCATACCGCGCATTGGATGGGCCACGGAAGGAAGCGTGGTCCAAGACGAGACGAGCCATGGCCCTACTAGGGGTTCGGGACGCGGGACGCTACATGACCACGCACTGATCCCTTCGTCTCTTCCTGGTCCGCGGCTGCCCGTCCGGATACCGTGTCCGCATCCGGACCAAAAGGTGATTGAACACTTCGTTGACGTGCCACCCCCTCTTGGCGGACGTCTCGAAGAACGGCAGTCCCCACTGGACGGCGAGCTCTTGCATCTGCTGGCTTGAGACCTCACGCTCGCCAACCTACATGCAGGTCATATATAAACGACACGATCGGCCAAATTTCGGCATGGTATCCGCAACAGTCAGTGTCGGCGTCGAAAGGCACGGGAAACGGACGCACCAGGTCCATCTTCGTGCCGACAACCACCATTGGGATATCCTGCGACGAAGCCATGGTAAGCACCCACGGCATGGCTCACTGACGGGGAACAGGTTTACCTCATTGCCTCCCTTGATCTGAATAATCCGCTGTCGGATAGAGTCCAATTCCTTCAAGCTAGCCTGTTGGCTTAAGCTAAATAGATGACATTGGTCAGGCCATGATGGCGAAAGGGGAAGCTGTCAGTTACCTGAAGACGAGCACGAAGCCGACACCTCTCTGAATGAAAATACAACGATCGTATCAGCCGTGCAGAGTGCGAAGAGCATGAAGGCAGACCTGAATATATGTCTCATTGATTGCTGTGAACTGTTCGACGCCTGCGGTGTCGATAATCTCAAGCTTCGGACAAGGATGAGGTGTCAGATTGGGGATGGATCTGCAGGGTCGGTTGAAGGGATTACGTACTTGACTGCGCTTGCCCTCGTACTCTACGGTGAGCTCATACTCCTCTGATTTACGAAGTCAGGGTGTGATGGTAAAATATGCGGTGGAGGGAAGGTACAGACCTTCGATAGTGGGGTCGTAGCGCTCGAGGAAGATATTCTTGCCATACCTCATGACGAGAGCAGACTTGCCAACGCCTCCGGCTTGATGGGAGCATGATGGGGATTGAAGAAAAGCGCGGTTGTGGTGTGGGGTTGTGAACATTGGAGATGAGCACTTGTTGAGATGGGAGAAGGGAGAAGAGAAGGGAGTGGAGCGGGCCGGAGGAGGTCCAGAGGAGAGGATGTAGGACTCACCACCGAAAACAACAGCACTATATCTTTGCAGATGCATCGAGCACGCAGAGGTTGTAGATGCTGCTCTCGTGCGAGAGAGCGGAGATGGGGATAGATTGGGAGACTGTGGAGGTCGGGGAAGGTCGTGGTCGAAGAAGTGGAAGTGGAAGTGGAAGTGGAGAACGGAAGGCAAGTTGAGAGTATATGGTCAGAGGGGATGAAGAGGAGATGAGAGCCAGGGCGAGAGTTTGTGTGTCAGGAGGGTTGTGAGTGTTTGAAAAGCTATCGAATGAACGGTGGACAGGGAAGAGAGAGCCAAAGAGGTACTAGCACGGGGATGGATGGGATATCTCCGCACTTTGGCCACCTGGGTAGCACGAGCCAGGAGAGGGGCAGCTTATGTCGGAGTGACGATTGTCGGATGATAGATGAGAGTCGGAGAGAAGGCACGCACAGGGCATGCGGATGCACGGTGGGAGCTCGAGGCAAGCTAAGCCTGAGGAGGACCGCGTAGCTCGCGATCCGGTGGGGAGAGGGGCCCGTCAGAGGCAAGAGAGAGTCGGGAGAGTCGGGAGAAGGGAAGGAGAGGACGGGGTACGCGGGCTGCGTGATTGATCACTCAAGGAACAGACGGCGAGGACGACGGCGACAACCAATCCTGGTCAGTCTTTCGACGCTTCTTGTCCCCGCTTGGGTTCAGTTGTCTGTCATGGCTGACCAACGGTGCGTAGCTTGAGCGACACCGAGCAAGCAGCAGGCCTAGGATTATATTTCGAGCAAGTTGAAAGCAGGAAGGCAGCCACAGGCAGCCACCCGCAAGAGCCCCTCGGGAGCCTGTCGACGATCGGAAGCCGTCTATGGAACGTGGCGTAGACGCCCATAGCCCGTCGTCGCCGTTCCTGACGCTGAGCTCGCTGCTCTCTGTCTCTGTCTCTGTCTCTGTCTGCGACGATGGTCCGTCCGCGTGTCTTCTTCGACTTCACCGTCGACAACACCCCCGCTGGCAGGTCCGAACGCTCTGCCCTTCACTTACTATCCCTGCTGAACATAACCCACAGAGTGATCTTCGAACTCTACAATGACTCTGCACCAAAGACCGCCGAAAAGTCCGTCTCTGCCCACCCTCCTCTCTCACTCCCTCATTCTCAACGTTCCATCTCCCAGCTTCCGTGCTCTATGCACAGGTGAAAAGGGCCTCTCTCTCACTTCAGAATGCCCCCTCTACTACAAGAACTCCATCATCCACCGTTCAATCAATGGCTTCATGATTCAGGGTGGAGGTAAGCTCTCAGCCTGCCTCCCAGTTCCCCCTCCCAGTACTCTCAATCACTCATCTCTTCTCCAGACTTCACGAAGCGCAATGGAACCGGCGGCGAATCCATCTACGGTGCTCCTTTCCCCGATGAAGACCTCTCCCGACCCCTTGATTCTGAAGGGTAAGTCCTCTTCGTCCCCGTCCCCGTCCCTCTGCCCTTACTCCCCAGCCTCCTTTGTATGGCAAACAAGGGTCCCAACACCAACAATTCACAGTTCTTCGTCACTCTCCGCGACTGTCCTCACCTAAACGGTCCGTCCCTTTCGACCGATTCCTTGCCGCATACACTCACATCATCTTCTAGGGAAGCACGTCGTCTTTGGACGCGTCATTCGAGGTTACGATGTCATCCAAAAGATCTCACAAGTTCCCACAGACGAGAAAGATCGTCCCAGAACCCCCGTAGTGATCGCCAACTCGGGTGAACTCATGCTCCGCAGTCAAGCCCAAGCCCCCAAGGCAAATCGTCCGTCACGCTCTGATTCTTTCTTCTCCCGGTATCTGACTTCCCTGTACAGCCGAACCAGCCAGTGCGAGCGACTCTGACTCGCAGGACGAGCGCCGTCGCTTCAACAAGCGACGACACCCATCGCGTTCCCGTTCATCCTCCCCGGCACGGGCCACCCCACGATCCCCATCCCGGTCGCGCTCTCGCACCCCGGACTCCGACCGCGAACGCGAGCGGAAACGCCACAAGTCGCTCAAGAAAAAAGAAAAGAAACACAAGTCCAAGTCCAAGAAGCCCAAGAAAGCCCGCGAGGGCTCTCGATCCCCGGCCCGCTCGCAACCCAGTGGCGGCGACAAGGACCCGGAACCGGTCAGCGAAACAGAGTCTCAGTACGACGCCCGTCTAGAGCGCGAGGAGAACGAGCGGATCGAGGCCGCCCGGAAGCGCGAGCTCGAACGCGTCGCCCGGAGGCTGAAGGAGGAGGAGGAGAGGCGTGCCCGCGATAGCGGCGGCGTACGCTTCAAGGGCCGCGGCAGGATGAAGTACCTCGATCCAGAGCTGCAGCAGAGAAGGGACTGAAACGCACCAAGTCCCTTGCTGCCCTTGCCAATACATTGCGCCGCTCGATTCCTCTCATCTTCTTGTTCTTGTGTGAGCTCCCTCCTCTGCTGAGAGACCGATGTAGGCCTTTCTTTCCTTCTGCACCTCGTTCTACGATCGACTTCTGTAGCGCACGCCATACGTTTGCATGGCACGCCAACGCTGGCACAGATCGTCTCACGGCCCGGCCAGGTGCGTAGTCGCTTCGTTCGTTCCCACCTGACCTCAACCTGGAAGTTATCGGACTCAATCCTCCAAAGTTGTCTTCAACTTAGAGCACTGGCCTGCATGCTCTGGTCTACTGCTGCCTGAGTGTCAGCACAAGTCCGATGCATCGAAACGGGTCAATATACCACCGTGGCTCTTGCCCTTCCATACCGTCTCATGGCGAGAAGAATATGGGCGACGTCGGCCTGCGACTTGTGCCGTCACACAAACGGTTCCCGGAAGCTGCGCCAACGTCAGGTGGAATGGGTAGCACTCATCCGCCGCTGCCACTGTTCAGTAAGCATCTCCCACTGTCACCGTCTAAATAAACATCGGAGCTTGGACGAACTCATCTCCAGCCATCTTCCTTGCAGGTATGCCGTCTTGTGTACGTAACCACTCGTCGTGAAGCTCTTGCCTCTTTGCTCGCCGCCGCTCCTGGCGAAACGCTTTCCATTTCGTGCCGAGGATCTACTGAGGAAGCGTAGGACACCGGACGGTGGTCCTGAACAGAACTGTGCGCTCCCGGGGATTACCAAGTTCCCACTGTGAGTTCCAGAACGTGCCACGACAATGCACGCGATGCACCCTTATTCTGCCGCACCTGCCGGTCAGCAGCCGCCTCCAGCCCTGTATTTCCCGGATGTACACCGAAAGGCGCCTCTCCTCCGCTCTTCCATGCCCAATCAGCCTATCATCGACAAAATTTTGCCACGACGCACTCCACCTCTCCGCCCCTCCCAACGTCCATCGCGCAAGTTCACCCGTGCCATGACAAGCCCGGCGAATATGTACAGACATCTCCACGGTACATTGCTTTTCCATTCTATTTTCTTCTGTCCCCGGCCCCACCCACGGCTTCGTCCTTCTCAGGCTCCTCATTCTTTAGACTCGACCTGCTTTACCGGTTCCGCACGCGTGCCCCGCCCGCTCACATAACTGCGCCCTGCCCGAAAGACGGAAACCCTCGAGGCACAGAAAGACAGAACAAAGGTTGTATGACAACGCCCCGATTCGCTTCCCCACGCGCCCGTTCGGCTCCTCCTCCTCCCCCTCTGCGCCGCTACGTCCGTCCGCTTGCCTTCCCCTCGGCGAGCTCTTAAAACGGGGACCCGCAGCCGCATCGCTCCCTCGTGCCTCCTCCTCTCGAGCTCCCTCGCCACGAGTCGCACCCGCCCATCGCGCACATCAAGCCACAGCCACAGCCACGATGGAGAACCTTGCGGTGCCTGTCATGGGTGGTCTCTTGATTGAGGTTTTCATCGCGTGCATGTACGTCACTTTCTCTCCAATGTCCTTCGCTGGCATGCGCAGAACGTCGTCACTGATGTGCCGCAGCTTGTATGGGATCACGACGCTCCAGACGTTCATCTACTACCAGAAATACCCTGGCGACCGGACAATCTTGAAGGCGTTGGTCGGCACTGTGTGGTAAGTCGGACGCGCACCGCAGCCCGACGTTCGTCTAACGCTATCGTGCGCGTGCAGGGTGCTCGAGACGACCCACACTGCTTTCTGCATGCAGTTCATATACGACTACGTGATCCAAGAATTCGGCAACTACCTCAATTTCGTCGTCATCAATTGGTATGGTTCACCGTCGTCACTTCACAATCCTGGGCTGAGATCGTCGTTGAAGGGGTATTGGTATCACCGTTTTGTGCAGTGTGAGTAGTGTGCCTTGAGTCCCTGCAGATGCGGAAGTTGACAGCATCGCTACAGGCGAGTATCGCTTTATGCGTGCAGGGGTGAGTGGTCGAGCCTTTCCATGCCGGCTCTCTTCCCGTTCAACAACGACATGTCAGCTACTACACGTGGCGAGTCTGGATCGGTACGTTGCATCCTATCTTTACGCCTTCGGATCACACCAACTTCACCATCTCTAGTGAGTGGCAACTCGATAGTCTGGACGGGTATCATTGTGAGTCTGCCGACATTCAGATCCTTCGCAGCATAGCTAATGATATCACTCCAGGGCGTTTTCGCACTCGCACGAGTAGGTCAGTAACAGCCGAAATGAATGTCTCTCGATGAGTTCTCATGCGCAACCTTCTTGATGACTTCTGTCCCTGGTCCGCAGGATTCGGGATCGGTACGTTCCAAGGCACTCCTCCATACATTTCCAAACATTCACACATCATCGTTCGGCACTGCACAGCGTCATGTATCCTCTGCTACCTCTACCCCGACTGGCCCGTTCTGCGCGATCGAACGGATTCCCTGGTGTGTATCCTCCCGCCGACCACTTCCCGTTCCGATGCCCAGACCTATTGCTTTTCCAGGTCACGGTTAGCGGCGGTCTGGGTTCGGCCGCTCTTGTGGACATCCTAGTAGCCCTCACTTTGACGATCTATCTCAAGCGTCGCCGGTCTCATGACGCATGGCCAAAGTATGCCTCTTCTCGCGCACTCGACTCGTCTCGACAGGTACTGACAATCGTCCATTTGTCAGGGAGTCAAACAGCATGGTCAACCGCATCTTGCTCTACGCTGTCAACACCGGTGCGATCACCTGGTGCGTTTGATGCCCGCAAATCATGTCCCATACGGACCTTCTTGACTTCGCTCTTCTAGCTCGGCGTCAATCCTCTGCGTGATTCTCGTTCGTTTCCCCATACCTCCGCCGACCGTTTCGTTCCTGACCCACGAACGCGTTCATTCTTAGTTCGCGGTGCAGAAGAACAGCCTCACCTTCCTCGGGCTCGTCGAGATCCAGGCCAAGCGTACGTCGCTCTCGCCCTCCCCGCACGCTCGCAGGAGATCGGCCGTACTCACGCGCGCCTTCTGAGCAGTCTACTCGAACTCGTTCCTGGGCTCTCTGAACGCACGCTCGCACATCCGCAACAAGAGCGTCCGCACTTTCTCTTCTTCAGGGAGCGGCATGCCCCGCGCACCGGCAGTAGTGAGTGATGGATGTTGGTTCCAACCCCTCTTCTGTGACGCCGGATGAATCGATGCTTACATCGGCCTTCTCTCCAGCTCGAGGTTTACCAGCACACGGTCGTAGAGGATGACAGCTCGCCCCGAACCCCCGACAGTGTGAGTTATGAATGCCACGAAAAGTATGCGTATTCTGACCATTTCTTCCTTCGTGTAGACCAACTTCGACCTGAAGAGTCTTCCTTCACCAAGAAGCATAGAGTTCGTCGTATGATTAGATGTAATGTTCATTGGCTGGACCACTGTGACTGCGGCGCCGTAGGCGTCCTCGTTTGCGGCTAACATTACATCGCCGTTACCCTCTCCTTCAGCATCGAGGATGATACCCACTACAGATGACGGGCTACTAGGTAATACTGATACGCCGCAATGGGAACATGTATCAACGGACGTGGCATGGCTATCTGGGACTATGATGAATCTGTATCTATCTACTGTTATACTTGTTCGTCGTGTGACAAGTTTTGACATCCCTAGCTTTATGACTGACCTTGTACAATTCATAGCACTCGGGTATTGCTTTATCACAAATTGATTAAAATCAATCGCACAACTTCAACTTGACGAGTTGCAGAATGTCAAGGGACACTGATAGACCACGATAGATGGTACAACTTACAAGATGCCATGAAGAATACATTGACTGCTTAAAACGCCTCCATCTCTCACTGCTGTCCTGCCGCTGCCGCTGCCGCCCTCGCCGCCTCGTCGGCTTTTTCCACCGCCCTAGTCGCAGCCAAAACGGCCTTGAGACCAGACGCGGTGATATCATGGTCGATCGCGACCCCCCACGTCGTCCACTTCGGGTTCCCGCCCGGGCTTTCGTATGCGATCTCGACATACGACGCCGCCTTGACCTCCGAGCCCTCGCCGATCGAGTGCTCGACGTACTCGCGAATCGATACCTTCCCATCCAGGCCGCGGTTGACCGCCTCGACCGCGGCAGACAGGGGGCCGTTGCCCTCGCCCTCGAGCGCGACGTCCTTGCCGTTGAGGATGAAGTTCCCAGAGAGCTTCGCGCGGCCGCTCGCATCGAGATGCTCGAGCTTGAAGTTTTTCACCGCAAAGCGGGCCTCCGCCTCCTCGTAGTATCCGTACGTCTCTCGGAAGAGGATGACCAGGGCGTCGTACGAGATCTCGCCTCCGGAGCCACGCGCGGCGCGCTGGACGACCTCGAAGAACGATGCCTGCAGACGGCGTGGGAGCTCGAGCTTCAACGAGTAGAGGATTGCGGTAGCAATGTCGGCTTGGCCAGACAGTGAGCTGAATCCAACACTCAGCTTGAGCTCCGGCAAGGTGCGGTCACCAATGGCGTTGTTTGCAGCGCTGAGGACGGCACGCAGTCCAGAGGCGGCGATATCGGCGTCAAGACCCACGCCCCACCACGACTCGGCGGAGCGGCGAGTGTCCTTGATATCTTCGCTCTGGGGCACGAGCTCGACGAACGACGCAGCTTGCGCATTTTGATGCTTGTCGATAGTGTGTTCAGTGTACTCGCGCAGGGTGAGGTTGATGTCCAGGTGAGTGCGGAGAGCGTCGAGGAAAGCGGACAGTGGGCCATTGCCGTCGCCGCGAATGACCCGCAAGGAGCCATCGACAGAGATAGTACCGTCAAATTGCCTTCGCTCGTCGACCGCCTCACCGTTGGCGGCAGGTTCACTGGAGATCTTGAACGACTTGAGGACCAGACGGCCTTCGTATGCGGAACCACCGAAGTGGTAAGTTTTGCGGAAGGCAGTGGTGATGTCTTCTACAGTCATCTCGCGTGCTTCGCGATCAGCGATATCCTGCACGACCTGGTAGAACGATATTTGCATCTTGCGCGGCATATCGAGGCCGAGATGCTGTTGCACGAGATAGGCAATACCGCCCTTCCCTGACTGTGCATTGACACGGATGACGGCCTCGTACGTGCAGCCAAGGTCTGCGGGGTCGATGGGCAAGTAAGGCATGTCCCAGTACTTCGGCTGGCCTTCGCGCTCTGCCTGCTCGTGACGAACGCGCTGGGCTTCGAAGCCCTTCTTGATTGCGTCCTGGTGGGATCCTGAGAACGCGGTAAAGACGAGCTCGCCTGCATATGGATGCCGAGGGTGGACAGGAAGATCGTTGCATGCAGTCACGACGTCGATTACTGCTTGAATGTCGCTGAAGTCGACTTTTGGGTGGACACCCTGCGTATACAGGTTGAGGGCAAGATTGACGAGGTCAACATTGCCTGTGCGCTCTCCGTTGCCAAACAAGCAACCCTCCACGCGGTCGGCACCAGCAAGAATCCCGAGCTCGGCAGCAGCGATGCCAGTGCCTGAGGAAAGGAATCAGACGAAGTCGCATGGCGCTGAACGACCAGGCCTTCATGCGTACCGCGATCGTTGTGAGGATGCAGACTAATGATGATCTTCTCCCGTTCCGAGATGTTCTGACAGAAGTGCTCGATCTGCAGACAGAGTCAGCGAATGACCCGTAGACAGACTCTTTGACAGATTGCTGACCAAGTCCGCATAGTGGTTTGGAGGACCAATCTCGACGGTAGCTGGGAGATTGAAGATGATACGCTCGTCGCCGAGCCCTGCCTTTCCCCATGCGGCCTTGACGGCTTCGCAGACTTGTATGGCGAACTCGGGCTCGGTCTGAGAGAAAGTCTCGGGACTGTACTCGTATCGGAAGACGGTACCGTGCTTGGCGGTGCACTGATCGGTAAGCTTCCTGACGATCTCGGCGTGCTTGACGGCAAGCTTGAGGGTCTCTTCTTGCGAGTTGCGGAAGACTACGGTGCGGAAGAGGCAACTTGTAGCGTTGTACATGTGAATAATGGCGCGTTTGCAGCCGGCGACCGCATCGACGGTGCGCTTGATGAGGTCTTCTCGCGCAGGAGTGAGGACCTAGACTCATTACCTGGTGAGTCCATGTCGGAGGAGAGAGGGATTATCCCGAGCAGGGCGGAAGTCTGGGGAACGCGGACCGAAGAGGAAGGACTTACCTGAATCCATACGTCGTCTGGGATTCTCTTCTCCTCAATCAGCATCCGCACAAATTTGAAGTCGGTGTCGCTTGCAGCAGGGTAGGCGACCTCGATCTCCTTGAAGCCACACTTCAGGAGGGTCTCGAAGAAGACCATCTTCTGGGCGATGGTCATTGGGTTGGCGAGGGCCTGGTTTCCATCGCGGAGGTCTGTGGAGAGCCAGATGGGGGGTGCGCGATTGACCTTGGATGGCCATTGGCGGTCTGGGAGCTGGAGGGGAGTGTACGGCTGGTACTTGATGGACGGATCTGCACTGTGGGAGCCGCACGTCGGTCAATATAGTCTTTGATCGCTGCGGGGAACGACACTGACAGCATCGGCATCCTGGGCTAAAAAAAGGGGGAAAGACCGTGTACTGGTCAACGAGCACTGCTGGGCATGAAAGGAGGAGGAGAAGGAGGACTTGAGCCCGAGTCAGGATGAGCTCTGATTTTGACAATTTCTGTTGCGCGAGTCACATTCCAGATCCCATCTTTGAGCTCTACCACCACCATCTCGCTAACCAGCTGCTGGCCCATGGAAATCTCAGTCCGTCTGCTCATCATACCAAGCCTACGTCGTCCACTGACAAATGTCTAGGTAGAGCTCAAATGCGCTCAATCGCTCCATGCAGGGCCTCTGGTCCACGCACAGGCGTGCAAAAGTCAATCTCAATTCTCCCATAGCCACCACCTCTGCGTCTGCGACCACACCCACCGCGGAGGACATCACCAACGATGTCACCCCCTTAGACGGTCCTCAGTTTATCACAGACACCCCTGCGGCAGAGTTAGACCCTCCACCTTCTACTTCCGAGCCTAAGCCTCTCAGCACGAAACGCAAACTTCGTTCGGCTCGAGAAGATGGCACAAAACGCGCGAAACTTTCAACCTCTACTGCCAAGGACTACTCTCCCCCTTCCACCCGCCTGTCCGACCTCGGAGGGGTAGACGTTTGCATAGAGAAAATGCTCGAGCTCGTAGCCATGCCTCTATGCCATCCCGAGATCTATCTTCACACTGGTGTCCAGCCCCCAAGAGGAGTCCTCCTACATGGTCCGCCAGGGTGCGGTAAAACAATGCTCGCGCATGCCATCGCAGGGGTGAGTCTGCCAAACTTAAATCATTCCCTCTTCCTCAATCTCCCCGAAGGAGCTTGGCGTTCCCTTCATCAACATCTCCGCCCCCTCAGTAGTCTCCGGTATGTCTGGCGAGTCTGAAAAGACCCTCCGCGACACCTTTGAGGAAGCAAGACGCGTCGCGCCTTGCCTGCTCTTCATAGACGAGATCGACGCCATTACCCCAAAACGTGAAAGCGCCCAGAGGGAAATGGAGAGGCGGATAGTTGCCCAATTCTTGACATGCATGGATGGTGAGCAATTATCCTCTCCGTCAATCGAGAAATCCCTAAGCCTGGGTAGACATGGCATGGGAGAAGAACGACAACAAACCCGTGATCATCATCGGCGCAACCAACCGACCCGACTCTCTCGATGCCGCACTTCGGCGAGCAGGACGATTCGACCATGAGATCAGCATGGGTGTGCCAGACGAAGACGCCAGAGCGCAGTAAGTTCTGCTGTCTATCACAACTGCACACACCGACTCATTCACTCTAGAATTCTACGCGTCCAGTCAGCTAAACTACGACTCGAGGGAGACTTTGACTATGTCGCCCTAGCCAAAGCGACCCCAGGTTACGTCGGGGCAGATCTGGCCGCCCTGACAGGTGCTGCTGGTATCATCGCCGTCAAGCGCATCTTCACACAGATCTCCGAGGGCACCCTCGTGTTGCCTGCAAATATCGCGCCTCCAGAGCAACTTGCAGACGGAGATACCGTCATGGCTGTAGACCCTCCCTCCGAGGCACAAGCGGTTGTTGTTCAGACGAACGGCGCGAACCCTGTTCCTTTCGCCTCGTTTGACGTCTCGAAACGCACGACAGGCAGCTCGATCATCCACTTCCTCCGAGCCCATCCAGACCCGCTCACCGACGGCCAGCTTGCTCCGCTCTGCATCAGGTACTCCGACTTCATGCTCGCCCTCGAACACGTCCAGCCGTCGTCGAAGCGCGAGGGCTTCGCCACTGTTCCTGACGTTACCTGGGCTGACATCGGCGCGCTGCACGCGACCAGGGAGGAGCTCCACATGGCCATCGTGCAGCCCATCAGGCGGCCCGAGCTCTTCAGTGCCGTGGGCATCGTCGCGGCGTGCGGTGTCCTGCTATGGGGTCCTCCGGGATGCGGCAAGACGCTCCTCGCGAAGGCGGTGGCCAACGAGTCGCGTGCCAACTTTATCAGCGTAAAAGGTCCTGAACTCCTGAACAAGGTCCGTCATCTGCTCGCCTTCTCACAAATAGGGTACTCAAAAGCGTATGCAGTATGTCGGCGAGAGCGAGCGTGCCGTGCGACAGGTCTTCTCCAGAGCGCGGGCGTCCTCCCCTTGTGTCATCTTCTTCGACGAGCTGGACGCCCTCGTGCCCCGCCGAGACGACAACATGGTAAGGTCTACCGCTCCATCTCCGAATTTCGACGCCCACGCTCACTCCATCACACCCAGTCCGAATCATCCGCACGCGTCGTCAACACGCTCCTCACCGAACTTGACGGTCTCGACGCCCGCAAAAGCGTCTACGTGATCGCCGCCACGAACCGCCCGGACATGATTGACCCAGCGATGTGCCGTCCAGGGCGACTCGACAAGCTCCTCTACGTTGACCTCCCCACCGCCGTCGAGCGCGCGGAGATCATCCGTAAAATGACCCGCAAGGTCCCGCTCGGACCTGCTGGCGCGGACGGCACTTCGACAGTACAGCGCACCGTCGAAGGCCTGGTGCGGGAGCGTTGTGAGGGATATAGCGGGGCGGACCTGGCAGCGCTCGTGCGCGAGGCAGGCGTCATGGCCTTGAAACGTACGCTGGGAGCGTTGGACGCGATGGACGCGGGCGAGCTTCCCGGGAAACAGGAGGAGCGTGTTACCGTATCCGAGGACGATTTTGTGCAGGCTCTGGACAAGGTACAGCCTAGTGTGTCCGTGGCACAGAGACGCAAGTACGAGGCGTTACGCTCCAAGTTTGCTGGGCTGCCCGTGCGTGCAGGCAAAGAGGAAGACGGGAAACGCGTAGAAGACAAAGTAGCCTAGACTAGCATCGTATTAATCATCGAGCATGTGATCCTGATGTGCTCAAATTGACTGCCAGCTGCGCCCGACATACATACAATCCTTTATAGACCAGACACATCTGCGTGAAGGTAGTTGTTTGATCAAGTCACCACGCGAGGCTCGAGCGGGTAACCCAGAGTATGAAGGCGCCTATGTACCACTTTCATTCATAGCGCTTGTGACTGGGCTTTCTGACCCGTACTCCCACCTACGTCCGACCACGATGTCCATCTTTACCAGCCTTCCTAGCACCTCTCGTGCTGCACTATCTTCCCCCAGAACTCCTCCACTCCTCTCAGCACTCGTCACAGCATCTCAAACCCGCTCCGTGTCCACCTCGCCCTACGGCCGGACGCACGTCTGGAAGCGGCGGACGAAGCAGCTCCCGAACCCGATGGTGCCCGTCTTCCCGCAGCGGCTCGTGCGCGTGGACGGCTCAACGGTCGTGCACCAGACGACGTCGCCGCGGTCGATTATCAAGCTCACACGGGACACGACGAACAACCCGCTCTGGAACGCGGCGCGCTTCGTCGGCATGGACGAGGAGGAGGACGAGGTGACGGGCCGCATGGGCCGCTTCAGCAGGCGGTTTGCGGACCTCGGCGGGCAAGCGGACGCGGGAGAGAAGGGCGAGGGCGGGACCGGGATGGAGTGGATGAGCGAGGCGAGCGGGAGCGAAGCACCGACGCCCCCCAAGGAGGGCAAGCCGAAGGGCAAGGCCAAGTGAGCGACGCGGGTGGCCGTGTCCCGCGGTGCAAAAGAGTACGCTCGTGGTGCGTGAGGTTGCTGTCGGGCGGAGACGTGTCACTGACCGCGGGTGCCAACGTCGACATAGATCTCCCACTAATACCCATGTCCGTGGCCGGGCGTGCGCTGCCAGGCGAGCGGCGCTGTAGATCTCGAATCTCGTCTTGGGCGACCGCTGCACATGTCATGCTCACCCCTCGTATCTGCGTGCCGTCGTGGTTGACTTTCGCTATCACGCTGAATATGCTGGACATGTGCTGTCTTCGCGTAGCTGCGAGCCGGAAATTTCATTGGGTGGTTCTTTCTACTCGTTTGCTCCCTCAGCATCCGCTTTCTTTTCCTCCTCCCGGTCCCTCTTACCAATAAGAACTCGAGCGCATTGCCAGCGGAAGGTGGTTGGTGGCATCCCGGCGAAGGTTGGAGACGGCGGGCCGACCCATGTCTGCTCCATGTCGACCGGGGTGCGTTCCACGCGTTATTCATGCGGGGCAGAACGGAGGGTGCTTCCGGGGATGACGAGAGGGGCCCTTGAGGAGGAGGAGGAGGGTAGATTCAGCCGCAGCAGGCGCGTGAGACACATCAGCCCATGTGTTTTCACACACTGCAGCTACGATGGTGACTAGAATGCACTCCGTCTCAGCCTCTCTTGCTAGCACGAATACTATAGCGCGTGTAGTGTATACAATGCGCCAAGTAGTCGCCTAGCTGAACAAACAGCACGCCGGCTATAGTCCCTTCACAGAAGGGACGACAAGTCGATCTACAGCGGGTCCAAGCCCACTTAGCAATGATACCGGTCAATGTCAGTGTTTAAGCTAACTGTGACTGGTCACTGCCGATGTGTACGCACTGTGTTCAAGAAGCTGTCGTAATGTGTTAAAACTGTACGCCACCGTTGAAAAAGATACAACTGCTGGCTATGGGCTGAGCTCAGCAAGTCGTTGTAACAATGATCTAGTACGAACTTTTTGAAATGTGCGCCCGAAGTCCGGCTGTAATGGATGAAATTTCCTGCATACAGTATATCCGGTATGTGTCCGCTTCTGAGAAGATGCATCGCACAGATGGACGCAGAGGGTTCACAGCAGAAGAGCGCACGGTCCTAGTGTAGAAGACATGTACGTTGTAGACAGATTGTTCATGCTGCGGCATACTAGAGGCACCTCTCTAGGGCTCGTGTAGATGCTTGATGAAACATGAGGCTGTCTACGCTCCCCACTTGTGGTCAAAAATGCGTGCCAGAAATCGCTTCACCGCATGATTTATCTTGGAGCCAGTTCACCGGTGGCTTATAGTGCCGTTTTCGGCATGCGGACTAGGTAGCGGAGGTAGCGGAGGACCAGACAAACTCTGTGGTAAACTGTACAGCAAATCATAACATGGATAGTTGCGGAACATGGTACAGGTCTTACATACATAGTGCAGGTGCCTTCGGACTTGGTCGCTCCGGCAAATGCCGGTCCATTGACTGGCCTCCTATCAGGATGCCTTCGGACAGCGTATACTATTGGCACGGGAGAGGAGTTTGGTCTGCTCTCGCAGCTGGGTGCGTATATTCGAGAAGACTCGGTAGAGTATCGAAACCGCACAGGAGAGGAGTTTGCTCTCGCTGGGTGCGTGTATTTGAGGGGTATGGGACATTGACGCACGGGGCTCTCGCTGGGTGCATATGTGTGTCTACAGCACGGGAGAGGAGTGTACTCTCGCTGGGTGCTCTATGTTCTCAGTCTGAGTAGTGATGTGTGTCGTACTGGACCGAAGCGCCAGCCGAGGGTAGTCCAGGATAATAGGGGTGGTCAAAGATGGGGGTTTCGATGGCGATTCCTGTTGGCATTTTACGACGATTCTGGCACTCAAATCCTGGACGGAATATGCAACCCTGACCACCATGGCTGCACACCAATCGCTTCACGGGGCGATTCCGCATCAAAATATTCCGTAAACGATCTCCGCTGGTCGAAGCGCATCCCCGCGATTCCGTTGGTCGGTACTCCTCCAGAGGAGCACCGACGCTTCGCGACGATTCAGGCCGAATCGTCTTGAATCGCTCGAATCGCGAACTGGCTTCGCTCTCTCGAAGCCACCCACGAATCATCCGTGGAATCTTCATCTTTGACCACCCCTATAAAATGATTCCAGGACGATGGCCAGAACAGAGGAGGGAGCCTTCCATAGGTGACCGAATGCGACCAGCCATTTCACGAGCTCGAAGACGTGTCCGTGTTATGAGACAACTTTACCGTACACGGTGTGCGCGACGTCGAGACTGTTGATCGCGACGTGCTGTCGCCCCCACACAGAAGGACTTCATCCTCACGTCCCTCAAAAACTTCTGTTCCGTCACACTCATGGAGGGCGACGGGGCGAACGATGTTGGGGCGCTCAAGCAGGCGCACACTGGCGTCGAGGATACCGAGTACGGAGGAGGACCTGAAGAAGATTACGGAGCACCAGAAAACATGGATGAGCCGGTCAATATCTAACCACAAGTACACGCATATACGATCCAGATCTAGCATTGACTGAATGTGGATATCAGGCGCCGCCCGCAGTAGAAGAGCGCATGATATAGATGTCTACCATTCCGTCTAGTCGATAGGGACGGTGAGTCAAGAGTACGGAGAACAGGATATTACGAAACAACCAAGCTGTCCCTTCTGCCCACCAATTTCGAATCGAATCAGAAACACCCGTCTTTGCGTCATGACCGCCGGTGACCCCTTCTTGCGCCTTCAGCATCGTCTGCCCAGCGTTGCCAACCCGCTGAACTTTCACACTGCCCGTGCAAGCCGCTCGTCGCGGAGGACCTCCTCAATCTCCAAATCCGGCTGGGGTTCAGCATTGTCCAGCAAAATCGTGCGGCCAGCGACTTCACCAGAGCGAGGGTCTTCGTCCAACATCATGTCTACATCTCACTCGTCGTCTGCGGGAGCGGCGCCGGGGTGAATGGTCGACCCAAGTGACCCGATGGCTCGGTCCACGAAACTGAGAGAGCTTTGCGAGCCCATCCCTGCAACTCAGGGTTGTCTGTGCCGACCTTGACGTTATACTCGTTCGCTTTTTGAAGGTCGAGGATAAAGCGACAGACGAGGATGGCTGTGATGCTATGAGTCACAAAAGCAAGAAAATTAAGGAACAGTATATGGATGGAGTGTGTTGACGTACGGGTCGGTGATTCTGGTGAGTTCACTTGTTTTCCTGCCGGTGCCCTGTATGAATATCTGTTCACAGTGTGAGACATAACGACATAATCGCAGGACCGGACCCTACTCACTGAAGTTGTCGGGAAGATGAGATGTAACAAGTTCAGGACAGATAGTGTGCTATACAGGTATGTAAACACAAAGCCTGGCCGTCAGACCGACTCTCCCGAGGTACTTGCTGGTGTTAGATGGAACACACACAAAATAGAGTATTCCTTGAAGGACCTTCCACAGCATAGTACTACATATGGAGTGAGTAGTAGCACACGTACCAATCCCCAGCACTATGCCTGAGAAGCCGGTGCTGCCATGTTTAACAAAGGGAAGCTTGAGTTTCTTCAAGTTCTTGTGGTCATCAATGGCGCAGACTAGGTGGAGATTTGAAGAATGTCTGCAATGATCAATGGTGTCCTTGCACAGACATGGACTACGCAAAATTGTGTCAGACCTCTGTGTATAAGCGTGGAATTCAAACTTTGAAAGGGGGACTTGCATCTGGAAAGCGACTCAACTAAGCTTGAGTACAGGACTAAGGAGTCCGAGTCGTGGCACCGGGTTAGCACTTACACGGTATCATCTTGCGGGGTAGCGAGAAGATTGATTCCAAATACAAAAATTGGATTGATGTTGGTTTCTCGAAGAGTGCCCAATCGACCTAGTACAACATGCAGTGAGATAACACGCTCGAATAGTGGAGCGACTTGAGATTGCACATACCCAGTTCATACAGACTGGCGCAAGGGAAAGCAGAGTAACGAGCGCGGAGATCACTGGCAGCCAAGTCCTGCACAGAGCATATACTCTTGCTCCCGAGAACACTGTGAGCGGAAGAAGATGGGGTCAGTATATGTGAAAGACGAACGGTATTGCTGTTCACAAACTCACCGGCGAACGGAAGGTAGGCGATGATTATAAAGCTAAAGGTCATCCATCGAGAGACCTGGCACCTTGATATGTATCGAATTGGGAATGGTGATTGAGCGAGAGATTGGGAGGCTTACCCCTACAAAAGGATATCAATTTACTGAGCGGTGACGACGGTGGTTGTAAGGCCTGTACCTCGTTTGAGCTCAATACATTGTCGAGAATGTATACAAGTGCCTGTATCAAGTAACTATACACAATGGATAGAAACAGCGCCGATGGCTACTACGATCGTGGAACTAAATTGCAGCTGTTCAAGAAGTCGACAGTCAAGAAGCCGGACCGAGGCAATATGGTGCTCGTTTGCGGGGATTGGTCTGAGAAGGGTCCGAGGGTGTGTTCGAAGCGATGGGATCAGGGGGCTTGATACTACTTCGAATGGCGGCCAGCCTTCAGTATGTTCATAGCTTCGCAGGCGCGTTTACAAATGGACGGAAGATACGGTTTGATAGCTCGGAAATAGTTTGGGCTTCGTCGCAGCGTTGGAATGAGTCTCCGATGTAGATGATACGTGTTTCTGTGAACTCTGGATTACAGTAGTCAGGAGAGAGCCTACACACCAACAGCTCCTGAATACGTACCTATACTAAGCCCCGGGCATTTGAGAAGTTGGTGGGTACTGGATTAAGCCACAACAGGGTGCATTAGATCTAGACACATCAGCCCCGTAGCCCGAGTCACGCCATGCGCGTCCTCATACCAATATTGGTATTCAAGCTCAAGCTCAAGCCTAGTACTGAGTGTAGGTTCGTCGAAAACCCCTCTCGTTGGCGCGGCGCCGGAGATTCCTGGTACGAGACTAGTACTGAGTGGTAACTTGTAAGTAGCTTGGCAGTAGAGGTCTTGAAACAGACATAGCGAGCGCTCGATGCCGAACTTGGGGAATCCGAAATGGGTGCACGTGTCAAGGCTACTTGCGCCCGACAGGCACTTTATCCATCTGTCTGCACAGCGCAACGATATATTACGGTGGATATCTGCGGCTGCTTGGCCGTCATCCTGACCGGAGGTATTGAAGTATATAGGCCGGATAGCAAGGTTGGTAGATCGAGCTGGGGTAACCGAGGCAAATAAACCTCTTCGATGCGTAGTAAGTCTATGGGTTGTGCATGTGGTCATGCGAGCGGGTCGGGGATGTGTGCGTGCAAGGTCCAGATGGTAATGTTCGACGAACGATCGCCGACTGGTCTCGATCATTGTCCGTCCGATGTCCGAGTGGCTGGAGGTGTGAAGAGCGACGACAGGACAGCGACGACAAGGCAGTATGCGTGTAAAGTGTGCAAGGCGTGATATGAGATGGGTAAACGTGACGAGAGCGAGACATGCAGATGAGGTTGTATTGCGGGGAAATTGTGGTATGAGTGAGATGGTAGAGTTCGAGTCCGACGAGAAATGGAGTAGAAAGCCATCTGGATGTAATACAAGAACCTGCATATGTGATCGATGCCAGAGGCGTC
This sequence comes from Daedaleopsis nitida, assembly GCA_022606115.1. Lineage (NCBI taxonomy): Eukaryota > Fungi > Basidiomycota > Agaricomycetes > Polyporales > Polyporaceae > Daedaleopsis > Daedaleopsis nitida. The sequence goes on along the minus strand of JABYQM010000005.1, from coordinate 1,994,046 downwards.
CTGCGCGTCATGTTCAACAAGATGGCGAAATATCGATATCCAGCGTCCATCCTCCTTCAGGAGCCCCTCCATGCTATCCTTAGTTAGCCGACGCTCTTCCCGACGAGAAAGCAGCAAGGTTGGGTTGGGACGACGCCGCGAGGGCACTCAAGGGGCCGCCATTGGGGCTCAGCTGCGCTTTCCTGATTGGCACTGCTGGAGGCTTCCGCCTAACCTTCAGTGGAGGGGGAGGAGCCGCTCGTCGGCTGGGTGATGCCGGCTTCGACTCTGTACTGAGCGAACTCGTAGAGGACGATGCGGATGACGAGAATGCGGGAAGGGTAGCATGTCGTGGGGAAGGGATACCGTGAGCTGGAGACGTAGGGGAAAGAACACGAATATCAGGGGAGGGATCGCTTGAAGGTTCGTCAACAATAGGAGAACAGGGATCGATGATCGATGCTGTTGCCATCCCTTTGCTGATTGAAAGAGCGGAGAAGGACGACGTGGCAGCCTCGACGTTGAATGAACCAGCACGATGTCTATGCTGGGATGGCACCGCCGCCCCACTGTGAGGATCAGCCGCAGTAGCAACCCGAGGAAGGCTGTTTGTGCTGTCGCCGCTGGCATGACGCATCCTCGAGACAGAATCCTTCCGCGAATGCTCGCCAGAATGTCGATGTGGACGGTGGTGGTCCTGGAGCGCGCTCGATTTGATCGACATGGTGGCAGAATGTGGAGATGGGACAGAGGAGACAGCAACAAGTCCCGGGCTCTCTCCCCGACGGTCTTCACCACCGTTGACCGTGAGTTTGCGAGGGCCGGTGGTGGTGGCAAATTTGCGCAATTTGACACACCATTCGCCACTCATGCAGCGCTCCACTAGACGTTTGGTAGTTGGGTCGACGTGGCGGATAGACTCGTTCTGGATGAGGGATTCGAGAGTCTGCACTATTTGTGGACGTTTGTACGGCATGCTCCGTAGTTGTGTCTTTGTGAGTAATGGATGGAGGACGCGGAGGAATGTGTGCCGCAACTGTAGTCGAGATGAGCAATCGCCATGGACAATCTCCGGCGCGTGATCAACTCACCGATTCATGGTCTTCGTCAATATTACCTATCTCACGCAAGAAGACATCGACCAAAACGCAGAGATCATTAGTGTAAAAGTACTCCGCCAAGTCTTTGCTGGTGAAGAGGAGGTATAGCAACTTGAGGACGAGCAGCTGCATGCACAGATCTTCGGCAGTTCGGTCCGCACGGTTAAGCATGAAGATCATGTTTTCGCCGAAGGTCGGACTTGAGCCGACGCGCGACTTGAGGACTCTCAGTATGCGGTTGTCAGCGTTCCGATCTCGTGAGTCAGCTTGTTGCTGTGCAAAGCTGTTGGAGTGTGGTTGGGGTGTATGTGCCTGCATTGTGGCGAGCATGAACTGTTCATTCAACGCAACCTGCGATACCAAGTCAGCCAACTGTCTGATCTGTACGGAGTGTGAAGACCAACTATGAGCTTGATTACAGAGTAATTGAAGGTTTCGTCTTGGAAGCCGCGTGTCTGCTCAACGAGGTCGAAGAGGTAATCGATAAATGAGTCGTCAAACATGCCTACGAAGATCTTTAGCCATGAAGAGTCGACGTAGGAACGAAGGAGCCTTACGGAGGTCTTGTAGTGACATTTTCTGGAGACGGCAAACTTCGTAGAGGATTTTCACTGAGAGTGACCTGAGCTTAGCCTCTATGGGAATGGCAATTGACCGAGAAGAGCCGATGTTAGATCCGGATGTAGAGCCATAAAAACCATCGTCGATTTCGGGATCTACGTCGAGCCGGACGTGGTCCATGAGCAGAGGAAGAAGAGGCTGCCAGCGTTTCTGATTTCGGAGGAAAGAGGTGTTGCGGCGACCGTAGGCGAGAATAACACTGTAGAGCACCATCTCGTAATGCGGGTCTGTGTTCTGGTGCCAGCGTGACGACGGGCGTAGAGACCTTGAGCGGAAATGAAGAGAGAGGAGAAGGGAAGACTAACTGTTTGAGCATCGTGAACCAATATTTCGCACATGCGCTCAGAGTGGAAGGAAAAGAGGTCGGAGGCGATAATCATGTCGCATGCATGTCGCAGCTGGAGCGGACTTTGAAGAAATTGTTCTGTGAGGTTGCGTTTTGTTGGAGACGCGATGGGAAGAGGGTGAGAGTAAGATGAGGAATTGGAGGAGGCGTCGGAGGTGCAGTGAACGCTCACCATGGTAGGAGCCACAGAAAGAAATATAGCGTCGCAAGGTGCTATCCAGTTTGTCGAGTGTGGCATCCTCCGGCAGGCGTAGCATATCCTCAAGTTCTGTGTATTTGAGGAATATAATTAGGTTTAGAGGGCGGAGGGAAAGGGCGGATGGGGGCGTACCTGACCAGAACTGCTGGGCATTGTCGATGATATAGACGATGCCAAAGATATCCATCGGCAGCGCAGACATCCTCGCGGCCTCTCTCGCTCGCAGCTTGCCCCGTGTGCGAGTTGTGGTCGTCCTTTGTCGACTGGCGCGCTGGGCAGGGAGTGGTGGACGTTGGGTACAGACTAGGCAACCGAAGCGGACTCCGAGCTTCCCAGCAATCACGTGAAATCTCCCCCACCCGTGACTTCTCTGTGACACCGCGTCACACAGCTCTTCGGACTCGCTCGGACCACGGCGAAAGCGAACGTTAACACCGACGACGACCCCCCTCCCCGACGACGACGAGCAGCTCATCCCGCTTGCCATCTCTCTCCTGCCCGTCATGCTCTCTTCCCGCGCCGTTGGTCTTGGTCCCGCTCTCAGGCAGGCGGCCTTCAGGCCCAGGACTGGTGTGTAGCATTCCCACCTCTCGTCCTTGCACCAGGGCTCACCGGCATCTGCAGTCGCACTCCGCAACGTCGCCTTGAGGCGGTGAGCAGCAAGTACTACGCGTCTTGCGCCGACTCTCACATGTCTCTGCTTCAGCACCATCCAAACCGAGTCGCTCCCTCCTACCGCCGCACAACAAATCCTGAACCAGCAACGTCTCCGCCGCCCCTCCAGCCCCCACTTCACCATCTACCAGCCCCAACTGACCTGGCTTGGCTCTATTGCCAACCGTGTCACTGGCGCCGGGCTTAGCGTTCGTGCGTATATCACCTCACCTCCTCTCCCTATCCGTGCTGATATCACACAGTCCTCTACGGCTACGCCCTCGCTTACCTTGTTGCACCCACCACCTTTGACTCTGCCCACGTCATTGAATTTGTCGCCGGTCTCCCCGACGCGGTCAAGTACGCCGGCAAGGCCATCCTTGCCGCTCCCTTCGCATTCCACTCCTGGAACGGTCTCCGTCACTTGAGCTGGGATATGGGCAAATGTGAGTTCAGTGCACCTCGCTCATACTACACCCCTGATAATCCTTGTCGGAAGTCCTCACGCTCAAGGGTGCATACTCGTCCGGCTATGCCGTCCTCGCTGCGACCGCCGCCTCGACTGTTGCACTCGTGTTGATGTGATTTCCCAACCTTTATGTAACATCCCGCGTGGTGCGCATTTGGTGGATCTACAGTTGTTGTCTTCGAGTGCATACCGGCGCAGAACATCACATCTGTTGACATCATTTCCTATATATGCGTCCGCTCCGTGACATCAGACGACGTCGCGCCGTTCGTCGATTCCGGACCATCCAAAGATCGCCTTACAGTCGCCAGCTCAAGCGTAGACCTATTCCCGCCGTAATGTTAGTGATGGGCTGGCAGTCAAGCCAGAGTCGAGCAATTCCCCAGAGTTCGAAAACAAAACGATTATAATACACAAGACCCTTGTTATCCTTCTATAGATCTCCCTATCGTCATCACTCTGTAGTGGTGATGTGAGGGGACAATGAGCAGTGAAGCAATATGTAGCAGGCTCACTCGGACCCAGCTTCATCCACTTGGGCAATTTCCGCTCTCCCTCCTCATTCTTCCCAAACAAACTCCCTCGGGGCTTGCTCCCACCGGCGCCCGAGTTCTTGGCAGCTTTCGAGTCTGCCGGCTCGTTGTCGAAGTCCGGCGGTATTGGGAAGTCCTCGATCGCCGCAAGGATAGGCGTGTCGAGCGGTGCGGGAACGCCCACATCTGCGCCGCACTCAACTTGGTGGACCACAGAATGCGACTTACAGAGTTAGGTCACTCACGGTTGAACTTGTCGTCGTCGAATTTGATCATGAGCACAGACGACGGCGCAAGGTCGAGTTCTGCTAGGGTGAGGTCCCGGACCTTAGGGTCGGACACTTTGTACTCGCGCTTCGGTGGCGACTGGTCTGTCAAGCAGACACGGGCATCGTCAGTTCGTCAGTGACACGCGCAGCATAAGAGCTACTCACAGAGCACGAACTTGACCGGCTTCACGTCCTCCCTCAGCGAGCTCCGCACGAAAGCGTACACAGACCTGATCTTGTCAGTCGATGGGAACGTCTTTTCCAGCAGCGTCATGTCCGCAAACCTGACTCGGATTGTCGTCTGCGCGGCCATTGCGACCGTCGGCCTCCTAGTCAAAAGCAAAAAGTAGAGATGGACGCACCTGTGGCCAACGAGCTCTCCGCTTCTTGTCTTCCGCTTCTCGCATGGCTGTAGTCCGCAACGGGGTGTTCTGTAGTGCATCCCGACGAGCGGTGAGCATCGCCTGCTGGGCACGGACATCGGCAGCGGTCGCGTCAAAGTAGTTATCCGGTAGTTCACCTGCATGGTGACCAGAGAAGTCAGTGACGTGTGGGGATAGCGGGAGGATATGACAGACGTACTGTGGGGTTGCTGGGAGGCGGGCGAACGGTAGTACTTGAACGCGGGCTTCTCTGTCGCAGAGGGAGCGGTTTCTTGCGTGCTCGTCGATGCAGATGGCTCTGTCGCAGCTTGTGCAACGCTTTCAGACATTGTGTGTGTGAGGAGTGATTCGTGAATGAGCAGCCGAAGACTGAGAACAGAGACAAAGGGCAAGGTAAGTACAATGATACGTACGGTCGTACTTACCTGCTACATCTTGATCGGGCATCGGCTGCACCCGGCCTACAGTCTCACCCACGGGCCGGGTGACCCACCCCACCCTGTCCTACACCGCCCACGATGCTGTACCAGCGTACCTCCACCAGCACCTCTGGCGACTCCAAACCCACCGGTGCCGCTCTCCGTCAAAGCTCCCAGAATCCCGCCCAGCCCGTCCCTGGCAGGTACGCTACCCCTCTTCCTCACAGCTACCAGACTCCCGCGCGTCCCCAGTGGGACCGCTCCTGGGGCTGCTGTCCCCGCCTGGTTCCGGGCCTCAAGCAGAAACCGAGGTTTGATGAGCGCCTTCACCTCGTGCTTGATGGTGCAATCTACTCCGCCCTCATCGAAGTGAAGACCGACGAGGCCTTGCTCGCACACATCAAGGAGCTCAATGCCTGCATCGACAGGAAGGGAGTCTTGAACTATGACAAGGCAAATGGCGGTGAACAGATGTGGATCCAGGTATGTTGCCGCCGCGGCTTCATGACACGCAATGATAGACTGCTCTCGGGCTCTCTGCACTGCACAGGTAGCATACACCATGTTGGCGACGTTCTGCAGGCACGCAGTGCTTTTTTCGACATCATATGGTTATATCTGCCGCCTCACAGGCGATGGGACTGTACTCGAGGTGGAAGGACCCTTCCACCTCAGGCAACCGTCAGACGATGGGAGACAGAAACTTGACGGCCAACTCGGAAGGGCGGCACCCGTGCTCAGCTACAGAGACCAATTCATGTATTTCTACCGTGCCTCGCAGGTAAGCAAGGATGGTGTGCTATAGGGCGCAAATACTCACTACCATCTAGCACACTGTGAAGCTTCTGTTAGAACAGACCGCCGCAAAACAGCCACAGGAAACCTCGTTGGCCAGGTAAATAAAGCTCCACGTGTCTCTGTCTCTCCACCTCACAAATGTCATTCCACAGGTAAGTAGCGCTCAACGTGTGAGTGTCTGTCTGCCTCATCGAGTATCAGCAGGATCCCGGTATTGCGCGACCTATCCGTGCCATCCATCATCCCCTGCTGGAGCGGCTTGGCGGATGAGCCATCAAGGTGGCTGGCCTCTGTAGCGTTCAGGAGTTGCCATGCCATAATGGTACACAATGCCCGTGGGGAACCCCCGACCCGGATGGAGCGGACAGCGCCATCCCTGGTGGCCCCTGGCCGCTTCGATTGGCTCATCGCCTTGTTATGTCCACGCACACTCCACATATACCCAATAGCGACGGCTGGGGAGGGATTGACCTCCCATGTGATGCGAGTCAGATTCTGCGGTTTGCTATCTTGTGTACTCAAATCGCAACGCCAACAGCCTGAGGAGGACCAGCGCGGAGTCACCCTCGAGGAGGAGTACAACTTAGTGCGCCAGGTGAAGAAGCGCGACCCGGTTAGGTTTGCTGCACTCCCCATCCCGCAATATCACGGACTCTTCAGCGTGGTCAGTGATGGTGCAGGTCACAGCCCTGGAGAAGAGGAGTTTCAAGGCATGACTGACTTCCTGGCTATGTCCGACAATGGGCACCCCGTCACTGACTTGGATACGAAGCATCTCCTTACGTGAGTCTCCGCATCACTGTCATCTGTACACGCAGCTAACGTCGCATGAGGGGCTAGAGACGAATGCGAGCGTGCGCTTGCTCTCGTCCGCCTGAGCGGCTTCCGTGCCAACGACCACAACAATTTCTGGAACACACTGTATGATGGGAAGTCGCTCACAATCATCGACTTTGTCTAGCGCGAGTGTCGTCGGGAAGTTGGGGGTCTTCTTGTGAAACGTTGCCAGACACTGGGACTATGCTGGGTACACTATCTCTCGCACGCATCGTGTAGTAGTGAAGTGGACATTCAAATCAGACCGACCTTTGTGTATGTGCACAATCACCGCCTGCATTTGAGTTGGTCAGTAGGCGGTCATTGACGTGATTTACACGTGGGACAAGGAGCTCATAGGGCCCCTAGCGACTATGACGCGAGATACTATCACACTTTGACTTCTGAACAGCACTCAGCAGTGACCACCGCCTGTGTCTGACCCGGCGGGCGGGCGGTTATCCAACTTGAAAGTGGTTTGCGCAGAGTTCACAAATATTGATGCTACTTATCCGCCAATGAGCTGTCAGAGTGCTTGCAGGGTCTGAAGTGAGTATCGTGACTGGAGCACCGCCCAGAGATTGCTGCTCAGTGATAGGCGGTGATCTCGCAGGAACTCAGCCTTACAGAAGTGTGGTCACGGTACGGACCATTGATACTTATTTCACGAGCACTGAAACAAAAGGTATCGGCAGACACATATGTCAGCTGGCCCTAACCCACATAGTCGGAATTCTCACTTACATACTCGCAGACCTGAGGCCATCATAACCGTAAAAGTGCGAAAACTCCGCCCGTCAATTTGTCCCTAGACGGGCGGAGGTCTTGCGCTTTGCCACCCGCTATGTTCGTTGCGTGCTTGCGGACACAAGCCAGCAATACTCAGACCCCGACCAGTTCCGATACGTACAGTCACGATGTGACCATTCTTCAGCTTGCCATTGGGTACATCATTGTCCGGTGATACCCCATCGAGTGCCAGTCTAAAGCGTCCTTCCCGCCGGACACGCTATCGCCGGCACCGCCGGCCTCTCGTCCCGCTTAGAGGGCGGTCAACGGTGCCAGCTCTACTGTACCCTAGCTCTACTGCCACTATGAACACAAAAATCCTAGCTGTACCCAGCCTCTGGCCCTCCCAACCCCCAACTTTGATACTCTAAATAGCAGACCTGATTCTGAGCCCGAGTACTGCTGGATTATTTACGTACCGACACCGTTCATAGTTGTCTCACAAGGATACCCTGCCAGGCGGGCCCGTACTAATCGTGTCAGTACCTTTCCGTCACGATGCACATCGTACTCACTGGAGGATTGTCCTAGGTCGGACCGCGTCTCACGAGATGAGCCTCGGGGACATGAAATGTACTTACCCTCTGTTCTTACTCCAAGTGAGCGTGGAGACCTACATCTATACATTCGGCCCAACAGCGATTACATCGAGTGTATGTACTACGTCGAGAAATAAGATCCAAGAGGCAATGCATGACCGTCCATAGCGTACACCAATGAGTACAGTCCCGACCTGAATATGATGTGAACACGCCTCTCATGAAGGGAAACCAAACGAGGTCGCGCCGTTCGTATGCGGAAGTCCGTGCCCGGCATGAGGTTGCTGCTCTACGCGGGAAAAGCTCTGTCCAGTCAACGGATCGATACCGGGGCCCACCGGCGCATGGGCGAAAGAGGACTGGTGAGACTGCGATGACGATGACGACGACGCCGGCACATGCTGGCCATACGAGGACGACGACTCGCCCCAGCCAGAGCTGTTGTACCGACTGCTGCTGCTGTCGTGCATGAATGCAAGCGACTGTGCAGCCTCGTGCATTGCAGGAGAATGATAACCGTTTGGCGTCGTCGACGGCCAACGAGAGCTCGACATACCGGCGCCACGGTCGTCATATCGGGCAACAGAAGGTGAGGGATGGTTCTATAGTACGCAGCGAATGAGCACGGGCAAGGGCGCACGATTGTAACATAGTACACTTACCGGATACGCGGCAGGCGTCCTGCTACCACCCGGATACATGCTCCCAGCCCCGTTATGTCCGTATTGAGGCGAGAAATGCGACGATCCAGCTCGCGGAGCCAATGGGTCTGGAACGGCTCCGTATCCGCCGTTGCTGCTCCAAGAGCCCTGCGGCGTGGTAGGAATCGATCGAGACGAGAGCCCCCGCTGGTCAGGCTGATAATGGTTGAATGACAAGCCGGAGTTAGGATACAATGCACGGGAGTACGAGGCAGCACCAACGTTGTTCGGCAGATGCTGCTGCTGCTGAGAATAGCCTGTCCCGTTCTCCAGCGGAGACCGGTGTGCATAGCGCATATCCGAGCTGTGCGCATACGGATCCATGCCTCCTGGCTTGTGCAACAGAATCGGACCGCTCGACTGTCCCCAGCCATATTGTTGTTGCTGATGCCCAACGTAGCCATGCGCTCCGTGAGCACCCCCGTTGAGTTGTCGCTGGCGGCATCGTGTGCAGTAGAACTGTTGCTTCTCCCAGTCTCGGCGAGGACGACCAGTTCGTTGGTCGTTGTAGTCGTGGCAAGCAATATGTTGCCAACGGTTGCACGAACCACATGACACCATAGCCTTTCCATCGTCCTGCACATGAACGAAGAACATGGTCACGATGGCTCTATGTTTGGAAATGGGATGCGACCCACCACATTGACGCCCCTTCTGCCGCAGACTTCGCAGTCTAGGACCCAGTCAGGTGTGCGAACCCCATTGGGTGTCACAACGCGGCTCGGCTGTATAGAGCTCGACTGGTGAGTCCCATTGATAGACGGCGTAGCGGTGGATCTCGCCGCAGCTGTTTCCTCTCTGTGCGGAGTAGGTCAGATAGCGTACCCACGGATCACGAAACACGCACCTCTCCGCACGCTCGGCTTTCGCTCGCGCCCTGGCCTCACGCTCCTCACGCTCCTTGGCCCGCTGGTCGCGTGCACGCTCACGTTTCTCTCGCTCGGCCTCTTCTTTCATCCGTCGCGCCTCCTGTCTCCTTGCGCGACCGAACTTCTCGTCCTCTTCGGCCTTTCTCTTCGCAGCCATCCGGGCCTCTTCCTTCTCACTCTCCTTCGACGCGATGCGGGAAGACCGCTTCCGGTGTACGATCGCCTCTTCCATCCGTTTCCGCTTCTCCGCCTCCTGTACTCGCACACAAGGAACACATGAGTAGAAAGAAGAATGCCGGACAATGATGACACCTACCCTGAGATCTGCAGTGACGTTCGGGACGATATTTCGGGCGAGCATCTTGTACAATGCTTTCTCCAGGTAGTGTGTGGCCTTCGTGAACGGTTCGGCTACCTGTTCCCACTCGGTAAGGGTGACGGCGATCTAACAATATCCAGTCAGGATCTGTCAATACCTCGTACGAATGGCGCTAGGAACATGACGTACTGCTTCCCACTCGACAAAGTCATCCGGAAGGGGGGCGCAGCCGGTTCCTCCATCTCTTGATCTTCATCCGACTCGGCTTTAGCGTCCCGCTGTGACTTCGACGGCGACGCCTCTACTGCAGGTTTGGCACGTTGGGTACTGCGGGCAGTCCTTACAGACTTTCTGGGGCCGCCCCTTCCACCGCGTGGCCGCTTTGTAACAAGTTCACCCTCGTCAGCGGCTTCGGAATCCTCCTGGTCAGATAGATCCGTCAAGTCGCTGACACTGCCACTCTCGAGACCAGCCTTCTGAAGAAGATCGTCCTGGTCCTCATCCTCTTCGGCATCTTCCCTGCCTCTAACAGCCTCGGCATCTCCCTCTTCCTCTTCCTCTCCTTCCCCGGTCTCCGCTCCCTCTGCTTCTCCCTCTCTACGAACCTCCTCATTCCTCTGCTCCTCATCTTCCACATCCATCCTACCATCAGCGTCATCAACAGCATCTGCCTCAGGCTCATCGGACTGCGCCCTTGCCTTGCCTTTGCTCCGCGTACGAGCCCTTGTCCGCCGTTGCGGCGTGGCTGACTCCTGCAACCACTCCTCCGGAACTTGCTGCCACTCCTGATCGTCGTCGTCTCCCTCGTCGTCCGCTTTAGCAGAGTGCCGTAACCTTGCGCTGACGCGAGTTCCGACAGCACGCTTGGCGGGACTGGCAGGAGTGGCCCGAGACTTGCGTGGACTTGAGTTCGCTCGTGCTCTTGTAGTGGCCAGTGCGGCGGCCTGTCGCTGAAACTCTGCGAGCTCCTTAGCCTGCAGGTCGAGCTTTTTATTTGCTTGAACCTTGGCGGCCCGGGTGCTCTTGCCGGGAGATACGATATCGCTTGCATTGGACTGGGCTGCACGACGCGAGGCACGCGTTGCTCGACCGTTCGCCTGATTGTGGGGCTTGGACCTGGACGCAGATTGAACTCGGGTTCGCTTCGACCGCGTTACCGGTTCATCTTCCTCATCGTCGGAAGAAGGCTCCTCGACTGGAGCACGGGCGGGTTTCTTTGGGGTTACCACAGAGCGTTTTCGCTTGAGATTGCGGTTGCGAGGAGGTTTTGGCGGTACACGTTGTATCCAAAGTCGGTCAGCTAAACGCAAGGAGTCAGTTTCTACAACCAGACGTCGTCACAATCACTTACGACCGATTAACCAGTAGGCATTTGTCTTAGCGTCGTACCCTATAGGCTCAATACGCTACACGACCGCAGGATGGTTAGAAACGGGAGATGAGACCTGTACAAAGCACGTACCCAGTTACCTGCGTCGTCGTCGTCCTTCATGAGCTGACGAACGCGGTATGGATTATGGAACTGCCATTCTGTGAGGAGATGCAGAGAGTCGAGCTTATCAAGCATAGGGAGCTCGAGCCAATCCTTGCTCTCTTGTTCTTCTTCGTCCTCCACTTTGTGTTGGTCGTTCACCTCTGGTATCTTGTCCTCTTCTTTTGGTTCCATCTTGGGTTCGGACGGTGATCCGCTTTGAGAGGGTTCCGTCGCAACCGGGGGACAGGCTTCTCCTCAGGTTCAGTATCCCTGCTCTCCTCCGCGGGTTTGGGCTCTTCCGCAGGTTTGTCCTCTTCGACCGCATCGTCCTCCTCCGCATCCTCATCCTTCTCTGAGGGTACAATAGAAGACTCACGGGAATGGACTTTGGGCTCAGGTCCGATGGGATTCGCAGCAGGGTCACGGCGGAGGTATTGTCGGCGCAAGGCAGTCTGCCAATTGTCGATACTGGGCAGAAGATACGAGGTCAGCGGGTAAGCGCTGGATGAGCTGTGTGACTACTGACGTTAGCTTGCGATCCTGGGAGAGAGTATAGAGTAGGCGATGCATAATACGGGGAAGATATAGGTTGGTACCGCGGGCGAGGTCGTCCTCGACATCCTGGGTAGGAACGAACGCGTCAGAACGTGTCGGAGATGGTTAGAAGCGATGATATGGATATATGACACGTCGAGCGCGGTGAATATAGACGATATACGACACTCACGGACAGGAAGACGTCGGACATAGCGAGGAGGGGGGCGAAGGTATAGAAGAACTGGGAGAAATTGGCCCATTTCCAATGGCGGCGGAGAGTACGGAGGTTGTCGGCCCATTCTGGGTCAGACTGAGCTAGGGCGAGGAGGTCGCGCGGGGAGGGGGGAGGGACGCGGGGGGCGCGGGTGTGGCGGGAGTAGCGGTGCGTCGAGGCATCGGAGGCACAGGCGCGTCCGACCTTTTTAGAGCAGGCCGGAGATCAACCACGAGCGAGGATATGTTGCCAGACGACGGGGCGCTCGAGGAACCGTGAGGTTGCGAGGTGCAGGGCGGCAGCGACGGGCGCGGGGGGAGGCGTCGGGCGCGGGGGCGGGATTGGGACGGCGGTGTTGAGGATGGAACGGAGGACGATGTGGAGGATGTCCGGGTCGCCGAGTGCCACGGCCAAGCTCGCGCTTTGTTTGCGCCGAGCAAATATCAGGCAGTTACGTTACATTCCCACATAGCCCCTTATCCAGCACAAATCAAGTTATATACTTATGTATCGCCACACCTGGACATCAACGTTCTGGTGCCGTGGTTGTTACTGGGATTACGACGGGTTCATCGGCATGGCCAGGTTGAATTCGTTTCTGATATCGAGAGCCTCTTTGAAGTGTCGATGAGTAGCGATGCCCCGCCTCGGTTTGTACTGTGTACAATCTAAGCGTAGTAATTATGTAGTGATACTTATCGCAGACTTCTTTGCATCAACATATGTATGCTTGTGTGTTTGTCTTCGCCTAGTTGCCTCAGCCTCCAAGGGGACCGACCTGAACTAGTAAGTTGGCAAACCCGTCACTGGTGCCAGGGGGTCCGTGGCATACACATTCCCCGTACGAGCACCTACTATAGCTCTCCCACCCCAGATGGACTCGAGAATTCTCGCGACAAGACCTGAACACTACAGTACTATCGATTTATCACTCGTTGTCTACTATGCTGTCCTTTTTGACTCGCTTCTTGACCCGCGCCCGTGCACTCTTGCTCAGCCGACGCACAGACGGACTCTGGTATCTGTAGCCACAGCGAGCGATGAGCACCCTGTCGCCAGCGCAGCCAGCACACTCACGTTGCGTCCTTCGCGGCCAGCTCGGGGAGCTCCTTGCGACAGAGTGTGATCCGCATAAACGCTGTCTTTTTCTGCTGCAAGCTGTGCATGCCGTTTGTGAGCTTCATGTGCTCCCCAGCAGGCGGCGTGTTACATACTGATTCCGGCCCTGCAGCGCGCGCGCCACGGACTCGAGCCGATCCTGCTGCTCGTTCCCCGACTTCTCCAGGTATCCAGCCGCTTCCAGGTCTCCGATTTCGTTGTACTGGTGCAGTCCTGACAGAGAGCCTCCTTCTGCGAGGGTCGGGTCAAGGGTCTTGAGATACTCCCGCTTGATGATCTCCACCACGGAGACCAGCCGTGGGATGGTCGACATGGAATGGTGCAGGTGGCCGCGCTTCCCGTCCTTCTCCACACGGAGTGCGGGATCCGCTGTCGTCCCAGGCTCGTCCGCCTGCCTCTCCACTGCTGGTGCTTTGCCCTTAGCAGGCAAGGTGTGCAGGACTAGCGGCTTATCATCATACTTCTGTGCTGTCGCGTTCGTACTCAGCGTGCTTCTCGACATGTATCGCTAGCGGCCTTCACCCACCTGGAAGTGGTCAAGTGCAAAAGAGACCCAGTTGTTGATTTTGCCATGGTTTGTAATTCTGATATCATGTGCGGTGGATGGTCCCGCTTCCGCATTCATAGCTATAACAAAACGCACGATGTCGTATCCGAGAATCCGTTAGATGTGGTGGAAGTGAGAAGAGAAGGTTGCAAGGCAGTCGCGAGACGCGAAAGTGGCTGAGCCTCGTGAATCACTTATCGGCAAAAATAGCTACAAAACTCTTCCATTATGTACACGTACAGGCCGGGTGCAAGCCAGCGACTCAATAAATGCAACATAACTACTGGTACTCGTATACTCCTCTCGGCTCACAACATCTTGATAGGGAACACCACCTATCACCGGATACACTGGTACAGTCTGAATGGGGGATTTGTGAATGGGAAAGGCTCCTCGTGCGCTTGCAGTTTGTTCCTACAAAGAAGGCACGTCAGAATCACGTCGTACACGGATCAGTAAGGGGAGAAACCGACTCTAGAGGCCCGAGAAGCTTAAGCCCGCGGACGTGGGTGTCTTTACCGTTCATGTGGTTCGCGACGATCATGACCTGAATAACGTACACCTCGAGATATTTGCTGGGAGGCCGATTGAGCACGACGCTAAACGCTTCTGAGGAGTTACTGGGAGTGACTCACCAGCCCTCGCCATCTTCATTCACCTCCATGGACGCGTCGAATGTGATCCAGCCGTCGGGCTTCTCGATAGACAAGATACGGATGTCTTGCATATCTACATGGCCTGTCCCAGCTCGTACCGCGATAGTCGAAGGCGTGTACGAGTCATCAAGGGGGAAGCTGAGATACATTGAGATTTTCTGTAGTGACCTTTTGAATGGCGTGAACAAGGACGGCGTCGATGCATAACGCACCTGGACAGCAACCTTTCGCGGAAACTCCACAGTGATGAAGTGAGGCTGAGGTCCGTCAGAGCTGGGCATCGGGTTTAGATGAGCAGTTGCACAATGAACAACAAGGGAGACGTACTGCCAGAACGTATCGGGGTCCTCGTCCGTCAAGCACTCGGGGCCAAAGCCGAACTTGTACGATGACACAGACCACTTCCCGAGATGGCCAATGTCCGGCCAGGGGAGACGCGGCGGCATTTTGCCTGTGTGTACTGGATGTCGGAAAGCGAGAGAGAGGGTCGGGGAAACGAGTACAAACCAGGGTGCAAGATGGGTGCGCCGTCGCCCGGCGCAACGAGCATGGTGTTGTTCGTCCCTGCGATCGGGAGGCGTCTTCGCGCGATGATTGGTTCGCCAGGGATAGCTCCAGGAACGTTAGCACTTGCGCTGGCCATGGTCTAGCAGCCAGGTGCGACTGGTAAGTTGAGTGACTGGTGACTGTTGGTGTGCGTCCTTCAAACAGTCGACGAGTGAGGGTGTCGTAAGAACAGGGAGCCGGTGGCGTGGTGGTGAGCAGGGAGAGAGGAACGGAGACAAAGCATGGCGGACGGATGGCAGCGTATTTCAAGCCGCGTTCGAGTTCGTCCAGTTCAATGCGCGTCTACGGTCCCGGGCCGGCATCTCCCGGGCCGATCTCTCTACCCGACCACATCTTTCTCCTAGTCCACTTTGTCGGAACCTTCATGGCTACTGCTGGCGTGGAACCCCAACCTGCTCTCCCTCTGGACGATTACCGACGGTATGGTCGGCAAATGATTCTGGATGGCTTCGGGCTGCAAGGTCGATCTGAGGCGGCCCACCAATCCAGGGATTTCAGTTGTTGATTCCAAACGCACAGGACAGCTCAAGCTATCGAAAGCATCCGTAGTCGTTGTCGGCGCGGGTGGACTCGGCTGTCCTGCTCTGCAGTATCTTGCCGCCGCGGGTGTTGGTCAGTCGGTGTCCAAGTCGCATCCCACACTGGTATTCATTACTAGCGCCCTTGCTACAGGAACGATTGGTATCATCGACCACGATGCAGTAGAGATCTCTAACCTACAGCGCCAGGTGCTCCACACCGAGAGCAGAGTGGGCATGGCGAAGGTCCTCTCCGCGGCACAAGCCGTCAGACAGTATGTCTGTTAACCCGCTCCGTGCACTCAACAGTTCAGACCGCATGCTCACATATCTTCAGGATAAACTCGCGAGTGCAGGTGAAGCCGACTGTATCAGCGCTCACGGCATTAAACGCAGCAGAGCTGCTCGCGCCTTACGACCTCATACTTGACTGCACCGACAACCTGCCAACACGGTACCTGCTCTCTGACACTGCGGTCCGTCTCGGGAAGCCCCTTGTGAGCGGCGCAGCGCAGCAGTTCGAAGGGCAGCTCTGCACATACAACCTTCCGCTCAAGTCCTCTTCCGAAGACAACGATCAAGCTGAGAGGGGGCCATGTTTCAGGTGCTTGTTCCCGAAACCCCCGGCGCCAGAGCTCGCAGGGTCCTGCGAGGAACTCGGGGTCCTCGGAGCCGTCACAGGCGTCATCGGAAACCTCCAGGCTCTTGAGGCCATCAAAGTCATCACCGGGATGCATGGTAGGTCTTTCGTATTCGCATACTCTCACACGACTCATCGTTCGTATTCGCATACGTTGGTTAGACGGCAAACCATCGCTGCTCATGTTCTCCGCGTTCGCCATACCACCGTTCCGCAGCGTCAAGCTGCGATCCCGCAGAGCGACGTGTCCTGCATGCGGCAACGAGGGCGAGAAAATAGGCACGATTGAGGAAACCGACTATGTCGCGTTCTGCGGAGGTGATCGGCCAGACTGGGTTTCAAGAGGTCTCGTCGACGGCACTCCGAGCAGTCGAATACGTGCCAAGGCTAGCTCGCGCTCTCCGGGTTTGCATGCGAGACCATCTGACTGACAAATTCCTATTATACCCAGGCTTTGAGAGCCAGCCTAGACGACGTCGCTCACACTCCTCGCATCCTCGACGTCCGCCCTCGCACAGAGTTTGGCATCTGCCATATTCCCGGATCCACAAGTAGGTCTCCCCTGATGGTTAGTGTCAGTGTCATTATTGTTGCATCGACCACTTCGTGCAGACGTTCCCATCAAGGAAGTGCTCGCCGACCCTTCCAGTCTCGTCGGCACTGCTGCAGAAGAGCAAGAGTCATTGTACATTGTGTGTCGTTTGGGTAACGACTCGCGGCTCGCTGTCGACGCCCTGAAGGCGGCAGGGAGAGGTGGAGTGGTAAAAGATCTGGTTGGTGGGCTGCGAGCGTGGGCTCGGGAGGTGGACGAAAACTTCCCGGTGTACTAGGTAAAAGCGTGCAATCGACTTTTATTGTGTCAAGCCCATCATGTCAAGCCCATCATAGTAAGTCCGTCTCAAGTACAGCGTCAGCATCGTCGTATCTGCAGCTCGTCGAGACGTCTGTGCAGGAACAGTGGAATCGATGCGGCAAACTCCGTAGCAATGGCGTATAACTTTCAAATCCGGACAAACCATGAACGACAGTATGTGCTGAGGGCACTAGCAGTACCAAAGGACGAGGCAAACGCCCAGAAAGATCAATATTTCTTCATCCGGCCTGTTTCCTGCTAGACGGTACATCAGTTACTTGGGTGTTATCCGGTATGGCACGGCGGTCAGCCAGGAAAGGTCCAGCTTACCCGTGGAACACCCTCGTGTTGTCCGTCGTCCTCTTGCGACGTTTGTTGAAGCGATACAACGGAGGTATACGGTGAGAACGTGCGATGCATTATATAGAGCGTACTATGTAATGAGTAGGAACGGGAATCTGATACGACTCTACGAAAGCTGTGCATCGACTCGCTCCTTCTTGAGTCGTGCAACGTATGTTCTGCTGATGATGTCGACTACAGCACAAACAAGGACGTTGAATATAGCGAAGAGAAGAAGAAAGAGAGGGCGTACATGCTTCCAGATACCGGTCCATACACTGTGCAAGACATTTCTATGCAGGACAATGTGAGCGGACAATGTGTGAGGAGTGGCGTACGACATACCTCTTCAGAGCTAGAGAGGGAGGTACCAGGTTTTGGGACGCACTTGACGTAGCACTTGTCGCTGACTTTCTGCAGGTGCCACGGTGTCGGACGAAAGCTGAAGGAACAGGAGAAGATAGAAGCTCACTGTCATAAGTTCTTGAACATTTTGAAGAGCGAGTTCGTTACGGATTGAGCTCTTAATGCTTGCCATGCGCGCCGCGACCTCTGTGAGTGTCCAGAGTATGTATGTGCGTGAATGGCCGTACTAGCAGTGGATGGTGATCAGAAGACATACCATCTGGAGAGGACGTCGGTGCGGGAGAGTCTCTAAGGCCACCAAATAGCGAGCTCATTCTGTCCAGAGAGTGTGTTAACCAAGCAGAGTACGAGATGGGTGAACGGGTCTAAGCACGGTCTAACACGGTCTAAGTCGTGACGCGCCCGGGCGCCTACGCGTGCGCGCGTCGTGGCTCGGCTAGATCATCTTTCGACTCGATCACTCACTTGCACACGATCTACCCGGACTGCTACACTTCCTCCTCTGAACTACACTGGCTAGCTGAAAGACACGACCAACGTGCTACGATGGGAGCACGCGAATCCACCGCTAGGGGTGCAGGCGAAGAGGCCGACGCAGCGACTGGTCCCCCGGATTACTACGCTCTCCTCGAGGTAGACGAGTCAGCCACAGCGGACGAGATCAAGGTATGTATCGTCTCATGAAGCAACTACTTGCGAGATCGCACAACAATCCTCCAAAACGACGAGAACGACGGTGACTGAACAATCTGCCTGCAGAAATCATTCAGGAAGTTGGCTCTCGTCCACCACCCCGACAAAAACGCTCACGACATAGAGGGCGCGACAACACGGTTTACCACCATACAACAAGCCTACGAGGTTGGTCAGCTCGCACCACGCTTGCGCGACCGATCCCCAGCGTAGCTCACCCGATCTCCAGGTCCTCAGCGATGAACAGGTATGTTTCCCTCAGTCCTCGATATCCATATCCCGCACCTCTCAGCAAACAACCCCATAGGAACGAGCATGGTACGATAGCCATCGCGCATCCCTTGTTCCAGAGCCGGACGCCGCCGCCGTGTTTGAAGAGATCAGAAAGGGAGCACCACCTCCTCGCGCGCGAGATCGTGGTTTAACTGTCCGCCACCTCGCCCAATTCTTCGACACGTCCATACACAGCGGTTTCGACAACGGTCCAAATGTACGTACCCTTTCATACTTCTTTTGCTCCATCATCGACCTATTCTTCGAAGAGCTTCTTTACTATTTACCGCAACCTCTTCGACCGCCTTGCCCACGACGAAAAGCATTTCGCCGACGCCGCCCTTCCTACATTCGGTGATTCTACTTGGCCATGGCTCCCTCCCTCGAGGGAGGACAAGGACAAATGCGCACGCACGTTTTACACCTACTGGACAAACTTCGCGACAGGAAAGGAGTTTGAATGGGCAGACCAGTGGAACATCTCGGAAGCTCCCGACAGGAGGGTCCGCAGGTGAGTCAGACCTTTCTCAAAACCCAAACCACCGTCCAACACAACGCCCGTCAGGCTGATGGAACGTGACAACAAGAAGGCGAGAGATGATGCTCGGAAGGAGTACAACGACACCGTCCGGGTGCGTTCCACTCCTTACATCCAGGACCCCACCCGACCACTGACCATCTCCCGCAGTCCCTTGCCATATTCATCCGCAAACGCGACCCACGCTACAAGACTCACGTCGCCCAACAAGCCCAAGCCCAGGGCCACGCCACGCCTCAAGGCGCACGCACGCCCAAGCCCGCCGCCGCCACCACCGTGCCTGCCGCCCCGCAGCCCGTGCCTGTGTTCGTCGAGCAGGAGTGGCAAAAGACGCAAGGACGCGATGACGCCATCGATCTCGAGTGGGCCGCCGGGGAGGGTGCGGACGAGGAGGAGTGGGAGTGCGTCGCGTGCGGGAAGAGCTTCCGGAGCGAGGCCGCCTGGGACAGCCACGAGCGGAGCAGGAAGCACATGCGCGCCGTCGACGCGCTCAAGCGGGAGATGGAGCAGGAGAACGAGGATCTCGGCCTCGAGCCTGAGGGCACTGCACCGTCAGAGCCCGACGAGGAGCCGCCTGCGTCCGATGGCGAAGCAGTGCAGGACGGCGAGGGCGAGGACGAGGGCGATGCGCAGGCTGCCAGCGTGGACGCGGAGGTCGAGACCCATGCAGTTGAAGCCGAAGCCAGTCTGGAACCAGAAGCCGAGGACGACGAGGATTCTTTGACAACTTCAAGAGGCACGCGGAAGAAAGGGAGGCCGAAACCTGCTCGAGCACCCTCACCAGACACCCTTACAAGATCAGACCGGCGGTCGCGAAAGCGAGACGTCACCCTTCCGGACCTTGTCGCCGACGGGGTCGAGGACGCCGACACCCTCAACAGCAGCATCGCCACCCCTAACGCCGACGACGAGGAAGCCCTTGGCCAGCGCGCGCCCACGAAGAAGGAGAAACGACGCGCGAAGGAGGCCGCGAAGAAGGTGGCTGCAGAGGGGATGCAGCAGACGGACACTGCCGCCGCGGTACGCCTACGCCTATTCCGTCCGCCCCTGCTCGTGGCGTTTGAACTGAGATTCCCTTGCCTAGGTATGCAACGTGTGTCATGCGCAGTTTGACAGCAAGACACAGCTCTTTGCCCACCTCCGAGAAGAGCCGAGTCATGCGCTCGCGACACCGCAAGCACGAAGTCACCCAGGCGGGAAAGGAAAGAAGAAGAGATGACGGGTTGCGGGTATCAAGCTCTCTCTACAACGTAACTACTACTAGAGGTATGCTCCACATCTCTATCATTGCAGGCTAAAGGCTTGGTCACGATGACTGTTGGTCAAGTCAAACCCACCGCATCTGGATGGTCAATTCAGTCCGCCATTTGATTTCCTCAGCCGGGCTTTTGAGATCGGCATATTCAAATCACGCGCCGGCATTAACCACAAACTATTCACAGATTTTGACTCTGTATTGGCGTTGATGTATGTAGGAAATACACATGAAGCAACAACTACATCGGACGTGCAGGATATTAGAGCAATTCAGCGAATGTATAAATACGACGTCACAAAGTGAACGAACGTGATGAAAGACGAATGCCACAATTCACCACCAGTCCATCATCGGATCTCAGAGGCAAAGCGCACTCCATTACCCGAACAGTACACACAAGAGAAAGGTCCACGAGACACAGGCTATACCGCCTCGCTCATCTCGACCGGCAGCTGGCTGTACCCCGACGCGTCTCTCCTCCCCCGCACCACGCTCTTCACGCACTCCCACGCGTCCCCGAGCGTATGCCCCGCGCTGTCCAGCAACGACTCGCGCGGAACGACCTCCCCGGGCATCAAGCTCGACTCGGGCCGGACCCACCACTTGAGCAGTAGCGAGCTCGTCACGACGCTCACCGACGAGAACGCCATCGCTGCCGCCGCGCCCATCGGCGGCAGGCTCACACCGAGCGGGAGGAAGAGTCCCATCGCGAGCGGGATGCCAAGCACGTTGTACAGACACGCCCAGAGGAGGTTCCGGCGGATCGTGCCAAAGATCGCGCGCGAGAGATGGAGGGCGGCGACGACGTCGAGCAGGTCGGAGCGCATGAGAACGATGTCGGCGGCTTCAATCGCGACTGAGGTCCCGGACGAGAGCGCGATACCGACGGATGCCGCGACGAGGGAAGGAGAGTCGTTGATACCGTCACCGACCTAGGATATCAAAACGGTCAGCGATACAGAGCTCCAGTGTAAGTGGGAATGTACATACCATGGCAACACCTCCGCCATGCCTCTCCATGAGCTCGGTCACAACCGTCGCCTTGCCTTTCGGACTCATGCTCGCCATGACGTTCTCCGGCTTGATACCGACTTGCTTTGCGACCGCCATCGCCGTACCCTGCGCATCGCCTGTCAGCATGTGCACCTCGATGCCCATGTCCTGCAAGGCGCGGATAGCGTGGATGGACGACGGCCGTGGAGCGTCGGAGAGGGCAATCGCGAGGACAGGGACGGGCTTGCCAGACGATCCAGAAATGGAGACGAAGATGGTGGTGCGGCCGTGCGTTTCCGCGTTCGATACAAACGCATCGAGGACAGAAGGAAGGTGTGCCTCGGCAGACTGGAGGGCGAAGCGCGCGTTCCCAACGTAGATCGTCTGCTGGCCCTTCCCGGCTGGCAAAGAAATCTTCGCCTGTACACCCGCTCCAGTGACGCTCTCAAATGAGTCAATTGAGACGTCAGGGATGACAATCATGGACTTGTTCAGGAGCTCCTTGCCGTAGACCGCGACCGCCTTCGCGAGCGGGTGCTCCGAACGCGCCTCGGTGGCTGCGACCATCGCGATGACGTCCGCGCGTGTGACATTGCCGATGACCTTGGTCGTCAGAGGCGCATCGTCAAGGGACCCGACAACAGAGTGCAAATCGCTGTGGTCGCTGGCCGGTGCCCACGCGACGTCGGCGACGGTGAGCTTGCCCTGAGTGACAGTGCCGGTTTTATCGAGAACGATGCGCTTGATGAAGCGGCTCGCCTCGAGTGCACGACCGCCCTTGATGAGGATACCGTTTTTCGCACCCATGCCAGTTCCGACCATGATCGCGGTGGGCGTGCTCAACCCGAGAGCGCACGGGCATGCGACCACGACGACGGATATACAGAGCTGCAGGCAGATTGCCAACTTGGAGGCGCCATGTGCATGGAAGAGGGAAGGTAGGGCGTCTTCGTCGACTACTTGCGAGATGACCATCCATGCGATGAAGGTCAGGAGTGAGAGTGAGATAACTGTCGGCACGAAGTAGCCCGCGACCTTGTCGGTGAACGCCTGAATCGGCGCCTTCGACGTCTGCGCCTCTTCCACAAGCTTGACGATCTGAGCCAACGCGGTGTCCTTGCCTGCGCGTGTTACCGTCATATCGAATGTGCCGAGGCCATTGAGTGTACCACCGATAACGCTATCCCCAGGCTGCTTCAGCACAGGAACGGGCTCGCCGGTGACAGCGCTCTCGTCCACAGTAGAGGTACCCTTGAGGACCGTGCCATCTGCGGGGATCTTCTCACCTGGGACGAGCTTGACTGTATCGCCAACCTGTAAAAGTTCGGTAGGAATCTTCTTTTCCTGCGTGCATGCGGGTGCGTCGGTGTAGATGGTGGCCATGGAAGGAGCGAGCGCCATGAGATCGGTCAGCGCGGCACTAGTCTTCCCCTTTGCACGATTCTCGAGATATCGTCCGAGAGAGACGAACATGATGAGCATGGTACTGGTGTCGAAGAAGACCATAGGGTGATACTCTAGCGTGTTGAAGGCCATGAATATCATAGCGCCGACGGAGTAGACGTATGCTGCAGAGGAACCAAGGGAGATGAGTACGTCCATAGTCGCGCTCCCATGCTTGAGCGATTTGTAGGCATTCTTGAAGAAACGCTGGCCTACCCAGAATATGGCGGGTGTGGTGAGGATAAGAGCAAGGAGATCGCCGATGTAAACGCCTCGACACATCTGGTGCTCAACTATCGGCCTTAGGAAGGGAATATTCTTGGCCACCATGGTGATGAAGAAGACGGGAATGGCGAAGATTAGACTCCACTTGAAGCGTGTTAGCCACTCCTGTATCTCCTTCGTCCGAGCGAGAGAACGAAGCTGTGTAGAGTCCTCGTTGTCGGAAACCATAGCATCGAAGCCCATCTCCTCTATTCGCTCGACAAGCTCTCGAGGACCGACCATTGTCCGGTCAAAGGTCACTTGACATAGCTCGGTGGTCAAAGAGACTGACACGGCAGAGACGCCAGGCATAGCTCCTAGCTCCCGCTCGACGGTGGATGTGCACGCTGAACATGTCATGCCATATATGCGGAGAATGATGGCATCCGAACGCGTGGAAGGGATGAGGGTCGCGTCGAAGCCAATGTCCGATATTTCCTAGAGTGAACATGTCAGTTTCTGCGTGGAATCATACCAAAAACCCAAGTCGGCGAAAATGACTCAAAGATAGCGGCAGCCAAAATGTCTCGGAATAGCACGGTATACGTACACCTCCAGCCGAGGTCAAGCGCCAGTTGTCCTCCCAGCACGCAGAAGCACGCAGACCACGCTCATATGAAATCACGGCGAGCGACAGCTCGTGCCTCGTTGCTAGAGGATGCTCGGACTGGTGCGAGTACTGTTGACCCGGGCTTATCTCATGGAAAGTTTGAGCAGGTATATGGGATGAAACTTCGGATCATAGCCTTTTTCCCGCGGGGTTCAGTACAGCTACCGTGTCGAGCAGCTGATTAAAGACGTCGGAAAAGATGCGCACGAGATGACTTAGCAGACATCATGCGTATGGTGGGCGGTCGCAAAGGGGGCGGAACAGCACTAGGGATGGCGTGGCGGACGTACCGCACACGCTGCACCAGCACACTTTGCGTGGGTGCGTACCCCGGGCACAGGGGACCAGCATGGAATATGGAGCGAGAAAAAAGGGGCACGAAAGCAAGCAAGAGGCACTCACGGTTATGATCTTGTCCGAGTCCCATAATGTAGGGTCGTACTCGACGACGCCGCGTTCTGCAAGCAAGGCGACCTTGACCGAGTATATACCCGGCTGTGTTCGGAGCATGCCTTCTATTGACTGCAGCGGCGCGAGCGAGTGAGCAAGCCGGCTGTAGTAGCGATCGAGACGAGCGCACCTCCACACACGCGCTGCAAGTCATGCCCTCTATCCTGAGCTCGCACTTGTCCGCTGCAAGGCCGTCTCCGGAAACGAGTGGTTCATTTTCCGTGTGGGGGAGTTCAAGCTTGCCGGAGGACGGTGAGAGTGGTGTGCGAAGGATGTTGAGTGCGGCGGAGAGGCCGGCCATGACGGGGGTGATTGGAGACCTCGGAGGCATGGTGGATGAGTAGGAATAAATACGGATGAGAAGAAGAAGGAGCGCCTGCGCTGGGATGGGATGTTCGTCGGGGACCCGTGGATGGGGGTCGTCAGCAACTCGGGACTCGGAGTCTTGGACGTGGTCAGTGACAAAGCGACAGAAAGTGACCCAGCCCAGTGCGAAATCCGTCCGACTGCCCGCACCGCCCGGGCGTCTAGCAATCTACGGTTAAGTCCTCTCACGCAGCCGCCCCTACTTAAATATCCTCCGCAGCCATCCCACGCACCGCGATCATCGTGCGCTCATTTTGCTGAGACTACAGCCAGAGAAAGCCCATCATTTCCTGGAGTGCAATTAAAACGTGATACATTGCGGCCCTCGGCCCCCAGCAACTCGTACAGAACATGGCATAACCGGTAAGCGCAGTGCCTATCCCATCAGCTGCGTAACATCCTCCGGGGGATACTTGGTCTGCGCGAACGTTAATATCCTGTCAGGGGTATCAGCACAGCGACCCACACAGACCGGTGTCCGCACTCACCGTTTCAAACTCTGTATATACTTCCGACTGACTTCGTCGTTCAGCACATGCGCGACTTGATCCGCAGAGATCTTCTCCCGCGCAGAACGCTCGTGGATACTGCACAACGGTAAGCGGTTGATCGCTCAAAGGAACATACTGTACGCACCCAACCATCGTGACACCAATCGGCCACGGCGCGTTCCCAATCGACAGCCGCAGATACGAGTCGTTTGCCTTCTGGTACTGTCGTTTTTGCATGTGATGTACAATCTCCGATATCCTGGCAAGCATGTCTGCAGGCAGATTCTGTGGAGCTGTTAGTCCCAGCCAGAAAACACGGACGGCGCGTACATACCCTTGCGCGCAATAGCTTAAACAGCGGCTTCATATACTCGGCCGACTGTCTCTGTGTCGCCGCAGCGAGCTTGCCCTGCGTAGTGCGCTTCACGCTTTCTAGATGTATGCATGAGTAACGGAAAACCTCACATATACACCAAAGGAGATTCACCTGGCCGTTCGTCCATCCACTGTTCCCACTCCTTCAACGCCCTCTTCAGCGCATAATAGATGATCGGATACAGCTTGTCCGGGTCACTCTTCACGAGCCCCAAGTCCAGTACCTCGCTTCCCAGCGACTCCCCGTCCTTCTTCTTCCCTTTCTCCTTCCCTGCTTCCTCGTGGGTCTGCTTGTCCTTCATCCGCCGCTCGACGTTCTCCACGTCCTCCAGTGCCTTCTTGAAGTCATTCTGGCCGCCGTGTCGCTCGTGGTCCTTCTCCTCAATCAGCTCTAGCGCACGGAGACGCAGCCGACGGTCCTTGTCGGACTCGCCGAACAGGCGTATGGGCTGGCCCTTGGCGCGCAACCGGCGTATGGTCTCCTCGTTCGATATGTTGAACGTGGACTCGGGCGCGGGAGACGCACTGCCCTCGGGGCGCGGCGAGTGCGTCGAGCGACGGAAGGTGGTAGCCTGTTCTCCAATATCATACGCGGTCAGTCTACAACACGATGGAAGCCGACGTATACTGTTCACCTTTGCCACATCCTTCGCGCCCCTACGCTCTTCTCGTTCGCGTTCCTCCCGTTCTCGCTCGAGCCTGCGTTGCTCTTCTTTCTCTTCCTTCTCCTTTCTCTCCTGCTCCTCTTTGAGGCGCTCGAGATCGCCTCTACGCATGTACTTTGTGGGACGGGGACCATCGGTTGCTGCTGGAATGATATCGAGCGCCTTGCGTTTGACAGCAATTTCGGCCTTGAGAGCATCCATAGCGTGTGGAGCAGACTAATACAGAGCAGATGTCCAGTAATAGTAGTAGCAGTGAACGCGAGACGAGAGCTGAGGGCAGTTGGAGGGTGAGGATGGGGGTGATGGAGGAGGTCGAGACGCACGGCGCGCCGGGACTGGGTCGGGCTCGTTCGGCGCTTGCCGATGCAGAGGTGGGCGACGGTCTGCTTCCGACGAGCCGACGCTCTCTCTCCACCGTCCTCCTCAGTCATCTGCCCTCTCTTCCCTCGCTCGCCATGTCTGATCTATCCAGGTGCGCGCGCCCGCACACTCCGTACAAGCCCTCGCAGAGCTGACTGCACCTGTCGTTACAGCAAATACATCCTCCAGACCGCTGGCTTCGACGGTGAGTTCGACTTTCCAGCACACGGCCCCCCATCTTCTCGCTCAACGCCCCCAACAGCCCGTTTCCCCAATCAAAACCAGACGAGGCACTGGTCCGTCCCTCTCGCGCATCCTCGAGTTCCGTGCATGACGCTGACGCCGCAACACGCAACACTCCTCCAACCACGACACTCGCTCTCTTCTCGTCACTGCCTACGTACAGCTTCCAGAACTACACCGACTACTTCAAGTGCATCGCCGCCAAGGGCGAGGACTACGCTCCCTGCAAGCAGTTCAAGCGGGCATACAATTCCCTTTGCCCCAGTGCGTTTCTACCTCCTCCTGCGGCGTCCTCGCTTACTCAGACATACTATTCTCCTCTCGTCCATGTTCCACCTCCCTCGTGTGCACCTGTAGACGAATGGGTACGTTGCTTTATACCGCAATTTTGCACTTGCGACTTGAGCGCTAACCCTTCCTCCAGATTGCCAAATGGGACGAGCAACGCGAGAACGGCACCTTCCCCGCCTCCCTCGAGCCCTGAGGTCTCAACGCTAGATGTAGATGTATCGCATGGCTTTACCTTCTGGACGAGTCTCGTAACGTAATTCATTCGAGTTCAGTTGTGCAAACATCCTATACTTGGGCGCCAACCTTATCCCGGTCCAACCCGATGACTGGCAATAACGTATACGAGTTTTGACTCTCCAAATAATATTCCATGCTGTATTGCACTGAGGTGCGGCATTAACCAGAAAGCTACGTAAAGAACGGTTGTGTGGTATCCATGAGAGTGAGTACAGTATATAAGCGTAAACAGTTCTACGTCTTGTCTCATCGACGAGCTCCTCCGGCTAGTCTGCCAACATCTAGAGCGAGTACACAGTGCTCGACACCCACCGACACCAGTGCCGATCGCAATATGCGTATGTGCAGATAGTAAGTATGTAGTATGTACTTAGTGAGGTATATCTCCGAGCCCGCTCGTCCTGTGTCCAGAGCAGATCATCAACGAAAGAAAGAGAAGGGCAAAAAGGAAGCAACTACGCTCGACCGCCGACTCTACTAGCGATAAGTGAGATTATCCAATATTCACCACGTACCACTGCAATATCAGGTTGCAAACTCAGACATACACAGCATACGACCCGATCACCGGCCGGTGGTCGCTCCGTCCCTCTAGCCTGCGCATCCCCCGGTCGTCCAGCGTGTCGTACTTGAGACACACGACGTCCCCGCGGCGCGGCGGGGGCGGCTCAGGGCGCGGGGTCGCGGCGCCCTGTGGCTCGGGCTGCACAGCCTGCTGCTGATGCGGCCCGTCCTTGTAGAAGAACGGCAGGAGCCAGCGGAACATGGGCGCGGACGGCGACGGCGACGTCGTTGCCGGGGACACCATGTCCAGCGGGCTCTCGAGCGCGGGCGAGAGAGGAGGGGAGACGAGCGTGGCCGAGGTCGCAGCGGACGTGTCGCCGCCCGCGACAGGCATCACGGGCGAGATGGTGTTGGCGTGGCGCAGGGGGACGCCTCTGCCGCTGCCACTGACGTTGCCGCTCGACGGGGCGAGGGAGGGGCCAGAGAGCTCATGGGAGTGAATTCGCGCCAGTGAGCGTTCGTCGGATGACGAGCGCTGGAAGGAGTCTACCGAGCGTGTTTGCGATATCCGCCGGAGAGGATGTGCCTTGCGGGTGGGGGAATGCACACGAGACGCGGGCGGATGTCGTCTGTCCGCTTGCAGATGGAAGTGCGGATGGGGTGTCGGTTCGCCCGGTATTGGTGTCTGCGACAGATCAGGGTGGTTCATAGACCACGTCGAGTCCCTGCGAGAGCGCAACGACGACGGTCGTAGAGCGGAGAAGAACTGGCCCATCTTCGCGCGAAGGGGCACGAAGTGTTGTGACTCTGCATCTTCTGTATCGGAGTCGTGTTCTGGCACCATGGTCGACTTCCAGAGGATTCGGTCACACCTGAAATGATCTGAGATCTTACACGGTGCGTGAATGTGCGTGATACTCACCAACTCGGTACTCGTTGTTTGTGAGACGAGTCATATACGCCCTTGTGTTCCTCCTCGAGATCTACGTTGTTCACGCTGAGCGCGAGATGCTTGTGCGGATGTGCATTGACAGCATCTAATAGAGCGGCCTGGAGTTCCTTCGCTCGTCCTGACCTAGTCTGCCTAGGGTCCCCCGGATCGATGGGCGTCTGTGGAGAATAGTCACTTGAGGGCTGACTGGCTCGTCTCGCTGGTTCTGGAGGCTTCGCAGACTTGGACGACCGCCAACTTTGGCGCTTGCTCTTCGTGTTGCCATTGGGCTTCCCGTGCTCCTTGTACGAGGGCGATTTAGGGCTGTTCGTGTTAAAGACCGAAATCCATTTCTCCTTCGCCTTGTGTGCGGCCGCGGCAGACCACATCTTGTGCATCAGTTTGCTCGTGCTCGCATTCGCTGGTGGCGACTGTAAAAAGAAGCGAGAGGATGTGGCTTCATCGGCATCTCGCTCGTCGTCCTGATCTGGCTCAGGGTCGACTGTGCGCCGGGAACGTACAGAGGTCCAAGCGGAGGATGCTATAGACGCACCATCTGGCTCGGGATCGTCTTCATCGTGCTCGGACGCACGATCATCCTCTGCCATATGTTCTTGTTCATGCTCAGCAACTTCAGACAGCAGTTTCTCGTGAGTTGTCACAATTGTCGGTGTGACCGGTATCCGCTTCAAGGACTTCGTTCGTGTCCGCTTGATGGTACGGAGAACGTCGTACTTGAACGTGGGCGGGAAGCAAATCTGTGCTTCATGGAATCCAGCAAAGAAATCGTCCGAGGCCATGATCTTCCGGAGCTGGTCGAACTCGAACGCTTGTTCGTACTCTACCCGAAGACATTAGACGCATACTGAACGTATGGATGTGGTAGCATACCTTTGCGTGTGATCAGCCAGTCTGCATGAAGACGCGTGATGTCGAGTCTGAAGTTCAGATCACCGAATATAAATGAGGTGTCGAAGCGATCAGTGATATCTGAAAGTCTGTCAAGAAGAGTCTAGTGGATGGGATCTTGGGGCACTCACCTTCCGCCATGAAGCGGGGGTCATCCGGGGAGAGATAGTCGTCAACAGATAGTTCGGCCTAGGGTGTACTGAGCCGAGGTTCTCTACTCTCAGCAGAAGACAATACTGACCTTGATCTTTGCTAGATCAGCAAGGCGGTGATGCAATTTGCCCTCATGCGCTGCAAGACTATGAGTAGATATGCGAAATGATGGTTCATAATGGGTTCAAACCTACCGGCCAAATGTGCGTTGATGAAGAGGAGAGTGGTGCCGTCGAGATTGACACTCACGCCAACACCCCCCTTGTTCCCTACACGTCCGCCGATGAGTCCTGCAGTGACTGCCGACTTTGATGTACCTGTATGATGTTGTCAAGTACTGGTCGTGTGACATATCCTTGACGACATTGACCTTGCACGAAGGGCCGTGCATCACGGTGAATAAAGACAGCGAGGTAGAGACCCATCATACGCTCCTTGATCAGGAGCTCATAGGGTCCTGTTCGTTGACGTTCATGCTGAGTCTTGAGATTTGGGTCCGAAGCAGTGGCGGTCAGAGGACCGGCAGCGGCAGGTGGGTGGCAATACCAGTTCTCGAGGATGGATGACCAGCTGGAAGGGGGATGATGGTGTTCATGGGTCTTCTCGATGGTGGGAGAGAGGATCTCGGCTTCTGCGCTCTTGCGGTGGATGGATTCATCTGCGTCAAGGGGAAGGAGGGAATGCCTTGAGCGGGAGTTGTCCTTGTTGTTGAGCTTGAATCCGGCTCCCAATGCCATGGGGATTCCTGGACAGACATTCATTAAGTATAAACGTAACGTATAGAACATTGGATTGTAATGGCGGACCAGAGGCGGATGGGCATTCCTGTCCTGCGCTTCACGATGACATCAGGGACGAAAGTTAGGCGACACTCGGACTAGTGAACGGCTACTTACACGATGACGATGTGGTAGGGATGGTCGGGACTGGCGGGGAAGACTGGGAGAGAGTGAGGCGCATCAGGAGGATTGGAAAGTGAAGGGTTTGAAGTTGGGACGGAGCCGAGCAGTTCCTCGACGTCGCCCTGGATGCTAAGTGAGCGGTAGAGCGACGAAGGAAGGGGCGGAGCAAACCTTTGGTAGAGAGTCGTACATGTTCCATGTCAAGATGCGGACCTTGATGAACTTGGGGATAGGCTTGGGCGGGAGCGGTGGAGGAACGGGGGTAGTATCGGGTGTTTGGGCGGACGGACTGTGCTGGGTGTGGGGAGAGGACGGAAAGAGAGCCTGGAGACGTGCGAGGACGTTCGCATGGGCTGCACGGAGCGCGTTGAGTGTCGTTGATACAGACCAATGGCGAGTGACTGACCTGGACGAGCAGGGCGGATGGTATCTCTGCCCGAGTCGGGAGCAAGAACGGGGATGTCGAGAGGAGGCGGAGAGTCAATTGGAGGGAGGATGGGCCGGGAGGACGACATGGTCGTGGACGGTCGTGAACATCAAGGAGAGACGAGTAGCGACAGCGCGTAACGAGAACGAAAACGAGAGCGACGGAGACGACGACGACAACAACGACGAGAGCATGCAAGGTGAGCGCACTCCCTGACTTGAATTGCCGTCACGTCCACCCCGGTCCGTCCAAACACGCGCTCACTTGACCGACGCGTTCCTCTCCTCCTCCCGCCACCGCCCTCCTCCCTCCTCCCTCGCGTACTCCGCGCATTCGACGCTTACGTTCATCACGATCTCGACACGACCCTCAACCCGTCTTTGACTGCACTCGGTAGCATGAACGTGCACCAACTCCAGCCTCAGCCACATCCTCACCTTCAGCGGTTCTACAAGGAAGGCTCAGACAGGGATGCAGACGTAAGTCTCCAAATCTTCTACCACGCGAGCCTCTCTCAACACTCGCGCCCGCTGCAGTTTCTCGCCCTCAGGTTGCTGAACAAGCGTTCACGCCTCCGCCTGTCTCCGGAGCCAATACAACTCGACCAGCTACCAGGCAAGGGCCGTCTCTTTGCTACAACAAACAGCAGAGCATGGTTCGCTGCAGCTGTTAGAAACGTAGATGGTTCACATGGTACGCCTAATAAATATCTGCTCTCTCGAGGTGTCCTGACTTTCTTTGTAGCCCTTGTGGCATCTCCACTCGCCGACCTCCGTACTGCTCTTGCTTCATCCTCTTCCAGTGACAGCCCATCCACCATCCAGCACAATGTGATCGTCCCGTTACCAGGCACTCCTCATCTGCTTTCATTTACACACGACAGTACGCGACTACTCGTGGCCTTCACCAATGGCGCACTCAACGTCTATGATGCCCATGCCATCTTCCAGGGCACAGCAACGTCTGCTCTCCATACTTTCCCTTCTCCTACTGGTCGCGCATTACGCGACATCTTTCCAAGTACGGGCGAACCCGAGCAGATTGCTGTATTGCGTGAGCCTGGAGACAGTCTCTGTGTCGAGATCCTTGACGTGCAGAAAATGGTTTCCCTTGGTGGCTGGAACGCTGGAGGTTCGCCTGGCACCAATCCTACGACACGTGAGTTCTGCAGCGTGCTTAGAGTGTTGACAGTGCTGACATGCTCGCACAGTCTCGTGGTCACCCAAAGGGAAGCAAATAGCAATCGGGTTGGATAACGGTGACATCGTTTCCTTCAGTCCTACGGATACCTCAGCGGTCAAGAGTGTCATACCACATCCACCCTCCGTGGAGGGCCTAAGCCTGATCTCCGTTACATGGCTGTCGAATACGGAGTTTCACGGCATATTCACACCAGCTGGCCCTCTGGATCCTGACGTAGAGCAGATACACTTCATCATTTCGCTTGACTCCAAGGCTAAGGCCGTGGGCGATCTGAAGCTAATGTCTCCGTATATGCCTTTCCCCGGTCTTAGACCACCTGGCTCCTTTGCTGTGGCCCTACGAAGCTTCGAACCATCCAGGTTGCTGCTCTTTGTGGGCGACAGCACGTCGTCCGATGTCGGCGTTATCGGCAGCTTGTCAGATTCTGCATCGCCACTCGAATCCTGGTACAATCTCACTCTCGAGGAAACTTCAACGCCCTCTGTACCTCTCGATGCGGACTTGAACGAGACTGTGCTACTTGGTCTAGACCTGGACTTGACCGACACGCAGCCCTTCAATTACACCGGACCCTCAGGCGAAGACACCGATGTTCCACCACCGCCTGTTATGTATCTCTATGCTAGCGATGGCACTCTTACAGGCTGGCATATCATTCAGACGCAGGGTGTTGCCTACCCTGGCATGGTCACTCCCTCTGCCACTGCTCCCTCTCCTCTGTTAGCCAACTCCCAGACGCCTACACCTGTTGCACCACAAAGTGCTTTCGCTGCATCGCCTGCTCCGGCCGCACCAAGTGCGTTTAGCTCGACATCACCGCAGGGTACGACGGGCGGCGCGTTTGGCTTCAGTGCGTTCGCTGGCGCGCCCCCAGCATTCGGCAACACTTCGTTTGGCTTTGGCCAAACGCAGCAACCGCCAACACAGTCCCCTCCTTCCGCTCCTCCAATGACTGCACCTACAATATCCGTTGATATGACGTCTTCCACAGAGGACACGAACTCCGAGATTCCGTCGAGCTTGGGAGGATTTGGTGGCTTCGGATTGGGTAGCGCAGAGCCGAAGTCGAATGCTAACGCAAACTCCATGTTTGGTTCGTTTGGTGCCGGAGCGCAACCATCGTCCACCTCGGCCTTCGGAGGGGGAGCAGCATCTAGCTCGACCTTCGGTGCGTTTGGTGCTGGACCGGTCAAGCCTGCAACCGGATTCGGTGCGTTCGGCAGCAGTACCCCATCCGCGTTCGGGTCATCCGGTGGATTCGGTAGTAGTGGTGGGGCGTTCAGTGCTGGAGGCGGAGCATTCAGTGGTGGTGCGTTCAGCGGCGGAGCTTTCGGTGGAGGCACATCTGCCTTCGGAGCCAAACCTGCATCAGACGGCGCGGCGTCCAGCTCTGCCGACAACAAACCCGCGTCGGGCTTTGGGCAGACTGGATTTGGCGCTGCTGCCAAGCCAGCGTTTGGCCAGTCCTCGTTCGGTCAGTCGAGCTTCGGGCAACCTGCCTTCGGGACCTCTGAGTTCGGTGCGCCCAAGGATACCCCCAAGCCAGCGAGTGCGTTCGGCAGCAACAACACCTCCACTTCTGGCGGCTTCTCGTCGTTCGCATCATCGGGGGCATCGTCTTTCGCTGCTGCAGCTCAGAAGACGTCAACACCGGAAGCAAAGCCCGTCTGGGCCACTCCTTCACAGCCAGAGCAAAAGCCCCAAGACAATATTGACAGTACAAGTAGTGCTTTCGGAGCCAGCGCCTTCGCAACGCCGAAACCAGCAGAGCCTCCAGCTCCACCGTCCGCCCCAGCGGCTAGCGCGTTCGGTGGTCTTGGGCAAAGCAACGCTTTTGGGAAGACGGCCTTTGGGCAATCGTCATTTGGACAGTCATCGTTCGGGCAGTCATCGTTTGGGCAAACCTCTACACCCGCTCCCGCTGCGCCGAAACCAACCCCGACCAGTGCGTTCGGTGGCAGTGGCGGATTCGCAAGCTTTGCCAACGTGGGACCCAGTCCTTTCGGTGCCGCTGTGCAATCGGATGATACGAAGAACATCTCCACGGCTGCCAGCGAGCCGTCCAAGTCTGCGTCCGATAGTACTGCCTCGCCGGGCGCAGCCAGCGCGTTTAGCAGTGTAGAGCCTCCTAAGACCAGCTCTCCCACCCCTGCCACTACAACACCAACGACGTCCCCGGAGAAGCCTGAGACAGGAGTGACTACGCCTCCAACAACGCCCCCGGTGAAGAAGGCTAATGCTCCTGATGAAAGTACCACCCCAGCAACCACCCCAGCGGCGACTGGCGGCGCGTTTGGCAGCCTGTCCACCTCTACAAGTGGCTTCAGCAAGCTTCAGCCAGGCTTCGGTGCATTCGGCGCGTCAACTACCCCCACTAGTTCCCCGTTCTTCTCGCAGCCAGCCTCAACCACCCCTCCGACGCCGTCGATATTCGGCCAGACCTCGTTCAGTGGAACCACGACCCCCGCACCCAAGGACGATATTTCAAAGCCTACGTTTGGTGCCTCGTCATTCAGTACTGCCTCCTCGTTCGGCTCGAGTACATTCTTCGGGAAGACCACCCCTACTACCCCGTCGCCGTTCGGCAAACCTGCGGATCCGACCACCCCGAAAACGCCGTCGACCACCCCAGAGGTCAAGAGTGCGTTCAGTGCGTTCTCCGGAGGCACGAGCCCCTTCGGCGCCACGGCCGCTAGTAGCTCGGGCAAGAGCTTCGGAGACCTACTGCGCGGGAAAGACGGTGGCGAGAAGGACACGGAAGAGGGCAGCAAAAAGGACGATGCGAAAGGAGTCAGCAAGACCGCGGAGGCGTGGAAACAGCCCGTGTCCGCGTTCGCGTCGTTCAAGAGCACCGCTGCCAAAACCCCAGAGAAGGGCAAGGACGTCGAGGACGATGCCGAAGGAGATGACGAAGACGAGATTGCAGATACTTCCTTCCGATCACAAGGAGATGAGGACGACGCTGACGAAGGAGACGATGGCATCGACGCGTTCCTCCAGTCGGATGAGGAGGACCTGGCCAGTGACGAAGAAGAGGCAGAGGATGACGACGCTTCTAGTCCATCCAAACTTCTCTCGGGCTCTCCGACAGTAAAACAGACGACAAAGCCCCAGGTATTCTCCATCTTCGCCACTCCGCCCCCCAGAGAAGAGAAGTCCCCATCAAAACCTGCGCCAGTCCGTGCGGTCAGTACCACACCTCCAGGCTCTCCGGATGAGCGGACATCGCCAACCGCTGTTGTTCCGCCACCGGCCGCTCGAGCATCATCGGCGCCACCGACAAGCACCCCTACTAGCGGGCTACTCGCCCCCGGTCGCCCATCGACGCGTCCAGTGCGGAGTTCCCCTCTTGCTAACAGGCCTATCAGCGGGGATGACGAGGAGGAACACGATGAAGACGAGGACAGAAGCCAGACTCCATCGAAGAAGGCTCGTTCAGAGTCCCCATCCATCTCAGGTCCATTTGACAAGGCCTCTCGACCGAAGACGCCTCCTGTTCTGTTCGGGGCCTCAGTCGCTCCTCCGAAACCTGCGCCTTTCAGCCTCGCGCCATCCACCGGGCCTTCGTTTGCCCCTCCTACGAAGTCGTCGTCGCCCGTCGCCGGCCAGAGCGCAGAAGCTGCCAAGCTGCCTACACCTTCCCCTTCACCCTCTCTCTCCGGACCAGGCACTCCTAGTCCAACATCGCTCTTTGGCAATGCCGCTCCGGTCTTCACGCCGCCGGCATCATCTTCTGGTGGACTCTTCGGCCCTGGTCAGAAACCCCCTACAGCCCCTACTCCCACCCCCCCACTGTCGATCTTTGCGCAGAAGTCCGCTGCACCGACGTTCGGCAGCGGGAGCCCCTTCTCTGTGCCCCCTGCATCAACGCCTGCAAAATCTGCTTCGCCCGGACCTCCTGCAGCTACTTCAACCCCATCGTTCACTGGCTTCGGAGCTTCTGCGCACGGTGCGAAGCCGTCGCTGTTCGGCGGGGCGACGACTCCTCAACCGAGCGCCCCCACATTCCCATCACTCAGTCGGCCGTCCTCGGTCCCGCCACCCCCGCCAACAACGACGCCCGCTCAGGACATGCAGTCAGAAGTTTCCAACCTGTACCTCAGTCTCAACAAGGAGCTAGAGGATGTTCGTATATCTACACACGCACTCAGGAACTAGCCACTGACCACTTTTTCTACAGCTGAAGACGTTAGCCGCGCAGGCAAGCTCTCGGGCCGCACAGATGGGCAAACCGGGCAGCGGGGCGAAGACGAGCCAGGATCTCATAGAGCCTACGAAGTGGGTACTAAGTGATCTGACGCAGTTCAAACAGATCATGAAGGAGGTGGGGCGCGAGGAAGACAAGTGGCAGGCTGAGAAGGCTACATGCATATCGTACCTGAGGGAGTTGGAAAGTGACATGCTCAAAGGTATGTACTTATCTCACCATTCATAGCGTCAGCGAGTCTGATTTTCTATTCAGGGACCATGCGCAAAGAAGAGATCGAACGATTCAGCAAGGCATCCAAAGACACAGACTTCGCGAAGATACTCAAGGCAAGGACGCTGAATCCGGATCACCTCGAGACACAGACACAGCTGCGACGGGAGACTCGGGTGAGTGACAGCGTGATCCCCTAATTACATCTAGCACTAACCAAAGACGCAGACAATACGGAACCGCTTACAACAACTGGAGGACTACATCCAGGCGTCCAAGAAAAAGCTCAACAGTGTGAAAAAAGGCAAGCCAACGCTGAAGTACGACCCTGCGTTCTCGCGACTTTGCCGGGTTTGCTGATTTGATGATGTACAGACCGCCGTCTCTGGATACGATCAACCGGACGTATCGCAACATCGATGCCGCGATCGACCAAGAGGAGACGGACCTCTACACCCTCGTAGAACGCCTTGCGGTGCTTGAGGTGTCACCCAAAGCCGCCTCAGTCATCGCATCCTCTTCGCCCGCCCGAGATCGCCGTCTTCCGGAGCGGAATCCTCGCGTAGGACGCGAGGTGACGCCGAACATCGCAGCGTCGACAGCTGCAGCCCTCAACGCCGAACGCAGCGCACAGAAACTCAAGCGCGCTCTGCTCAGTGCTCGCAAGGAGCCGTTGCTGAACACCACAGCCGTCGACGCGACGCCCCTCGAACGCGATCTGAGCACCCCCCGCAAGCCGCTCCTCGCCCCCGGTTCGGGGCTCGATGTCGGTGCAGCATTCGCCGCAGGCCTGAACGGCGGCTTCCCCACCCTTGCCGGTAGTAGCCTGACCCCTGTGAAGGCTGAGCCGACTACCCCCGCTTTGCAATGGACGCCCCCGCCCCCAGGCGCCTTCGCGCTGCCCTCGTTCGACACTCCTGGGGGCTCGCCGCTGGCCGGGCTGGGCGGGACGCGGCGGGTGGAGCGCGAGAAGCAGCACGCCAAGCCGATCCAGCTGCACCAAGGCCAGAAGCCGCCTCCTCCGCCCCCTCCGGCCGGGTTCAGTTGGGGCCCGGTGCCCGTCATCCCGCCCAAGAACACCATCTCGATATTCGCGGGCTTTGGTAGCAACAAGGGCAAGGCGAAGGCTGAAGAACCTGAATCGAGTGGCGGTCTGGGAGGGTCGTGGGTCTCCGATGGCTTCGGAGATAGCACGTCGAAGAAGTAATGACGACGTCGCTTCGGAAGCTCTGTACGTTTCTCGACCACTGCTATGTGACTATTGAGTATGAGATCGATATGTAATTGAGAGTATGTGTATACAATCCACGTTGATTTCTTGCTGTTGAACAACTCAAGCCTGGCATGCAAATCTCGTGCCCATGGGGCACTAGTAGTTGGACGTTTCGCCATCAGTTCCGTGCAGCTTCCTGTCTTCGAAGTCAAAGAAGGATGACGAGGACAAATATGCCTCCTTGTTCGCAAGGAGGGTTCTCCCGAGGGAGAGTTTGCCCTCTGCGCCTTCGCTCACACAGAGCTCCCGAGGGTAGCTGTCGACGCCCGAAGGCGTGACGGCAGTGGAAGACAGTAGTGTGCAATATCTATACGAGCACACCCAACTGCCACCGCCCATGCCAGTCCGTCGGGATGTTCAGTACCGATGAACAGGCTCCTATGGTCTTGGACACGTTCCCCGTCTTGGTAGGATGGTCGAGAGTGAAGTTTGGCTTGACCATTTGGCTTGAGTCAGCCAACGACTCGACCAGAGTCAACAACTTGTGACCTTGGCCTCCTGTGTTGCGATTGTGTGTCTAGATCTGTGGACTCACCGATTTCTGTCGGGAGTCCGTCTTCAAACTGGAAGCAGGCATTCAAGCGCAACAAATACCAGATCCGCCTCCGAGTAAAAGACAGAGAAAAAGGATAGACATGTATATGAGGTGTAGCTGCGGCCGCGAGCTCTTGACGATCCTGCAGAGGTGGAGGTCAGAGTCGAGTGGGTTGTTGCGGTCGTGGTTGAGCTAAAGGAGCAGGACAGCGGCAGCTAGGGGCGGTTTATATAGCTGGTGATTGCACACAGGCCTGCGAAGCTGACCGACACCGAATGGATGGCATCCGCTGCCGAGTTCCCTGTTCGGCTCGAACGCTGTGTCTGTGCTGACAGCATGTTGTACATTCTGGCGGGATAGGCGGGATGATTAACGGTTAACACGGTGCTCGATGAGCAACTTGAGAAGATGTCGGACATTATCTCGCGGTCATGCGGGCGTGGCTTCGGCCGCGGGAACGA
Source organism: Daedaleopsis nitida (assembly GCA_022606115.1). Lineage (NCBI taxonomy): Eukaryota > Fungi > Basidiomycota > Agaricomycetes > Polyporales > Polyporaceae > Daedaleopsis > Daedaleopsis nitida. Next base: position 1,955,142 of record JABYQM010000005.1, on the reverse strand, counting down.
CGGGGACGTGATCTGGAAGTGAGCAACGCACAATCTTGAGAGGCGAAGCACGCCGAGTACTCCCTTCATCGACTCGAGTCGATAACGATCACCGTCGCCTCTTTGGGAAGCTTACGTGGTCGAACAATCTTCACGGAACCATGAGTATACAGACATCCGAGTCTATGGTACAATGTACATGTGACGCCATTCAACACATAAACAACAAATTCACGTCCTGCGCAAGCACGAACGCGTCAGAACATCGCGGTCCACACTATAGCAACCCGCACTCACCATAGGATGGGAGCTGGAGAGTTGTGGCTTCTGGCTGTACTTCTCCTTGAGGATGGTTCTGCGTGAGAGAGACCGGTCAAGTACTACCCACAATGGATCACGTATAGATGGCTAACCGGATGCCGATGAGCAGTTGCTGGTAACTCTGCTGCCGGTTCTGGCCTGTATGCGATGTTCAGTGGTCAATCAAAGTAGCTATCGAGGAGCCAGCGCCGCGGATGGATGGACTTACGCAGACAAGTGGTGAAGGCCTGTAAGCGGGTTCGAACATGTCAGCGTGAGTGAGGCTGAGGGGATAAACAGAGAATGAGGATCGACGTACGTAGCTCATCGCACCAGTCGACTGACCAGCCTCAACGGTATCAGCGCTGGTCTGAGAGTCCTTGCAACCACTCCAGGAGATCTGTTGTTCATCAATGAGTGGAACGTGGACTGAGTCGGATCGACAGACGCACAACATCAGCTGGGGACGTCCTAGTCGCACGAGCCTTCTTGTCCGCGCGAGCGTTGCCACCCGTGGCGCTCTTCAGCAGACCGGACATGGACGAGAACACACCACCCTAGGGAATTCAGTCAGCATGTGAATCAGAGTAGCGGGACAGCGACCTTATGGATTACGGACCATGTCACCACGTGCATACGAGGTTACCGCAGAGAGAAGACCTTGTCCTGCTTCTGCGGCCAAGTTCGGCTCTTTGACCTTGCCTTCCGTCGAGTAGATGTAGGGGAGATCTGCCAAACGGCGTCAGATTCGTATGCAACCACAAACCGAGCGGACTTACCCAAGGCCGAACCGGAATGGCAGGACTATGGCACCGCGCCACGTCAGTACAAAAAAGACTGGTCAAATGAGCGGACTCACATCGAAGATCGCCGTCAAGCGACAGCCCGGGGGGAGTGGTTTGACCATGATATCGTGCATTATCTGCAATGAGTGGACGGTCAGCTTGATTGACAATCCGAGACATCATCAACAACAGATACTCGCATCATCCACAATGTGGCCGGCATTCTCATAGTCGACAGGGTAGATGACCTCATCGTACCCGTCAGCTTCGTCGCCGTCAAGATCCTTGGTTTGTCCACCATGGCCGGAATCTGACAGCGTTTCGATGAGGGACTTCCACGACGATAGTTCCAAGAAAGCCTTACAGTGGAAAAACAACGAATCGTTCGGTTGCGCCCCCCTTACCAGCCACTGCATCGCGGCAATCTGCATGTTCGATGTCAGGATCACTCCAGCCAGCAATGATACCCCAAACCCTGCGTACGATGTTGTCTCTTGTGGGCATTTGGCGGGGACTCTTGGCGTCATCCGTCAAAACCACCATGTCGTCCTGGCGATATCCCCACAATTCTGGCGTGCAGAGGTCAGTCCCCCAACTGTTCGCAAGTCACAAGAGTCTGTACCTTTGAGGAACTGAGTGACATTACGAACGTCGTTGATACAGCCCTTCAGCTCGCCTCTTTGCCCGAAGTAGTTGATACCGATCTGGGTGAACAAGCGGTCAGCATGCATGCTGCATCGAGAGGCAGGCGGTGGAAGAATGTGAGGGCTTACACAGAGCGCCTTCTTCTTCCCGTTGCACTGAGAGTACTGATAGAAGAGTTGATGTTGCTGGTGATCCGCACCTTCAAAGGACGGGCCGTAATGTTGCTGCTGGCTCGGTGGCGGAGGCGGAGGACCGGCTGCAGGGATTGTCGATCAGTCTCAAACCGAGGGGGATGCAGGATCATGAGACATACATGGGGGTGCGTAGTTTCCGTACGAGCCGGAAGGAGGACTAGACGGCGCTGCGTATGCGTCCCTGTTGTAACCAGGTCGAGCAGGAATGGGAGGTGGACCTCCGGGAGGGCCGTAGCCGGGCGGAGGACCTGGAGGAGGAGCGAAACCGCCCGGTGGACCGGGAGGAGGAGCATATCCACCTGGAGGCGGACCGGACGGAGGAAAGCTGAGCTGGTGATGAGGGTATGGACATCGGGACGATGACAAGTGATTGGCTTACCCGGCGGGTGGAGTGCCGTAGGAGGGCATGTATCCCGGATTGTATCCCGGAGTTGGAGACGGCGCATTCCTTCCACACCGAGCCCTCCATCAAGACAGGTCACGACGATTCATGTAGAGATGCACTCACGGACTAGGGAATCCAAAGCTTCATAGCGTGCCCGTCTCAGTCATGATGGAGTAGATCTATGAAAGTAGTGACTTACGGAGGTTGGCCCGGAGGACCTGGAGGCGGCTGGTATCCGCGGTGACCGTGCTGGCCAGGATAGTTGTTCCACATGTTTAGGAACCTTGGTGTTCTGAGAGGGCAAAGCCGGTGTAGAGACGAGATGAGTGCAAGAGAGAAGGGCTGCGGACAGCGTCTATTTGGTACACTGCTATATACATCGTAACGGCGGCAAGCACCAGTCCCCGACTCCATTATTATCGAAACATTAGTCGATTTTTTCATCACGGTTGTCAGCTAAAGTCTCAAGATCACAGTGATCCGAAAGGATGTGTAGAAGAGATCATATCTCCATTTCAGGCTTGGCCTGCACTCTAGTGCGGCGCGCATCAGGCAGGCACAAGGCCTGCCTTCAACGCGCCGAAGTGAACAAGCGTACACTATGTATCAGATTTGCTGACAGCATGCAGTCGCGGTGTTGGCTCCAGGCTTGTTGTTGTGTACATATTGCGCTTATACAGCTCAGATCGTCGGTTGAAATGGCGGCGCGCATCGGTTGGGCACAAGGCCCGCCCTCAACGCGCCGACGGGATGCAGTCGCAATACAGTGAGTCCCAGATTGCCGTCCTCCCCGAGGTTGTCAACATGGCCCAGTGTCCTCTCTCAACCTGGCCTGCGACCACACCAGCCCACCTTCCTTTTCCCCCATCTAGCTGAGCTCCTCCTATCCATCTCCCAGGATGCCTTGCCGTGTCCGGCTCACCGATTCGAGTCAAAATGTCGCCAAGCTCTGAGTCGTTGTCGCCGCAGCCTGACACACAGTGGCAGTGCGCCAGTATTGTTTGCACCTGTTGTGAGAGTGGCGGCTAGAGCTTGGTCTTGTCTGGCTACTTTCCCACGTGCAACGGTTTGCAGAGGGAACCCGACTGTATATGCATGGAGAAAACCCTCCTCCTATTCGGAGTCGGGGATCTCACGTGAGTGACGTCTGAGGCGCGTTGTACTGCTACAGCACAGGTGGAATACAACGGTTTATTCCATTCCCTGAACATCGCGCGCCATGCCGCAACGTACATACAAGACTGCGCGACAGCTCTGAAAGAGTCTACGAGTGCGATTCATTCTTCTTGGCCTCGGCGTCTTCTTCTGCATCCTCGAACTGCTCCGCGGACTTTTCAAACGGGTTGTAGATGATGCTCTCGAGGTGCGCGAGCGCGGCCTGCGTATGCCAAAAAGAAAGGGCAAAAAGTTTGGTCGGTGTGGGTCGTCTAATAAGGATTGAAGCGGCTGTTATTGAGGAAATCGCTGCGCACTTTCCCTACTTCGCTCAGCTCCGCGTCCGCGTCCCCGTTGAATGTCTCAAACTCCCCTGGGTCGACGAACGCATCTTCGTCGTCGTCCATCTCGTCCTCCTCGTTCGGATCGGGGTGAAGCGAGGCACAGAATGACAAGCTCTCGAAGATCGGCTCAACTGTAGTGTGGTCAGTGGAGGCGCGCGGAATTACGAAGGGAGGGGCGTACGAGCCGATGGGTTTTGGGGGATTATGACGAGCTCGCGCATGCCTGACGCGTCCTCGCCATCTTCTTCTGTTGCCTCCGCTGGTTCTTCAGGAGAGGGCTCGTCGAGCTGACAATAGATGGACGGCCCAGATTCTGCGCGCGAGATGGCATGGAGCGTGATAGAAGGGTATTCGACTTGGAACCCGCGTCCGGTCGCGGACAGAAACACGAGAACGCTGGACGCGGCATGAGATTACATCAATCGCATTGTCAGCGCACATACCTCTCAATCACGTATAGGGTACCACTGGCCGCATCCTGGGGAGAAAAGCTTTCGAGCGGGGGATCGAGAGTGACCGAGACGTTGTCCTCCCTGTGGCGGAGGACGGGTGGGATGTCTGCAAACGACGCGGGGGTGGACGCGCTGAGTGTTTTGTGCTCTTCTTCTGAGATGTGGGTTGGCACTGAGGAGACAAGGGTAATGGCCATGATGTGCTGAATCTAAAGTGCGAAGGCAGCAAACTGCGAAGAGCAAGATCTGGATCTAGCCGAGAGCAGGGAGAGACGCTCACTTCCACGACGTGCAGCGCTGGCGTGCGCTGGCGCTCACCTAAGCACTACAAGTTACACAGTGACTTCATAATTCATTTGATCGACACAACGGTACACGAGTAATTGTCGAGAGTAAGTATCAGAGCTCTTCAATCAAGATCTGCTCCTATCATCTCCGCGAATTTTCTCGCTGCTCGTTTCACCTCACCCCGCTCTCCCATCACGCTCAGTCGGACACTCGTGAGCTCCTCAAGATGACGATCATTGAGTAGCGTCAGCTCGTGTCTGCCGAATGACCAGTTCAAGATCCAGTGGAAGCCATCGTCCAGCTTCACAAACCCCTTGACCCTCCATACGTACTCCTTCGAGAGCTTACTGAGCGCCTCAACCAGGGTCGCCCTCGGCACGTGTGTGGGATCGCCTTCCGTTGCGCGGGACGTATGGGCAGGAGGATGGGAATGGTCGCAATGAGAATGATCTGCGTGCCCGCAGTCTACATGTGCGACAGGGGCCTGTCCCCGGAAGACCGTGACCGTCTGCACTTCTTCGTGGTGAGGCGCGTCCGGGACCTCGGGGTTGCCCAGTTGGAACAGCTTCGAGTCCAAACCCATGACGATGCTAGGATCGACGCCTTCCCGGCCCTGGCATTTGACCTTGGGAGTCGTGTCGTTCAGTGTGTTCAAGTGGTCGATGAGGATGTCAAGCTGCCGCTCGGACACATGCTCCCATTTATTCTGAGATGACAGGATCAGGACACTCGAACGAGGAAGACAAGACAAAGCCGGTGTACGCACGATCAGTATGACGTCTGTGTAGCTCGCTTGCATCTTCGCTGTAGGAGATGTGTCTTCATATCCGGTGAAGTTCTCCGCGTCAATGACCGTGACGATGGCATCCAGTTTAAGATCGTTGTCGGTTTCGCGCTCCAGCTCGCGGATCTGAAATGCAAGAGTGGCGGGAAAGGCTGAGCCACTGTGACAAGCATCCTCAGTACATAGATGGACCACAGGTGAAAAAGACGTGGAATAGACTGGAACTGACGAGCATTCTATGAATATCCTGTCCGGTCGGTACTTCTCTGCGAGATGCACGGTGGTTAGATACTAGCATACGCAGCGGAAGAACGAGCGATCTCACCTCTAATCTCTAGCAGAGCAGTCTTCATCTGTCCCACAAGAACGCAGCACCTGCGGATATGTACTCTGTCAGCACCAGCATCGGGGATGCTCCACACTGACCCGCGACCTCACATACAACCATTTAAGATCTCGCTGACAGCAGCTAGACTGGACTGTCTAGCCAGCTGACTGTCCACTACACGCGCAGGTGGGTTCATTATGGTTAGCTGAATCGTTCTTCGAACCCGTGACACACTAACCTTCGATGTCTCCGAACTCATTTTTAAGCAGCACGACTTTGTAGTCTTTTGGCAGACGCGGAAGCAATGAAAGGATGATAGAAGTCTTTCCTGCCCCGAGAAAACCGGTGAACACAGTGATTGGGATGTTGTTGGGTGGCATTGCGATGTCGTCTGGTTCGTGCACCTTCAAGTTGAGTGCGTAGCTTGCAGGTGGGCACTAGCGGATGGTGGTTTATGACGACGCAGTTCACTACCTATCAGCGCTCTTCAACGTCATGCGTCAATGCATGGAAATCTCGGAGCGGTCCGATCAACCGCGATGACATTAGTATGAACTTCCAAAGCTTCATGATTCATGAAGGGTAGAAGAGGTCGGAGCACTTTGGATACTAGACGCAGGTGCGCTTGTAGCCCGACTCAGAGGGAGCATCTGCACATGAAACCTGACTTCACAAAGTATACAAAGGTACAGTTATGATACATCCACCGTGACAAGGTCCAGATGCAGAGAGACTCAGGTCCGTTTGATCAGTCCCCCTCGTAACTTGGAGTCTTCCGGAGGCTTGAGGCGAAGCAACCCATTTGAGAGTAAGCCGCTCTGACGCGCAGTATTTCCGAGGATCTTCGCGCGCAGAGCACTCACAGCATTCCCGCTGCTGCCTGCCGTTTGTGGTGGCGTACTACGGGAGACTCCTCTCGACGAAGAAGCAGAACGGGGTATGATACCGATCTCTGCACCCAATTTCCGCCGCTTCGACACTTCCCGTTGCTCGAGAGCTTGCCTCCCCTGCTGCCACTCCTCTTTCGCCTTTGCTCGGCTCTCGTCGTCTTCAGCGGACAGTGCGAGCATCTCGGGCAGGCCGTACGCACTCTTTATCGCTTCGTCGGCCTCGTCTCGCGCCTTGTCAACCTTCTTCTGCTCCCGGAACCGCTTGCGGGCACGCAGAGAATGGGCGTAGGGATCAGACCCGTAGTGGTCCGCGAGACCCTGAAGAGCCTCGATTCGAGGCACTTGGACATTGTTCAGATGGTTTTGTGCGTCGGTGGATTTCTCCAGCGCAGCAAGAGGATCAACCGGACCCTGATTGGGATCGGTTTCTGCGCACGTCTCACTCAGTCTCAGACCTATGTACCCCGGGCGCGGCGAGAGTACGTACCGTGTATTGCGAAGCCACCGTTCTCTTCCGGATCCCACTCCTCGTCCTTTTGTCGAGCTCCAGATACTACCACATAGCGCGTGTTCTGCCGACTTGTTCGCTTCCCGGATATGTGGTAGGTTGGTGGTAGGGCGTACCTTTGGATCTGTCTGTATCTCGAACCAGCCACTGCACAAATGACACTTGCAACGGAAGGAGTATATGGGAGTGGAGTAGTAGTTTCCAATCTTCTTCTTCTCCGCGTTGTACCGGACACCCATGCCAATGTGATTGTTGCATGTTCCGCTGCGGGTGGGCTGAGGACGAAGGGGATAATGGGACAAGATAGAGAGGAGACATACCACCAAATGTTGAACGGAAGTTCGAAGCGCACAATAAGGACACCTTGGTCTATCTTCCTCGCGCGATCACCAAGAGCATGCTTGCCTGTACCGAGACGATTAGGGCGGGTGATGGCGAGGAGTATAGGTTGGAATGCGTGCCTCTGTAAGCATTCAAGCTGCTATGCTTTTCCGGATCGTAATCCGGAGGATAATATTTGTTGAAACCTCAGAGACGCTATCAGGCATTGCACACAGGGATCTATATAACAGAACACACCTTGCATGATGAGAGACTGGACGGTCCTGGGGGTCGCGGTGTAAGCTGAGAGCTTACATAAGCGAAATGACGCGCGACCGTCTGAGATTGTGGCCGTGTCGACTCTGCCGCTCTCACGTGCACACATCGGCAAGTCCCGGGAGCTACATGTTTGGACCGTGGCCACGAACCTTATTCTTCCTTCTATCAACACAACTCGCCCTCAGGTATGTAGTCCTCGCAGCCTCGCGCAACTCTGACTCACCATACCGCCCAGTCACCTTCTGACTCTCCAGCAAGAACAAGGATGAGTTACGTCGCTAAGGGTGAAAAGGAGTACGACGCGACCGGTGCCCCCGTGCCCGCCGCCAAGATCCACAAAATCCGTATCACGCTCACGAGCAGCAACGTCAAGAACCTCGAGAAGTGTACGTCGGTCTCCTCTGCCAGCTTTCTTGAGCTGCGTGCTCACGCCAGGCCGCACGCTGGGTAGTCTCGGCGGACTTGATCAACCGCGCGAAGGACAAGCAGCTCCGTGTCAAGGGCCCCGTCCGCCTCCCCACCAAGGTCCTCAAGGTTACCACCCGCAAGTCTGTGAGTGCTGCTCAGTCGTTTCATAAACGTCAAGGAGGAGACTGAATGCGTGGTATTTCAGCCTTGTGGTGAGGGTTCGAAGACCTGGGACCGTTACGAGCTCAAGATTCACAAGCGTCTGATCGACCTCCACTCCTCCAGTGAGATCGTCAAGCAGATCGTGCGTGCTCTTTATCTTGACCGTCACGAATACAACACTAATATACCGCACGCGCCTTGTAGACGAGCATCAGCTTGGAGCCTGGTGTTGAGGTCGAGGTCACCATCTCTGCTTAGACTGTCCATCATACTGTATCTCGTATGTTGTAGGCTATAAAACGACTCATGCCCTCAGGACCAAACCCCTACTCGTGGGCCACGATCTTTGCATGGGAGCATGTCTATGAACTGGATTACATGCTTGCGGATGAGCCTCGCTACAACTGAGTACTTAATCGCAGATGGCGGAGCGGTTTGATAGATTGTTCAAGACTGCATTGGATGCTACTGACATACACATTGGGACTCAGTACTCAAATCTTAGTCCATCGTCTACTATAAGGTCATGAAGCCCAAACTATAGACATGTCGGGCTCGACGATCGTGGCCACATATTGAAACACAAAATAAACACGTGCGCGACAAGAGCAAGATCACAGATCAACAGCAATGGGACGTGGCATACATCCTCGCAGGCGTGGTATCGCAAGAAAACATTGTGAACTTCGCTTATAGGCCGATGCTTGGCCCTCTCACTCTAGCTCGACCTCGTCAATTTTCTCCGCGATCGCGGTCACGTCGTCTTGGCTCCCGCTTTCGCTGGCGTCCTTCTTGCCCGCCGCAGCGCTAGCGAAGCTGAAGGATGGCCGAACACTGGGCACAGGGAGCTTGTGCGGCTCGTGATGGGGAGTGGTCGGGCTGGTGACGTTCGAAGCGGGAGGGGTCGCGCGCTGAGAACCTGTCCGGGAGGAGGTGCGGGACATGGGTTGGTGGGTGTGCGCGACCTTCTCGCGGACCTCCTCCCGTTCCTTCTCGATTTTCTGCTCGACCTCGGCTTCTCGTGCAGATACATCAACAGGCCTATGTAGTCGCAGCAGTATGAATGGACGTGTCTCCATGGTACAAAGAGGGGCCCACTGACCTGGCAGCCCCGAAGGGGTTGGATCTGGGAACGGCTGTGGAAGGATTTGGCGAGGCGAGAGGAGAAGGAGCGGCGGAGGTAGACGAAGAGCGTGGGAGGAGCTCTAGCTTGCGCCTGCCCATCTGTGGGGTGGGAGGAGTTGAGTTGTTTGCTATGAGCACATCCTTTAGTCAGAACGGGAAGAAGAGAGCCTATGCGATGCGTACGTGACGTCGAGTTCCTTGAGATCGTCTTGGGTCGCCTCCAGTCCGCCTCGTCCGCTACGGGCGGCGCGGCCGCCGCCGCTGGAGGTGGGGGACCCATGTCACCCCGCCGCAAGGTGCCAAAGCGGCTGCCAGGCCGCTCGGTCGACTCGGGTGGAGGGGCGGACCGCAGCTTGGCGCCTCGCTGCCAGACCTCTTCTGTATCGGCCGGGCCAACTGGTGGTGCTTCCCTGCTAGGAGGACCGCGTTTCTTGTACGAACCTTCAGAGTCTTGAGAAAGAGTGGAAGTGGCACGGGCAGGAGGGCGGGATGAGCGCCAGTCGGACGCATTGTCAGACAAGGAAGGGGGAGGCGGCTCACGGGGCTCGCGGGCGGTGCTGTCGTACCGCCTGCGAGAGTCGTCGCGCGATGCTCCCTGATCGGGGAGAGGGCCATCCCTCCGCCAGTTTCCTGCAAACTTGTCGTCATCGTATCCACCTCCGCCGAAGCCAGACCGCTCTTTTTCTATTTACTAGAGTTGGATCAAGTTCTACTGGAAGGACACGGTCAAGACACTTACGAGGTTCAGCAACGCTGACCCTGACCGCGCGGCCAGCGAGCGTCTAGGCCGATGCCATGAATTCTAATCCGAAGGATGGTGCTGACCCACTCACCGAACCGGACTTTGCGAGGGCCTCCTTGAGATCCTCGAGATCGTTGAACTCAACGTAACCAAAGCCCTTGGGCTTGTCTTCCCTGTCCTTGATGATTTTGACAGATTTGGTCTGTTAAATGCAGAAGCAGGGAATGAGCGATCAAGTGCGGAATGCGGGATCATCATCCATAGCAGTCCGCACCTTTCCACCGAAGAAGTCCTCCAGCTCGGATTCGGTGATGTCAAAGGTCAAGTTACCAACGAAGGCCGTGAAGGGTGGTTCGGTCGGCAGAGGCAGGTCCTCGCGCGGGGGGCCGCCGCGGTCCACTTTGGAAGAGCATGAACTTTACTGAGGCGAGGAAGGGTGCTTGAGGAGTACTCACTACGAGAGGAAAGGAAATCATCCCGGCGACGGTCACCGCCCCGATCGTCGTCGTTCCTCGCGGCCGCTAGAAACGGGTGTTAATATCGCTTGCATCGTTCCCACAAGCGAAAAGACTCACGGGCGGTAGGGAGAGAATCCATCTCGTCGGCCCACGATCCCAGGGCTGGGCATCGTGCACGATGAGCTCATTGGCCAGGAGGTGAGAAGAGATGATACTGACTGCTATCGCCCAGGAACTCGTTGAGAGACATCTTGGCCTTTTGTGATTTCTTCGGAGCTATATGCGGTAGAGACCATCAGTGTCGCCCGCAGCGGTGTGTGGTGGCCGATACGCACGCATCTTGTTTGGCTGCTAGTGTGTACTGTCTAGATACGCGGCAGAGAGGGGGGAGAAGGGTGTGTGCTTGGGCGTAGAGCAAATATTTCTCAGATGGATGCTCTCTGTTCTCCGTCAAGACGGCCCTTTCTCACGCCCCTCCTTACATATCCCGCGTCACGGGACCCCGCCCCGCCCCGCCTCCGCTGCGCATGCCGTCCTCGACAACATCCACGACTCCCCCTCGACGTCTCTGCCCGCAATGATCCTTCTCGAGGTGTGTAAAGCAAACGAATGTGATGCATGCGCTCTGCAAACACGCATCCATAGCCCCACAACTACATCATCCAAACTACTCTCGCCGAGAAGGCAATCAAGTACGTCTGTCCACTCGACCCTTCGATCCATGGTTCATAACCTACGATCAGGCCATCTTCACTCGATGTCCAGTTTGTCGACTTTGATGGCGTCCGCTTCCACCTTTCCACCCCAGACCGCAAGACCGCACTCTTGCTGTCCATGAACATCCGCTGCTGGGACGAGCTCGTTCGATATGGTGTTCGCGACATCCTCAATCGGGAGTATGGTCCTCTTGTCAAGCCGGAGCCAGAAAACGACTACAACGTTAGCTTGGAGATTGATCTCGAGCAATTGCCCCCAGAAGGTGGTCAGTACTCCGCTCTGTCTATGTCCATCGGTATCTGCTACATCTGCCCCAGAACAACGCGATGCTTTCATCAAATCTCTCGCGTTGTTGAAGCGGAACGCGCTTGCTGCCCCCTTTGAACTCGGCTTCAAAACCCAGAAGCAGCTCGAGGCGTCTGGCAGCGGTCAGGGCGAACTCACCGCGCTCCACTATCGAGACGAGGAGGTGATCTATGTTCAAGCCTCGTCCGACCGTGTCACCGTCATCTTTTCGACGATGTTCCGGGAAGAGACCGATCGCGTGATCGGAAAAGTCTTCTTGCAGGTTCGTCCGCTATCTATGCCCTTACTACCCATCGCTCAACACGCACACGGCGGTTCAGGAGTTCGTAGATGCCCGGAGGCTGCCCACGATCCAGAGCGCGCCACAAGTGCTCTACACCACACGCGACCCTCCCCTGGAGATCAGACATCTTCCTGGCCTGAACGATACCGAAGATGTCGGCTATGTCACCTTCGTCCTCTTCCCTCGTCACTTCGCGAACCAGGTCGTCGCGAACTCGACGATCACGCACATCCAGCTCTTCCGCGACTACCTGCACTACCACATCAAGTGCTCAAAGGCATACATGCACTCGCGTATGCGTCACCGAGTGAGCGAGTTCCAGAAGGTGCTCAACCGCGCCAAGACGGAACAAGCGGTGGTGGACCGGAAGACTACCTCGTATGTGACTTCCGTGCGACGAACGTGCGCGATTGTACTGACTATATGTCGTCGACAACAGTGGGCGGTCGATGATCCGGTGAGGTTGTCAACATCATCATGAACATGTATTACATATCATCGAAGCGGACGTTGGAACTACTTGGCACGATTTCTTTGAGTGTTTGAGTGGGTGGAGAGATAACATGGAACATTGTATGAGCTCTCTGTGAGTGCGGGCACGGAGGCTAAATTCTCCTTCGGGAGAACCGGGCCCTTGTACGCAAGGGGCGTATTCTTGTCGGCATAATCTTCATTCGAGTTCGGAGACGGGAAGCTGCACGGACACGATAGAGACGCGCACGTCGTTGGCTGCCAGTGTGCTCGTTATCGTGTGTAACGTTGATGCGCTTTTTTTGCTGTAGCTCGCGCTCGAACCGCACTCAAACCCACTGCAATGTCAGAGGTAGTTCACTTGAGGGATGCATGCTGCTGCGGCACGCGCATTGCGATGGACGCTAATGACACCACGGAGAATGCCATACTTTTCAGAGGGAGGGTTAATGCATGTACCGTACGCACTACGATGGATACACGGCGACAGTAAAGTAAAAGTTATGTAAGCGAGTAAGTATGTACTATATACGCAGCTGTTGCGTTGAAGGTCGGAAGATGAAGCCGCCAGTTGCCAAATGATGAGACTCGATCGCACCGCGATGCGATGAGATGGTGGGGAGGGGGCCGGGGACAGTAAGGTGAGGTTACCGTACACACGGACCCGGAGTGAAGGAAGAGTCCACGGAGACGAGACACTATTAACAGGGGCGCACGGCGTAAGATGGTTCTAGTGCTACACATATGCGAGGGAGCGGGAGTGATGAGATGGGGAGGGAGAGATGGGCAAGGTGCCATGCGGGATAGATAAAATGGGGATAAACGAGAGTGAGCGTGATGAAGACCCGGGCCGGAGACCGGGGCGAAGAGACGATGCGAGGCGAAGCGGACTGTAGTACGAGTAGTACGTATGCAGTGGGCGCGCGGCACCCGCGCGAGATGTGTAGTAGTAACCCGGACCGGCACCTGAGGCTAGGCGGGGGACGAGATTGAGCAGGATAGAGGGAGGAGGGGGAGAGAGGGAGACGCGGAGAGACACGGGAGACACGGGAACGAGGGATACTAGTACGAACACGAGAGCGGCCGACGACGTATTATACCGGAAAGCGAAATAAGACGGCAAGGAGGGACATGGGATAGCGTACGCAAGGAACAGGAAAAATGAATATATGTTATCCGAATAATTACGCGGCTGCGTCAGCTTGCGCCTCAGCAGCCCCCGGCCCCAGCGTCCTCGTACATGTACGAGGGCGAGGGAGCGGGGCCGGGTAGCCCGGTGGGGTACGGGTAGTACGGCTCGTGCGGACGCTCCTCGGCGGGAGCGTGCTGCGGCGCGTAGCCAGAGCCTGCCGCCATCGGTGCCATGCCGCCGCCCCCAGGCGTGCCTCCCCACGGGCCGTTCGGGGTTGGACGAGACGGCGAGACGTCGAAGTAGCCCGGGGTGGACACGGCGGACATCGGGGGCTCGCTCGCACAGTCGTACGGGGACTCTGGGCGGGCCGACTCCGTTGGGTACTCGTAGTGGAGACGCGGGAGGTTCGGCATCGGGAGAGGCAGCTGCGTGAGCTGGTCGGGGGTGCCGGTCGCGCTCTGGCGCGCGAGGAATTGCCGCGGATCGTTGCCCTCGAGGTAGAGAGAGGTGGGCGACATGGACATGGATCCCTCGCTCGGAGCATAGGGCGAGTTGGGCGTCGAGGTGCCCGAGAGAGGGGAGTGGAAGAGCGGCACGCTTGCTTGCCTGGACGGGCGGAGACGCTCCAGCGAGGGATGGTGCAGCATGCGGAGGCTGCTGAGCGAGCTCGGGCGCCGCAGGACCAGGGTGGAACCATGCACATGCTCGACCGGAGAATGCAGTGATCGCGTGTAGACCTCTGGAGATGACCCCGCGTCGGACACTGATGGCGTGGGGGTGTACAGCGATATCTCACTAGAGACTCCGGACGGGGTGATACTGTTGACGAGCGACGAGAGCTGGTATGCTGGGCCGACGAGGTGATGCCGCAGCTGCGTGGTCCCTTGCATGCCTTCGGTCCAGTCCCCGCAGACCTGCCAGAACCGAGGTGAGTCCTCGCCGAGGGTAGGATCGACGAGGTTCTCCATGTAGAACGTCGGAGGACGCTCGAGGGCGAAGGACGCTGAGCCAATACCGGGCGATATGTTGGCAAACCGAGACTCGAGGATGTGTTCGTAGAGGGTTTCCATTTTGAAGCTGCGGCCTCCGGACCGGATGAACCACGTGAGACAACGTTTGGCTTCGCAGGTGTAGACGATCAGATCGCGCTGGGCCGAAGCCATCCGTCTCCAGGTTCCGATGGTCAGGTCCGTGCAGGGAAAGACGGTGACCTCTGCACGACGCGGACTGTTAAGCAAGAAGCGCGACACAAGCGACACATAGCACACACACACCTTCGTCCTCGTGAATGAGAGCGTGGATGTCCGCGTCGAATCCGCTCGCTAGCTCGGGCGGACTCTCTGGGGGCGGCTCAAGCTTTTCGACGGTACGAGACTTGAGTTTGAGCTGGAGCTTCGCCTTGGCTCGCCTTCGCGGGAATGAGTGGGAAAGATTGGCGGCGGCGAATACGCGAACACGTACCTGTTCTGGTACCATATCTGAGTCTGCCTCTCGTCCATCCCCAACTCGGAAGCGATGTCCTTGCGCTTCACTGACGTCGGGCTGTTGTCGGACGCGAAATAGTGCTCGAGCTTCGCGAGCTGCTCGGGGGTGACGCGCGACCTTTTGCGCCTCTGCTTGACCTCTACGCCGACTTTGAGGGAGGAACAGGAGATGGCGCGACGAATGATGGTTTTCGCGGCCTTGTCGGGCATCGTTGCTGAGTTGGGAGTGATGTCAGACTCGGTAGGGGAGAGGGCGGTCGAGACGGGGGAGGAGGCGGCTGACTCGCCCGCCTCTTGAACCGGCGTGAGGGACAAAGGAGGGAGGTCGCGAGTGGTCAGCGGGGCCAAAGCCGGTCTGAGGCTTGCGGTCTCTTGGTTCGCGTCATTCGCTGGCCACAAAAAAGATGAGTTGAAAGAGGAGTTTGGGAAAAGAACGAGGGCGACATACGCTGCATACTGCGGACAGGGGGAGAGCAGTACAGGCAGGGACGACGAGGACGGCTCTCGGGGATGCGCTTGCTAGACAGCGGAAAGGAGTCGACGTCGAGAGCCAACCTGCAGCCTGCGTCGAAGCACTCGTCAAGCGAGGGGGGCAAGCGTCGACGCGAGCGATGCAGAGCGAACGAGCAGCGGGGAGAGACGTGGAGTCTGGAAGCCCCGGGTGCGCGGTGGCAGGAGGAAAGCTACGGGGTCGACGCGGACGGTGTCAGCGGCCGCGGCAAGGCGAGCCCTGGGAGAACAGATGGACCCGAGGGATGCGACTGCGAGAGGAGACTACTGATAGGGGCCGTCAAGCACAGCCTATTCAGCAGATCGCAGCGGAACGGAGAGCGGGGCCCAGAGGAGAGCGTGGGGAGGGGGGCTTCAGAGGACGGACATCGAGCTGGCCGCAAGAAATAGTGAGGAGGTCTGTCGAGAGCGAGGGCGGGAGGCCGCGCGATCGCCACTAGTTGTCCGCTGCGAGCTCGCTCAGCCAGTGGCCTTCTCCCTCGGATCCTGCGCCGGGACGGGTTGGAGGTCCGCGAACATGCACTAGACGACCCGGCCCTGGTCAGATCCTCGTCCTAACCAGATCCTGACCGCTTCCTTCCTCGGCATTCCCCTCCTTTGCTTCCGCCGCGCGCCCGCCTCGTCGTGCCGTCACCATCCCAGACGCGACGCCAGTTCGAAACATCTCATCCCTCGCCACCAACGGGTCCGCTGCCAGCTGCAGAGCTGCCAGAGCAGACACCTGTTGGGCGACCAGCTCGACAACCGCGCGTCACCTATCTGAGGCTGCAGATCGCAGTGCGCTGTAACAACAGCGGCTCGCGGCGGTCAAACCAGGGTCGGTCCCACACGGTTCAGACGTCCAACGCTCCAAGCAGGCACTCGCACCGCACCGCACCGGGCTGCTGAGGTAGCAAACACGCGCACCAGTGCATGAGCAGAGCTCATGCTGCGAACCATGCACGTCACTCATCTTCAACAACCGTCGTTGCTCTGACGACTATGTATCATCTTTACCTCTTCCTTGGGACCGCCAGACGGATCGTGTGTTCCGCGACCCTAAATGATGATAGATACAATGTGCACGTCGGATCTTGCCACGTATACTTACGGTATCAGCTAACTCCTCCGCATCGCGCGCAGCCAATGTCGTCACCGTCAGTGACTCTCAGGCTCTCCAGGCGTCGATTGTGATGGTGTACGGGAGCTTGTATTGTCATCAACCTATAGAAGGCTTACCGCCGCTCGAGAACTGTCTGGACCCGCGCCGTATGAACCGTCCTAATCGCATGCGTACCAGGCCTTGGGCCACAGGAGTGCTGCGCACCCATCATCCGGTCTGGAGGTGGTTGCGTACTTACAGGATGCCGCCAGTGATCGATCTCCAGGAGGGCGAGTGCCTTGCTCAATTGAGTGCATAAGAACTTGTGTGAGCACTAGCCCCCATGGAAGCCCCAGATCGACGGTGCATAGCAGCGGTGCCACCGTGCCTGGCAAGTCAAATCTTCATACATACTCGCCTCCCATATCCGGACACGTCCACACCCTCGCGGGAGCCCAGGGTCACCGCGCCCACACCCCGAGTCCTGCGGAGTCGGGAACATATCCGTGTATCTCTGCACCGACTCCACCGACCTGAGCGTGCGCCATCAGTCACTGCTCGGCCATGCAAAGACGAACGGTCACCGAGTCATACCCCTTTTCCCCTCCCGACTCCGACCGGGTCCTCCTGCTCGTTGTGGTTGGACGCCGCCATGTTCGTCGTCGCCTTGTCATAGAGAGCGATATCCGAAAAAACAGACCATCACCCCACCGGCTGGATGCTTCGCCCATCATACCTGCCCTCACCCGGCGCATACTCACACTACTACACATCCTCCCTGATCCGCCCCAACGCGCCATCGACACCTACTTTCACGAGTCACGACCTGCAAAGCTGCCAATATAACCATGGTTTTCATACATACTTGCCTCGGCTATTACCTGTGCTTGCGAACGGAAAGCGGGGATTGGTTTACAGGGGCGGGATACGATACTTACGCAAGCAGGGAACATGAGGGAGAGAGAAAACGGAACGAGAAGGAAGAGACAAACGGATCTGGAACAAACCACCGGCCCTACCAGCACCGCACCAGCAATGCAAACGTCTGCGAAACGAGAGCGAGAGCAGTCGACTACTAGTAGCGCGGTCGCTTGACGTCCCGGTCATCATACCCACCAGGGCCTTCGCGCTTGAGGTCTCCGCGATATCCTCCGCCGCCACCGTATCCACCGCCCGGTGGTCCATACCCACCAGGGCCGCCACCAGGGGGTCCAGGGGGTCCACCGAAGCCCCCTGGCCCACCGCCAAATCCGCCGGGCCCATGCCCTCCAGGAGGGCCTCCACCGAAGCTGTTCGGGCCATGGTCAGGCGGTCCGCCGAATCCTCCGCCTTGGTAGCCGATGCCGCCGCCGCCGCGACCCCTAGAAAGCAACGTGTTAGCGGAGAAAAAGGGAGGCCGGAGGAGCAAAAGAAACCGACCTGAATCCTCCCCCGAACCCGCCTCTTCCTCCACCTCCGCCAAAGTCGTCCCTCGGGCCACCGAACCTGTCGCCACCGCCAAACCCACCTCCTCGTCCACCCCGGAACCCACCACCCCGTCCGCCTCTGAACCCGCCCCGGTCGCCACCACGGAATCCACCACCACCACCTCCTCCTCGGAAGCCACCACGTCCTCCGGCTCCAGCTCCAGCTCCAGCTCCGGCTCCGGCTCCGGCTCCGGCGAACGCTGGCGGCTCGGGTTTGGGCCTACCACCCAACCCACCGCCCAGACGACGTGGCTTCCAGCCTCTCACCGTGCGACCACGTTCGACGTCCACGAGGACGCGCTTGCCCAAGATGTGTAGACGGTCTGAGTCCTTGTATGCAGCTAGAGGAGGGACACGTCATACAACAACGCCAGATGCGCAGGAGGTATGCTGGGTGAGCCAACTCTTTAGGAAGTAGAAAGAGATTACCTTTCATGTCGCGCTCGCGTTCGAAGACGATAAATGCATAACCCCTGCTGCGGCCATTCTTGTCTCGCACGATTCTCACCCGTTCAATGCTTCCAAAACTTTCGAACTCGCGTCGGAGATCGTTCTCGGTCGCGTTCTTGTGCTGCAATAGAGTATGAGCGAGGTGGCCCGGGCAGACGCCTCATATGAACACCTTACCAAACGAGAGATGAACAGAGTCTTGTACGGATCGCCAATGGCCTCAGGGTCTTCCGAGGGCTTGTCTGTATCGGGCGTCAGCAGTGTGCGGGATGCAGGAGGGCAGCAAAACCACTCACAGTCCTCTTTCGCTTTCTGGAAGTCCTCGGCCTTCTTTTGTTTCCTCTCTTCTCTGCGGATCGCCCGCTTGGTTTCCTCGGCATACGTGAACGAGGGCTCCTCGCCCTCCTCCATGCCGTCTCCCCCTGTGTTCCCAGACTCCATCATCCCCTGGGTCTTCGCCTCCCGCAGCGAGGAGAGGAGATGACCGACGCCATTGACGTTTTTGGGCCGGACGCGGTCAATATCCTTGTCGAGCGGCCGGGTATAGGGCAGCGGGGGCCGCGGCGCGAAGAGCTTGAGCAAGTTAGGCGGGAGTAGGTGCGTGCCGGGCATGACGCGTGAGTGTCGGTGTCAGAGTGTGAGGTTGCGCCGGTTATGTGAGTGTGCTGGTGTTTGCGCTTGTGCTCGAGAGCGCGAGTGGTGCAGGACAATAGCGGCAAGTACGGGCGAGTAAGGTAAATGCGGGCGTAGCAGGTTTTTGGGAGCCGTGTTGAGATAAATACTGAGCCTCTCTGCTGCGTATAGACAAGCCCGGTCGCCCCGAGCGTCGAAGACTCTGCCGCCGTGTCCGAGGAGAGTCGCTGGTGGTGGAGGAAAGCAAAGGTGACGGGTGGGAATTCCTGCACGCGCGTCGCGCCTCTACCTCAACCTGCGCCTTTGGCGCCCTCGAGTCCGAGTCGACACCGTCCTCCTCGTCCAGGTTCTCCAAGGTGTGTGTGTCTTCCTCCTGCTCCCACCAAGAACATGAATTCAACACCTCTGCACAGGCGGCATGGCCAGCCTCGGCTCGCCGTTTTCCGCATACATCTGCCGCAGCTGTGCGGCAGGCATCCGACATGCACGACGGCCCACCCAGATCCGCCTCGCGTCCACGGCCGTAGCCCCCAAGGGTACCACCACCTTCACTTCCTTCTTCTTCGACAACCACAGGTGGGCCGCCCTGCCCAAACACGCCTCCGTCCCACCCGGCCCAGGCCAGTCTGTCCGCGGGCACTCGGTCGGCGCCGTATACTCCCCCGCCGAGTCTGGTGCTGCCTTCCGGCCAGCTGAAGTGCTCACCCCCCGCCGGCTCGCCAGGATCTACGCCCAGCTGTCCAAATCCAACCTCACCGTGCTCGTCGTGCTCACCGCCATGTCCAGTGTTGCGCTCTCGCCGCTCCCCACCACCGTCCCCGTCCTGCTCTCCACCGCGATCGGCACCGCGCTCTGCTCTGCGTCCGCCAACACCTGGAACCAGATCCAGGAGGTGCCCTACGACGCACAGATGGCCCGCACACGCAACCGCCCCCTCGTCCGGCACGCGATCAGCCCCCTCCATGCCACCGGCTTCGCCGTCACCACGGGCGTCGCCGGCCCTGCCCTGCTCTGGACGATGGTCAACCCTACGACGGCCATTCTCGGCGCGGCGAACATCGCATTGTACGCAGGGGCCTACACCTATCTCAAACGCAAGAGCACACTCAACACCTGGGTCGGCGCCGTCGTCGGCGGCATCCCGCCCCTCATGGGCTGGACAGCGTGCGGCGGCTCACTCCTCCCCTCTCAATCCTTCGAGCTCGTCCTGCCCCCGTCCTGCCCGTCCTCTCCTCCCTCCCCGCGGACGTGCTCGCCGCCGCCGAAAACCCCCTTGCCCCGCTCGCGCTCTTCCTCCTGCTCTACAGCTGGCAGTTCCCGCACTTCAACGGCCTGTCGCACCTCGTCCGCGAGTCGTACGCGCAAGCGGGGTACCGCATGCTCTGTGTCCTCGATCCACGCAAGAACGCAACGGTGGCGCTCCGACACGCCCTCCTGCTCGTCCCTGCGACTTCGATCCTCATGCCACTCTCGGGGCTCACGACATGGGCATTTGCGCTGACAAGTCTGGTGCCGCATGCGATCTGCGTGAACGCGGCGTACAGGTTTTGGAAGCACGGGGGCGAGAAGCAGGCGAGGAAGGTGTTCCAGCACAGTCTGTGGTATCTCCCGGTCCTGCTCGGGCTCATGATGTTTCACAAACGCGGAATGGATTGGGGTCGTGGGTCGGGCTAGATGGCGAAGCCGGGGAGCAGTCAAAGGAGGACACACCACCGCACCACACTTCGTAGCCATGTGTATAATCGTTTAGTGCTCAGGACCTAATCCGCTCGACAATGTATCATCTACTCACTTGAGCCGCGTCCACCGAGAGCCTCAGGACGACTTCGCGCCCTTTCTTGCCGCCTTGACCGCTTCCCGCTTCTTCTTCAGCGCATCCAGCTTGTTCTTGAGCACCGAAACACGCGCGTCCGCCTCCTCCTGCGCCTGCTCCTCCTCCAGCAGCCGGTCCATGATCAGCTCCCGTTCTTCCTGCTCCTTCTTTCGCCGCCGCCCTTCCTCGTTCATCTCCTCCTCCTTCTCGTCAGCCACATCTCCTTGCTCCTCTCCCGCGTTCCCGCTCGGGAAGCCCTGCGGAACCTCCGCCGCGAGGACAGGCTCCGCCGCCACCGTCGCCCGCTCGTACGTCTCGTGGTAGTCCGGCGCGTTCAGCACCGACTGCTGGAACTGCTGCCACTCAAGGTCGATCGTGTCTGGCTGCCCACTCGCAGGTGCCCCAGTCTCTGCAGCTGCTCCAGCTCCTGCTGCTTCCTCCTCCTCTTCATCGTCCTCGGCCGGGGGCGGAGCCATAGACGGGTCGGAAAAGAAGTCCGCGGGGAGCGCACCGCGTTTAGCTCCTTGGGTGCTGGCAAGCCCAAGAGCGGGGGCAGACTGGGGCTCCTCGCTCTCCGTTCGCCGCCGCTTCGCGTCGACCATGGGGACGTCCTGATCCTCGTCGTCTTCGCCTTCGCCATCTACTTCCATCGCTTTTCGCTTGAGGGTCTCCCGTTCCTCCTCCTCGCGCTGGGCCGCTCGCGTGCGTTCCTCCCGGAGCCGTGCCGCGTTTGTGCGGTGTGTCTTGCTACCAATGTGGCCCTCCCATGCAGATGCATGCTTGACAGTGCTATTGCACGCAATGCAGCGTAGTTGACCGGAGGATGTATATGTGGCAAGAGGATGCGTGATACGAGCCTCTTGACGTTTAGCCTTGAGTAGTGCACGTACGTCGGACATGGTGAGTGCAAGCAGACGTTGAGGATAGACGGGGTGTATGTAGGGCGAGGGAATAACGCGGACAGTACAACACGCGGTGACGCGCTACAGAGAACAGACTCTATTACGTAAGCACACAAGGTGAGTCCAACATTTGTACCTACTACCTAGTAAACATGTACGCTAAATGTCTAAACAACCCCAGTCATGCACGTCATCCTCGTGAGAGGTTTTGTCGTGGACATGGACGACCTACGCCGTCTTGTCCTTGAACATCTTCTTGATTGCCTCCGTCGAGTACGACTTCGGGCGCTCAAGAGCTATAACAACGACCAGTCAGACATAGTTTGCAAAATCCTCGCAGAGAAGACTTACGAGCACCAAGAGCACGGTCCCAGATGAGCTGCGCAGCAACACCGAACGCACGCGATACACCAAAGAGGACAGTGTAGAAGTTCATCTGGTCAAGACCGTAATGAGCGAGAAGCACACCAGAGTGCGCATCGACGTTCGGCCACGGGTTCTTGGCCTTGCCGGCCTCGAGGAGGACGCCAGGGACGATGTTGTAAACCTGGTTGACCAGCTTGAACATCTTGTTGTCCGGCAGGTGCTTGAGCGCGAATTCGCGCTGAGCCATGTAGCGCGGGTCGGTCTTGCGGAGAACAGCATGGCCGTAACCCGGGACGACCTGGCCGCCCTTGAGGGTTGACCACACGTACTCGCGCACCGCGTCGTCGGACGCGTCAACACCGATCTTGGACTGCATCTTGCGCAGCCAAATCAGCACCTCCTGGTTCGCAAGACCGTGAAGGGGACCAGCGAGACCATTTAGTGAGGCGCCGAAAGCGAGGAAGGGGTCGGAGAGCGCGGAACCGACAAGCTTGCCGGTGTGCGCAGACACGTTACCGCCCTCATGGTCGGAGTGGATGGTGATGTAGAGGCGCATGAGCTCGACAAAGTCGGGCTTGTCAGCATAGCCAAGGAGGTTGGCAAGGTTGTACGAGTAGTCCTTCTCATGGTCGACCGCAGGGAGCTTGCCACCGCCGTAGACGTTGCGGAAGATGCGACCAGCGATGTTGGGGAGTTTTGCGATACTAGCGGTAAGTGTTCAGTGTGATGGCCTTAGCCTGTCTATGGCATGGAAGGAACGCACAGGTCCATGGCATCCTCGTAGGTAGGCTGCCAGTATTCCTTCTTAGAGATCCCCTGCTGATAGGCTTTGGCAAATGCCGAGTCGTGGTTGAGCTAAATCGAGACGCGAGATCGGCGTCAGAACTCAGAACCTCATGTGCGTACAATATGACGTCAAGACTTACTGCGGTGACCGCGAGCGAGAACTGCGACATGGGGTGCAGAGTGGGCGGGCAGCGGTCAAGGATCTCCTCGACGAAAGAGGGGATGGAAGACAGGGCAGCCCAGTCCTTGGAGAGGGCGTTCACCTGTTCCTGGGTGGGCACCTCGCCAGTGAGCAGAAGCCAGAAGAGACCCTCGGGAAGGGGCTCAGACCCGCCGGGGGCCTTGGGAAGAGCCTCCTGGCACTCAGGAATGGTCTTGCCACGGAAGCGGATACCCTCCTCTATAGTATAGTGTTAGAGTAGTGTAGAGTGCAAAGGTATTGCCACGCACCAGCGTCGAGGACAGAGCCATCCCAAATCAGAGCAGGGAGACCACGCATGCCGCTATAGTAGACATTGAGGCGAAGTGCAAGAATATATATGTAGACGGCACGCACCCATAGAGCTGGTCAACAAGAACGGGGCCAAATGCCTTCTTGCCGTGCTCTGCGCGCGCAGCTTTGACCTGATGCCAGCGAAGTGAGTCCCAAGCGAGACAGAGCAGACATGACGGAACGTACATTCTCAATTTCAGCGGGGATGAGCTCCGCAAGACGCTCCTTGAGAGTAGGTGCCTTGGCAGAGGTCGAGGCGAATCTGGCCGAACGCGCGAACGCGGAACGGCGAGACTGTACGTGACGTGATTAGCGGTGAGCCCGTAGCACGAACGCGGAGATAGAGAGACGGTAGTACGCACTTGCTGCTGAATGGCAGAGCGGAGGGCAGAGGACATGGCGCACAGCGACCGAGAGACGAGAAGGTAGAAGGTGGAGAAAAGTGAGAGACTCGCTGGCGGGCCTTGATATGAGCTCACCGCTCGCGCGGGTCACGTGGCCCAGCCCGGCTTTTGTCGGTCGCATCCGTTCTGCTCTTCCGACCTTTCCGACCTCCGTCCATTCGACCTCCGTCCATTCGCACATCCGCCTTCCGAAATGCCAAAGAGAAAACGGTCGGCCAACAACAGCGACAACCAGAAGCAGGCTCAGAACGATGTGCTGCCTCAGGTCTGCTCCCATTTATCTGTGTGTGCGACGCCGGACGCTCAATCGACTGTGTAGAAACGGCATTACAGGCAGCGCGCCCACGCGAACCCCTTCTCGGACCATGCCCTGAGCTATCCTACTTGTCCCGAGCAGTTCGACTGGGACTCGCACTATCCGGCCTTTGCTGGCTCGGGCAAGACTCCCGAATTTGCGGACGTCGGATGCGGCTTCGGAGGTCTCCTCATCGCTCTCGCGCCTCTCTTTCCCAACACTCTTATGCTCGGTCAGTACTCAAACGTCTCTTCACATACACTCTCCCTACCAGTCCCATACCGTGTACATCATTGCCAATGCCATCTATTACCCTCCCATCGTCCGCGCGTGAACGCCCTCTCATCTCTGTCCTCTCAGGCATGGAGATCCGCGTCCAAGTCTCGCAGTACGTGCATGACCGCATCGTCGCTCTCCGATCAACCTCCGCCCCCTCGGACTCCTCCCCACACACACCAGGTCCATATCAAAACGTCGCCATAGTCCGCGCCAACTCTATGAAGTTCATGCCCAACTATTTTCCGAAACACTCCCTCTCCGCCCTTTTCTTCCTCTTCCCAGACCCTCACTTCAAAGCGAGGAAACACAAAGCGCGCATCATCTCCCCAACATTACTCGCAGAATATGCCTACATTCTGCGTCCCGGCGGAATCGTGTACACGATCACCGACGTCCGGGACCTGCACGATTGGATGCGGACCCACTTAGAGCAGTTCCCCCTTTTCGAGCCGGTGACCGAACAAGAGTTGAGGGACGAGGGAAAAGGTCCCATCGTGGACGCGGTGTACACTAGTACTGAGGAGGGCAAGAAGGTAGAGAGGAACAAAGGAGAAAAATGGCTTGCTTGTTTCCGTAGAATCGAAGCAAAACGTGATTGAACGACCCTCGTCCGTGTGTGTGTGCTTCCAATGAACGTGCAATGTCCTCGTATGAAGTATGGCACCCCAACATGGCTTGTCTGTTGAGAGAGCACAGGGGATTCCACTACAGAGTAGTCTGGTCCCTATCCGTTCTGACGCTCGGTCCGAATTCGGACTGAACATATGTGCGTTGCAGCTGCTCAGATACATGGACGCTCTCATATACGATCCTCCATGACAACATCCCTGTCTCTGTCGTCCATCATCCCATGTTTAGAACCAGCCTCCATCGCCCCGACCAGTGCGACAGTACGCTCCTTCACCGCAGCCCTCAGCTCCTTATGTATCGTCTGCCCCGCCTCGCACGCAAGCTCGAAGAGCTCCTTGAACCGCTCGACATGCAGCCGCGTTTCCATCGTCACTAGCGTGACCTTGCGCGTCCGCGGCATGACCGCGACCGTCATGTGCGGCACGTCGTTCTCCTCCAGCGTCGTCAGATCGAGCAGCGGTGCCGTCGCGTGCACGCCCCCGTCACCGCACACACAAAGTCGTGCAGAGGCACCCCGGCGGTGACGAGGGCGAGCGTGGTCGCGTTGATGCATGCCGGGAGGAGCGAGCCGTCCTGCTGGAGGACGTGGACGTAGATGTCGATCTGCGAGCGGGGGTAGAGCGTCGTCTGTACGACGGGCTCGAACGTCGAGGCGATCATGGAGGCAAGCTCGAGTATCCGTCTACGCGCTTAGACTGCATGAGTACTTCGGTGGCGATCAATGAAATGTGTCTGCGATCTCACCTGTCTGCGCGAGACCGTTTCCGACGCTCGCCGGTGCTGAATGGAGCGACGCTCATCTCGACATTGAGGACGGCGCGGTCGTGCAGGGTCTGGGAACGCATTTTCGCTTCTCGTGGGCCAAACACGGTGACGAGAACCTGTGTGAGTCCGTGTGTGATCATGGCAGAGCCGTCTGCGGTGCCTTGCTGGGAGAGGTCGATGGTAATGTCACGGAGCTCGTACTGTTTGCGACCGTCTGAGCGGAAGCCACCATCGTTGAGAATTTCTATCCGTGAGCTCTATATGCGTGCTCAGTGCATTTCCAGTAGCATATATGAGACAGGAATACCATCTATGTTGCTTTGAGTAGACTAGTACGGTACACGCAGTAGTACTTGGTGGTGGATGCTGTACTGGCTATGTATTGTGTTTTCAACTAGGTCAGGAGCGGATAGGGTTAGGGTCCGGTGGCCGCCAACCCAGAAAGTTGCGTGTCGGAACCAATCTCTCAGTCACTAACTGCTAGTCCACTAGGTTTGTCGCCAACCCCTCTCACGGAGTCCACCACAGTTCATCACAACTATCCACTGTATCAATCTTCAGCACACTCTCTGTTCTGTACGCCTCAAACGTACACGATATATGATGATACTCCAACTCCAGGGCGATCCAGCAGGTCTAGTGAAGCGTAGTTGGTGTTTTATAGCATTCCACTGACACTCGGTCCCACAGCTGTCCTCGCCTGGTGTGACGCTTTCTTCGCAGCGAAAGCAGGAGATGGCATCCACGTCATCACTTCACCCAACATGGACTTCATACGGACGCCTCCCCTCTTCCTGCAATCGGACCACAGGTTCGGCTTCTTAGACCCGATCCAATGGCCCCAGATCTTCAGCGACAAGTACGACTACTTACCTTGCGGCACTTGCGCGCCCAGTCCCCCTGGATCACCTCTTCACACCATTGTGGTGGACGCCCGACAAAGAGCAGGATTTGTTATCTTCGCAAGCCAAGTAATGAAACATTCAGGCTATCTGCGCTGGGAGTCGATAACACTGCGAAATGTCGACGAGCTACTCCTAGCATCGAAGAATACTCCGCCGGAGTGACATCTTCCCTGGTTGTGCACGAGTGCGAGCGGTGCAGCGTTATTCGCTGATGACCCGCGCGTTCCTCAACAATCGCGACATCTCAGTGTCTCAACGCCCGTCGTCTCCGGGCAACCCGCCAGTCAACCGAACTCTCTTGAGTGCTTTCGCTACAGACCCCCGCTGCGCGCAGAAACTCCACGAGCTCGGGATCCTCGTTTGGTTCCTCCGTCCCATCGAAAGTATAGGGGCGCACATTCACGTGCGAGCCGTCGTGCAACTCACTGAACCCACTCACATCTGCATCCAGATATGTTCTTCGAGTGCTTCCATACTGTACAGTGGCCTCTGTGGAGAAGCTCACATCGCTTCCACACACCAAGATCTCTCATCTCTGCACCCAAATTTGGGGCTACCTGGTTCCGTATACGGCACGCGTAATTAGACGTTCTATGCATCAAGAAAGCAGCCGCTCATCCCCAACCAGTGGTCGCGCGATCTTCTGTATGGACCCACTGGCAGGATCTGCGATCGCGAAGAAACTCCCAACGGCAGACGGCGGAAGATGACTCGCGAAGTCTTCGGATGGGTCTTCGACGACGCAGAGCTCGACTACAATCCTTGTAGCCCCATCCAGTGGTCTCACTACGCCGTCTCCGAAGCCGATCCGACACTAATTGATCCAGGGCTCGGAGCTCGTATCGGAACCCTAGATCGTGTAGCTCCCAGATGATCTTGGGGGTTAGTGTCCGCAACGAGTCGCCGCATGAGCGGGACACTCTTCAAGTTCTAGGATCTATGTTCCCTGACCAGGAGGCATTCATCCTCTCATCGTTCCCGGCTAAAGCCTGCGGATTTTACGATGATGGGATGTCTCGTCGCATTCGCTTAGTACCTAGGATTGTTTGTTCTCCTACTTCCTATGTTGTCGTACACGCATGTCAGGTTCGCCCATACCCGCAGAAGGACCGGTGAGTTCTACAGAAACGGACTCCTTTCGTCGAGGGAGCCTTCGTTGTCTCACTGGGTGAGGAGGAGGGAGGAGGGGGAGGAGGGGGAGAGCAGAGGTCACAGCGGTGGGCGATGGTGCTCCGAGCCTGTCAGATCGAATCCGAGTCGACGACTTGCCTTGAGCGGGAAGTTTCCCAGCAGGGCTACTTTATGGATCTGATAGATGGCTGTGCGCCGTGAATCAATCCGCGTCTCAAAACTGATAGAACTCCCGAGAGAAGAGATGGGAGAGCGGCAGGAGCTCAGCGTTCACTGACAGGAACCAGGCTCCGGAGTCCAGCACGCGCTCCTGAAGGGAGTTTCGCCGTGAACACTCCCTTCATGACAACTTCTTGCAAGTTGTATATCGATAGACAGCTGGCGTCACATAGAGATTGAGCCGACCGCTTACTGATTCTGTGACAGATGATGAATCAATCGACTATCAAGAAGCACAGTGCATGGTGTACACTCGTTCAGAGTGGACATCAGTGCAGGTATGAGCGCTGTTCAATCACGTTCGGCGGTCTGCACAAGGTCTTCCACCCCCAGGAAACGGGGAGAGAGCTTATAGGGAAATTTGGACGGGTGGCTATGGCATGCGGTCAATAACCAAGCTTCGCACAAGCACTCTAATCACGAACACACCTCACAAGTCCCGAGCTCCAGCGAATACGCGGACTTGCCTCCCCGTTGAGCCCGGAAGGCTTCGAGATTGTGAACACATGCAAGACCGCTGCGATTGTCAGCCATAAGGAGTCCTCGGCAAAGAATCTCCCTGGACAGATCCTGACGCCGAATGTCGGTTGCTGATGTTTCTAGAGAGTGATCAGATGACTTACCTTCTGCCAAAGCCAAAAGCTGCACGGGCAGGATCCGGCTCCCCTTCAGGTTTCTTGTCGGTTGGGGAGAATCTGTCGGGGTTGAATGAGGCCGGGTTCGAGTATGCCGAAGGATCGTGTAGCATGGCGCTGAGTATACTCATGAGCGATCTGAGCACATATTCTTAAGCCGAGCCACCTACTGTATGTTTGCAAGCACCGTGGTTCCTTGGGGAATGTATCCGCCTTGGTATTCAGTAGCATTGGATGTTGCATGAGGAACACCTGTGTGGATATGAGTACGATGAACCCATGATCGAAGACCACAAGAACCTACCGAGAGGAGATACGGCCTTCCAACGGAGCACTTCTTTCACCAAGTTGGAGGTGTATGGAAGAAGATGCCTGTCCTCGAATGTCGGAAGCCGTTTACGACCAATGACTTCATCCAATTCTTGATGCGCCCGTTCTTGAACATCGGGATAGAGCGTCATAGCTAGAACGAAGTTTGTCAAGGCAGCCAGTGTTTGAGATATCCTGTAGTCAGTTCTCAGCTCCTCACGGCATGACAGGTGAACAGACCGTGTCTGCACCGGCTAAGGATAGATGAGTGACAGAAGACGTAGATGCACCGACAAGAACCTACCACTATATACAACACCGCAACAGTTCTTGACGAACTCATCGTGATCGATTCCTGCTGTATCTAGATCCTCCTGGAGCAGACGAGTTGCGATGCAAGGAACCGCATTTCTCGCCGTCTACGTGGTGTGTTACGGTATTTCCATCAGGGCAACCAAAGAGGACACGCACAACGCGAGTCTTGACCATGTGATAGGGGGTTGACCTCATCCGCACTGAGAGATCTTTCCCGATAGCGGCGACATGTTGAAAATCAGCACCCGGAGACCATGTCGGTAAGTATTTCACTGACGAGCCATAGCCGTGAGAGAGAGATAAGCTCGTGATGACTTGAAATGCTACTAGCACGCACGAATGGGTATAACATCGACAAGCTCGGTACCAGGACGCTCTTCTGCGTGCTGGCGCACTGCCTCTGCGAGTGCTACGTATTCGTCGTTCACTGTAGCTACTTGGTGGCCATAGGTAATCATCATGATTATTGCGCCCGCCATACTAGACGACATGATAAGCACATCATGCCAATGTTCACAATCTGAAATTTGAAGATCTGAAGACCCGTACCGTCTAATTGGTCGACTATATCTTGTTTGTCTGGGGACTCGAGCAACCGGTGAAGGAGAGCGAGTACCTCTTGATTGATCACTATATGGTAACGTGCGGAGACTACCGATGGCTGAAACTCTTGCTGGACAACACGGCGGTATGCTGTGAACGACCGTCCGTAAGACATCAGGACGAGGTTCCAACTCCATTCCATCCTGAGCGAGTATCAACGGAGATTGTTCAGTGATTCGATGATTCACATACAGCTCCTTGATCATGACCAGACGAGGTCTGTCAGAGAATATTGAACCCCTCTTATCGAGCAATTCACGTGCAGCCTCCAGAGAGTTGAGGAGGAGGAGGTCTGTACCGAGGGCACGCATGTACAAGACATCGCTTCCTGAGACAAGATCGATATCAGCACACGAGAGACAGAGGAGCTCAGAGTGGCAAGACGAGGACAGTAACTACCATATCTCTTACTCATCTCCGCATATGCCTCCCATTCATGGCCCGCAGTTGGGAGATCTAGCAAGTTGCCGAGCAGGGGTGTCGACGGTGGACCCGGGGGATATGGTCTGTGTGGTGTGCGGCCAACCGTCCATAGCATGTACGCC
Organism: Daedaleopsis nitida; assembly: GCA_022606115.1. Classification (NCBI taxonomy): domain Eukaryota; kingdom Fungi; phylum Basidiomycota; class Agaricomycetes; order Polyporales; family Polyporaceae; genus Daedaleopsis; species Daedaleopsis nitida. The sequence continues at coordinate 1,924,682 of JABYQM010000005.1, read as the reverse complement.
AAGGTCGATGCGACACCGGCAGCGAGGAGGTACATTGCATGTTCAGAAATCATGCTGGCGGAGGTGAGTTCAGAGACTGGGAGTGACACCGAGTACACGGGGGACTCGAAGGGGTGTGTGAGTGCCCGGACATGTAGTACCCATGTTACATGCCAGCTTCGCGATGCCACTGGGCGCTGTGTGAAGGAAGTCTCAAGCGTGGACGGTCCTTGTGGACGTCCAAAGGGTTGCCGCGCGCCTCGCGCCAGTCCTCTTGAACCTCCCGGCGCTCACACTGGCGCCGCGGAGATAAGTATGCAGTAGTATGCAGTCGACTATGTGAAGTACACCCTCTTCCTCCTCAGACTCACCGGGAGTTGCGTTTCACACTTCTAGGGCCGTATCCTTGAAATCGTGACTCGTCTAGGAATGGCGAAGTTCCTATATCAGTTCATGACACGTACACCTGGGTCTCTCACTAGTACCTCAGGATCCATAAACGTCCTCACGGAACTGTCCATTTAGAGCATCAAGATGGGGAATCAACCGGCTCAATTGTCAGTACTTCAGTTGTCATGCCGTGTGCCCTATGCTATGACACGTAGTAGCCCCAGCGCCGGCACCTCCCTTCTATCAGCGCCGGCATGAACAGGCTATAGTATCCGCGATCATGCGTGTGCTGCCACCGTGACCCACTGCACCGCTCGAGAAGAACTAACTCCTGTCCGGGGCGCTTTCATACTGCTTCTTCTTGGTCGTATTGTAGGCGGCGCGACTAGCTAAAGAGTGCAGCACCTGCGGAAGCATGAGTATACGACACACATGCACTTTGACCCGCCCGCCGAGGCAGAGCTGTCCTCTCGGCATCTGAGCACTGCAAGTCAATCTTTGCCTAGCGACGACCCCGGACGTTCAGCTCATCGTCTGCATCATCGTCACCCGGCCAGTCTGAGCATGGTCGCAGCCGCGGGGGATCATAGTCGTCGACAGATGGAGGCACTCGCCGGACAATGCCCCAGTTCCATGTGGCTGCGTCCTCCGGCCGAAGATCGGTGTATTGAGCCCACCGCTTTGGTGGAATTCGTCGTAGAGGAGGATCGCTTGGAAGAGAGTACCCCAAGGGGAGATCACCTCCGTCTTCAGAATCCGAGGGCACGTCGCGCCATGGAAGCACGCACGTAGCGTCTGTATCATGTGCCGGGCTCGCCGTTCTTGAAATATCTTACCATGGGCGTGCGGTGGCTTATGAACGGAGTCGTTGGTGTTTTGTAACAATACATCAAGATTCTGAAGACATACCCGTGGGCTTTCATTTGGGCTGAATGTGTGGCCTCCTTCGATTGCACTATGTCCCCGACGCGACCCCGACCGGTTTTGGAGACATCGCTCACGGTGCCGCCTCCAGTGCTCCCAATCGTAGATTGTTTTCTCACTCAACTTCACCCTTCTAACACAGTGACCACATAGTACGAAGCGCTCGTTAATGACCTCCCTGACAAGTGGGTCATTAAGGAGCGTTGCGTAGCGTCGTCTTTGAGTAGGATTGAGATTGGGGGAAGGGATGTGGCTCGACCACCGGTCAGTTACAATCTGTGGCGAAACAAGGTGCGGTAACTCACCATGCGTTGGATATGTCGGGTGGAGGAGGGTCAAGTTGAGCTTTGCGCGATGGTCGTGGAGAGTCGTCTGTGGGATCTTCCGCCTTACGTTTGCGGCCCATCGTCTGAGACAGAATTCCGTTACTGGCGCCAGCAGCCTGAGCAGCAGTTCTGCATAATGCCACGATACCAGTCAATGTTTCAGAAAGGAAGATGGTGAAATAAGAGCCGACCTTTTATTAGCACTGCGAGTGTGTGGCGGCATAGAGTCGGAAGGGTAGCAGCTCAAAGACGGCGTGGGGTCAGTGTGGCAATCTGTACCGCCCTAGCGACCTATGTATATATACACATCGAAGACAATACTGAACCTCCAAATACCTGCGAAGCGTTGTGTGGCCGAGGATAACTAACCTTCCTAATGGGGAGGCCGCATTGTCCTAGTAGGAGGCGAGGCGAGGTACTGGCAATTGCATTTCGTCGAGAGACGATACGAGAGCAACGAGAAGCTAGATAGGCTGCAGAAGAGGTGCGTTTGGCCCCGTATTATGTTGCATGATATGTTATCGCTGTACAGTGTATGAAGAGTCTGTAAAAGTTTCTGAACTTGGGACTCTAATTAGTAGAAGCTTACCTGCAGAGTGCTCGGTCGTTGGACAGCAAGACGAGTCCAGGAGCCTCTCCTTTCCTTCAATTGGATTATGAGACCAATACGTCGTTGTGACTTCGCCCACCAGATTTCACTACCGTCGCAGGCAAATATGTAGTAGGAGCGCAAGAGAGAAGGGTTGCAAGAGAAATTGAGAGCACCACCGGCTCATAAGCGCGCAAGATCTGGATCTGGCCGAGAGCACTGCAGTGAACGATCGCGCGTTGCCGAGCCATAATACCGCTGCTCTCGTCCTGCTCTCCTGCCTCTTACCACCACCAACGACGACCGCGATGCCCATCTCAACGCCCTCGGATCCCCAATCTGCCGCTCTCCTCGCACACATCCTTTCCCAGACGCAGCAGAACATCTCCTTCCTCGCCGCGCAGAACTACATCTCGCCCACCGAAGCGGCCGAGCTCATCACCCGCCTCTCCCAGGGCTCCGCGAGCACTCCGGCCACCTCATCTACAGATCACCTATCTTCAAGCTTACAGAACCTTGCCGTGGGTCCAGCGCGCACTCCCGACACCGGACGTCGCGTTCCCCCTCCCCCTCCGAGAATCAATGTCGTGAAGGCGCGCGCTCTTTGGGCGTACAACGAGGACGGCAGAGTCAGTCCCGCTTATCCCCCTCTGATGACCAACTTCTTTCTGACTGAATACGTGCACCCACTCGAATGTCTATGGTATCCTCATTCAGGAGCCGAACGATCTCTCCTTCTCCGCCGGCGAAACGGTCGAGATCGTCGACGAGACCAACACCGACTGGTGGACCGGCAAGTGCAGAGGCAAGCAAGGTCTCTTCCCCTCCAACCATGTCGAGAAGTTCGACGGCGCGCGCTCGGCCGCCTCACCGCCGCCGCCCGCGGCATCGCCTATGTTCATGCCCATGATGCCCGTCGCCGGACCCACATCCTACTACACGCCACCCCCGGGTCCTCCGCAACCGTACGGAATGCCCGAGAAGGCACCTGCGTATCAGTATACGCCTCCGGCGCCCGTCGTTATGCAGGCACCGCAAGTCGTGCAGCAGGAAGAGCAGCCAAAGAAGAACAAGTATGGCAAGCTCGGCGGCACGATGGCCAACGCGGCCGCGGGCGGTGTAGGGTTCGGCGCTGGTAAGCCCATTGTCTACCTCCCAGTACTTGAGCGGTATTTCTCATGATAACATAGGTGCTGCCATCGGCGGCGGTATTATCAACGCGATATTCTGAAGGTCTGGCGTATCAACCTCTGCTCTGCGTAGATCATTCTTGGGTCTGGACATTGGATGTATAACTTATGTATGTGTAATCTCTGCATACAGCACGCGTTCACAGATCACATATCGCATCTTCCAGCTGGTGATATCAATAGTACATCCATTATGCACACGGCTGCGTCTATGTACTACAGACGTCTCTCAGTGCGCCTTCATGACACCGTTCGGTCCTCTTGCGTAATCGGGATGCCAAAGATCTCCTTCACTCGGCGAACCGTCTCGTAATCTCCGGTGTTCTGGAACATATTGACCCGTGAGCTTGGGAACGGCACGACCCTGCGTACGGTTACCTTTGTGATCTCGTCGCTGATCTTCACTGTAGGCTTCCCGTCGACGGACGAAAGTTTGATAACCATGTTCAGCGCACGGCTCTTCTCTTTGCCGCCGCTCGACGCTTTCTTGAAATCGTTTGTCAACGACGTGCCGATGCCGAACGAGCCTGTGTTGGTGCGGTTATCAGCTCAACCTCCTCGGTATGCGATCATGTGCGTGCGACACAAGGATTCCGTACACTTCATCCCGATCTCGTCGCACTGCTGCTTCAGCTTCAACGCCTTTTCTACGTCCAACGAGTCTGAGAATATGATCATCGGCTTCGTATAGTCCACTCCCATGCTCTGGTATATTTCTTTGACACGCGGCGCGTAAACATACGGATCGCCGGAGTCCTGTCGTAAACCTGTCCATTGTTGAGCGAAACGGGGGTTGGCGACAAAGTCCTGTGTGCGCGTTTTCGTCAGCGCTAAGGGGAAGCCGGGAGATGCACGTAGGTCAATGACCTTGAAGAACGCCTCCGAAGAGAACGTGTCCGTGAGCGCAATCAGGAGCATGTTTGGGTAGACCTCCTCCCAAAGCTGCAGGGCTGTTCTGTTCGCGTGTTCATAGCCCTTCATCGCTCCGACCTATAGAGCAAGGTGTGATCATGAGACAACAGCGGTCGACGAGAGAGGACATACACTCATAAACCACTCGCTGACCAAGTCATACAGCTTTTAGCGCGATCTCGTGCACCCCATAGCCAGCACTCACTGAGCAATGGTACCCACAGGCGCCACCCCGAACTCTTTAGCAAAGTACATCTGCGCGCGATATGTCAGCACACTAGTGGTCGACGCGCACCACGAAGACTGACGTTGCTCGTCCCGTTGACGCGCCCCATCCCGGGGTTCTCTCGAGCAGCCTTCAGAATCGCGCCCATAACGAGACGCTGCGTGTGCAGAGACCGTCGTCTCCGGGTGCCAAACTCGCTGAACGTGCAGCCAGCTCTGAGGATCGTCGCCGCCTTCTCGTACGCGGCCCCTGTCCCACGAGTGCGAGTCGGTCAGCACGACGCGCGCGAGGCCCAGCGGGGGCGGAGACGCAGACCTTCCTGCCCGTCGTGGTTCCAGTCGCGGTCCGCCGTCGTGAAGTATATCTCGCTCAGGCATGCCATGAGCGGGACCTCCCAGAGGATCGTCTCTTTCCACGGGCCGACCGCGTCTATGTGGATGTGGCCGCGCGTGCTCGGGTCGTCCCGCGCGTGCTTCGCATCGTCCTCTGGGAGAGGCTCGAAGGCGAGGCGAAGCTGATCTGGCTGGAACCGGTACGCCGCGAGGTAGTCCAGATATGCGGGCTTGAAGAACGGGCAGGCCCTCTCCAGCCACGCGCGCTCGTCGGCGGTCAGCTGCAAAGTGCGGAACTCTGTTGTGCGGATGCAATCTGATAAGGGCGGTCTGTGTGCAGTAGTACTGAGCGGGAACTCACCCGCGACGGAACGCTTGAAGAGCTCGAAGCATTCACGGGTGAAGTAGACGTCCTTGTCGCGGTGCGTGAAACGGTATGTTCCCTCTACATCGGAGAAATGGTGGAGGACTGCTTGCTGCATGGTGAACTGGGGAAGAAGACACGGCAATTATCAGTCCCTTCCTGCGAGTTCCTGCGTATGAATGCGTGCAGGTTGATGTGCATACAAACCCGTACCTTGTAGAGATCTGTGTCCAACAGCGACGCAGGTAGAACGACGTCCGGAGCAGCCATTGCTGAGAGATGACTGTTCGAGTGAAAGTATGTATCGACGACCTGCGTCCGACCCGTAACGCTCCATGCTCTCTTCCGTTTTATCTATGTAAGCGGCTTTCCACTTTGACTCTAACTTCATCAAACCCTAACCCACCGTGCCGGATCAGAGATCGGGAGTTCCCTGCGGGCCGGCACGCCGGTTGAACCTTCTGAGCGACAATCGTGTTGAACGTTGAATATGTTGATCATTCCGTGATTCATTGAGATGAGAGTATCAACGACGAGGATGTAGATCACTCTCGTTGTCGACGCGTAGATGAATACTTAGTGTCACTCGATGTACGTCGTCAGGTGGTGGAAGTGTAGTCACGGTATGTGTATCCCTACGGATCATCCCTTCTCCAAATCAAGTCCGTATTCAAGCACTTCCTCGCCTGAATCAGTCGCCGCAAGACTCGTCGGTAACGGTTGCGGTGCTGATGGTTATCGTCCCCAACTCGAACGTTCCGCCGGGAGACGACCCGGCCCCTAGCGCAGACGTTCCTCGGCGAGCAAACTGTGGCTCAAAGATGGGCGAAGTCGACTCAGAGGGGCCACCGTCAGCGTACCCTCTCTTGACGAGCGAGAGCATGTTGGTGAGGACGCGCGTGCCGAGCATGCACGGGATTCTGTGGACCATGTGAGTGATCACTATGTAGGACATCGGCCGAGGAGAAGGCGACAGGAGATCCAAGGGATTAGCGACGAGTGCATTAGTACTGACAACACTCACACGTCGAGAAAACCGCCAAAGACGTCTTTCTCCTTTGCCTGCTCAAAGCGGTATAGCATAAGGTTGATGATCAAGACAACTATGGACACGGAATGTCAGCGACCAAGTTAGCCTGGTGATGTATACGGCGGCGTCAGCACACGCTCACCGTTGACACTAAATGCGCGCGGTCAGTACTGCTAGTAGCAGACGGAACGACAGGTAGCGGCTCACCTACAGTAGTAGAGAAGACCGTCGCGCCTTCTGCTAGCGCTCCGCCTCCCCCCCCTTACCAAAGTGACACAGTAGAGATTGCATCCATACAGCGATCACGAGCTAAGACGCGACTTCCACGGAATATGGTCAACAAGGGAGACGACGTGAGCTCGTTTCCTGCCTTCAGGGTGCTATCCACTGTCAAAATACATGGAGTGGAAGTCTGCGCATAGGTAGCATCAGGATTTACAGTTTTGACCGAGAAATCGAATCTCAATGACCACAGACTCACCGTAATGACCCCGATGATGATTGGCTCGAATACAGTCTCCGATACTGGACAGCTCAGGTCTCGATGTGGGGGGGGACGCCAAGCAGCCGACATACCTGACGAGAAACATCCGGATATCTCCAGCCGCCTGTGACTGATTCAATACATCTCTGCTGACGACATCGGAGAGGTTCCTACCAAGGAATCGTGACGGCTAGATAGGACATCAGACACGCGTAAGCCCTTAGCCGTATGGGTGATCTGGAAGGAAGTCGGCTTACGTGTCACATGTATGCACCAATGCCTTGATGAGGATGGCGACGCTAGACGGTTGTTAGTGCAAACAGCTAAGTAACGAGATGATCAGACTTGACATACAAACAATATCTTGCCGAGCTTTCCATTGGCTCTCCACACAACGTTGACCTGAACAGTAGTCTCGGCGGCGACGGTCTTACAATGGATTGAAACACGGACTTCATCCCCAAATGTGAGCTGCCAGTTGTATCTGAGCGGGAGGATGTGAATACGCTCACAACACTTGAACGAAGAGAGGTAACGAACAAGAAAAGGACGAGAGTTGCGACTGAAGAGACGGGCTTCAGCCTCATACCTTCCTTGACACATTCCGAAGGGTGGAAACGTACCGTTCTTGATGGTCAGGGGGGCTGCAGTCGTGACGCGGTCGAGCAGTCGGAGGAGGCACAGCGGGGAGCAGTCTGAACTCGCGGCCTATGCGCCGTAATCCTGAAACCTGTTGGTGCTCTGCTCTCGGAGATATCAACCTCGTCGTCAATCGCCAACATCCCCGAGGCGGTCAGATGCTTTCCTGTCCCGAGTTGGCCACAAGTGAGCGATAAACGGTAAACGTGCCAAGCGAATGCGGACAATCGTCGTGCGGCTGCGTCCAACTTTCGACCCCAGACACAGCCGCAAGCCGGTCTGTGATATCCGCCGACAGCTCCGTCGGAGGCGTGTAGCCCGAGCAGGGAAAGAGGCCAACCTCTGTTCCACATTCGGCGAGGGTCGGCAACACAGGCCTGCCGGTGGCCTCAATCTCCTGGTGCACCGGCCGACAAGCGGCCCTCAAGATCAAGACCTCATACATTCGTTTGTGCTTTCTTCTCTTGTCTCGGACTTGGAGGTAGATCAGGTGTTGGGATGTATGACTCGGGAGTCGGGGGGGTTGAGGAGGTATTGTGCGCTCACCGTTCTAGGTTGGTGTTGCCTGGATTCACAAAAAGCCAATGAGTCATTTTTGCATCTTAGTCGAACCTTAGGCTAACCCATCCAGGACCTCAGTATCGACCACCACCCCAAGACGCGCAACGACGTATCCAGGCCGTAGGAGCCGGTTCGTCGGGGATCGAATACCCGACGAACCGGCATGGGTGGTGTCAGTCGGGGTGTGCTCGCACACTCCGCTGCCTTCCGCTATCGTCGCGCCCTCGGGTGTCGACAGCTCCCTTCGGGGAGCCCTCTGTGAGCGGAGGCACAGAGGTTAAACACTCCTTCGGGAGACCCCCCTTGCTCGCAAGGGGGCTTATCATTTTTGCACGTGTTGATCTTTCGTCTTCGATTCCGGAGACGGGAAGCTGCACGGACATGAATGAGAAGCGTTTGGTTCCATAAAGCTCGGTTGGTCGGCAGAATGCGCCTAGGGTGTGACGAAGGACGTACTTGTTTGTATGTCTGTCGAGGCGGTCACCTCCATCTTCATCTCTGATTTGCCGCGCTCCTGCAAGTGCAGACCTTCGATATATGTAGTATTCGATGAAGATGGTGATGGACCGCTGGAGGATGTGGGCGGCTTTGCGACTGCCTACCGCGGACGTCGTAACCCGCCAGGGAGACACGGCTAGGCCTAGAGAACGAGGAAGTTCGGATCCCATCGCTGGGCTCATGAGTCTGATCATACAAGTGCGCGCGAAACTCACCAGCAGTGAACGTGGTTGAGGAATATGGGAGGAATTGCGGGGCCTGACCAGGCCACTCAGGCGGAATGGATGCCACTGCCACCTACAGTACTTATTGCGAACGCGCAGGGGGGGCGAAGGGGCTGAAGGAGTCAACACGGACTCGCATGCTATCATGTGCAGCATCCGTTAACTACAGCCGTGCAACGCAGAATACACCAGTCGTTCGAGAAGAAAGACACATGCCTCAGACAACAGACTACATATCATCGACGCTCCACTCGTAACTCTCCGCGCCGCGCCTCCGTCGTTCGTTCGACTTCTGGAAGTATTTCTTCTCAAAGCCATTGCTACGGTCTGTGACGCGGGTGGTCAGGCGTTGATGAACAACCGACCACGAAAAGATGGCCACTCACCGACCCCGTCCCACCGATAGCCAGGCTTGATCCCGAACCGGTTTGGCGGGGGCGGCGGGCCCGCATACTCGGGTTTCCGCGGCCCCTTCGCCCTCTTCTTCTGTGAGCGCGAGAAGCCGGACGGTCAGCGGCCGCGCAACCAACACTCTCCCCCCACACAAACAAAACAATAAAGACGCAGCACGCACCGTCAAGAACGCCGCCGCCGGGTCGTTCCACCTCTCCTGCGCCTTGAGGTCCTCGTTCAGCTCCCGGTCGTCCGCCGTCCGCGCGAACGTCCGCCCGCGCATCTCCGCCTCCTCCCTCCGCCGCCGCTCCGCCTCCTCCCGCTGGACGAGGCCCTTGCCCCACTCCATCTTCGCCGCCTCCGCCTCCTCCCGCTCGCGCTTCAGCCGCGCCGCCTCCGCCCGCGCCGCCTTCATGTCCACCTTCCGCCCCGCCGCGTCCCGGTACACCGTCTCCTGCGCCGCCTCCGCCTCCTGCGCCCCCCGCGCCCCCGTCGTCTTCGGCAGCCGCTTCTTGAGCTGCGCGGTCGTGAGCAGCCCGCCCGCGAACGGCGCGTCCTCAGCCGCCACCACCTGCGGCTTCTCGTCCTCGTCCTCGGCAGGCGGCGGCGTCTTGCCCCCGCTCCCGCCCTCGCCCTCGCCCTCGCCCTCGCGGACGGTCTGCCACCCGGAGTCGGCATCCGCCGTCCGTTGCCGCTTCTTGAACCGCCTGTCCTCCGCGACGACCGCCTCCGCCATGTCGTCGTCATCGTCCCCGTCCCGCGCGGCGTCCGCCCAGCCCGTCAGGTCGTCGTCCTTGATGAAGGATGCGCCTGCGGCGGCCGACGTCGAGGCCGCGGCAGTGGCCTTGCGCTTCTTCTTCTTTGGCGGGATCGTCCTCGAGAGGATAGCGTCGGCCTTTGGGCCGGACATGTACTTCTCTGCGAGGTATGCTTTCATCGCCGACATGGTGGCGCGAAGATGGGGTGCAAGCTGGTGCAAGGAGGTGAAGCTGGTCAAGGTAGTAGGCTAGAAGAAGCGCCAGTGACATGCCCCACCTTTACAGCGGCGCCTCTATCAAACACGAGCGCCTGACCGACATCCAGCACAGCCACTACATGCGAGCCCGCGAGCTCACCGAGCCGCAATCCATCAGCCTCAGGCCTCTCTCGAAGAACCTCAAGCTATGTATATACCAATGGCCATATGAGTGTATGAATGCGCACATCTGAGGAGTCTGCACTTGTCTGCACTAGCTTTAAAACTACAGAGCACCTTGTAGAACCTCTGTATGAATAATGCACGAACTCCTACAACGTCACCTCCTTCGACCGTGCACACACGATCATCCATGTATTATGTCGGGCTCCGGTCGATCGCATGTAAATCTATTGGCGCCACAGGGAAAGTGACACACAGTGCGATTATGCAGACACCGACTCCATGCTTCACTTCCATCACGTTTGGGTGAACACCTGTGAGCACTTGTGATCACTTCAAGTTCAAGTCGGGATCTTGCACTCCACCGGCAGAAAGAGGAGCGCGGATTGGGATATACGAAAGTTATATGACGAGGACGAGTGAGGGAGGGGTACATAGGACAGAGGAGCAGATGGATGAGATGTTAATCCGGGTGAGGGGAATCGAGAAATGCATCGTGAGTGGACGGTGTGGTGGGGGCGACAGCGAAATGGGGATGAAGTGCAAGGTGACGCAGGAAGACCCGTACCAAAGGAAAGTGAGTATACGTGTAGCGGAAGAAGGCAGAGAGTAAGGCGTTCATGCGACCACACACCCACCGCAGCATCCGCCAGCACCGTCGTCCGCATGCGAGTTCCCGGCACCGTACACGCCGGGAGCATTGGGTGCGTTTGGCTGCACGCCGGGGCGACCAGTTTGTTGCTCCTGCACGCGGGTCATGTGAGCGGACAGCGCAGGAGAGTAAGGGCATCCGGAGTCATCACACCTTGTTGTACTTGCGGATCTCGCGAACAAGCTGGCTGAACGCCTCGTCGACGTTGATCCTCTGCTTGGCCGAGGTCTCGATGAACTTGCAGCCAAAGTGCTTGGCAAGATCACGGCCCTCTGGTGGACGCCTGCGTTAGCGAGAGGTGCCGTGCTAGGCGAGGCGGTGGACGCACCATTCATTCCCACCTGCCGCTCGTACTCGAGATCGCTCTTGTTGGCGACGACGATGACGGGGAACGAGTCCTGGTCTTTCACGCGCAGAATCTGTTGGTGGAAGGTGCTGATTTCCTCGAAGGAATTGCGCGAGGTGATGGAGTAGACCAGGAGGAAACCCTCGCCCGTGCGCATGTATTGCTCGCGCATCGCACTGCGCGCGAGATTGTGAGACGCGGTTCAAGCGTCGTGGACGACAGGTGCACGTACCCGTATTCCTCTTGACCAGCCGTATCCAGGACGTCAAGGAGGGCGACCTCGTCGTCAATGACGCATTGCTTCCTGTACGAGTCTGGCAGATATGGAATTAGTGTATGCCCGATGCAGACGGAGAAAGGCTAGTGCCGAGGGACGTGTGGACGCAAGTCGGTGGGAAAATAGGGCGAAGGAGTGCTCACCCTCGATAGTGGGGTCGTACTCGTCGACGAAGTGGCTTTGGATAAACTGGATGGTGAGCGCGGACTTGCCGACACCTGCAGAGGGCAATGATCAGATAGAGACGCGAGGGAGGGGAGAGGGACATACCACCACCGCCGACGACGACGAGCTTGTACTCTCTGAGGAACTGTGACTGGGCGGAGGTGAGCGGGGAGGGATGCGCGAGGGAAGGCGGACGTACCCTAGACATGGCTGGCAAAGCAGAAAAGCGGGCGGAAGGGGTATGTGGGGCGAGGATATAAGGAGGGGACGAGGTGATCCGTCGAAAGGGACGAGGGGATGAGACGTGGAAGCGCCCTTGCTTGGAACATATCGCACTACAAATAAGCCCAAACACGCGCCCTGGCTGATGGATAGACGCCCACATTGCCTGCCTTGATTCCGGCCTATGTCCTCAGCCATCCATCTCTCCCCAGACTCTGACCACTGCATGCATGCCCAGTGCGCACCCGCCTTCCCACCGACGCACCCGCCACCACCGCAGTAGCATCGCTACGCTCGCCTCCTTCCATACCCGACGACGTGAGCTACAGAGTACAGCACGGCTGCCGCGTCCAACTCACGTCGATGATGCCAACTCGTGCCATCGTGATCCTGGCGATGCCGATTCTGCTTCGAGATAGACACCGACGACGCTGCACATGCCATGGAGAGAAGCCAAGCGGGAGCTATCCGCAACACAACGTGCCCTGCTCTATCCGGATTCCGGGTACTTCTGTCTGCCAGGTGCCTGTCCGATGCAGTATACGCCTGCGACACCTCTCGTAGGCGGTGCATCTGCAGGATTAGTATCCCTGATTCCTGACGCCCCACTCCAACAGCTAGCCGCGTTTGTATGTCAGTTACTCATTTCAAAACAGCTCCGCCCGTGTCTCCCCTTCCGCTGATCTGACTTGCCTATAGATCCTCGAGCGACCAGCGCGACCTATTTATGCAGCCTGGCCGTGGTCTCCGGTTGCGCAACCTACTTGTTGTCTGCATGCGCTTCTGTGGACGGCATCTCAGAACGTGTACTATATGCACCAGAAGCTCTCGTAACTGCCAGGGCAATGCATCCAGATGTATCCCTGCTGATCGACGCGCACGGTACGTAACCGCACCGAAATGGACTAGTCCTCCACGAAACTCAAAAGGATGACGTCTCTGGGGGCGGTCCCGTCCAGTGAGTCCCGCGTCCACATATACCGCCACTCAATTTACTTCTGACATGTCGGCGGCCTTGGCAAATATCCCTCGGTATTTGGCTAACGACATGCATATCATTTCCAGGATGACTAGACCAACAGCACCTTTGCTGAAGGCGACGTACATAGTCGTCGACGTCGGGCATCCCGGGTATCCTCCTCGACTCCCGTTCCCAACCCCGGCCGAACTGTCGCGCACGTCAGAGTACTGATACCGCCCGGGGAATTTGCACACGCGAGTTCGAGCCAATGCACCACATACTCACAGCGTCTTCTCTCCTCCATCGCCTTCGTGACAGCTTGATTGCTTCTCCGCCTTTCTTCGCCGGCATCGTCTCTGAGCAGCCCGTTTTCAGAGCGCGCTGTGCTCCCACGTCGGATCACTGTTACACGTCCGCGGCATGGATGTGCGAGATGCCGGGATGATATGTCGTCGGGTTGTCTCCTTAGCACGCATCTCTCCCATGCGGGCAGCTGCTGTATCGTCTCGATCTCTGCTGCCAGCGTCATCTATAGTGGCCGGGCGTACTTCCGGGTGCTTTGCACACCGTGTACGGTACGTCATCAGCCTTCGAGATATCGTCGAGTCGGACACCAGCCATTTCGTCAAGAAGCACCTCAACGTGAACCCGCCAGCATCTCCATCAAGTCGCGCAGCCACGGTCGTGCGTGCCCTTCCTCTCTAGTCGAGCGTGCCCTTCCGGCACACTGACATCCGATATCAATGTCAGGGAGCACCAGCAGCTGCATGGCAGCTCTTGCTGGGATCGTGCCGAGCGTTGACGTTCAGTAGCCTGCGTCATACGCACGTCACCATAACTGGGGCTGCAGTACTACCTTCCCACTGACCGGGAGCCTCTGGTACAGCTTGATCGATTGATCCTCCACAGTCACAGCCCACGCTACATAAATTGAGTAGACAAGTTAGTACACAGCGTGCACGTCCGAGTCAATGTCAAGTGATCCAAAGCCACCTCACAGTATACTTATGTTAACTGCGGGGAGTTTGATGCCTCCGAGAGCGGTTATACTTGTTAGCCGATGCGTCAATATTGCTGTATGGATCGAAGTCGATATGTGGGGTTTGCGTGTCGTCACGCACAGTTTGGGTTCGATGGAAGCCGTGAGATGGACATATCATGACGGAGGAAGAGTTCTCTTATGATCGTCTTGGAGACGAGCCGCAGTCGGGCCGTCAGTATATATTAGCTATAGCACGATGACCATTGACCAGAACCCTACTCCATCCTCAGGATCTCCCAAGTACTAAGTGCTGTTTTGGTTTCTCATATGTAGCCATCAATGGCATGTTGACCGAGCGCACGGGCTACGCGTGTGGCGTTGGCAGTATAATTTACGCAGCTAACCACAGCGCTCGTCAAGTAGGACTTACGTAGCACACTCGAGCATTCGAAGTAATCACCTCCCACCGCGATCACACCACACTAGCCGGATACGTCTGGCAAGTCCGAGCAACAATAATTAGACTTAAATACCAACGAGCGTGCAGCAGCAGCAGCCCCATCGCGAGGGGCGGGGAAGAGGCGCAGGTGGCGGGTGGTCGACTACAGGTCGGATGTAGCACAGTCTTTGCGCGGCGGTGGGCGTGCCCTCCACGTCCGTAACGCACAGTCCAGCTATCACATTACAGATGTAAGAGGTCCTTAGAGAGAAAGATACGAAGCGTCCGGCTGGCCATGCCGGGCGTCGCCCCCGATCCAAGGTGCTACTTGAGCTTCGAAGCAAAGCAAAGGGAAGAGTCCGCGGGGACACAAGCGCAAAGAGACCGGGTTGGGGAACGGGGAGGGAAATGAGGGGCGTACGTGGTCGTAAGTCCAAGATGTCGTAGACGTACAGTACAGTCTCTACGGTTGATGTCACGGCTGGCCGGGCGGGTCGGCAGGGGCGTTGGGGAGGAAGGGTGGAGGCTGTGCACGGGCTCGGGCGTCGGGAGGGGTAGCGTGGATCATCACAAGAGTCGTCATCTTCAGCTCGAAGCGTCCTGCTCAGAGGTAGTTGTAGCCGCCTGGCGTCGTGCTCCCCGTCCGGCTCGGTGTCGGGGGCAGACGGCGCCCGAACGTCGGCGTGCGCGCAGACACGGTGTTCAGGCTCGCGTCGCGGCGGGGCGTGCCGGCGGTGAGCGAGTTGCCGTAGATCGGTGTGCGTGCCGTCTGGAGCGCGGGCGTACGCGGGATCGTCGCCGTCGCGGCGGTCAGGTCGAGCGACCTCGATCGCCGGCGCTCAGCCTTGACCGTCGTCGCCGTCATCGGGCTGGGGCTGGGCGCACCGCGGCGGACGCGGTCCACCCACTCGTTGCTCGCAAACGACTGCTTATCGGGCGCCATACCGTATGAGACGTTGGTAGGGACACGTGCAGACCGGAGCGTCGGCAGCGGCGAAGGCGCGAGCGAGTTCTGGCTCATGGGCGGGCGGGCGCTAAAAGGCATGGGCTGAGGACGGGACTTGACGGGCAACGGCTTCGGAGGAGGCACGGGCTTGTCCATTTCCTCCTGCTCAGGTGTGCGCGAGAGGTACATGGAGAGCAGAGAGTCACTCGCTGACGTGCGATGAGAGGTGTGTCGGGAAGTCGTAGTCGAAGGGGTACGCTTGGGCGCCAGTGCTGCAGCAGACTTCTTGGGCGGCTCCGGCGTATTGAGGCTGATCGTAGTAAATGGGGCCTCGGTCGGTGAGTCCGCTTGCAGAGTTGGACGCCTGATGACCGGAGAGCGTGTATCACGGGGAGGTGCAGGGAGGCTCGGGGAAGCACCAGGAAGACGGGGAGTTGCAGGAAGAGTGTTCTTCCTGACCGCAGGCTCCGGCACGGTTATCATAGCATTGAGCTCAGCAACGGGCGTAATGGAACGCGCGATTGTAGCAGGGTTGATCACAGGCTTTGAATGCGAATCCTTGCGCTTGAGAGAGACGGTTCGGCTGACACGACTGATCCCGCGAGCGACAGTGTCGCCGACGGTGGCGATAGGGTTCGAGACAGTGCGTGGAGGGGGTGCCCATTCCCGCTTGCTCTCAGTCTTGAGGACGAAAGCCTTTTCGGGGTTCTTGGGTGTGACCGGGGATGGCGAGAAGCCCATAGGTGACTTGACACCCGCAAAGAAGCTCTCCATATCTGCATCTTTCCCCTTCTTGCTCGCAATGCCGCCGTTGACAGTCAAGCTACCCTCGAGGAAAGGACGAAGGATACGTAGGGTGTTGCACAAGATCAGCGCGTTGGCCGTACCTGATACTTGCATTAAGCAACGTTGCCTGACAGTCACGGTGGTTTACGTACCGAGCAACGAGGCAGTGACGTTGGCAAAGACGTTCGCTTCGAAAGGCACCTTGATGCCCGAAGACCGAGTAAGGTTGACGATGATGTGAGGCAGCAGAAGAATGTTGTACGCTAATCACGATGTCAGTTTATCATTCATACGCCATGAGCCATATGAGCGATTCGAGCTCACCGAACGGGTACCTGTTAGTTCAACATCATCAGAAGTCGTCTCTCGTCGTTTGATCAGAAGTGAACTTACCACAGCATGCTTCTCGCAACGGCTGCGATGAACCTCTGGTACTCAACCGTAGTGACGCTGGACATGCTCCACCTGTTGGTACGGTTGAGCTTGATCTTGATTCCGTTCTTAATCGTCAGGGTTCCACGGAGGACGAGGAACACCAGAGTGAAGAATAGCACGGAGACGATAGATCCCACCAGAAGCTATCCAACGAACCTCAGGCTATGTCACGACTAGAGATTACAGACGGAGACCTACCGGAATGAGATGAAGCCCAGTCGAGAGAAGAGGCCAATTACGAGAAATCCCGCAGGAAAGCTCCTGGATGCCGTACACGGGCCCAAAGATGCCAATATCCTTGCGAATCCACGAGGGCGTGGCAGCTGCGATGATTTGCCTTGGGTTCAGCAATGCACATGCAGACGAAAGCATAACAGCTCACCCAAGAGGATCGCGATGAGCCATCCCAACACGATGGCTCCAAAACAGATCCAGCCGGGAAGCTTGTTGCGGAGCACAAGCGTGTTGAAGGCGTGAATCGCGATCGCACCGGTGAAGTACGCTCCTCCCGTATCTCCTATTTGTGTGAGAATCCCTAGAAGAAAGAAATGAGGCCCGTCCCTCCGCGTCACACGTGTTCATGTGCACGTACCTTGTGTGTTGCACAGAGTCCCTGCACGCGTCCTTGCACGTCCGTCACCCGCCTTCGGACCGAAGGAAGCATCTAGACGCACCTTGGGTTACGGCCTTCGCGCTCGCCCACTGCGCATCGATAATGAACGAGATGCTACTCAACGCATTGCAAAGCATCAGCGAAGCGATGTGCGCTCCGAGCTGCGTGTGGAAGAATGCCCGTGAATGGTGCGGGCTCTCGCTCGACCTCCGGCGCCTGAGGAGAGTCATGAGAGGATCCCATGAATAGCGAACAAAGACGGCGAGGATAGCAGTCAAGGAGATGGCAGCAAAGAGAACGATGGGCTGGCATTCGGCTCAGCAATGGTGCCTGGCGGTTTCGACGGGAAGAGGGACTCACGATGAGGCTCGAGGCCTGACCATTCGAAAACACAAGCGTG
Source organism: Daedaleopsis nitida (assembly GCA_022606115.1). Lineage (NCBI taxonomy): Eukaryota > Fungi > Basidiomycota > Agaricomycetes > Polyporales > Polyporaceae > Daedaleopsis > Daedaleopsis nitida. The sequence continues at coordinate 1,907,259 of JABYQM010000005.1, read as the reverse complement.
GTTTGTGGCGAAGACATGATGTTCGTCAGAGTCTTGGACGGTCACGAAGTGCAGAAAAGGGTGCGCAGGACGGAGAAGAGTACACGAAAAGGGTTCAAAGCACGAACTGTCCCCGACAGACTGGCCAATATTGCTGAGAACCGCAAAAGAGGTCGTCCTGCGCCTGTGGTCGAAACGAAGGTCTGACCGAAGCAGACGGGAGCCGGTCCAGAGAAAAGAACGAAGGGTGAGAGAGAAAGAAACGGGAGGAGCGAACGGAAGAGAAAGCGCGAGCAGCAACAGACGGGCCGCCATGTCTTCAATCCGCCCCAGCAGTCGTGGCGATGCGTCAACAGATCATCACGCAAGTTTGATCCTCCCTGCTCGTTGCCCCCTCCGTCCTGTCTCATCCAATCATTTCCCTCGAGCAGGCCATCATGTCGTCTACACGCGCGTATCCATACCGTACCCCGGCTATGTACACATCACTTTCTCTGGAAGAACTTCGCGATCCCCCCTTCTTCCCCCTTCTTCCCCTTCTTCTTCTTCTTGCTCGGAGGCGGCCCGTCCCAAGGCCGGATGACGCGTCTCGGGGTGCCCTCCTCGCGCTCGCCCGCCGCCGCCAGCTCCTGTGCGAAGTGGAAATCAGCGTGCTCGAGTCTCAGCGCCGCCAGCGCATCTTCAATGATCCCGTCGTCATGGGCGGACCCGCCATTGTCTCCGCCACCAGCACCGGGCGCTGTGCCATCGACATCATCCGCGACCGGAGATCTTAGACCAGACCCGAAGCCTGGCGGCGCAGCCTCCAACCGAATTCGCTTCTCGCACTTCTCGCAAATGAACGACAAGCGCTCGTCGACCTGCGACGCGCGGGAGGGGTCATCGACGCACGTCTCTATTACCATGCCTTCCAGCTGCGCAACCGTCATGCCGCTCTCGAGTGTACTGCTGGACGCACAGGGGTCCGAGGACCGTCGTCGCTTCGATGGCGGTTTGCCGGGGTCTGGTGAGGGCGGCCTTGGATCATCGGATGCAGTACGAGTGGTGAGAAATCCCTCGATGGTCCGCTGCCCGACCTCCATCGACCCGATGCCTGAGAAGGAAAGTGAGATGTTCGTGATCTTGAAGGGTGTCGATGGGCCAGGGCCGACGAGTTCCTTCCAGAGCTTGTCGCCAAAGGAAGCTATCAGATCTACAGTGACGTTCTTGTTGAAGGGAAACGGAATCTGCTTCGATCTGCCTGTCTCGTAGCCTTGAGAGCATGTATACCGTCAGCGGGTTCATCAACAGAGCCCCTGGAAACGACCACACTCGCCTCGTCGGATATGCAGCACAATAGTCTTTGGCCATAGTGCAGGGTTAGTCTCTCGGGCTTCATTCAGGCGTAATGCAAGATCGGGTGCTAGCACTCTGATCCACTGATGCCCTTCCGAGAACTTCGTGATAGGTTGTGGAACATTCTTGGCTGCGAGCATACTCTTGTTAATCGCAGACTTTTCCTTGACTACCAAGCAATGGTGGTATATGATCAGCACAAAGTAATGTTCAGATGCTCGAGTGCAGACGAAAAAGTCATACCTTCTGATCGGTCAATTCCTCTATGTGGACACCAAAGATGAGCGAATGTGGTTGCTGCGCATCCTGGAAGACTGATCGGTACACACCGTAAGATCTCGTAGACCCATATCGAGTCCTCGCCGAACTTGCGCTGCATCTCCTCTAATGGCAATGCCCCGTGAGCATTCCCCCGTTATCAGATCGTGGTCGCTCACCTAGGCTGATCGTTCTGTGGTCAAATCTCCCGTCAGCGGTCGTCACCAGGGCTCTGCTACATGGGACGCACGCACAGCAAGTCACCCACAGTAGACACGTCGTACTCTTCTGCGAGAGCTTTGCCAAGCTTCCCGCCCAAGAACCTGATCTGGGAAACTCGGTGAGCAACTGTGGCGGCTACAAACACGTAGCTACGATCGTGTCCAGTACGCACAAACCTTCTGGAACGGCATCGGCCTAAGATAGTTCGGTATCGCAGCGTTCCGTAAGATGGTCTGTAGTTGTCATAGTAAGCAACTTGGCCGAGGCAGAGGCCTACACATAACCCATGAGCATTCCGACCTGGTTCATTGGCTTCTTGTACGATGCGGTCAGCTGAACATAGTGCATGGTCACCAAAGGTTTTGTCGATATTTGGGAAGCGCCTCACCTTGGCGAGGAACTTATTCCTGGCGAGACCCTGCAACGACCAAGTTACGCACCCCGATGAATGATGGGAGGACCAGAAGCAACCAAGGACACACGCACAGCTGAAGTGGTGTATCCAAGCTTGGTTCGGATGTCTTCTCGTATGCGCAGCATGAACTCGGCCGCGATTGATAGGGCCACATCATGCCAGGTGGTCTGTTCGTCTTCCTCTCCTACGCCAAGGTCCCCTCGCGCATGCCCACCACAATCTGGTGCTCCTCCAGCGGACGCACCCTCCGCCGGCGTGTCTGTCGGCTCCTCCTTCTCCTCAGACGGCGGGTTGACAGGAATGACGCTCCCTTTCCCGTCCCACGATACAGGCGGTGGACGGGGCAGGGGCGTGTCCAACCCGTCCGGGGCGTCCGGAGGAACAGCAGCGAGATGCGGGTATCTCTTCAGGAGCTCCTCGCGCACAGGTTTCGTGAAGTCGATGAACGCCTCGTCGATGGACGCCTTCTCTGCCCGCAGCCAACTTGAGCTCGAGCCCCGGTCCCACTCCGCCGGTCCCACCCCACGAGCGAGCGAGCGCACTCACCGACTTCCCCGCCCGGCAGCCCGTCCTTGAACATCTGGATGACCTTCAAGCTCTCCCTCCTGTACAGGTCCAGCGAGACCTTGTGCGTGCGCGTGTCCGGGTTCTCCCAGTACCCGGGCTCGCTCTCGCCCTCCTTGTACGTCGCGACGTGCACGACGACGAGCTCCGGGCAGAGCTTCTTCGCCTCGGCCACCGACACCTTCCCGAAGCGCGAGATGCCGAACTTGCGTGCGGGGTAGTTCACTGCGATGAACGAGTTCCATTGCAGCACGCAGAGCGGGCGCGTCGGGTCAATCCCGAGCCGGACCTGCTCGCAGGCGGCGTAGAAGGCGTCGCTGTCGCAGAGTGCAATCACGCGCAACGGGTCGCGCACGCCTAGATTGTTGGATAGCAGATGTCGGTAGGTGATGGTTGGGTTGAGGTCGTCAAAGTCGTTCTCGGTGGCTCTAGCTTTGCCCTTCCAGAACGTTCGTGACGGAGGTTTCGAGCTGTGAGCCCCGGCTTCAGACATTATAGCTGCATTAGGCAGACTGAGGGAAGCAGTCAGAAGGATATGGAGGTCGATGTAGAAAGACGCTAGACCGCCCCGCACCTCGGAGTGCATGAACGCGACGCCACGGTCACTCTCAATACTTCTCTTGTCCGGTCCCAAATTGAAATAGTAGTAAATACTAGTAGCAACGGACACGCTTTATGCAAAACATCCGGTTTGGTACATTTCATTCATATGTCCATGAATACTGATACAACATGTCTGCTCCAAGTTCTTGCTATTGTACAGCGACAAAGGGGCTCCGATTTTAAACGGTAATATTACACGACCTTGGGTTTCGCGTTGACAGACGCAATGTCAACCGAGAGCGGATCCTACATACCGGGTCAGTATCTCAATCGTCAATGAGAGGAGCTGATCTCTACCTTGCCAGCCTTGATCTCGGACGCGGAGGGCATAAGCCCGAGCCTGAGGAGCTCCGAGGCTTTGACGACGACCGGGTCTCTCTGCATGCTGTGAATCGGGTCAGAAGAGCTACGACAACCAACTCATACATCGTACACCTACCTGGCGACTGCGACGATCTTGTCTTTCTTTGCATAGTATGCAACAAACTAGAATGCGGGAGATCAACTTTCGGACCACTACAACTTTGAGAACATACATACCTTCATTTCCTCAGTGCTGCCGTCGATGATAACATCATCGTAGCCCGCGCCGACGCCGCAGTAGCGCAGTTGCTGTCCCTCTATCATCCAGTGAGTACAACACCTACTCGATGAGATGAAGATACTGACGGGCGCTCCAGAATACAGGAACCTTGACGAATGGCTGGCCCTTGCCCTCCGCAATCGTCTTGCCAACAGCACGGCCTTGGTTTCCGGCAACCTGGTGTTCAAAGATATGTCGATGAATCTGAGTCGCACGAGAGATGATAGAATAGAGCTCACGTTCCAATGTTCGATCCTTCTAGATTCGCCAGTCCCGGGCTGAGGATACATGGCGATGTCACCTGGGCAGGCCATCTGCATCAGCCGCCGACTACAGACATCAAGATAGAACTGCCTACCAATGGCATACACGTTCTCCAGTCCTTTGACCTTCAGGTACTCGTCGACCTGAACAGCGCCCGTCTTGTCCACTACTTGCTCAAAACCTTTACTGTTCTTCAGGTACTCCGTCGCGGGCGCAACACCGACGCCCATCACGATAACGTCCGCCTGCAGCGTCGTAGTCTGGCCGCTTTCCGATGTAACGACAACGGAGCCTGCCAAGGACGAGTCACTACCCGATGGAATGATCTTGTCGACTTTAGATTGCGCGTAGAACTTGACGCCCTTCGACTCATGGAACTAGTGCCACACCTCGTCAGTCTTCTACTCTCGCAGTTGGGAGGAGCGCATATATCTGGTGGATGACTTACCTTCTTCAGCCCAGCACCGACCTCTTTACCCAGCACCATTTCGAAGGGGAACTCCTCTTGACCGATAACATCGATCGACGCCAGGTTTCGCTTGGTGACGGCCACAACTAACTCCATGCTGATGAAAGAAGAGCCAATCACGACAAGACGCTTCCCTTCCTGTACGGCTGAATCGCAAGGTCGGTGGTTATGTTCTCACAAATGGCACTGAACCTTACCAGCGTCGATCTTCTTGGCGTCTTCTACCCCTCTCAATGTGAAGACGTTCGCAAGGTCTTTCCCGGGAATCGGCAATCTGCGTGGAACACCACCGCTCGCCAGAACCAGAGTCTCGTATGGCACGCGTTCTTGTGTCGCACCAACTATAACCTCCTTGGAGGTCAAGTCGACGCCAGAGACTTCTGACCCAGTGCGGAGGTCTACACCGTACTTCGCACGGAGCTCTGCGGCTGGTCGCCATTCGAGCTTGGAGGCGTCCGTCACAAGCGCTTTGCTCAACTTCGTCCTGCACAACCGTCAACAGGAGCCGAGACCATTAGTACGAGAAGGGCTTGCCTATCGATTGGAGCATAGTTCTCTTTTGAGAGGACGGTAATGGGACCTTTGTAACCATGCTAGAAACCAACGCAGGAATAGGTGAGAGCTCGAACTCGGCTGCCACTCACGGCTTCCTACCTCACGCAAGCTTTCAATCGCCATGAAGGCTCCGCTCCCACCACCGACAACAACAACCCCCTTGCTCTGACCTACGGGAACGTCGGCACCTGTAGCGAGCAGCTTCGGAGGGCGAGACTTGTTCGCGCTCAATGTCGCACTCGGATCTGCGGTGACTTGAATCTTCCCATTCACCACCTCGGCCTTGAACGTGTGAAGCGCAGCGGGCGCAGGTGCGTCCTCTGAAAATATCAAGCATTTAGCATTGTACTCATACTGGAGTGTGAGATTGGACGTACCAATGTCGCCGGTGCAGACATTGAAGCACGCTGTGAGAGCAGGATGAGGTCAGCTTGGTCATTATGCGGCAACGCTGGGAAATGAGGGCGTGGCTGGACTCACCGCCGTGCCATGGGCTAAGCACATTTCTGTCAGTAATGATCTTTTAGACTGTAGTCCGCACATACCAGACCACACGGCCATCCGCAGTGAGAACACCCTTCGCGAGAGGCGCTCCGTAGTGAGTGCAGAATGCACTCGTTGCATGAATCTTGTCGCCCAGACGGGAGAGGAGCACCTTCCCCTCGCCTTCGAATGCAACTTGTTTCCTGTGATATGATTGAGCACGTCAGATGTCCTCAGCGAGCGTTCGGATTGCTAAGACTCAGAAATTCAAAACACTGCGAACCCATGCTGACGACATGCAGCACGAAGAGGCTCCGGTGACTCCAATGAGGTTCACGAGGCGACTCACATCTCTCCATCCTTCAACTCAGAATCGTCGAGAACAGCAATGGTCTTCGTTTGAGACATTGTACGATAGCGAATGTAGGAATGAAGTCTGGGGAGTGCAGTCGGTGGTGGTGGTCGATGAGAGAGAAGGCTTGAGCTGACGAATCTTAGGAGAGGAGATCTATGGGAGAGCAGCCCAGGCATGTGCACATATGGGATACCGGGCGGATGTCCCTCTGGCTGAGGCTTTCAAGCCGCTGCGACATACCAGACTGCAGACATGCCCACGAATGACGTCGTGTGTGTCGTCACCTGGCCAATCAAATCATTGCGATTTTGGAGACCTCGATCACGGGACAGGCGCTACTTGCTGTGAGCGCCGGACCGAGTATTCCGAAAGTTTGGCGCTCTTGGCTAACCGCCCAACTGTATGGATCGACCTCGTCAAACTTAGCTATCTCTTCCGTCTTCTCTCCTGAAATCATATAATGCAACTCATCTTCTTACTGTCCGCTAAGTGATGCTATGTCATCGTCTCTGTCCTCCAAGACTCTCAACAACAACCTTCCGAAGCCTTTGCGGCCGCACAACCGGCATGCATTCAGACCGTCGTGCATAGTATACGGGAGTTACAGCTAATTCCATAGCTAACGTTCAGCAAGCAACTTGTCTCGGGACGGGTGGTGATTCTATTACTTCGAGTTTGGCCTTACATACCCCCCTGCTCGCTTGTGCGAGACAGTCTATCTGTGACTCATCGATTTCAAAGATTCTATCAACACCTCGAGCTCTTTTGGAAGTACGAAGCACGTACCCGAGCCACGCACCTCTCTCGACCCCGGATGCGAGAGGATTGCTGAATTGCTCTGGAGATGCAGGACAGTGTAAAGGTTTAAACCTACGTATTGCGGGCCCTACGGCGTGCCACTGATGATTCTACAGATCATCCAATCTCGTCAATAGAAGAGGCATCTTTCGGAGAAGACACCCCAGCCCGGGTGGTGCGCTCACATCATGAGGCCTAGGAACGTGGTGAGTTGAGTCATCGGCGTTCGGTCTCCGTACGATGCTGCTCAGAGTGCTGATGTTCCCGGGAGTATAAACCATATCAGCTTTGGATTTCATGACCCACACCGTCTGCCTCAGCTTTCTCGATGGATCGTTCAGTCTTCCCGTCTCACTCTTCATCTGCCGTCGAGGAAGTACCCCCAATTCGCGCGATTCGTCCAGAACTTGAACCGGAAGCCGTCAAAGAGACACCTCTCCCCAGATTGCAACTCTTCCTACTGCTCTATCTCCAACTCGCAGAGCCCATAACCTCCACAGTCATCTATCTATCCGTTCGTCAATCAGCTCGTCAAACAAACAGGCGTCACAGGTGGAGACGAACGCAAGACGGGCTATTTCGCAGGACTGATAGTGAGTCGGACGGGACCATGCGTCCACACATTGTTTCTTGTCTCTCACACTCTAACGGCGAGCCGCCCTAGGAATCGTCTTTCTACGCCGTCGAGGCAGCATGCGTGCTTCAGTGGGGACGCGCATCAGACCGTATAGGACGCAAGCCCGTCTTGCTAGGAGGCCTTCTCGGCCTCATCCTCTCAATGTTCGGATTCGGCCTGTCCAGACAATATTGGGCCCTCATTCCCGCCCGGTGCGCTGTCTGGGTAGTACCATTGGGTAAGTACCGCCAAGGTCAGACAGGACATCTCTGACATTACCATTACTCGCCAGGTCCATCTTTGGCGGTGTGTTTGCCCGACCTGCCGATCACTGGTCGTTTTTCCAGAACAATGCATTCTGGAGCATGTACCCATACTTTCTGCCATGCGTCGTCGCAGCCTCCCTCTCATTGAGTGCGTTCATACTTGCCCTGTTCGGATTGAAGGAGGTCAGGGCTCCCCCCATCCGTAGACTCAAAGTCTCCGTTACTGATGTTCTCCGGTAGACGCTTCCACGAGGGCTTCGTCAACGTGATAATAACGACACCTCAAGCCCGCTCTCTTCCTCGGCGATATCAAAGAGAAGCCCCCCAGAGCAGATCATTCAAGGAGGCGATATCGAGGAAACCACCCGCCCCACAGCACCTCATTCTAGTGGTGACGCGAAGGACGAAGTGTCGGCGACCGTTCAGGAACAAACCTCGGTCACTCTGCGATCTATCCTCGTCCCTCGAGTTCTATGGCCGATCCTCAACTACGCTTTCCTCGCACTCGCCGATCAGTCGGTCGTAGTACTCGTTCCCCTCATGTACTCGACGAGTATCTCGCTCGGAGGGCTCGGCTTCAGCTCGTTCACGATTGGGATCGTGCAGGGTGTCGCTGGGTTCGTGGGCGGCGTGGTTCAGGTCTTCACCTTCCCCTGGATGCACCGGAAGCTCGGGTCCAAGTGGTTATACACACTCTCGTACGCGACGTTCTTCGTCGTATTTGCGCTCTTTCCGCTCTTGAGCTTCGTGACGAAGCGGGCAGGAAGAGCGGGACCGGTGACGTGGGCTCTCGTCGTCCTGCAATCGGCGATCTACACCGGGACATACATGACTTGGGTGAGTCGTCTTCTTTTTTCCCCTCCAACCCGGGCTTCAGCTGACGATCGGAGTATAGGGTGTATATTCATGTATAGAGGCGATGGTGCACCGAGTAAGAAGGCCCTCGGGTTGACCAACGGCCTAGCGCAGACGACCGCTTCGACTGTCCGTGCGATCGCACCCGCTGCGTCGTCGTCTCTGTTCTCGGTGACATTGGAGCATCATCTGGCAGCAGGGACGCTGGTGTATTGGGTATTGTGCGTCATCACGATCGTCGGTGTGGTTGCAACACGCGGTCTTCCTAGAAATCTTGCGGATCACAGGTGAAACGCGCCTTGTGAATGCATATCATCTACGCTCATTGTGTCGTAGGCCATACATAGTCCCCAGGCGTAGCGCAGTGGGCATCTATATCGAGGTACTCGGTGTACTTGATCTCCCGCTCGAGACGCGATTGACGAACGAAGAGTAGAACTCCCCCGTGTACTTCGGCGCGAGGCATGTGACGACAAAGCCATGCATGTACATCTCGAACTCGATACTATGTAATACAATTGCTCGATTACCATCCCACTACTTCCATTTCGTTCATCCCGGGCGCGCCCTGCGGATCTACTCGTCCGCGACGACGACGACGCACTTGCCGAAGTTCTTGCCCGTCTGCACGTCGAGGATGCCCTCGCCGCTGTTCTCGAGCCCGCGGACGAGGTGCTCGTTGTACTTGATCTCGCCGCGCGAGACGCGCTCCACGAAGGTCGAGTAGAACTCGTCCGAGTACTTATGCGCCAGGCTGCTCACGATGAAGCCGTGTATGTGCAGCTCGAACGCGACGATGCGCATGAGGTTCTTGATCCCGTACGGCTCTTTGGTGTTGTAGCCAGAGATCATGCCGCATTCCTGCCGGTGGGGGAGGCGAGTTGGGAGAGATGGGTCAGCGCGCGATTGGCTGAGGCTAACTCCTGTTGCTACTTACGATGAAGCGAGCGCCTCTGGCAGCGTTGTCAATGGTGGCTTCGAGCGTCGAACCACCGACGTTGTCCCAGTAGCTATGAGGGATCAGGTGAGAACTGTCCTCTTTAAGAGCGAGTCGACGACGTACACGTTGATCGGTCCTTCTTTCTCGAGGATCTTCCGAGTGTCCACCAGCTTGTAGTTGAATGAGACGTCCGCCCCGATAGACGAAACAAAGGTAGCCTTCTCGTCAGACCCGGAAGAAGCAATGACTTTCATCCCATCTGCTTTCGCGAGCTGCACAACCGTCCTGAGAAAGGACGTCTTAGTAGCTGTGCTGTGCTGCACATTGAGCTGAATGCGTGTACTCACGCCCCGACAGGACCTAGGTGTTGGTTTGCCCTCAGTCAGTTCATACGAGAGGAATGGATCGAGCTGGCATACCGGCCGCAGCGGTGACGAAAGCCACATCACCCTAGACGTTAGGTTGCGGATCAGAGTCGTTGAGCGACCTTGTTCGAGTGGACCCGTGCGCACCTTCTGAGGGTTCGCATACTCCTTCCACGCATAGTACGCGGTCTGGCCTTATCAACGGAACAGAGGGCAAAAGTGAGCGCGCAAGGATGTCAACTATCGACCATATGACATACCAGGCATGCCACAGACTCCGACATAAGCCGACCAGGGAACGTTCGGCTTGCTCTTGACCTTGCGGAAAAGTTTCGCGTTCTTCTGGATGACATAATGCTGGAAGGCTATGATGATGCGTGAGCCCGGTCACGTACGGCAAGACACCAGGGTCGTGACCGTACGATACATCCCGTAGAGGTGGTCGCCCGCCTTGATATCGGGGTCCTCGGAGCGCAGCACGACACCCACGCCGAAGTTCACGAGTCTAGCGAGCATCCATCATCAGTTGGCTGAGCACTCGCGCAACTCCACCGATCCTGCGCTATAGGGCTTACGGTTGACCGAGCGCAAACGGGTCCTGTAGTCCCATGGCCAGTACATGTCAGCTTGTGAGAACTCATTGGCGTATCTTGGCGCACATATCTTGGCGCAACATCACACGGTGGCATTGCGAGCGTCACCGAGTGTATGCAGCGGCAGATGAACTCACGATGTAGCTCTTGACACTCGGGTCGCGCATCCGGCCGCGCATGTACGGGTCAATGGACAGGACGAGGGTCTTGAGAAGGAAGCCACCATCCAGGGGCGTGCCGTCGATGTCGATCGTCTGCGATTCGTCGTAGACCGTCGTTTTCCCGGGTTCGGGGTAACCTGCACGATAGAACTCGGTTGATTTCTCTCGCTCGCAAGTCAGATACCTCGATGCTTACCGTCGGGAATCTCGTTGAAGAGAAGACGACCGTTCTTGACTGGTGCCATGTTGAGGTTGATGGCAGCTATGATGTTAATGGGGAGGGAGGGTGAGTGACTCTTAGGACGGAGCTTATATATGAGCAAGGCTTCGAAGTAGTTCTGGTACCTTCTGAGATCTGAAGTCGTACTCAAATCTTATTCTTTGTCTCTCAATATATTTATGAAGACTTCAGGTACCGGTGTGATTGAGGCGTGATGCGCGAGTGTAGCCGACAGCCACGAGTGATGCGGAGAGCTGAGCGGGGGTCGGGCTCGAACTTGAAGGAAGGAGGAGAGCGTCGAGGACGACGACCCGTGCGTCTTCTAGTTTGTCGGTCCGGCCACTGACAGCTACCGGAACCGGTCATCGCGGATGCATATGCTGCATCTCTATAAGGGTCTCTAGCTAGTCTCGTACCCAGCCGATTAGGGAGTGTCTCAGAAAGGAAACGAGAAGAGACAGAGACATTCCCTAACCGTCTGGTGAAGAAAAGAATCTGTAAGCAGCCATTGCAATGAGAATATCCGCGCGCTGGAGCATTAATGCAGTCGTTTCGTAGTCGCTACAGAGCCCCAGATGAGGAGTACTCCTACATGAGCGGTATGTACGGTCCAAGAAATGACACACCCATAGATCACTGTATCTTCTTCACATCCGCATCTTGACCATACACAATGCTGTCGACCGCCTCCTTCTTGCCCCGCAGCTTGAGCAGGAGGCCCCAGACGGGCGTCAAGAAAGGAACAAACATCGAGACGCGCTGCTGGTATGCGGCGTACGCCTCTGGATACTTGCTGGCCGAAATCTCTTCTGTGAACCTCGTCGACGAGAAGAAGAGCAAGCAGATCACGATCGAGGGCAACAGCGGCCAGAGGGGAGTGATCTCGTGGAGAGAAAGCTTGGGCAGCTTGGGAGACTCGGGTGCAACCAACGGGAACAGGTTGATGATGACCTGTAGTTGGTGGACAAGGACCCATTCAGACAATCCTGTCGAAATGGCTAAGCAAAAACGCACCCAGAAGCTCTGCTCGCAGAAGAAGTTGGGATGACGCGACCAAGCCCACAGTCCACGCGTCACAATGCCGCGCTTAGCGTCAGCTTGCGTCCACTGGATTCGCGCGCCGGGCCATTCGTTCTGGTTGATGAGACCAGAGCGCTTGAACGTCTGGAACGAGTATTGTTGGTTGTCGGATACAAACTCAGCCACAAGGTCCACCGATGCGAGGGCGGCGAGGAAGTAGTCGGAAGTGCTCAATTGGGAAGGCTGCTGCAGCGCGGCCATCTGAACCGGAACGGCGAGAAGGAACAGGATGACGTTTTGCATGAAGGCTGAATTCCATGCGGTCAGCAGCATATCGGTAGTGAAAGAGAAAACACGGCACACGGACCTATGAAGACAAGGTTGAACACTTGGAACATAATCGGATGCATTCCCTTGCGCAAGATTTCCCAGCGGTAATCTTCGTCCTTTCTAAATGCGCGTAAAGGTCAATCGCAGGCGATATGAGAGACGAATGTGACTTGCAGGTTGAAGAGACCGCGTCTCCAGGTGTTGTAGGACAATCTACTTGACGATCAGTGGATGAAAACAACACGTTTTTAGTGCCCATCACGTACCGGCACATCCAAGTGAACTGAGTATTCTGTGAGTCTCTTGTGTACGAACAGCCAACCGAGAACTTACGATGAGACCAAACATCAGCAGCGCCCTCGGGCTGAACTCCCGCACCACTTCCGGATGAACGACCTCCGGGACATAGGGGAATAATGGCAGGGGCGACTCGGTGGGCCAGAGAGGGAGAAGAGCGTAGTACGCAGTGTACATGGTAGGTAAGAACGTCCACACCCTGTCCACCTGGGAGACGTTACCGGTCACTAGGCCGAGGACAAAGGCAGTGACGGTGTTGAAGATGCAGAACTTGACCGGCCATTGGAACGTCGGGGGGATGCCCTTGAAGAAGACTAGAGGGAGTGGGGCCATTGTACGCGGGGTTCGTGGACGCGTTTGCTGGGGAGGGTGAAATTGCTGGGGAAAACGGCGGTTTCCTCGGGCTACTTATACGTGACGAGGGCGTCGAGGGCAGGGAAGGTGGTCGTGACTGCGGTCGACACGATCGTGTGGCCAAGTCTGTGCCACATTGACGTCGACCTCCTTCGCCATCGCACGCGCAGCCTGCACTATGTTTTCCCGCATCACGTGTTCTTCTCCGGCATTTGCCACTACTTGCTTCCAGTGGCGTCTACGGTCTCCCGTTCACGACCTACCGCCAGACTCCAGTCCACCACTGTCCACCACCGTCCACCGTCTGCTCTCCCTCTGACATCTCGCAGCTATGTCTACCTCTCTCCTCATCTCCACGTTTGCCCCTTTTTCTACGCTCGCTCTCTCAGTGCCCCTCGAGTCCTCCTTTGCCGATCTCTACGAACTTCTCGCCGACCGTTATCCTTCACTGCCCCTCCATTCCGAGGCCGCTGATCTCGTCTTGACTCCGACGTCGGGTCCCGTACCCGCCCCAGAGACGTCCATCTCCACTTTCCTCGACGATCAGGATGATAACGCGCACAGCCTGCTCACGCTCCGTCTTGTTCCACGACTCCGTGGCGGCAAGGGTGGGTTTGGTTCTCAGCTGCGTGCGGCCGGTGGCCGCATGAGCAGCCAGAAGACGAGCAATAATGACTCGTGCAGAGACCTAAGTGGCAGGCGGCTAAGCACCATCAAGGAGGCAAAGAAGTGCGTATCGCACAACCCTTCCATCAAAGTACGAAGCCTTATCCTTTTGCCTTCGCAGGTTGGCAGAGTACATCGAGAGCGAGCCCTTGCGCAAGAAGGCGCAGCAGGAGGCACAGAGGGCGAAGCTCGAGGCTTTGGAGAAGAAGCTCGGCATGACTGCTGGTGCCTCCTCTTCCGAAGCGGCTGCTGGCAAGAAGCATCGTCTTGAGGACACCGAGTACATCGAGCAGAGCAGGGAGATTGTAGACAATGTCAAGAGTGCGGTTTCAGTTGGTGAGTTCCGTGACCCCTCAATTGCACCCTGCGGTCGCTCATCTCCCATTCCTCTAGCTATGCTGAAGAAGAAAAAGAAGGCGAAGACGAACAACAGCTCGCCCGCCGAAGCTTCTTCCAGTGGCGCACCTTCGGTTGTAGCTGCTGCTGCTGCTGCTGACAAGGTTATGGAATCCGCTGCGAATGTCGCTGAGAAGGTGCTCGAGTCTCCTGCAACAGTGCCGGTTATCGCGGCTGCTGCAGCGGTAGTTGTTGTCGCTGGTTATTGATCAGGTGTCGTGTGTTCATCAGGCTCATACGTATGCGCTCAAACCTTGTAATGCCCATCATGTCGGATTCCGTGTACCAGCAGCATTGAGACAGTTCGGTTGTTGGACAGGATGTCTCCGCAAGCACTCAGTTACCCAAATGTGCGTCTTATGGCATTTGCCTATGGTCATCTGCTAGTGGTGGTGTCTGGGTCAGGGTGGGCTCTCGAGGAGGGCTGTCACAATGCAATCTCATGGTGAGCTGCGTATGCGTTTAGTTCACGAGCGATGAGTCACGGTGAAATATGCTTGGGATATGCATTCATGGGTTCGCTGGACTCATGTCAAGCATTCTCAGGCTTCGCCTCTTTGGACATCGACGACCTCGTCAAGATTTTTGCCCTTGCATCTACACCAACTTTTGGCGGCTTGACCTGCGCAAGCTCTACGAGTGCCGTCCGGAGACTCATCGTAAGCTTTCCGGCTGGGAACACCGGCGTGCATGGGCCAGTGCGACGCGCAGACGCGCCTCTGGACGGCGATTGAGGGCACGAAGGAAGGTGCGTCGTCCCGCGTCGTAACGTGGTCTCTTACAGCCTCTAGAGTGCAAGTGAGAGCAAGAGTCTTGACACCGTGCGATGGGGTTTGTAGAGACGCCCTCCGAGGTACGGTCGCACTCTTGCGACAGAACATGTAACCAGTTCGGCGTCACGGACCTCGCTTCGTTCTATTGGACAGTGGACTCTCGAAGTTTTCATCAACAAAAACTCTGTTTTGTAGACGAGCTTCAGAACAAGGTCTCGTGCGATACTCGGATATACGATGCTCGACTACTAGTATGTGTATGCATTATACGTGGTTACGGATACAAATCGTGATGGATGTGTGCAAGTCTGTAAGTCCTGCAAAGTCTAAGGTGATGAATGAACGTTGTGGTGGTGCGTGGTGGCGGGGCGAGGTGGTATAGATTATGTGCATGCATGTCAGCCATGATAACGAGTAAACAGAAACAAAAACACGAGAGCGCGAATGCGGTGGACGGTGCGATACAAACATGGCCAGGATGTTGCTCGTAGGGTGTCTATTTCTTCTCTTGGGACACGGGCCGCTTGTCGGCGTATCTGCTCGCGTTCCGGATCCGCTCGCCGTACTTCCAGAGCAGGAACGGTCTGCGAAATATCAACAATCAATGAGCACGTTCGTTCGTGGCAAGCTATGACGGAATATCCGACGCACGATGGGACCCCGACCACGATGGCGAAGCACGCAAGGATGGTGTCGCCCTTTCCGTACCCGAGCGCGTTGTACATCGCGGGCGCGAACAGCGGGAAGCCAAAGCCGGCGAGCGAGCGCAAGAACGTCACCGCGGCGAGCGCTGTGTGCGTACACGTGAGTGTCACCAGGCAGAATATGGCGGGTCATTATGCATTAGTAGCGGTTGACAAACTCACCGGAGGCGGCATGGAGCGTGAAGCAGTCGATGACGTAGGTCTGGATCGACTGGAAGTTCAGAATCGTGCCCGCGCCGACGAGAGCGATGCCGATGTCGGGCGCGATCCAGTGGACGTCGGGGCGCGCCGTCCAGCCGGTGATGAAGAGGCCTATCGGCAGGAGGATGGACCCGGGAACCATAGAAGCTGTGGGCATGCATGTGGAGAGGAGGTGGTCAGTATTCACTGCAACAGTTCCTCCGCCCCACGAGAGGTGCACGACGGTACGCACGCAGTCTGTACTCGGGCCTTCCAACGCCGCCGTTCCGTTTGGAGAAGTATTTGTAAGCTCTGTCGAGCATGCGTGCGTTGAGCTGGGAAGCCCCCGTAAGACCCACACCAAGGGCAAAGTAGTGCAGGCCGGCGATGCCGACTTCCTGATGGTAGGTGCCTTCGAAAATGCTGGGTATCGTTGTGAGGAACACTACAAACATACGTTAAGTTCTTATGCGCTCACGCGTAGGTGAGCGGCTGACTTACGATATAGCGTCCCGTAGAGGAAGGCCATGTACACGCCGAGGAGCTGTACGATGGGCTCGCGGAAGAACAGTGCGAACGGACGGATAAGTGCCTTGACCACAATGTGCTTCCAGCTGAAGTGAGAGATCCGCTCAGTCTCTCTCCGTAGATGGTCGACAACAATTGCACGCTTACTGTCTGTCCGCACCGTCAAAGACAGTCCGGATTTCACGGGGTGTGCCCTTCTCCGGGTCTGCGCTTTTCCTCATCCGTGCAGCTTTTCTCTCGAGCAACACCGGCGGGAACGCTGCAGGAATTTGTCAGCAGTCTAAACCGAAGCCGCAGCGTGGCAAACACTGACTTTCTTTCAGAAGGAAGAAGCCGAAGCATTGGATGATTGCATCCACTATCGTCGTCGACCAAAACTGGGAGGATCCTGACGTCAGCGACGGGTACTGATGGAGGAATGAACGCGGGGTACTCACCACCCAACGCCATGTAGACCTCTGCGCTATCCAGGCACCGCAAGTGGGCCCTATGACAGGCCCGAGGAGCGGCGCTAACGAGTAAATGGCAATCGCTTGACCTCTTTCTTCTGCTCTGAAGAGGTCGCCTAGCACGCCTCCACCAACCTAGGATAGATATACCAGTCAGCGCGACGATCCTTGCGCTCCTGTGTGAGTCGCGAGACCACGAGCAGAGCCAAGACATACGGATAATGGTGCACTGCCGCCGAGTCCGGCGAGAAAGCGAAAGGCGATCAGCTGGGCCTCGTTTTGGGCAAACCCACATCCTAGATTCCAAGCTGAGACAAGGGATGGATAGTCAGTTTGTGCCGGTGACGCGCAGGTCAGGCGGAGAGCATACCAAGATACCACAAGTTCGCCAACTGTAACACTCTTGATCGCCCGTAGAGCTCGCTCAAAGGGCCGAGGACCAGAGGGCCGAGAGCTGTGCTCAGAAAACCAAGTGAGTGAGATTAACCCCCATTGCGGTTTGGAAATTTGCTTGGCGTACCATATGCGGCGACGAATATGGAGGTGAGCAAGGCGATAATGCTGCTGCTGGTGATCCCGAACTCCTGGGCGATCTGCTCGCTGGCAGGTGCCATCATGGAGGACGAGACGGGGCTGATGAACGTGAACGCGGAGACGATCGCAGTCGCCGCCCATTTTTTCTTGAAAGCCCAGCTGGAGTAGTAGAAAGACGCGCGAGTTTGCGCCCACACACGATCAGCTTCCGAAGTTCGCGAGTGTGCACAGACTCCGCTTACTTCTTCGGGTTCATAGGGTCGTCGGGCCCTTCCCAGTCTACGATGACGACATCGTCGTTTGTTGTTGAATCCTCTTCCTGAGCTATGGTCGCCTTCCCGCCTTTCTCGTAGGCGTGTGGCTGGTCGGACTCTGGTGCAGAGCTGGTGTCCACCGGTTTGAATATGCCCGGCTCTTCGTGGATGGTTGGACTTGCGGAGGGCGCGGCTGATCTGTCCGTGGAGTTCATGAAGGAGTCGTGAGGGGACGTGAGCTAGCTGGGGGAATGGGGTCACGGCTGTGTGGTATATATAATATGGTCGAGGCCGACGCGTGCGGTATCATGGGAAGGCCGATAGTCAGCATAGATCTGTGTTGTATACACTGTGCCGTCCTGCCGTCGGCTTCCACTGACACAACACCATCTCCGAATAAAGCCGTATGGGCGCTTATACATATCAGGCGTCCGCGGTGGTTCAGATGACGACATCGCCGTCTACTTCGAGAGGAAGTTCATGTACGCATTCCTCGGCGGTGTGCCATGAGTATAGCACGCAGTCTCCACTACGGGTTGTCTACCACCCACCGACTGTGAAGCAGAGGTACCAAGTCGGACCGCGAGTCTTCATCTCATACTCATACGAATTTCGGAGGCGAAGGTTCACAAAAGTTCAACATCATCGCTGAGGGTTACTCATCCTCCGGCTCATGCATGTGGGAACTAGTTCACAAGTTATTGTTACGCACCACCGACTGAACAATCGTCCACGCAGCCAAACCGTGCTTCGAGCTCTCCACACCAACTCCGGAGTGCTTGACAAATATCAATTAGACATGCTCGCCGAAAAGTAACGAACCACAAGAACAACTCACCTTCATACCCTGCATCGGCTGTCGGCCCCGAGTTATCGAGCGTCACAAGTCAGCCGCATACCACAGATAGTTGACATGCAGTTGATCAACTATCACTCACCAGCTCGCCGTTGACTGCGCCCCATTCATTCATCCACACTGGACACGCCCAGACGCAACACATTGGTCAGACCGGGTCAAAGCCTCAGAATAGCGAGCGAGGCCATAACGCAGAACCCGCGACTCACCCATGCCGTTGCACAGTTTGTCGCCTATGCGCTCCATGCGCGCGAGGTCGTGGCCCCAGATCGACGCCCCGAGCCCATACACGGAGTCATCTGTCAGACGGACGTTCGGACATCGCTTCAGCAGCCCCGAGGACATGAGCGGATGGATCTGCAACTCACTGGCGCGTCTGATCACATCCTCATCGTCGTTCCATTTCAGCAGAGGGACGATCGGCCCAAACTCTATCCGGGGGAATGTGTGAGCGTGGCGCGCGGCGAGTGAGCGACGTGCGCAGGCGAGGCGCAGTACCGCGCTTTTTAGATGTCCACTTACGTTCTTCGCGGACGATCCGAGCATCGTCCGGAGGGTTATCGACAATCGTCAGCGGGATGAAATATCCTTTCCCGCTCGGGGTGTCGCCCTCATAAGCAATCTTGTATCCCTTCTCCTTGCAATCTGCCAGAAGGCCACTAGGGCGCCATCACCCACCGTCAGTCAGACTGGAATCCTCGCAGAAGGAAGAAAACTGCACGGACCGCAGACGCTCGTACTGTCCTGCATTCTGCACCGGACCGAGCTTCACCTCAGGATCGAACGGGTTCCCGATCTTGGTCTCCCTGGCGAGGGCGACGAGCCCGTCCCGGACCGCATCGTACACCCTTTCGTGCAGGTATATCCGCTTCATCGTGAAGCAAGTCTGGCCGGCGTTGCTCACTGCACCCAGCAGGATGCGTCTGAGATGGATAACGCATGTTCAATATGGCTCTGTCGATGGTCTAGGAAGGGCCCCGCACGTACTGGGCCATCTCCTGGGGCTCGACGTCGTCGAGCACAATACAGGGGTCGTTCCCGCCGAGCTCCAGCGTAATGCTCTTGAGCTCGTCCGCCGCGGCGCGCATCACCGCCTTGCCGGCAGTCGTGGACCCTGTCACGGAGACGCGCGGGATGCGGGGGTCTTTGACGATCCATTCGCCGCTGGAGAGCATGTGGTTGGTCAGCCATGCGAATGCGAGCGGTGCTAGAGGCACGAATGAGAGAGAGAGGAAGCTCGACGTACACTTCGTTGTCGCCGTGGAGGACCGACAGCACCCCAGGAGGGACAAACGGCTGGCAGGCCTCGATGAATCGCGCGACGGTGCATGGCGCCGTGGGTGGGGACTTGATGATTAGGCAGTTCCCCGCGAGGAGAGCCTGGCCCAACTTGATGGTCGTCAAAACCAGCGGGAAGCTGCATGGAAGGGCACATCGTTAGCTGGTTCTAGTGCAGAAAGGATTGGCTCACTTGAATGGGGTGATGGCGCCACACTGGAAATAGAGAACGCGTCTATCAATCAGAGTACTTCCGCGACAAGAACGGCAGGAGATATGCACCCACCACTCCGTACGGCCGAAATCGATTCTTGACGACCCTCTGCGCGTCCTCGGAGACAATTTCGTCCTCCAGCCGCTCCCGCGCGAACGCCCGCAGATATCGCGACGCCAGACTCACTTCAAAGATCCTGTCGAACGCAACGCCACGCGCCGCACAAAGTTCAGCGACACTCGCCCCCCACGCCACGCCACGCCATGGAGAACCCTGACGTACGCGCTCATCTGGTCCTTCCCGATCTCCTGCATCACGAGCGGGACGAAGTGGCCTGCGTGCTCCTCGAGCACGCCTGCGACGGCCTCGAGCACGCGCTGCCGCTCCTCCCACGTCGTCGCGCTCCACGCGGGGAACGCGCGCTCCGCGGCGGCGACCGCCTCGTCGAGCTGCGCGCGGCTCGCGAGCGGGACGTGCGCGAAGACCTCGCCCGTCGCCGGGTTCACGATCCCGTGCGTCGCCGGCGCGGACGTCTTCTTGCCGTCGATTATGTGTGCGCTGGGGAGGCGAAGATGGTTGGGTGTTCAGTACCGTGGCTTGCCACTAAATTGGCTGGCAAGGACTGACAAACCGTCGGTGAATGATAGTGCGACCATGTCGACTCTGGATGGGTGAGGGAAACGGGGCGTAGAAGACCCTGCAGCTGGGTGTTGAAAGTCGCTGGGTCCAAGCACAGTGAGTGTGCGTTACCTATATATACAGTGTCGCCAGCCCTGCAGTACACATACCGAATATGGAGACACGGTAGTGGATACGGTACTGAACATGTGGACGAGGAGAAGGGGGAGTTTCTTAGCCTGCTATGAAGAGCGCTCGGATGTACATGCAAAGTGACAATGACATCTCGTATGTCCATAAGATCACGATGGCTTGCAGCGACCTGGCTTTGCACAAGCGTACTTCCAGCGTGCTGCAGTCAGGCGATCACAACCCCACCGACGGTCACGCACGGTGGGATCTGGGGGCGCAGTTGTCAAGCGCACAGGGGAATTGGGCGGAAGGAGCTTCGTGGACGTACGCAGCTGCCCAAGCCTTGGCGCACCCCCGCACCCCAGGTGCCAGATCCTCTGGTGCTGGAAGTGGCGCGTGAGATGCATGCGTTGGACGCGAATGCCGGAACGCCTGCCGCGCGATTGTACTGGTTCGGTGCCATTATCCCGCCGAGCTGGACAGTCTGTGAACTGTGCGAGAGGATCCCTATGGGAAGCCCCAGTCGGCGTGGTCGAGGTCCGGATGAGTAGAGTCCTAGTATCGGAAGCTATGTCCCATCTGCGAAGGTAAGGGATGTCGAAGTCGCACGCTGATGACCTCGGGCCATTTGGAGCAGTCAAGCACTGACAGTCCACTTGCAGCTATATGCAGCTAGTAGCTAAGCAAGCCCAGCGTCCGCGCCCGGACCACGAAATACCCAACCTCATGAGAAAGTAAGCCTACAGACTGGGTTAGCGCGAACGATGAGGATGTAAGAAGGCGTAGCGGAGCAAGCCCGGTCGGTAGTTGTAAGTATAAGTAGCCTCTTCTTGAACTGGCAAGGTTTTAGATCTTTAGACCTGAACGTTAACCTTCCTATGTGAGCTCTATTCCAGTTGCGCGTGCCTTGAAAGCCGCGCTCTCGGCGAAGAAGGTCTCATGCCATGACGAGCACGGCGAGGGCGAGGGGCGAGTCTCGATTTAGCTCCACGAGATCAACCTCGGACTGTCCGATAGAGCGTTGAGGCATGTGTAGCACCGGTCTCAGTGAGGGAAGCTTCTCACCGAGAATGCGAACACTCGTTCGATTTGGAGTAGTATCGACCCTTGACTCAGTTAACGAAGCGGGATATCGCGTGCTCTCCAGCCTTGCAGGGAACAGAGACTCTCAGTAAAGTTGACCATGAGGAGACGAGCCGATGAGGCCAATGCCAGAACCGTTTCATCTAAGTCAGGAGGAAGAGGAAGACTCAAAGAGTCAAAGGGTCGATAGTGGAGCAAGCCGATTCGCAATGGCAATTGAGCGCTACATGTATCCGGCGCTCGGCGTGAACCAAGGTTGTGCATGATATATCTGCCATCCCAGGCGTGGACGTATGCTCGTTTGTGAGCGAATCTGGAGCGCAGGGTATATGATTGGCAGTCCTATAATCCTAGACCATACGGGAGCTGTGTACCGACGTCGCTCGTGGCATACTGGATGGATACACACACTTCCGGCCCACGCAGGGTTTGGTACGGCAGGTACTTTAAGTCTATCATGTACGCCCTATGTTACTCACTTCGAGGGAGCGAGAGACATTCCGGAGGATCCAAGAACAATCTATCGAATATGAATGAGGATATCGCCGAGGTCGAAAAGTCTATTTTTGATTAGTGTCACTAGGCCAGCGTCCATCACAGCATGACTAGGAAAATTTTGTTAGAGAGTGGGTCACAGACAACACTGCGCCTACTTACTCGGGATACAACCGATGGATATCAGACCCCCATGGCTGTTGTTCTCGCAACAGACTGTACGCTGACGGCTGCAGGAGCAATGAACATGAGCTCATACATGAGAACCATCTGACATACCAGGATCCGCCGCCAGCACCAACGACGCTCAAAGGCGAGCACTGGAGCCCGATGAGGGCATCGGGATGGGTGACGATGTTCAGGAAGCCAAGGATAGAGCTGATGACGTTGTCGTTCGCTTGCGAGACTTGCTGGCAGCATTGCACAGGACCGGTGTTGCAGCTACCGTTCGACGATGTCCCTGAAGGCGAGGCACGCTTCGCGTCTGTGAGTGGATAGTGGTCAGAAATTAGTTGGGGCGTGATCGCGGATGAAAGAGCCTTCAAGTGAATGGAATGCCAGTATCCCAAAGTGAGCACTCACGGTCAGTGCGAGAGGCCCGGTGGTGCACGCTCCGCGGAGGAAGGGGGTTGAGGCCGTGCGCCAAGCGTTGCGCATTGGTCTCGATGGTTTCGGTTGCCTGCACAGAGGCGGCGGCGGCCACGACAGCGGCGATAGCGTACGTGAACTTCATAGCGAGCGATTTGACTGATGATGAGGACGGTGGAGGATAGGTTCGGAAAGCCTGAGAGCAAGGAGCGACTGGGTAAGGAGCGACTGGGGCGTCGAGGCCGACGTGGGTGTAGGTTAGGGGATAGGACAGAAGAGCGGGATTTGGTGCACTGGCTTCTGGCAAGGAGATTTATAGCCCCGGTGACATGGCAGTCGCGGAGTGTAAGAGGACAGACGCGACACCGGGTGCGGGTGACGAGTGGACGTCGAGGGACGGCTGCTCTCGGCCCACGAGCGTATCACACAAGACGGCATTCTGAATTTAAAAATTCATTAAATGAACGGACATCGGGGCGGAGGCGCGGTGTACCGTGCTGTACCTCCTTATGAGAGGAAGCCAGCGACATCTACCTGCGGTTATGGTGAACGTTCAGGCTATAAGTACGAGGTGCGGAGAGAACAGACAGAATGGGTACATACCGTGGCGACTTCGGGGGACGCGGACACTGTGTGCCATCTCCGACTCGGAGGCGAGCTGCGCAAGGGTAAAGCGGCAAATAGGAAGCGACGAGTAAGCGGGCACTAATAGTATTTGTGAAACGACTCGATGTGAAGAGAGCGACGGGACGCGCCCCGATCAAACTTCGCGCCTACCCTGCGCATGAGTACGGCATAACAAGGAGTCTGCCAGACTGCAAGGAGCTCTCTAGTCGTGAGCACCGTAGCTATGTGCAGAGTACTTGTTCTCGCACGCAAGAACATGCACAATCGTGGTAGGAGGCAGAGTTGCAAACCACATGCCGTCGTTCCCCGTTTGGAAAGGAGCACGTGGTCGGGAGGAACACGCGCATGACGCGTTAGGCGCCGTGAAGGACGCGTCCGGACGAGATCATCTTGTCAGTGGCTGCAGCTTCTGAGTCTCTTCAGCCATGGCCGAGCTTCCCTCCCTCCTCCTTGCCTCCCTCAACCCCTCCTCCAGGAAACAGGCAGAGCAGAACCTACAAGCACTCAGCACTCAGCCCGGCTTCCTCACTCACCTCCTCACCCTCGTTCTCCAAACCACCCAAGATCGCGCCGTCCGTCTTGCAGCCAGTGTTTACCTCAAAAACGTCGTCAAGTCACGATGGGAAGATGTGCGTTTACTCTCTGTGGGTATGGATCCCCCATCGCTCACGTCTTGACGCGTTGTCTCCAGGATGAGCCACCCTTGCCGGAGGCGGACAGAGCTGCCCTCCGTGAAGCACTGGTTCCTGCTATGATCGCCCTCTCCAATCCCTCAGACAAGGCGGTACGTGCACAGGTAGCAGAGTCGATATCTCTTGCTGCGAAGATCGACTTCCCGGAAACGTGGCCTGACCTGGTCGATGTGAGTGTCGTGGTTGCCTTCTACGCGAAGGATTGTGCACCTTCGTTCCCAGTCGTGCTGAGTTCGCGCGGTACAGAAACTTGTCGCGTCACTTTCCGAATCTAACTACGAGATAAATATCGGCATTCTCGAGACCGCGCACTCCATCTTCCGACCTTGGCGTGCAGAAGCTCGCTCCGACGCCCTCTTCACTGTCATCAACTATGTCCTCTCTCGGTTCACCCACCCATTCCTCCGACTCTTCCTCCACACATCCAAATTGCTCTTGTCTACTCCCCCTCCGCAGAATCTCCCTCAAGTCGCCCAGGCCATGGTATATCTTGTCGATATTTTCTACGACCTATGTTGCCAAGATCTTCCGCCGGACTTCGAAGACTCTCACTCACAATTCTTCGGGGCTAACGACGGGCTGTTTCTGAAGCTGCTGGCCTGGGACCCACCGCAGCTGCAGGGAGATGTGAGTTGCGAGTGTTCAATATCTGGTTGCGCTCTGACAATCAGAACAGCCCGACGACACAAACCCATCTCTCCCATCCCAAGTCAAAACTGGCATTCTCGAGATTGTCGAGGTAAGTATGTTGCATGGGTTCGATCTATTTTTCGCCTAACGCATATGCGCAGCTATACGTCAAGCTTTATCCGGAAACGCTCCAGTCAGTAGGCTCAGTGGAAGCGTTCGTCCGCGCCATCTGGGATCTTATTGGCGGTGGAAAGCGACCGAACGTATCCGACGACGGAGTGAGTCAATTTTGCACAACACCAGCTCTTCGCTGACGTATTGCTCCAGCTCGTCTCGCAATCCTTGAGGTTCATGGCATCGGCCATCCGGACTGGTTACTACAAGGAACTATTCGGGTCAAAAGAAACCATCTCAGGTTTGGTGCAGGGCGTTGTCGTTCCCAATGTATCCTTGCGAGGTAAGATCACATTCGACCTATTGTTCCGCGCGATACTCACACAATCACAGAACACGAGCTCGAACAGTTTGAAGATGACCCCTTGGAGTATATCCGGCTAGATCTTGCTTTACCTTCCGTCGGTGGCATTGGTGGTGCTCACGACGCCGTCACGCGACGTCAAGCTGCTGCCGACGTTCTCCGTGCATTGGTATCATCTGGCTCTGAGG
The DNA here is from genome assembly GCA_022606115.1 of Daedaleopsis nitida. Taxonomy (NCBI): domain Eukaryota; kingdom Fungi; phylum Basidiomycota; class Agaricomycetes; order Polyporales; family Polyporaceae; genus Daedaleopsis; species Daedaleopsis nitida. The sequence goes on along the minus strand of JABYQM010000005.1, from coordinate 1,881,996 downwards.
CTGAAGCTACTGAGGTGACCGGCGCGTGGATCAATCAGGGCTTGAACGAATACAACGCCAACAAGGCCGAAAACTGGCGTGCAAAGGACACGGCTATCTACCTCTTGACTGCTGTGGCGACGCGCGGGAGTACCACCGCTCACGGCGTCACGTCGACGAACGCTCTCATCGACGTTGTGCAATTTTTCTCGGAGCACGTCTTCCAAGACTTGCAGGCAGATCCTCAGACCATCCACCCCATCTTGCAGGTCGATGCGATCCGCTTCCTGCACACGTTCCGTAATCAACTAGTCAAGCCTCAATTGTTGTCGGTCCTTCCCTTGCTCGTGCGACACCTGTCGTCGGAGAATTATGTCTGCTACACCTATGCCGCAATCAGCATTGAGCGCATCCTGTTCATTCGACAAGGAACGCAGCTCATGTAAGCGATGTCGTCTACAAGTTTTGATTGGGATAACTGATTGTCTTACAGGTTCACACAAGCCGATGTGCATGAAAGTGCACCGCCGCTTCTGGATGCACTCCTGTCGAAGATCGAAAAAGCACCCACACCACAGAAGATGGCTGAAAACGACTACTTGATGAAGTGTTCGCGTTCGGTTTCGAGGTTGCTCCCTTTGATGCTAATATACTCCTCTTGGCAGGCGCCATGCGAGTCATCATTACGGCTCGCTCAACGTTCGCCAACGGATACGAGACGGTATTGCAGCGTCTCGTCGCGATTCTAGGTGTCCTTGCGAAGAATCCGAGCAACCCGAACTTCGACCAGTACATCTTTGAAAGTATCTCCGCATTGATGAGGTGCGACTTTACATGCAGTCATCTCCGCACGCCACCTTCTCACCACCCACGCGCAGGTTTGTCGCTCAAGCGAACCCAAGCACGCTCTCTACGTTTGAATCGGCACTGTTCGGTCCCTTCACTTACATTCTGCAGAACGACATCGACCGTGGGTAGCAGTCAGTTCTTTCGACCTTAACGTACCTGACGAGGGTCATCGTACAGAATACGTCCCTTACGTCTTCCAGATTCTTGCGCAGATGCTCGACCTACACAGCGGGGCGGTTCCGCCCGAATATCAGAGTCTCCTGCCGTTCCTCCTGACGCCCGCGCAGTGGCAGCAGAAAGGTAGTATACCGGGCCTTGTCAAACTCCTGAAGGCATTCTTGTCGCATGACGCGAATTCGATCGTCGGAGGAGGACAGATTACGCAGGTGCTTGGTGTCATCCAACAACGCTTGATTCCGTCAAAGATCAACGACGGATGGGGCTTCGAGCTCCTGCAGGCCGTTGTGCAATATGTGCCATCGTGCGTGTCCTCCCCACATCGCACGTTGAAGTGTACTGACACGCATGTGCTGATTTAGTGCGAGCCTGCAGCAGTACTTCCGCTCACTCATCGTGACGCTCCTCACGAGAATGCAGACAAGCAAGACGGACAAGTTCATCTATCACTTCGTATACTTCCTGGCCTTTTGCTTGGCGATCAACAACGGCGGTTTGACGCCCGACTACGTCGTCTCCGAAGTGGAGGCGATCCAACCGCAGTGAGTGCATACCTCACATACCGCGTGCTCAAGATCACCCATGTCGCTCGCAGACTGTGGAAACAGCTACTCGTGAACTTCTTCATCCCGCAGGCGCCGAAATCGCCGTCAAAGGAGAGGAAGGTCGTCATTGTCGGCATCACGCGGCTGCTCACCCAGAGCACGTTGATGCTCCGGGAGCCCCTCGTCCAAGCATGGTGCGTTCCGCAGCCGATCCCCTCCCTCCTTTCCGACAAATAACATAACGCCCACGCAGGCCCCCCATGTTCCAAGCGCTCGCAACGCTCTTCCAGACCGAGCAGCGGCTCTCCAAGAAGGAGGAGCTCGACCCCGACGCGGGCCTGACGCAGATCGACTACGAGGAGCAGACGGCCGGCTACCAGGCCGCGTACTCGCGCCTCGCTGCGGCTGAGGCCGCGCCCGTGGACCCCGTCGGGCACGTCAAGGACCTGCGCGCGTATGTCGGCCAGGAGCTCGCCGGGCTCGCGCAGCGCGATCGGCGCGTCCAAGGCTGGGTTGCAGCGACGGACGCGGCCGTGAGCGGGCCGTTCGTGCAGGGGCTGGCGGCGTCTGGGTACAGCATCTGAGTGCGTGCGGCTGGTGTGGGACGGCGACAAGCAACTTGAATTTGGGCACTTAGGCAGGAGGAAGGAGGGGGGAACGAGGAAAAGGAAAAGGAAGAAGGAGGTCCGCGTGGTGCGTGATGCGTCTCGTGTTGGTTGGATGACAGAACGGCACTTGTAGGATTGTCGCATTTCTAGCGTGAATTGATGTGGTGAACCGACCTCGCAAGTCGTTCTAGCTATCGGCTTACAGAGTGCACGTGTACAACCGTGTCCGTTTCGAACGACGCGCCCGGCCGGACAACCCTGAATTGGCATTTGCCAGCGCTCAGACTGAAGCTCTGTGTGGACAGCTGTCAGGAAGACGGACCTGTGAGCCCTTGATATATGTTGCATAACGGTCTGCTATGCGAGCTGACATTCAGCGGCCTGCCTATCAAGGGTTGCAGCTCCGCCCGTGAATGGGAGGCAAGCTCTGTCTCCGTCTAATTCACTACGCACGACTTCGCACCAGGTTGTTCTATGCTAAGTAGCGCCACACCACTAAACTGCGTCATATACTGGGAGTCTCCGACTCTCGCATCACGCCTCGCCTTCTCTTCGATTCGTGGGACGGCTGGAGATCTAATTGTGTCTCTGTAACATCCGGCCGTTGTGCAGGGCTGAATCCATTCACCCATTCACCAGTAGTGGAGAGGACAAGCTCCGACCTATGTACTTCAGGCAACAGAGTACACATTTCCAAACCAGTTCGCACCCGAAGCCATCGACATTCAAGACTAGAAAATGCGATACACCAAAATTTCCTGTGACGAACTTCCATGGGCCTGCCATTCATGCACATGCTCGCCCGACGCCCTGGGGAGCAATGAAATTTCCCCCGCCTAACGCCACGCTTCCCGCATTCATGCAACGCGATGGGCGCAGGGCAGATATAAAAGCGTGCCCGCTGCTCATGGAACCCCGAGAGACCCCTGCGATCTACCGGATTCTACCCGGCATCCTGCCTACTGCCATGGAGGCCCAACTCCCAGTCATCGGCGCATGGCCTTGGATCCTGCTCACTTGCCTCGCCGTGGCTTTCGTCCACTCTCGACTACGCTCGCATGTCCGCCGTTTGCCCCCAGGTCCCACGCCTCTTCCCCTCATCGGCAACGTTTTCGATATGCCAAGGAAAGACCTTGGCCGGGAAGCCAAGGATCTGAGCAATGTGTATGGTACGTCTGATGACCTTCCGTCCAGTCGCTCGATGACTTAGCTATGATTCTGGTGCAGGTGACATAGTGCATCTCAATGTCCTCGGAAAGTCATTCGTCATTTTGGGCTCGTACAAGACCGCATGCGACTTGCTCGACAAGCGCTCCGTGAACTATTCCGATCGCCCCAAGTCTGTGATGACTTCGTTGTACGTCACCTCTCGTACTACGGCTACATATTGTCCTAACTTCGGATCCTAATTGACAGGTGCGGCTTTGACTGGTTGTTTGTGCTGATGAACTACGGACCCGAGTGGCGCACCCATCGACGAGCGTTTCATCAGCAAATGAATGCAGAAGTCGTTGGGAAGTATGAACCAATCCAGCTCAATGCTAGTCGAAACATGCTGCGGAGAATTCTAGACTCACCCAAAGACTGGGATAGTCATCTGAAATTGTATGTCAACGCGCGTACCCTTCCGAGTCTGCTACTTGGCTCTGATCGTCCGTTTGAAACTACAAAAGCTCGTTCGCAGCGGTGGTCATGCACGTCGTTTATGGCATTGAATTGCACGAGTCCAACGACAAGTACTTCGGTATGATCGAACGGGTCGCAGAAGTCGGTGAGGAGATAACTATTCCAGGCCGCTTTCCGGTCGAGGCGATCCCATGGCTACGCTTCCTGCCATCTTGGTTTCCAGGCGCGGGTTTTAAAAAATACGCTGCAGAGGCCAAACGAGACACGCTATTCACGCTTGAAAACCTCTTCGACACAGCAAAGGCGAAATTAGTAGGTCATGAGTGAGCGACGTTGGGAGCCGAAAACTGATCCTATTCTGCAGGACCAAGGATTAATTAAGGAATCATTTGTAGCTCACTTCTTAGACGATATCTCTCCGGATGAAGATGGTACCGCGGTTGAAGATGTATGTAAGGGAGTGAGCGCCACTACATACTTCGGTGAGAGCTCACATGGTTTCAGTGTATGTCCACTCAACTGACATGTTCTTTCTAGCTAGTGCAGATACGGTCAGTTGTACTGTCCGTCGTGTTGTCTCCCAACGTGTCTGAGAAGCCATTCGCAGAGCCACGCGGCCTCACGTGCCTTCGTCCTTGCTATGTCACTCTATCCTGACGTACAAAGGAAGGCTCAAGCGGAGCTGGACGCGGTTATTGGGCCACATCGTCTTCCCGAGTTTGGAGATCGTCACTCGCTGCCTTACACCTGTGCTGTCGTTAAAGAGCTGTTACGTTGGCATATCGTAACGCCGTTCGGGCTCCCTCATAGCGTTGTCGCCGATGACGAGTATCACGGGTATGTGATCCCTGGCGGTGCGACAATCGTAGCAAACGTCTGGTGAGCATCGTCTACAATGCGGTTCTATGGCTAGGTGTGGCTAAGTCTTCCGTACTCAGGGCAATCTCACGCGACACTGAAACCTACCCTGATCCGGAGAACTTCCTCCCAGAGCGTTTCCTTGATACGGATGGCCACCTTGACGTCGAGGGTAAAGATCCAGCCAGCTTTATGTTTGGTTTCGGGCGGAGGTAAGAGGTCATGATTTCGCGAACACCCGATTGATCGTCGAACTGTATGGACTATCATTAGAATATGCCCTGGTCGGTATTTTGCAGAGTCTTCGCTCTTTGCTATATGCGCATCTGTGCTCTGGGCATTCGACATATCTCCTCCGCTGGACGCGCGCGGAAACGTTGCGCAGGTGGAGAGAAAGGTGTCAACCCATGCTATCATCTCGTAAGTTGTCTTCTCAACATGACTTGGGGACCTACGATGACGTTGACCACGTCATACAGACATGCACCCGTATACAATTACACGATCAAAGCACGTTCAGCGGAGAGAGCGGAACTGGTCCGGGAGATGTCTTCAATCGCTTGACCAGATATACCAGGATCATCACCTGTAATACGTCCTCTTACGGCCGTTGAATCACCATCATACATTCGCTGAAGAGATCTTGTCAAGCCTTTCAGCAGGGTGGCACAACATAGGGAACTTAAAGGTGGAGCCACCTAGTAGGCCCGCCGGCCTGCACGCACCATGCTGGGTTTGAGCACTGCGTTCAGAAGGCTTCTGGCGATATATTTGTCCACCTCCCATCAGGCCTCCGTCAGTTCTCACCATGAAACCGAGCGGTTCACGCTGGGAGGGTTTATTAGTACCAGAATACTCCGGCGTCGCGTCGGAGGGGTATTGAGGCGACGACTCCCGGTATGCAAGGGTTGTTCCTGGGGTCGGGTTCCAGGCTGTGCAAACCGTATGTTGACCTAAGCACTCTTCATGGCGTTCATCGACGAGCCCTCAACCGTGTGTTACAGGTGACAATTCGACGATCGCGCATGGTTGCAGCGCAAGTATCGACCACTTGGAAGAGACGCAATAGCCACGATCGGCCGTCAGCATCGATTGTGGCACTGAGAATGAATCGCGGACTCAACGGTCGTCCGAGTCTACTTATCCGCCAGAAGCGACCTCTTCCGAGCCACTCGAGTCCAGGCTCCTCTTCAATATATAATCTCAGCCGCTGCAGCCGACGCTTAGACCGGAGATCATGCAGGAGTTTATGGGCGCAGACTGACGGCCTGGGGAGTCGGCTACACATGAGCTCCGACACGCGACCTGATGTAGATAAGTATGTAGATCCGAGCTCGGCGACGAAGACAGCTCGTAGACCCCGCAGCCATCACTGCAACTTGTGCGACGACGCTCTCCCGTTCGCTGCGGATACCATGTCTACTCTGCTTGCTGCGGCTTTTGTCGCCGTCCTAACGTTCTCACTACTCTTCACATCTTACAGAAGGCGTCCGAGACGAGGGAATCTGTTTCCCGGGCCTCCAGCCGTGCCGATAGTTGGAAACGTTCTACAGCTGCCGACGAGGAAGGTCTGGGAGAAGCTGCACGAGTGGGGACAAGTATATGGTTCGTTGTCACTGACCGCCTCAGCGTCGACGTCACGGCTTCTGACGGTTCGTTCGCCACTGTTCAGGAGGCTTCTACTCGATTCGACTGTTCAGTTCACAATGCCTGGTATTGAACACGGCCGCCGCAGCGCGAGAGGTATTACAGGGCAAATCCGCGCTCTACTCAAACAGACCATTACCCAAGATCATCGAACTGTACGTTGACGCGGGCCATGTGTAGTGCTTACCTGCGATATTCGGATTGATTGACTGCGACACACAGCTCAGGATTTGACAAAGGGGTTGTCCTCGAACACGATCCCAGCCGCGTTCGTCACGCGCGGAAGCTGCTCAACACGATTCTCGGCCCCAGGCAGGTCCCACAGTACCGCGATGCTCTCATGCAGCATGTCAATATACTGCTCTGCAACCTACTGCAAGAGCCGCGCGAGTTCGTCCAGCACATTCGTCAGTGCGTCACGCGCGGTCCCTCGCCTAACCGTATACTCTGCTGACAGTTTGATGCGACATGGATTCAGTTTGACTGCAGGGATTGCGATGGAGATGTCTCATGGCCACCGGGTGACTACCCGCCACGACCCATACGTGAAGAAGGCGAACGAATTTGCGGATAACTTCGCCGAGGCGAGTCTGCCAAACAACCACCTCGTCGATTGGGTGCCCTTCTGTCAGTCATCGGAGGGCTGGTAACACTATAGGAAACATTCACTCACTGATACTGTCCTCATGTAGTGGCACGCTTGCCATCGTTCCTCCCGGGCATGGGATTCAAGAAGAAGGCGCGAGCTTGGCGAGAGCACTACTTCTCGCTCGCAGAGGAAGGCCATCAGATGGTCAAAGACCAGATTGTAAGGCATTTGACGCACGATCATTACGCGTGCTAACGAAACGGGATGACCTGAAGGCCCGGGGCGTTGCTCGGCCTTCACTGACGTACAAGGCACTCGTGGAATCCCAGCCGGGCGAACACCCGGACGATATTGTCATGTTCGCTGCAACGCAAGTCTATACCGGTCAGTACCGGTCAGACTGCATCCAGCGACAACAGACTTACGTTCTCACAGGTGGTGCAGACACGGTGACCATTGACGGTGTTCCGTCATGACCATGAACGATGCTGATGATCACCTGTTAGACTGTGTCCACGCTGTCTTCCTTCATACTCTACATGGTGAAGAGCCCGGAGGTGCAGAAGAAAGCCCAGGAAGAGATTCAGCGCGTTGTTGGCTCAGATCGACTTCCCACATACGAGGACCGTGCCAGCCTGCCGTACCTTGAGTCGGTGATGATTGAGGTGCTCCGCCTACGTCCTCCAGTCAGTACCGGTAGGAGTCCAGATTGATATGTCCTGGTTTTCACACTTACACGAAGGCCCAGTCACGCGGCTGGTCAGCAAAGACGACGTGCACCAAGGATACCGCGTGGAAGAAAACACCATAGTGCTTGTGAACTTCTGGTAGGTGAACAGTGTCATAACTCTTGTCGCGGTTCTCGATGGCAGATTGCGCATCATAGGGGGATGTTACGCAACGAGGAAACCTATCCAGATCCTCACACATTCAAACCAGAGAGATGGCTCGAACAGGACAGGCGTGCAGAGGACCATCCGCTGAACATTGCCTTCGGGTTCGGTAGACGGTATGCTGTTGCAAGTCTCAATCGTATCACGCGACTCACCTGCAGATAGGACATGCCCCGGTCAGCATTTGGCTGAGGAGCTTGCGTTCACATCGATGGCTAGGATCCTTGCACTGTTCACAATCCTGCCCGTTAAGGACGGAAACGGTAATCCCGTCATCCCTTCAGATGACAGCACTAATGGAGGTATCACGTACGTTTTCTCCTTTCTCTGCGCGAGCTATGTCTGATGCTGCCGTTTAACATAGTTTCCCGACACCTTTCCAATGCGACATCCAACCTCGCACTTCGCGGACTAAGGAGATCCTGCAAGGGCTTGTTGGACAGTCGGGCTATTAAATGGCGCTCGTAACGATGATATCTTTGGGTTACACGATGCTGTGGAATGCCTTCTTCTAACCATCCGGTAGTATCATGCTTGTCATCTAGAAAAGGTATCAGTAGCGTTCGAGACTGAGAACTATGGCAGGCAAGGCTTACCTGATATGGCTCCGACTCATCGTAAACGCGAGGTTGTGTATGAAACTATACAAGTGAGCTTGGGGGAGATCTGATATGTCAGTCTGGTCTTTCCGCGGTGTTCATAGGCTGCCTGGCAGTTGCTACAACTTGCTGGCACAGAGAGTACGAGAGATGCTAAGTACGGCTTTGAAGGTCACGGCCGTCGGCAGGTACGCTTAGGCGCCATCATTTCATCCACGGTTGGCCCGGGCCGGGACGGCCTTCGGGACGAGAATCGTCCAGGCTGAAGCCGATGCCGCTGCGTCATTCCCGCCGATCTTGAACTCTGCTCTTTCCTCCTCGGAGTCCCCCACTGCCATTCCAACGACGACGGATAGTCGCTACCACACAACGCAACACCTGGGTCGCCAGCTGGGCCATATCCTGACGCCTTATCCTGCTCGGTATCACAGGAACTCAAGTTCATCTGAACTGGACCAAGACTCCAAACTTCGAAAATCATGCAGCGCTGCAGGATGCTGCAACGAGTGAACGCACTGCGCACGGCTCATGGCTGTCGAATTAGCACCAAGGTATGTCGGCCTACTTGTCATTGTCAACTCGCTCAACTCTTGTAACGGGCACGCAGACCTTACATATGCCACACGCTGCATTAGAGCGTCGTGTCAATTTCTCCACATCATCACTGAAGGCCACGCCTTCTATATTAGCACCGTCAAGGAATCCTCCGCAAACTGCGATCCAAAGTGTAGAACTACCGACGAGTAGAATCGATGACCGGAAAGTGGTACTGGGGTGGGACACAGCAACCTACTCGCGATTGTGAGTATTCATTGTCTACCCCGCACGAGACGGGAATGAACGTTACCTCCAAGTCACCACATCTGGCTGCGAGATCACTGCCGTTGTTCACAATGCTTCCATCCGCATACTAAGCAACGTCTCGTCAACACATTCGAGGTAAGAGCTCGTCCCCGTGCACTGGATTGGTATTGAATCCTCCAAGATCCCCCAGAGATCAAGCCAACTCATGTCGAGTCCAAGCCGGAGGGCCTAGAAGTACGATGTACGATGTACCCCTCAGCCCCAGGAGACGTGTTACGCTAACGTTTCACGCAGGGCCTTCGTCTCAGCCGCATACTTCGTTATACCCATGGTCATGGCTGCGGTATAACTCTTACGACCCACCCATGGCCCGTCTAAAACCCCCTGAGTAAGCACACTGGCGTTTGCGCCAGATGCTACCTTCTTATATCTGCACAGAAAGATCCTATGGGGCTCGAAAATCCTACAATCACCACCGACAGTAACCTATGAGGAAGCAATGGCTCCGGACGATCGCGGCCTCTTCAAATGGCTGTCAGAGGTAGACAGGTTCGGCTTCTGCTTCATCTCAGGTGTGCCTGCGACCCCAGAAGCAACGGAAGAGCTGTCCCGTAGAATTGGTTTCATCAGGGAGACCCAATGTGCGTCGTACAACAGTCGAGCCGACATCTGCATAATGTTTCTCACCCGTAGGCAGATGGCACATTTTGGGACTTCACCTCAGATCTTGCGAAAGGGGACACCGCATACACCACACTCGCCCTCGGAGCGCACAATGACACCACCTATTTCGTGTGTAGTTCCATTTCACATCCCCTGCATCATCACTCATTCGCTGTCGCACAGACTGACCCTTGCGGCCTGCAACTGTTCCATCTCCTCGAGCACACAGGCGGCACCGGCGGCGCGACCCTCCTAGTCGACGGATTCTACGTTGCGTCCATCCTGAAAGAGCTCCACCCCGACGCCTACGAGCTCCTCTCAACCATCTCTGTCCCCACCCACGCCGCCGGCGAGGCAGGAGCGCTCTTCACGCCGAACACGCGCAACACCCCGATCCTGAAGCACGAGGCGGGCTCGCTCGTGCAGGTCCGCTGGAACAACGACGACCGGAGCGTGCTGCGCGATCTGCAGCCCGACCAGGTGGAGCCATGGTGCGTCCCCATTACTGTCTCCCAGCAGTGGCAGCTGCTCAATGAACGGACGTGCAGGTACGACGCGATCCGGACGTGGTACAAGCTGTTGACAAGCCCGGACTCGGAGTACTGGGTCCAGCTGTCTCCCGGGACTGCAGTAGGCGAGTCGCTCTGCCTCATCTTGTTCTTCAGTCGTCGGTATGAACTGACACGCACCTCCAGTGGTGGATAACCACCGCGTACTGCACGGACGCTCGGCGTTTGACGGCAAGCGGCGCATGTGCGGGGCGTACATCGGAACGGACGAGTACCGGTCCAAGCTCGCCGTGCTCACTGAGAAGTTCGCGGCCGATGCGGTGTCGCGAGACACCGCTGCCACTGCGACGGTCAACGGGCGGAGCGTATGGCACCCTGCTCTATGAGATTGATGAGGGATTAGGCGCGTTCACTGGTGTACACACATCCTACGGGTTTGGCATCCATTAGAATTACAGTGTACTTACGGTGTACTCTACACACCGTTTAACTGTAGCACCTTGACACTGCAATCATGTCCGCACCCGCAAACACGGGGTGAACCCATGGTGAATCCTCCAGACTACTGCTGAAGTCCTATCACGGCTTTCTGGATGCCGGATGGTACTCCAACCTCGACCTGAGCCCTCGGTGTAGAAGTCCCAGACACAGCGTCCTGGACTGCAACCTGTTCCAGCAGAATCCGAAGTATTGGTGCGAATGTACGCAGTTGACCTGGTGCATACCGTTCATACGTGGTCGTTCCGTCGTAGGCAATCTCGGCTGTTGCGATCTGTCGAAGGATTGAGCAATGGGAAGAATAAGTGGCGACTCCCGTGGCCACTCACAAGGATGTCTGAGGTTAACCCCTTAATGGCGAACGCGGTTGACCGGAAGCGGTGCATGCGATACGTGCTGTTCGCAAGCCAGGGAAGATCAATGTCCGAGAAGCACTGGCATCGGCATCGTAGTCAGATAGGACCCGCAGGACCGAGAAAGGTACGCAGGAGGACGTACGTGGAAGTCATCTTCATAAACCCAGTCCTCGCTACCCTTCGGAGCCAGGTTCTCTTTCGCGGCAAGAGGAGGATCTAGGACGGCCTCAAGCGGATGCTCGAATATGCGATCAACTTCTCCGGGAGAGGGAACGAGGGTGTCGAGCACTGAGAGATCGGTGAGCAGAGAGACGACGGGGGTGACGAGCAGCTTGCTCGAGGCGATGTACGGTCGCAAGGTGCAGACGGTGTGTGCATGTGCAAAGTGGCGGGGGAGACCAACCTCCTCGTGGGCTTCGCGATACTGCCCGGACGACTGAGCTGCAGCAGATGCGCGTCGAGTTTTGAGAGGGAACGTACGGCGGTCTCGATGACGTCAGCGTCCGTCGCGTCGACTTTCCCGCCGGGAAACGCGACCTGGCCGGGGTGCGCGCGGAGAGACTTGTCGCGCGTGGTGAGCAGGACGTGGAGCTCTCCAGCCCGCTCAAAGAGGAGGACGAGGACAGCAGCGAGCTTGTTTGTGGGGTAGTCCGTCCTGCCAAGGGTATGTTCGGCGCGTGTGCTAGAAGACGAGAGTGAGGAGGACGGACAGATCGACCTGCTCGGGCTGGTGCTGCCTCAGTCGCTGGATGCATGCTCTGTTTCGCTCGGAGACCTTGTTGAGGGCGGATTCAGGGATCTCGTATGTTCGTGCCATGGCGGGAGAGGATGAGATATGCTCCTAGGCGCCCATAACGGAGCGCCGCCTGTGCATTCCGTTTCGATCTCCTTTGGTGACTGCAGCCACCGCTGTGCGCAGGCGGACTTGGCTAGTGGCTCTACTCCGAGAACCTACACTCTTCTTGTGAAAAGCCATTCATTCTGCTCCTGCTTGCCCGCAATTGCCATGGACAAAGACAATCGGGACGACTTCACGTTCGCCAAGCTCAGTGACCTCAAGATTCCAGTCACCTTTCGAATGTCCGTGGCTGCAATCTTCATTCATGAACCAAACCTCACCAAATCTCCATCTAGATCACAGCTGAAGGGCACTCGGAAGCCACACCCGTTTACCGAGGTGCTAGAGAAGCCGGAGCTACGCTTCCATGGTGTGCAGCTGGCCCCGTAAGCACGCACCCAGCCGTTCGCACGTTTGTTTCCCTCAATGACCTCAGTCAAGGGACTACTCGGACATCTACGTGACCTGCCAGCTCGTTGCTGACAACAAGCCATTGACTATCCCGTTTCGGACCGCATTCAAGGTCTTTAACAAAGACTACACGTGAGTCCGCACATATGCCTACCTGCCACTCAGGACCAGCTGCTAATTTGGTTGGGACCGTAGGTGGAATGAGTGGATTACACTGCCAATACGATACTGCGACCTTCCCCTCAACTCTCAAATTACCTTCACCGTGTGGGACATCGCCGGCCCAAGGTCTGCAATACCCGTTGGGGGAACAACGTTCCGTTTGTTTGGGAAGAAATGGTACGTCATACACTCATATACTACGACGTCGATTCCAACTGTGCTCTATATCGCAGGACCCTGAGGCGAGGAAAGCATAGAATGATCCTCTGGCCAGACCGGGAAGCAGACGGTGCTAATGAGACAACGACACCGAGCAAGATGGGTACGAGGGACGAGTCGGGAAGGTTAGAGAAGGTGCACTTTCCTGACCATTGCGTAGGGTACACTGTAGCTGATGATTGTCCCACAGCTCCTCAAGAAATACGAGCGGGGGATCTGCCAAAGTCCGACTGGCTGGATCGACTAACCTTTCGTAAGATAAGCGAGATTCACAAGGCAAGTCTATATTTTGAGCTGTAATCCCCCCTCCCCGAGTTACTCAACCATACGTAGGTCGAAACCGACAAGTCTGAGAACTTGTTCTTGTACATTGACCTCCCTCGCTTTGACTTTCCTGTGATTTTCAGTGAACCGGTAGGCGTGCACGCCTGGGTCGTGGATGGCTTTTGACTGATGTCTTCATCAGGATGCCTCCAGTGTACCCTCAACATCGTCAGCTATCACACCTGTACCCACGACACCAGCTCCGCCAGCGACGACATTCACAGCTGACGCGCACTTGTGGGCTGTCGTGGATCCTGATATCGCGCGCGAGAATCCTGTGGAGGATAAACACCGTCGCCTGGTTCGAAGTCACAGAAGTAGTCCGTACGACCGCGAGCTCAAACCAAACGCGAAGATACGAGACGAACTTTCGGTATGGCACATTTTCTGCTGTCACACCTATCTCTGACACTCGCTGGTCAGGTTATTCTGAACTATGCCCCGAGTCAACCGCTCACGTCGGAAGAAAAGGACCTCATCTGGAAGTTCCGGTTCTATCTTACAAGGGACAAACGGGGTCTGACGAAGTTCCTCAAGTCCGTGACCTGGCGAGATCCATCGGAAGTCAAGCAAGCCGTGGAGGAGTTGCTGCCCCAATGGACGGAAATCGATATTGATGATGCTCTTGAGTTGCTTGGACCGAGTACCGTCGATTCTCGTGTTCGCGCGTATGCTGTCAAGCAGCTCAGTAGAGCGGACGACGACGTGAGTCACATTGCAGACGATGGCATAGCGTGGCTACTGACCGTGTCACCAGGAGCTGCTGCTATACTTGCTGCAGCTGGTGCAAGCTCTGAAGTTCGAGAGTACTGCCAGCGATCAACGGTCATCAAGGTCTACAACTAGCGCGATATCGTACGATGACAGTGGGTTGGCCGACTTCCTGATCGAGCGTGCCGTACGCAATCCTATTCTTGGGAATCGTTTCCACTGGTATCTCATGGTAGAAGTGGCCATGGAGGACAAGATGATGGCAAAGATGTACGGCCGCGTAGTGTTCAAATTTATGAAGATTCTTGAGGTACAGATAACGTTGGCATCCTCTCGATCTGGATTTTGGAGGTTCATACTCTTTGCAGGATAATGGCGACGAACGACGCGACCAGATGCGCCGGCAGGGCGAGCTCGTCGAGACCCTCGCGAAGCGCGCTCGGGACCTGCGCACGTCTAAAGACCCCCGCCCGAAGAAGATCGAGAAGCTGCGCGCATTCCTCGCGGACTCGAAGAACAACCTCGCGTCGATGGCTCCGCTCCCGCTCCCGCTCAACGCGCGCGTGCAGATCACGGGCATCATCGCGGACAAGTCGAGCGTCTTCAAGTCGAACATGTTCCCGATGCTGCTCTACTTCCAGTGCGCGGACGGGGGTGAGTACCCGGTCATCTTCAAGGACGGGGACGACATGCGCCAGGACCAGCTCGTCATCCAGCTGTTCACCCTCATGGACCGGCTGCTACGCAAGGAGAACCTCGACCTCAAGCTCACGCCGTACGACGTGCTCGCAACGGGCCCGAGCCAGGGCATGGCGCAGTTCATCCCGAGCAAAACGATCGCCGCGATCGTGAGCGAGCATGGGACGCTGCTCAACTATCTGCGCGCGAACTACCCGGACGAGGGCAGCGTGGGGACGTACGGCGTGGAGCCCGGCGTCATCGACACATTCCTCAGAAGTTGTGGTATGTCTCCACCTCTTAGTGTCCCTCCCCGCTCTGATTGAAAACTATCGCAGCCGGATATTGCGTAGTAACGTATCTGCTCGGGGTGGGCGATCGACACTTGGACAACCTCTTGCTCGCGCCAGACGGCCACTTCTTCCACGGTGAGTACTGACTCGCGTCGGTCGTGTGGTCTCGGTCGAGAGTTCGCTGACACGTCACGCAGTCGACTTCGGGTACATCCTCGGACGCGATCCCAAGCCGCTCGCGCCGCCCGTCAAGATATGCAAGGAGATGGTCGACGCGATGGGCGGCGTGCAGTCCGTGCACTACCAGCGCTTCAAGTCGTTCTGCTTCACCGCGTTCACGATCATGCGCAAGAGCGCGAACCTAATCCTCAACCTTGTCTCGCTCATGGTCGACGCCAACATCCCGCACATCAAGCAGCGCGACGTGCACGAGCAGGTGCTCGGCAAGTTCTGCCTCGAGATGACGGAGGAGCAGGCGATCGAGCATTTTGAGCGCCTCTTGAACGACATCTCGCCGTTCACGGCGGTGTTGGACCGGATGCACGACTGGGCGCAGTATTGGAGGAGTTAGTCGGATGGCAGTCAACTTCACGCGTGTAGGCGTAGACTATCTACGGGTTTGTGTTCGTATGCAATTGCTGTACTTCTAGGTCCGTATTGGGAGCTTTTGTTTTGTCGGTCTCTGGCGACGTTGCTCATGATGCACGAAGGGCGGCCCATACCCGTTTTTCTACCGTGCTGACCACGTCGGCCGGTGTGTTGAGACTCAGCATGAAATAGGCAACATTGCCGAGGGTCCGGTAGTGAATCCCGAACGGGGACCCGCCTGGTGCTGGTGACAGACTGTGGCCGTCCTGAACAGCAGCCCTGATGGACTCCAGCAGTGCTCTCGCCGAATGCGACTGATAGCCTACATCCAGGAGTGGTCAGCGACTTTCCGAGTCTCGATCTTACATTACTTGCCTGCAGCACCATCCTTGATCTTGATACTCAAAACGGTGCCGAGCGCCATGACCTCCGCGACACGGTCCATCCGTGACACGGCGTTGACGAACTCGGGATCCCAGAAGCTCCACACCGAGCACCTCCTTGCCTGCTCCGACGCGGGCTCGGGGACGTTCCAGCGCGCGCGCGCGTTCGCCCATGCGCCGCTCTCTGCAAGCCTGTCCGCGATGTCCAGTGTCTCGTTCGCGACCTCGCACCCGACCGGGTACGCGGTGTAGCTGTGCCCGTGGAGAAGCGCGTCGGCCTTATCGTCGCCGAGGAACGCGCGGAAAATCGAGTCCGACGCGAGCGTGGCCGCGAGCGGGACGAGCCCGCCCGTGAGGATCTTGGCGTGCACGGAGATGTCGGGCGTCGTGCCGAGCAGGTGGTGCGTCGTGGGCAGGCCGAGGCGGTAGAGCCCGACGAAGACCTCGTCGAAGATGACGGGCAGCCCGGACCATTCCGCGGGAGACCGCGGAGATGCGGAGGCGGAGGCGGGGGCGGGGGAGGCGCGGACGGCGTCGATGAGCACACGCTGGAAGAGCGGGTCGACGAACACCATGCCCCCTGCACCCATCACGAGCGGCTCGAGGACGAGCGCGGCGATGGTCGGCGCACCCCGTTCCTGCAGCGTCCGGAGCGTCCGCTCGACGTAGACCCGGTACGTGGCGGCGAGGGGCGACTTGAGGCGCTCCTCGACGTTGTACGTCCACGCGAGCGAGACCGTCGCGACCTCCGCGGCCCCGTCCTCTGTCTCAGACGCGATCGCCTGGGGGAGACTCACGACCGCCCTCCCTTTTTGAATGGACACCGTCGGCGGGTCGAGCCAGAAGCCCTTCGCATCGTGCCACTCGCACGTATACACGCCCTCCGACGCGCACGCGTCCATCGCGCCGATCGTGTCCCCATGGTAGCTCCCCTTGAGCCCTAATACGCCCAGATCCTTCCTCCGCCCGCGTCCGTTTTCGCCCGTGTTGCGCTTCGCAAACGCGCGGAGCGCCATCTTGATCGCGACCTCCATCCCCGTCGAGCCGTCGTCGGAGAAGAACGCGCGCGCTGCCCAGCCGCGCCCGGGTCCCTCGTGGACGAGGCGTTCGGCGAGCCTGAGGGCGGGCAGGTGGGATGCCTCCGGGAACATGACGTGTCCGTAGCGGCCCGCGGCGCGTGCGGCGGCGAGGGTGAGGGCGGGATGGGCGTGTCCTAGCGCCTGGGTCCACCAGGATGCGGAGCCGTCGAACTGGGGCTCCAGCAAGGACGCTGCGCGCGATGAGGGGGCGGGCGGCGTGCGCGAGGTAGATGAGGAGTCGGGGATCGCGGGGACGTCGCGGGCGCTGCGTTTGCCGTTGTACACACTGAAGAAGTCGCCCCATGCGCTGTCGATGACGTTGACGTCCGCTTCGTGCTGGACATGGCCGTGCTGGACGAACGGCCACCAGATGGTGTCGAGCGTGCGGCGGGGCATGGTGTCCAGATTGGATATGCGGCGCGTGTGGCATGCGTCGAGGTGTCTGACGACGTCGAAGATGGGTCCGTCACCCGAGGATGGCACAATGTCTGAATAGTATGTCTCGGTGAGCGAAGCGTCCGTGGTCGCGTTGGGATGCCGTTCTGGGGGAGGTTCTACAGACATCACAGGGACACCACGTTCCCCGAAGTACGGAGAGAGGTACTCCCAATTGCGGTAGTACTCGTCCCGGAAGAGGAGGACGGCGTCGACGATGTACCCGCGAAGCATCATTGCCTCGTAGGAGGCGATGGTCGAAGAGATGCCGCCTAGTCTCGAATCACCAATGAGTATAGTAGGGAGGAAGAGTGGCCGGTAGCTGTCCAGCTGTGTAGTGCCCGATAATGTGGGACTGTGTACACCTGTCATGGGTGTCAACGAAAGAAGGCAGCTATCTGGACTCGAGTCAAATGCTCACCTCCTGCTGTCTCAACATACATATGATTAGATTCACCAACCCTGGTTGCGCAATCCCGAACATGGCTTGCGACCGCGTGAACGAACGCATCGTCGGTTGGAACAGTTCTCTGCGTCAGACGGTCAAAATCATTGCTATTCATTTGATCACGGGAAACATACCTCCACTCCGCCAATTTCAATGGCGCGACGGGCCGCCAGATGAGGGCTAACAGGGTCATCGAAGCGGAAGAGACATTTACTGTTGACTCTGCTCCTATACTTTCCTGCCAGCAAAAGCACCCGTCTGTAAGCAAAAAATGTCAGGATGACTGCGAGGAGACGTCTCAATCGACCCACTCGTCATCTGCGTCAGACATTGGTCCAGTGCTGACCGGTTTCAGGTATTGTACGCTGTGTCCCATCGAGGCCGACGCACGAACGAGTGCGGACGTGAGGATGGTCTTGCCAACATCAGTGTTCGCACCGAAGATTTGGTGGATGCGCAGGTGTTTGAAGAGCAAAGACATGACAGTCCGGCCAGACGCAACGAAGCTGTTGCATTCACGAGTCTCGGACAGTAAAGTTCATAGGCTGCCGCTGAACCGTCACCGAAAATCACCGGAAGCCGTCGTGAGGAGTTAGAACGGCGCCGGCTCAGACTGGTGCTGCCGATATTCTTGGGAGGACTGTAGCCGACAGGTCATAACTCACTAGTAAAGGAGATAAAGGAGACTCGTACTATGGATACCAGACGGTTGCGGCGGGTCAGCGTGAGTGAAGAGAAACACCGTTGGTCGAATTCATGACGCTCATGTGGCAGTGCATTCAAATACTGCCAACACTGCCACATGCATTGGGTGCTTGGTTTCCTGATGTTTCTTTCCTCGTCAATCTCCATCTCTGCTCGGACGTTTCGGCAGCTGCCACGTCGTGCATTCTCAAGCACAGTGCCAGGCTCTTCTCATGATCTCTTCAACTATACGTCGGGACACTGGATGTAAGTCTTGCTCCCGCGGCATAGTCGTATGTCTCTAATCCCATAATTCTCGCACATTTCAACGTCAACAATGATCTCCGTCTCGCAGAGTGCAGACGTGAGTTTCACGTCGACGAGCACAGTCGACTTGCGGCACAGTCTGTCGGTTGGACGTCTCAGGACGTCGACACCATTGTGAAGCTCGACGATCCTACCCCTCTTTCTCCTAGCCGGTATACCAGGTCGTCTGCAGAACTACGATGACCCGGAATCGCAGACTCTCACCCCGCCGTCACTGCCGGAGAACGCGGAAGAACTGGACGAATCTGAGCTGATGGGAGCCATCGGACTCTACCACAGCCGTCTCGTCCACTTCCA
This sequence comes from Daedaleopsis nitida, assembly GCA_022606115.1. Classification (NCBI taxonomy): domain Eukaryota; kingdom Fungi; phylum Basidiomycota; class Agaricomycetes; order Polyporales; family Polyporaceae; genus Daedaleopsis; species Daedaleopsis nitida. Next base: position 1,862,919 of record JABYQM010000005.1, on the reverse strand, counting down.
CTACGCCAAGAACACGGAGGAACACAACAAGCTCCACCATGACGCCCTGTCGGACCCGGTGTCTACGTTCATCCATCAACTCTTCGAGCGAGCCGGTACGCCCTGGGAGGGCGAGACCCACGACCTGAAGGCTCTGCTGATCGAGGCCGCAACGGAGACGTGGGGGAAGCTTGCGGCGACGGGTATGCCGTGCTCGGTCGCGTTCGAACCCGAGGACGTGCGGAAGACGAGGGAGTTTAGCGAAAGGCTGCAGCTGGCCGACGAAAACTTCGAGGGGACGGTCGAGGCATGATCGGTTTCGAGACGGAGACATGGGTGTCTAACGAGCACTACGAGAAGGCCAAGGCCCTCGCCGAGCTGCTGAAGCTAAACCTGTTGGCGAGAATCCCGCCGGGGGAAGTCCGAGACAAGGTTCAGGCGAATCGGTTCTTGGACGATATGGACGAAGAGGATTACATGTAATAGTGGTTCGCTTCCAAACATTTCGTAGTGTCGTTAATTCCGTCGAGTTACTTTTGTATATCATACCCACGTGTGGCGGCCATCGTTTATCCGTCAACTACTAGTCTCTAAGCCCAGAAGAGAGCGAAGCGAATAGTCTTGTTGCCTACTCTCAGAGTAAGTACTCAATGTCTACTATCAGTAGGGCACGGTAGACACGGCTACATAGGCTCCCGGCATTCTCGACGATGATTTCTTGTGAGGATGCAGTACAGTACCAACTGCGGCTTGACCAGCATCGCCGTTCTCGAAGAACCGGTTTTCCACGATGGCAGTGCGGATTGAACTGAAAGCAAGTGATACATGCCCGAGTGATCATCCGTTCAGCGCACGAGTATGACATTGACACAGTTTCGATTGTTGGTAAATCATGCCATCTGGCTACATGAAGGGACGAAGTGGTGTCACTACTACTGGTACCTACAACAATTGTGCCAAATTGAAAAACGGCGTGGTCGGCGCAGCTTCCCGAGAAAGGAAATGTGGCTTATGCAAGCAGAGATACTTTGGCTAAGCGCTGCTTTCCAAGGCTGTCCTCCGCGCTGCGTCCTGCTGCGTCTCGCATTGCCCTCTCCGCAGAGAATCTGTCCTCGGACGTACGCTCATCGCGCCCTATCGCACCCGCTGCTTTAAAGCGATCTTCGACAGCCACGACCCCTCACGACGGACTACATACACCCTCTGTAGCTCCACCCCACGACCCAACCTACCACCCTTCATCATCCCCATCTGCCCTCCGTCATGCCTCTATTAGACACGATCCAGAATGCTGCGCTTAGAGTCCTACCGGAGAAGAAGCATTCTCTGCCCTCGCAGAGCTCAAATACGGGCATTGGAAGCGGTGGCATGGTCCCCTTCGAAGATGATGTGAGTTCCTCCGTATCTCGCATCTTCTCCTCTCCAAGTGCCCTTCTCGCCACAATCGCGCTGCTCGAATCGTCCCCCTACCTTCTCAATTGCGATCCTCTCGTTGCTCTGAATCCCTCATCGATACGGCGTTCGACGCCGAGCACGTTGCTCTCGGCGTACATATTATGTACTGCCGCTCGACCACGGCACGGTCGCACGAGGAGTAGTTGCGCCCGAGGTAGCTTACGTAAGGTTCATGTTTCTTGAACCCACTCCTCGACGCGCCGATGGACTCGGCCACCCAAACCGGAGGCTTGCTCATATTTCTCCTATTCATCCCTGTACTCTCGACAATATGGATCTGGGTTCATCTTCCTGTTCCCCATCGCACATTCTCGGCAGTGACTGACTTGCCGTGTGCGCTTAGATGATCGTCTCCAAACCCGCCATCGTCTTTCACGTCTCTCAAGTATTCTTCAACTTCCTCGCCATGTGTACAATGGCAGGTGCTGCCGCATTCCAAGCGAAATGGAAGGTCGGCCCATGTATGTCATCCGTTATTCTATCCGCTACCACCATGTTCTTAGTCGTCTACTCGTAGCTGGGTTGAGTGGCTTCGCCATCTTCATTGCTGTCACTGGGATACTCTACTCCCTATTCATCCTGTTGGTGCCGGTCGTTTACGAGAAGTACGACAAGGGTGCACGGCTTGCACGCGCACTCAAGGAGATACGAGTTGGGTTCATCTTGTCTGGTGCCGGCTCAGCCGTCAGTCTACTCATCGCGTGAGTATCACTCTCCCCCTGTCTGTTCAACTCTACTTAGTCATTATCCTTGCAGCTTTATCATCACTATCTCCGCATGGACAGAGCCTGGTTGCAAAGATGCCACCAAAGACCCTCACGCGGAACTTGGCGACGAGTTCCAGAAGGGGCTCAGCGGTTTCTGCAGCACCAAGAAGGCTGCCGCTATCTTCTTTTGGCTCGTTTTCGGTGGGTGACATGCTGATATTGGCTTGGGTCTGACCGCTCATCAATTCACAGTGTTCTGGGGCTGCTCTCTCACTCTGACCATCCTCGATTGGCGCAACAACAAGTCGTCGCGCCCGCGCGACCCTCCATTTACTCACCCTGTGGAAGCATCCGAAGGATCCATGTACGAACGTGCCGACGACCATGATGACGATGTTTCCGATGAGGAAGCTGGACACAAACCATACTTAGACCAGAACACCCCCTACTCTCCATTTGGTGACGCCAACCGTCTCTCCGGCGTTCCTACGAATGCATCTTCAACAAATGTCTCTTACCAAACGCCGTCTGCGCCAGGCTTCGGCTCGCAACCCGCGCCGCGGCAGAGCATCGACGCATACGGCGCGTTCTCCGACCCTGCTCCCTCCGGGTTTGCAGGAGGCTTCGCTCCCCAAAGCCAATACTCCGACAACGGACCTCGTGTCAGCCGGACGATGCAATACGCAGACCCATACGCGGCTGTACGCGCCACGATCGCTACCGGACAAACATCTCCAGGAACCGGCAATGTCACACCTCCCACTGGTGGCCCTCCTCCACCCGGCTATTCGTCGTACGGCGGATTAAGATAGTGGTAATGGGACATATCGATGCCTCGGACTCTGCAATGCAATGTAGTCTAGCTCACTTCTGCTGTGGAGGACGCGAACATTTGTGCGGGAAACGCTTGTTTGGATAGCATTCCGTTGACGGCGCCGCTATAGTTCGTATATGCCTAACTTATGAGACTGCTACGAGTTGCCCCTACTCTGCATCTAGTTCACGTCGATGTATTACTATAGCTTCCATCTACACGTCCTTCACAGCTTTCATCTGTTCAGGTGTGAGAGTTCTCCAGCGTGAAGGGGACGCGAGCGAAGTGCGAACCTTGCTTCGCGTGCCATGTGCGCTAGCGCCCGTAGCGCGTCGTGGGAATCAGCCACCAAGGCGTTGTTGACGTGTGTTTGCTATCACGTCTTGTTCCGTTTCACCATCTCGTCCACCATGGCCCCACGACCGCGCGAAGCCCCGCCCGCCCCTGGACTGCTCGCGTCGGCGTTCAGCTTCGTTTCGCGCGAGATCGAGTCGTTCATCACTACTGCTACGGGTGGAGAGATCTCAGAGGTGAGTGATCCTTCAAACCTCAAGCGCCTGGTTAGGGTTAGGTCTGTTGATCAGACGCGTCGAACTGACGTCGAATATCCTCGTGCGCAGACCCAGACACATACTATCAACCAGCCTGAGGCGTCGTCATCGCGCGTGACTCTTGATGAGAAACGGCGGGAACGTGCAGAAGGGAGAGAGGGGAGGGCGAAACGCGTCAGGAAGCGGAGCGAGGTTGAGACGGACAAGGCGCGCGCTAAGCGGAGGGTCCGCGATGAAGTCGACAGAGAGCGGGTCGTGAAAGTCGCGAGGAAGAAGTCCTCGCAGGCGATCTCGAAGGAGCGGGAGCAGGAGAGGGAGGAGGAGGAGGAGGAGGAGAAGGAGAGGTTGTCCGAGCCGGAAGCTGCTGATGACGAGGATGGTATGTTTCCTCGCTTAGCCCAAAGTGCGTTTGCAAGGCCGAACGGAGCTGATCGGGGCAAAGACGAGCTCCCTGTCAGGCTCCCCCCGAAATCGCTGAAGAAGAGACGCGATGCGGCGGCAAAGAACGTCTACCGCGATGTCGATCCCGAGGACGTTCAGGAGTCCGAACCACAGCGACGAGAGAAGAGGAAAAAGTCCTCGGAGGCTGCTACAGGTGTGTAGTGTTATACTCAGCAGTTTGAGCCAGTTTGATGACAAAACGCTTGGAAGATCCATCGAAGCTCATGCCCCCTCCGCCCGCGCCGAAATCAATGCCCCCTCCTCCGTCACCTGCACCATTCTTCACTATGCCCGGCTCGCTCTTCCCTAGGTCCGAGTCCCTCATGCCTGAACCCATTCCTGCAAAATATCAACGCGCAGTTCCCCGTCCTCGGACACCCTCCCCCCCACCTCTTGATGCAGTTGCAGAAGCAACCGAAACGAATGGGGAGGGGCTCGAACCACCTGACAGGCAATTGTCCGAATCTCCTGGTCGTGGGCGATCTACAGAAGGCCGCACGGAGAGAGCGGACGATATCCACGGGGTTACCAGGCGATCGTCTGCGCGCTCTTCTTCGCAACAGAGCGAGCCAAGTCAACATGGCCGGGAGTCTGCACCTGCTGCTATACGACGGTCCGCCAAGGGCAAGGAACGGGCGTACGATACCTCGGGCGAGACAACGGTCAAAGGAATGGAGGCCGAGTTGAGAGAAGCTCGGGAAGATCATGCCCGCAATGCGCATGAGAGGGATGACGGGGAGGGCGAGAAGGATAAGCGACGGATCCGGATGCTCGAGGAAGAGGTTGCTCGTCTGCGAGCTCAGGTGAGTGCAACTCCTAGCAAATAACACATCATGGTCCTAAGCCGTTTTCCACGCAGCTTGCGCTGAAGACTGATGGAAATACCGCTGTGATGCCTCCGCCTCCACCACCTCCGCCACCTCCGCTGTTCAGACCTCCTGCAGCTGGAACTTCATCAGGGGGATCGACAAACTTCCTTGCGTCTGTTCGAGCCAACCTCAAGCCCACAGCGCCTCCTGTCGAAGCACCGATCAACGGTGCACGGACCCGAAAGACGGGTCAACCGACTTTCAACGTCCCGTCCGACAAGATGGCTGCCTTCCTGCGGGAGATGAAGAGCGTGAGGTTGCGCAGGGTGGGTGGAGCGGCGGGGTCTATGGGTCCGCCGTCTTTCCCTTCGTCTGCTGCGGGTGACGTTGCTGGCGAGATACCTCGAAGCACGAGCGGTAGTGGCATGAGCGAGGCTCGGAGGGCTGCGATCCTCGGAGATACATCGTTTGATACCGGTGTCGCTGCGAGGATCTTCATTGGGGAGAAGCGAAAGAGGGATGAATTGGAGGAACCTATCGGTAGGTCTCGCCTCTTACTATTAGACGGTCGCACGCTAACGAGACAACCGACTGCTCATTTAGCGGGACCTTCGAAGCGTCGAGAGACCACCCTCATCCGCCCCGACACCACTGGAGGCTCGTCATCAGGGTCCAGCTCGCAGTCTTCTTCTTCTTCCTCTACGTCTCAGTCTTCCGAGGCTACATCGCATTCCTCTGCATCGAGTACCCAGTCAAGGATGACAGCATCTGACGCATCGTTGTCGCACGCGTCTCGCTCTAAGACCGGGCCTCAACTTCGGATCTGGCCTGCACGCTCCACCGGGACGGACATCACAACGCCGTCACTGTGTTCCGATACCGAGGACCCCAGCGAAGACAAGCCCCCGGACACGCCCTCCGACAGCGGCCGCGGTGACGGTGACCCCGTACGGTCGGTCAAACTGAGGGAGCACCGGCCGAAGAATGAGCCCGAGATCATCGACGTCGACGCGCTGGAGACCGCTCCGCGACGAGACCGCGAGCGCAGCGAAAGCCCGCTTGTCGAGGCCGAGGCGAGGAAGGACGCGTTCGCGAAACGGCCGCCAGCCAGCCCAATGCCCTTGAAGAGTCCAGCGAAACCGCTTCCGCCTGCACGGGCGAAGACGAAGCTCGCGGTACCTTCGAAGCTTCCCTTGCCGCGCAGGGTTCCTGTCGCACCACGCCCGGACGTAGACGAGTCCGACAGCGACGACCCGTTGGCGATGGAGCCGCGAGTGCGCACTCGCAGCACCGAGCAGCCTCCTCGAGAAGAACTACCTGTTGCCGGGTCATCGCACGATGCTCGGGATCGCAGCGGGTCCATGTCCGCGTCCGCGTCCGCGCGCAGTCGATCCCAGTCGCAGGCGCAAGCGCAGTCTCGCTCGCGCTCGCGCTCGAACGCGACGCCCGCCACCGACAGCGCAGAGCCGAGATCGACCTCGCAGATGACGAATCACGCACGCAGACGGCTGACGCTCGACGAGGAGCTGCGCAGGGCCGGAGACAGCCTCTGGCGGGAGTCGTCCGAGGAGCGGGAGCGGCCGCCCAGTCCGCTGCGAGAAGACCTGGAGAGCGGGCAGCTCGTCGCGTTTGGCACGAAGAGCAGCAAGAGGGGGTTCCTCGCGAGAGGGGGCGCGGCGGGGCCGCCGGTGTTCATGGGCGAGGGGTACGTGCAGGGGCGGGTGCGGACGAGGACGATGAGCTGGGCCTGGAGGAGGAGTTTCCGTCGGTGCTGCGATCTAGGAGTACGAGCACTAATGCTCGTAGTGGGGGCTCTACGGGCTTGAGGAGGAGGTGATGCGGCTGTATTTACGGTGACCTGACCTAGTACTTATCTTGTCGATTTGTTGTTTGCTCTCGATCTGTCGGTTCTGCATGTCTAAGTACCTCGCTATCTACAGTCTACACCATCTGTTACACGATGTATAACTTTCTTGTACTGTTCGCGGCCCTGCTGTGCTATGAATGCAAAGTCTCAAATAGCCGCATATGGGATGGTAGCGCCGGCAAGAATGCGCGAAGGTATGACGTCGTTCCCACAACGATGTCCCGCCGTCCGACGCGGGCGGTACTGTCACTCTGTGGGACTGGGACTCTGAGTCTCTGGGAGCCTGGAGGGCAGTCGTCCGTGGCACCGTGCACCCTCCTCGTCTCCTCCATCCTCCAGGCCCACTCGTGTGCTCTCAACCCACTCAGACTCGCCACTCTTCACTCTGGCTAGGTTCGATCTCGCCTTGCCCGCAACTGCCCGCTTCGAGGACCCCCGAGAAGTAGGATGGCGGCGGCACGACAGAAGCCCGTACCCTTTGTGTTGTACGCGTCGACGATCGCCCGGACGCACACGTACCTCGCGCTCGCTGCGTTCTTGTCCTCGCTATTCATCGGCTGCGCGCTGCACTACAAGAAGATAGTCAAGAACGGGGTGGCTGGGTACCCGGAGGAATGGTTCCCATCCGTGTCTGCAACGTGAGTTCTCGTCTCCAGCCTGTGTAGCAAGAGTCACAATCAGACGATTGACGCGTGCCTGGGTTACTCTATATGCAGGATAGGTGACTGGTACCCGGAGCGCAACATCTTCCAAGTGCTCATCGCGTTGAACTCCGGTGGGTCCTTGTGCCAAACTTTGCCCGAAAGGAGACGAGTTATATGGCCGTATAGGACCCAGGCTCGCGTTGGTCGCGCTCCAGTATTACTTGCACCGTAATGTCTCTTCAAGCATTCCCGGATTTCTCCTCCTCGTCGGCATCCTACGCACACTCTCTTGTGGAGGATGGGTGTACATCACGTCCAGCGACGACCATGACGTCCACGACGTCCTCATGATCAGCTACATTGTGCTCAACGTTCCTTGGATGCTTGGCTCGTGGTCCTGCACCCCTCCACACCACACTGCTGCTCGTCGTAGAAGGTTTGTAGTTGATTACCATGGTGGAAGACACCATCGTGCTGCCAGACTGACTCGTGGCGCAGGCGTTGGACATCTATAGCGTGCGTACGATGAATTATAGGAAACGTCCAAGTTCGAGCTAGACAGCGCGTCGCTGCAGGTTCTTCGCGTCTATCATACCTATGATCCACTTCTTCATACAGCACAAGGTGGATCGCATACCTGGAGGTAAGTTCCTTATGATAGCAGCATTTTTCCGGCATCTAAACTACTGGCAGCATACACCCGTTACAGCTTCTTCGAATGGAGTCTCATCTTCTTTGACATCTTGTACGACTCTTCTGCGGAGCTCGACTTCCGCACAGCGGACCTCAAGGTAGCGTCCGTTACGAGGGTTTGTTCCAGATGGTTGACTTAAGGCAACCGTGTACCCTCCATGCAGATCACTATAGGAACATTGGGTGGGGGGCCGTCAGACCCCGATAAGATGTACCAACAACTGAACCGTCTAGCGTGAATGCGTATTGATTTAATCCTATACAGAAAGCAAGCGGACGCGTCTGTGGCGACGGTGACAGATCCTCTTGCTGAACGGGCAGCCCAGTCGTCGAACTCGGATGTCACAGCATCCAACGAGAAAGCAGAGGTGCAGCATCCACTGGCAAAGGTCCCTAGTGACTCCTTGTATGCGCGGATTAAGCCTGCGATATCATTCCTCAGCGACCTATACCTCTGTACGTGGGCTCTACCTCACCCTAGCAATGTAGACGTGCTGACGGACAGCATCGCAGCGTACATCTATTGGTCCGTCTACACGGCGCTCGCCCCGACGCTGTTCTACTTCTCAGTATGGGAGCTCGGCATTTCGGGTCAAGAACTCGCACTCCTGTCGACCTTGTCCCCGATCTTCCTAGGCATCGCTCCGTTCAAGGAATGGGCACATACTAGAGAGGGGCGCACCATCTTGCATGGTCTATCATTCATAGGATTGCTGGCGTATGTATCGAAGAGCCCACTGGTGAGGCTGTTGCTGGTGACATTTGCAAACTCCGCTGCTTCTGTGGGTGCTGCCGTTCAGTGGTTTGGCGGAGAAGACCGCGATGTCGCATACCAAGCATTGCGTGCGTGCCACAAATCTTCCGGTGAGTCAACGGATCGCTGATAATTTGGGGGCAACAGTCACAGGGCTTGGGTATCTCGTATCTTCCCTGTCCAAGCATGCGAACCACTCGAACAATCCAGGTATGTCGCAGCAAGTCGCGATTCCCATATTCGGTGCCAACTCACTTCACGCAGTTTGGCCATTCGTGAACGAGCAATCTGGCGGATACAACAAGACGGGTATCGCGCTCGCATGTCTTGCTCTCTTCGAGTTTGCTCGCCGTCCAGCTATCCCCGCCACCTCTCCATCAACTACGAAGAAGACAGCATCCACGCACACCCCGACCCCCGACGCACACTGGCTCTCCGCGGCCATCGCCCTAGGAGGGCTCATCTTCTCACTCCATTCCCTCCTCTCCGACCCGAGCACACTCATCGCCTGGTCCTGGACCGGATATCCGATTAAGGGCCCCGTCCCGCGCCAACACGGCTCCCTCACGCACGTCGCACAGGCGGTAGGCCTCACGCTCGCTGCCGCGCCGTCCGTCTCCGCGTCCAGGGTGCTCGCACACCCGCTCTACTTTGTGCTCGGGGCAGGCAACGCGTACGCGATGTACGTCTACAAGGACTGGGCGGGATACGCGGGCGGGCTCGGCGTCGCGGCGTTCCTCATGAGCGTGGTGCCGACCGTGTGGGCGCGCGCGAGGGTGGGCGCGCAGTCGGGGGGCGTGGCGAAGACTGCGGCGGTCGCGTGGCTCGTCGTGTGCGTGTTCGACGTCGTGAGCACCTTCACGGTCGCGTACGCGTTCGTCCCAGGAGGGGTCTATTTTCGCGAGCGCACAGACTGGTAAGGCGCATTCGAATTCGCTTCCAGCTGCTCGGCGGGTGCTGACGGCGACCGCGGAATCGGGTGCAGGGTGCTCGGCACGCAGTTCGCGTGCATCGCTCTTGCGTTCAGGTGGCCGCGCGCCGGCGCATCGTCTACCGTGCCACCAGCGACGCTCCCGCAACGCGCACGGCACATGGTGCAGTATACGCTCGCCCTCGTCGTGGTGCTCTCGCTGCTTGTATCGCAGTACCGGGCGACGCGCGCGGAGGTACCGCGGCCGCACCGACCCACTGCGCGCATCGTGCGCACGGGCATCTGGACCGTGCACTTCGGGATCGACAACGAGGGTAGGGACAGCCAGCGGCGCATGCGGGACCTGGTCAGGTGGGTGCCTGTCGAGAGGTAGCGCTACACACGAGAGGTATTCATGGATGCCAACAGAGATATGGAACTCGACGTCGTCAGCTTGCTCGAAACGGATTTGCACGTAAGCTGTTGCACGGTATCGGATCGCTTGGGTGGAAGATCACTCATTGTTGCTTGGGCTTTGGCAGCGGGTCGTGTTCGGAAATCGCGATTTGTGAGTATTAACTAGTGCTTAGTTCTAGTCGTACCCCAACCGACTGCTGACTGTCTTGCAGATCGCTGGTCATGGCCGAGGAACTCGGCTTCGTGAGTCGCGATATTATTGACCTAACAAAAGTCGCTTACACGCCCATGTACACAGCATGTCGACATAGGGCCCGGACCAAACCAGCACACATGGGGCGTGGTTCTTCTCTCCAAGGTAAGTCACTGCCGAGTTTGTCTGACCGCAGCTTAGCTGAGAAGGCTGCAGTTCCCCATCATCAATTCCACGCACCACCTCTTGCCCTCGCCAGATGGCGAGCTCGCACCCGCGATCGAGGCGTTCCTCGACATGTTCGGAACGGAAGTCAAAGTCATCGTCGCGCATAACGGCCAAGGTGTGTAATCCCCGGTAGATCCCGTACATACATCGGCCGGTCTCTGATCTCCTGTCTGCGTCCCGCGTAGAGGAGACCCCGCTCGACCGCGAGCTACAGTCTACCGCGCTCGCGCGGCTTATGTCTGACTCGTACCCCGCACCCGTCATCTTCCTCGGCTACGTCGTCACCAAGCCGCACGCCGCCCGTCCCGCGCCATACGAGATCATGGTCACCGACGGCAAGGTGCACGACATCGACGAGGAGGACGTTGACCGATGGTGAGTGCGCCACCTGCATGCCATATTTACCGATACAGGCGCGTCCGAGTCTCGTCGCGAGAGTGGTGTTCCCGCCGAGCGTGGATTCGCCCCGCTGACCTTGATGTACCCCTAGGTGCGAGTACATCTTCTACCGCGGCCTGTACCGCACGTCGTATGCGCGAGTCTCGCGAGGGATCGTCACCGACACGGAGATGCAGATCGGCCAGTTCGTCGTCCCGCGCCTGGGGACGCGCGTGACGGATGACAGCAAGGATGCGCGGTACATGCGATCCTTCAAGGAGACGCTCCCCGAGGACCATGTGAGTGTCAACTTTCGTCGTCTCTGTCTCCTCCGAGCGGGTGTCTAAACAGATCTGAACGCGCTTGGGTGCTAGTGGTTCCCGATGCCGTACTACCCAGAACTAGGCGGGAAGAACGGACATGCCTACCATGTCTTCAACACGGTGCGTTTCAGACCCAGCCGCCGAATACGTTGTTGCTCATGCTGGACGCGTTCTCAGCCCCTGTACTACAACATACCTCAAGACGCAGTGTTGTAAACCATCGAGCACCTTCCCTGTGCAGGGTGGCTCACGGCTGATTGACTCTGGAACTGCTGTATTTATGATGTACGCTAGCCCTGTTGTATGTAGTCTACCTTGTTGTTGTGCTCTGTGTACCATGTCCGTCTCCACTGTCCTGCTTTTCGTCGTCGTCGTGATCGTCCTCGTCCTCATCATCTCCTGACGAATCCACATCCTCCCCACTCTCACTCTCCTCCTCGTCGCTATCATCGCTCTCGCTCTCGTCCGTGTCGTCCGTCTCCTCGGCGTCCTCGTAGAACCTGTCCAGGTCCATGTACGCCGTCTTCGCCGCCTGTTGTTTCGCGAACGACCTGGTGGGCGAGGCGGCCCCAGTCGGCGTGAGTACGACAGGCGACCCTCTCGCGGCGGGATCGAGGGACCGCGCGCCGGACGATTGCGACGTGTACGCTGGCGCGTGCGGCATGTCAGCCTCGGTATCGCGGAGGGCGGCGTCCGTGCCCTCCTCGAGCCAGTCTGGGAGGAAGCTGTCGGCCCCAGCCCATTTGCCCGTGATCGCGGCGAGGGAGCCGAAGCGACCGTGGTCGTCGTCTGTGCGGCAAAGCCATACGCGTAAGAGGGATGCTAGCTATATTCATGCGCAGCCACGTAGACGTACCGTCCTTGGCCTGGTCCTCCCCGGGGCTCGCCTTACCCTCGAAGAGAACCATGCGCACCTGCTCGTGTCTCAAGATGACCCCGCCGACAACTTCGGGCGTGTCGTCGCCGTCTCCGAACAAGTTGCCGTGCACCCCGGCGAGGAGCGCGCTCAGTGTCCGGCCGCGGTCGCGCACGTCGTAGTTGAGGTCGTATCGCGCGAGCGAGAAGACGTAGCGGTTGAGAAGCGCGATTGTGCGATCTGCGGGCGAGAGCACGAGGAGCTTCGCTGCGAGCGCGAGGATCTGCAGCTTCACGGCGGACGTCTGTGTGCTGCGTGTCGGCTGCGGTGCACAGGATGGCAGATGTGGAGCATACATACCTCTTGCGCGAACGATCTTGCCGTCTTGCGGAGGACGTCTGGGGCCCATTGAGCGATGTTCTCGGGGCCGACGTGGACGGCGCCGTTAGGTGCGTCGGACCCCGCTGGGGATGCGGCGTACTGTCCGACGAGCCAGAGCACGCAGGCGCGGGCTTTGGGATGGCGTATCTCGTCGAGGCGGCGCGCTAGACGCGCGATGATCTCGAGCGGAGAGAAGGAGTGGGCGGGGAGGCCGCCGTACGCGATTGCATTCTGCTGCTGCTGCAGTCGGGTTTGGACCAGGGACTTGAGCACGAGGACGGCGTTGGTGACGATGACGTCTGAGAGACGTGGATTGCAAGTGAGCGGCCGTCATTCAGCGCGACGAGAAAGGGGGCCGGCTTACCGTGCTTGCTCTGGATGAACGACATCAGGGCCGTGAGACATTGTGCAGTGGCTTCGGGCACTACACGAGCGATGTACCCGATGCCATGTATGGAGTCGGCGACCAGTTCGTCGTCCGCATCGTCAGCGTAGCACTGTGATGGGTCTATGTCAGCGAAGCATGTACCTCATTCTAAGTGCTGCACCCACGATGAACTCTCGGAGGAGTGATGGGTAGTTGTCTGGAGTCACGATGGCACGCAAGAGGCGAACTTTGTCTTTCTTGACTTGCTGAGAGTCGTCCGCGCGCACTAGAAAGCGAGTGTAGGATTGTGCAAGGACTTTCTGCAGAGACACAGGTACGATGTGAGCGAGGCAGAACTCAGCGCCATGTGCACATACGTACTGATAGGGCCGTCGAAGTGAGCGCAAGGTTGGTGAGCACGACACGCTCGACCTCTGGCGACACGTGGAGTAATCGCAGCAGCGGCGGCACGATCTTCGGCAGGTCAGACGGGGGCGCGAGATAGTAGAACACACGGGCGACGGCGAGGACAACCTGGCATAAGACGTGCGCGTGAGCATCCATCCCCTGTTCATCCGAGCCGTCGGTAAGCGCAGCGACATACGGCGGGGTTGCTCGACTGGAACAGCGGCTCTGACGACGTAACGAGCAGCCTCAAGTCGCTGTCGACGTCCTCCACCGCGGACGCACCCTCGGCATCGGGCGCCGGCGACGGGCGGGGAAGCATGACACGCGCGTAGCGCACGAGTAGGTTCATCAGGTCGACCTGGCCCCACTCGTCCATGTCGACGAGCGTCCGGCACAGTCGCCTGTAGTGCTGGTGCAGGAGGTCGAGCCGTGTCGGGCACACCGCCTCGAACGCGATCGCGACGCTCCCGACCGAGAGCGGCGACTGGTCCCGCAGCAGCGTCGACAGCACGTTGATCAGCTCGGGCTGGTGCGAGGAGTCTAGACTGTCCCCCGCGGTGTGTCATGAGTGCGACTGACAGGGCGCACAGAGGACAAGGGGGGACTGACTTATGCAGCTTCGGGATCGCGAGTGCGGCGGCCTTGCGGACGTACGGGCTGATGTCCGCCGCACACTTCTTGATGGCGAGCATAACAATGCTGCCGATCATGGGCACCTGGATGCCAGAGAGAACGCGGAGGGCCATGGCCCGGATGAGCGGGTTGGGGTCCGAGAGGTCCTTTTGGAAGGTATTGATGGAGAGGAGGGCGAGGTCCGGCTCCTGCTCAGCATAGCGGAGGAGGTAGATGTATACGAGTTTGCGGATCTCGAGGTTGTGCGACGCGACGTTCTTGACGACCTGGGCGAAGAACTCGGAAACGTTGCGCCCTTTCGAGATCAGCTGCACTCCTCGAAGGTCAGGGAACGCGCGGAAGACGGGGGAAGACGCAGACGTACGGCGATGAGCCTCTTCATAGCCTCCAGCTTCTCCCTATCACTGTTCGAGTCCAGCTGCTTTCCGATGTTCTTCACCTTCTCCTCGGTATTGTCCAAGTATGCCGAACCCGAACCGCGGAGGCTCAGATCTCGAGTGTGCTCCGACAACGTTTCCTGCAATCGCATTCCCAGCCTCGAAGCATTCTCAGTCAGAGCGTTGAGGTTGAGAGCGGTCATGTTGAACGGAGTAGATTATGAGCATATAGCAGGAACTCGAACTGCATGAGATAATGGACGGAGGAGCAACGGAGGAGTCCGAGGAGTCGGAAGTGATGAGGGTGTCGGGCCGCCCACGCCGGGCGTCAGTTCCAACTCATGTATTGTAATAGCCGGTATACTTACGGCTACCGCCCTTGCCCCCACTCGTTCGACCTACTGAATATTCTACTTCACGGGGCGGGCGACGAATGGTGTGCGTCGAGATGACAATCACGCAAGCATGCGATGATTTCACCTGCACTGGAGGAGGACCATCCTCGAATTCGCAGCATTCTGTGCGACGGACCGTGTCATGAGGCTGCAGTGGTGATATATCGATAGCATGCTGGACAGGTAAAAATACACAGCGGACACGACTAATATAATCAAGAAAAAGACAACAACAGATGCGACGACAGGCGGGACGGGGCGAGGAGGAGGAGGAGACGACACGAAACAATCGGGATCCGGCGCAGCGATTAACGGAACGAAGAGAAGAAAAGACGAGGAGCGACAATCGGGGGAGGGACACGACACCCGCGGGTCGGAGGGGGAGGAGCTCGGCGGCGGCGAACTAAAAGCACAGGGAGATACGTTACGAGATAAAAGCAATCGACACCAGTCCATATTACCGTCCGCCGCCGGGCCCTGCCTCCGGAGCCCATCTATGACTATGACGAGGCGTAGAACGCCCATGGCTGCTCGACCGCCGGCATCGGCTGGTCCCACTTCCAGCCGTCCGACGCGTTGTAGAACGCGGACTCGCCCCCGTCGATCGCCCGCCAGAGCTCCTGCGGCATCGCCTCGTCGCCGGGCTCCGCCTTTGGGTCCACGATCTTCGCCGTGTCAGCTGCGGTGGCCGCCGCCGACGCTGGGGGATGCGCCTCAGTCTCCGATGCAGATCCTGGACTGGGACCCACCGACGACGACGCTGGCACCAAGTCCGGGGTCGCTGCCTTCGACCCCGCCTCCTCCTCGAACCCGTACGAGGTGAAGTCGAAGATGTCCGCCGGGTCGAACGACGCGCTCAGCTTCGGCGATGAGCTCCCGATCGTGATGCTGTCGATGAAGCTCGAGCTCGCCAGTGAGGACAGGCTACTGTCGTTGGTGATGTCCGGATACGCCTTCAGGATCTCGTCCAACGAGTCCGCGATCGACGTCTTCAGGCTGTCCTGGCCCTCGCCTTCGCTCGACACCTGGTTCAACCAACTTGACATCTGCTCGAAGAACTTGACGGCGTCCTCGTCGGTCTTGACCGCGTCAGCCTCCGCCTGTCGCTTCGACTGCGCGTCGCTCGGCGGCTCCTCGAATTCAGTCTTGATCCTCTTCGCCGCAGGAGCAGCTGCCGCGCTGAGCTCCTCATCGCGAGGACGCTTAGTACCCGTCGAGCCTTCTGGGGTAGGCGCGTTGACGGGCGTCGCGGGAGTAGCAGGCGGCTTCGTCTCCGACGGACCCGCGGCAGGACTGGCGGCGGGCGCGACAGCCTTGGAGGCCTTCCGCTTGGGCTGTACCTTCGGCTTCGGAGCGACCTTGGTCTTTGGTGACTTCGGCGTCTGCGGCGAAGCTGCAACATGCGTGGGCGTCGCAGCAGGTGTATCTGCGGTGGGTTTCGGCGTGGGCCTCTTGAGAATCGGCGTGCCGGTGATGACAGGAGGTGAGGCGGCTGATGGTGTGTGAGCAGGGGGTGCAGGAGGGGACGAAGCTGAGTGAACGGGGGGATGTGGAGGCTGCGCTGTAGGCGGACGGGGAATAGCAGCAGCGCGAGGGAGCTGATTTTGCATCGGCGGTACCATCCCTTGGCTGTGACCCATCGGAGGCGCACCAGTCCCGTTCGCAGGCCGGGGCGCATTGGCATGCCCTGGGAACGCCGACTGGAGCCAGTTCTTGAACGATGCATTGGCGGACATGACCTGGTTGATCATCTGCTTCACGAACTCGAGAGGCATGATGTATCTTGGCGGTCCCTGACCCGACAGCAGCTCTCGCTGTTGCGTGACCGCGTTGATCTTTACAAACGTCGTTGAGTGCATTCTGCCGCAGCCCCAAGTTACAACAGACTCACCATGAGGATCAGCTTCCTGATCACTTCCTCCTTCATGAAGACCGCGAAGTGAGGCAGTTGCTTGTCCACGTCGGTAATCATGCGATGTAGGTTCTCAAACGCGGCATTGTATTCAATGCGCTGAGCGTCGGGGATGTTGATGATGCGGTTCGTAGGCGCAAAGTCTAAATCCGCATGTGTGAGTTAGAGCGGACATGGGTGTAACGAATTGGCAACACGTACTCTTGTTCTCCTCCCGGAGTCGTTGAACGGTGTCGATAGCAGCTTGCATCTGCGCGGCACTGGGGCGACCAGGTTGACCAGGTATCGGTCCTGAAGGATGACTCGGTCCGGGATGTGGCTGCGACTGACTATGAGGAGGCATCGACGTGGACGGCATGTGAGGAGGCTGTTGCTGAGCAAATGAGCCGTTGGGCTTGGCTAGTCCGTTCGGGATCTGCTGCGCGTTACCCATCGCGCCATTCATAGGAGACTGCCCGTTGGCCATCGGATTCGAGACATTACGCTGTGCTGGATTGGCGTTTTGGATGTTCTTCGCGAAGTTGCGCTGCGATTCGAGGGTGCGCGTCAGCTGTTCTCGGTTACGCTCGACAAGCTGAATGATATGAGGCGGCACCCCTCGTTGCTGCATCTCCGCAACGGACAATACGCTGTACGAGACGAGTTCGCTCGCCAACTTCGGATCCTTGATATCGGCTAGAGACTGAGGGAAGGACGACCCGTTCTGCTGGGGAATACCCGAATCCGCGGACGCCATGCCGGAAGGAGACATCTGCTTCTGTTGCTGCATCTGAAACTGACGCCGATGCTGGTACAGTTGCTTCATATACTGCTGGTCGAACTCGAGGAGAAACTCCTTATAGATGTGCTCGAGGTGCGCGGCGAGAGCAGGACCAGCTCTCGCAGGCTCTGTGTCGGTGCCCGGAAAGTTGACGAAACCCAGTTTCGCGCCAATGACGGGCCAGAGATCCTTCTGGTGGACCTGCAGCGAATGTGCGGGTGAGTTCTGCGACTACATTAGTGGATTAAACGAAACGGCGCGCACCATACGATAAGACCCGGAACTCATGACCTCATGATGCAACTGATACAAGTCGATCTCGCGACCATCGAACTTCAATATCGACTTATCCTTCCCAGGATGCTTCGGTGCCCATTGCTCGTAGTACGCTCGAACGAATTGAGGACGAGGCAACGGATTCCAGGGAGGAAGGCCACTCATCGCTTGTTGCCCCGGTGCCATGCCCTGTGCGTGATTCGCGAGCACGTTCGCCATCCCACCGTGAGGGGGCTGAGGGGCATGCTGAACGGCCCCAGGATTCGGCACCTGTAAAGGAGTCGCGCGCTGTCCTTGCTGATTGAGCTGCGCCGCAATTAGTTGAGGAGGGAGCTGCGGAGTGCTCATCTGAGGGGCCTGAGGGTGGGCGTTGGCCATTGGCGGTCGCGGACTGTTGGGGTACTGATGCGCTGGGGAAGATGATGGTCCAGGTTGTGGCATCCAGCCGACCTGTGACTGGTTCGGGGCAGGTATAGGTATACGTGGGCGAGGATTCGGGGAAGGTGCAGGTGGATTCCTACAGGCCGGTGACTTAGTATACTGATATCATGCCCTAACCATCAAACTCACATATTGATTGGAAGCGTTAAACCTCCGCCGTTGCCAGCATTCTGAGTGACCGTCTGCACGACTTGCATGATCTTCATGAGCGCCGTCCTCCGCATCTCGACTTCCTTCTGCGTTCTACCTATCTCCGCGATGGTATCAGGCGACATCGGACCACCTGCATGTTGGGACTGGAGCCCTTTGATGCGCGCTTCGCCCTGCGTTATCGAGTTCTTCAGCATCTGCGCCTTTTCCTGCATGCTCTTGAGACTCAGACGAGGATTCTGGGGGCCTTGCTGCTGGGCCTGACCATCTTGCATGCCGGGTTGAGACATCATACCAGGTGGTCGTTGCTGCATGACGTTCGTCTGGCCGTAGTTGGCAGGGATATTCTGCATGGCGTTATTCATCGACCCAGGGAAGAGACCGGGCGGCAGCTGAGGGGCACCCATCACCTGCGAATGTTGTGGATGTGGAGGCTGGGACTGCTGCGGGTGCTGCTGTTGACCTGGCTGCAGTCGCTGGAAAGCGGCCATGGGGTTGTTATGAGGAACGCCGTTCTGGTTTTGCTGGTTCTGCGCGAGCATGAGATTGAGCTGACGGATGGAGTCGTTACCCGGGTTGGAAAACATCGCGTTCTGATTCCGGGCTGCTAACGCTTGAAGCTGTAAGGGGTTGGGGAAGTTCTGACCGCCCGGAGAATTACCAAACTGAGGTTGGGCGTTCTGCAACCCTTGTGAGGGGTCGTGCGTGAAGGAGGGGGCTCCGTTGGCGCCGAGTTGGTGGATACTGCCGAAGGGTAATTGTCGTTGTTGTTGCTGCTGCTGCTGGGGCATGCCCTGAGGGTGTCCGGACATTTGGCGAGCACGAAGGAACTCGAGCATCTTGTAGAGAGAGAAAAGTTAGCGCGAGTCGCAGGCGCGAGAAGAGAGGTGAGACAGCTCGGATTGATGACATAATCAGACGGGCGTGAGTAAATGCCTCAGTGAGATTAAGGCGGTGGAGAGCGCGATGGCTGGAACGGGGGAGGATATCCAGAGTGACATGTATGGTGGAATGCTTGGTATTGTAGATATGTGGCAGGGGAGTACATAGAAACTGGTTGGAGGAGGGAATTCGACAGGAGGACGGCGAGGCGAAGTAAGTGGGAGATGCACGCACCTGTTGCTGAGTGACACCATTCTGCCCTCTCATAGCGAGCTGTTGCTGCTGTTGAGCGTGTTGTTGTTGTTGTTGCTGCTGCTGCTGCTGCTGCTGCTGTTGTTGTTGCTGCTGTAGCTGCCACATGCGCGGGTCTAGTTGCATGCCATTAGGCATGCCTGGCTGTGGACCGGCTTGGGGCCGTGGCTGCGGAATTCCCTGCTGACCATTGACGACGTAGTTAGAGGGAATCATGCCGAGGCTCTATAGAGCGGTAGAGCTCAGCGACCGATGGCGCGAGGATGGAGTCGGGCGGAGGGAGGAGAGGAGGGTATGGGAGAGGGCCGGAGACGGATTGGTGGGCCGGGATACCGCAGGGGCGGACGGATAGGCGAGGTGGGGGAGGGGCGGGCGACGAGCGACGATCGCTCGAGGGAGCGGGGGGCGGGGGAGGAGGGAGGGGGATAAGGACGGGCGATGAGGACGGTGGTGGTGGGAGGGAAGAGCGGTCGGGGGCAACGTGAGTTCGGCGAAGCCCTGAATACGGTATACACGCTCAAACACAAATCTGTGGCGGAGCCTGAATAGCCGCCCGCCTCTCTCCCTTCCGCTTTTCTGCTTGTCTGGACGGGCTGTTTGTCTCTCTGACGTCCTCAGTGTACGCCTGTGTGCCCCGCACAACGTTTCCAACAAAGACCGAGGCCCATCGACGGGCCCACGGGTGTGGCAGCCGAGAAGAGGAGGATGTGACCGACGGTGACGGTAAGGTGTGACAGGCCGTAAATGGCAGAGCGCCGGGGCCGCCCCGAGTAGACGCCTTGTGGATGGGTGCATTCACCGCTCGGACAGTGCGCCTTGTGCTCCGGGCCACACCTCCACTCAGCCCTCGCCAGCCAGCGCCACGCTGGAACGGGTTTGCAGCAGCAATGTGCAGCCATTCCTCCATGCGCACTATCTACCATCTAGAAGGGCATCTGACCTCCCCCGCGACCTCCCCCGGAATGCTTCCTGCCCACTCCCCGTGCCCTCGTCCGCGTCCCCCATTCTTGCACAACTCGCACATACCCCCGACTGTCCATTCCGTCGGTCTCCGCACCTCCACGGCGATAGTTCGGTACCTCCCATTTCCTCCGTTTCTGCACCTGCCACGCAAACCCCTCCGCTCGACATGGTTATCGCCCTCCCCGCACTGGCTCGACACACTCGGCTACGCACGGCGAACTGCACTGTGGCCAATGGCGCGCGACGACGAGTGAGAACTGTTGGGCGATGGGCAGGCTGGACGCGTCCTAACGACAGCGTTCCGTCGAGCGGTCTGGGCGCCGACCATAATTATCGCACTGGCAGCGATCGAGGTCGAACGACCGCTTGACCGTCGCGCATGCACAGCCCAGGACGGCCGTTTGGCTTTGCTCGAGAGCAGGCCATTCCCATCTACAACGCTGCGACTTGTCTAACCATTCCCCACAGCTCTCCCAACCCAAACGCGCGAGCTCGAGTTTTCCGAGGCGCGAACCTTGCCCGACCGCCTTCGATATGACGCACCCCCGCGGACGGACGAGCGGAGGCCCGGAGCGAATCGCCTGACGGGGACTATAGTGCCCCTGCTACAAATCGCACCTCACAGCCGGACCACCGCCGGCCCACGTCCCGGTCGTCCTCGGACTTCGTCCTGCCTCCTTGCGCTCTCCTCCGCATCGCAGTACAGCTCGCGGTGGCGATGGCGGTCCTTACCCCCAAAGCAGTGCTTCAACTCTCTCTCGCACACCGACTACCGACGGTCTCTCAGCCCCACGGATATCAATCAAATTGCCGTGCCGAAGCGTTGTACCTGGAATATATCCACAGCGCCCATGCTAAGAACTCATATACACCTCCTGCACCTCCAGATGATTAGACTTACCTGCTATGCCTGCATACCGCGGCCGCATAGCCTAGGCGTTACGTATACATCTGCCCAAGCGGCACCTGTCTCTTGGGCCGCCAACTGCCCAAATGTCTGCGGTGCCCTTCGCAACGCCCCGTTAACCATACTCAGATATCCTGCCGCACGGTGCTCGTGTTGTCGTTTCCTGGCGACGACAAACATCTCGCCGAAACCCCGGCTGCACCACCTCAGTTGCGCCGTCCGACACTCCTTTTATTGCCTTTTATTGTCTGCACCTCGGTCGCCGGCGCCCCACATGTCACACTTCCTCCCGTGTTTCCACGATCCCCATGCGCCATACTCACTCAACGCTCGAGCCTCTGCGCCTCCCCTCCGACCTCCGCAGATCCGGAAACTCCCTTACCTCCCCGCTGCGGCCTGTGGGGTGCGTCACGTCACTCTCTTCCTGCCTTCCGTCCCCATGGGCCATGACCAGCACAGAGGAACGAGACAAGGCCTTCTCGCCCCCGTCCACCAGCTTCGCCCTCGCTACTCAATCTGCGCGCACGCGCGTGCGGCTCGCTGCAGAGCCCAGACCCCACCTCCCATACTGGACGCCCCCGGTTCCCGAATTTCTGTGCATTGCACGCACCGTGCGCACCGCTCCAGAGTCTCCCAGCGCGAAGGACCCCTTTTCGTCCAGCCGCCCGTCGCGCACTGCCCCGCGCTCCAGTGCGAAGCCGCACCCGAACTCGAACCCGTGCGTCCTCACCTTCCGAGAGTTCTCGTTCTCATAGGGTCTTGCTGAAGTATACTGTTACTACTGTCTACTACTGAGTACGGAGTGCTGGATGCCGACATCGAGCGCCCGAAGAGGACGCCCGGCAGACGAGGGCCTGGACGCCTCTTGGCCCCCCACCTTCCGTGCAGCCTGAGCCTGCGGGCCACCAGCAGCCCACCGGCGGGAATGTCCAGTCCCAAATATCGCAATACCATACCTGTGGCTCCCCCCGTTCACAACGCAGCGCGGCTCGCGTCTGCGGCCCAGGGTCTAGCCAGCACCTCCGAGTCCTCGGTTTGGCTACAGACGTGAACGTGGACGTGGCCGTGGACGTGGACATGGACGTCGCCCACCCGACATCAGGCCTCAGTGCGCATGATGTGTGTGGCCCATGCTCTTGCGCGCACCTCGAGCCCCCAAGGTGGAATGCAGTACCCGAACTGGGAAGCTGCGTTCCCGCTTCTGGCAGTGGCATTGCGTCCGCCGGGGGTCGTCCGTTACGCGTTAAGTACCGCAGAATGTGACAGAAAACGAAACAAAACCCGCTCGACGAAATCCAGTTCCGAGATCGGCCCGGGCAGCTGAGCATCGCCGCCATCTCTCTCCCGCCCCGTCGACGTCTGGAATCTTGTTGACGCGTGGCACGTCGCTGGGCATGTGGTCCGTACCACATTCCGCACCACGCGGTGGTCGTCTCGTCCTTGTCCGCTGTGAAGAAAACATACAACCGGTAGGCGGAGGGGATACCGGGCGAGTGGAGTGGGTGCAGAAAAACAAAACGCTCGCACAGTACTGAGCGGGAGCAATGGACGTCGGACGAGAGGCTCAGGCGGAGTTCGAGACTCGCAGCTTCGCAAGTCGAAAAACGCACGAAGCGCGATGTACACAAGTGTTGTATTGTACAATCCCAGTGACGAACACGATTAGTACCTAGTCATACACGTAGGGAGCACATATGCAAGGGATCGTAGTATGGGGCGGTGTACACAGCGACAAGTAGTATACTGTGCGTGCACGACCGACCGCGCGGTCAATAGGCGGATCTCAAGCTCCAGAAAGAACGTGAATATGGCGGGCGATCACATGCCCGATCCACCTTGTGCCTCAAAAGTGTCGCGGAGGTGGCTGGCGTGGCTGCTGCGAGGCACGTACAGGAGGGAATAAGGAGGGAAGCAGGAACGCAGAAGGACAGGACAGTCCGGGCTGGGCGACGATTCACGAAGTAGAGGGAACTGCGAGCCGCAATTCGCGAGCGAGGAGGCAGAAGGAGAAAACCCAGCAACAATCATGACTTAACATCTACGGAGACACGGGTCGAGCGGTCGAGGTCGAGCCAGGACGTGGGTGGGGGCCAAACAGCCCGCCCCGCACGTCCAGACCCGATCGACATAGAATACACTGGCGAGGGGTGGGTACGAGATGCGCGTGAGTCTACAGCGCGACACGAAAATGTTCATGGCCTAGAAGGCTGGAGGTCGTAACGAGGAGGAGCCGGTCGGTCATAGAGGCGGTTGGATCACAGGAGAAGGTCGTCTCTCCGCACCTCCGTCCGAGGCGCTACGGATCCCTGGGGTTCGTCGTGCTTGATGATGAGTGCAGGGCCTGCTTCGAGGATGACGTCCTCGTCACTGTCCTCTGAGTCCAGATCGCTCTCGTCGTCTGAGAGGAGGATGAGTGGCGGTGCCTTGCCCTTGCCATGGTCCACGCGCGGGCCTTCTGCGAGCAGCCGGTCGTCATCTTCCGCGATCTCCTCAACAGCCTCAGCCTCGGCCTCGGCGTCTGCGACTGTCGCGATCTCACGCTTGAAGTAATACCGCAGACCGACGGGGATCATAACGCCTACGACGACGGCCGAGAGCATGAGGAAATTCTTCCACGAGATGAGGTGGAAGTCGTCCGCAGACGTCATGTCGTCAAGGCTGTTCCCGATCGTCGTGTGGATGACAGTCACGCCGAATATGCCCAAGAACGTGCTGATCCAGAATGGGATGATTCCAATGCCAACGTGGGGGCAGATAACATTCACGACCCAGTGTGGGGGTAGAGGGGCGATGCGGAGGACGATGAGGAATGATATCATGTCGTCCTTGTGCGCGCGGAGCTTGTCGGCCCAGACGTCGAGCTTTGCCTTCCACTTCGGCATAGTGAGAAGAGCAGGTCCTAGTGCGGCGCTAATGAGGTAGCATAGCGTCGCACCGGTCGCGACGCATGCGCACGCAAGCGGTAGTGCTCTTGGTACGCCCCATACGGCTCCGCCGAGGATGGACAGGTACATTGACCCGGGTAGTGAGAAGGCTTGCAAGCTATCAACGATTTGTCAGCGCCACAGGTCAATGCAAGCAGACTGGTAATGAGGATCGGGACGGTATAGCGGTGTCTGTCGGTCTTACGGGGGTTCTCACCGAAGACGTTACAAATAAAGCCCCGCAGTCAGCGTCATACGCCAGGCGTCAAAACCTGCGGTCATGGTTGGCCCACACGTAGCTTGAGAGAATATCAAGCCCGGCATCTGGAGTAGGATTGCAAGAGGGTAGGGGTTTGTGTAGTCATTCCACACAATACTTCCCCATAGCATCAAGAGTAAAAAAAAAGTATGGGACGATGCCCTACGAGCGAGTAGGGGACAGAAATGACGGAGAACAGGAGAACACAATGCCAAACGGTACTCACAAGAAGTATGTGATCACATAGCAGACGACGATCCGGTACGGGTAGATGTCGCGGTACTTCTTCAGCAGCGTGTTCAATGCTTGAAGCTCGACGAAGCTCTTGGGAATCTTGAGCATCGGTCTGTCTTGCCTGTCGTGCGTCGGAGGCTGAGCATGAAAAGGGACCGAAAGTGGAACGATTTGGGGACGTACTCTTCGAGTGTCGGCAGGGCGAGCCAAAGGGTGCCCCCAAGGATAACTGAGCTGCACACGAAGATGGTGGCCATCTTGAGCGTGGCGTTCCATATCAGCTTGCGGGAGGACGGCCGGGACGGTGGGACGGATCCGTAGCTGGCATCGGAGTGGTCGGAAAGAAGGGAGGTGCGGGAGGTCGGCGAGGGAACGTCGAAGACGGTGGCCATTGAGTAGGCAGACCTGTTGTCGGGTACGGTAATGTGATGGTCTGAAAAGGGTGTCCGTGGGTCGTTGGAGGGGTAGGGGGACATGCTGCTCGTCGGGCGGGAGAGATGGGGCGGCAGCGGATGAGGTGAGGTCTGGAGAGAGAGAACGGAGCCCGAGTGGCTGTAGCCCGAGCGCCCGGCTGTCCACGTGCACTCCTCGCCATTTTTGGAACATCCACCGACGACAACCGCCGGCCTGACGCCGTCTCCTTCCACCGACGTGCGCCGCCATCGAATAGTGACATGACTGACACAGGCATGGCTCAGATGCATGAATGTACAAACGTCCAGCTGTTTGCAACACCTTGGCTGATGAGTTCAATCATATCCTTAATGCGCCAGGGCTGAACGTTGGACGTTGAACATCAAGTACCTTTTCGGACTCGGCTCTGGCCGGATGCCATAACCACAGCGCACAAAGCTCTGACGGCATCCAATAGTGAGGCATAGCAGTGTGGATTGGAGAACTTACGTGGGTAATCGAGCTCGGCTGCACAATGCAACCTACAATGGCGTGTATAGAACTGTATGATGTGAATCCACACACTGGCTCAATGAACGTGTATCATCACCGTGCGTGAATGTCGTAACCTCATTCGCCATCACATTGCTGGGTATGTGTGCACATCAGTCAGAGTGAGATGCGTACGACCCGCAGCACGAGTGGGAAAAGTCAATTACTCGATCAATCTTTTAGTTAGAGGGTATATATCGGTATGCATACGCCCTAGTGGTTAACCGGGGTTGGAGTACGACTTTCGACAACACTAGTCACGAGTCATTCACATCTCGGACAGCAGGATAAAGATCATATTCCGCACCGGTCAATCTAAGTTCTTGAGGCAACGGTCCAGACTCCAACTTGAAGCACTTAGTGGGCAGTAGTCGAGTTCCGCGGACGTACACCTACAACAGGACAGCCACGGTTCGCGCCGGACTATTCTACTATGGTGAAGATGCGCTGGAAGACACGAAGTAGATACAGCCGGTGCGGTGGCATCGGGAACCGTCAAGCCCAAGACCATGCGCATGCTGGAGAAATGGGCCCGGGGACTCGGACTCTCGCCGAAGGGTCGTAGCAAATGATGTTTCAGTGTCCAATATGTCGCCATAGTCCATCAGCAGTGATTTGGGGAGCCACTTTGGAAGGGGTATTACTGCGCTATGTCAAGATGGAGTTTGAATCTGACCTTTTGCAAGACATAACGAGGAGAGATGATCGCTGAAAAGCGCTAGGAAGGCCTGGGCGGTCGCCGCCCAATTCGGCAGATTGGTGCACCGGCCGCGAAGTGGTAGGAGAGTGTCCCTGTGGATCCTCGACCGAGTATGTGAGTTGACAGATGGGCTCTGAATGATTTTTCCCGGATGTCTGGCGGGGTAAGTAACCAACGAATACGCTGCGGGCGCCTGGGAGTACAAAGCAAGCATTGGGAGTGCGAGGGTCTGATAAACCTGGAATCCGGAGAGCAGGTAAAACGTCAGCGAATGTGAGCACAAAGGACGAGCGTGAACCGGCAAGACATAGCAGGCGAGCATGCTGTGGGAGGCGATGTTGAGCGGGCGCAGAAGAGGGAAGGCGGGAGGAGAGAAGCTCGTCGGAGGCTATAGCGGGCATGTGAGAGACGCTGGAAGGCGCGTCTTACAAGGGGAGCGGGCGCTGACAACATCGTTGATAATCTTCGTCTCGTCGTCCCCGACGTCCACCATCCTTGACCATGACACATCTCTTGCCCCCTCACGCGGACCTCAATCTCGGGCATTCCTCCCTCCAGTCCGCGCTGCAGATCGATCCAAACCAACAACCACCGCCAACCGCCCAGCAGCAACAACAGGCGCAGCAGCAGAGTCCCCCAACCCCCGTGTCGCAATCCACGTCCAGGAAGCGAAGGAAGGCGAACGAGAATGGCGACGAGGCGCCGCATCCGGCGGAACCGCGACGTCTGAGGCGTTCGCATGAAGCGTGCGCACGATGCAGGAGCAAGAAAATTAAGGCAAGTCCCGTCGGTGTCGCCCGACGGCAAATTCCCCGTCTGACCTCCAAGTCCGCTAACATCCGGGCGACCATCTCTTCTCGCCCGTCTCCAGTGCGACTCCAAGCATCCTCGTTGCACGGCCTGCGCAACTGCCGGCACTCCCTGCCAGCAAGAAGATCGCCATCGCCAGACGTTAACACCTCGCGGACACACTGAACGGCTAGAGCGCCAACTGCTGCAGTGCGAAGCCCTCCTTAAGCGGCACTACCCTCTGTTTGATCTCAACGATCTCGACAACATCCTCGCGCGCGAGGGCATCGAACTGGACACGGGCGACAATGGCGCACCCAGCACCTTCCAGTTCGCGCCCAACTCTCCTCAATCGGGTCCTAGTCGCGGGTATCCGCTTCGTACCGAAGGGTCGCCTACGAGGGGGTACCCATATCCTGTACCACCACCACCTGCGCCCGGCCAGCCCATGATGCCTGCTGGATACCACGGACCGATGCCTATGCATTATCCGC
Source organism: Daedaleopsis nitida (assembly GCA_022606115.1). Lineage (NCBI taxonomy): Eukaryota > Fungi > Basidiomycota > Agaricomycetes > Polyporales > Polyporaceae > Daedaleopsis > Daedaleopsis nitida. Next base: position 1,835,451 of record JABYQM010000005.1, on the reverse strand, counting down.
CGTACCCTCCGCCTCCACACATGATGCAGGGCCCGCTTCCGCCAGGGTACGATCCCCGGATTCCGCCCTTCCAGCACCCTCTTGGTCCCCACCCCGGTGGCCCACAGAGGCCGCCTTCGCCGCACGAGATCCGGGGCCAAGACCCGCACTCTCATGACATGTCCAACACGCAGGTGAGTGCATCCCACCGTCGTCCATCTACCCTCCGTCCCTCCCCTGCGACCACTGCCCAGCGGCCGTTGAAATTGGTAATCTTGAGGCGATGGATCGCGCCTGGCACGTGGATATGTGCTCGATTCGTCGCCGGAGAGACGCGGGTTCGTGGACGTTGCTGACGTGCCGATTGGGTTGCAGGCTCTGGCGAAGACGTTTGGTGTCGCGACCGCAATCATGAACGACGTGAACATTCCTCCGCTTGACAAGGAGGACCTCGCTGTCGGCTCGGCTGCGCTCATTTCGGGAAGGGACCGCGAGATGTGCGAACCGTCGCTGCCACGGGACGCGTCCAAGTGGATCACAGTCTCGATGCGGCGCAACAGCGTCTCTGGGGCGCCTCTCAACTCGAGCCCTGTCCAAACTCCTGCCGGGTCCACCGTCTCCGTCTGGCTCCCCAAGTCTCGCGATAACATCGTCGACATCCTCGACGCCTACTTCACCCGCCTCAACTTCCACCGCCCCGTTCTCATGCGCGGCGACTTCGAGTCCACCCTCAACAAGCTCTACAACGGCGAGGCCGTCCCCCACGACCCCGGCTTCGTCTGCAGCACTTACCTCGTACTCGCCTTGGGCACCCTCAGCGAACTCAATCACCGCGTGGCCAAGCTAGAGAGCGCCGGGCAGTCTGCTGCCTCGGCCGGCCCGAACATGAAGAACCTCATGCCGCTCGACTGGCCAGAACACGAGGAGTTCTTCCAGCTCGCGCTCTCTGTCAAGCCTGATCTCAGGGTCACTGTTTCCAGTCTGCAAGCGCTCATTCTGCTCCATTGGTACCTCTACACCGAGGTGAGTGTCCCCTCGTGAGACTTGGGAGCGTCTACCTGCCGTTGGGCGGCGTCGGCTGACTGTCCTCACAGCGACAGGGACGGACACTCTGGCGTTTGGTCGGAAGCCTGGTCCGACTGGCCATCGAGCTAGGATTGCACCACGACCCCACCTCCCAGGACAACGTGTTCTCGCCCGAGGAGTGCCAGCTCCGGATCCGTCTCTGGGCCATTGTGCTTGTGCACGACCGCGGGACATCTATTCAGCTTGGACGCCCGCTCGCCATCGCCCCGTCTGATTCAAACACACCTCGCCCGACCCGCGGCAAGGGTTCTGACATCTCGGAGCATTTCGTCCTGAGCGCACCGGTGGCGGAGATACAAGCCGATATCATCAACTCACTCTATGCTCCGACCAGGCAGACGGCGGACTCGATCATGCGCCACGCCAACAGGATCATGAGGAGTATGGTCGTTTTCAGGCAGCAACTGCCGGACCACTACAAATGGTTCTTCGGTGGAACTGACGAATGGTCCGTCGAGAAGCGCACCAAACTTGTGGCCGACATCACCGAGGATGAGGGCCTGACTTTGCTGAAGATCGGGATGACCAAAGTACTGCTCCTCCGGGCCCTGTTCAGCTCCAAGGAGCTGGAATACGCTCAGAGGCACCGCGCGCTTGTTGACGGTGAGTGCATACCCTTTACGCCGAGGATAGCGGTCTGATTGTGTGTTCAGCCATCGTCACCTCTCACAACATCATCGTTGTGCACAACCAGCTCATCCGGTTCCCCGATATCGCCTTCTTCGTCTCCCCCATCCCGCTGCATATCGCGGCGATGGTCATCCTGTACGGGCACATGTCGCGCTGCGACCGCATCCCGCGCCAAATCGCTATGGAGGACGTCTGGATGGCACTTGACATGCTCCCCTCGTTCCGCTTCCGCTGGGAGCGCAAAGACCTCAACGGCGGCCATCCGCTCATCTCCAAGCTCGCAGAGAAGGTCCTCGACGTCAACCTCCACCAAGTCGCCCCGACCGGCCCCTCATGGCTGCTCTCCGAGCACGACTGGGAGGGCGAGCACACCTTCTCCCCGAAACCATCTGCGAAGGGCCAGTCCGGCCAGTCTCCGATGACGCCCAAGGTCGGGCCCGCGCAGTATGGCGCGCCAGGCCCGCACGGGCCCATGGCCCTCAAGGGCAGCCCTGGCCCGCACAACGGGGAAACGAACGGGGGCCAGCCCAAGATGCCCGACCTGCCGCCGTACTACTTCTACCCGTTCTACCCGGACGGGACGAGCGGGAACGGGGCGCAGACCAGCTTGGCGTACCCGTACCAGCCGAGCCAGGACCAGTACGTGCTCGAGGAGAAGGACACGACGATCTCGCCCACGGTGAACACGACGATGCAGATGCAGCAGTGGAGCGGGGTGAGTGCCGCTCGTCCGTCGCCCCGAGCCGTGTCGCGCGAGGCAGAGAGAGAGTGTGCGTGTTGCTGACGTCCGCTTGTGCCCCTTCGTTTGTGCAGGCGCAACGGCCCGCTCCCCCGCAGTTCGGCCCCCAGCCCCAGGCGTAGGCGTGGACACCGACATCGACCCCCGAACGCTGTCGCGCGCGCAAACACTGTATCAATCTGGCCCGTGTGTATGTTTTAGGTTGTTATTCCCTCGCCCGGTATCTGCCCTCCCGCGTCCGTCGCACACGTACACTACTACTTTTCGCACCGCCCGGCTATCCATATCCCTTATCCCTATCCCTATCCCTTCTTTCTCTTTCTCTTCCTCCGCCCAGTGCCCGTCCTGCAATATGCTATCACCCTCCCCATTATCGTCCGTGTTTCGCTCTTCTCTCCCTTGGTGACGCGCCTGCTCGTTGTTTGTTTACTGTATTCTAGTCCCGCTACGATACTGCGACTGCGAATGCTCCCGGACCTGTCCGACTTCTTTCTGGGCCGTCAGCTGCTGCTGCCTAGCTAAGTACCTACTTATTCTGTTCTCCGCCCCGCGTCTGGTACTATACGCGTGTTTCTGTCCGCTCTTCCTGTCAGGCTTGTCGCGCGACCCAGATCTATGCAATGTATACTCTTATTGGGAACTATGGTGGAAAACACATGCCCGATCGGGGCTACGCGAAGTTATATATGCGCGTACACGTTGCGCCCCCAGCTCATGAACTTAATCTACGGATCGATAACGTACGGGATAGGGTGGGCGTGTGGATGACTGGAGTCGGGGTGAGGAGGTCGCCAGGGTGGACGAGAAGGTGGATGGTGGGGTAGCGGTGTGGTAACGAAAGTCTAAGTATGTGGGATAATGCGAGGGAATAGCTGAGATGGTGCGGGGACGACGGATCCGGATTAGCCATAAGCATAGTAGAGATACAGCGAACAGAGGACAATAAGATAAGAGTAAACCGCGGGCGGGGGACGCATGCCGTTCCAGTCCCGCTGCACAGGAGCTGGGAGGGTGAATGCGGGTTCCCGGTCATGTGATATCGAGGTCGAGGGTATGCGGCGGTCACTTCTGGACGAGGCCTTCCATGCGCTCAAGGACGGAGACGATCCCGCGGATGAGGGAGTACGCCCGGCGGTTCAGAAGGGACGTGTCCGAGTCGGGCCCCGCGGGCTGCTCGCCATAGTCGTCCTGTTTCTGCAGCCGCAGGGCATCCTCGAGCGCGATGGGCAGGCTGATGGTGAGCCGCGCGAGCTGGATCATGAGGTAGGACCGCTTGCGGAGGTCGAAGAGCGAGAGCTGGCGGAACGCGCGCTGGACCTCGAGCAGGCGCGAGACCTCGTGGTGGAGCGCGAATATGCACGTTCGACATGCTGCGGTGGGAGAGGGGGTCGAAGTATGTCAACGAGCGTGAATGATGAGGGAGGACAGCGCGGGAAGGTACGTACTGAGTGCGCGGGTGCGGATGGCTTCCAGGGTCATGAGCACGGAGTTGATGCCCTCTTCGCCGAGCTGCAGTGAAGGATTCATGTTGTTGACTGCGACTGGAGTGCGGCTGCGGTCAAAAAGGGGGCAGGGACGTCTGGTGGCAAAGCGTGACTTACAGAGGAGCGTGCGGACCATCTCCAGGTCTCCGTCGAGCATGTCGTTTATCACACCTATCACGACGCCGCGAAAGGTCTCCTCCGCCTGTTGAGACGCTCTTGACGCGAAGAAATCGAACGGAGCTTGTGTTGAGCGGGAGTCGTACATACGCTTTGATGAGGGCTGGCTTAGAATGTCATAGGCGACCGAGACCTTTTGGAAGGCGCGAGTTGCCTCGGGATTGTCAGGGAATTTGCTAGAATGGGATAAGGGCGCGTCGTGTGGGACTAATCACGCGTAGTACTCACTCTGGGTGGCATGCCTTGCTCCTGGCGAGATAGGCACGGCGAAGAGTGAGCTTGTCTACTTGGGAAGACCTTGATACGCCAAGGACGGCGTAGCAGTCGTTTTGGGCGAGGATCTCGTTTATCACGGCTCTGTTCTTCGAAGACGTAGGTTGTCTCGTATCTGGACGCTTAGAAGAGCTGGGATTAGAGGGAGAGGTAGGAGTGCGGGGAGGCGAGGGGGAAGAGGAGTGAGTGGTATCGGTTGGAATCCAGGAGATATGTCTTGTATTGCGGGGGATGTAGTCGTCCTCGAGGTCCTCGTCTTCTTCTATTGGTAGATGAAAGTATGTACTCGCTTTGGAAAGTAAGTCGACGCGGACGGAATGCGGACGTTGGCGGACACACCTGAGCCAAAGACATAGGAGAACATGGTTGTTGAGTACAACCCACGCGTTGCTGCATGTGATTATCCCTCCCACTTTCCAGATCTCGGGCGCCTGTGCGAGTAGCATCGGGGAGGGCCGTCATCTTATCAGATTAGATGCCTCCCTCTACCATGTCCGTCAGCGTGATTTCCGTTGCCCGTGCGCATCGATCCCTTTCTTCTGAACCTCCTCCCGTCTTACGCTCATCTCTCGCTTTCCAGACTTCGGACTGCGTTCGTCGAGTGCCCCGAGTGGTCTGCTGCGTGTCTGTGGAGATGGTACTAGGTGCGTCGCCACATATAACTCTCTGCCAGAGATAGTACGTGGCACACTCACATCTGCTCGACAAGTCCGCGTCGCGTTCAAAGCAAAGCCCGAAGCGGCGACAAGTCTCGCAACGTCCTCGTCTTGGCCGCGCTAAATGGGGACGTTGTTCATGAGATCGTTTCCTACCTCTGTGGGCCCGACGCCCTTAACCTCTCTCTGTGTGCGCGACGCCTCCACGACTTCGCCATCCACCGCGTCGCGTCGCGTCTCTCCTGTCGCACGCCCGACGACCTTCGTCGCTATCACGAGCATCTGCTAGAAGGACCTCTTACACGCGCTATCTTCCTACGCAGTCTCTCCATCGTCGGCAGCACCTTCATCGAGCGGTCGTGGCAAGACGACCCCAACTGGGTCTTTCCTGAAACGACGTATGAATATACGCTAGCCGCCCTTGTTGGTGACATCCTTGAGGCCGCACAAGGCCTAACACACTTGATGCTGGAACACTTTGCTTCCCTGGCCGAGCACGACTCTCGCATTCGGCAGGTCATTGCATCCATGCCGAGACTCAACAGCCTCGAGCTTTGCCAGATCGACCCAGGCAGTCTGACTCTGTTTCAGACTCTGCGCAGTCATCTTCGACACGTTCGGCTCTCGACCGTCAAGACCGCTGTGCCCTCCGAGGCGAAGCGTATGCTCGACTTCGTGCATGAACTCCTTGCGGCCATTTCTCACATGAAGGAACTACGCGCCCTCGACTTGGATCTGAGCGCGATCAGATGCTGTCCCTTCAAGGTCCCCGTCGAGCTGAGAGATGTCCTGACGCCCTTACCCCATGTCCGTCGTCTCTCCATCCACTGGCATTTCCAGCTGCTCGATGTCGCCTCGCTCTTCCCTAACCTGAATGTGTATGAGCAGCCTATCAACACCTATCCACTCGAGAAGTCTTCCAGCGCTGCCTTGCGTCGCCTCTCGATCACCGAGCTACAAGCTGGTACCGAGTCCTCTCCCAATCACCAGCCAGTACATTTGCTCCATCTTCGCAGATATCCTCAAGACGCAGCACTGATTCACAGGACGGTGCTGGAAACGTCCCCAGTTGGGCTCTCAATGCATGGTTTCATCGACGCGCCCCAATGGATCAAGTTATGGGAAACACTGTTGCGCGACACCGCGCCGAGACTCAAGTTCCTAGACGTTCATTGCCATACATGGGACAAGCGGCCCGTTGGAGGATGGGTGGTGAGTCCCGCACAATCAAGCCTCAAGCCCGTCTCGTTACGATCTCCACGATCTCCAACTCACATCGTCCCTGGCACGCACAGACGAGGTTCATAGAGAGCCTGCGAGGCTCCTCGCTCATTTGCATGCGCATCATCGCGCCCCACCCTCCCGCACCCAGCTCGGCCAACGACACCGATGCCGCCCGCTGGCTGGACGAAGACCTCCTCGCGCTGGCAGAGCTGCCCGACCGCGTCGCGCGCGCGATCCCGACCCTGCGCTACGTCGCGTGGGCGGCCAAGCGCCGCGCGTCCGAGTACGAGTGGCACGAGGGCGGGCACGACTGCGCGTGCGCCGAGTACAAATGGTACCGTGTTGTCTCCGAGCGACCATCGGCCGGCGAGGGGACAGCGCGTGAAGGGTGGGGGCGGAAGTTGGTGGGGATCACGGCGGGCGAGGGAGAGCGTGTCCGTTGTTTCTTGCTTGAGGCCGACGCGGATGCTATTGGTAACATAGATGGTGAGTAGCTAGTATTGCTCAAATGCGTGTACCGGTGTGATGCTGACCGGCGACACCCGCAGCTCATCTGTTCAGGACTATGAGTGGCGGCGCTCTTGATTGTTGACACAGTTGTTTCGCTCGCAAAGTTCTCTGGATATCCATGGAAGTCAAGCTGCGCGCGATCATCACCCCGTATCTCATGCTCTATACACACGAAAGCCTTTATACTCTCAGCACAGCTAACCAGTCAACAGAACTTCTCTGCATACATACTTATCGGAGTCGTGATTGACCCTAAGAGCGAACATATCGACCCTTCGCAGGTAGAAGATCTGAAGAGAGTTTCTTATTCTCATATCCGGTCGGTACTCATACATCGCTCGTCTATAGGTATGTTAACTCATGACTCCATACCTGATATCATCTTGAATCCTTCCTCTAGGTGCTCCCGCTTACCCGCCTCATACTTATCGTATGCCTTGACGACAAAACCCACTGGAATCTCTGGCTTTCCCTCCACAAGCCCGTTCAGGGCCTCCTTCGTGAACTCATCGAGCGGCATCCAGAACTTGGAAAGGTGCGACGCTGTCCCTTGGTCTAGTGTGTCCCGCTGATCCGTCAGCGGCGATACAAAGGTGGATGATATTGCTGTAACTCACGATCGTGGAGTTCTGACTCGACCAGCCTAGGACGACATGTCATCAACGCAATCCACAAAGGGATCAAAATCATACAACGTACGGAGGCATGATTTCCATGACATGGACTTTCGTTTTCGCCAACTGAGCGCGCAGCGAGAGACTCAGACTATGCAGACCGGGCTTTGGTGGCGCAGTAATTCGGAACATCTGGTTTGGGCGTAATCGCGAGGCCGGACGTGATGGGGACGATGAAGGACGGTCGGCCTTGAGCCTGCAGCAACATAGTATGCATAGGTGAGCTACTCCTTGCAAATGATCGGCGGAAGATACGTACGCTGAGCTTGAGGAAGTGGGGAAGGAGGAGCGTGATCAGCTTGATGATGGCCACGTAGTTGGTGTTGAACTCGTCGTCGACCTCTGTCGTGGAGAAGGTCAGTGATTGCGCATCATGTGTCCGTCGTTGCGCGCACGCAACCGTTGCTACTCACTGCTCATGTCAATCGTCTCTGGCTTCGTGAAGTCAAAGATATGTTGAATGCCGGAGGACAAAATAACTGCGTCCAACTGCGAGTAGGGGTCAGGACGCCGCGCCTCAATGCTCAAACTACCGCATGCATACATCGGGATGTTTCTTCACGAGGTCCTCAACAAACTCCTTGAGTTTCTCGTGGGTAGTGTTGATGTCCACGCGAGCCGTCTTGACCCCGCTATCCCCCTTCGCGATGTCGTCAAGTCGTTCCTGACGGCGCCCAGCGACGATGACTGTAGGCTTGTTCTCGAGGTTGTGGATGGCGAGAGCGAGGGCACGACCAATCCCTGCAGTGGCCCCGATGACGAGGACGCACTTTGCGTCTTTGATGCCGGTCATGCTGGAGAGCAGCACTGGTGGTGTGGGGAGGGACCGGGGCGCGACCGGTTGCAGACTATATATACCGTGGACATGTGCGCTGACATTCAGTCAAGCTGCACCTTCCCCATGACGCACCACTACCGATCTGGTGCACAATCGACATCTCTTCGCACGCACACGTACGAGTCACTAGCGAACGTCCTAACGTTGTCCTTCAGTGAACATACAGCCTCAGGATTTATCTACGACCGCATACTAGCGTGCGGTGAAGTATGGTGATGTCAGTCGGAAAACTCCGGTGACCCTTATAAAGTAGAAGAAACATTATGACCCTGATAAGGCCCTTATGAGGCTTTATAAGAAACGTTGCAAGCCAGAAGAATCCCTTATAAGCCCTTATTAGGGTCTTATTAGGGCCATAATGTTTCTTGTTTTCTCATAAGGGTCACCGGAGTTAAATAAAATCTATTTTTGATAGATGCGTGAAGAAATCATATGTCGATGCTCATGGACTTATGCCCAGCTTCTATGAGCTCCAGCATAGTCACCCGTACCACTGCCAGTCACAGATCTCTTGATCCGCGTATGTACTAGATGCCAGTGGTTCCGAATGTTTCGTTGACGATTGACACACGTTTGTAATGATGTGTCACATCATACTCACCGCTTGCAAGTCCTAGAAGTTGCCACGTTCCGGTCTAAATCCATGCGATGGTGCTCTACCTGTGAGCCAGTATGACAGCAAGAGCGACCTATCTCCGGGCTTCCAGGGACGATGAGGCCAATGTTTCTTCGTCTGTGGCCAGAGTTCCCTTCTTCAAATCCTCTGGTCAGTACCTCTAGGCCCCCACGTAGCAACGCAACCACTGACGAAGTGAAGCAGCATCCGTAGGGCTGAGATCTCTGAGCTCTAGATCTGTTCCCGCTTCGCTTATCCATTCATACACGGTCTACAATCTGGCCTCTGCAGCATGCGGCGCAACGCGGTTCGGTCTCCCGAACACTGGCAACGGGACTCGCGTGGATCCAACGCAAGAGTGATCTTGGACGTCAATCGCATACTGCCTGCCCATGCGCCCGTCAAGAGACTGCGGGGCATACTCTCATATTCGTGATGAATACCATGCACGAATCACCTCATACATCTGGATCGGTTCTTTCAGTTGCCCAGACTATCAGCCACGTATGGTCGCGATCGAGAGCTTTTCGACCAAAGGCTCGTGCGGTGCCACTCATGCATGGAGTCGAGAAGGCTGCTAATCTATAGCCGCAGTTCGTCCTGACACCGGTGCTCCACGTTCCGGAGGAACGCCTTGAAGGTTGCGCATGCGTTTCTCGTACCGAACAATCGAGCGCCATATGGACTCTGCTATAAAATCTCGATGGTACACCAGTGCTTGGTGCGTTCCCTCACCGACTCTTAGCCGCAACTCCTCGGGCTCAGCCCTCCTCGATGGCTATCCTCAAGATACTATGCCTTATGGCTTCCGCCGCATTGTACGCAGTCGCGATCACGCCCCCACAACCACGCGTGGTAAGCACTACGGTGTACAAGGGCCAGGCATACGAGTACATCGTACGCTCTATCGCCTACATTGCCGGGGTGAGCACGGAGTTTGTTGCCTCTGCAGATGGTCCTTCTGACCATACGTGTAGGCAACTATCATGATCCCGACCATCCTCCAGACCATCCTGCTCATATATTCCGACGTGACCACTACCCCGCCCATCGCGCCGCTCATTTGTCCTTCCTTCTCTCCCTCCACGACACCTACGAATCTTGCAGAGCTCTCCTCCTCGTTCCTCGCTGGGCTCATCATCCTCTTCGTGGGCGCGCTCACCCGCCTGTGGTCCTACCGCGCCCTCGGCAGCCTCTTCACCTTCGAAGTCGTCATCACGCCCGGCCACACGCTCGTCACCTCCGGGCCGTACGCGCACGTCCGCCACCCGGCGTACACGGGCATGGTCCTCCTCACCGCCGGCGCGTACCTCATGCACTTCTGCGAAGGGGGCTACGTCGCCGAGTGCGGGATCGAGCGCGTGCCGGCCCTCGCGCTCTTTGGCTGGTCGTGGCGGATCTCGTCCTTGTTCGGGTTCTTGTCGTTGTATAGACGGTGTGCGGTCGAGGACGAGAAGCTGAAGAAGGAGTTTGGGGGGAGCTGGTTGAGATATAGGAAGGAGGTTCCGTACGCGCTGGTCCCGTATCTTGTTTGAATACCCCGAATCGTTGATTTCGGTGAGTTTGCGGTACGATACTAATATACAGCCCTTATAATATTAGGATGATATATGCGTCTCTGGGTATATGAATAAGCCCCAAATAACCTTGACACGACTCGGATGCGGCTGAGGATGCTTCGAAAGAGCAGGTGGTTGCAACTTGGCAAGAGTCGATATGTAGTGTCCCATAGATTCAAGTGAGCAGAGTCATACCTGTTATTTGTGAGCTGTGTGATATGTCTGCGCTCTACAAGTACACTACTGTAGTACATATGCCAGCGACGAGAGAGACATCTGCCATGATGGACCGCAGACCGTATGCGGCAGAGCTGCTCATACCACGGAGCGCGCCCTTCTGAGCACAGAGACATGCGAGTAGTAGATGTCAAGGGCTCTTCTAGAGTATAACGAGCAGGAGTTAGTCGATTCTAGCAGCAATGTGGCTGAAGCTGGTCGAGCGCTTCGGCCTTCTCCGGAGGCGCTTAACAACATCTTGACCGGCGAGTTGGCATCCGGGGGTCGCAGTTTATCACTCTATCTCCTTACACTACTTCAAGGAAGAGGCTCAACATCAAAACCCGAGGCTGAGCATATCACTCGCTGACGATTCGGAGATTGACAGCTGTGTCTAGTTCCACAGTATCTGCTCACAGCTCACAGTAGCTCACTGACAGCCAGCAGAGTCAAGCCCAAGTTCGGCGCCAGCACCACTGGTGCACCACCACCATCAACATTGCATGTATTCACCCCTGCGTCCAAGGTAAGTATGCACACTGTATCATTGCCAAGGCCCGTCGCATGTTTGCAATGCGTACAGTCGCCGTCGTCCGATGCAACCCATCGCTCGTGTACAGCTTCGTCGAGGCGCCACTTGATGGCCTACGAAGCAATGCCGCCCGTACAGCCTACGCAAGCTTGCCTCTGGCGGCACCCATAAGCCTTTACTCGAGCTACCATCGTCCTGTTGTCTCCTCAGGCAAACGATGTCCAGGACCTATCGAACAGGGGGAGCACGGTCTTGTCCGACATCGTCCAGTACGTACTTAGGCTCATCAGGTTCAACGCTCGGTACGAAGTGCTTGGCAATACCCTGTGCCATTTTCGAATTCATCACATTTATGATCTGGATGGCTCTCGATACCTGTAACCTCGTGCGGAGACTCGCCGCCGTTTCAGCAATCGGGGATATCAAGGGTGACCGGTGACTCACCATATCCGCATCAATGGCGACGAAGTCCTGCCCGACATCAACATTTCGGGCGTCGCTGGCTCTGATCAACTTTCAAGTGCTAGTTGTAGTCGACTTCACCTGAGTCTCCTCCTGTGTATTCAAGCTGAAGGAATCAAGTATACGTATACTATGTTGGGTGTCATACATCTGCATAGTTACGTGTGCGTTCTGTGTACGGTCAGTCACGTCGTCGTCTTTGTCTCCGGAGACGCTGCATCTGTTGATGCGAGATCACACAGATGCTATCCCACCATGTGGTATTACCAACAGGCCGCCGAAACCACATACATTCGAGATCGGATCTTGTTTCAGGTGCAGCAACTCACGGTCCCTGCAGTGTCCATGCACTTCCGCGCCGGTCTAGTGCCGTCGCTACTGTTACAGTGTGAGGCAATCTGGACCCAGTGACCACAGAGCACTTCATCGCCTCAAGCACAGACTGCGCGGTGCCTTTGATGAGATGAAAGTCGACGCCCGAGAGCAGTTGGTATATAATGTGCAGTAGTCTGGAGGCAAGTCCCTCAGCCCCTTCCTTCATTCAGCTCACTTTCGTTTTCACATTTCTCAAGTCCGCTAGTCGGCTTTTTACATTGTTGCTTCTTTTTTCGCTCTTCGTCACGTCCTAGAGATGTTCTCCTTCAACCGCATGATCACCTCCGTTTCGGCCGCGCTGGCGTTGGCGTCCATGAGCAACGTTCTCGCTGCTCCGATCCACTCAAACGTCACCGTGTCGCTCGTTTCTCGTGCTACGATTCCGAGCCCGGCATTCGTCATCTATTCGGACAAGTTTGTGTCCGCGGATGTCCTTCCTCCAGTTGCCCAGGTTGCGGTGAGTCGACTCTATTCCATATTTCCACTTGGACATCTACTCATTTGAGATTTCGTGCAGGGCTACAACGTTGTCGCTCTCTCCTTCTTGACTATCGAGAAGGGCCCCTTCGACCAGGCCCTCGCGTTCTCGAAGCTCACGCCCGACGTGCGTGCAGCGAAGAAGAAGGAGTACGCCGATGCGGGTATCAGCCTCATCGTGTCCGCCTTCGGCGAGACAGACAAGCCCACCACGTCCGGCGCGGACCCCGTCGGCACTGCGAACACTTTCGCGCAGTTCACCCTCGACAACGGCCTGGACGGCATTGATGTCGACTACGAGGACCTTGAGGCGATGAACAAGGGCGATGGCGCTGCGGAGGCGTGGGTCACTCAGTTCACAAAGACCCTCCGCCAGAAGCTGCCGCAAGGGCAGTTCATCCTCACCCATGCGCCGCTGGCTCCGTGGCTGTCGCCCAACCAGCTGTTCGCTGCTGGCGCGTACCTTACGGTCAACAAGAACGTGGGTTCGATGATCGACTGGGTACGTCTTACGGTATCTCTTCAGACTTTCCATTCGGTCTCATGTGTATTTTTCCGGGATGCAGTACAACATCCAGTTCTACAACCAGGGTGACGCCCTGTACACTGACTGTGAGGGCCTGCTCAACACGTCGGGCGGGACCTTCCCTGGCTCGTCGGTCTTCGAGATCGCAGCCAACGGCGTCGACCTCAACAAGCTCGTTATTGGCAAGCCCGCTCCTGGTGATGCCACCAACGGTATCATGGACCCCGCATTGCTCGGTACTTGCGTCGACCAGGCTACGGCGAAGGGTTGGAAGGCGGGTGTCATGGCCTTCCAGGTGCGTACCGAGCTCTGCTTGCTTCTCATAGAGACATGCAGCTGACTATCATTTGTTACACAGTTCCCTGACGCGGGCGCCGACTTCATCACTGCGGCCAAGGGCACATCCTTCAAGGGCGGTGCCGCCCCTGCGCCTCCCGCAGGTGGCAACAACGCGGCCGCTCCCTCTGCTCCTGCCCCCGCCCCGGCGCCCTCCGCACCCGCACCCGCACCCGCACCACCCGCACCGTCTCCCGCACCCCCCGCAACGTCTCCCGCCGCCCCGTCGACTGGTTCCGGCAAGCCCCCAGGCACTCAGTTCATCACCGGTCCCTGCGCCAACGACGGCGAGTGCGCGTCTGGATGCTGCGGCTTCAAATCTGGCTTGTGCGCCGGCGCGATCATCGCCCAGGAGCGCGACGGCGGCTGCGGCTTCGGCGACCCCCAGCCCAACGACAATGCTGCCCGCAAGCTCCGCGGCCAGGCGTAAGCGGCCACTCGACATCCGACTCCGACTCCGACTCCCCCGCCCTCGACATCGATACATCCCCGTCGAAGGGTGTGATGACGAATATTTTCATACGACGGAGAGTTTTCATGCGTGCGCGGGGAGAGATCTCCTATTATGACATTGACGACACAGATCAAACACAAATGTATTAGAATGTGTAACGATCGTAGCATATTGAAGGGTTTAATTTTTGGGGCCATAACTTGTTTCTGGTGTGCACTTGCGAGTTTTCGATCTAAAACTTGGGAAGACTGCCAGTGTGTACTCACCTGCAAAATGAGTATTCTCAGCCGGGATGTGGGTAAGGTCGCGCGCCGTGATACGTAGAAGTGTGCCGGTCAGATGCATGAGGAGGATGCGATATGCCGCATTGATATATGTATGCATTGCACATGACATAGCTACGCGTTTCTGCGATGTGAGCAAGCCCTCGAATTTCCTCGTTAACGATGAGTACGAGGCTAGCAAAGCTGATCGAGGCCAGCTGCCCACTTGGTGCTCCGCTCCGTCAGTGACAGTCGCCGATGTGTCGTGCACGCTAGTGATTTGGTCGGAGTGTCGGAGATCGAACAATGACTGGGGGTTCGACTTGCCCATGCATTCATATCTGCTTGAACCCACCTCGAAGCTTTAACTTCCAATCCCTTGAGATCCCTGAATCAACCTAGTACTCGCGTCTCTGCTCACACTCACCGCAGGACAACCGCAGGATGTATTTGCACATGGCGCTCACTCAGAAATCGACACTACAGCGATACCAGCGACATCGAGTCGTCTGACATTTGTGAGTTTGTCGCGACCAAGGTCATGTCTTTGGTTTCAGTTGTAGATATATACGGCGTGCAGCCATGCCTAAGGCACGTCTATTCGGCAACACGGCATGCGTCTGCGTGAGCTAGCCTATGGGAAGTCCGCAATCCTAGATTGACATGTCTCTAGTAGTATTGTCCCCGCGAGGCAGAAAGCGCATTAATGCAAGTCAACACGGCGTTCAAACTGTAGTAAGCCTCACAATCGATGTCGCTCTTTGCCCACGCATGTATTCACCGAGCTCTAACGACCAGGGACACACGCTGTATGCCCCACAAGCTTCTCGAGGATCCGTGCTTGTTTGACACGACCCGCAGCTGAGACGCGACGGCACGACGCATATAGCCACATTGCGTGCCACCCAGACTGAGTGGGGAGTGCTAATCATGTCTACTTCCCCCGGTGCGCCCGTCGGTGTTTCGCACACGAATCCGTGTCCTGGTCGCCCAGTACGCGTCCAGGGCATCTATCCATCCAGATGCGGCCCCTGGGCGTGACCAATCCAACAGGTCTTTTAGAAGGAGGACGCATATAGGTCGCGGAGATTGTGTGACTACAGCATCACACCCCCCACCTTGCAACCCCTGCCTAGTGGGCCGCGTCACTACTACAGCCTTCCGTAGGCGTAGATATCCCCTACGCCCGACATGTCTTCCGTCCTTGAAGGAGCGTTTCTGCAGCTGGCGCAGTTACGCGTCTCCGTATATGCCAATGGTAGGCTTACATTCATTTGATTTCAGAGCAAAGATGTGAGGCTGAAAAACATCCTGTCACTTCGGCTAGTCGCTTCACTTGCCCTCCTGTTGTCGGTGCTCTCTTCGTACTTGGGTTTTCTAGTGGAGATGCTCACTTCGCCCCGCCCAGATACGACTGGCAGCTCACATTCGGCGACGAGGTTTGTTTGGACTTGATCGTCGCGGATCGTCGTTGATGGACGATCCTCCAGGTCAACATGGTGTGGAAGTCCAACGGCAGATTGAGCAAGATCTTGTTTGTATGTCGAGGGTGACACATAGTTATTCTTCACTGACAAATTACTGTGCCGGAAACTAGCTATGGGTGCGTGTTCATTGTTTCCCACTTCATGCCTCATACTCAGCAAGGGTTAGATCCGCTACTTCGGTATTGCGACTCACATATTCGGCGTGTGTGGTGAGTCTCGTCAATGTACCTCCATCGACACAAATCAATGACTGCGCCGACAGTCTACTTGATAGAGGATCCACCGCCTGCGGTGAGTCTGGTATTGCTCCCGACTGCATCGTAACGTCGCTGATCAGTCTTCAACTCGCAACGTAGTTGTAAGACAACATATCGTACGCATGTATGATCATAACTAAGAACAGCCTTAGTTGCAATGTTGCGACTCGGCTCCAAGTCGCAAGTCCAAACATCGTCTGGTGGTCGGTGGAGTTCGTGTTCGCACTGCGGTATGTCTCCCGCAGATTTGATGTCGTTCTTGTCCTCACGCCTTCTGCGCTGAAAGGGTTTGGATCCTCTATCGACGTTCACGTAAGCTGCTCGTGTTTCTCACATTCATGTACATTGGTGAGCAAGCTCGTAGTATGGCTGGTACGCCGTCACTAAACGTATCGCTTCATAGCCTCGATCGTCATAAGGTACGCCGACAACGTTACCTGTTGCCAGCTGCCACTCTTACGCGTGTTCAGCGTCGTCATCCTCATCAAGGCATTAGTGCATGTGACACGTAAGTCAACTTCACTCATACGACTCACGCGTGTCTTGATATCTGCTGCCTAGCTGTGGCGATCCCTCGGTAGGAGCCTCGCCGTCATAACCCGTAGGAATGTACTGAGGTCACTACAGCGGGCTTGGGGTCTCCGGATGTTTCTCAATAGGTATGTCCTCTGCTCGTTGTTCCTTCCCCTATCGCCTGACCTGAGCTGTTCAGTGTCCGAGACTGTGTTCGAGCCGATCATCCTGGGGGTGATTACGGTGAGTATGCAGTTACAGTCACTCAAACACCGTAAACATTGACACTACTGCCAATATGCACAGACATCCACTCTATGCATATTGACAGTGTATCGCACTCTGAAAGCAAGGCGCGAGCTCACGTCGTCTCCATTGATGACTTTATTCCGTAAGAGTTGCCTCAGCTCGTTCCGGCTGTGACCTAGTCATTGAAAATTATTTCATTGTTTGACACTAGTCCGCGACGGTCTCGTCTACTACTTCAGGTGAGCTGCGCGTGGCTCGATCCGTTTGCTGCTATTGCTGACTGCGCGCACATAGTGTCAATGGTGAGTGAGCATTGACGCGGACGTCGCGATATCATCATAATGGGGTTGCCTCGGGCGCTGATTGTCACGCCCCTAGTGGTTTTCCTTCTCAACCTCATGCTCTTCCGCTTCGGGCAGGCGACGCAGAAAAACCTATTTGGCGGCTTTCTAGACGCGTAAGTACTTGAGTGCCGAGCGTCCCATTCCACCGCCATATTCGTCGCCGCATCTCGACTCACAAGGTTCACAGGATCCCGTGCATGTTCGGCACACGCGTCTTGATCAACATCCTCTCACTCGTCCATAGAGAGTTCAGTGACGGAGGCTCCTCCGAGTCTGCGCCGCCGCTCTCTGAGCCACGATTCGCGCCCCGCGGAACGTCCGCGATAGAGGCAGCTCCCGAGATGGCAACCACCAGCACCGCAACTGCCACGATTGAATCTTGCGGCGACATGTCTGTGACAGCGGCTATCGAAGACGTACTTCGATCGGGAGATGATCTGGAGAAGGGACGGTACATGTGATATACCTCCCCACCTGGGGATACTTATATACAAACTATTCACGCTCGACAACATCTACTCTCTTCTCGCAACGCGGAGTTACTCGCGGGAGGTACTGTATGCAAGCGTCGACACCAAGGATTCTACTTTGTCCGCATTCCAGATATACTCGGATCTCATGTCCGTGCAGCTTCCAATCTTCGGACTCGAAGATGGAAAAATGACACGGACAAAAGAAGTCCCCTGGGTAACAAGGGTGATCTCCCGAAGGAGAGATTAACCTCTGTGCCTCCACTCACAGAGGGCTCCCCGAGGGGAGCTGTCGACGCCCGAGGGCGCGACGATAGCGGAAGGCAGCGGAGCGTGCGAGCACACCCCGACTGCCACCACCCATGCCGGTTCGTCGAGACTCGGTCCCCGACGAACCGGCTCCTATGGTCTTGCGTAGTACGTTGTTGCGCGTCTTGCGATGGTGGTCGATACTGAAGACTGGAACGAGTTAGTCGACCACCCGATCGAGTTGCAACAGCTGACTCACTGGCTGCTGGGGTTCCTTGCGAATATATGTGATACTTGCCACGCCAGAACCTAGAAGGGTCAGCACGCCTGAAAGCCTGCCTACCTCCGACTCCCTGCCTCCGAGTCCGAGAGAAGAGAAGAAAGCACCAACGTGTGTATAAGATCTTGATCTTGAGGGCCGCTTGTCGGCCGGTGCACCAGGACCTTGAGGGCACCGGCGGGCCCGCTCCGCTCCCCCACCGAACACGCACCGCCGTCCTCAGGACCACGCAAGCCCGGGGCCTCACCGTGCTTACCGCGTAATGCGTGCCCCCTCCTGCGGTCGTGCCGTGGCCGCGGAGGTCTTGACGCTCCGCCGAGGTCTTGAGGGCCGCTTGTCGGCCGGTACACCAGGATGTTGAGGGTACCGGCGGGCCCGCTCGCTCCGCCATCGAGCACGCGCCGCCGTCGACAGAGCCACGCAAGCCCGGGGCCGTACCATGCTTGCCGCGTAATGCGTGCCTCCTCTTGCGGCGCAGCTGTGGCCGCGAGCTCTTGACGATCCCGCCTAGGTGTATGTCGTTGAAATCGAGTTCAAGTTGGTTGTCGAGGTCGAGGTCGGGTTGATGAAGTTTGGGAGCAGGTGGAGGTGGCTTATATAGCTGGCAATTGCGAGGAGGCCTGCGTTGCTGACCGACACCGAAAGTGGAAGGGAGGGTAGCCTCTCCCTGTTTGGATCGCACACGGGCGAGCCTCCGACGGAGCTGTCAGCGGATGCAGTAGGGCGGCTTGCGGCTATGTCTGGGTTGGCAGCAGATCGGACGTAGCCGCACGACGTTCGTTCGGATTCGGTCTGTTTGACATGCCGACCCTCCGTTTATGGCCAACTTGTGGCCAATTCGGGACATGAGAGGTTCGGCCCGACTCGAGGACGCTGACGATCGACGACAGGGTTGACATTGCCGAGAGAGACCTTCCGGATCTGGTGTGGACGGCGTGCGGAGGTTGTGGTGTGGGCTTGGGAGCAGCTGCAAGCTCGGAGGAGGTTCGTGAGGTCATGATATTATCTGTTAACCTAAGTGATAACATGCGAATATCCACTAAGTCCGAGGCTAGTATATGCGAGTGAGTATACTTGTGTGTAGTGTTTTGTGCAAGACAGCAGTAATGATACAAACAATGGTGGGAGCAGTTAGTAGGAGCGCAACAATAGTGTACGCACAAACAAAATCAACACACAGTCCCAGGGGAGCTCAGCAACGCGCCGCATCCTCATGCCGCCTCACCGCCCTTCTTCTCGCTCGCAGCAGGCGGCGCACTGGGCTTCCCCGTCGGCGCGAATTTGCTCCGCTCCCTCAACCGTGGGCCGTACTTGCGCAGCACGAGCGGGATCGGCGCCATGAGCAGCGCGAGGCAGCCGAGGAGCGTCGACGCCCAGCGGGGGTTCATGCCCTCGTACATCTGCGTCGCGAAGAGCGGGAAGACGGCGCCGAACACGCTCCGCACGACGATCGTCGCGCTCAGCGCGCTCGCGGCGACGTACAGGTACGCGTCGATCGTGTAGTTGATCAGCCCGAGGAAGATCCACACGACCCCGATGGACATTGGGATGCCCGCCGCGAGCGGCGCCCAGAACGAGACGGAGGGGAAGGACGTCCACCCGAACCAGAAGAACGAGAGCGCGTAGAGCGGCGCCGCGTACAGGCACGGCTCCATGCGGTACTCGGGCGGGACTGGTGCGGGCGCGTAGGTGGCGATGGCGGCGACGTAGCGCGGGTTGAAGACGAAGAGGTAGATGACCACGCCGATGACGCCCCCGATGAAGATGGGAATGAACGTCAGGCCGACGAAGCCCTCGTTGAAGCCGTGCCCTTGGCCGAAGACGATCGGGTAGGCCTCGAACAGGAGGTAGATGATGCCGTACACGAACTGGACGTCAAGATGGGTTAGTAGGATAGGTGCAAGATGAAATACCGGTACGTACACTCATGTAGACCGTGATCGCAATCAGCATGGGCTCGTGGACGAGGATGACGAACGGCCGCGTCGTGACGTGCTTGATACGCTCCGAGACCGACGGCTTGTGTCTCTCGAGCGGCGCCCAGTAGCGATTGTCGCCCGTTTGCTTTCTGAGCTGCTCGGCGCGGCGGACGAGCAGTATCGGCCTGAAAGAAAGTTACGAGGCGGTGAGCACATCTGATGAACACGGACGGCGGGCGCAGGACTTACAGGAAGGTCTCAGGCATGGTGAAGACGATGAAGAAGAGGCACGCGCCCGCGAACATCGTCAGCAGCCAGAACGACCAGCGCCACGACACCCCGGCGACAGACATGAACCCGGTCACTGTCGGGCCAAGAGAGGGGCCCGCGAACGGCGCGAGCGTGAATAGCGCCAACGCTTTTCCGCGTGTATCTGGGTCCCAGATGTCCGCGATGACGGCTCTGTGGAAGAAGAAGCAACAGCGTTAGCACGTTGCGACCGGGCGAGCAACGAGCGGAAATATCCTTACCCGCTGTTCGCGAGGGGCCCCGCCGCGAAGATGCCGCTGAGCAGGCGGAAGATCAGGATGGACGCCGTGTTCGGCGAGAGCGCGCAGCCGACCTGGAGGCCGGTGTAGACGACGAATGAGACGAGGAAGACGGGCTTGCGCCCGAACTCCTCCGAGAGCGGGCCCCACGCGAGCGGGCCGACGCAGTAGCCCGCGACGAAGATGGCGATCGTGAGCGTCGCGACCTCGCTGCTCATGTGGAACTCCCGTTGTAGTTGCGGCACGATGCCGGACGGCGCCGACGATGCGAACGTCCTGTGGGCCATCAACGGTGCCGTTAGGGCAAAGTTCTTCGACGTGGAACACAGGAGAGGGGGGCTGAGGACGACTTACGCGTTGAAGAGCAGAATTGCTGAGAGCGCGGTGATGTACCATCGGTACGGCCGCGACCACGCTTTGGGGTTTGCAGGGTCGTCCAGAGCTAGCGTAACCTCGAATTCATCCTCCGCCGCCTCTCCCGCGGCGGGGCCATAAGCTTCATGTGCGAACTCCTCGATCGGGCTGACGATATGTTCTCGTACTGGAAAGAAGTCGACGGTTACGGAACTCGTTCTTGAGGGAGTGATGTCGAGGAGCGTCTTCGAGGGAGAGCCGACATGCTCATCTGGCGGCAGCGTTGGCGCGGACAACGATACTCTGGACGGCGATGCCATCAGGAAGTCGGAGAGGAGGGAGGGGGGAAGGATACGAACCGATTCTGCTTGCGACGGGGGTAATAAAGGTTGAAAAGTACGCGGGACCCACGCCGGGTCCGACTCGCAGGTGCTTAGTCTGTGCTTAGTACTGAATTACATCGAGCTCACTGGCAGGCGAACCTCGGTCAAATGTGGGAATGTGTGGCACTTTAGTCCCTTTTACCGTACTTGACTTACTCAGCGCGTTTAACGTTAGTCACACAATATTGATGCTGATTGCGTTCCAGTAGGACGATGACGTCAGGAAGATCTGCGAGGACTCACTGTGTATGTATGTAGTGCACTGTTCGCTATCTTCTTCAGTAAAGTCGTGCATACTAAGGTACAGTACTATCAGGGTTCTCTGCTTCTGAGCGAAGGTTGCGGGTCTTGTAGCTGTGACTGACAAATCTGCATCTCAACGAGGACCGCTCCCATCGCACCGCAGTCCGATCATGTCACTCATTAATATTTTGGATAATGTTTATTATCCAGGGTCTATGCAGCGTTACTCGTCACACCCGCCGGACAATGCGTCCTTTGTCCTTTCCGGTATATAGTCCTGGGTTCCGCACCCAGTGAGCTCTCGTCCCCTCCTCGCCCGGCAGCTCGTACTCGACGTCGAGCTTTCTTTTTGCATGCTGCTCTGTGCACACCGCGTTCATCCGTGTTGCCGACAGCTGCATTCACGGGCGCTGGCACGCCACCGGGACCACCACATTCTAATGGTGCTGACGGACGAGTGGCACCCTCCCCCTTCGAGGTCGCACCGCGCCGCTCCGGCTCCC
The DNA here is from genome assembly GCA_022606115.1 of Daedaleopsis nitida. Lineage (NCBI taxonomy): Eukaryota > Fungi > Basidiomycota > Agaricomycetes > Polyporales > Polyporaceae > Daedaleopsis > Daedaleopsis nitida. The sequence continues at coordinate 1,813,566 of JABYQM010000005.1, read as the reverse complement.
CCAGCATCCACTCACTCGGCGATCCGCTCGTGACCACTCCGGGCTATACGCCGTCGCGAGTCCGCCTCTGCACGGCCCACCCGAACCTCTCTCGGCGATCCGTTCGCCCCCACCCAGCCTCCGCGGCTCTTCTATGGTGATCCGCTCACCGCCAATCCGAGTTGCGGTCCCCTGAGCCCTGCTCGCTCTGCGCGGACCCGCACTCTCTCTCCCTCCTTGGCGATCCGCTCGCCGCCACTCCTTCCGGGTCCGCCCCCGGGCCGCCCGGGCCCGTCCTACATCAGCGTCTCCGCGACGTCCCCCCCGGCTGCCTTACACGCCGCTATCCTGAGCAGCCGTACATCTTGGCCCGCGCGTCCGTACGCACGCCTCGCGGTTCTCGCCATTCGCCTCAGTCGACCACAACCGCCATCACCCAGTGGCTCAGCCGGGGTCGTCTCCCCTTTGCCTCCCCCTGGGCAAATTTACTATTCCTCTCCCTTTGGGCCGATCCTCACACTCAGCCTCCCGAGCCTCCGGCTCTTCACTTCGCTTCCTTTCTGGCTTGAGCTCGGCCCACCGGTCGCGCGAGAGAGCGGTGGCGACGCGGTCTCGGTGGTCACGCGCCGCTTCCGCAGCGCGCGCTCAATACCATCGTCTTCCGCCCTGCCCGAGTATAGCGTGCATAGATATTTTGGATAATGTTTATTATCCAGGGTCTATGCAGCGTTACTCGTCACACCCGCCGGACAATGCGTCCTTTGTCCTTTCCGGTATATAGTCCTGGGTTCCGCACCCAGTGAGCCCTCGTCCCCTCCTCGCCCGGCAGCTCGTACTCGACGTCGAGCTTTCTTTTTGCACCCGCCCTGCCGCATTCCCCCTTTTCTTCTAGTCTCTACTTAGCTACATCCCATGTACTAGGTACATTCGCTTCCGCCGGCTTGAGCTCGGCCCACCGGTCGCGCGAGAGAGCGGTGGCGACGCGGTCTCGGTGGTCACGCGCCGCTTCCGCAGCGCGCGCTCAATACCATCGTCTTCCGCCCTGCCCGAGTATAGCGTGCATAGATCTTCATTAATGCCCCTTGCCTGAGTAACCGGCGCGCTTTTTGTCGGCGATGTTTGTGTTCACCGAATATGACGCGGCCTTCGACTCATCTTCCTGGATACTTGGAGCTGCTCGCTGTGCACTACTAAGTACTGTTAGAATATAAATGGTTGCACGCGAGTGCACGGACAAAAAGAGCGTGGGAATTCAAGACCTCAGTATAAGCATGTACGCTCCAATTTGATGTTGGTTTGTTGAGTGCTTCACGGGCCGATTTTACTGCCTAGTCCCAACATGGTCTTCCCCTTGAGGTCAGTATGTACTGCATAGCGTTTGCGGATGAAACCCTCAACGTACTTTGGGTAAGAGTCTGCCCCCAGACGGAGGTATCCAGCCGCGGCGGCGATGTTTCCCGACCGGACAATCCCAACGTTGACTCGCACCCACCGAGGATCACGACGGCACCCACCGAGGGCCCGCTATCATGAATCTTGCATTGTTATATTGTGATCTGTCACTGTACAAACGCGCGCACAATCCGAATTCTCCTCACTTGGACCCACTACAGTCCTACCGCACCGACAGCTCGCGGTTGACCTCTACCATGTTGTACTTTGAACCTGCTACCCACGCATTAGCACACACGTCCGCCCGCCCAAAGCGACAGCGTTCGCGTTCATGTTCGTGCTCCTAAGCCCGACCCCCGTCTGCGGCCTGCCCTTGACCGACCTTCCTCGCCCGGCCCCGTTGCCATTGCCATTGCCACTGGCGTTCGAGCCGGCGGCATAGGCATCCCGTATGGCACTCACAGCGCCCGCGTTCTTCCCCATCGGCCCGGGCACCTTGGGCAGAGGCATGGCCGGAGGTCCACCATACGCGTATGCCCCCGCGACGTCCCACTCCGACTCCTCCAGCTCCATGTCGACCGTGCCCGACGAGGCGCTGCTCATCTTGGTTTCTGCATCCGCTGCACCAGCGCCTGCACTCTCCCCGGCGCCCTCGAAGAGCGCGGCGTCCGCGAGCCCGGCATAGTCGCTCTCGGGCGTCATCAGGAGCAGCGACATCGAACCGCCCGACGTCGTGGACGAAGACGTCTCGGCGGGCGAGTGGAACTCGTCGTCCTCGGACGAGTCGGCGAAGCGGATCCGCCCGAACGCGGACGGGGGCCGGTCGCGCTCGTTGGCCATGCTCGGGGTCGAGTACCTGCTCTCGCACGTCGTGTACGACTCGGCCGTCATGCTCGTCGCGCCCTCGCTCGCGCGGCTCGCACGCGTGTGCACGCTCAGCCGTGTGCTCGTCGTCGCGCTCTCGACCGTCGTAGTGCTGAACCGGACCATGTCGCTCCTCCCTGACGTCGACGTGCACGTGTTCGCGGACTTGGTAGAGCGCACGGAGTGCCGAGGCGAGGCGGAGACACCCAGGCTACTGTTCGTAGACGCGCGTTTGTCTGACACTGCGTCGGGAGTGAGTATATGCGTCACATCCTCGAACTCGCCCTCATCGTTGGTCGCATACACGCGGAAGCCGTTCGGATCGGTGCCGGAAATGCCGCCCTTGACCCCGTTGAGCGAGTCCGGGGGGCATGTGCTGCAGGAGAGCGTGTGCGCGTGCATGTTGCGTGGCAGGATGGGCAGGTGGAACGGATTACTTGCGGCCACTGGAGGTCGTCCAGGTATGAGGGAGCCAACCTTCTCGTTTGTCGTGATAGGTGCCAGCTTCTGCAGACTGCGGAGCCCCTCTTCAACGGTGCGTTCTGTGAGAGTTGGACCGCGCTGACGCCTTGATTTCCCGTGGCAGCAAGGAAGGAGGCCACAGCGGAAGCAAACAACGCCTCCGCCTAGAGCACCGAGACCGCCAAGGATAAGAATTGCAGCGAGATAGGCAGTCTTGCGAGCAGTCTGAGAGGCTTCAGAGGAGGAGGCATGGTCGTCAGGATTGGGGTCGCTCAAATCGTGCGCAGTGGGTGCAGCCATAGCCTGCGATGTCGTGAGATGAGGAGTCGAGTAAACAGTCGTGGAGTCGAACGAGCCGAGAGGCGGAACCGAGGCTAGCGAGGAAAAGGTCAAGCTAGAAGTAGGGAAGGACACAATTGCAGTTGAGATCGCCGTTGCCAGACTGAGAGAGGCCGAAGACGTAATCATCAAGGCACTCCCCTGAGTCGCCAATCCGGAAGAGACCACAGAAGCTTCGTCTTGAACATGAGCCGCCACAGCTGGTCGAATGGCTGGCGTAGTACTGGACGAAGGGGTAGCTGTGGCCGAGTTTCCAAGAGTGTGACTTTGCAACTTGAGCTGCTGCGTGCTGAAGTGCGCTGCGAGACTCGAGTGGTGCTTGGCTCGATGCGCACCGGAGTTGTGGGAAGAGGCATGCGTCACCATCTTGAGCGGAAGGATGGCAAGGCTTGGATTGATTCCCGTAGATACCCCAGTTGAGGCTGCCGCCGAGTTCGTACTGATAGTCGCGGGTGCCACCTGAGCGGACTCAGATAGTGGGACCGACTCGAGGACTGGTTGGGCCGATGGAGGATTGCTCGCCTTGAATGAAACGTCCTTGTTCGTGCCAAGAAGCGGCGAGGGCGGCGGAGAAACCGAGTCCAACGAAGGTGATGAGTCAACGATTGCGCCAAGCGTGGGCGACGTGCATGAGAGGACGAGAAGAGAAAAGCCGAGGAGGGACTGATTGTGCAACATGGCGAGAAATAAGAATGCCGTGCGGGCGTAGGGAGTAGGATGGGAGATAATTCTGTGGGCACCCTCGAGGTCGAGGACGTCGTGGTTCGGGTGCAAGAGGTGCAGAAACACGTACCTCGCCTTGGGCCCTCCATGTAACTCGCAACCGAACATGCTCCCGTGTGGCAAGCCTGCCTTGTCAACCACGCCAGAGTACTGGCACATTGAACCTCTCGCCAGGGCCAGCCCGTAGCCCCCTCTTCGCTGAGTGTGAGGCATAGACGTATGCTCGGGGATGCCTTCCTCGCCGGCTATAACCCATAGCAGTACATACCTCATAGAGATGATTCATGAGAGGACGGGTCCTGGACGATGAGCCTGTGAGGCGCCCAAGAAAACGATGACGTTGAGGAGAGCAGTCTCCGAGACGCCGTGAACATCCATACTCGCTGTCTCTATCTCGAGGATGTCAGGACTCAGAGCATATCTCAACAGGAGTAGCAAAATCCTTCGCGACAATGCTTCACGCAGTACGCAACCGCATACCATGTTTCGGACTCTCCACTGAGGTACGGCATTCACGCAGTTATACGCATGGAGGGCGCGAACGACCTTCCACGCACACCCAGACTCCTCTACACATTCAACACCCGCGAGGATATCGAGGGATGTGACACGGGCTGCGATGCAGACGTAGGCGGAACTTCCAACGTCAACTTCGCTCTCGACGAGACTACGTCAAAGGCGACACATCCGGAGAAGTCTCACTCGGCCAGCGAAATTAACATTGAGCGACCATCTGGTAAATTCTGGGGAGAGATGAGACTCGGCGTTCGGAGTGGGCTGGAAGGGAGGATAAGAGGCGGATATGCAGGCTTCAGAAGCAAAGTGCGTTGCCGTCCTCTCCAATCTGTCCAGCTCGTCCAGAACATCCTCGCCAGCCTCGGAACACCCTCTTCGGTGAGATGACAGAAGACGTCTCAAATCATGAGTTCCTTGCCCTGCGAGTCCGTGCTCTAGGACACCCACGAACTCGCAACTCCTACTTTGTTAACCTCCAAACCGACGGACCCATCACGACGGACTTGTGGCAACATCGCCTCTTCTTCCGCAGAGACGATGGCGGCTGGGAGGACGTCTTCGTAAGTAGATATATACACCGGCTGATGTGCTTCAACTGACACGGATAACACGGAGCGCAGATTCCTTTCAAAGATTTTGTGCTAACAAACACAGGAGAGCTCGTAGCTGACCAAGTTGAAATGTACCGCGAACGCGTACGCACCATTGGCATCTCTCTGCTCGGTGGTAACAGCGGTGTTGAGGGAACTATGAGCTGGGAATCGACTCAATACGTGCTGTGAACGTCGAGGATGTGACTGACAATTCTGCTCTGGGTACGTGCGCGTTTCGCACCCAAGGGTTCCCCGAACTCATGAACTGCTACAGAAAAGGCGCCTTCGGAAGGTACACAGTGGGAACGACCCTCAGTACTGTGACGACCTGATCCGAGAGTTGTACCTTTCTCGTTTGTTCTACGGTACTAATCGCATATATCCACTGCTCTGTCAACCACTGCTCGCTTGTCATGGCCTCGACACATCCGCAACTCTTCACGCGGATGTGCCATCCGTTCGACAGGTCCGCCCCCTAATATGGTTCGGTTGAGGTACGCTCTGTGCGGATGACCAGCGGAATACGGGCCTAGATACCCGCTGGCATCGACACCAGTCCCGATCCTAGTCACTAGTCAGCCGCACCCAACTACTCAAAAGGCCGCCTCGACGGCGCTCTCACTCACCATCGCATCTTGCACTCTACCCTCTCACATCCCCTACCGCCCTCACTATGTCTTCTGCTCCCACTTGCACAATCATCGTCCACCTCGCTGGCGAGGTGGTTACCTCTCCCCGTATCTCTAGCGGTCTCTTCGGCAGCTCCGGCGGCTTCAGCAGTTTCGGCAGTCTCAGCAGCTTTAGCACGTCGTCCTCACTCCAGTCCTCGCCCTCCTGCCTCTCGCTCTCCGCGCTCACATCCGACGCGGGCTCGGACTCGCTCCCGGACGACAGCCTGCTCCTCCCGCCCGGGGCATCAAGCGCACCGGCCAGTTCTCGCTCGCTCATCGCACGTGGTACAGAGGCCGCAAGATACACCCGGCTTACAGCCCCGCGCCCAGCAGCGGCGATCGGTGCGTGCTCGTCCCGAACACGTTTTTCGAGCGGCAGCAGCAGCAGCCGGCCAAGCCGCAGGCTGATGCCAACCACGAGCGGGGCAGGACGCTCTTCCCCGTCTATGGGACGTCGATCTTCCGGCCGAGTGAGCAACGGCTGGAGGAGCTGCGGCAGCACGGGCTGCAACTTCAAGAGACCCGGGTGGGCACGGGTCTCGATACAGCTGGCTACAAGGTGGCTGGCGACATGAAGACCGTGGATACGTCTACGGCCGTCGCCGCGGCGGTCGAGGCGGCGGTCGAGTTTGAAACCGCGAGCGCGGTGGCGGCGTTCGGGGCGATCGTCCCTGTGGTTCTCACCGACTACATTCGATTCGCGGTCGGTGCGCTGCTGGTTCTTGCGCGGCTCTGGTTCTGTCTGGGCATCGGCATGGGTTTTTGAATGTTTGACGGGGCTTGCTGCTGGACAGTATGGGCATGGGATGAGCTGGCACTCTCCTTCCTTCAGGCTTTTGGGAGATATAGGGCTGTGATTCGTTCGCGGTCAGATCTGACTTCGTTTGCGCCCGCATGTGATGGCGCTGGGACGCCTTCATCCTCGAGCAGCGCAAACTCTCTTCTTGACGAAGAGCTGCGACTATTGGGTCTTCGGGGTACTCTGCGCTGGCGCACGCACTGTCGATTCCTTCATTGGTGCCAAGGGCTTTGTTTCCTTGCGCGAGCTGGTCTCCGGCGCGCTTTGGGTTCTGGGGGTATACGGGTTCTGGGGCATCTGGGTTCTGGGGGGATTCGGGTTCTGAGGGATACTGGTTCTGGGGGATACTGGTTCTGGGGGTTTTGGGGGTTTTGGATTGGACCCTCCGATATACAGGGTTACCGACGCAGAGTCGATGGGGTCAATCCGGTGCGGCGTCGGCGGCAGCGTTGCGCGCCACGCCGTTCCGGCGGGGGAGGGTGTTTCGGCATCCTCCCTCGTTATTATTTGGAGATAAGTAACTTCTCTCAATCGCAGACACCCTCCTCGCTAACAGGAATCCTTCGCAGATCACAATAGGCCTCTGAGGAGGTAGTAGGGGACGTCGGTTCTTTGAAGTCTGTCTCCCCTCTCGGCGGCACCGATTCTCCTGCCCGCTGACACAAGGTACGCCCAGCCAGTAGATGTCGCTAGGGTCAGGCCGCCTGTAACACCCCATCGACGCCGTCGCCTTCATCCTCGCCTCCTCTTGATGCCAGCCCCTTGCGCTCAGCCCACATCCACACTCTGCATCGCGCCGACTGTGTAGAGACGCCGACTCGACGCGCACTCGCCATGACGCATGATGATCTTCATGGCGGTCTCCCACATCTTTGATTTTGAAACGACCATCCATCGGCCAGAATGTCGATGCCACCTTGGCATGTGTGATGCATCGGCCGCATGCGATGACAAGTTCAGTTGAAAGGCACGATGTTCTTGGAAGTGATGAATGTTGTAGCTCTGTTGCTGCAATCCAATCGCATACCTCCTTCTTGACCTGATGCGCGCTCAAATGCTGGCGGTACTATCATGTCTGCTCCCTCGCCGGTGCGCTGTACCTGCCTGTGGCAGTGGAGTGCAAACAAACCTATCGCGCTGTCACTGACATATCTGATTCCGTCAAGGATGAAACCTCCGTCGAACGCCGCGGCCTCTTCCGATTGCACTCCGTACTCACCATCGCTCATATCAGCGACTCGCTTGCCGTCCATGCCCGCAGACATCTCCCTCTAGTAATGGCATCCTCGGTCAAATAGCACGTCAAGACGGCGACGCGCGGTCAGCTACTCACCTCGGACCGAGCGTGGCACCGCTGCATAGAACCGTAGCTCTATACTACGGGAACGGCTTCTTGCGTACAAAACTATCCCAAGCACCGGCTGTGTTGGGATCCGGATGAGGTGCATTCGGGTGATGACGCAGGCCCGACACTCCGTTAGATAACGGTCCGCATGAGCGGCGACGATGTTGCACCGCAAGAGCGACCCGCCTAGGGCGCGGGTTTCAGCAGCCATTCGAAGTCAAGTACGCTCATCGGGGAGCGTGAAGCGAGCTCTATCGTAATAAAAGGGGATGGGAGACGGAGGAACATGGCTCATTCCTCTTGGTCCAGTCCACCGCCGTTTCTTCTTCACTCTTCTCGCGCACTTGTGCGTTCCTTCATTCGTTTCTTCCAATCTATCTATTGCGGCGCCACCTCGGTCTGGCATCGTTTAGTGCAGAGTAATATCTAGCTCAACACTGCACGACACTCGTTCAACTTGATAATGGTTTCTCGAGCCATCGCTGTGTTCACCGCCCTCGCGGCATCGCTACCTCTGGCGACGGCCCACATCTGTACGGGTTGTCCACTCTAAGACTCCACAATATCGGCTGACACTCTCGCTCTAGCAATATGGCACCCTAGCATGTACGGCTTCAACGTAACAGACAAGACCTTCCCGTACGACAACCGCCCTGTCGCACCCCTCCAAGACTTCACCTTCGACCAGTGGTGGTTCCACGGGCATCTCGACTTCCCTCCGCACCCAGGCGACATCTTCGAGCTGCCAGCAGGGAAGCCCGCGACTACGGAGCTCGCGTGCAACAAGGGCCTTACCTCGTTCTTCGCATCCTCCGAGGGCCAGGCGGACATCCGCGCGGGCGACAACCCGTGCACGTCCGACGACGGGAGCTTCCCGAGCGGGGCGATGCACACGACCGGCTTCGACGATCTGACGGGGTGCGCACTCGCGATCGCGTACGAGAGCGACGTGAGGAAGATCAGGCCGGAGGACTTCACGGTGTTCAGCGTGAACCACACCTGCGTGTGGCACCGGTTCACGGACTTCCAGGTCCCGGAGAGGATGCCGCCGTGCCCGGAGGGTGGATGCCATTGCGCTTGGTTCTGGATTCATGCGGTACGTGTTGTCGTGGCGCGATGGCATGTTCACGCAATCTCACTCCAAAAATACGCAGCCGGACGGAGGTAGCGAACAGAGTGAGTCTATTTGTCCTCGTATCAGCGGCTGCAACTGCGCCGTGCTTACCCGTCGCTTCACAGACTACATGAACGGCTTCAGATGTAACATTACGGGTTCAAGCTCTACAGTCCCTCTCGCCGAGCCTAAGGTTCCCCGCCGATGCGGAGCAGATCCTGACTTCATCGAGGCATCCCCCGGGAACTGCACATACGGGGCGAAGCAGCCATTCTACTGGTTCCAGAAAGAGGTCAACAACGTGCGTGCTCGCTCCCCCTCAGCCATACTACACTATAACCTCCAATATACGGCGCTAACACCGGCTATTTTTTGTTTGTGGATGCAGATGTTCGAGGACGCATTCGCCCCACCGTTCTACACGGACCTCTACAACTTCCGCGATGGTGCACAGGACGATATCTTTGTGGACTCGTACCCGGACGGCATCCCCGAGCCCAGTCCCGAGCAGACGGCGGTCCCGACTCCGGTGCTCAAACCTCGCGTCACCGGCGAGCCCGCTGCGACCCTGGCATCCTCGCATGCCTCCATCCCCAGCTCACCCAAGCCTTCCCGCCGTGCCCGCAGAGAGAGCGCGTTGAGAAAGGACGAGGGCAGAGCGAGAAAGCTTCAGAACAACATGGCGCGTTTTGGGTGAGTCGGTGACCCGTCGTCGGCATACCTCGGGACACCTGGTTTAACATACAAACTTCAGGAACACCGACGTCAAGAACCACTTGCTAAGGGCACAGCGCAGAAAGTGGGTCAATAGCAGCTGACCGCGCCGCTCAGTTCGAATCGTTGACGTTCGAAAGTGTGCCGAAACACGGGCTACGTTGGTCGAGGAAGTAAACATACCGTGCTATAGTCCGCAAAGTACACTTTCAGTACAGGAGCCCATCGTGGATTAGATAGACAACAATCTTGCAACAATCCTGTCCAAATGTCACGAAGATCTATGCATACATTTATACACTCCAATACATGAGATTTCTCCCCGGACGCGGAAACGCGGTATGGAGTTGGGCGGTATTGTCTCAAGCAGCTTTCAGCATACTTAACAGTACGACAATAACCACAGCTTGCCATATGCGACTCGGAGCTCGAGTGCACTCGGAGACGCCCACAGCGCACTCTCCATTAGTCTGCTAGTTATTGGGGCCTCGAACCGTAGGGTGGCAAATCGGAGTTTGTCAGCAGAGATTTGATCTCCGACGACGCGTTCAGATCTATACACGACCGACGCGTCGACGCGTCGCGCGCGCGTCTTGTTACCACACCACACTGTCCTCACTACAGTACGCCCTCGTAATGAATAATCCACAGCCTACTCCGACTGCGAAACCTCCGCCGCACAAGTTCTCGTCAGCCGAAGGTGCCGCGATAGCAAGACACTCATTCACGAGCGGCTTGGCTACTACCCGCACAGTGCGTGCAGAAACCCCTCGACAAGACTGACGTCCTCGCTATCACGCCGACCGACTCAGGCAAGACCGGACGATGTACCTTCTGGTCATGCACGCCGTCATGAACAACCCGGAGCGATACTTGAAACCTGCCCAAACATTTTAGGAAGGATGGGGCAATGGTAGTGGTATGTCCGACTAGGTCATTGGAGGTGGATATGGTACGTATATCTTTTGTGGCTGGTCATCACCGCTGTCACGACTGAGGCCGCACGCCGCTAGGAGAAGGACATATGGGAAGATGCTTAATTGGGAGTCTTACAATATCTTTACACTTGATCTCATACGTTCCGACAACCATGCTTCCTGGGTGACTGTCATTACTGACACACTGTCTGTAGGGATCAACATTGCAACAACCAATGATGTGGTTCTCTATGACTTCAAACTACCGCCAGACACAGACTCGATCTTGCAGAAGGCTGGACACATTCGTGATGAGAGAGGGAAGAACTCCCGCCGTGTCGTCGTCTATCTCCCCTAGAGTGCAGTCAAGACATGTGAAGATGTGCTTACCTGGGTTTCCAATGGAGCGCCTGCGACCGTAGTCAAGATCGGAACAGGGAACAGACATCTATCATGATGGTCGATGTTGGTGTAGCGCAGCTGGTCGCGGCCACAGCGGTGTGCAAGAGCGCAGTGCTAAACCAATTGTATAGTGACCGATAACTGATGAGAGCCAGGCTGCGCTTGCTTTTGCCCTTGCACGCGGACCCAACGAAGAGGTGTTGAGGGACCGGAAGACATACTTAGACGACGGTACGTTGGGAGTCTCAGTCTTGAAAGCGACCAAGTTCTCGCCTGTGCCACCCCTCGGCGCTAACATTTCCGTAGAAGGAGATAGACCGTTTTGGGATTCACGCTAAACCCAAAAATATGTAACTACTTTTGTGGACGCTCGGATCACTCGGCATATTTCAAACCCAGCAGAATTGCCAACCTACGGTCTCGGGGGCGCATTTACTAGCAGACGTTGAAGGACCGTCCATCCCCCGTTCAGTAGGTCCTCATCGTCTGCCTAGGGGAGACTAACTCTCCATGCTAACTTTTACCTTTTCAGAACGTTCAAGTTGAGGGCCAACGTCAACCCTGCAGCGCTGGCTAGCGCTGACAACTTAAACTCTATTCAACATGACGGCGGGTTTCGCGCTGGATCACTCCCTCTCTTGCACTCAACTCGCTCTCCGGCATATCACCTCACGGCTCGCCGAGCGCTAAACTCTTCGTGCGACGCTGGGTTCACTGGCAGATCTACCTTCAAGGTTAGTACTACCACACAGGCCAACGGGAGAGTGTGCGAAGGAAAAGATGATGCCGCCACTGCTACAAGGTGAGAAATAGCATATGACAAGTTACATGATCAGCTTAAGATGTATTCATCGATCTCAACGGTTTTAGACGATGTAGCTTCAAGCTCAGGGCGAAGCCCGTTAGTAGACACATCGACCCCAAGCCCGAAGATCGTGCACGCCACCGGCGTTGTAGATGCAGCGCCAAGCGCGAATGTCAACCTGACCGTACCACAGCACAACCCTACCCTTCCTCCTCGACCAGAATTCACGCCCTTCATAGTCCCAAACCTTTGCGAACATCCAATATACGATGGCGAAGACTTCTGGACATATCCCGCGCGCCACAACTGGGTGATTCACGCTCGCGACAAACAATGTCATGTCTGGTGTCCTCCAGGGCGTTGCAGCGACGACGTAGACGAGGACGCGGATGAGGAATACCGGAAAGTCCGTCCACCTCTGCTCTCTCGTCCAGATGGGTCGTCCGTGACTGCCGCCTCGAAAGTCGCATTCCTGCAGTCCTGGCTCTTCTTTGGTACCCTCAACCAGGTGTCGAGGCTGTGTGGCCTTGGTCTTGATATCGAAGCAGAGTTCCTGGTCGATGGTGGACGGTCCGTCTCTACCTCCGCGCTCAATGGTCTTCCACGGCGATGGTTCTCGGCGTTGGGTCCACGCCGTTCTGGTCAGGACGCCCTTATGGAACAGATCTTGACCCACGCCCGCCAGATTGGTCTTCTGCTCAATCGGAAACTCGCAGAGGACGATCATTCCGTGGATGGATACCAAATCAAGTACGAATATACCGCGGAAGAGTCCCGTGTATTGCACTCCTTGGATATTCTCGCTCGTATTCTCGGGCTTCACCTCTTGCTACACATCTACGCTTCAGATTCCAAGGCCTCCACTGGTGACACATGGCATGGAAAGAGGATAGTTCAGAGCATTGATTGGTACCACCACGTCGAGGGCATGGACCAGCTGTCAGACGATCAAGTCTACGACCACCTGCTCGAACGAGGATGGTGTGACAGTGAACTCGGCCTACTGGACCACCACGAGCTCTTCGTAGCATCTCTACTCGAGCGTCCAAGGGCCAGGAGTCACTCCTCCTGCACTGACAGACTCTGTTATGCCTATCAGACCGACGAAGCAACCTACCAGACGGCGCATGTGGACGAGGGTTGCACCTGCGACTTTGTCGGCGCGCAGACGGAAGAGCTTACCGATGTTCTATCACAAGGCAACGTCCCCGCGGTGGTCATCACCGAGAATTTGGAAGTACTTGTCGTACGCAGTGATCAGTACCCCTACATCGCCATCTCTCATGTTTGTGAGTTACCATGTCTACCGATAGTCGTTTGCAGCATGTTGATATCTAAGTATTTCAAGGGGCTGATGGGCTAGGGAATCCTCGGGATAACGCACTTCCAGCCTGCCAGCTCCGTCGACTACGAGAGTTCGTCTCCGCGTTGCACGGCACACAATCTCCTACATCCCCTGCGGAGTATGGCACGCTAGCCGCGAAGGCTCGCAGTGGCTTCGCCCATACTCCAACTTCAACCCCGTTGGGCCCAGTCACACCCGTCGCGTTATGGATAGACACGCTCTGTGTTCCTGTCCATCCAATCGCAAAGACATACCGCAAGAAGGCCATAGAGCTCATGGGGCGGACGTACAACGACGCAAGAGCGGTCCTGGTCCTTGACCGCGAGCTCGAGATAGTCAATTCCGCTACTGCGGCGTTTCTGGAGCTGGGCATCCGCATACTGTGCAGTGGCTGGATGAAACGCCTGTGGACCTTTCAGGAAGCCACGCTCGCGAGCGAGGCACACGGCGAGGATAGAATCTTCTTCCAGATGCGCGACGGGCCTTTTCCGTACAGGAAGTACGATCGGGAGAGGACAGAGGCGACGGCGCTGGACGGGCGCACTACCGGGATCGATGCTCCGGAACGTGCATTACTGGACGAGATCGGTGTCATTCTCCTCTTGGGAGAGCAAATTCCTTCCGTTCGCGTGATGCGCGAGGGGACTGGTAGCGGTGTCTGGTCCCCCTTCAAAGTCATCTTCTCTTCCATCGAGCACCGGACCACGAGTAAGGCGGAAGACATCCCTCTGTGCCTCGCGTCGCTCATGGGGAAGGACGTCTCCTCCATCCTGTCCTCTACGAATCTAGAGCAACGCATGGCTAGTTTCTACATGGTCATGCGCACGATCCCGGCAGGGTTGATATGGAATCAAGGCGCGCAGAGGCTCGGCATGGCGCCGTTCCGTTGGGCACCTCTGTCCCTCGCCGAGTGTGGGGCATCAAGCTGCATGGGCTGGCCCAACTTTGGAGTATGTGACGCAGCGGGGCTTCATATACAATATCCGGGTTTTATCTTCAAAGAGCTCAGGGCGAACGAAACTCGTACCGACCTACCAGAGCGACTCACTCTCGTATATGCTCCCACCGGGAAGGTAGCAGGGACATTGCGGCGGGCGTGGGTGAATCTTCCCTACTGTGAGCTTGAACTATGGATTGAAACTGGCTGTCATCGTCAGCCCACGCCACGAGCGTGCCCTGTTCCCCAACGCTGCGATTGTCAAGATACATGGACATATTGAAGAGGGAACTTGCGAGACTGTTGGAGCAGAGTACGTGTGCGATATCGTCGGGTACATGATCTTTTGGCGTGTAGAGTCTGCAGACAGTGACAGTGCCACGGTTGACCCTGAAGAAGCTATAGTCCTAGGCGACCCAACCCCACGGGACCAGATGTGGTGCATCACTTGATATTTGCGGTATGTAAGGTCTACTGGTTACGCTAGTAGCTCGGGTACTATGTCCTTCTACGCCTCTCTCGAGACTGTTCCCTTCACATAAACCGAGTTGTGTTTTGTGCTACCCGTCCTTCTGTGTTGATCGAGATTAGTGTACCTTTAAAGGTAGTAACTTGACCGCGCATTGCGCGTGCATATGTACACAAAAGCTTAGCGCTTGCTAGCAATGACGGCTGCATAACCACCGTGACCAGCATACTACCAGTGAAATTGGATAGTACAAAACTATGCGCAGTGAGAAACTTCCAAAGTCCCGAGGACCAAAGGTACGAGTCGGTCGGTAAGTAGGCGAAGGGAAAGTACGAGGTGAATTGATTGTGTTTTGCTGCTACGCTTGAGGAAAATGCAGTATGTCATCGGGCGTTGGGTGCGGATGGAAGTGAAGGTCAAATGTGTGGCAGTTCGTGCGGATCAAATATTGAATGTTGAATAAGGTAACGGTAAGTTATATGTGTGCGTTCTGGGGAAAGATGCTGACGATGGATGAATGGATGGATGGTAGGTGGTTGTAAAGTATGCAACGCGCGAGCCGCTCTCGCAGACGGGCTCGGATAAGAGTGTCCTACAGTAGTGACGAACGACGAAAATTCTCCACGGCTATATGTACACGGTACAGTGATGGAGGGGGGGACAAAACGAACGTGCAAAGATAAAACCTATATGCACAACAACGGCCAGCAGTAGTATGCACACAAACACGAACGAAAAGAGATGGGGCCCGTTAAACAGGGCGCAGAAACCCGACGAAACCCATACCAACGTCCTCGTGTTTAATGCCCGAGGCTGATGAACCGCCGCCTGAACCGCGCAAGGATGCCACCCGCACTCGCACCCGCACCCCCGCCGACACTCTCGCCGGCCGGCTGGCCGAGGTCCGCAGCGCTCACGCCGACACTCCCCTGCGAGCCGAACCGCCTCTTGCGCCTGAACGACGAGATGGAGAACACACGCTTGAGCGCGTGCTCCTTCGCGCCGTCTCCCTCCCCCTCCTCGCCCAGCACAGTATCCGCATACCCGCTCATCGACGTCTGCGGCCGCGCATAGTACCCCGCCCCGTTCCCATATCCGCCCGCGCCCGGACCGGGGTTGTGCAGGCTCTCCGTGGAGAAGCCCGCCTCGGTCTCCGGTACGGCGACGAGCGACGGCGACGTGAGCCCCTTCCCGGACGCCTTCGAGAGCGAGCCCGCCCCGAGGCTGTGAGCGGCGCGTGCACGCTCTGGGTGACGCCCGCGCGCAGGTGCGCGTTCGACGTAGAAGGCCGCAGCCGAACCGGCGGGAACGGGGACGCGCCGAGCGGCGTGTCCGACTGGCTACGGAGGCGCCCTATAATTTCCGGCGGGGGCGACGTCGCGCGTGCGATGAGTGGTGAAGAGGGCCGTGACAGCGGGGACATGGCGCGGATGGGTGGTTGCGGGGGCGACGAGGGTGGGGACGCGTGCGGGAGAGCGCCGGCGCCGTCGAGGCCGAGGTCGTGGTCGAACGCGGGGATCGTGAGGGCGAACTCGGGCACGGACGAGGACTTACGTGGCGCGGAGGGCCCCGAGCCCGGCGGCGGAGATTGTATGCGTGTGCGTGTGCGGGACTGGGAGTCGTGCGCACTTGGCGAGGGGGCGAGTGCGGGGAGCGTGACGTCCAGCGAGGATGCCACGAGGTCTTCAAGCAGGTCGACGGCGTAGTCTGGGAGCACGACGTCGCCCATCTCAGCGACGATCGCGCTACGGTCGCGGTGCGACTCCATCTTCTCAACGTTGATGCAGATGGACCCGTTGGACCCTGCGAGGAGAGGAGATGGGGAGAGCTTGAGCTGCAGGGTGTTGCAGGAGGAGAGCGGAAGGGCGGGGGCGTCTTCCACACACGTCGCGTCCGTGGAGTCGGAGTTCCTACGCGAGTGACTGCCGTCGAGGGATTTCGACCGCCGGTGGGACTGGATCGGGGACCGCAGCGCCAGCTCGAGAGCCGAAGCGCGTAGCTGCATCGGCCGGACTTGGGAGATGGTCTGCCGACGGAGGAGGACGGTCGGGCTCGCAGACGCGCTGCGGCTGTGGGAAGGGAAAGTGACACGGGTGGGGGACAGCTGCATGAATTTTGCCAGGTTAGCTTCATGCAGGGACATCGGGGCTGGAGAGTCCATGAGGAGCGGGGGAGGGACCTCGGAGATGGGGCTGCATAGCTTCGTGACCAGGTCGCGGGTAAGCGCGGACTGGCCTTGTCTGGCCGAGCTGCGCCGCTCCTCGAGCCAGCACTCGCGCTGGAGGGATCTGACTTCGTCCGGCGAGAGGCCAGCTTGGTTCTTGACGGCGAGGCATGCACGGAGCTTGGCGGCGCATACCTGGGCGTCGTTTGCCTGTTCACTGAGCAACGCGGTTGCTTGCTCGAGAACGCGAATCTGGAGTTCTTGCGGGGAAACTTCCGCAGATGAGGTCTCTACGGCCGAACGAAGTGCGCTTTCAGCTTTGGAGTATCGTGAACGTCGTCGAGCGCTGAGGATGGCGGTGGGCGGTGAAGAATATGCGGATGCCGGGGTAAAGGGAAGCGCGCTTGGTGGATGCTTTGGGGACATCATCGTTGGATTTGGTCGTCCAAATGTATGGCTGGTGTCGGGTGTACTGGAGCAGCGAAGGATGTAAGAATGATATAGTTCGCTCTGAAAGTGCGACATACCGAACAGATAGATATGATTGACGGTGAGATGGAGGACAGAGAGAGTTTATACGTCCCTGCGAGGAGTTATAGCATAGGAAGCAGGCGTGAAGAATGGACCTACCCGTGGGGAATCTGGCCACAAAGCATTGTCCTCTGTGACGATGCGGAGACCGGCAGACTTGATGCGCCTAATGGAGAGACCGGTGGGAGGTTCGAGCAGGCATTGCGAGTCCTCGGAGTCTTCCTCAATATCCGAGAAACATTCCACGATCTTCTGGCCGAGCATGGTGTGTATCGGGAGGCGGGGACGCTGCCAAATAGCCACTAGTTATAAGAAGTGGGGAAGAGTGAAGTCACAGGGGTGAGAACGAAGGTCAATAAAGAGAGTCAAAGGCGGCAGCGGAGATGAGCCATGGCAAGAGGACGCACTGGGCGTGCAGGAAAGAACGTGGCCGGCAAGTCGGTCCAATTCTCGAGTTGCCAGGCAAACACAGGCGCCTCCCGATCAGTTTCCGTAACGCGATCGAGATTCGAGAGCACCTCCTCCCGCCCTCTTACCCCTTTCGGTCACCGTCGGTATTCTCTTCTCTCCCTCCCGCCTCGTCCTCACCGTGTACACTCGAACGAAAGACTAGTACAACAGGTTGACATCGTACGAACCTCTCGTACCTGCTACGCAGCATCATCACTTCTGGGTTCTTACGAAGATCCCCCTGACGTGCCGCAGGCAAGCTCACATCATCAAGATCACTCCGGGGAGACAAACGCTGTGGGTTTCACATACCGCTTGAAGAGGGCTTTGCTGTGCACTCTTTATGCTTTTGACGCTCACACGCTGTTTCGGCCATCCCGGGAGGCGTCTCTCGTAACTATAGCAGCTACTCAGCACGCGACGCGGGAGCTATCTTCTCGACCCCAATATCCCGCGGCGGGAAGTGAGAGGGGAGGGTGCTGGAGTACACACGATGAGTACTCAAGCCCATCCGCAAGTTGAGGAATCACAGTATTGACCTCACTGCATTGGTCTCGGTCGGAAAAGTGTTTGAAGCCTTATAAGCGCTTATAAGGGCCATAAAGCCCGTAAGGCAAACCTGCGCTTACAAAGTGAAAGAAAGTTTATAAGTGTCTGTATGTCCTTATGAGTGCCTTAGAAGCGCCACTTGTAAGTGCCTTATAATGACATTATCAATGCCATTGTAAGCGATCTGCACATCGTTATGAGTGCCTTAGAAGCGCCACTTGTAAGTTCCTTATAATGACATTATCAATGCCATTGTAAGCGATCTGCACATCGTTATCAGTCGCTGATAAGGCACAGTCATAAGATCACAAGCGGCCTCATAAGGGCCGGTTTCAAGCGCCTTATAAGTAAGAGCGAAAACAATAGCCACTACGGGGGGCATCGGTTGTGTCTACATTTGTATCCCATTAGGTTTACTAGATTATTGACTTACGATACACCACTACTTACACTATCACTTACCGCTGATTCGACACTACTGACCGCTGACTAGCGGGACGTTACTTATCTTGACTACAACAGCACTCACGAGACCTTACTCATACTACAGCTCTTACCACGGCCATACTTACGAATGCTTTACGAGGCACTACTTACTTTCGCTTTGATGGGGCACACTCCTTAATTAGCTCTTACTAGCTCTATTGTACATGATAATCGCGCACAGCAGGATTCGAACCTGCGCCTGAATTTATTGCAAGGTTCAAGGTGGAGGTCAAAACCGTTAGAGCATTGTACCGTTCTTATATTCGAAGTCAAAAAAGATATATCCCGTGGCTAGTGCCTTGTAAGGCACTTGTAAGGCCCTTCTGCATTACGGGCTAGGATCATTGATACACTGGCTATACTGGCTATATGGCGTCCCTTGAAGATGATTCATCATTTGAGAAATGAGTCGCAATAATAGAATACAACGTCGTACAGGGCCCCAGCAATTTATCGTACACTTGGGGAGCATATAATAACAAAGCTGATTCAGACTCGCCACAGTATCGCACACATCAATTGATCAATATAACAGCAGCCAAGCCAAGCCAAGAAGATCGAGCCGCCATGACACGCCATAGCCCAAGCATGGTGCCGGAAGTTCTACGGTAAGTCATGCAAATATGGTAGAAAGAAAGCGCACATGCTTGCAAGCTCTACCTCACTTCGCCGCCCTCTCACGGAGAGTGCGTTTGACGACGGGCTGAGGAGGAGGAGGAGGCTGTTCAGCGTCGTCGTCATCGACCTCGTCGTCGGCCGGTTGTGCCTTAGGCTTGGGCTTGGGCTTGGGCTTGGGCTTGGGCTTGCCCTTGCCCTTGCCCTTGCCCTTACCCTGTTCATCGACGCTCTCCGGCGAATCAGACATGGCCTGGCTCGACTTCACGACGGGTTTGCGAGGACCGGAGCCGGAAGCGGAGGCGGTGATACCGGAGCCGGAAGCAGTAGCAGCGGGAGGATGTTTGCCGGTGCTCGAAGCAGGGGAAGAGGTCGGAGCAGGGACGGACGCGGAAGCAGTAGCAGCGGGAGGACGCTTGCCAGAGCTCAAAGCAGGGAAGGAGGCCGGAGCAGGGATGGACGCAGCAGGGCGGGTAGATGTGGATGCGGGGGTAGACGCAGGCTTGCTGGCAGTGACTGCCTTCGCCTTGGGAGGAGCAGCAATGGGGACGGCAACTTCGACATCGTCGCTGCTCTCTTCCTCTGAGCTGGAGTCATTCCTGCCTTGCTCAGCTTTGCTGCCGCTGCCGCTGTCTTCGTCGCTGCTGTCCTCCTCGGACAAGGTGACAACCACGACACGAGAACCTCGGAGAACGGATCTGTCCTGAGACATCGGGACTGTTGAATATATACGTATGTACTAGTTAGCCTGTGTAGAAATGATGGAGATGTGATAAGCGTACCACCGCAGACCTCCCGAGCTTCCATCGCTGTGAGAATTGTGTCAGTAGACTGCACCGATGCATGAGAGAGAGAACTTACAATGATTGTCCGAGTGCTGGTCCTCCGCCTCCGAATGTTCTGGCGTCGATGGCGGAGCACGATCGGTGCTGTCTTCATCGAAATCCTCAGCGGTAAGAAGCGCCAGCTTGTTCGCGATGTCGAGTTCATCGTTAGCCTGGTTCCGCTGAGGTGCGACTGCGGTGATCTCCTTTGTCTGTCCCTTGAACACCTTGGCGTTGATATGCTCGAATACTTTGATCGTCCAGAGGCTCTCAGGATGAATGGAGAGGAGGCGCTTCAGGTGCCAGTGGAGCTCGTCGTAACGGATGTGCGTGTTGTTGCCCTGTGGCTTGAACTCGTCATCGCCGGAGCAGCCCCAGACCGCCTGTCATCACACTAAGTGAGTGATTTGAGAGTAAGCATCTGCGTTGCGTTGCGACGCACCAAAACACCGGCCATGGCGATCATGCCGGCGGTAGCTGTGGTCACTCCCCACTTTTTGGCGTTTGTGGGAGGAGTGCCGCCAGACTTGGCGGCCTTGATTGAGCTAGGCCCAAACAAAAACATCTTCATGATCTGCACATCTCGTCAGTAAGTAAAGCAATGATGGGCTCCACTGTATACGTAACTTTCCACTCACCAGATGAACCGGATCACCGAATAGGAGCCTGGCTTCCTTGTTGACGAGGCCGCGGTAGAGAACGGGAGCGAAGAGGGGATAGGTGTTGTCTGAGTCGTCCCACTTCAACAGTCTGACAACCTCTGGATGCGGTGGGTTGCAGTCGAAGTAGGTGGCAGGGTGATTGTAGATGATGGACCGGTTCATTCGAATGTTGTGTGCGGTGGTAGATTTGATGGAATTGAAGCCGGTTTTGAACTATACGACGATGTATCAGATGCAACGATGGTACGGAAATGCACAACACTCACGTCGTTTTTGAACAATTTCGGGCTCCACATAATATCATGCATAAACGCAGGTACGAGATCGAAGAGGTCGGCAAGAGCTCCGTCATTGTAGTTGGACCAGTCGACGGCGTTGTTGTCGTCAAGTTCCGCGGGATAACGTGCGATGTCGTCCGGAGCCATGTCGGGTTTCTGAGGACCGTCGGGTCCCAGGGAGAGGAAGTCGCCCATAGGCTGCCACGGCTCCCGCGTCATCGCGTAGGCCTTCCCGAGCAAGAGCGGATCCTGCGGAGAAGTCGACGCTGCTCCGGGATTGCCATCGGGGTCCGGATTGGGTTGGGGGGCAGTCTGCCTCTTCTTCCGCCTCTTCATGCGCTCCTCGCCTGCTTTCGCTTCCAGGAGTTCCTTCTTGAGGTCGCGGAGTTCGTCCCGTAGACTTTGGTTCTCATTTTGCACCTTTTTGATGGTCTAGAAAATGTGTCCGTTGTTAGTACGGTAGATGGCCGGTAAAATCGCTCACGTACGTCAGCAATAATCTCGTTTGCGACTGAGGCCATTGCAAACGAACACGTTGGTGCACAGAGATAGAGGTAAGGAGATAGGTTGGTTGCTGCGGTCGACAGTAGTGGTCTACGCCTGGTAGATGTAGACAGGGTGGAGGCGGCAGTAGAGGAGTCGGAGGGAGCGTCGTCGCGTCTGACAAACGTTGGACTCGACTTGAACGAGCTCGGACCTCCGTGTGCAGGGTTTATATACTATATGATATTAAGTTACAGCAACGGTGTTCTACTCACCAGCTTGAACCAGCTTAAGCCATCTGAAGTTCTGTTTCCAATGTTCATTGGGGTCGACGGTGTAGCTGGGGTCATGTCGACGTGGGAGCAGAGAGCGGTCATGAGGCACACAAGCTGCTATGTTCTCCTATCAATAGCACCCCTGAAAGTTTCGTAATAGATGCATGAGATGCTACCAGGATGAGGAACCACAGCTACAGTGAGCTGGACTGACGTACAAGAACAACGGAAATGAATGACCAAGTGTGAGCGGCGGACATGAGTGTAAGGTGTGCTAGATAGCAAGAATACCAGCGGCTGTATCATTTATGCTCTTCGGACATACCTTTCGCATCATGAAGACACGTAGCGTACAGAGTGTAAAGCTTGTACTACGAGAGATGACTGTGACCTTGTAGACATCATTGTTCACCAGCAGTCTCGTAGATGCAATGTAGTAGCATAATCCTAGACCAGCGGCACCAGAACATAGCAAGAACATAGCAAGGAAAGAGCGTCAGGGGTTCAAGAGAGTTTTCATGGCGATCTGCTGAGGTTCAACTTGGTAAGTGGGATGATACTTCACCTTATACGTGAACAGGTCTAAAAACATCCTACTCTATGAACAGACGGCTGCCGAAGGATTCCGTATGATACTTACGAAGACCCGAAATGACCGGAGGGACGTGTCAAGTAGCCTTGTTATTCGGGTCTACACTATTGAGATGCTGTCTCTGGGAAGTAGAACAGGGTAGCGAGGTCCGGGAGTACGGAGAAGGTTTGGCATGGATGAAACATACCGGTTACACGTTGCAGCAGAGCATTGCAAGCTAGACGAGAATGGGAGAGAAAGAAGTATGTATATCTCGGCCAGCTTGAGAGTGTCTTGCGGAGAGCTTGTGCGTGGCCGGGTTTGCGATAGCCCCCTCGGATATATCGTACTCCTTCGAGGCCTCCAGGGATGGTTCGAGCCACGAGATTGTGGCGTTGACTGTGTCTTCAAACTTCTCCGCGAGCTTCTCGTCCGTCAACGAGTTGCGGAGGTTGTACGAGTACAACTCGAGGCCGTTCTTCGCGGAGATGCGGGCAACCACCTCCGCTTCCTCGGCCTTGTACTTCTCAGCCTCCTGGACCATGCGCCCGAACTCCTTCAACAGATGACCCTTATTGATGGTGATGGTGATGCGGTTCGACTTGCCGGTCGTCTTGTCAGCGGCGGAGACGTTGAGAATGCCGTTGGCGTCCATGTCGAAGGTGACCTCGATAG
Organism: Daedaleopsis nitida; assembly: GCA_022606115.1. NCBI lineage: Eukaryota > Fungi > Basidiomycota > Agaricomycetes > Polyporales > Polyporaceae > Daedaleopsis > Daedaleopsis nitida. Next base: position 1,790,617 of record JABYQM010000005.1, on the reverse strand, counting down.
GGACACCACGGGGTGCAGGGGGGATGCCGGAGAGCTCGAACTTGCCGAGGAGGTTGTTGTCCTTCGTCCGCGCACGCTCACCCTCGTACACCTGAATGAGCACACCGGGCTGATTGTCGGAGTAAGTCGAGAAGATCTCTGCCTTCTTCTTCCGGACAGTGGCGTTACGCTTGATGAGAGGAGTCATGACACCACCGGCGGTCTCGATACCAAGGGAGAGGGGAGCAACATCGAGGAGAAGGAGGTCCTGGGTCTTCTCAGAGGTGCCGCCGGTGAGGATGGCAGCCTGGACGGCGGCACCGTACACAACGGCCTCGTCGGGGTTGACGGACTTGTTGGGCTCCTTGCCGTTGAAGAAGTCGGAGACGAGCTTGACGATACGGGGAATACGAGTCGAACCACCGACGAGGATGATCTCGTGCACCTGGGACTTGTCAATCTTCGCATCACGGAGAACCTTCTCGACGGGCTCGAGAGTGCTGCGGCAGAGGTCCTGGCAGAGGTCCTCGAAACGGGCACAGGTGAGGGAAGCGTAGAAGTCGATCTTGATTGTAGTCTGAGCCGCGGAGGAGAGGGTGCGCTTAGCGCGCTCGCAAGCTGTGCGGAGACAACGGAGAGCACGGGGTTGCCAGAGAGGTCTACAGAGAGATGATGAGAACTATGCTCGCCATTAGAACGTCGTATGAGACTTACTCTTCTTGTGATTCCTCTTGAACTCCTGGGTGAAGGGGGTGACGAGACGGTTGTCGAAGTCCTCACCACCCAAGTGGGTGTCACCGGCGGTGGCCTTGACCTCAAAGATACCCTTCTCGATGGTCAAGAGAGAGACATCGAAGGTTCCTCCACCAAGATCGAAGATGAGGACGTTGCGCTCACCAACGGTCTTCTTGTCGAGACCGTAGGCGATGGCGGCGGCAGCGGGCTCGTTGATAATACGAAGGACGTTGAGGCCAGAGATCGTACCCGCATCCTTGGTTGCCTGACGCTGCGAGTCGTCGAAGTAGACAGGGACAGTGACGACGGCGCTGGTGACAGTGCCACTGAGGTAGGACTCGGCAACCTCCTTCATCTTCGTGAAAACCACGGAGGAGATCTCCTCTGGTGACTACAAGGGAAGTGGTTAGGATCGACAATTCTAAAGGCGTCAGAAAGCGGATGGACTACTCACAAACTCCTTGTCCCCACCACGCCGGTACTGCGCACGGATGTAGGGCTTGGAGCCCAGATTGTCGAAAACGGTGAAGGGGAAGTGCTTGATGTCAGGTGACTGGACTTCAGCGTCGGAGAACTTGCGACCGATCAGACGCTTAGCGTCGAAGACGGTGTTGTTGTGGGGGTTCGGAAGCTGGAAAGTGTAGTACATCGTGGTGGTGGACATCAAAGGCACAACACGAACGGTGCAACCGTGGTCACATTGATTGGCGCCCGATCAAGATTTGCGATCTACCGTACACCAACACCTCTCCGAAGGTACTTCAGTAGAATCGGATGTTTGTGGCACTCTCAATGTACTGAGCATAGTTACAGTGTATAGCTACAATAACGACTAGTCAAAACCAGGAAGCCTCTTCATACGGAGGAACATGTCACCGTCAATTAAGTCATGAACGAAGTAGTCACCCTTCTTCCCAAAGTCCGGCACCAACAATACTCCTCGGATGATCGAATGCACCGAAAAAAACTCTGCCCGCGACCGAGCACGTTCACGCACTCGATAAAACCCAAGGTCCTTGTCTTTCCGTGGGCGCGTACCAACTGACGTGCTGAATGGCTGAACTAGCGCAATAGGGTATGTCTTCCCCCCAACTGCGCATGTGAACATGTTCAGAAGTCGTCCAAACACGGGTCCAGCCTGGGTTTGAAGGAGGATTCCGTCGTAGCGCTCCCCATCGTGGAAGTCAGGATTGCAACGCACGAGGTCAGTACATGTCTTCCAATCGACGGTAGACTCGTAATTGACTTCGAGCATAAAGTACTCCGTGATCTCGGAGTCGCTCGGTTAGCGGAGCAGTAATAATGCCGGGTTGCAGCAGCTCACCTGATCGTGCGGTCCAAGAATGATGTTCTGTCCGTTCGGAAGCGGTTCGTCATGTGCGATCAGGGTCTCCGTGAGGTATTTGCTCAGTCTCTCGTGGAAGGAGGGCTTGTTCGGTGCAGAGTATGCGGCATCGTCACTGTGGGCCTGTTGTAGCTGCTGCAGTGTCTTCGGGCGCTGCTTCGTCCGCAACTTGAAGTGTTCAATAGAAGATTGACCCGGCAGAGGCTCCTCAGGCTCAGTTGCATCGCCATCCAAGTCACGCTCCGCTGCCTTCAACTTTGCGGCCTTCACGTAATCATCGAGACGAATGATAGCGTCCCGAATATGCCCTGCTACGTAGAAGTAATGGTCAACCTCCAAGATCTGAGCATAAGAGGTCAGTCATACAGTGGTCGAATGGCGGCTAGAAGTGCATCAGTGGCTTACCTGCTCAGCGACATTCTTGAAGTTGGTTCGAAGAGCATATGAGATCTTCAAGGGTCCATGCAGCGCTTCATTGATTCTTGTATCTGCATGACATAAGACACCTTTCATGATGGCGTCCATGAAGGCGTGCTTGTAGGTGTGACCCTTCGGGAACTCCCATGACTCCTTTGATATCGGTGCGCCCTTTGTAGCATTAGCGAACCGCTAGAATAGCATCGAGTACAGTTATACATTATCTCATAACACTCGCACATGAACAGCGGACGTACCACTATGCCTTTACCTAGCTTGATCTGCCATTTCTTGCCTTCCTCGATGGTGTCTTCGATGAGAAGTTCAAGCCCCAAGTACATATCCACCTCGAGATACTGCCTGACGACGGTCAAAAGCATGTATCCATGAGGTGAGGCCACCTCGGTGACGATGTTGTGGACTGCAAACAGAACACACTGGTGCTTATGATTAGTACACAGCGACGTGAGACAGTTGTAGATGGACGGTCTACCAATGAAATGTCCCGAAATTTGTTCCCATCATTGAAAGCGATAGTCATAACTTCGCTGAAGTTGTTCAATCCACGCCAACGAGGAAAGGCGGCGAATCTGAAGGAGATGACGACTCAGTAAATGTTTGCAGTGTATCATATGCTCGAAGGATATCGTACTGTTTGTCTACAATGTCCGCTGCTTCAGACCCGACCGCTTTGATGAACTCCTTCAGCAACGGCCAGAAATGATGTCCGAAGAGCCCGAGGTGGAATGCGTGAAGTCGATCGAAGGTGAGAGCAAGGTAGGGGTCCGAGTTGTTGAGCTCGAAGAAGACGTTCTGCAGCATCGTGAGGGCGGAAGACTACGACCGATCGAGTCGATATGAGCACTTACATCAACCAAGCGAAGGCCCCAGTTCTGCAATATCTCTTCTTGCTTCTTGCTCCCTTTACGCTCTTGTCGTGCACGCGCGAGGATCTCCTTCGCCTTCTCTGCCGTACGGAGTTCATGGTCCTCCCAAGTGTAGGGAAGCCTTTCTTTCGGAACAAGGCAGATCGTGCAGGGATATTTCGCATTTGACCCACGAGTCAACGACATGACTCCTCTGCAAAGAGGCATAGTAAACGTCAGTAGGAAACTCTCCTGTTGCGTGACAGTGAGAAGCGTACTGCTCTTCGAAGTCAGCAGACAGGATCATGACAAATATGAATAGCCATCGCTCTTCGCCGTCCCCACAATTGATCCAGATTCCAACGAATGTTTCGTCCTTGATTGACGTGAAAACAATGCGAAGGCCTTCATGCCATACAACTCGTTTGTAGGTCGCATGTTCCGATTTGTCCTTGTTAACCTCTTTGACCTATGGTTGACTGTCAGTCTGCGTCCGATCTCTCCGAGTCGCACGGCGCGTGGTCACGTACAACTGGTAGCCACGCCAATATCCTGCCACCACCGGGTCCATTGCCATTGCGGATATGCGCAGGTAGGTTGAGGCAGCGCACTATGACAGGATAGCCCTTCTCTTTGCCGAATGTAGAGAGTTTGGTTTTGTCTGCGTAGACAAGAAAACCAAGCGGTTTACCGCCTGCAGGTATCTTGCTCTATTGCGTAAATAGATCACAATGTTCAGCATGATATTGCAGTCTAATGACGTGCGGAAGAGGCCCACCTGGACTTCCCAAAAGCGTTCTGCGGTATACGGCTCGTCGTAGAACCGCTTAAAGACACCATTCGAGCATTTCGATAGCCGCTGCGCGTCGAATTCCATTTGTGAGACCAAGTACGGGTCGCGGACCAGATCAAATGCATAGTCGCGGAGATTCCGATGATACAGAACGTGTTGAATATGTTCTTGTTTATAAGGAATTGTAAAGATCGTGCGCGTAAACTAATACAGGGATGAGGTGACAACGGTATCTAAAAAATGCAGGGCACTAACGGGCGTGAGCTGGTTAACAGCGTTGTTCCACGATTGCTTCACGTCGGCGTGTGAATTGAACGTGAACTCGTCGTCCTTGTTCTCGATCGTACGGATCAGTTTGATGAGCTTATCTACTTGCTCGTGCTTGAGCGCTGCGGCGAGGACGAGCTCGGCAAACTCGTAGTCCACGCGGGTCTGAAACGCCGGGTACCACGGCCTATGGTCAATGGGACCTTCGAATGCTTTCTTCTCCCTTGTGAACTCGTGGAATCGGAAGGTGCGTGTGCCCTTGCCGCTGTGAGGATGGTACTCAACGCGGATATCGTCCTCGTGAGGGTCTTCGTGTTCGTCGGCATCAGCTGGTGGAACAGGCAGGGCGGGCGCATCGCCCATCGGAGCGCCCGGGTCTGCCATGTCAACGCTGTGGAGGGAGGTAGGCGACGGCGTATTACGGGAGGGCGCTGCGATAGTGCAGAAGCATGAGAACGATGTTCCCCATATACGGGGAGTCAAGACGTACCATTTGCCATGTCGTAGTTAGGCGACTGAGGCTGTTCACCGGTGTGTGGAGTATCTGGGAGATAGTAGCGGCGCATCGTGAGTATTATGAAACTCAGCGACAGATGTCATAATAATGTAGGCTTACCGGCACCGTGCGCGTGCTCTGTTAATATATATGTGTCAGTACGATTCAGCCGCTTGTCGACTGGTGTGAAGATGGGACGCACGATGGCTGCTGCCCTCAGCGACAGACTGCTTGAGGCGCTCCGACTCGTAGCGAGCGAGCTCTCGCTCTTTGCTGCATTTCTTGTAGTGCTTAGAGAACCCTTGGAGCGAGAACTCCTTGTCGCATGACGGACACGCCCTTTTGCCCGCCTTGGACCGACCGGTTTGGGTGAGTACGGGAGCATTCCGAACGGTCGATCGTTGATTCCTTTGGGGTCCGGGCATCTGAGTCGAGTCTGGATTGAGTACAATAAATCAAGAGATAACCTGGAGGAGGGGAGCTCACCTTACAAGCTCGCAATATGTATTCCGTAAAGCACACTCTACGGGGACTCGGCGCAGTAAAGGATTGGGTCCTCTGTTGAATCCAGACCATCAGTGGTAGTGATCAGTCCATAAATCGCCGTAGATTGTGACGATCTCTAGGCTTACCACTGGCTTCAGTCAGGAGCGTATGTACAGTAGACGTAGCCGTCGTAAGGAGAGAGAGTGGAGGTGGGAGGAGAGTGGGAAGGGAAGGTAGCAACGTGTGTTCATCTGTCCGAACACCCCCACGCTCATAAGACGCTTGTAAGAACCTCACTTATCTTATCAGGGTAGATGCGACTTGTGACATCCTTATCAGCTAACACGCCGTCTTATGACATGACTCCACCCTTGTGACGCCCTTATAAAAATGAAGCGTGGGTGACAAGGGCTGTGCACTCACCTATAACTTTTCTTGTAATGAACCGGCCTACTCATAACTATACTTATAAAGCGCTTACAATAGACTCATAAGGCAAGTCGGCTTATAAGCCGCCTAACACTTTTCCGACATCGGTCTCAGGTCAAGGCATTCGACATGAGGTAGATGCATGCCACTGGTGCCACGTTTGCCACACAGGTCTGTCAAAATAACCTAGGCAGAGGTTTCAGTATATCGACAATTGATTTGAAGGGACTCGCTAGTGACCGGTGAACGTTTGGGTTGTTGATCTCTCGTGCTGCAGCTACGCACGTTGATAACTTGATTGGTACGTAGTCAGATATACTGGTATCCGCATTGCACTGACATCAACTCACCTCCGATCTATTAGTGAACATGGCAAGACGTCTCGATGAATGCTTCGCTGATCAATAGAGCTTGGTTATAGGTTAGTACTCTATCGTTATGGATCAGAGAGGAAGATGACTGCAGCACTGCCGCCTGCGGAGCGGAACCGAGAACTAACATCATGACACAGCACTGCAAGGCTAGTACTAGTACTGGCACACTGGCAGCTTGCACAACACTGGCTACAAGAGGATCGAACTTGCTCCCAAGACACGCAGATTGGGGACTAGAAAACATACCCATGGGCCCACCTTTGTGGTATGTATACCTACTTTATATGAAAGCCATGAAAGGACGTCTTGACGATGGATGTTGGTAGCAAACGCATTCACGAGGTCCGCGTCAGGACCAGGTGGAGACGGCGCTTTTGCTCGCCAATCCATTCCCAGCGGAGTTATTTGAGCCACAAATGTCATTGTTCTCAGGCGACCTCACCTCATGGCCTTCGATATCGAATCCGCTCACAACGCCGTTCATATCTCCTATCAGTTTGGTCTTTCCGTAAACATGTCGATAGACCGCACGAGCAGTCACAGCATTCGAGGGCATGTGCGGTTCTCCAACTTACCAGCTGATCAACGCAATACGGCGAACATTCGGACGCGACTCTATCTCCAGTCTGCCTTCTTACCTCGAGTGTCGCTATCACCGCCTTGCACCCACTCCGCAGGTTCTTGATCTGGTGATCTACGTATTCTGTACCCGCGCCGGCGACCACTCGGCGGTTGTGTCGCGTCCAAACCAGGGCGCCCTGTCCCGCGCACGCAATACACCCAGGTCCGTTTACTCGACGCATTAGCAATTCGCCAATAGCACATCGCAATCTTCTCCGGACATGGTGGGCCCGGGCGTCAGGTCACGATGCCCTTGTTCTCCGCTGTCAGCTTGTGGTGGCATACCTTCTATCGTGCTTCCTGATCTCGTCATCCCCCTGGCACGTATCATATAAGAGTGGCGGACTGCCGGACAGGATGCGACTTCGTGCACTCGTTGAAAGGGCTTGTGCCAGTCTCCCTCTGCTCACTGGTCATCATGCGTCCCGGAAGTCAAATCCTGCCTGTCCTTACACTCGCGCTTGGGCTCTCCACCACCGTCTTTGCACAAGGAAGCTCGAGCGTGCCCAACACCTTCCCTCACTCCTGGCCCGGGCAACCAAAAGGCAACTTCAGCACCGAATGGCAATCCTGTACGTCCCACTCACTTGCAGCGTAGCTCAGCAATCGATACTGATGTGCATATGCTTGCTAGACTTTGAGGTTACAGCCAAGCTGCCGAACATCACAGGCTCCCTCCCGCGCAACTTCGCGGGCAACATACCCGTCAACCGCCCCGGGCACCCCAACGACACGCTCTTCTTCTGGGCGTTCGAGAAAACGGGCCAGAACGGCTCCCTGACCGCGCCCGCCAACCCGAACAACACAGACCCATGGTTCATCTGGCTGCAGGGAGGGTGAGTGCGAGGACGTGCCCGCTGTGCTCTACCTTCGACTGACATCCTCCGATCACCAGCCCAGGTTCCTCGGGCATGATCGCCCTGACTACGGAGGTGAGAGCGTCTTCCGACGTGCGAGGTACATTCAGGGAACGCCAATAATCGTTCTTCATCCTTCTGCAGAACGGCCCAATCCACGTCCAGCCGAATGGCACATGGTTCCAAAACCCATTCAGCTGGAACACCCTCGCAGACACCATCTGGATCGACCAGCCAGTCGGTGCGCTCCAATCTTTTCTGCTACCTCCGGCAGGCACTGAGTACGCGTACTGAGCGCTCGTCTTCCTATAGGCACCGGCTTCTCGACAGCGGACTCGACAGGCTATGGTATGGCACCCGTCTATTGGCCGGTCTATGCGGCGGCGCCGTGCCTGCTGTTCGCTCACACGTGCATCTTCTCCCAGTGCCGGACGAGGATCAGACTGGCGAGGACTTTGTACGTCTCTCAGCCGTGCCAATGCATGCCATACATCGGCGAGCTGACCTTCCATGCGGCCGCGCACGTAGGTCGGCTTCCTCACGAACCTCGTACAAGTCTTCCCGAGCCTCGCGACGCGGCCCCTGTTCCTGACGGGCGAGAGCTACGCCGGAACGTACATCGTCAGTCGCTCTCCGGCTCCGACGAGGATGGTGTCCTGACCGAGGCATTGATTGACAACCTCTGCAGCCGTACATCACGAAACACATATTCCAGACACCGAACCCGCCTGTCAATCTGCGCAAAATCGCGATCGGAGACGGGTCCCTGGGCTCACAAGCTACCGTCGAGCATCTTCCTGTCGTGAGTCACCACTTGCGGTATACACGTCCAGATGCTCAGAATGGCTACAGGTAAACGTGATAGAGACGTACCCTGCACTCATCGGCTACGACGAGGACGTGTTCAATTTCTTCCGAGAGCAGTGAGTCTCCTCCCAACCAGTGCCTCGAGGAAGTCTCACGAAAATACACTTCAATCTATCTATCCAGAACGCACCTATGCGCCTTCGACCTGAACCTCACCTATCCCCAGGAAGGACACTTCCCGACACTGAACCTCGTCCGGCCCACAGCAAACTCCGCGCTGAGCCAGGCGCTCCTCAACCCGACCGAGACCCGGGCGCGGACGATGCGCGAGGTCGTATCGGAGAAGTTCGCCGTCGTCCACGGGAGCCCCGCTGCCGCGCTCGCCAAGCGTGCAGACTTCTTGGAACGGAGGGAGGAGGAGCGTCAGCAGTGGAAGCGCGACTTGTCCGGGCGCGCCAACGGGACGATCGACCCGTCCTACGGCTGCTTCCTGCTCGACGAGCTCATTGACTACGCCGTCAACTTCACGTTCCCGTGGTGTAAGTCGCTGTCCGCATGATCCCTCCGCGCGAGCTAAGTGGCCCGCCTTGCAGCGAACGGGGACTTCGATGTGTACGACATCCCCGACGGGACGAACCCCGAGCCGTTCAAGAACGCGTCCACGTTCTTCAACGACAACCGCACGCGCGCCGCGCTTCATGCGCCCACCTCGAAGGACTGGATCCGCAACTTCAACTACCCGTTCGGGTCCGTGCACGACCGCTCCAAGGGGAACCAGTACGGCGACCCGAGCGTCGAGCCGATCGCGTTCCTCTCCGAGCTCGCCGCGAACGCGTCCGCGGCCAACGTCTCGATCATCTTCTACTCGGGCAACGACGACGCGCTCGTCCAGCACCGCGGCACGGAGGTCATCATCCAGAACATGACCTTTGGCGGCACGCAGGGCTTCACGCGCCCGCCGGCGACGCCGTGGTTCGACGACGACGGCAACTTTGCGGGCATCGTCCACCAGGAGCGCGGGCTCGCGTACGTGCTCTTCGACAGTGCGGGCCACCTCGTGCCGCTGTGGAAGCCGGCGCAGGCGCTCGTGTTCCTGCGTGAGTTCGTGCTGGGGGACAATCTGAACGGAACCGTGTCGGGGAACGTTGTGGTCGGCGGGGAGAACGTGACGCTCGCGGGTGAGTTCCTGCCTGGAGGGAACGTGGTATATTTTGGGTCGTCGGCGACCCAGGGGACTTCGACCATCCCGGCTGCTACGCAGGCCGCGTGGAGTTCGTTCATTGCGACCGCGACTGCGGTCCCTTCGCCGCTCGGCACAAACAGTGCTTCGACGATGGAAGTATCGGGGATTGTGTGGCTAGGTGGACTCGCGATCTCAGTTGCAAGTTGGACGATGTTGTGAACACCGTACAGGATAGTCTTGGAAGATACCCGGTGTTAGACAGTAGCCAATGCACTATGCTTGAATTTCACCCACGACGTCTGCATGCGCGTTCTGTGTGCTGCCCGCTCCTAGTCGTTGCCGTTGTGTGCTGGCTTTCTATGCGTCTTCATCGAACGACAGCAGCTTCTTCTCTGGTTTCTTCGTCTTCTTCTTGCTGGTCTTAGTTGATACGCCAGGCTTTTCTCCCTCCTCCCGACCATCCCCGACAGCTTTCCGTTTTGTGCCCTTCCCTTTGCCTGTCGCACCGGATGAGAACGAGAGACCTTGCGATTTAGCAGCTTTCGCAGTCTCATCTGTTGATGTCTCCTTCCCTGACTCTACCCCCTTGGGCGAGGCTGTCTCTTTCGATTCGGGTTCAGGAAGTGGGGGTAAACCCTTAGCTAGATAACCTCGCTCGTTACACGGGGTCGCAGTACGGCCATCAAAGTATGCACAACGCACCCCTTCGTCTCTCGTTCTCAGCCTCTCTCTCTGACAGATGCTTCCCCTCTTTCAATACCACCACCTGCGGCTTCTCGTCTACGTCGTCTTCGTCTGCACTGCCAGGCTCGTCCTGCGGACGCTCTGGAATGGCTGGACGACGCGGGATCGGAGGCCTCCCCGATCCGTCGTATTCAAACTCGTCGTCGTAGTCGTCCTCATCGTCATCTCTGCTTCCTCCGCCCAGCCCCGCTGCATCCTCAGGAGGAACGCGGGGGTCTTCGACTGGTATGACAGCCGTGAAGAGAGCTGAGCGCGGGTTGGTTCTTTAGACATGTTGATGGCCTGCTATAAGACGAGATACGAGCGATTCGTGGTCGGCGGAGGATAGGCTAGGATACAGTAGTCAATTGGAGTAGCGTAGATGGTGGAGGATGGTCAAGGTCAATGGTGGTGACGCTCGTGTCGGGCTTGACCTCATACCATCTCCTACCTCAGACATCTACAAGAGATTGAACGACAGGATGCTGCGTGTGACTGGTGTACGCCTTGCAGAATCTGTGTCAAAGCATCCTCTGAATCTTCGTGAAGCCAGCGCTGCCCTTCTGCCACCACTGCCGTATGTTTCCATGTCCCGAGGCACCCTATACAGTCGCTCAACACTTTTGCTTTCGAGCAGTCTCTATCGTCGGATATTGCGTGCACATAGACATCTGCCATATGAAATGAGGTCACTCGGTGATGACTATGTGAAAGCAGGTGAATGCCCCAGCTTCAGGCTCCCAACGCCGGCGGAACCTACCCTATCCCACAGAGTTCCGACGACACAAAGAAACGACGAACAAGGTCCACATCATCGGCTTCCTATCACAATGGAAGGTATACTTGGATCAACTTCCTGCTGGCCCCGATGGTGGTAAGGCCTTCAGAGGTCAACCCCTGGACCCGACGACACTGGAGAAGGTGCGTGTTGTTCACGTATGACCCACCGCCATATATTGAGCCCACACATTCCGAAGATGTCCGCAGAGCAGCTCGGGCAGTTGTACGAGGTCATGCACGCCACTAAGGACGTGTGGAAGCAGGCGTCGCCCGAGCAGCTTGGCGAATCAGAGCTCGGACCCAAGTCACGATAGGTTACGACTGCGTTTTCGTCCCATTGTCGTTGTCTGCTGGTATTGATCTACTTCTACAGTGTCCACGATACCTATGTTCCTTCGATGGTGATTACCCCCCTACATACGTCTCACAATGGCATGGATCTGCTGCCTCTCTTGTGTGTTTCGACGTGACGCTGTCTACCTGCGCGGGTGGCCCGGTTTCGAAATTGCTCAGTAGGTGGAAGCTAATCTGTCGATGTCGACTAGTAGAGCGGCATTGAACGGGTTGAAATCAATGCACCTAGCTCTGAGCATCCTCTATCCCCGACCTGCGGGGTACTGCTCTCCGTATCTATCCGCTCCGTGTCGTCCCCGTGTCAGCGTGAACCCGCGAGAGCCTCACGTGAAGCCAGCCCAGCGCTCCCGTGTACGCATCTCTTGAGCCTTACTGTGCCTACCTTCCATGGTATAAAAGGCTAGTTCTTCAGCCTCACTGCTTTCTCACACTTCTCCAACCTCCCTTTAGCACCACATAATCCATACCACCGGAGATGGCCTCTGCACTTGTGAGTGCGCTACGGTTATCATACACTTCGGCTAGAGACCATGACACCTTCGAATAGAAACTGAACTCGGCTAGCGAGCCATTCACTGATCTCCCCCCAGTATGCGCCCAACTCCTGGAAGGCAAGGCAAAGAAGGGTCAGGAAGCCGAACAACGGAATAGCACCAAACTGATATGCGCGACGTGTAGGACTGACCTTCGATGCGATCGGCAAAGCCATCGGACACGACGAGGCTTGGGTAGCCGCGCTCTTCTATGGACAGGTTGAATACTCGTCCTGCTCACGACTGAATCGAAGCTGACCAGACACGCGTATAGGCGAAGGCGACCCCTGAAGAGCTTGCCAAGCTCGGGGACCTCCTCGACGTTCCAGTTGCCAGCCTGACTGCTGAAATCGGGGAGAACTGGTTCCCGCGCCGCGGACTCGGCCCGGTTCCGCCTCAGGACCCTCTCCTCTACCGTCTGTTCGAGGTATGTGCGCCTGGTGTGTTTGATTCTGGTCAGTGACCTGAAGTATGCTGTAGGGTGTCTTAGTCTACGGGACGCCCATCAAGGCCCTCATTCACGAAAAGTTCGGCGACGGGATCATGTCCATGATTGACTGCAAGGTCAGCGTCGACCGGAAGCCGGATCCCAAGGGTGACCGCGTCGTTCTCACGTTCGAGTACGTCTCTCATGTGCTGCCATACATTTGCGACGCTGATCATGAACGATTTCTCTCCACAGTGGGAAGTTCCTGCCCTACCTTCGGTGGTGAACGTTTCGCCGGCGTATCGCAATACGGTAACCATCCTCAAATCACCATATCTCGTACTTCTATCGCATTGTACTAGTACGAGGAGAGATACAACCACAGTAACCCAGACAAATGGGTCATACAGGATCACTTCAAGCCACCTCAATCGCGAAGCCCATGGCGCGCTTTCCAATAGGGTTCTCAATGTCGTCCGCCATGCCCACACCAACATGGTTGATTTCACCCTTGTTGGCAGGGAAGTCGGGCGGCGCGATGCCCTTGAGGAAGCTCTGCTTCTGCTTCTGCACGTACGCCGCATTGGTGGGCGTGTACGGCATCGCGGGGATGTACATGACCGTGGAGTCCTCCTTGCCCGTGTGGTTCTTCTCCACGGCGTGGATCACGTCCTGTACGCTCAGTGTCAGTATACTATGTCGGTCTGTGAGTGTTCGGGCACTACGAACACAGTGCCAGAAGACCATGTCGCCAGGGTACACCTTCGGTACGGAGACCATCGTCTCGTCTAGCTTGAGATGCGGGTGTGTCTTCGTGTTCGGCCGGGGCCCGAAGAACGCCTCTTGGAATGAAAAGATCCCAGGGAAGTCTGGGTTCGAGATGTCTGCCATCGCGATCACGTAGTTCAGCGACACCGCGCGAATCGTCGGGATCGTATGCGGGCTTACCAAACTGCCAGTCGTTCGGGTCGTACGACTCCGCGCTGCACCCCTCTTTCGGCGAGACGAACGGGCGCAGGATCGTGTACGCGTTCGACAAGATCACGTTCGGGAAGACCTGCAGCGTCCCTTCCGTCGGCGCGGTCTCGCTCAGCGCGAGCCAGCCCTGGTACGTCCGGAACACCGTCGCCTTCGATGCCTCGTCAATCTCAGCCTTCGACTCTGCCGCATCGAGTGGACGGTCCAGATCGAGATCCAAACAGAAACCCGCTCACCTGGTTCGGCCGCTTGTAAAGCGAGGTCCGGGCGTGGATACGGTTCTGAAGGTCGTACGGGTCGTGCGCGCGCCAGTTCCCGTTCAGGATGTCCGCGAAACAGTTCCGGAAGCAGCTGTCTTCCCATCGCTCGATGCTGCCGCCTGCGTATACGAACGAGTGAGAACTGAAGCATCACATGCCATCGGTGGGGATGCCGTACATACCATCGACGTGAGGCGGGTGAGCATCCCATTGCACGCCCGGGTGGCGGATCCGGAAGCGGTCGGCGTACATGAGCGGAGTGTCGAGGTCGACGTCCTCGACCTTGTCCCCGTTCCTCGTGTGGTACATATGGTTCAGCCAGGTCGTCGCCGCGAGCACGTTCGGGTGCGACCGCGCGCGGATCTGCGACTTCGTCCAGCTGTCGGTAGCAATGTCACGGAGGTACAGGTCGTTAGCTGCAGACCAAAGAGCGGCCACAGCACGTACTAGAGCTGGAAAAACTGCTTGTCGTTCTCCGGAATGCCTGCACGAGCACATCCATGTAAGACAGCCTGTCGACGGGTTTGGGGCAATACGCAGACTAACCGTCGACATTCGAATTCTTCGAGACATACTCGCGCAGCCACGCCTGCCACGTTCTCGCCTCCGCATCGTCGACGACGTCGCGAATGACCATGCATCCTTTCCTCTTTAATTCTTCGAGACGTTCCGAACTTAAACTGCTGAGCTCGCTGAACGCGACCTCAGGCACGCCCTACCATGTATATATGTCAGCACCATACCTCCGTACCTATATGAGTCCGCGAGAGGATGGTGGTCACCTGTGATCCCTCTTGCGCGATCTCCTTTGTGACCTTCTCGAGCTCAACGAGTATTTCGCCCCACGCCTTGATCGCGCGCGCCTCGAAGTCGGGGTACGAAGCCGCGATTTCCTTCTTGAGGTCGACGAGGCGGGGCGGGCACGGTCCAAATTGGGGCTGCGACATCTTGCAAGTGTCTTTCGCGTCCTGTGGGTAAAAGCCTGTGCCCTGTCAAGCGCTGTAAGAAAACTGGCGGAAGAGTACAAGTTGAAGATCGTTTCAGTCCCCCCATGTTCTATATAAGCCCCGGGCCTGCGACTCGAAACTCGTTCTCAACCTCTTACGTTTGCCCGATATGCGGGCCGAGCGCAGTCTCACGGGAGATATGCTTGACACAGTCATAAGACTGCCCAGCGCTGTCCCTATCGTGCAGGACGATGATCACGAGGGACCATAGGTGACACGAGAACGGGGTGCTCGACAACCATGCAAGTCACCCACGGTCAACGGTCATAGCTCCTGATATACACGAGCCCAGCACGTTGTCACACGCTAAACTTGTTGAACGTACACGACGGATCTAGAAGACATCCAGACGGCGTAGCATGGGGATGCAGGTCGAATACGCAGAAGGTAAGTGCACCGGAGAAAGTTCGGAAGGAATGACTTCACCTCCAGACCGCAAATGAGCAAATGCCGCACCGCGCAGAACGACCAACTGCTATTTGGACGCCCAGAGAATGCGATCGAGCAAGCGAGGGTGACTTCTTGCACGCCCTGAGACATCCACGAGGCAGATCGGGAGTTCTACTCGCACAGAAGGCCTGACGAAGGGGGCCGCTATGGCTGCTATAACGCAAAGATTACGGTGATAACACAAAGCAGGGTAATACGTTATATGGTTGGGAAACAGTTGAGTGAGCATCTTGTTATTCAGCTTCTTCACCATCCGCTGCAAATTCTTCCTCCTCGAGAGCTTCGTCTTCGGTGGTCGCTTCTTGGTACTGTAGAACGGTCAATACCACAAACGGGTCTCAGACAATCTGGTTCAAGCGGCATACCTGCTGGTACTCGGCACTACACATATCACCCACCGTCAGTACACCCTTATATCTTAGGTCACACAATGAACGACCTACATCAGATCCTGCGTATTGCTCTCGGCTTCGGAGAATTCCATCGAGTCCATGCCTTCACCAATATACCAGTGGAGGAAAGCACGGCGCTTATACATGGCAGCAAACTAGCTTACCAATCAGCACCAGTCGGTCCATGTACACGAGAAGAGAACGCACTTGGGAGAGGTTGCGTTTGAACAACTCCTGCACGGCGGTCGAGTTGGCCAAACAAGTCGCAGACTGGTTCTGTCCTACGGGCGGAACAGAGCACAGGGAGACAGATACGTTGTCGGGGATCCACTCCACGAATTGATCAGAGTGCCTGTGTTGTAGGTCGTACACGGATTGCTAGATGGTGGAACAGTCAGTATCTATGGCCTTCCTATCGCTGGGTGACAAATATTCGGCTCACCTCAGCTTCCGCAGAGGAAACCTTGCCACGGAAGATTGTGGCTGCAGTAAGGTAGCGGCTGCGCGGGATGAGTATTGAGTACCCGATAGGAAAGAGACTGCGACATACCCGAATCGAGGGTCGCAGGCAACGAGAAGGTTGGCACGGTCGAACAAGCTACATGAAACCAATGAGCAATAAACCATCTTAATCAAGGCTATGTCTACACACGCGCTCGTCAAATCCCTCGTGTGCCAGCGGTGGAATGCCTTCGCCTTGGGGTCATAG
Source organism: Daedaleopsis nitida (assembly GCA_022606115.1). Lineage (NCBI taxonomy): Eukaryota > Fungi > Basidiomycota > Agaricomycetes > Polyporales > Polyporaceae > Daedaleopsis > Daedaleopsis nitida. The sequence continues at coordinate 1,774,349 of JABYQM010000005.1, read as the reverse complement.
AAAGGGGCATAGCTCGGCATCAGGAAGTGCAGCTATCGTAACATATCAGTATTAATACTGCACGTTCAGTATTGATGGAAGAGCGGTTACGGACACGAGGGAACGGGACGAGGTTCATGGCGAGCTTGCGAAGGTCACTGAATAATTGACAATGTTTAATCCATCGAGGTTCGGGACAAAGATTGATTCAGCCGCATACCCGTTCAGCTGGCCCGGGAAGCGCAGACTAGTGGTGACACCACACATCACTTGCGCGACGACGGTGTTCAAGTCATCGAATGACGGATGCTTGACTTTGAGTGTCCGCTGAGTGATATCATACAATGCCTCATTGTCGATGCACATGGTCAAGTCGCTGTTTTCCACGATCTGGTGGACTGAAAGCAGAGCGTTGTAAGGCTGTGATACCGTCAGCGCAATCCAAACCAGTCTGAGGGATACTTCTATACCTCGACAACAGTTTCCGACACCTGAAGTTCGGTCAAGTCAGGCGTGGCGGATGAACCGGTCATCAACTCCGTGACGTACCTTAGGAGATGGGAGTATGGAGTACGTTGAGAGCATCCTGTCAGGGTATTCCTGCAGTATTCACATCAGGGGGCAGAAAGCGCGGATAGGAGTGCACACAACTTCTCGGAACTTCGACAACAACAAGGAACCAAGACCTGCGCCAGTACCACCACCGAGCGAGTGGATGAGCTGGAATCCTTGAAGCGCATCACAAGGCTCGGTTTGCTTGCGGATGACATCCTGTTTGAATTAGACTGAGTCAATACTGCATGTTGAAAGCAGAGATTGTGGCGTGTTACCAGGATGCTATCCGTCAACTCCGCGCCTGTTTCAAGTTGAGCTGCCTTATAGCGGAACTATCGTACATGGACCCACCTTCGGTATAAACTGGGGAGAGATGGCCGTCAAAGGGGTGCACATTCCACTGTGTGGACAGTACTCACATCCTTTCGCCCAGTTGTTCCCCGCACCGGACGTACCGGTGATGTATGTATCGGGAGCATAAAGACCTCCTAGAGGGCCGGCGCGAATCTGCGTGCGACACGTCGTCCGTCAAACGCGCCCATTGAGAAGAACGACGACTACTCACGCGATCGCATACACCCTCCTCCAAGTCGATCTGCACACTCCGGGGGATGTACTTCACAGGTGTCCCAGCATGTTCGACTTCCGTGAAGAAAACGGAGGCCTATCAGGAGCAGCGGTGGGAAGGGGATGGGTCAGGTCTCAAGGGAACCCCTTCTCCGACATGCATGTTCGAGATGGACTCACCCGCGCAAGCTGCTGTTCCGGGAGGTCCCCTTGGAAGTGCTGGGGATGCATGCTCCTTCAGCATACCGCGTACACAGATGATTTGAGATTACACGGCGCACCCCATCGTCATCCAGGCCATGCTCGGCGAGGAGCATGCGCCAGAAGCTCTCTCCGACTTGATTTCCGGCCTACGAGTCGCACACACCAAACGCCGATCAGCCTTGACCGCGTCCTGCACGTCCTAGACCGCGTGGATCCGCATTACCTGGCCAGTCTACACACCAGGAGGAAGGAGTGAGCACGACCCGAGCGCAAACAAGACATCGATGCACGTGGCCTTACTTGCACGTTCACGATTTCGCGCGGCATGCTTGCGCCTGTTGCCTATTGAGAGGGAGGTTCGTGGTTGAGAGCGACGGTGCGCGAGGATACGGGAAGATGGCGTTGAAAGGGGTATAAATTCCCGAGCCCGAGGTGGAATGTGGGGGAAAGGAGGAGAAAGGACGCGGAAAGAGATCTAGCTGCAGGGCCAAGGGTCGCGTCTTCACGATTTATTCAATTTTAATTGTGACGCCATAAGCAGGCCCTGGGAAGCTCAGACTATATGGCCGAGCATCCGAACGTCCTCGACTCATCCGGACTCGGAAACTCACTCGAAATCACCCATCCAGTTTCAGTATCCTTTTCATAGCCTTTCCTCTGCCAAGAGCGGTTTCGAAGTTCGATCACTTACTAGGAGACAGTTTCTGACGCCATACAGAGGTGACTGCACCATCTCCATGCGACAAAAGACAGAAAGGAACATTGATTACACTACAGGGATGTGAGCAGCGTACAATAAGTCAAACAAGCTACGGATACAGACTGGGCAGCGATACAGGAGTGTTTCTATTTACTATTTGGAAGGGGTTGTGGGTGGGAATGGAGATAGTCGATGCATGCATGAGGACATAAGGGAAGTCATTTCGGTTCAGAAGAGGTGCCACAGCCCGCTGCGGTTAGTCAACTTCCTGTGCCTCCGAATCCCCACCCACGACAGCAGGCTCGCAGGTTGTTGCGCGGACTCGGCGGACCCGGGGGCTCGAGGGCTTGCGACGCGCCTCCGGAAAACCTTCCGCTGGCCGAGCTCGCGTTTACTAACAGAACGGTCAGCATCAAAGGAGAGGTGTCCCATCACGGATCACGTTGACTCACCAGACTGCGCCCGTAGGACTCGCGCTGGTATCGGCCGCGAGCAACGCTGGCTTCGGTCCCAACCCAGTCGTCTTCTCCGACAATGTGATCGTGCGACCTGAGCGCTCCGTATCGTCTGTTGTTGCGGCCAGTACACTGTACTCGGAGGTAGAGGCAGAGGCCTCCGCAAGCGGGGCATTCAAGTCGATGGTCGAGCCTGGGACAGATGTCGCGCTATTGGAACCATTGCTAGTGGGAAGAGGGGACTGGGTGGCCATGAAAGTCGAGGTAGGTGGTATGCTCGGTGTTGACGTTGATGCGCCGGCCGAGTCAGATGAGATCGAGGACGATGGCGCGGAGCCGGGGATAACAACCGCTGACGATGATGTTGCAGGAGCTGTAGTCACAGTGACTACGACTGTACTCAGAACGACTGAGGTAGAGACGACAACTGATGTGGATGGCTCGGCGGCTGGCGCCGAGGGAGTGGAAAGGGCGGGTATAGATGTCGTTTCGGAGTTCGTAGACGACGAAGAGGAAGCGGGTGCAGGGTATGATGACGGGTATACAGACGAGGATGAGACGGAAGGGGACGAAGCGCCTGCTGCAGGTGAGTTGCTGTCACCCAAGAACGGTGTCGGCACGAACGTCGAGTTGGGACCAGGGAGAGGCATATCCTTCGGGTACGAGTCCTCGAAGATATCGTTCTGCGCTCCGTCCTTGAAGTTGTAGAGGTCCGTATAGAACGGTGGGGCGTAAGTACCCTCAGGCATCTGCAGGTGGTCGAATATCTGGTTCAGCGCGGAGCGTCGATACTATAAACGCGAAAGACTGACATTATTGCGTTCCTTCTGGAACCAATAGAAAGGTTGCTTCGCGCCGTACGTGCAGTTGCCCAACGCCGCCTCTTCCTTGCCAAACTTTGGGTCTGCGCCACAACGCCTAGGGACTTGCGGCTTCGCCAGCGCCACGTTCGACGTAGCATTAGCGACCTTGCACTTGAATGCGTTCATGTAATCTGCGCATGAACGTGTGAGTCCTCTCCATCAAGGCCAAAGTACATGGTCGCGAGTGTTACTCACTCTGCTCTCCACCACTATCAGGCTATACCGCGTCCGCTCGTTAGCCTGTGACCGTATGGATTTGAAAGAACCACAGACCACTTACCGAATGGATCCAGAACCACGCGCAGTGACACCCCTCCTCTGGACACGCCGGCATCCTGTCCGGCACCTGGAAGTCCGTCAAGCGGCTCCATACACAAGTCTGATTCACGCTGAACACAGTGAAGTCCTCGGGCTGGATCTTGCTGGCATCCGACTCGTACGCGATTGCCAGAGCGCAGCCCGTGAGGTCGTCGAAGCCGGTCGTATGCATAGAGCCGCTCGGGAAGCTGCTATCTCTGCACGGGTTGTTCCCGTCGCGGAGGTCGGTGTGCCCGTCGGACGTGTTCCAGTAGGATGTCTGCCCCTTGTCGCACGCGAGTTCGGCAGTCGCCGGCTGGCCGGGGCGCAGCTCGTAGAACTCCCCAGGGGGCGGGGGCTGGTCCATGTGTCCGTGGAACCACCATTGGTCGAAGGTCATGTCCAAGAGCGGCGCCACGGGGCGGTTGTCGCTGCCACCGGGGCCGCTGTGGTCGCTGGCGTTGAAGCCGTACATACTAGAGTGCCAGAAGGCTGGCAAAGGAGCCCGTGAGCGACAGATGCCAATTTAATCTTGCGCTAACATACATACCGATATGAGCGGATGCAAGAGGCAAGGCAGCTGCCAATGTCAGCAGAAGTGTTGGGATCATGGTGTTGGTTCGTCAAGTAGTTAGCTTGTGTGAGAAGAGTCTGACGTCTAGTCTAGGAGTTCGAGAAATCTAGGGGCGCGAGGCAGAGAATGATGTGCGAGGATACCAGCCTGTGTATCAACTAGTCCCGGTAGAGATTCCTGAGCCTTGGGGCCTGCCTCCAAGGAACGAAGCCAAAATGAAGGTGAGAGGGGAACCGACCAAGTCGATACGGTGGCAACTCGCACTCGAGCATGATATAAGGCACTCGGTTGGGAGAGAATAAGAGATCTATTTAAAACTGCAGGCATTGTTCTGGTAGAGAGGGTGATGAGACGAGATCGAAGAACAATAAGCCACATGTGAACCAGCGGGCACTCATCACGGGATCGGCCCCTGTACGTCCGACAAGATACGCCCTCGAGCTTCTCTGAGATATTTATGCATGTAGATCAGGCCCTCGGACGGCCTGAAGGTTTCACGTACATGGCTGCAAGCTGTCTGAGAGAAGACCGAGACTCGGACGAGACTAATCTCATTCAGCGCTTAACCTCTCGGCTATGGTTGACAAACACAGCCAAACTAGATGAACACGATCATGTGATACGGGTCATTGTTTGAGCGCCTACACTGATCCCTTCAGCCACGACGGTCCGCCAAGAGTTGTCCGAACACCTTCATTTGCACTGTTGCAGCTAGGATCTCGTACCAATCTTATGGTTAATAATACCTCTCCACATACGCTCGGCGCGATGCAGCTGAGTGCAATGTCTGCCATCCGCCAAGCGCGCCAATAGTACTAGTCAGTACTACTATGATGAACACGGTTGGACGCACGAATCTTGGACTTCATGACATCAATGAACTCACCTACATTCTAGTCAGCCGCGGTTGACCAGACGGCCGGATGTCAGAATTCGCAAGCCCTCTTCCAATCGCTCTCGGCGATGTCAATGGATGACTTCCCATAAGAATTTACGGCCGTTTGTTGGCCGTAGATTGCTAGCGGAGCTTGAACATCAACCGAGATCCAGGCTGATCCAGGGCGCTAGATGGAGTCCCCGGGATTTTCGGAGGCTCGGGTTGAGTATTACATCAGCGTCGGAGTAGGAACATATTTGATGGCAGCTTGCTTGGTAATGATGGCGACTTCCTTTCCAGTCGCTTTCGACCATAAGCGAGGTTAAGCGAGAATCTACGGACGTGTCTAGGATTTAGAAAGGGTACGGACCTCTGTCCCATCAGCGGAGTCTGTATCGGCGTCGGCATCTCGGCGAATAGCACGATTCTAGGATTTACGGCCGTCTCGAGAGCCGTAGATTCTTATGGGAAGTCATCCAATTCTGTCGTCGATCGTCAGCATCCCCGAGTCGGGCCGACCCTCTTCTGTCCCAAATTGGCCACAAGTTGGCCATAAACGGACGGTCGGCATGTCATACAGACCGAATCCGGACGAACGTCGTGCGGCTACGTCCGATCTGCTGCCAACCCAGACATAACCGCAAGCCGCCCCGTTGCATCCGCTGACAGCTTCGTCGCGCGCGCGATCCAAACAGGGAAACTAGCAGTGGAGGCTACCCTCCCTTCCACTTTCAGTGTCGGTCAGCAACGCAGGCCTCCTCGCAATCGCCAGCTATATAAGCCGCCCCCCTCTGCTCACAGACTTCATCAACTCGACCTCGACCTCGACTCCCTCGACATCCATCTAGGCGGGGGAATCATCAAGAGCTCGCGGCCACAGCTGCGCCGCAAGAGGAGGCACGCATTACGCGGCAAGCATGGTACGGCCCCGGGCTTGCGTGGCTCTGTCGTTGGCGGCGCGTGCTCGATGGTGGAGCGAGCGGGCCCGCCGGTACCCTCAACATCCTGGTGTACCGGCCGACAAGCGGCCCTCAAGACCTCGGCGGAGCGTCAAGACCTCCGCGGCCACGACTCCGCCGCAGGAGGGGGCACGCATTACGCGGTAAGCACGGTGAGGCCCCGGGCTTGCGTGGCTCTGAGGACGGCGGTGCGTGTTCGGTGGGGGAGCGGAGCGGGCCCGCCGGTGCCCTCAAGGTCCTGGTGCACCGGCTGACAAGCGGCCCTCAAGATCAAGATCTTACACACACGTTTGTGCTTTCTTTTCTTGTCTCGGACTCGGAGGCAGGTCTGGTGTTTGGGTGTAGGACTCGGGAATCGGTGGTAGGCAGGCTTTCAGGCGTGCTGACCCTTCTAGGTTCTGGCGTTGCAAGTATTGCACATATACGCAAGGAACCCCAGCAGCCAGTGAGTCAGCTGTTGCAACTCGATCGGGTGGTCGGCTAACTCGTTCCAGTCTTCAGTATCGACCACCATCGCAAGACGCGCAACAACGTACTACCCAAGGCCATAGGAGCCGGTTCGTCGGGGACCGAGTCTCGACGAACCGGCATGTGGCAGTCGGGGTGTGCTCGCACTCTCCGCTGTCGTCCGCTATCGTCGCGCCCTCGGGCGTCGACAGCTCCCCTCGGGGAGCCCTCTGTGAGTGGAGGCACAGAGGTTAGTCTCTCCTTCGGGAGAGCACCCTTGTTTACCAAGGGGATTCTTTTGTCCGTGTCATCTTTCATCTTCGAGTCCGAAGACGGGAAGCTGCACGGACATGAGATATCAGTTCTCGGCACTTGTTAGCTGGGGTGAATGCAGCAGATTAGCAGATATCCCCTGTCGCAGATGTGATGCTTCTGTTGTCGTTGCTACAATTAAATAGCGTTTGTTTCTAGCCCTTAGCCCAGTCAATAGAAATATGCCTGTCCAACGTCCCAGTCCATCCTCGGACCCAGTAAAGCCTCTAAGGAAGAGCCAGGAACGCCGCCAACAGCTTCGGGAAGTTCGGCGTGCCCAATCCCCCAACGGGATCCCACCCCGGCGCCGCAACGAAGCCCTCGGTCTGGCACCCAGGGTTGGTGCCTATCATCACGTCGTTGAATGCATCTGCGAAGCTAGCAGAGTACAGCTGTGAGGTACGAACACCAGATCGTCAGCGTGTGTTGCACCGGTCGTTACACCCAGGGCAAAGACGGGAGACGGGATGCTCACTGCGGGGTTGATGAACCCGACGGGGCTCTTGCCTTGCGCGATGCGCGCGTCGTTGACTGCTGCAATGACCGCTGCGAAGATCGGGGCGGACGCGGAGGTCCCTCCCGAGCGCACGAAGTTGCCGTTCTCGGCGATGATGAGGGGCCACCTGTGTATGAGACTCAGTCACCTTGCTCGTGAGGTGGGGCGCAAGGACGTCTCAAGTGCTCACCCGTTCGCTGCAACGTCAGGGTACGCCCGACCAGACCTGTTGAAGATGGACGCGTCGTAGTCTGGCGCAAAGTTCTCCAAGTAGTTCGTGACCTGGGCGTCCTGCCACGCCGGCCGCGGGAAGTTGTTCGAGAAGCCTGCGCCGGACGGGAAGTCGGTCGTCGCTACCTCGGTGTCGTTTACCTACGGAGATAGACATGCATTCAGCCACCACAGAATATATCAGCCAGCATCCGACAACACTGTGGAGTTAAATAGGACGGGACGTACGCTGTTACCGGGAGCGACGGAGGTCGCGCCCACCGCGGTCACGAACGGACACGACGCTGGCAGCTGGCCGACGAAGCTACCGACGGGGTTACCAGCGCGGAGCGTCCCGTTGGACAACAGACACTCGTGGCTCTGGGAGTACGCCACACCACCATCGCCAGATGACGCGATGAACGTGATCCCAGTGAGACTCAGCTAGTATTTAAATCGTCCCAATGAGTTGTGCCCTAATATGCATGAAAACGAGCGATTACGGACCTTGCCCATCTCCGTGCACTGCCGCTGCACTACGGGGGAGATGGCGGGGTCGACGATGTCCGGATTAAAGTGGTACGAGATCGAGATGACGTTGGTGCTCGGCTTGTTCCCGCAATCAGTGATACCTGTGAATGCGCGTATCGACCTTAGCCGTATCGGTCCAACGGAAGGCGTCGTGCATACCTTGGTTACTGACGCCACTTGCTTCACAGTACGATGCATCCAACGCTGCGAGCAATTCATCGGCTGCGAGGACAGAGTCAGCGCGAGTACACCAACTTGGGAGGTAACCTATATGACATACTAGACACTTGTGTGGACCTTGTCTGCGAAACCTCATACAGTGAGAGGTTCTGCTGGGGACCCAGAAGACCCATGACCAGCTCAATATCGAGCGACGACTCTCCGAGGTCACCAGACGAGTTGGGATTCCCTTGGAAACAGGTCAGTATATCTGGTACCGCACATAAAGAGATCGGTGTCACTGACCTCCTTCCACACTGATGAGTGTAGGGATATGGCCCAACTGATCGGGCCTGTACATCTGGAAGAACATGTCAAGGTCCGCCGGGCGATATACATTTGCCCCGAATTCCGCTGCAGCCAGGAGAGCATGAGCGGACACGTTTCTATGTGATGAAAGGGATGCTCTTACCGACGGCAACAGAGTTCTGGTCTCCCGAGACGGGTGTGAAGTCGAAGTTGTAGAGGCCGCGCAAACAGTCCAGGGTCACGGCAGTGTCGCAGCCTTCCGCGGCGAGCGCAGTAACCTACAGAAGAAAGGCAACCGTCAATCAAGATGCGACCGAGATGATGATAAAGCGACTGACATCTTCCACCGGAATCTTTGGAGCCCCAGTGACTCTTCCAAAGCGCGAGTTACCAGAGAGAGGGGTGTCTCTTCGTGACAGGGAAGGGCCGTCGAAGTGGATGGTTGGCCAGACAAAGTCGACGTGCTTCGCGACGTGCTCCGGGAGAGTGTATCCTTCATGGCAGCCGACAGTCTCGCTGCCATCAGCGCTATGGCTATAGACGTGGTACTCGGCTCCAAGGAGACGTTCCGCCTGCGCGACCGTCACGTTGAGCGCAAGCACGTCGCCGTTCCCGCTCAGCTTGATGTTGTGCACGGGAATACCGCCATCGTTCATTGCCCAGGAACGAACGGTGTCGACGGTCTCCTCGGAAGGGCGGAAGGTCTGAGCGACCTGCGCTGGGGACCAGTGCTTGCCGTATTTCGGTGACCGAGGGTCCGCAATGTCGAGCAGGAAGGCCTCGAGGTTGTGCACGTTCGACTGGGCGAGGCTGAACTTGAGCGGGAGGAGAGTGTCGGGTTCGGCGCGCCGATGGAGAGACCATCCTGATGGCATGGCCCTCCGCGAGGGCGGCACACCCGTGACAGCCGCCGCGGCCACAAGCACAGAGAGAAACAGCTGGAAGAATGCCATCGAGAGGTTGAAGCCCAGACGATGAGGTGCAGCAGTCGTTCGAAACCCGGGCCTTATAGCTCATGGAGAGTGACGCAACATCGCTGCGATATGAGAGGAATGGCGATGATGTATGGTTGCTACAGAGCCCGATAATAAAAAATGGTCTTTGAGCACCACATGATAGGTACTGGGCCGGCGGAAAGCTCGAGGAAATGACTTCGCGAAGCAGTGATGCACGCGGGAGTCTCAGCAGAGTGTGGGTAACGAAAGACATGTGGCTCAGCTTCTCGCAACTATAATTGTCGAAGTGACTGGTCCGACATAGTAGCGAGATACTGGGAGCCGACAAGTTGAGGCGGCCGGCCTGCCAGGTTGTGATCAAGTTGAAAACGGTTACCTATCAGATTTCGTGAGTTACTACCACCCGTTGCAACTGACGTCTACAAAGATGACAACTTACAGTGGTGCAGAAAGAGTAGATACCGTCTGCATGGTCCGCGAAAAAGGAGGTGATAGCGCAATAGCCACCGTGCATGAAGTTCTTGGCATTGTGGAAGCTATAACTGACGCTCTGCGGGGAGCGGACCGTCCTGGGAGTCGGGAACGTCAGCCCCGACACGCAAACCTTGCACCGATCAGTTTCTGGATTGGGTGCTTGAAGGTATGTTTCGACGAAAATCTCGCTCTGGACTCGGAGAATGGACCACGGAGCCTCCGTGTCGGGCGATGAATACCCTGTGCGAGCGCTTACCACAGCCCGTAGTAGTAGTATATACATACTCATATCACATATGTGAAATCACGGTCCCAGAGCCGCAAGTTCAACGTTGAGATGGAAGAGGAGGAGGAGAGGTGCCAGGGCCGGCCCATAGTAAGGATTAATGAGCGCTTATTCACGTGCATTGTTTGCCTATGTTTGACTTGATTTGCGCTAAGCAATTGGCGCTAGTCTACTAATGCTCCAACAAACCGCACGCGCGTCTTCGCTACATTGGCTACAACGTTGGTAACGGCGGCCTACGACCGGAGAAGGCCGTCGTGCCCGACTCGGAGCCGAAGACTAATGTCACATTACTGTCATGATACCGGAAACATCAATGCGCTTGGAGTTGGGAGAAGTTGAAGTTGCAACCATCATGTCGTCTTTGCGTCGCTGGCCCCTGCTCGTTCCTCTCATCCTTGTCGCGTTGAGCAGCATTGTCTCCGCGGTCACGACAGATCATGCTTCCTCAGCTGCTAGGGGACTGCGCATCCAAGAGAACAGTGGGGAGTGCGAAGAGGTAACTGGAGTTTATCAAGCGTCGGGCTACGCAGACCTCGACGAGGACAATAGCATGTGGTGAGTCTCGTCATTAACCTTCAGCCAGTTGAAAATCCTCCAGAGTCTGACTTACGACCTCAGGTTCTGGTTCATAGAGGCTCGAGAAAACCCAGAGACGGCGCCTCTCACGCTTTGGCTTCAAGGCGGGGTGAGCTATGCAGAGTCTGTATACACCTGTCTAACCGCTCAGATCGGACGTAGCCTGGAGGATCAGGTCTTGTCGGTCTTTACCAAGAGCATGGACCTTGCCGTATCAACAACGATACAGACGGTGTTTCATTCAACCCCTTCTCGTGGAACAACGTGTCGAACATGTAAGTGGATATGCAGATTACGAGTCCAGACAAGGCTCACCTCAAATTCTCAAGGATCTATATCGACCAACCAATTCCAACCGGGTTTTCGGCAGGTAACAGGCAACTGAATAACTCGGTCGCCGCAGCCCAAGATGTCTGGGCCGTGAGTCAACGCTCGTGCATTGTGTTCCGGCATGGAAACTCACCTGTTCGTTCTCAGTTCTTGCAGATATTATTTGCAGACCCGCGTTTTCAGACATATCAAGCAAACGAGTTTGGCATCTGGACCGAGTCGTGGGCACCGCATATTGAACTTACAGGACTTGAACTGACGAATCATAGCTACGGAGGACACTATGGGCCAATCTTCGCGAAGTCAGTCCTTCAGATATTCTGCGGTCCCAATTCTATGACGAATCCATTTCCTCTCGTCTAGGTACTTCTTGGAGCAGAACGCGGCAATTGACAGAGGAACGCTAACGGGTGTTACGATCAACATGAAGGTTCTCGGAATCGGCGATGGTCTGACTGTGAGCATAAACAACGCATATCCACACGGATGAAAGTGACTGACGGCATACCGCGGCGCAGGATCCATTGGTACAGTACGAGAGCTACTTCACGTATGCACAATCGAACCCGTACGTCGGCTTGTGGCACGCATATCAACCTCATCTGAGTCGGCTCACGCTGTCTCATCAGGTACTTCCCTACGGCCACGAACGCCACTATAGCATCCGCAAACGAGACTTGGATTGAGCCCGGGGGGTGCAAGGACCAGGTCCGCTCCTGGAGTATGACCACCGTCGTCTCGCTCAAGCTAAGAAGGCCTCTTGACCTTGTAGATAATTCAATGCTACAACACATCCGACGCGGATATATGCGCCGCCGCTCAGAACAACTGTGAAGCGGACATCGCCCACCGCCTCAGCGGCGCGCGTAACCCCAACTACATCCTCGCAGACATCTTCGATACGTATCCCCGGATATCACCTTGTACGTGAACGACACGGCACGCAAGGCGCGCATCGGCGCAGAGGGAAGCTTCGAAGAACTCGACAGCGGCGTGTACTTCGAGTTGGTGGGGGAGTGGATGACGAACTCAAGACCGACGCTTGAATATGTCGTAGACGCGGGGGTCCGAACGATTCTGTATGTCGGTGACGCGGTAAGCTCTGCGCACCCATTGACGATCTCGTGCTGTCGATTCAACATCACTGCGCTACAGGACTACCAATTCAACTACTTCGGCATAGAGGCCATGGTAAGCCGCGTGCGGCGTGCTCAATCATTACGTGCTCCGCTAACCACTGCCCTCTGAGCGCAGCTTAGCCAGATGCAGACGAAGTTCCGAGACAAGTGGGCGCAGCAGAACTTGTCGTCATTCACAGTCCGTGGCGAGGCAGCCGGGCTGTTCAAGAACGCGGGTACACTCTCGTATCTCCGCGTTTTCAAGGCGTGAGTGCCGCGCCGTGTCTCCTGCTTGCGAAGCTCTACCATTCTTCTGACACCGTGGATATACATTTTCTCCAGGGGTCATGAAGTTTCGGCGTATGGTTCCGACTTTTTGGAGAGAGGAGAAGCGGCATTACAAATGTTCCGCCAGATTGTCAATGGCAAGCCGCTCTCCTCCACTTGAATCTGTAGAACATGGCAGTCCGCCGCCGCTAGTACTTGCATAGTTCTCAACCTAGGAGATGAAGCACACCTCACGGTCCTTAGTGCCCAATCGAAGTTGAAAAGCTCTCTGTAGTCGACTGTAAATGGACAGCACAGAGAGGTTGACTCTCCTGCTTACTCTTCCATCGCCGGAGTCCACGACCAGCCTCGAATGCTGCGCTGCAGAGGATAACATTACAATCGCACGAATATACAGTACAGCCTGACACAAACGAAGGACTTGGAAGAGTCGGATGCATGAGCAATCAACATGAACACTGAAGGCAGAGGCAAAGGAGCAGCAGATCAGTGATCACGCCTTGCTCGACATCTTCCGCGTAAGGCTCTTGAGCCTCTCCGCGTTCTGCTTCCGTCGTTGGATATCCACGTCGACTGCAACGTTGTTCTTGGATAAACCGGCGTTCGAGCGTGGCGCGACAGTGTAGCTGCCTAATTCCCTCTGGGGGATCATCACAGCGTTCCTCTTGACGCGGTTCTTGTCGCTTTCTCTGGCCCGCGCAAGGATAGCGTTGAGCCGCTCTCCTCCGCGCGCACCTCCCTCTGCGTCGAGCTGTGCGGTCGGAATGACACGGTCGCGGTAGGAGGCAGAACGCTTGATGATGGGACGAGACCAGATGGAGACGAGTTCGTGTGCGGCGCGAGCAATGTCAGGAGTCACACGCTTGCACTTGGTGTAAAAGAGGACGATACGACCGAGCTTCGACTCTTTTAGAACGTTCGAGTCAATGAACTCCATCTTCTTCAGTATCGGGAAGAATTCTTTCTGAATGTCGAGCGCGGGGAGAGATTTGTCTGGAAGAGGCTCCAGCCACTTCCGCACGCCCTCCAGAAGGTTGTTGTCGATGATGGATTGCGCAAGCGAAGTTCTGAATGTCATGAGTGCCAATACTAGGTGGACGGACTATGACTCACTTGCGGAGAACTTCCACGACCTGTGGGAGCAGCCGGAGCTTAGACGTGGCGGGCAACTTCTCTTTGTTCGCCTGTTCGTCGTCTGCTGCAGCTGCCAGCATGGCCTCACGTAGACGCGACACTTCTTCGTCGGCGTACCTATCCAGGACGTCCTCGTCATCCTTCCTCTTCCGCTTCTGCCGTGAACCCTTCTTCGGCTTCAAGATGGCTTCAATCTGCATATCCAGCCGCATCTTGTTCGCTGTCCATTCGTCAGACCAACGAACCATGCCACGAGCAAAGGATGACGCACCGACTTCAGGAGGATATAAGCTCAAGTCTATCTCCTCTGGGGCCTTCTTCTTCGACGCCCGCCTCCTCTTCCGCTGAGGACGCTCTTCCTCTTCATCATCCTCTCCTCTCCTGGCTTTCGTCCGACGCTTCGGCTTGGGAGCCCGTTTCGTTTGTTGGGTGTACTCATCGGCAGAGTCGCCGGACGAGTCGTCCTGGGGCGGCGATTCTCGGCGTGGCGGAATGTCCAAGTCTAAGCCTTGCTATGAGTGGCAATCATCTTGGAAACACACTGGTCTATTCACCATCTTCGTCTGAGGAGAGGTCCGAGTCGGAGTGACCGAAGATGGCCGCTGCTAGGTCGTCTTTGCGCTGCTATCAAGACATCATGAGATACGGTGATATTGAGTTTATGGAGTCTGACTTACCTCTCTCTCCGACATACCGAGGAATACTGGGAGTGGGGAGGCGTATGTATGCAGTCAGCAGATGGCGGTAGTAAGTACTAGAACCTCGAGGAGTTGTGCGAGGGCGCTAAATGGGGGCGTGACTAATTCACGCGCGACGCGTTTGTGGCTAGACGCGCTCCGGCACCGAGCTTCCACCACCTCCTGCACAAAGACCCTCTGCCTCGTACTCTCATGGTCTTGTCCATAGGTCTGGCCTGCACGCCTTCAAGGACCTGTAGGAGCCTTGCGTGTACATTAATATGGGTGTTAAGTCCCTATGGCAACTTCTAGACCCAGTCGGTCGTCCAGTGTTGTGGGTACTGTCGATCTGTGTCGAACAGTACACGGATGCTAATCGTTTTGACAGGCTGGAGACCATGGAAGGCAAGTCTATGGCTATAGACTCCAGTATCTGGATATACCAGTTTCAGGCAACTATGCGAGACAAGGAAGGTCGCGGATTGGTGAACGCCCATGTCGTAGGCTTCCTCAGGAGGATATGCAAGCTGCTCTTCTACGGCATCAAACCAGTGTTTGTCTTCGATGGTGGGGCTCCGGCCTTGAAAATGGCAACCATTGTATGTACTCTCTCCACTCCCTCGTGGTGAAATGGAGAACCCAAAGTGGATTCAGGCGGAGCGCAAGAAGAAGAAAAGCGGAGCTGCAGCAAGTCATGCGAAGGTGGCAGAGAGGCTCCTTGCTGCACACATGCGCCGTGAAGCTGTGGAACATGCTGTGGCGAACACAAAGGAGTACGCAAGGCACCATCATGTATCCTGTGTCATGATTGACCGTTGAACGTCGTACAGGCGCGAGCCTAAAGGCAAGCAGAGACCTCCCCCTGGTCGAATAGACGAGAACACAGTCTATCTTGAAGATCTTTCTGGTCCCGGTCCTGCCCCCAAAACGCCCGCAAAACATGCTGAATCAAGAAATGCTCAGTCGTCGCCATCCCCTTCGAAGAAGGCCCGTTGGCGTGACCATGATCCGTACAGACTTCCAGACATGGATCTTCATGAAGTGGTGGCTAAAGCTACTGCCACGGCCGTTCCAGACCCTAGGTTAGCGACCGAAGACGAGTTGCGCGCGTTCATCGAAGAGATGCGACCTGAGGACTTTGATGTGGCCTCTCCCGCATTTCGCGAACTTCCAACGGAAGTCCAGTATGAAATCATAGGAGACCTTCGGCTCAAATCCAGACAGACCTCCTACAAGCGTCTTCAGAGTATGCTGAAAACCGCGAAGACACCCTTGGATTTCTCGAAGGAACAAATCAAGAACCTGAAACAACGGAATTCTCTGACGCAGCAGTTGCTCGTAACGACTGATAGTATCGGTAAAGCACACATCACTATTCCCGTCCGCATCGCGAGCGAGCGTAACAAGGAATACGTACTCGTCAAGAACGAAGGCGCAGACGGTGGATGGGTCCTCGGAATCCGCGATGAAGGCACTGCTGAGAAGCCTATCGAAATTGACCCCCCACCTGCACAGGTTGAGAGCGATGAAGATGAAGACGATGATATGGAAGAAGTTCCTATGTATGTGATAACATCTGACTCTGTTTTCGCACATCATTGAGATTGTTCAAAGTGCAATCACTAGTACCGAGCCGTATGATCCAGATCTTAGAGAGTTTCGACGAGAACAAACTTTATCTGCAGTCGGCTCACGTTACAAACCCAAGCAACTTGCTCCACTTACAACAAGGTTGACTAGGAAACCCGCTCGTCCATTGTTTGAGCCAGAAGACGACGACGTAGAGCAACTAGATCCCGGTGCAGACAACATCGAGGATCCTGAGCTACAATTCGCGATCAGTGAGTCCATCGAAGTGGAAGAGGAAGCTAGTCTGCGTCGAGCCATAGAGGAATCGAAGAAAGGTGCACATCCACCTCCCCTGGTCAAGAACGGCGAGTCCTCCCGAGCGGGTGCAAACATGCGTGCCACTCCTGACCGGCGACGGTCACAGCAAGTCATCGCAGTGCGCGACGATTCAGATGACGAGGATCTCTACGCTTCGCCCACGCGGCTAGAGACTGCACTGTCGATTGCTGGAGCAGGGCCGCGTCGCCCGTCAGTAGCGAAGGTACGGCCGAGTTCGTCGATGTTCGGGGTGCCAAGTTTGCTTCTCCCTCAAGGCGGCCTCCCTTCGCCTGTGAAACAAACAGTACAACTACTGTCTGACTCCGAAAACGAAGAAATGGAGGAAGTTTCAGTCGCCCAACCATTCTCGCAGAAGTTGGATGACCTCCTTATGCCCATTCAACATGTCCAACAAGGCCGATCAATATCAACATCCGAAGTCCAGCCAGTGCTCACGGTTGAGACCCCATCGAAGCCGGCAACAGGATCCTCATCTCCTGAACGCACGATTGCAATTGCCGCCCCAACCACCGTCGAAGATTCGGACGATGACATGGAAGAAGTGGTTCCCATCGAACCTCCACGACACCCACCGCCCATATCAAATCGAATGTCTACAGAACAAAGTCTGGCGAATACGGCTGTCCACTTCTCCCTATCTTCTCCGTCCCCATCCGCCAGCGTTCATTCAGACCGTTCGTTGCTAGAGCCTGAAGCGTCCGCTTCTGTTACTGCACCTTCTCTGCCTACCACTGGATCCCTCACACCTCCTGTAGCGCCGCCCAATGCGCCAGCACCCGACTCGTCATCAGACTCCGACGCCGAGCCAGGGGAAGCTCAGTGGTCGCGTCCCCCAAGCCCCACGGGCGACCCTTCGCGTGACCGGGCTGCGGAGGACGAGGGCTGGGACGCGGCGCAGGAGATTGACCCGCACGCTGAAGAGGACGAGTACACGCGCTTCGTCTCGCAGGTGAAGGGCAAGGACATCGACGCGGTCCGGCGTGAGATCGACGAGGAAATTCGGGAGCTGAACAAGCAGAAGAAGAACGCGTTGCGCGATTCCGAGGACATCACGCAGCAGATGGTCTCGCAGATCATGGTACGCACGCTTCCCTCCTCCCCATCCGTTGTCCATCCTGTACTGACTCTGCGACCCCTATACGCAGATCATGCTCCGCCTGTTCGGCATCCCGTATATCACCGCGCCGATGGAAGCTGAAGCCCAATGCGCCGCCCTGCTCTCCCTTGGGCTCGTCGACGGCATCATCACCGACGACTCGGACGTCTTCCTCTTCGGGGGCGGGCGCGTGCTCAAGAACATGTTCAACCAGTCCAAGACCGTCGAGTGCTACCTCCTCTCCGACCTCGAGCGCGAACTCGGGCTCGACCGGGACAAGCTCGTCCGCCTCGCGTACCTCTTGGGAAGCGACTACACCGATGGCCTGCCAGGGGTGGGGCCCGTCGTCGCGATGGAGCTGCTGAGCGAGTTCCCCGACCGCGATGGGCTGCACAAGTTCAAGGCGTGGTGGACGAAGGTCCAGAGCGGGCGGGACGCGCCGGAGGAGAGCGCGTCGCGTTTCCGGAAGCGCTTCGTGAGTTTACGTCTGTCCGACATCCGCATGAGTGCTGCAGGGCTGAACGTGACTGTGCAGAAACAGAAGTTCAAGGCGCTGTATCTGCATGCAGATTGGCCCAATCCCGCAGTGGTACGTCTTACAGTAAACCGTATTTCAACATCACGATTGACAGCCTGGACGCAGAGGGATGCTTATTATCATCCGACCGTCGACGACTCGTCGGAACCCTTCAAGTGGGGCATGCCTGACCTCGACGCGCTCCGCAAGTGCGTGTCTTGTCTAAGTCTGCAGTGTCTCGTCTACTGAACACCACAACGTAGCTACTTCGATACCGAGCTTGGTTGGGACCAGGCCAAGGTCGACGAGCTTCTCCTACCCATCATCCGCAAGATGAACAAGCGGTCGCAGGTACGTCTCTTGCAGTCGTTGAGCGTTGTCAATTGTACCGTTGACAACGGTACAATTGCGACTCCCGCAGAGCGGATCATCAAACATGCAGGGCAATCTCGCCGGGTTCTTCGATCTCCCCCTGGGAGCGAACGCCGCCCCGCGCAAGCGGCAAGCCTACGCAAGCAAGCGCCTGCAGCAGGTCGTGTCGGACTTCCGCAAGCAGCAGGCTCAGCTTCGCAGCTCGAACGGTCCTGATGCGGACGACCACGAAAGTGGGAGCGATCTTGAGACGGAGACAGCGAGGCCCGCCAAGAAACGGAAGAAGAGCGACGACGCAAAATCGAAGACGAAGACCAAGGGAAAGGCGAAAGCCAAAGCTCTGAGCGATACGGCTGGGGAAGAGGGCACTACCACAGCGACCCGTGGAGCGAGGGGGACTGGAAGGGGTAGGGGGCGCGGGCGTGGAGGAAAGCGTACGTCGAAGAAGCGCGGAAGGTCGCCAACGGAGAGCGAGGAGGAACAATCTGTTGTGGGAGAGCAGTCTGCTCCTCATCCGGATGGTCCTACTCCCATGAGGGAAGAATTAGGTCTGCGTCCTCGTCCGAAGCCACGTCCAGTTTACAAACCCCCACCGCCTGCGACACAAGAGGAAGGCTCCGTCGACACAGACTAGGAATAGTCAATGACCGCTATATCTTACGCCCATGTAACTTATCATTGTATATTTGTGCTGTAGCTTTGATCGCCCCTTCTGAGTGGGGTCTTTTATCGAATACCAAGGACGCATGTTGGAGGTCTCCGAGTCGATGGACGACCATATATCCTCAAGCTCAGACACCAGATTTGGGATAAGCCAACTCAGTGTACAGCGGGGTACTGAGGACGGGGAAACCCGTTACATAAATTGGAGAGAACGCACCTCTTCTCCTCGTAGCCCCGAGCTCGGACACTGCGAGCATTATGATGGTGGGACCCTACAGCTCAGGACGCCAAGGATGACGAACGGCGCGTTTTCGTTTCGAAGCGGGACAACAGTGATGTCGGAGCCCTACATGGAGATCAACTCATGACTTACCTGGGTTATGTGAGTTCGAGGCTGCAGCTTGGGTCCAGGGTCCTCTCTCAATAGCGACGCATGTTGGCAATTTCGACGAATGCAGACAACAAGTATCAACATCTACTCCTCGGCCTCAGTGTCCTGCTCCACCCTGGCCTGTAACGAACACGGATGAGACCATTGGACCGAACCGAGCACATGTCCAACACACCTGATTCTCCTCGTACCCCCCGAGCTCAGACACCAACCCTGAGAACGGGTATTCCCGACGGATTGCGGGCATTGCTGGGTGGACATAGCTGCAGAGGACCCCGAAGCTGACGAACCCAAGGACGGCGATCGAGAACCAGCGCGCGGCGGTTTGAGGCGGGACAACGGGGACGTCAGGACCCCACATGGAGAGCACTTCCTCCTGCTCGTGCATCTGCTCCGTTGTCAGTCGCAGTGATCAATCCACATCTCTTCATATATGCGCACCGGTTCGCCAAAGTTCCTCCGGAACTGCATGTCCTCCCAACCACGTGGTGAGCGGGTCTGTTTGGAAACGAACGGAAGGCGAGGGTAGTCGGCGAGCTGCGGGTCGTCGTCTTCGGGCATGGTGGTTGTCATCGGAGCGGGGGTGGTGGGTGCAGGAGCCTGCGTGGCTGCAGGGGCCACGTAGGTTCTGACGCGAGACGCGAGCCTCACTCGGAGGGCAGCGCGTCGGGCGACGGCGAGAGAGGTGTTCATGGCGTGGAGAGAGATTGTAAGCGCTCGGTCGGGCGGTTGGCAGCTGTCGGTGGCGAGCCGACGGGCGGGGAGGAGGACGCGGAGGGCGCATCTCGGCGAGAAGGATCAGCGGAAATCCCACCGCGGCCGGGCCCCACGCGACAACGGCCTGTCTCGAGCTTCCCGCCCTTTTCTTCGCTCTTTTCTTCTTCCCGCAACATGACCGTCGCCCCGAGCCAGATCAAGCCCCAGCGCGTGGATGGTGTCAGCCGCGACGTCCAGGACGAGCTCGCCAAGCAGCGCGCGGACAAGCGCCGTCAGGCAGGCGGCGCGAGCCCGGTCCAATTCCACAAGGACCTCATCGTCGGGTGAGTGCTGCTTATTTCGACATGGTCTCCCCGACAACGCTCAATTTAGCCCCTTCCTCCTCGACTTTGCTCTCCACGGACCGGCTCGCGATTCGGGCGTTCGCACCCTCTTCTGGACCCCCACTATCATCTCTCAGCGATGACTGGAATTGCGAGTTTATCAAGAAGATCTCCTGCGGGGTCTCCATGCACGGCTTTGCGATCCCGCCAGACAACGTGCTCGATCTCGGATGTGGTAGCGGCCTGTGGATCATCGAGGCTGCTAAGTCTTGGCCGGTTAGTGCTCGCCTCCGATCCCGCGCACGCGAGCTATCGAATAACCCAGAACGCGTCGGCTCAGAATAGCCACTTTGTTGGCTTTGACCTGCGCAGCGTGCAGCCCGACTTGTCTCAGGTGAATCTTGGGATCGAATACAGAGATCTCTCCAAGCGCATCCAATGGGTTATCGGAGACTTGTGAGCACCGAGCAGCACGCTAGCAGTAACCCCAGACGTACAAGCGCTAACCTCGCGTCGCAATCAGCTTGGATCCTCTCCCTTTCGACGCGAATCAATTCGATCTCGTCCGAATATGTTGCATCGGTCTGGAAGTCCCCGAGGACTCGTGGCAGGAATTGCTAGAGGTGCGTGCTGGTACGTATCGGAAGCATCGGTCATCTCGTACAGCCTGAGGCACGTCGTCCCCGGTCAATTAACCCATGGGCACTCAACGGTTGAATGAGCGGGGAAGACAGCTTCCTGAGCAGTCCGATTATGTTGCATCAAGCATAACTTAGTTGAACGCACATTCAATCATATTTGAGGGTAGTCAAAGTACGCGATTCTGACACGATTTTGAAAAGGATTCCGGGTTGATTCTGTGTCAGTCCCCTCAGAATCGCCTGGCACCCTGAACAACCCCAGATGATGTGTGGGTTCTGACACGGTTCCGGAATGATTCAGACGGCATGCATATGTTCCCGGCAGGTGCTAACTAAGTTGCGCCTCCGGAATCGCAACGACGATCCTGTTAAGCCAGCGATCTTGATGTTCAAAACCGTCTACAGAACCGTTTTCCGAATCGTGCCAGAATCGAGCCAAACTTGCCTACTCTGGGTGGTCAAAGATGTAGGTCTCGCTGGCGATTCCTGTCGAGAGTTCACAGCGATTCTGGCACTCGAATCGTGCATGGAATCGCCTTCAACTCTGACCACCCCCGCAGCAGACCCATCGCTTTACAGAGCTATTCACATTTGAAGTTAACGTAAACTCTCCGGTGGCCGAAGCGTATCATCCACATGAATAGTCGCGTCACAGTATACCTTCCCTCGTGCATGTTTGCGTTAAACGTGCCAGGTTTCGTCCGATCTAACATCGTCATCTAGGAATGTGCTCGAGTACTGAAGCCTGGAGCAGTCCTTGAGGTAACTGGTCAAATCTGAGCACCTGCGTACGAGTTACTGAGCTGCCTCAAGGTGATCGAAGAGGATCTTCTCTTCCCAGCAGGTCGGACGCGGAAACCCATGCCAGAACGCAACTCGAATCTCCGTACAGTCACTATTCGCCGAACACCATCGGGAGAGCGCAATCGCAGCGACTCGACAGCGAGTAAATGGACAACAGCGACAAATCAGTCTCAATCATCCACCTCAACCTCGAGCATGGTTTTCACCACCGAACGCATTTCCCAGAGCGCCAGCATGGAATCGTCGCCCTCTTCCTCCTCCTCTCGAGCCGATTCATCACAAGATCTCTTCCTTCAGGACCACGAGAAACTGAAGGATGCCTGGGAGGAGATGCTCGGCCAGCGATTCCTCACACACAAGCTCCTCACCGTTCTTCCGTTCTACGTATCCTCGCTGTTCTCCAACGTCTACGTACACCCGACGCTCACCATCCTCCTCCCACCCCCATCATGGCATCGCGGCTCGGATCCGTTGTCCGAACTAGAAACGGACCTGGAAGCCGAGGCGCACGCACGCTGGCTGGAAGACATGCGCAGCGGCGCGGTGCAGCTCAACGGTGACTCCACGTCTCGGAAAGCACACGCGGCAGCACTGCGTGCACGACCACCCGCTGCAACGGTCACGCGGTGGAACAAACTGCATCTCGCGAGACAAGTTCGGCTCGTCACGGCGTGCAAGGAGGCGATCTGGCAGGCATACCGCTCGCTGGAGTCTGGAGGATTCTCGCCTCTCGTCGAGGCGGTTCCGAGAGACGAGCTCCGGGACGAGTTCGAGCGCGCTTGGGAGGCCTGGGAAGAGTGGGTATCTCAGTAATGGCCCCACGACAGTCGCTGACCTCTCCATGGCTACAGGGACATGAAAGACCGGATGGGCGTGCGCAACCAAATGCGGACATTAGACTGGAAGGACCCAGACGCGTACAGCCTTCGTCCAGGCTCGTTCCGCTCGTCGACCTCGAACGCGCAGAGCAAGCGGCGGCGGGCGTCGTCTGCCACAGAGGCGGACCTGGACAACGCTGCGGTGTGTCGCGCGATGCGGGGCTTGACCGCGAGAAAGCCTGTAGAATGACGTTCAGAGTAGTAGCCCGAGTAGCACGATCTTGTACATTTCGCCCGTGCTCCAGATATCTTCTTGTACTAGATCATACCCAGTAGACTAGAGCAGATCTCTCTTCTACCCAATCTGAGCTCTGTATGCTCGCTGCTGTCAAGAGTCCCGTTTGTGTGGCCACTCGAGGAGGAGCGGTGCTGTCGTAGGCTGTCGTGTGCTGCGACGTCAGACCCTTCCCGATTTGGAGTGCAAGCAGATTAGATTGATCTCCCCGGGAGTGCGCGTACCAGCCCGCGCCCATCCCCCGCATTCTCCCCTCCCTCCTCCTCCTCCCTCGCCACCCAATATCCTACCGTCAACATGTCAGAGCCTGCAAAGACCGAGGCCCCGAAGCCCGAGGAGTCGACCGCGGCCGCCGACTTCACAAAATACAAGGTGCGTACGGGGCGCCCAGCCGCTTAGATTTTTCGTCCCCGCCTCTCCCGTCGCCCCGAGCACTGGGCGATGGGCGCGGGGGACGGCGACACCGTGTAAAGGCTTCTGAGACTGGCGCACGCCACAGACCGCGGCGGAGATCGTGAACAACGTGATGAAGAAGCTCGTCGCGCTCTCCGTCGAGGGCGCGAAGGTGCTCGACCTGTGCGTCGAGGGCGACAAGCTGCTCGAGGCCGGCACCGGCGCGGTGTACAACAAGGCCGTCAAGGGTGTCAAGGTCAGCAAAGGTGCGTCGCCCCGCCTCTGCGTGCATCCGCCGCGCCACGCCCATGACCACTGCACTAACTGCTACGCCCCACCACCCGTCCACCACCGGCAGGCATCGCGTTCCCGACGTGCGTGTCCGTCAACAACGCCGTCGCGCACTTCTCGCCGCTCGAGTCCGACCCGACCTCGGGCCAGACGCTCGCCAAGGGCGACGTCGTCAAGCTCCACCTCGGCGCGCACATCGACGGCTTCCCGGCGGTGAGTGCGGAGACGCTCGTCGTCGGGGCGTCCGCGAGCGAGCCCGTGACGGGCCGCAAGGCGGACGTGCTCCAGGCGGCGTGGCACGCGGCCGAGGTCGTCCAGCGGCTCGTCAAGGTCGGGAACAAGAACTGGACGGTCACGGACGCGGTGAACAAGGTCGCGGCCGCGTTTGGCTGCAAGGCGGTCGAGGGTGCGTCGCACGAGCCTTGGGGGCGTGCTACATATGCGGGGGGCCAGGGTACTGATTGGAGACGGTGTCGCAGGCATGCTCTCGTGCCAGCAGGCGCAGAACGTCATCGACGGGAAGAAGCGCATCATTCTGAACCCGGTAAGTATGCCATTCGACTGCGTGTGGCACCCGTATGCTCACTCACGTGTTCTGTGCAGTCCGAGGAGCAAAAGAAGGGCTTCGAGGCCGTGACGTTCGCCGAGAACGAGGTTTGGGGAATTGACATATTGATCACCTCCGCAGAGGACGGCAAGGTGTGTTCTCCCCGTTCTGCTAGACTGCTCAGTCAACCCTCATGCTCTTCCACAGGCCCGTATGGAGGAGTCAAGAACGTCTGTCTACCAGAAGGAGTCTTCGGTCACCTATCAGCTCAAGATGAAGACGTCGCGTGCGGTCTTCTCCGAGGTACAAAAGAAGGCGGGCGCCTTCCCCTTCAACATCCGCTGGCTAGAGGACGAGAAGCGTGCGCGACTCGGTCTGCAGGAGGCAGTGCAGCACGGGCTCGTCAAGCCATACGAGGTCGTGTGAGTACCCGCCCACACAGGCTCGTCGCATCACCTCAGTTCTGACTCGCTATCGATAGCTTCACTCCCGCGAACACCCTGGTCGCAGCATTCCACTTCACCATCGCGCTCCTCCCCGGTGGTCCGTCACTGATCACAAGCCCACCAGTCTGGTACAAGCCCGAGCTCGTCAAGTCGGAGAAATCGCTCGAGGACCCGGAGCTGCAGGAGCTGCTCACGAAGCCGTTGCGCGAGAACAAGAAGGCGAAGAAGAAGGCGGAGGCGGCGGCGAAGACGGAATGAGTGTGCGCGCACGGCCAGTGAGCGACCGAATCGGCGTGCGTACACGAGCGAGGGCGGAAACAGGCGTGTCCAGAATATATACAAATGCGTCGCATGTAGCATCTTGTAGCATCATCAACCCCAATCACCGTTTTTCTCTGAACTCCGGAAGGACGGCTACGAGGCGGACGGCACCGGCACCCGTTCCGCATCCTCGCCAAACTCTCCGATCGTGCGCACGACGAGGTCGACGTTTTCGAGGAAGGCGTTCGATGTCAGCCTCGCGAGCCGCACGGTGAGCGTCGTGAACGTCCTGGAACGGCGGCAGGTCGTCAGCGTTCGGTCTCTCGACAAGAGTAACGGAGAGAGATATAAGAGCTGATCGAAAAAAAAAGAAAGAAAGAAAACGGGTCCAGAGCGAGGCGGGGGCACACGCACGCTACGAGCTCGGTGTTCTCGACGACCAGCGTGCGCTTGACGAGGTCCGGCTGGAGCTCGCGGTCGACGTCGATGGCCTGCTGCGCGATGTGCGCGTGCTTCTCCGACGCGAATGGGATCCGCATCGTCCTTTGTGCGCGCGTGTGTCAATGTTCGGCGTATCGATGTATCGGTGTATCGGTGGTGCGTACGCGCACAGAGTATTGGCGAGGTCCATGGTTCAAAATGGTGTGTGAGCGTGAGTGTGAGCATGAGCTCGCGGGGAGGCCGCGTTTGCACGCGAGCTGGTTCTTACACGGTGTGCCACCCTGAGGTCGGACTCGGCGCGGATTCGGCGGACGGTGCGGACGACATTGTGCGTAGGTGCTTGAAGTGGCTACCGTGGCTTCGAAGTCGGTGCACGACGCGGTGGTGGTAGCTTGAGCAAGTACTAGTGCACGCCGACGAGTCGGATGAGTGACCGTGCGAGACCCGGCCCGCGGCCGAGATATCGATCGTAGCATGGTCATCCCGGTTAGGACTGGACCGTGTAGATCGACACGATTTATCTACGTACGTAGCCCGATCAGCCTCTCCTGTGATGTTCGTTGGTCACTGCATAAGTACTGTAAGGTATAGGTTGACCAAGTATCATGTATGGGTTCATCATGCGCCTTAAGCTGCCTCAAGCTGCCCAGGAACACCACGGCGCCCGTAGACAGTCCCCTCTGCCAAACCTTGAGCTTGTCTTCCTTCCCCTGGCCGGGCCGTTGCGTAACTGAAGCGCGGCACGAAGCATGTACAAGCCGGCTTATGTCCCGGTCCCGGTTGTGGTGGCGGCCCATGGCCTCGAGTTCAGCGCATGGAATTCGAAGGTGTCATTTAGAAGTGAGCAGAAGGCATCCATTATCCTCCTATACGTACTAAGTAACGCCCCGACATATAGCTAGCGGACGTCACCGCCACCTGCCCGGGCCGTCATCGCTATCGTCAGTGTGCGTGTCTACGGTGGTATACGCGTAGCACTTAACCACCGCATGTTAGTAATTGCGAGTAGTATTAACCATCATGAGTGCTCTTCACTCTACGATATAAAGGCGATGCAACACCTGAACTCGCCTCCCGTCATCTGCGACCAGGAAACGCGGCATCGCGCGATTTGAGCTCAGCTCAGACGACTTTGTTCGGAAACATTGTCACCGCGACGCGCTCGCAGCCTCGCAACGTCAAAGTCTCTGGCGTGGATGCGCGCCGAATCGCTGATACAGCACATGCCACATGGACATAGATGGACATGGCCTGACAACCATCAACATCGGTCCATCTCGTCTACTCTGATCCGAAACACGTCCGGCCGCAACTTGTGGCGTACCCTGCTATCATGCATCCAGTGTGCATCCGAATCCGAATCCGATAATCAACCACACGCTGGCTTGAAGCTGGAGTCAGGCGCGATGAAGACATAGAACAGAGGAGAGGGAGAGGAGAACACCGTTTAACAAACCAAACCAGCTTGGTCAAATGATCGAAGCTCGAACGATCAGAAGATCGCACAGCAGATGTAGATGGGGAGCACGAACAATAGATAGAAATAATCATTGCCGATTGATTATAACGGGGGGGATACACAGTGGGTTCCGCATGATATATTCCACCACATGAAAATCGATCGTCAGCCCACTTGCACGCACGCACTACCAGCGGTGATGACCAGGAGCCGAATCGCGCAACAACAACGCTAATAGGATGTGTACGGAGGGGGATGCGGTTGGTTGTGTGACGTGTGCGCGTTGCAATAATAAGAAAACAACATCCTCCGCGTGAAGGTAACCGAGGAACCTGACAAGAAATGGCAAATACCCGCAGAAGCCCTGCCTCCCGAGGGCCTCCAGAAGAACAAGGGTGGAAGATCCGGCGCCGAGGAGAGGCGAAAGGCTTGCAGTTGCTGTACATGGCGTTTGCTTCCCAACAAGAAAAATGAAGACGACAGGCCGTGAGGGGTATCAGGCGCGTGTACCCAGCGCGAACGGGGTGGGGGGTTTACAATGCGAGGGCCGCAACGGCAGCGACGGCGCTCAGGGCTAGCGTCGACGCGCTGAAGTGCACCGATGAGAGCGCACCGTTGGAGCCGCCGAGGACACCAGAGTTTGCGGCACCAACCGCTTGCGCACCGTCGTCGGACGGGGCCGCGGGCGCAGACGAGGGGCCAGCGGCGGGGTTGACGACAAGGCTGCGAGAAGAACGTCGTGATCAGTCCGCGGGAGACAATGGAGCGCGGCATGTATGGACGTACGTGGTGCCGGCGGTCGCGGTCGAGGTGGCCGAAACGGACGCGGTGGTGGTCGTCTTGGCGCAGTCACCCTCAGTGACCTTGACCTGTTCGTTTCCAAGCGCAAGCCAAGCGAAGCCCGTCAGCGATCCGGGGGCGGGGCAACGGGTCGACCGTTGGGAGGCAGGAAACGCGACTCACCGCATTGGACCAGCCCTCGTCGATGTCGTCGGCGAGGACGGAGACCATGAGGGACTGGCCGACCTTGAGGCCGGTCGCGTTCCAGGTCATGCTGGTGCCTTTGTGGTCGCCGAGCTCAGCACTGTGCGTCGCCACGGGTCCGTTTAGTTTCCCTCTATATTCGAGCCGGCCCGTGTGTTGTACTTACATGACAGTGTCGCAGGGGTCCGTGGACGAGACGAGGGCGACATTGTAGGACTTGGCGTTGTCGACTGCATCCCACTTCAGCTTGAGGGAGCCGCACTGCAGAGGACAGCCCGCATTAGACCTACGCTGCTCGCAGGGAGAGAGGAAGAGAGCGCGAGAGCTGGAGGGGCCGCGCACGCACCGTGGTGATTTCTTGGGGGGTGCTGACGGTGAAGTCCGCGAGAGCTCCCTGGATGGCGAGGGCGGAGAAGAGAGCGACGGAAACGAGAGTGGAGTACATCGTGAGGGCGACGTGCAATGAGCGGAGCAGGGAGCTCAGGGGGCGGGTTAAAAGCGTGGGGGTCGCGGGGGTGCGAGGCGGGGGCGAGGATGAGGGAAGGAGACAAGAAGAACTGATGAGGATAGAAAAGCGAAAACGGCGACCGTCCCCGCGTGAGGCTCGTAACGCGGCAACGGCACGACCGCCCAAACAGCCCCAAACAGCCACACGCGCCCTCCTGATCCGGCACTATCACCTCGGCCGGCACGCCGGTCTGAGAGATGCCATTGCCAAGGGCCCGCAGAAGTGCCAAGTTTCATTATTCCAAGAGCGTCCGAACCTCCGCCGGCCACCATCCGCACCATCCGTAGTCTGCTAGTTATTGGGGCCTCGAACCGTAGGGTGGCAAATCGGAGTTTGTCAGCAGAGATTTGATCTCCGACGACGCGTTCAGATCTATACACGACCGACGCGTCGACGCGTCGCGCGCGCGTCTTGTTACCACACCACACTGTCCTCACTACAGTACGCCCTCGTGATGAATAATCCACAGCCTACTCCGACTGCGAAACCTCCGCCGCACAAGTTCTCGTCAGCCGAAGGTGCCGCGATAGCAAGACACTCATTCACGAGCGGCTTGGCTACTACCCGCACAGTGCGTGCAGAAACCCCTCGACAAGACTGACGTCCTCGCTATCACGCCGACCGACTCAGGCAAGACCGGACGATGTACCTTCTGGTCATGCACGCCGTCATGAACAACCCGGAGCGATACCTGAAACCTGCCCAAACATTTTAGGAAGGATGGGGCAATGGTAGTGGTATGTCCGACTAGGTCATTGGAGGTGGATATGGTACGTATATCTTTTGTGGCTGGTCATCACCGCTGTCACGACTGAGACCGCACGCCGCTAGGAGAAGGACATATGGGAAGATGCTTAATTGGGAGTCTTACAATATCTTTACACTTGATCTCATACGTTCCGACAACCATGCTTCCTGGGTGACTGTCATTACTGACACACTGTCTGTAGGGATCAACATTGCAACAACCAATGATGTGGTTCTCTATGACTTCAAACTACCGCCAGACACAGACTCGATCTTGCAGAAGGCTGGACACATTCGTGATGAGAGAGGGAAGAACTCCCGCCGTGTCGTCGTCTATCTCCCCTAGAGTGCAGTCAAGACATGTGAAGATGTGCTTACCTGGGTTTCCAATGGAGCGCCTGCGACCGTAGTCAAGATCGGAACAGGGAACAGACATCTATCATGATGGTCGATGTTGGTGTAGCGCAGCTGGTCGCGGCCACAGCGGTGTGCAAGAGCGCAGTGCTAAACCAATTGTATAGTGACCGATAACTGATGAGAGCCAGGCTGCGCTTGCTTTTGCCCTTGCACGCGGACCCAACGAAGAGGTGTTGAGGGACCGGAAGACATACTTAGACGACGGTACGTTGGGAGTCTCAGTCTTGAAAGCGACCAAGTTCTCGCCTGTGCCACCCCTCGGCGCTAACATTTCCGTAGAAGGAGATAGACCGTTTTGGGATTCACGCTAAACCCAAAAAGATGTAACTACTTTTATGGACGCTCGGATCACTCGGCATATTTCAAACCCAGCAGAATTGCCAACCTACGGTCTCGGGGGCGCGTTTACTAGCAGACGTTGAAGGACCGTCCATCCCCCCGTTCAGTAGGTCCTCATCGTCTGCCTAGGGGAGACTACACCATCCGCACAACAAATGCTACCGGATACATGAACGGCACAACTACCCCGACTCGACCGTCCTCCTCCTCGACGCCTCACAACTTGCTCTTCCCTTTGAACGTGGCCAGCATCGTCCGTTTCGTGATCCTGCAAACCCGCAAGCTCCGTCAGTCCCGGTCCGTGCGAGAACGACGAGGATCATCAAAACACGTCGCAGAATTGTCTCGATGTCCGAATCCGAATTCCGAAAAAACTTGAGGTTCGACTCACCCTCCGTGCTCGACCTTGGACGGCGTGTCCGTCGCGCCCGCGCACGCACCCGCACGCTCCTCGACGGGCACGTAGTCGCGCTTGCCAGCCCCAACGTAAACCTGCAGGTAACAGCGTCGATCAGCCTGTCTGCTTAATCACCGTCGGCCAGCACCGCGATTGACATATCGCCGGCCCTTGCGACCCAGGGCCCGCGGCTGTACGTCACAGGCCACGGCTCTGGGGACGCAGTCGCTGTATGCACGCACCTGTCGGGGGCGCCAGATCTTCACGCCGCCTTCCTGCAGCATCATCTGCCGCCAGTGCGCCAGCCAGCCGACCACCCGGGGGACCGCGAAGAGCACCGGGAAGAAGTCGAGCGGGAAACCTGTCGGAGCGCGCACACAATTGGTATCAGCATGACGCCGCGCTCAGGGCTAGGGTTTGCACCCCCGGACACAATACGAAAACTTACCCATCGCGCGGTAGATGAGTCCGCTGGTGGGCGCCGGACGTTGTAAGTCGTGGTGAGCACAGGGCGGCGGTTCCAGGGACCTCGAGCGTGACTCACCTCCTGCGAAAGAACGTGTTCGGTGAGCGACCGTCATGACGAACCGAGGTGAGAGCGTGACGTACCAGAAGTCCACGTTGGGAGCAAGCTTCCGCTTGATGAAGTACTCGTCTTTCATCGCCGCGTCGTGTAGCGCCATTGCTGTCTCCAGCAGCTCATCTTTCCCGGTGCTACAGTGGTGACGACATCTGTCAACGCAACTCTATCTGGCTGGTGAACAAAGTTGTGCGACGTACACCTTGAACACTTCGTCCGCGGTTTTCCGGACAATGAAGGAGCGCGGGTCTGACTAGTGTGATTGTCTTAAAATAGATATTCTGAATGCCACGGAGCGAACTCACGGTCTTGTATACGCTATTCACGAGCACGGTCAATAGAGGCGTTCTCCTCCCGTGGGAACTCCAACAACTCACCGGTGTCCGAATCCAGACAGTGTCTTCTCCCGACGTTTGACTGCCTCAATGAAGGCCGGAACGTTCTGGGGGCTGAGCGATTGTCAGTCTTGCGGCACTGTCAACGGCCTCGGAGACGCACCTCCCAATAGAGATCAACATGCGAATCACTGCTTCGTTGGCGCCGCCTGTATGAATTGTAAGCACAGCACGAGGTCTGTTTGGAATACAGATGCATTTCACCATGCAAAGGTCCGCTAAAACAATTGATTTAGTACAGCATGCCAATTCCAAGAACCATGTACGCACTATAATGAAGCACAGCCTGCGCTGTATTATGGAGACATGTGAGCAAGCTCTGGAATCATTGCTATACTGTGACCCCTGCACGTACGCAATCGCGGAGTATGGATCGACCAGAGAGCTACCGGTTTGCAGGACCGTCGTACATGACGCGTTCAACTCGTGGTCGGCGTGGATCAGGAACAAAACGTCAAGAGCTTTCTCGAACACATGGTTCGGTGTGTAGTTCTCCTCTCCGAGGTGGTCCATCTGGTACAAGAAGCTGGTCGCAGGAGCTCAGCAAATTATGTCTTGCTCTAGAGCGTTTGGGATGCTCACGAGCCAGTGTAGCTGAGGCCTGTCGGCGGCGTCACAAAGTTGCGACCCTGGCGGACGCGGTAAGCCATCCTACGCAGAGCGTCAGCGGTGCCATATATCCGGATGCACAAAAGGGGGGACGTAGCCTACGCAGCAAGAGTGGTCGCCTTTCCTATGAGACGATAGATTTGCCTATCCATGGTCGCGAGTGAAGTGGCATCGCCCTTCGTGTACAATCGTTGACCTGGAGAACACTGAGCTGCGCAGACCGAAGAGAATGTCGTACAACATACCCTGCAATGATGGGTTTGCCTCGCTGTAGTATGAGCCAAGCATCGCAAACGCGCTGGTAAGCATGCTCATAGGATGCGCGTCGTAACTGGTGGGAGCATGAGCCCATGAAGGCAGACGAAGTAACGGTGCACGGCACAACACATACCGGAACGACCGAAAGAAGCCCTCCGCGTCCGAGTGCATGACTGAGTGACGCATGACTTCACTCTCGAAGAATTTGGATTGATCTTTGGTCGGCAAAGAGCCGTAAATCAGTAGGTACGCAGTCTCGAGGTGCGACGACTTGAGCGCGAGTTGTTCGATGGGGTAACCTCTGCTTCTTCATGAGCAAGTCTAGTCTGCGTAGGTTCCATTCATGCTCTCTCACCTGTAGCGAAGGACTGCGCATTCGTTCAGTCCATCAATATAGCCGAATTTGACAGCAGCTGAATGACGCACCTCCGGCCTCTCCGTCAATGTATGTGATTTGGCTCTGTATCACAGCAGTGTTGAGGAAGCCCTTGTCGTGGACACGCAGGCCCTTCTCGGTCTCGTTTTCTTCCCTCTCACCCGGCTTCCGTTGTGCGGTCATCGCCTTGAATGCGGTCGCGGAGATAGCATTGTCGGCGATCCTGCATGGCTTCCGTGAGCTTCTTGCTCGCCCGCGGACAGCATGGACGGCGAATATTCACTCACGGAATGGTGTAGACCTTCCCCGTGCGGTTGTCACGGACGGTGAGAGAGTCCTGCGGAGCGCCTTCTGGGAGGGACGAGGTCGTAGGCCGGCCCATGCTTGCTGTGAGCGATGTGGGTTGGTCTGGGGAGGTTGTGGATGACGTTGAGAGTGCGGGGATGCAGGGTTATAGTATATAAATGCGCAGAGCCCGAGTGGTGGCTCTCAGTTCCTGGGCCAGTGACCGCACACTGATCCGGGCGTTTTCACATGCTCAGACGCGTCTCGGTCACGGGACACGCGTCTAGCGCGTTGCGGCTATTCCCGCCTTGCTTGAGGTGATGCCGCCTCGAGCACAGTTACATACATACTTCTTTCTGAGCGGGAGTCGTTCTGTAACCACCACAACTCTCTCGTCAGAATAGCAAGCTCTCTGTCGTCCTGCGAACATGCAAAAATTGGCTGCGCTTGACTTGCAGCAGGGATGATCACCGGACTCGCTCAAAGACCGACCCAGGCGACCCCTCATAAGCATCTTCTCCCCTGCCACCATTCCTCCTTCTCTTCCTCACAACACTTTTGCTTGCTGCTTGACACGGCTGTATCTTCCACGTCTACACCATGGCTCCATCGAAGTACACCCAAATTACCAGCCTCGCGGCCAAAGGCAGATCCTTCCCTCCAGCTTCAAGAGCGAGCACGTCCCCTTCGACCTCAAGGCCGGTCCGGACCATATCCTCGTCAAGCTCCTCTATGTCTCCATCAACCTAGCCATGCGCGGCTGGGGTCATCGAGGCCGGTTCGGACAGCAGGTTCGAGGAGGGTGATATCGTCGATGGCGTGTTCGGTACTACATGGGCGATGCTCTGAAGGTCGACCGATCAATCCCGGGCTTATCCGTCTTCCAGGTTGGAGGGAATACGGGGTATTCGACGACAAGAGCGTGCGGAGGGTCGAGTAAATGTCCTACTACGCTCACTTGTTCGTGCATAGGCGATTCATTGCGTCGCACATGGGGCGTCCAGCCTGATCTCGACATTCTCGACATCATGGGCCCATTGGGAAGCACAGGCGTTCGACTGCTTGAGTGTTCGGAGAGGGAGTGTACGACTGGCTGACCGGTTTTGCTCTATGACAGGGTGCAGGTGGCGGCAGATACTGCGACGTTGTAAAGAGCTGTAGCCTCGGCCACTGTACCCGTACTTGGTGTAAGTAGCTTGTGCGATGAACTTCATGACGAACATCCTTCAAGGCCTCAGGCCTCAACATCAACGCATTTCAGCGATCGCCTGGACGGCCTGGATAAGCTCGATCATTCATTGCTCAGTAACATTCATTCTGCTATCTGCTGCAAGAGTCCATCAAGAATTAGCCAACCAACGCCAATCCGCGCTAGCTGGAATGTGTACGTTATCGAATGGAGAGGATATTGAGGGAATGGGATTCGAGGGGGGGAGGGGGTAGCGAAAATCAAGCAATGATAACGAGCGTATTCCTATGTCGCAGTACTACTGGGACGGTGACGTGAGTTGTAAACAGCGGTAGTTTCTTGGCGTCATGAGGGTATGGATGTATGTACGTGCGGGCGAATGCGAACATCATAAATTTGAACAACGTAGTAAAAGAACCAAGAAGGGGGAGAAAGAGAAACATGGACGATTGGAGACAGTTCACGAGAACGATCCAAGCAAACGACAAAATCACTGCGCGCTCGACAACGGTCCGCTCGCGTTGCCTGAGCCATCGCTCGAGCTCGCGCCGGGTCCGTGACCAGCTGCAAGTGCGTCCTTCCCGGGGGCAGGCGAGCTAGGGTTCGACGACAACTGGCGCGGGGCGTCGGCCTTGCCAGCGGCGCCCTCCAGCCCGGGCGAGAAGCGTGGATCGAACTGCGACACACCCGTCATCTGCATGCCCATGCCCCCGCCCATCATCGGGTTCATGCCGTTCATACCACCCATGCTGCCAGCACCACCCATACCCATACCGCCACCCATGCCACCCATGCCGTTCATCCCGGTCGGGGTCATGCCCATGGGCCCCATGCCCATGCCCGTGTTCATCATCGGCATGCCCATCATCGACATGCGCGGGTCGAACCCACCCATGCCCATCGACCCGCCGGTCATCATGGGGTTCATGGAGCCCATCGCGCCAGGGGACGGGCCGTCTCCCCCGCCCCCGATCTGGGAGCCAGCGGTGGAGAACGCGACCATCGCCTGCTGGTACGCCTGCTGTGCGGCCTGCTGCGCTGCGAAGAGCTGCTGAGGGTTTGCGAAGCCGGGCATCATGCCTGGGTAGCCCCACCCGCCTGTCATCATCGGGTTCATGCCCATCATCATCGGATTGCCCATCATCGGGTTGAAGCCCATCATCTGGCCGCCGTACATGGACCCGCCCTGCTGCATCTGGTCGAGCTGCTGCCGCTGCAGGTCGTCGATCTTGCGCTGGCGCTCCTCGACGAGGCGCTTCTCGCGCTCACGTTCAGTCAGCGCGGCCCCGAGACCACCCTCGCGCTTGCGCTCTCGCTCGTGGGCAGTGACGGCGCCGAGGAGACCCGTCTGGGGTGGGGGCGGTTTGTTGGGCACGTTGATGAGCGACGCGCCGGTTTCCCTTGCGAGCTCTTCTTGCCTCTTCGCGGACCGGTCCTGCTTGTCCTGCATACCGGCCGAGAGGAGACCATGTGGTGTGAACGCCTTGGTCATCGTGGTGGCGGGAGCCTCCATCTGGATGAACGTATCGCGGGTATTCGTGGGTTCCGCATGGCGGCCCGGGTCGAGGACTTGACTCCAAATCGCACGTTGTGGGCCTTGCTGCTGCTGTGCCGGCTGGCCCTGCATAGGAAACTGCGACTGCGGGCGCATCCCCTGAGGCCCAGACTGTCCATACTGGGGCGAAGCGCCCCTGCTCGTGCTCTCGGCAGGGTACAAACTCCTCCGACCTCCATCGGTGAAGTTGTCGGACACAAAACGTCGAGGCTGGGGTTGGGCGCCGAGGTACTCGTCTGGATCTGTGAGGGACAGAGGTGACATCAATCCTACGCGCAGCATGCCGATATCGTACCACATAGCATATACTCACATCGACCGCCGGGAACTTGAGGCAAAATGCGTGGAGGGAGAGAAGGGGGATAGGCGCCATTGCTCACGTCCACCGCAGAGCCAGACCGGGCAGGGGATCCCGGGCCCATGTTCGAGTAGGGGGAGCGCATTGCAGAATTGTGGTCACTCACGCTCGCTGCAGACCTCAACGGCGGTTCCTCGTCGGAATCCACATCCTCGTCATCCTCTTCATCCTCTTCCTCCTCCTCCTCACTGCTGTCACCCCACGCTCCACCGTCCTTCGGCTTCGCTCTCGCCCGCCCATTTGCTTTCCCAGGCCGGTGAGCAGCGGCCTGCTGAGCGGCCTGTTGCGCCTGGGACTTTGCCTTGCGTTCGGCTACGAGTCTCGTGGGTGCGAAGGATGATCTAGGCTGTTCAGACGCGCCGCCACGTGTTTTTGAAGGACTTGCGGGTGTCTCTACAACTTCGGGGAGCGTTGGTGACTTCGTCGCCGAACCTCGTGACGGAGGCGGGGGAGCTGGCCGATCGTCTTGCTCGAGGAAGGTGAGCGCAGCGAGCGCGTCGGCGTTGTCATCGTAGCCAGCGGGGTCTTGCGCGGGAGCCATGACGGGCTGCTCTTCAGTCTTCGTGCTTGTGGTGGTCGAGGTGGAGGGCGTCGTGGACACAGTTGGGGACTGGTCGCCTGTGAAGGAGTTTTGAATGTAGGCTGACATCCGTGTCGATGGTGCCGCACGTGCGCCGGAAGGTCGATTACGTAATCCACTGCCGGGTCTGGACGCAGTTTCGCTTGCAGGGACAGGGGTAGAAACCTGGTTTGCTGTGGGTTTCGGCTTTGGCGATTTCGCCGGCACAACCGGGGGTTGGGGACTTGCGGACGGAGGAGGAGGAGGAGGCGGGCTATTGGTGTGTTGTATGCTGAATTGAGATGCTGTTGCGCGCGGTGGAGGAGTGTATGGTTCAGACTCGGACTCGGACGGCGAATCTTCATCGTTGTTCTGAGCTGCAGTCGGAGGGGGAGGTCCACGCTTGCGCACAGGGTCAGCGTCACCTTGCTGCATATGTTGCATGTAGAATAGGGCTGCACCGGCGTCTCCAAGAATGTCATCGGTCAAGCTGGCTTTCTTCTCGTGAGCAGGGGTACCGGTCGGCTCGAGCGGTGGAGATTGGAGTGGAGGCTCGGGCGTGGCAGCCCACGGGTCTTTCGTGTACGAACCGCGGGACGTCGGCGTAGGGATCGTATACATCGAAACGGGTATTGACGCCTGAGATACTGATCGGTCAGGAACCATCCGAATGGAAGTCGGGGGAGGACCAGCAGGCGCTGTGAAGGAGGGACGCTGCTTAGGTTGCGGAGGTGAGGCGGCACGGAGCGGAGAGGTGGTGTTGCGTGAAGGTGAGGACTCTCGAGGAGAGGTGCCGCTGAAACGGGGAGGAGTGTTTGAACGCAGCTCAGGTGACATAGTGCGCATGCCATCATCAGGTGGTGGCGTAGGGGAGCTGGGGTAACTCATCGAAGGTCGTGAATACGAAGAGAAGTTGGACATCTGTCCGGGTCGTTGGCTGAGCTTAGAATCAGGCCGTGAGCCAGGTCTCTGAGCTTGCGAATCCGTACTGCCCCGTTCAACGATAGTCCGGTCTGGAGGCGGACTGCTCGCAGTGGGGCTGGAAACAAGAGGCTGCTCCAATATGGTCTGGGAGCCAGCTTCCTCGGGAAGGATACGCGGAGGCGAGCTCACAAATCCTAGCTGTGTCTTGAAGCTGGACGACTTCTCGACTGACATGGATCTTCCTTCCATGGGCGTGCTTCGCTCAGTTATGGTTGACAGCGGGCGTCCCAACTGTGCTTGTTGTGACTCAGCATTGATCGGACTTGAGTCGAAGCTGAGGGGCGGAAGCTGCAGAGATGCACCATTGGACTGTGGTTGCACTCCCGGTGTCTGCGCAGCCGGTTGAGGCGGCCCATTGGGTGAAGAGACGGTAGGTATAGTCGGCAAGGTCGGGGTTTGCTGGCTGGGAGGGGGGCCTGGCGGTCCGTCTGGCCCTAAGCCCCTCATACGATCCAAAAGGATGCGCTGGAGCTGCGCACGGATGGCAGATGTGCGATCATCACGAGCATCCAAAGTCTCCGCAAATTCGCGGTCCAAGAACAGTAACTAGAGGGCGGCTCAATAAGATACAGACTGGAATGATATATGATACACGCACATCTCTGTGGGGACCGATAGGGTATGCAAACATCATCGACTGCACATCACGAGGGTCCCAAGAGTAGATGCGAGGACGGCCATATAATTCAAATGCGTCGTGAATGCCTGTGACGGTTGGAGATTAGCCTGATGGACCAGCGAATCATCTGCATTACTCACTGATGATCCATCTCAACATCTCTGAGGCGCGAGTATTTGTGCCCTCAAGCTCTGGCATGACCAACAACCACGCCTCTCGCATCTTGAGGGAGCCTGCCATTTCTTCATCACCTAGCTGGCCCTCGAGCTTCATCAGAGTGCTCCTGCTGATCAACTCCGGACGCTCAGGATAGACGGCGAAGGCTTGGGTCACAGCACGCATCGTGAGCAGCGCCTTCTTCTTCTCCTTCGGACGTGAACCGTTGTAGATTTGGATCATCGGCCGTGCCGGCAGATTGACGGCACCCGCATTCTTATCACGCAAGAAGATGTTCGACATACGCTTCTTACGAGGCGCATCCGGCGAGCCTGGACGTTCATGTCCTACGGACGAGATGGACCCATGTTCGGGATGGCCGAGGGGGCTGCCGGCCGAGATGACCATCCAATGCCGCTTCCAGTCAGTTTGGCCCGCGATGCGAATGCGCACCCAACCTTCGAGACGTCCGTTTGTGAGTGAAGAGGGAGCACTCCTACCTATGATGTGGCGTTCAGAACGCGCAAAAAATATGTCATCGCGAATTGGTCTTACCGTCATTCAGAGTGATACGGATCAGATGGGCCGTGTAGATCTCTTCCAGGCGAGATTTCTCCCAGGCAGACAGACGTATCGCCGCAGTCCATTGAACCAGAGCCTCAGCAGACGGGCACGAGAACAAGTATAGATTCGAGCCAGCGGTGTTGAGCGTGATGACGTTCGTGAACCTTCGCTGCGGGGCGCCGGGTGTAGGTGGCAAAGCGATTGAACCGAGGACATTCACAAACTTTGGGCATTACCGCGCACACATCAGATAGTACTTTGCACGATGGATGGTTGACACTCACTGCGTCGGTAATGTTGATGTAGGTCGGTGGCACTTGCTTACCCTGTTGACTGGCCTCCTGGATCTGTGCCATATCCCACACGCTGAGCGTCGTTCCACCCAGCTGCGCCCACACCTCTCTCCAGCCTTCGTCCTTGGTAGGGCGTTGTCCATCGGGTTGACGCTCGATGCGACGCACAAGGGGACCGGAGAAGTAGACCTTTTGCGAATGCGCCTGAGTAAGTTGTACCACAGACCGGATCTCGGGGTGCAATGGCGGCGGTTGAGGGGCAGCTACCCCAGAGGCAGCAGGTGGACTAGTCTGTGGGCCAGGCTCTGGCTGCTGCGGTGGTGATTGTTGTTGCTGTTGTTGGTGCATGACCTGTGTAGGATCCTCCATGTTCCCATTGAAGACAGAGTTCCGCCTAGGCGATAGCGGCGGCCGGCTCTGCTGTGATTGTATGGGCGCGCCTCCGGGAGGGGGACCTTGGTTGGACGGAGGAAAGAGAGGCGGAGAGGCTTCATCCTGGTGAGAAGACTTGCGCGAGAACAGCGCAGAGAAGGAGTTCTTCGGACGGTGCTTGCTGGGGCTTCCGCTGCCGTTTGCGTTCGTACTGACACTAGCATAGGAGTTGTTGCTGGTGTTTCGCCTATCAAGAGCCGGCCGGTTGGCGGTGAGGTCTGGCGGAGGAGGAGAGTTTATCGGGGCTTGAGACACTGAGTTTCCAAGAGAGTGGACGCGTTCGTGCTCCTGCTTCCACTGCTGGAGACGTGCGGGGGAGACGAAGCCCTCGTTGAGGTTGTCCCAGCGCGGACTGGGTGATGTCCGGGGCGGCTGGGCAGTGGTCATGACCGGGAGGGGTTCGGGTGAAGATGGGGAAGATGACGGAGGATGGAAAGCATAAGATGAGCGTTCGCTGCACAGTCCCGCCACGGCCTGGCACCTGCTTGTATTCTATTGCCCCTTACGGCTAGTTGTAACCGTATTCGCAGCACGTGCAGCCCACTCCACATTGACGACCTCGTGCTCGCAGACGCACGCGACGACAGTGACATCATCGGTACTGTTGGGATGGGCTAACTCGGAAGACGTAGTATACTACGTACAGTACAGTCTAGCCAGATTCAATACTACATGGTATCAATGCGGATACTAGTATCCGAGGATATAAGCATAAGAATTGTCCCATAAGGCAGCGAAGCACAAGAACCTGCATCGAGTGCTTCAACTTCGGGACGAATGTGCCAGTAAAATGGCACTGACCCCGAGCTCAAAAAGAGTCATCGAAGAGGGCCTGTCTCGTCAGCAATGCATGGGGTAGCCATAACTCTGATGAATCGTCCATAGCCGGAAGACCGGGTCGGTGTCTCCATGCCCATCCGGGAGTGACTTCAACATTCGGGGGTAATGCATTTTGGCGGGTTCCATGCGGAGGATATCTGAGCTAAGAGGCTGAAAGCGAAGGCAGGTATGAGTAGCCCCACAATATTAGTGTCAGCGCCGATGCTCCGACAAGGACGAAGACTGCGAGTGCTGTGACGCAAAACGGGGAGACTCGTTGTGCTTGGATTATAGGGCACCTTATATGCTGCCGTATAATTGTGAGCAGTAAGATGGCAAGTAGGGCAACACATACTCGTCCAGATGCCTTGACGATCACGTACTGTCCGAGTGCCAGAAATAGTGGCTTACTTGGGAACGTGAGCTTGAGAACAGTAGGCTCTTGGTCAATAATCCGCTCGAGGACCAATAGATGAAGTATGTCAGGAACGTCGAGGACTGCCGCAGATCACTAGCTTCACTAGGCGCAGTGCCGGGCGCTGCGAGCCTCGAGGAAGACGGGGTCAAGATAGGATATACAGTGGGTATCGTAGGCCGAGTGCCGTGACACAGTGTTTGGAACGCAGCTTCGGCACTCGGCGGCTGCACTGGTGACTGGATGTAGGTACCACTCAGACTTATTAGCTCAGACTGCACGACTAGATAAGTTCACTAGTCTCACCATGTCTGCGACCCAGCGTTGCATTCATCTGGTGGATTCGTAAGAGGGGCTTGCTACATCCATAAGGCTCCGAATGATGAAGCTTCGGATTGAAGTAGTGACGA
The DNA here is from genome assembly GCA_022606115.1 of Daedaleopsis nitida. NCBI lineage: Eukaryota > Fungi > Basidiomycota > Agaricomycetes > Polyporales > Polyporaceae > Daedaleopsis > Daedaleopsis nitida. The sequence goes on along the minus strand of JABYQM010000005.1, from coordinate 1,733,382 downwards.
GTAAGTGGTAGCAATGGACCACCGCGGTGCCGTGGCGGTGGTGGCGGTGAGTAAAGGTTTGTTGGGCTTTGTTGATGTTCCAAGGTCGGCAAGATAAGATCAGATCTGTCCTCATTCGCCGTGCTGAGCATCCCAGGCCGAGTCCGCCTCTCTTCATTCAATTTCTTTACCAATCACAGCACGATGCCTCTAAGAATCGGTTTCGGTCAGTTCACTGTTTCTATCTAGATACCTGCTAACAGCTGTGAGCTGACGTCGCGATTATCTCCGATTTTCACTGCAGTCCGAGAGCATTTCTCCTCCCCTCTCCTGCAGTTTGCGGAAGCCGACGGAGGAAAGACCTTCACTCTCGTCGAATGTCCCAGTATGAAACAAATACACACTTGATCTGCCGTACCTGATCCAAGAGACATACAGGTGGCACGGGTCAGCTGATCGGCCGTCTCGAGAACGATGAGATCGACGTCGCGATGTGTGCCATCTGCATTTTGTCCCAGCCACTGTTCCCATCTGCTAACCCATCACACAGTGCGCTCACGGACCCTCTCATCTCTGGGATTGCCAAGGGCTCCAAGGCGTACAAGCTCGTTGGGAGCTATGTCACCACGCCGCTCAACTGGCGAGTGGATCGAACAGTCGGAATCTCTTGATACCGGTGCTAACCGCACTGACACTCGGGGTGCTCGACACAGGGCTATCATTACAGGCAAGGAAACCCAGTATAAATCCATCGCCGACTTGAAGGGAACGACAATTGGCATCTCACGCTATGGCAGGTGAGGTGCTCGCGACAAGGCAGCCCGGAATTTGCTCAATGCTGAGAGAAATGGCCGACTCTATCCCGCGCGTGTGCTCTGCGTCTTCATAGCGGAAGCCAAACCATGGCGTACGTGATGGCGCTCCAACAGGGCTGGCCGACTAGCGAGCTCAAGTTCCAAGGTAGTAGACACGAAGCGAACCCATCTCAAGTCCAGACGAGTCACGTAGTAGTACCTGAACTGACTGTGCTGGTGGACAGTGAACAACGACATCCGCGGGCTCATCGACTCGGTCAACGACGGCTCCACCAGCGCATTCATGTGGGAATGGTTCACGACCAAGCCCTTCGTCGATGTCGGCGAGGCCCGATTCGTAAGTACTACATACGCACATCCGGCGCACCCTCGTGTACGCCGCCAACGGCGACCGGAGTGTCGGTGACACCTGCCTGCAGATCGGCTCCGTCCCCACCCCCTGGCCCTCATGGCTCATCGCCGCCCACCCCGCGCGTGCGCCCGCGGACGCGCTGAAGCCGTTCCTCGCCACGCTCTCGACGTACGTGCGCACGTTCGACGCAGCCGACGCCCGCGCGGGCCCGGACGTCGCCTTCATCAAGGACAAGTTCGGGTACCCCGAGGAGGACATCAAGGTCCGTCCGTCCCAGTGCTGCTTTCCATCTTCTTCACCATATCTCTCTTACCCTTACTTCGTGGCACGCCGGACACCGGGTTGTTTTCTTGCCGCAATAGGCGTGGCTCGAGACCGTCGGATACCCCCAGGACTGCGCCGCGATCCCTCGGACGGTCATCACGGAGACCCTGGAGTGCGTCGCAGACAGTATTAGTCCCCGCGGTCGATTCTGCGCTGACATCGCGCGTCCGTGTCTAGCGTGCTCCTCAAGGCCGGCTTCGTGCAGAGCCCCGAGGGCGGCTTCGACGTCGGGCACTTCGTCGACACCGACATCACGACGCTCACGTAGTTTCGGTCGTCGACGACCGACAGACTTGTTAGGAACGCTTCGTGGGGATGAACTAGGGCGGACACTGGAGAGGACTCAAGGAAAGGCAAGGAAGCGGATGCCTGGTTTAGCAGCCTGGTAGACCGGTGCAGAAGAAGGCTTAACCACGCACGCGTATATCAATATCACACAACTTACAGCATCATATCATGGCATTTCCGAAGATCTCAGGCACCGAGAGTTGAATCGGTTCCGAGCAGAACGCCCCAGAGGACTACATGACTTGAATATCATCTAATCACATACCGAGACCGAGTGCATATCGCGGCAGGCCTAGCATATCTTTCTGCTGAGTCACCGCACCCCACAAACGTGCTAACGGCCATTTTATCCAGACGAAGACATCGCGGCGCATTCCATTCTCCAAGGTGAGCAGAGAAGGACATCATTTTTGAATATATTGATTGTTAGATTACGTTTCTGTGCAGAGACGATGGATGGCATAGCATAGCAATATAATACAGTAGGAGTGTGAGGATGATGCAAGATGAGGCTAGGCAGGAACGCCAGTCAGACTCGGGAATGAGGAGGGGAGGCAGCGCGATTCACGGGCACAGATGCAGAGCGGACGGGGGCGGGGATGCCGATGGAGGGTGTACCAAGAGACGCGAGCAGGCAGACACGTGAGCAAGCGGAAGGAATGTATGTAGCCTGTAACGTAGCGAGAGATTATGTGCATCTAGTATGGAAAAGAGGGACCACGACGGCCAGCCTACATCCGCCCAAGCGGCCTCGAAACCGGGAATGATGCGAATAGGTGAACGGCTACACTTCTGTGACGGTGGGAGAGAAACATGCGAGAAACATGTAAGAAGCGGTATCTGGGTGTGTGAGCGAGCATGATGCAGCGAACAGTCGAATCGAATGGAAACCATAGACCGCCCGGGGAACAGGGAACGGGAAGATATCTGCAAGCGTCTCTAGTAGTGTCCTGTGCTCAAGTCCGCCGGATCAAGAAAGATGGTCCTATAGTTCTGTCCTGCTGGTAGTCGAGAGCTGGTGCATCGGTCTCCGGTCCGCAGGCTCGGGCGGGTGCACGAGCGTGTCGATGTATCCATCCACGTTCGCAGTTTGCAGCCTAGGAGTCGACCGTCGTCGGCTTGATCAGCCCTGTAGTACGCGCGGTGACCAAACAACACTCACTTCAGCCACAGCTTGCCCCCACCGCTCTTCTCGCGCACGACCACCCACTGGTCCCGCTTCTTCAGCCCAGGCCCGACCGTCCCATGGCTGAGCGCCTCAACGAGGCTCTGCCGGCCTTCACGCGTGCCCTCGGCCTCGAGCACCCACTCGCCGTGCCACCCGCGCCCGAGCGCCATGCCGGCTTCAGTTCCGCTACCGGGGCCGACGTATGGAATGCGCGCGAGCCACATATATTTGCGGACCATCGCGAAGCCGGCGGGCGACTGCGGGCTCGGAACGCGGGTCGAGGCGTTCACGAGCTTCATGTCAGGCCGCGGCTCGTAGATAGTCAGTCGCGAGGGCCTGCTCTGCCCGTGAGTGCCGTGCGAGCTCCCAGGCGGGGAGCGCTGCGGAGACGGCGATGTCTGTTGCGGGAGGGCGAAGATGAACACCGGGTCGACGAACGCCGGGAGTATGTGCGCGAAGTAGAACGGAGACGGCAGTGTGAGCGGATTCTCGAGAGGAGGGGCGCTAGGGGGTATGTATGGCACGAGGCAGTACCCATTGAACATAAGCCACTTTTGCCTTTCGCCTTCGCCGTCCTCGGACTGTACGGGTGGCACGTAGCCGAAGTTGCAGACGATGTCCCCGTCGGACAGGTGCTCCCATAGCCCCCCGCGGATGAGCTGCTCCTCGCACTGGGTGATCGCAGCATCGTTCAGATCGGCGCAGGGTACGAAGACACGTAGGACGGGCGCGCGAATGCGAGACGTTGCGAGGGATAGATCGTGCGCTGACGCACCACGAGGCACAGCGAGCGGCGGAGGGACGTCACCACTGAGTGAGCGTTCACTAGACGGGCCAGCATCAGTGCCGATAGTGGCCGCGCGCCGGTGGCCTATCGGCTTCGGAGGGGGCGGAGGACTTCCGTCGGAGTCGGTGTTTGCGCGGGACATAGAAGAAGGGCTGGAAAGTTCCGACTCGCTCGAGAAGTTCACGGATCCGAGCCGTCTCTGGCGAGGCTTGGGCTCGGACTCCTGCGCGGAGAGCCATCCGTCCTCGTCCACGGTCGGGAATGCAGTGCTCTGGCGTTTGTGCGGTGGTAGCGTTCGGCGCCAACTGCCGGAGTACAGCTTCAGTGCGAGCGGGTCGGAGGAGGGAGGTGGAGGTGGGACGCGTGTCTTGTGGAATATCGATGAGAGCCCTGCAGGTTTGCTGCGCGGTATTGTCTCAGCGATGCCGCTCGCACCGCGCGGAGGGCTGAGAGAGACCGCGCGACCGCTCGATGTCGCGTTCGAGAGTGTTCTGCCGATTGTGCCAGATCTGCGGATGCCGCGTTTGCTTGCTGTCCTCTTGGATGTGTCTGAAGCGACAGAGAGAGCGTCGTCGGAGCTGCTCGGGTCGGCGCCCATGGTTGATAGAGGTGCGGGAAACACGAGTTCGCGGACAGGTGGCTGCTGCGGCGATCGTAGAGACATGGCGCGTGGAGATGCAATCGAGTCGTCAAGCTCGTCGGTATCGGACCCAAGGGAAGGTGAGCCGCTATGAACGAGAGATTGGAGGTAGAGGACAAAGCGAGAGTGGGTAAGTGTCAAGGAAGACAATCTGACAGAAGCTTTCTTCAGTTTGATGTCGTTTCTGCCTTGCGATAACATGGCAAGGAGCTGCATGGTGTGCATTGGGTAGGTGTGTAATGGGAGTTTTTGCGATATCACTACGAAAGGCCAAATATCATCAGTCAGACCGTATCCACGAAAAGAACGCCAGGAGTTGTCTTTGATTGCAACACGTCCTTGCAGCAAAGATGTATGCGGCCGTGTCTAGGACCTACTACTGGTACTTCCTGCTCGTACTGGGTACCGAACATTGTACTCAGTCGGCAAGGGCGCATTCTCGAGTACCTTGGGGTGGGGGTTTGCACGGATGTCGCTCCACAACACTTGACCACCGCCTGCACGAAGCGATGGATTCGGAAGCCTGACGGCGAGTCACAAGCAACCGTATTCTTGCTTGCGGGAGCCCAACCGCGTGCACGAACGTGATCATACGCGCCAGCCCGGGGATTTGGTTGGGCGCGACCTGGATGTATGCGCGCGCGTCCTGACTGAATCGCGTGCAGCCTGCAATATGGATGCCTAAGGCCACCGCCACAATCGCAACCCGGGGAGGCGACATTCGCCAGACGTTGTAGATCATGGAGGATATTGAGCGATACCAGAAGAATGCTCTCTTCGTCCCTAGGGCTATCGAAGGGCAAAGCTCGCTGTGTACCAAAACAACGTTCATGGATGTGTCTTAGATACATGCTGATTGCACACGGCATTCAACATCTATCCAGGACCATGCATTTCGATGGAGCGTGTCGAAACACGAGGCACTGTATACGAACGAAAAGAAGAAGAGGGAGACGTACTGAGCAAGGAGAGTAGATGGAAGTTGACCTCGATGTCCGACCTCTGCTGCATGCTGCCCATTTCCATCGCGTACGCGTACCCGGGAAGGTAGTGTGAGAGTATGACGTCCCTGCAGTCATTATTAGCCCAGACGGCATGGCGAAGGTCGCGTCCGGTGTTCATGAGAGCGTGGAAGTCGGACCATGACGTCGTGGTGAGAAAGGAGGCGAGCAGCGAGGGCTCGTTGAGGGCGCGGAAGAGCATGAACTTCGAGCGACGTGATGGGCGTGGATGGCGGGAGGAAGGAGAGGATTCGCGGTGCGGTTGGGGGAGCGAGGGGAGGGGCAACTGGCGTTGGAGCGGGTCGCGGCTGGGGGAAGGTATAGGAGGCAGCGGGCGTTCATGTATGCTTTTCGTTGGCACAGGCATGGTGATGGTGGACGGGAAGGAGGGCGTTTACAGAGAAGCAAAAGAAGCGTGCGCGAGGGCGTCCAAGTAATATATCGGGGTCGACGCCGGAGGAGGTGGTTTTATTAGGTCATTCTCCCTCAAGCTCGGTGGCGGTGCCGCTCATTCCGCTCTCTCGACTCTCCGCCATTTGTCACCCACTCTTCTCACATCCCGTTTGTCCTCCTTATCGCCCTCTGCGCGCAGGGCAGTACCAGTACCCAGCTCTTTGTGTGCTGGCCTCCGCACGAGCGTCAACAGCACCAAGCCTCGGCTGGCGAATATGCGTGATGCTCCATTCAAATCCTCCATTGCGTCAGTCGATGATGTCAACCTATTTCTTATGTACGAGAGCTTCTTGAGCTCGGCAAGCTAGATCTGATATGTTTTAGCCTTTCCCTCGTCTTCGCAGCTTCCACGGCACGTCTTCTCTTCCATCTTCCCTCCTTGTCTTTGCCTCCAGACACACGGCGCGCTGCCCTAAGGAGGCTATAGCTTGCGCACGTTTACCATACAGGACCGCCTTCGCAGCGTTCTCGCACCAGCGGGACGGAGACAGTTTCAGATGATCAAGTCTTCCGGTGGAGGAGCGGACGTCCGACAATCCACACTGGGGCCGACCCAGCAGCGTGCCCATGGTATCGCTCCATTGACCCCGTTCTCGACCAGTTGCTCATATGTTGCCATTTGCACGCTTAGGCATAGCACCACATCCGTAGCTCTCCGCGACCGCACTGGCCGTTGCTTGCATATGCTTCCGGAGCGTCTGCGGTATACAAGCTCTTCCACTTCAGGTTAGAGAGATGAGTCTGTGGGCAGCCTTATCGCGATGCTGTACCTTGTTTGCTGTCCGTTCACCAGCCACCATCACATTATGAGCAGTCCCTGGCCTCAATAAGTTGACTCAACAGTCTCAACTACGCCGGCTTCGGGCCCGGACTTGCCGAAAGCAAATCCGAGAGTACTACATCTACCTAGTGCATGCATACTTACGGCGCCGTCACGCTGATCTCTCCATCCTCGTGTATCGACAGGCCGACGACCTCGCGCGATGACTGTCTCGGAGATATGCAGGATAACCGATGATCATGCCGTCATGCCTTGGACGCACGCACTGCAATGTGCATGCACCCCAAGCCTGAACGTGCGTGCGCATGTACGCCATACGTGCGACGGTTGACGAGCTGGCAAGGCTTCATGTCTTCAAGCTTCAAGCTTCAAGCTCCAAGCTTGAAGCACAGGCCAGCGAGAACGCCGAACATGAGAAGCTCAGCTCGCCCTGCTAGCAGAACTGAGACTCGGAACGCCCTGGGAACGCCCATCGCAAAGGTACGCCGAACGTGCGTTCCTGTGGCGACCCCAGCCGAACAGGTCTGACAGTGAACAGGTGCGCGAAACTCGAATCAGCCAACAGCCGATGCCTGTGCCCACCACGCCCTTGTCGCGCGGCCTCAGACGGTGCAGCGAACGCGAACGCGAAGCGCCGCTCAACCCACTTGCTGCCGTGCGCCGTGCGCCGTGCGGGCGCGCGACGTCCATCGCACCCGGAAACGTCAACGGTAAACGATGCATCCACGATCATGCGCTGCTAAGTACACGACTCGCTACCAAGTGCTGTCATTACCAGCATGCGAAGTCGAACTTCGCAAGTACGACGGCCTCAGTGAAGCAATGGCGACATACGAACCGTTGTCGACGCCTGCGGATGGAAGCTCCAACCTTCTCGGAACCAAGAAAGTACCAGCCCGGGTGAGTTGGCGTTCGTACGCTGCCCGTAGTCGCGGACGTATTGCGGGCTGCTGGTGTGGCTAGCGCTGAACCAGCCACTAGCAGCGATGCTTCCTTATAAGCTTTATGAAAGAACGCGTTCTCTGCGCGCGTTTGCCCGGGGTGCATTTTCTAATGTAAGAACTCTTGCCTGCGCACTGCGCATGGACTCCCGGACCCGTGCCCCAGGCTGGTCAGGGCTGGTCGACCTCCACGGTCGAGCGCGTTGAACCCGATCAAGTCGGAGCGTTGAGTAACGTTCAAAGCTCGGAGGTTTGGGCTGGTATGGGATCCTGCCGATATCTGCCGAATTACAGTGTGCGAGCCGTGCCTGAGAAAAGTGCTTCTCCCTCGACGTGCGGTAGCGTGCGGTATACGTATGTAGACGCTGCACTCGGGCGCTGCTAAAGTTAGAGTGCTAAAGATACCTACATAGATGCACTTGAGGTTTACACGATCGATCTCGTCACCTATAGGTGGCAGCCTACATATGCCAGGCCGTATGGGCGAGCCGCCGCCATCTGTACATATGAGCAGACGTCGCGGGTTCGTGTTCGTGTGCACGGGTCTAGGGTGGTCAGGCAGCTGGAGCGTAGACACAAGCACAACTTCACCTCTTGCTCCTGGCTCCAATACGGATGGAAGCGAAACAAACGCCAGATCGTTGGGGGAGACTACGACGATATGCTAGGAGTCCTTGCGCAAACCCTCTCGCAAGTGACAGTATGCCCACGGTTGGCAATTGATATCGATAAGTGCCAGTGCGCGTGCAAGCGTACGACAATTGCGCAATGTCGAACATCGGGGACCGTTTAGTAGTGAAATCTGGCGCGGTCGAAACCGACGACTCTAAGGCTGCCGGGAACCTCACTAGCAGGCGGACCAGTGGCAGGGTGTCCGAGACCCCGAGTCGCTGCCTTCAGATAGCCATATGAAAGCATCCAAGGTTATTTGTGAGTAATATATCGTTGACACAAAGAGGGTAGATAAATGTAGCACGTCGATCGTCCGCGCAGACACAATATCCCATAGCGTCGCGTCTGTCGCGTCCGGGGTGGATAAATGAAGCATATGGTCAAATCACGCTCGACGCGTGGCAGTCTTGCGATTGAGCCATTGGTCTAGATCTTCAGGCCTCAGACCTCGGGGGGTCAGCACTAGTCCTCGAGATCACGAGCCTAGGGGAGCGCCATGAACCGCGCGAGCAGAAGCGGGAAGTTGGGCGTGCCGAGCCCAGTGACGGGGTCCCACCCGCGCGCGGCCGGGAAGCCGTCCGTCGCGCAGCCCGGGTTCGAGCCCACCGTCACGTCGTGGAACGCGCTCCTGAACACATGCGAGTAGATCTGCCGGCCGATGTTCGGTTTCGGAATGTGCGAGTGGAAAGGGGCCAAGGGGTCGAGGGGAGGAACACGGCAAAGGTGCCGGAGTTGCAGTGTGGGCGGACGTGTGGGTTGGGCGGGCAGACGGAGAAGTGCGGACGCGAGCACAGCAAATAATGCGGACACATGCACAAAAGAAAAAGAGAGACAGGACCGTGAGGAGGGAGGGAGGGAGTCGTGCGTCAGTCAGATCAAGGTGTGGACAGCAATGTGGTATGCGTAGACGCACCGCAGGGTTGATCCAGCCGACCGGGCCCTTGCCCTTCGCCAGCCGGGCGTCGTTCACGGCGGCGATGAGCGAGGCGAAGATGGGCGCGGACGCGGACGTCCCGCCGCTCGTCGTAAAGTTGCCGTCCACGGCGACGACCGTCGGGAATCTATGTCCAACACATGACGCAAGCGAGAGCACAGGTGCGGTCATCGCTGGTCAGCCCATGCCTTGGAGACAACAAAAAGGGTGTCGCACTCACCCGTTGGCCGCGACGTCGGGGTACCCCCTGCCGGTGCGGTTGAAGATGTCGGCGGCGTACGGGAGCTCGGTGTTCTTCAGGTACCTGTTCACGACGCGGTTCTGGAAGCTCGGCCGGGGGAAGGTGTTCGAGAATCCGCCGCCCGACGGGAATGCTGTCGTCGCAATTTCACGGTCGTTGACCTGCGGATCGTTTCAGCGTCGGCGTCCGGCAGTGAGTATTGTGCGGGGAGGCAACAAAGGCGGTATACGAAGACAAATACATACCGATTTCCCGGGCGCAACCTGCGTAGCACCCACAGTAGTGACATACGGGCACGACGCGGGAAATTGCGGCACGAACGAACCAGCCTTGTTGCCTGTCACTGCCGTTCCGTTCGCGTTGCAGAGCTTCTGGTTACCGAACGAGACACCCGTGTCGCCTGACGACACGACAAAGGTGATACCAGTCAGGGCGAGCTGAAGTACGTGTTGCGGTGTCGCAATCAGTGAACGGAAGGCGTTTGCCTGTGACAGGACTTGAGCTCACCTTGCCAAACTCTGCGCATTGTCTCTCCAAGGCAGGAGTGACGTCAGGGTCGACGACGTCGTAGTTCGTCGAGTAAGAAATCGAGACGACGTTAGCACGTGGCTTGTTCCCGCAGTCCGCGAGATCTGAACAGAATGTTAGAGCGACAGTGAGAGAGTGTATGAACAACAGAGGCAACTTGCGTTCAGCGTCCACACCCTTCGCAGAGCAATACGACCCGTCGAGTGCAACGAGCAACTCATCCGCTGGTGATAGGTGTCAATGAGGTGATAGAATGCCGCAGAAATGTAGTAGAGCTCACTGGTAAACTGATCCGAGTTGTTCTTGCCCACCTGGTACAGCAAGACATCCTGTTGGCTGCCTAGGAGCCCCATCACGAGCTGGAAATCCATGGTAGACTCCCCAAGGTTTTCTGAGTCGGTTTCGGAAGCGTTGAGATGACCTTCGAGTTGAAGATGCTAGATGTCAGACCCGGGCCCTACAGGTGGAAGCAATACATGACTTACCGCCCGCGATGCTGACCAGGGTGGGACGGTGACCGACTTGCGGGGTATCAAATTTCTTGAAAAAGAGGTCGAGGTCGGACGGCAGAAAGACGTTCGATCCGAATTCCACTAACCACAAGCAGACTAGTAAGTCGGAGCTTCATGTGCGCAGAACTGCTATACTCGTACCGACTGCGACTGTGTTCTTCTTCGCCGAGACGAGCGTGTAGTTGAAGTCATAGAGCCCTCGCAGACAGTCGAGCGTCACTCCCTTGTCGCAATTCGTCGGGCCCGGTTCCATTGCAGATGCCTGATCAGAGTGTCATCGTCCGGTGCGCGCAGGCCCTACATTATTTGGTACTCACCTCAGCGATACCTTTCGGAGCACCCTTGGGTCTGTGGATCCTACTTGAGCCATCCTTGCCCATATTAGCCCTCCGCGAGAGGTTCCCAGCAGACGGGCCACCAAAGTGCACCGTCGGCCACACAAGGTCGACGTGCTTTGAGACGTGCTCGGGGAGGTGATATCCGTGATGGCACCCGAGACGCTCCCTGCCATCGTCGCCATGGCGGTAGACGAAGTACTCCGCAGAGAGTAGCTGCTCCGCCTCCGCCACCGTCGCGTCCAGGTGCAGCGCACCGCCGTCCGGGCTGAGGCGGATGCGGTGCGGCGCAATCCCGCCGTCGTTCACCAGCCAGGAGTGCACCGTACCCACAGAGTTCTCCGAGGGACGGAAGGTCTCCGCGACTTGTGCGGGTGTCCAGTGCTTGCCGTAATTGGGTGAGTCAGGATCGGCGATATCGAGCAGATACTCGTCGAGGTTGTGCAAGTTCGACTGTGTGAGGGCAAATTTCAGGGGAACGGTTGCGCTAGGGTCGGCGCTGTGGTGAAGAGACCAGCCATGGGGGATTTCCTTGTGAGAGTCGTGGCGGATGCGAGGAGAGAGGACGGGAGGCGTCGCCGAGGCACAAACAGCAAGGACGGCGCCGGAGAACTGAAGAAAAGAGGAAAGAAACATGGCTGCAGAGGGCAGCCGGAGAAAGGGAAAGTTGGGTGACCATGTGTCCTGCTGCTAACGAAATTTATGAGATCGACAGAGGAACGCCAGTGTCCACACAGCCGCGAACATGACACGCGTTAAACGGCACCGCAGCCAGGTTACCTATGATAGGAGGACAAGGTCACTTACCGCCGGTCCGAGATCAAATTAGACCTAGAATTTGAGATGGCGATGTTCGAGCGACAATTTTTAGACATGCTTTGGCCTTCAAATTCCACGATACTATCAAGTACCCGCACCCGTACCCGTGCAAGCCCGTATCGATATCCGCTAGGGGTTCGTAGGGATTTATCGAACCAGATCGAACCTCGTAGCTTCGAACACCGATTCGCCCATAGGTGCGTATTTGTAGCTAAGGCATGGATGTATACGTGCGTGTTAGCTATGTAGACCTCGAGGATACCACGGACAGAAGCTCACGGGAGTACATAATCGCAGCTCACACTACGCACAGCACGTCGAGAATTGTGATGGCATCAATTGAAAGCTGCTCCTTCCGATTTTCGGGAGATCCGTACTGGCCGACGTCAATGGTTACACTCGGAGGAAAGGAGGCCGACAATTCGTCGACGGTCGTTCAACCCAGTGCACTCAGCGTACTTACTTGCATGCGCGCGGTGGCCTTTATGTAATGCCTAACGTTCATGATGCATGAATGATCACTTGAAGGCCACCCAGTGGTACTAGGCGCTAGCGTTGTGACTAGGAGTCCTGCAGCTGGCAGTCCGAACAACACTAGTTAGGAAAAGTTACAAGGCCAGTTCCTGGGCGTAATATCGTCTGTTATCCGTCGTGTCAGCAGTCTGCGCAACCACGGGCGTGTATACTGTAGCGTTCGGAGGTATGTACGGTTCTGCAAAATGGCAAAGGGTTTACCGTATGTAGAAGAAGGTCACACAACTCCGAGTGTTGTGGAAGGCTGAGAAGACATATTTCAGAGACCGTCATTGCAAAGGCCGTTACTACGCCTGCAGCAATAGTATACATAAGAAGCACATACCTCTCGACGCTTCTCTAAGTCTCGAAGCCGTCATGTTCTCCTTCGACGTGCATGTCGACCTCCTCGCAAACTCACGATCATCCAATCTTCGGCAGGACGACTTTGCATGCTGGACAAGCTTTGCGCAACTTGGATACAATGCAAACGGAGGCCATTCCAGTCTGGAGCAGGATCACCAACGAGTCGCAGGGCGCACTTACGAGACTATGTATTTGCTTTATTCATCATACGCTCGCGCGATTGCTAGCATCTGGCGAGCGTATGCCACAGAGACTCGGACCTAGGTGCGTGTGGCGAACATACGTGTCAGGCCACACATTCCATACACCGGGGGCATTGAGCGATGTAACGAGTGGATACATCGTGGTCATATCGTGATTAAGATCCAAATGTTTCTCTCATGAATTCGTGGCGTAGCACGCTGGAAACTTTCAGAATGTACCACGTTTTTGCGTCACATCCTGGATACACTTCAAATGTCGCATGTATCCACGATGTATCCAGGATGTAACTCATTGACAAAGGACAATCATATTTGGACTTTAATCACGCTATGGTCACAATGTAACATCTTGGTACATTAGTTGATGCCCCCGGTGATAGGTTTAATGTTGTCTTGACGCGTGCGCGTGAGTACCTGAGGTCCTCATGTCAATGATGCTCTTCGAGGGAGTCTAGACGGAGTGGTGGGCAGAGTGTAGCCGGTGTGCAAACAGATACAAAGTTTGGGCAACGCACTTGAGCCAGACAAAGTTGGCGGTTAATTACGTAATAGGATAGCGCGCGTAGTACGCGGTAGCCAGACCATTCGCTGCCACAACCACTGACCTCACTTGAACCTGAACCCCCACTCAATCCCGACTCCTGTGTAATTCTATGCGGCCAACATGTCGACGGTATGCTCTCCGCACATGACGCGACTGGACGCGACTAACCTCATCATCGTGCAGCCGGAAACTTATGGAAGAAACCGCCAGTCCATCGCCGACCTCGAACAAGACCTGTACGACATATTCCAAGACCACCCCCAATGCCAGTTCAACGACTCCAGCGAGCCCGTCATCCCTGGTGACGCGCTTGTAGACGTTCTGCGCACCTTCTCGAGTAGCCACAATGCCGCCGAGTTGATGACGCGGGACGAGGAGGAACAACTCACAACCCTCATCGCGAGCAACCCTGGCTTACAAGTCACCCCTCAAGTCCTTATGCAGTTTATCGCGATGCAAACCACTATCAGCCCGCGACATACGCCAGAAGAGTCACCACCACCGAGCGGTGCAGAGGCTGACTTCGACGAGCGCGGACGGTCCGAGGAGCGGGACTATGATGATGGCATGAATTCCCGTTCATCTAGTCGCGACTCGAATGCCACCTATTACCGGACATCCTCGCGAGGACCGCCACCACCCCCTAAGACGCCTCGCGACTCGGTTTTCGACACCGGTCGCAGGCAGCGCACAACGCCCCTCAACAACAATCAGCACATTGCCCCTTCCAGTTGGAGTCGGAGGCCTCCGCCATCCAGGAGGAAGAGTGATGCAGGCCACAGTCGTTCTGCGAGCGATTCAGAGGTGCGTCTCCACTATTGTTTGCTTCGCTTTGGTCTCGAGCCTAGGACGCGAAGCGTATCCTGGCCAGGGGATTCAAGGGTCAGCTTTGATCCCATGGAATGGCATCGCTTCAGTCCTTTACACCCCGACCGCGCTGCCTGCCACCCAGTCAGAGCTCGGTGACGCGTGTAAAGGTGTCTTGTCTCGTGTGCCGAGCCCAGCAAATCCACTTCCCCCCTGAGCAAACTGCCTTACCCTGAATCCATAGTCCGTGACAAGCCCCAGCTCCTACAACCGTACGCCTGGTCGCTCCCGCGCTCCTTCGAATCCCACTAGTCCGACATTCAGTTCGCCGCCTCTTGCAAAGTCCATTAGCTCGCCTCCATTCGGGGCGACACCCTCCCGTCCACATTCGCGCGCGCAGTCCCAACCGCAAAGCCATTTCGCGTCATTCGAAAGCACTGCCAATGATTACTACGGCTCGTCTCCAGAGCGCGAGCTGGATCACCGACAGATTGGGCTCATGTCACCACCTCCGTCAGATGCGTCTTTCGACGACGAGACGCCGTTCCACGAGCAAATCTCTTCTCTCCCGATGCCACGCAATGGTGATGACTCTGATTCCGACGATGACATCGTCGCCGACCACCTCCTCGGTCTGGTCATGGACCGGTCCGCTGCTTCGTCGACGGTTTCTTTGGACATGCAAGAACGAATAGACGCACTGCAGAGGATGAACACGGACCTCGGTAGGAAGCTTCTTGAAGCGGAACGCACCCTGCAGAATCGGCTCGCGGACCACGAGCAGGAACTGGAAGAGATGCAGAGCCGTTTGGAGGAAGCCAGGAGTGAGCTCAGTGCGACGAAGCGCGAGGAGAAGGAACTTCGGTCGAAGGAGGTACGTCGCTCCTATTATCATGCAAATCACTGTCCTCATGATCGTTTGCAAGCGCACCAACTCAACACAAATCGCCGCCCTCGAGTCTGAAATTGCGAAGCTGCAGAAAAGTCTGGACACTGCGCGCACCTCGTACCAGAGTTTGCAAAAGCAATATCAAGAGCAATGCTGTATGTTCACGCTCTGTATGCGCATTAATGTACGACTGAAGCTTGGATGCAGCGGAGTCCGAACGCTACCGCAACACCCTCCGACGCCGAGACCAGGAGATCAAGGACTTCCAAGAAGCGGCCAACCTCCAGTCCCTCGAGGCTCAGAAGTGGGCGCGTGAGCAGATGACCTACGAGGAGCGCATCGCGATTCTCGAAAGCGAACTCGTGGTTGCACAGCAGGCGCAGGCACAGCTCGACGAGCAAAAGCAGGAGAACATGATGCTCAAGGAGACCATCGACCGGATGCGTTTCGATATGGACGAGCTCCGGAATAGTGCTCACTCCCTGGACAAGGGCGGAACAGGATCCGGCACGGCCAGCGCGCACGGCAGTGTCAGCAAGTCTCTCGGTGCGGAGCTCCTGAGCAAGATGAAGGACGGCAGGTGGGACATGGAGGACGAGGAGGACGAGGAGGAGCAGTCCAGTATCGAAATGGATGCAACTCCGGAGGAGGACGAGACGGAGTCCGAGGACTACGTGCAGACGATCATCACTCGTACGAAGAGGGTAAGTCACCGTTTTGTACCGTGGACCCGGTCAGTTAGTCTGACATCAGCCTCGACTTCTTGTAGAAGGTTGCCAGTCGCGCAACGAAGATTGAAACCCTCAAGATCGACGAGGTGAAGGAGTACTCCGACACCGGCACACAGCACGAACCGGACGAATTCACCTCGACCACTGCCGTGCAGACGGACGCGCCGCCTAAGATCCTCACTGCGTCGTTCAGCGTGCAAACCGAAGAGCCTCCGGTCTCGACAACATCTATCCAGACTGAACTGGAACCGACACCCATTCCTGCCGTTGTGATCACCGTCGAGCGCGAGATTCAGACCGACGAATGGCAGCCGGAAGTCTCGAGCTCGGGACAGTCAACGGAGGACGAGGACGACGCGCTCGCGTCATCGTCGTCGACTCTGTTGCCCCCAACACCCCGTGCACAATCCGAACACCTGCATCCCCACACTCACGACCTCCCTCCGGCCTACGACAAGGTGACCGGGGAGGACATGGCGCTTCGTGTCGCGAACGAGACGCTCAAGACCTGGCACCCCGGCCTCAAGCTGCCCATCGAGCCGCTCGTTGGCGGCATCTCGGAGGACGTCGTCGAGGACTGGAAGGCGCTCAAGGAGGAGCTCGGCGTCGAGTGCGCGGCAATCGAGAAGCTCGTCGAGGAGTCCGCGCGCGCGGGCCCCGGCCAGGCGCGCTCCTCGCGCGAGGGTCGTGCCGGTCGCCGCAAGAGCGGCCGCTTCTACAACATCTACAACACGTACGTCTACGGCGGCGACCCCGACAGCGGCTCGGGCTCGGGCTCGATCATCGGCGGGCAGCTGCTCATCTGCGTCGGCGCGTCGGCGCTCGTCGCCTTCCTCATGGGCCAGGCGATGGCACCCCAGTACTCGATTCCGGGCGGTGTGACGTACTACGACCGCGCGGCGTGGTCGAGCTTCAACTCGATGCAGGCCGCCGGCGAGGGCTTTGCGGGGGACAGCACGACCGCCGTCTGGAGCTTCCTGGGCCGGCTCGGGGGGATGCCGCGCGCACCCTCCGGGGCTGGCCCACATAAAGTGGCTGCAGTCCTGACTCCTGAGCAGCCCATCCTCCCCTCCCCCGCCCCATCTTTCTTTGCCGTTTCCCCTCTTCTCTTTTCCCCGATACCTGCCTCTCATAATACCCGCCCATGTTGCTCAACCACCCCCGCTCTCCCATGCCGCCTGCCCCGCCCTGTCTATATGTCCATATGTGCATCCCCCAGGTATTTATCCATAGAGCGATCCATGCTAATCCTCTGCCCATTCATTGCCACCCCATACGTTCCTTACTGCCCCATCTCACTCGCCATATGTCAGTTTCGCACATCTCTTTCCTTGGCCTTCGTTAGTCCTCACCATAGCGGAGCACTTGGCTGGCTGCCATCGCCAACTCGCTGTCTATACAATGCATGCTCACTGAATTCTTATCGACTCCCCCGGTTCTAGAATCTGCTTCCTCTGACTCTTCCCGTTCTTGACGATGTTGTGTCACGACCGTGATGTGTGGGCGCCCCGCGTCCATTGTAGATTACATGGCCCTGTATAACCAGATCGGACGTAGTACGAGCACCTGCACCGCAGAGTGCAGGCTAATTCTATTCCTATCGACGGATGCCAGTAGCTATAGATCGCTGCGCGGCGTCAGAGCACAGTCCGTCGCGAAACGAGCGCAAGGTAAATTTGCGAAGGGGAAGAAGCAAGACGAGGGCATGGGAAGGGGGGAATCGGCCACGGAGTGGTGCGTACATGGATGGGGGTTGATTCGTGGCTGCGGCATGGGAGGCGGAGGCGATGCGGCGGGAGCGTAGAGCGAGCATAACGTGGGCGGGCGGAACGGCGGTAATGATACAGGTCGGGAGGACGTGGATGGTCTAGCGATAGGATAGGTAAATGCGATGAGAGTTGCGGCGATGATGAGCGTACTGAACAGATATGGGGATGGGGAACGGGCACGGAGAATGGAGGCATGGGGACTGAGTAAGGGTGGGATAATGGAGAGCGGGCACGGAGAATGGGCAGATGGAGGCATGGGGACTGGGTAAGGCTGGGTTATGAGTGTGAGATGAGGGCGGAGCTGGGTTATGTCTGGAGCGATGGATGGATGTCCGATGTCCGACGTCTCTATGAGCTAGCAGTATATCGAAAATAGTCTACGGGTCGGGGCCGGGGGCCACCGCAGTACGTATAACAAGGCGTAAGGGGGAACCCGGGCCCCCCGCCGCCGCCGCCGTGTTCTCATGTGCATATCATAGGCTGCGGCGGCGAGCGCGCGCGGTGCGCACTGAGCTCGCGGCGCGGGGGCAACATCGCCGCGCTCTGCGAAGGCCGGCGCGTGCGCACCTCGAGCGGCATCTCGTCCTCGTCCTCGCTCTCCTCGTCCTCGTCCTGGTACCTCTGCGACGTGCTCGGCTGCAGGTCGAACGAGCCGCCCTCACCGGTGCCCTCGAGCGAGCTCGCGTCCAGGTCGACGTCCTCGTTAACAATCATGGTGGGCGCGGCGCGCGGGAGCCGCCCGCGCTGGTATAAATTCGAGGACGAGTCGCCGTCGTCGCCGTCGTCAATCTCGTCGGCCGAGTCGTACGACGGACCGCTCGCGCTGCCGCTCTCGCTCCCGGAGACCGTCTCCTCGGGTTGTACATCTGTCGTGCGAGCGGGCTCGTCGTGCGGAGGCGCGCCTGAGGATGGGCGTGAGGATGTCGGGTGTGCGCGCTCGGGTCGTGATGTGCCGCCTCTGGAAGGTCGGTGCCTTCCGCACGGGAGAGGATCGTCTGCGCGACGATCATCGCAGGGCCGATGGACTGCGCGGAGGAGACGGTGCTGAGGAGCGCGCTGTTCGGGGCGGACGGGACGGGGCTGCCGGCGATACCCCCCGCGCCGTAGAGGAGCGTTTCTTCATCAATCTCGTCCGCACGGTCGCCTGAGTAGATCGACGTCATGTCTTCGGAGGGACGTGCGACCGCAAAGTCGGGTGCCGTCCAGGATGCGGCGCGCATGGCCTTCGTCAGCTTGCCGCTCATGCTGCTCTGGCGCGAGGTGACATGGTGGCTTAGAGCCTCACCGCTATCACGCGAGGGCGGAGCGGTCGCGGACATCTTGTGCGGGAGGCCGTGTGCGAAAGAGGTGCTCGTCTCGCTCATCGGAGAATTATACGAGGACGCGTACGATGATTGTCGGTGACTGCCGTTGAACTTGAGGCTCGAGACCCACCTCTTCACGACGCTACGGGGACGCTCGCTGTCGGGCGAATGGCCGGGAGGACACTCGCTGATAGGAGTCGTGACCTGACTCGAACCTACGGGAGAGGGTAAGGGAGAGGTGATACGGCTTGACTGTGTCGGCACCTGTAGACCGGTCTCCGTACTCCTCGAGGGGCCGGCGGACGATCCATTATGCCACATAGCCCATGGCTCGAATGCTTTGGGGGGCTTCGCACCGATGTCGTTCGTGGACTTGTTCCGCGTAAGGTCTTGTCGTGACCGGCGCTTGCCCTTCTCGCGGACGGAGTGATGATGGTGGTGGTGACGGGCACTAGGGGATGGCCCTGTGACGGTCTGACGACGTGCAACATGCACGATGTGCGGTTCGGAGTGCACGCCGACCCCTTCATCCTTGGTTTCGGCCTCTTGTGGCGGCCGCCGGAAGGATCTTTGTGGGCGCACACTTTTCAACGTCGACAATATGCGGTTGCCGATCCGGGGCAGCCAGTGGAAGCGGACCGAGGACATGGCTGAATCCGTCTCATCGTGCGTGGGCTCTAGTTGTAGGTATCTCGTCAGCCGTGTCTCACGCAGCCATTCCTCCGGTTTCTCGAGGTCGTTGAGGATCCAAGGATGTTGCTACGCGCATTCCAAGTGAGGTTAATTCCAGATGAATCACGGCGGGCACTTACTTTGACCTGTTCCAAGGTTATCCTCTTCTCACAGTTCTTCTCGAGCAATTTCTCGAGCAGGTCGATGACCAGTGCACCTTCCGACATACGCCTTTCACCCTGCCGTTTCGCAGCGATCTTCTGGTGACGGCCGCCAGTGGGGATATTGTCCAACCCCATCGTGTCAGGAACGTTCCAGTCTTGCGACCGTATCACTTGATAGATCTCGTACTCGGTCTTCGCGGTGAACGGCAGGATACCGAAGAGCAACCCGTACATAGTCACTCCGAACGCCCAGATGTCAATCGCCTTCGTTATCCTGGGACGCTTGCGCTGCTGCGCGTGTAGATGCAACGTGGACGACGAGCTTGGGGGCTGCTGTGGTTCGTAATCGCTGACATCGTGAACGATCTCCGGCGCAAGGAACATCGGCGTGCCAGCTGTTTTCGATAGATCGCTCTCGTCCATTAGAATGGGATCGGTGTCGTCATCTTTGATGTTCCCTTTTCCAGCTGCGGCGAGCCGCTGAGCATACGAGAAAGTAGAGACGCCAAAGTCACTGATTTTGACTGTGCGTCGGTCCGCAGTCCACAGGAGATTGGCAGGCTTTATGTCACGGTGAATGATGCCTTGGTAGTGTACTTTACAGACAAGAAGGGTCAGCACGACACGACATTCTGAAGTGAGCAACGTACGATATTCTAGTCCGAGGATAACGTCGCGGCATATACGTCGTGTCTGGTCCACGCGAAGGAGAGGGTTGTCCGATCTCGAGCGCCATTTGATTTCGCCGCCACCAAGATACTCCATGACTGATAGAGAAGTTCGTTAGTGACAAGCTATATGCATATACTACAGGCATGAAGAGCCGTATCGGTATGGGTGCGCCATAGCGAACTCATATAATGAGCAAATGCACATTAGAAGCGCATAGGGGCGAGTGATCACGCACGCGCAATGACCACAACTCGGAAGTGTGGCCGAGTCCAATCCTTCCCCGCAGCAAATGCAGAAATACCCCTCGGAGTGGAATATGTGGGCATTCGCGATGCACGGACGAGTGAATCGCGCTGGCGGGGCCGTGCAAGCCGTAAATACCTCCGTAGCATACAGCAGCGACGGTACTCGGGCAATGAACGTATCAAGCACACCCGGCCCTTCCTTCATTAGCCAACGGCTTGAGGCACGAGCCCTGATCGGGTGTGTCTGCGCACCGTGCACCACCAAGGAACAACAAGCAAGGGTCGCACCAAATACCTCATACAGCCTCACAAAAGTCGGTACGGCTTCGCGGAACGGGATATGTGCCGGGGCAGGAACTGTACACGCACCCATGTAGATCTTCTCTGCGAGTGGGTCGTCTATGACCTCGAGGAGGCGCACGACATGAGGGTGGTTGACCTTCTTCATGATCGCGATCTCTTTGCGAATCTTGTGTTCTGTGCTCCCGAGCTGCTCTGTGAGGGGAGTGTGCGGCGAGCGGGGGATGTTGCCGTTCCTCCTGAGCTTGCTCATGCGGTCGTTCTTGTTCTTACGGCGGACGCACTTGACGGCCTATACGCACCGCATATAGCACACAATGAGGGCGGCGCGCGAGCGGGAGGAGAAGCAGGGCACTGACCACGGGCGTGAAACCCTTCGTAGAGTCCTCGGCGAGATAGACCTCGCCATGCTGTCCCTTGCCGACCTTGAACCTGAACTCGTACTGGTTGATGATCTTTATGGTGTCGTTCTTGGAAGAAACGCCACGGTGTCTACGGTGCACCTCACGGGTCATGACGACGCCCTCGTCGTACTGGAGGAGGGAGTGCATGCTGCTCCGGTTCTCGGCGGGCCGGTCGCGGGATGAGGAGGCGACGGCGTTGGCCATGTCTAGTATGTACAGCTGGGGCGGGCAGCCAGGATGGGAGCTGGAGAGGGACGTCGGCGGGGACGGGGACGACGGGAGGGGGTTGGGTGAGGGTGAGGACGAGGATGAGGGCCTTGGACGGATTCGAAACGAGGAATTCTGGTGTGTACTCCACAAAGGGATCCCCCGGCTTTCCTTCCGAGGAGGCGCCCAATCACCCCCATCCTGTGCCACCCCGGATCCCTCTCCTCCTCCTGCCCATTCGCCGCTGCATATCCCACCAAAAATGGGTGGTGCCCGCCCGCGCCATTACAGGCAGCCGTCCATCGCGCTCCTCGCCGCCGCATGTTGCAGATCCTTCCAATAATACACCGTGCTACCATACATCAATGTCACCGAGATTTCCCAGCCCCCAGCTTTCTCTGCCCGCATTCATACGTATCGCCAAGCTGGCCAGCCCTCCTCACCGCGCGCATGTGCACTTGTCTTCTTCCTTGACAGAGCTCATCACCTATTCGACGCCGACGCCGCTTCCATCAGCACACGAGTACGTCAACGACGACTCCTCTCAACGCGCGCATGCCGCGAACAATCCCCATCGTCCAGGCTACCCGACCGCCTCTGCAGCCAAGCCGGGATTCGAAGATCTCCCAGACGCATGCGCAGAACCCCCACCCTCAAGCCAATGCAAATTCCCTCCCGCCCCACCCCTCTCAATGGCCTCTGCCCGACATCTGCCCAGGCCCAGACCGCGGCTGCCCAGACACCTGATTCCAAGCGAGACGGGAAGAGGCTTCACTCACCGCAGCAGCGTGCTGACCACAGCCCTACGTCGCGCAAAACACGTAATCGTCAGCGGTTGTGCACACGAACGGAGGAGGAGATGGGAAAAGGAACGCGCAAGCCGACGGTTCGCGTGATGGCCTTGCCTCCCGCGAACCGCGGCAGGCCCATCGAGAGAACGGCGAAGGCGGATGGAGATGGATCGTACGTGCCGTTGACTCATGGACGTGGCGAATGCGCGGGAGTGCATCATGCATGCGGGGAAAGGGGGGGCTGGGCTGCTCGATGTGATGGAATCTAGATGGATGAAACGCACCTTCCAGGTTGTCTTGCCGCAGCTGTCACACTTTACAAGGTAGCAGGCGTTCACGGGGGCGGCGGTGATCTCGATGTGAGCCATCTCGGTCGGGTGCAGGGGGTAAGACGCGTATATGTGCTAGTCTGTCGACGCGGAGTGGAATTGCGATGGGCGGGCGTCGATACGTCGATGGATGAATCGAACGTGAATGAGCGAGGCTGCCACCGTGGTTCTAGCCGCAAGACGGACAGATGCGCACCTGGTTCGAAAGCCTTCTGTGGAGTTCGAGTCGCGAGAGCGGGGGTTGTTGGAGGTCCAAAACGAGCTAGGGGGCCTTATATAGTTTCAGCCTCAATCAATAAACGCTATAATTCGGAATCGTGACCACCGAGCTGCGGGATATTATGACACCCCACAACATGAAACGTTTTCAACAACAACAGTCGATTCGGAATGGCTATAGGTAGAATAGGCGCAAGCCTTAGTAACCTAAATGCAAATGCTGCTCGAATCACGGACTCAGGATTCCACCGTTGAGCTCAAGAGGTTCGAGCAATCATATAACTCAGCTCCATTATGGCATGACATACCTGGTGCCCATCAGATTGTGCGAGCGCACATAAAACATCCGTCATGGGATGGCTTGGAGTCCCACCTTGAGAACTGACATTGAGAGTTGGCAGCTGCCTTCGGAACACTGGCCGCACAGCACAGCTGCCATGACCATGACGGCCTGAGAGTGGGAGCGCGAGGGCAACTCAGTTTACAGTACCTTCCAACTTCCCAGATGCCGGTCTCCACGTCCGGGGAAAGACTGGGAAGATATGTCAGATCTTTGTGTTCACAGACTTTTCGCGTCACCGCCGACTCGGAAGCCTGCGAGGAGACCTGATTGATGTCCGACTGCAGCGTTCGACCCAAGCGCATACTCGTATCTGCACCAGGAGCTGTCCATGTGCATAGTGAGCTTCTGCGAGCATGCATGATGAAAAGGCAATCGACACACATACTGAACACCATCACAACAACAGCCCGGACATCAGCAATAAGTACTTACAGCCAGCGGGGTTCAGAATAGGATGGCTGCTTCAGCCTGAGGCCGCCGATATACAAAAGGGGTGAACGTCAGTGCGATGGCAAGAAATGGTGCGAGCTCACCACTCCGCACTCAGCGGTAACCAATGTAACGAACCCCCCATTAATGGCATGAGCAATGCAGGGAGTAGACGCAACAAGCCACGGCAACCGCAATTCGCAAGTTGTACTTCTGCTTAGTGTCAATGACTACGAGGGTCCTCGAGAAAATGTGCGTGGTAAACCACGGGAAGTCATTTTCCAGCATGGGCAACATACAGCATGTTCGACTCAAAGAGCATAAGCAACGTGTCATCGACAGGCATGGCGTCTCATACAACCTCCCCGACAAACTGCTTAGGGAGCGAAAATGTTGTTAAGGAAGGTCTCGCCGGCAGCCTTGGGGGTCTTGGCCTTCTTCTTGTCCTTTTGAGCCTTGACGCGCTCTTGCTTGACTGCAGATGGCGGCATTAGCGAGTGGAGCACAATGCACAATCAATGCTACTCACGGATCTCCTGCCTGCGGAGGGTCTTCGCGTAGGGGTTCAGGCGGAAGAGAACACCCTTGTTGACTAGGGGGTTCTTGTGCTGCGTCCAAGGGCGCTTTTGGTGCTTAGAGTTGGCGGGACGAATGACCGACTGAATCTCATCGCTGTTGATGAGGCGGGTGACGTCTGGGTTCGTGATCTTTGCAGAAGGAAGACTGGACACTAGTTTCAATATCGTATTACAGGATGATGTACATATGAACTCACATGTAATCCTTCTTGAAGGTGGACGCCTTGTCGAAGGTACCGAAGACCTCATCGAGAAGGCCAAACGCACCCTCGGTCCAGATGACGAAGCGACCAAGGTGACCACCAGGAGCAAGCTGAAGAAGGTTGAGACGGCGAACATTGACAAGTTCAACACCAGGGAGGTTGCGGAAAGCCCTGACGATACCCTTGTCCTCGTTGTAGACAACGAGGGGGCCACGACGCTGGCGGTGACGACGGTTCCGGAGCTTGCCCTTGCCGGCGCGGAGCTTGCGGGAGTTGGAGACCTTGACGACGTCAGCGTAGGCCTTGAGGCCCTTGAGGAGAGCAACGGCCTCCTTAGTCTTGGTGTAGGCCTCAGTCTCGTTGGAAACGACAAGGGGAACCTCCTCGATCTGCTCGATGCGGTGGCCGCGAGCGAGAACAAGGGAGGGAAGCGCAGAAGCAGCAAGGGCAGAGACGACAGCGAAGCGACGCTGGTTCTGGTTCACCTTGACGTGCCACTTGCGCCAGGTCTTGGTAGGAGCGAACATGCGACCGCCACGGCACATGTTACCGAACGCAGCCTAATGCGATACGTCTCAATGACAATGAACAGCAGAGAACACACGGAGACCTCACCTGGCCGGAGCGGTGGGTACCTCCACCACCAACACGGGGGATACGAGCAACAGCACGACCAGTACCCCAGGACTCAGCTGAGGTCTGGTGGCCAGCCTTCTCGCTCACAGCGTACGCCTGCCTCTTGTTCTTCGCGATGCTCTCTGTAACACACGAAACATATCAGATATCTACTGATATGTACGATCTGATGTTTACGCACTGTGCACCTGCTGGACAACATCAAGACGAATAGGTGCGGTGAGCACAGCGGGGAGGGGAAGCGAGGTCGAGGCCTCTGTAATCCTCCGATCAGCTTGCATACTACAGTATTTCAGTGCTCACGCACGTACCTCCCGACGAGGAGCGGATGTTGACGGTGGGGCGAGAGGCCATTCTTGAGGATGATCTTGGATGTCTTGTTGCTGCCGGCGACGCGGACGAGTTTGTGGATCGAGAGAAATAAAGTTTGCCAGTACTGCAGCCTCTGGCCAAGCATGAGCAAATACAGTTGGGCACGTGCACTCAGCGCTGAATGCCTTCGAGCGCCTATACTCCCTTTCTCGGACAACTCTCGGACGTCATGGCATTGATATGTTCGCCGTTGCTTCCCCGCTGGGCTTCCACCATAGCGACATAAGGTGATGAAGTGTTTGACGACTAGAAAACTGACTAACAGGTGATCTAAACGAACTAGCTGCTGTTCTCAACAACTGGCAGTGAGCGCCGTGACATTGATTGACAGTCATGAACTGGTGTCGATTAGATGTCGCACCAGGAGGTTTGTGAGTCTAGTTCTATAGGTACAAGATACTCTGTGCCCAAGGGAATGAAAAGTATTGGTAGGTATGTTCGAAGGTTCGTCTGCTTATGCCTATATTCCCTGTTCGACGCCATCGTTCGACCTAACACCCAATAAAGGGATAACTAAGGCGACGCTGGCATACGGTAGATGTCCCTTTTCGATCGCGACCGCAAGTTCTTTTGAGCTAGTATGACTCAGATCGATGATTCAGCGGCAGAGTTATGATACCAAGATCGGAACACTTCGATGCTTGCCACGCCAGTCAACCTACCTCCGGCCTGATGTGCTACACGCCATATGAGACCGCGGTGAGTACCGATACGTATACTCTTCAGAGTCTTCTGACTGTGAAATGATTGTAGGTCGTTGGTATATTGAGGAGCACCACCAGTGATTGAACGTCATTCACGTATGTTCTACTGATAGATGGTTCAGATAGCAAGCTACATCGCTCGTTCTTTCCCTGCATATCAGCAAGACAACCGTACTTAGTGCTGTTGAAGGTCTCTCATTGGTGCACTCATGGAATGCAGCCCCCGGGGACCCCAGCAACTTCCGCGCTTTCCTCGAGATCATAGTACTCCATCTAACTGCCAACCTCGAGACATGGTTCGAGCTATCAAGCTTCGATTCTTTCTGGGGCCTTCATATACCACCGGTTGCCACCCACCCACGATTGTCTAGCTGGGACTGGAACCCGCCACTTCATCCTTCGAGCCAAGTGCTGCGTTATGTCGCCAACGAGTCCGAATGCCGACTGGTCGGCCACCGTCAATGAACTACTAGAACTGGAGGAAGTAGCGACAGGTATCGTCGAGAGTGTGTAAGAATCGGTATCTTTCACGCAGACAATTCGCTTCGTAGGATTGACTCAATGGCTTCTAGCGTATCGGCGCAGTACACTATTGTAACGGCCTTCGGTACGTCTCATCTTGTGGTTTCTCTTTGACAACACTGAAGCCCGCTACAGCATTGCTACTCTTCGAATACCTCACCACCTTCGATCGTGAAGCTCACTACGCCTGGGGCCGCAAGTTGACATGGGCAAGGACCATGTTCTTTCTCAATCGATACCTCAGTCTATTCCAATATTTCGTGGGCGTTGGCAGCGCGTTCCTTCCCCCAACGTTCTACGTGCGTACGATATCATGCCTGTTTCAACTACCGAATCTATGTTCATCCACTGAACGTCCGTGCAGAGGCAAGTTTTTGATGAGGCGCAAAATGTGAGAAGACATTGTAGCTGACGGTCGCTCCAGCTGTGTCGTCCTTCAGCGGGTGATACAAGGTTGCACCGCTATGCTCTATGTAGTTTGGGCAGGTACGTTATTCGTCCTTTGATATAGTTTCTCTGCCGCTTACCGAGCTTTGCCACCAGTCTTTTCCGGCCTTCGACTCTATGCCATCACTGAACACGCGAGAGCATTGGCCATTCTCGTCGCGCTCATTGCTTCGCTGGGACCGGTCATAGCAAGTATCGTCAGTAGCCTCTCACTGCAAGTTACCGTCCGTACGCGTGCTGACTATCGTATAGGAAATTGACTATTTCACTGATCTATCCGTAAGTCGTCTTGGCCCTCTGCCTCTATACGTCTGTGTCCCCGCCTCGCATCTCGATGCTACGAGCAATGCAATGTAAGCATGACGCAAAGCAAGTGCTGAGCCACGCTGACTCTTTACTAGTCGTAAGATTGTGCTTTCCTTACCTTCCAGAATAAGTCGGTTGAGTCGTGATTCCAGTCGCTCTTGTCATCAACGGTTCGCTGCTCTTGTCGGAGGGCATCGTGACAGTAGCCGTTATAGTGCAAACGTGGAATGCACATCGCAAGCAGCGGCAATCGCTGAGTTTCTCATCTCTGGTTCTTCGAGAAGAAGTTTTGTATTTCACGTGAGTCTCTTTCCGTACCCGGTATCACTTGCTGCGCTCAGTTAGCCTGATGAACTTCTTGAATTAGCGCGATGTTGATTTCGAAGGTGTTCAGTAGCAGCGCTCGCTTCTCAACCAACCCGAGCTTGGCCGTGGCTGGAGTCTACCTGAACCTGTACGTTCAATTCTCACCGCTTCTTGACAAGTACCACATATACTCATGGCGCTTTCCAGCTTGCCGTCTATTTTGATCTCTCGCTTCTATCTCAACTTGTACGATCTCCACGAACACGACATAGATCTACGTCGAACAGCTACATTGCGATGGAAGGTACGAATTACGGTCTCCTTCCGTGCGTTAGTTATGAACGATTGATCTGTGTCAGGCTCTCCCACCGATCCCGAGAGCGGGGCCACGGGACGACAAGAAAGGCGCCGCGGGGAAGATTGAAGTTCACTACGCGCAAGAGGTTTTTGTGTACATCGAGAAGCTGTCGACCCACCAAGCAGAAATTACATGCTGAATTACCTCACCTGGTCACCCCCGTGGTTATCGTGTGATAAATCGAGGCCGAGCATGCGCGTCTCGACTCTCTGCTCGGTTGTGGTATCGCGCTGGTATCCACACACTACGGCCGACTGGATGTTAATATCACTTTGGTACTCTGTCTGCTTGCCTCCGATTCTCAATACCGGGCGCGGTATTCAGTCGTCTTACTCATCCATCTCAAGGCCTTCCTGAGCGTCTCCAACCCCAAAAGTGGACACATCATCGCGAAACGTAAGTCTGGCGTCACTTTCTATCGCAACGTCCGGCTCACTGTGCCGCTCGTATTGATCATGCTATGCCTACTACTGCATTATGGTGTATTTCACTAATTTCTAGCACCGTTCGACATCGTGTGATGGTACGTACGACTCTTCTTAAGAGTCCGATCTGAATCTCACCCCGGGCCCTAGCCTCAGCTGCAATGCAGATGAAAATTTGCCTCCTCCTCAAGGCAGATCGACTGTGTGCCTTGCGTTCACACGCATGAACTGCACGCAGAAATTATGTACAGTACTAGTCTGCGCCCACGCAGCTTCGGCGGCGCCTCGTTGCAATCAACGTACTGAAACATCGACTGGCGCCTCATATATACATTCACGAAACTGACCAGTGGGAACGGGCCCCGTATAGCTGACTCATCCATGAATGTGACTCATGTTTTCTGGCAGGACGATGGTCGTCCTTCGTTGTCTGCATCGAGGCAGGCGCCATCGTATAAAGTGTAACCTAGCCGGGTGCATTCTCTTTCCCAGACACTTGCTCGCGTTCTCACTGACCTAATCTCTAGTGTGGACGCCACAGGAGCCCTTCAGCCCACTTGGAGTACCATATTCCCAAGCCGACAACACCCCACGCAGCGACTGCCATGGCGAACGACTCCATCGCCCCCAGTACAAAGGATGACTCTGATTCAACAGCTCATAGTGAGAAGCCACAGGATAGCCCGTTATCGGCGCGGATCCTCCCGAACACGTTCTACGAGTCGTTCATATCACAGTCCTCCAAGCGCCGCATCGAAGACCCAAGTCAGTGCTCACAACCCATACTGGCAACGCTAGATAGCTTACCAGCAGACCTGGTCGCGTTTGCACCACTCGTCAACATATTTCGTGTCCGACACCATGGCCGATTTGTGCGTATGCCCCTATCGTAACCTGACCAACAGTCCGCGCCCTTCTCCCGCTCGAAGACCGTCCGGGCGTAATCTCCCTCCTCGCGGGAAAGCCTAACTCGTCGACCTTCCCGATCACCTCCCTCCAGTTCACCCTTCGCGACCCGGTCTCGGGCGAGGACGCCCCCATCGCGCTCACCGACGCCGAGCTCGCACGTGCGCTGCAGTACAGCGGGAGCAAAGGCCTCCCGGACCTGATTGACTGGTTCATCGGGCTGCAGGAATTCAGTCACGGCCGCCACAGAGGAGAAGGCTGGGACGTCACGTTCGGGACCGGGGCGTCGGACGTCCTGTACAAGGTAGCGTTTCAATATGGTTTACCATGAGTGAATAGCTGACATGTTTTCGATCAACAGGCGATCAACGCGCTACTCGATCCGGGAGACGTCGCACTGATTGAATCTCCTGTTTATGCGTACGTTGCTGTGTCCCGCCGGAAAAGCGCGCGATAATAACCATACTCCGTCAACACAGGGGCGTCATCCCTGTGTTTTATGCGACAGGATGCGAGATGATAGGTCTGCTTGAATCGCTCGACCTTTCTCCCTAGTCGCCACTCACTTCCATTGCAGAGATAGGCGCAGACCAGTATGGCATCGACGCCCGCGGCCTGCGCGAGATGTTGGACAAGTGGCCATCTGACAAGCCAAAACCAAAGCTTTTGTACACCGTGCCCGTACGTTCACGACCTCGTCCATTCCATGCAGGATGCTGATGCTATGCGGATCAATGCGGGCAGTATGGCTGCAATCCCACCGGGGTGACCTCCACGCTAGAGCGGCGTCTCGAGATCCTCGAGCTCGCGCAGAAGCACAACTTCCTCATATTGGAAGGCAAGTCGACCAGTCAGTTGTCTCATGCCTGTAAGCCAACTTGATTCCATGCTAGATGATCCATATTACTACCTCTACTTCGGGAGCGCCCCGCGGCCGCCTTCCTACTTCGCCTTGGAGCGCGAGCAGCCCGCAGTGGGCCGTGTGATTCGGTTCGACAGCCTTTCGAAGGTGTTGTCGTCTGGGATGCGCGTCGGCTTCCTCTCCGCGCCGCAGGTGATCGTCGACGCCGTTGTCATGCATGTGCGTCCCACTCTGCCCTCTCTTCGAGAAGCGGGTTCTGATGTTCGGTTGTGGGGAAGACCATGAACTCGAATTTGCAGCCGCCGACGTTTACGCAAGTGCTCTCGCTCGTCATGCTCAAGTTCTGGGGATACGAGAAACTCCAGATGCACGTCGACCGCGTTGCGGAATTCTACCGTGCCAGACGGGACGCGTTCGAGGGCTTGATGCAGAAGCACCTCGCCGGACTGGCGGAATGGAACACGCCCGAGGCGGGGATGTTCTTCTGGTACCTCTATGCTCTTGCTATATCCGCCGAATTGTGTAATGCGTTGCTGATGCGCCAATCCATGTGCTCGCAGGTTCAAGCTCAAGCTCCAGCCCGGAGACGCGAGCTCAATCTCAGATTTGGGCGACGGAGAAGGAGACTCAGAGGCAGTTATCCGGACAAAAGCGCTGGAGAATGGGGTGCTGGCGCTGCCCGGAACGGTCTTTCACCCCAGCGGACGAAAGACGACATATGTGCGCGCGTCCTTCAGCTTGCTTCCAGATGACCAAATGGAGGAGGCGCTTCGGAGATTGCGACGGGTAATCCTGCAAACTCGTGGTGAAACTGCGAGTGCCGACTCATAGTCGAATTGCTGCTAGTTACGGTAGTTCGTTGGTACATGACCTCGGGTGTGAGAGACTTGAATCCAAGTAGACAGCTGGGCGTGCAATTCATCACGTCCGAAAAGAGCTGGAAGAGCGCGGTGCGCCTTAGAATGGCGAATGGCAAGGAACTAGTAAGGCATAGTGATGTATCAGTATGCCAGGATCTGGTGGAGATTCGATGGCGGCAGTCACCTCGTGTGGACTAGATCGGAACCATCCAAAGGGTTTGTATGATTGAACAACCGGAGATAAGGAGCGATAGCTGGAGGATGAACGCATTAATCCGAAAGGGAGAGAAAGGAGGTGGAGAAACGCGGTCACGTGCGCGCGCATGTGATGCGTATTGAGAGCGGCGGCATACGGAGCACATACTGACTGTAGTCTCGTAACCACACGAATAGGAACGTCCCAACAAGGTGTCGGAGTGCGAAAATCACCAGCAGAGATCCGTTCTTAAACGTCTGGTGAACTTCGTATACTTAGAGGGGTGGGGTATCCCTCAGAGCGCTTGCGTCATAGCTCCTCGAGATCGCCGGGTAGGGGCCCCCAATTGCCTCCCGAGTCCCAGCGTGCAAAAGCCCGCGCATATACGCATTTTCACGAATCTCGAACTGTAGACGACTAGTCTGTATGGTGCACAAGTAAGTATTATCGCAGTTGAGCGCTGAGCGCCGGCTCTGTCCTCATCGACATCCTTCGTGCACCACAAATACGCGCAAATATTGTGCCATGTGGGCAGCGCTGAATGTTGAGAAACACCGAGTACGCTTACACCCACATTGCTCTCATCCATGGCCAACCTCATTCGCACTGTCAAGTCTGGAAGCGACTGGACCCACAACGACCTGCTAGCTTACAACATCGTCGTGAAACATGAAGACGCGCCTACCTTCTGGCAGGCTTGATGTCCGTGACAGGGAAGGGATGACGCCTTTTGACAATAGGCAGGCATTCCTTCGCTGCTACGAGGCGTTCAAAAATGTCGTCGGTATATAACCTGCGCTTCTGTACAGGATGCGACAGTTAGGGCGTGTATGATATTAGTATGTGGTATCACGGTGTAATCAGTTGACGATTCATTTTGATGGCTCTGCCGTTGCATGTCGCGCATCGAAGTGCCATTCAGGAGATGAGCCGGATGTGTCACGCGTAGTAACCCATTGCTATACGCGACGCGAGTAACCTGAGTCTCTCGGCCTTCACGCACATGAGTGTTTCAAACCACAAATGCCGATACGGTCCTGGACCGGCTGTATCGATCATGCCTGCTCCTGCACTATGAACCTCATTGTATAAGTCACTATTATCTGGCTTCATTCGATATCGTGTGATGGGACGCGTACGTGCGATTGAATCTCACCCCTAGCCTCAGTTGCTCTAGATGATGATCTACCAAGACCTCAAAAAAGACCGACTTCACGCGCATCATGATGTACTACACGCAGAAGTTATGTAGTACATTTCGCGCCCACGCAGACCCAGCGGCGTTGCAATCAACGAATAAACCTCGCCGACTGGCGCCTCAATACATCTACGAAACTGACCAGTGGGAACGGGCCCTCTGGGGGAGAGCTCACAGGCCACTGACCCACACACGCGCACCTCGGGCTTGAATCTAAATGGACAGGTTGGCGTGCATTAGTCGAGCCGTCAGGTGGAGGATGCGCTTCGAATCCAGACGGAGAGGTCCTACTGCATGCAGGCTCGCGAAGAGTCTGGAGGCACCAGTTGGGATGGTGAGACTGCTCACGCGGCTCGTGCAGAGGGGCATGAATGTTAGTTTGGACATTTTAGCTGTGCAGACACAATCGAGTCAAGACGCTCTAATGATCGGTGGTAGTCATTGTTCAGGACACGTACATTGCCGTTGTTCAACGGTTGACGACAGTCACCACACGATTGTAGCTGACGAGAGTAAGATGGGCCGCCGTTGATGAGTCGTCCTCCCTACCGTAAGACATGTTCTTCCCACCCAACCCTTCTCCCACCTCCTACGGTTGGGCATACATGAGCCTGCGCGCTCGCAGCGCAGAGAAGAGACTGAAACAAGTCCACGGCGGCGGGGTCGTCAATCGATGTACACTGGTTTGTGAGGCCTTGAAGGATGACGGCAGAGCGCATGACACGGATTTGCATAGCTTGGGTGTTGCGAGGGCTCGGTCCTGCTGCTTAGTAGGATCTGCGGGATATCAGTCGAGCGCGATACTGGCATTCTCTAACCTTATTTGCCCTGAATTCGTACCCGGAGGATAAGCCGACGTGAGAAAGAAGTTGCTAATAGTTCCGTGCATGGTAACAGCTCCAGGGTCCTCATGCCTGGAACAAAGCCTGAAGAAGATGACCGCTACGATTGAATCGAACTGGCTTTCACTTGAACCGGGGAAGCACATACCGCGGTCGTCAT
This sequence comes from Daedaleopsis nitida, assembly GCA_022606115.1. NCBI lineage: Eukaryota > Fungi > Basidiomycota > Agaricomycetes > Polyporales > Polyporaceae > Daedaleopsis > Daedaleopsis nitida. The sequence continues at coordinate 1,700,030 of JABYQM010000005.1, read as the reverse complement.
CACATGCATCAACGGATGGTATGATTATCAGAGCTGACCGCGGCAGGCATATGCACAGCTGGCGTGTGTCCTGCAGCCAAAAGGGGGTCCTTCGCGAGGTCGAGGTCGCTGTGCAACCTGTCATCGCCGTGGGTCGGGCAGCAGACGACGTGGCCTACACAATTGCAGTCAGCCAGTGTAGTATGACTGCGGCGCAACCATCGCAGAGCGGTGTCCAGATACAGGCGGATCGCTGTCGCGCAGCATGATGAATTGTCGTCGCAACGTCTGCGGGTCTAGGCGGAGTCAGTCAAGACTGCGCCGAGTCGGAGAGGCTCGAGGAGGACGAGCGTCGCCGTCGAGAGAGCTGACGAGAGAAGCGCTGGAAAATGCCGTGCCCGTTCAGAAGCGGTGAACTACCAATCATCAATTATGTATTGAACGGTAACAAACAGTTAGTGGCAGTAACAACTCGGAGCAAACACTTGTCTCCATCCTCCACCACCTACCGGCTCCCCCTCCCCGCGCCCGTCTTCGTCTGCGTCGTTCTCCACACCTCGTCGCTCTGAGCGGGTCACAGGCGATACCTGACCCTTGTTATCTATCTTCGCTTTCCTGTGACGCTCGCTTCGACCGTGTTCTAATCCCCACGATCTTCAACAAACTTGCCATATACCGCCAACATGTCCTACAACGACTACCCAGCCTCTCCTCAGTCTCCGGGAAGCATGTCTACCCGTCGCCTCACCAACCGGAACACGAACCGTTATAGCGTCACCGCCCTCTTCTCCATGGCGGCGGAGCAGGACGTCGAGGTTGAGGATGAACTGGGTCGCGGTATGTCCCTCTTTTCAGATCCCGCCTTTCCCCCGTTCATATCCTCTCTTCGCGTCCCAAAGCCCAAAAGCGGCTGAGGGAGCTCAAGTCACGGATATCCGCCCAGTCCAAGCGCAACTTTGTGCTCGAGCGCGATGTTCGTTTCCTCGACTCCCGCATTGGCCTGCTTATCCAGAACCGCATGGCCCTCGATGAGGTACGTTGCATGACGCTATCATCCGTGGCGTCCCCTCACATTCTTCCAGCAAAACGAGGTAGAGAAGCATCTTGAGGAAGTGGACGCGACCGAAGGTCACTACCCCGACGACCGCAAACTCCAGCAGTACTCGAACCTCTTCTTCCTCCTCCAATCCGAGCCTCGACACATCGCCAACCTATGTCGACTAGTATCCCTCACAGAGATCGACACTCTTCTCCAGACCGTCATGTTCACTCTCTACGGAAACCAGTACGAATCTCGAGAAGAGCACTTGCTCCTCACCATGTTCCAGTCCGTCCTGTCTTCTCAGTTCGAAACAGCCACCGAGTTTGGCTCCCTCCTCCGGGCCAACACGCCCGTTTCTCGGATGATGACCACCTACACTCGACGTGGGCCAGGTCAGAGTTACCTCAAGAGCGTACTGGCGGAACGTATCAATAGTCTCATCGAGCACAAAGACCTCAACCTGGAGATCAACCCAGTCAAGGTCTACGAGCAGATGATCCAGCAGATTGAGGAGGAGACTGGTTCATTGCCACCCAATCTTCCGCGCGGTGTCCCTCCAGAGGTGGCGTCGGCAAATGCGGACGTACAGGCTATAATTGCGCCACGACTGACTATGCTCATGGAGATCGCGAACAGCTTCCTACTCACCATCATGGAAAGCATGGAAAGTGTTCCATATGGTATCCGGTGGATCTGTAAACAGATCAGGAGTCTTACAAGGGTCAGTGCCGGTCCGTATAATCGTGTGGAGCCGAGATTGATTACCCTATTTCTATCTAGCGAAAGTACCCGGACGCCACGGACTACGCTATCTGCTCATTGATCGGCGGTTTCTTCTTCCTGCGCTTCATCAACCCTGCTATCGTTACACCGCAAGCATATATGCTCGTGGAGGGTGTCCCGGCGAAGCACCCGCGTCGTACGTTGACCTTGGTACGTGTCTTACGGCGGCTTGATAGGATAGACGTCTCTAACAAGATGTGAAGATTGCGAAGATGTTGCAAAACCTCGCAAACAAGCCATCGTACGCGAAAGAGGCGTATATGATCACACTGAACCCCTTCGTCGAGAACAACAAGGCGCGGATCAACCAGTTTTTGAATAACCTATGCGAAGTAGGGGATTTTTACGACACACTAGAGGTGCGTCTATTCATGCTTAGTCTGATCACCCATGCAACTGCAAATACTGAGTGTTGGTGATAGATGGACCAGTACATGGCTTTATCAAAGAAGGACCTTCTTATTCACATCACCCTCAACGAGTTGTACAACACCCACTCTCTGATTCTCCAGCATATTGAAGTCCTAGTATGTGCACAAGTACCACTCCTGATCCTGATGCTCACCGCCTCCACAGTCACCAAACGACAAACAACATTTGCGCATCCTAACCGACGAGCTCGGTCCTGCACCGTCACAGGTTCCTCGAAAGGAAAACAGGACGCTTGAGCTGCCACTCTACAGTCGATGGGAGACACCAGTGCAAGACATCCTCATGGACTCGGTCTCGCCCAGCGACATGCTCTACATGGAGGCGAAGTCTATCTTTGTTCAGCTAATCCGTTCGATCCCCGGACTCGCAGACAAGCGACCGTACAACCTCGCGGCGATCGCGGAGCGCGCGGCGACGACCAAGGATGCGACGCTCGTGCGCAAAGGCATCAAGGTTAAGGAGATGCTGCGCGAGCTTGAGGAGCAGAAGATAGTCGACCGCGCGGATGGCTTCAAGCTCATGCAAGACGAGGTCTCCGCTGAGCTTGTTCACCTCGGGAACCTGCGCGAGAAGGTACTGCTCGAGACGAAGAGCCTCGAGGCAGTGTACAAGACAATCTGCGACCACAATAATTACCTCCGCGGCCAGCTCGAGCAGTACAAGGCGTACCTCCAGAACGTGCGTCTCACTGCGTCGAAGGAAAAGGGTCAGTCGACCGGTGTCGGCGTCGTCACGGTCGGCGGGAAGGAGAAGAAGCCGTCCAAGCCGGTCGTGCACGGCCCGTACCGGTTCACGCATGCGCAGCTCGAGAAGGAGGGTATCATCGTCGAGAGCAACGTCCCGGACAACAGGTGCGTCTTCGCGTACAGGATGTACGTACAGATGGAGACTGGGCGCTGACTGCGTGCCATTCCTGTCGCAGACGGCCGAATATCTACTTCAACTTCACCTCACCAACACCCGGCACGTTCATCATCGCGCTGCACTACAAGGGTCGGGAGAAGGCGATCCTAGAGATGGATCTGAATATCGACGATCTCCTCGAGAAGGTCGGTCCCCCATCTGGGGTGGCAGTGTTCGATACTGACATGCGTTCTCGCGTTTGTAGCAAAAAGACAACAAGCACCTCCTGGACCTCGAGTACGTGCAGCTGAACGTGCCCAAGGTGCTCGGTCTCCTCAACAAGATCTTCACGAAACGATGAACGATGCACGCCCCCGTCTCTCGTCCTGCGCGCTCTTCGCCCCCTCGTCCCGCCCATCCTGCCTCCCTGCCTCGTTTACTGTTGCCCACGAAACATGTCTACACTCCTTCCGGTCGGTCTCCCCTCCTCGTGCTACCCTCGCCCTGCATCTACACGATCTTTGACGTCACTCCTTATGCCCCCGTCTGCCCACATACCACGGTCATCTTGTTTCTCTCCCCTCTCCCGCGCGATCCTCCTTCCTCCTCACCCTCCCATCTCTCGCGCTATCGCACACACCCCCGCGTCGCTCTCGCTCTTCATTATACCTGTCTCTGCGCCACAGTAGCTGGTCCCGCGCGCCCGTGTTGTACGACCAATGTCCGTCTCCTACATTCCTCCCTCCGCGCGCTTGTGCATAACAGCCCCCGTTCGTTCTCCTCATCTCGTTATTGTTCCTCTCGTTATTGTCGTCCATCTGCCTGTCCGTCCGTCTGTTTGTTTGTTTGTTTGAGAATCTGGCCTGTTTATTATGTCCCGCTCGGTCCTCCGTTCCCCACTCAGATCCTTCGCCGTTCTCCCCATCCCTCTCGCGCCCACAGGATATGTATCAGTGGTATATCTCATGTATGCACCGCCTCCTGGACTAATTGTTTTGTCTGTCAAATCGCGACCCCAAGATCTCCCGCGGCGAGCGTACGATGAAAAATTGAGGTTCTCTTCCCGTCGCGACGAGGTTAAAAGTCGACTCGGACAGTTGACTGGGGCGGCCGAGGTTCGGGGCCTGAAACATGTTGCGGAGTCAGAAGTTGAGAAGGGTCAGAGTAGACAGGCCCTCTACGACGACCGTCCGGAGCTGCTTGCTGCAATGGCGGTACTTGGGGAGGGACAGCTCGAAGCGCAGCGCTCTGAGCAGGCAGGTGTATGCCTGCGGCTTCCGGGAGAGGACGGTGTGGAACGCGTGCAGGCCGAGCCTGGGTACGAGATAGACAAGTGTCAGTGCGACCGGTCTATCCAGACGAGACTGGTATATATCAGCAAAAACGGGCGTACCAGGTGACGTGCGCGTGCTGGCCACGGGCGAGCAGCCGTGCATCGTGGGCCTGCGCGAGCTTGTGCCCCGCCTTAGTGTGCGCGGACGAGTGCGCGAAGCGGATCGTCTGCCGGACCGTCCCTGTGTCGGTCCCCGTCAGCATGGCTTGCGGGCCGTCGCATGCGCACAGAGAGGGAAGGAGAGGACGCACGGAGGATGAAGTCATGGTTCTTGGCGACGTCGAGGCGCCACTCGCGCAGGTAGTGGTGCATCTTCATCGCGAGCACGACGAGGTTCTGGTAGACGTTGAGGCGGACGGCGTGCGCGGAGTTGAGGCCTGCGTCGTTGTAGATAATGTGGCTTTTCGACTTGGCGAGCCTGCGCGCGTAGCAGTCAGCGCGGACGAACTGAGTGCGGAGAGGGGGGACAAGGGAAAGGGCTTCGAAAGGGGCAGGGACGTACTGCATCATCTTGTATGTGAAAGCTGCGCCAGGGCGGCGTCCGAAGTCGACGGTGAGGGAGTCCTGCAGATCTTCGGATAGATTGAGTGTCAGCCCTGTGCAGTTTTGAGCCGTAGCGCGGGCACCCACAAGTCTCGTTGTACCGGGTATAGTCGACCGTCACAGACAGGTCCTGCATGTTGATTGAATATCCGCACCACGGGAAGACTTTGCACATGGGAGTGAGTCAAAGAGGGTGTAACGATACATGGAAGTGTACACACCTTTTGCACGGGGGTCGACGATGTTGGGCAGCGCTGGATGATCGAAGTTCATCAGGCTTTTCTCTTTCGATACGAAACAGCCGTATTCCGGGTGACCTATGGTACCGTATCAGGCTGGATCGCGAGGAACATCAAGGCCGACGGTGAGTGTACCTTTGGAAATCATGTCGTAGAATCTGACGGCTTTCCGTTCGCTAGTAGTGATGAACAACCAGTCGTCGATCAGTCGCATGAGGACCTATATCGGTGTCTTCAGTATGCCAGATCAAGAAGATGTCAGGGCATTGAAGAGCCATTACACAGTCCGGGTCTTCAGTGAACTTATATTCCCTCCGCTCGAGGTCTCCATAGAAGAACGAGCACAGGATCGCCGAGAGTACCGATCCTTGGGGAATGCCGACGACTTGACGATAATACTCATTCCCGATCCGCACGAAATTTTCCGTGATGTGCTCTTCGAGGAGGGCAATGACCTCTCGTGTCCGGGCGTATGGGTAGACGACCTGTGCAAGCAGCGGCTCGTATGCATTGACTGTATGCTATACGGAGGTACTGACCTGGTCCGCGAACAAGGTGTTGCGTAGGACGCCGGCCAGCTCGGCAGCATGCATGAGGAAGTGCGGATGATCGTCTGACCGACCGCTGCTCAGTGCGTTATACTCAGGATCTTTGAGGCCGCCTGACCTTCGGGCAGAGCCTTCTTGACATACTTGCGCTGGATCTTGTCACCAGCCCTGTTCACAGTCCCATATCGTTGAATCATGTACGCGTCCTGCGGAGGGGGTTGGTCAACCATGCACGAGGAGGCCTCTGTAGGGTAGGGGAAGTACAGACCTCGGAAAGCAGATCGCGCAGGATTCCCAGTAGCTTCGATTGTTCTATGGTGTCGAAACAAGCCTGCACATCTACTTTCACGAAGTACAATTTAGGCCTGGTCCATTGTGAGCACGCACGCGTTCATGCATTGGATTCCATAATTACAATCTAGCGGTTAGGTCGCCGTTTGTCAAGCGTGTCTTGAACTCTTTCAGCTTCGTGTAGATCTCGTTGGGTCCAAATACTGATGCGCCAAGACGGTCGACTTGCCGCTCCTGCAGAGTACAATTGTACCACGTCATAGAACACCCTGGATTGTCTAACAATATGTACCTTCTCATACGTGAGAATCCGGAACGCTGCCTGGAGGATCTGGTTGATCGACTGTGCGTGGGCATCCTTGATTGTGGTAAGATCAGATATGGTTATAACTCGAGTAAGATCGTCATGACACCTGCCTTATCGACTCGTCTCCGTAGGTTGACAATGGGACGCACACCCGTCTCCTTTGGCAAGAGCCGAACGAAAGAGAACCCGAGCCGCCGTTGTCTCAAGATTTCTTGGGCTTCGCGCTGTCGCACACGCAGGGTATGTATGTAGGGTGCCGGACTCGATGGGATATACTGAAGATGACGAACCTGGTCGATTCTGCGGAACGTGTCCGTGCTGAGCTTTTCCACGAGCGGCACACAGAGGGTCTTCCAATCGTCGTGGCGGAAGTACAGGACCCTGTTCCGAAACGCTGACGATTCCGTGACATAGAACGTGGTCTACGCGTTCCATTTAGATTGGACACACGAGAACACACAGAACACGTACCTTCAGGAGGGGGATGAGGAATGAGTCGAAGTACCAGTACATGAACTCCTCGAGGAGTTCTCGCCGCTTCAGAGAATCAGTCACAGCTACTCTCGCTTGCCTCTGAGCTCCAGCGCTGTGGGGCATTAACCATTCACACTCGGATGTCCGGAAGCCTTGTAGCACATGGTGTATCGTCAGCGTTTCATACCGGCGTGCGATAATCATATGTTTCACGTCTGTGAACGGCGCTGAGTGTGAGAGACCTAATGCGGAGTCAGATGAGGAACGGACGTTGCATTACAAGCTCAAGATTCTTCTCGTTCCCCCAGAACGCCTTGGGGATCACCGTTTTGGTCACCAGCACAGCAAAGCGAAAGACCTATGTGCGAGGTTAGACCACAAAATTCCGCCATACACGACTGCACAGACACACCTCTCCAGTGTCGCAAGCGAATTCAGCGAAACGTGGTTTGTATTTCGCTTGCCGTCTGGCCTGAGATGGCGGATATATGATGATCGGTCGTCCCGCGGAGTCCAACGACACACTACTAGTATCCATCATAGAAGCTTGTGTCTGCAGCTGTATGGAGGTTTCGGACATCATCTCCTAGTGGTGCATGCTCAGAGCTCGTACGTTCGTAAAAGTACGCAGGACCTCTTACGAGGATGACGCTACTGTTGAGAGGCGACTGGTAATCGCCGGCTTGGGTCAGCTGTGAGATCCGGCAATCATATCAGAGCCGTACGAGGGAGACGCAGGGAGAGCTTACCTTGGAAGGACAAGCCGCGTCCAAGAGCAGTTTATAACGGCATTTGCGGTGCCTCCAGGTCACCTTCTCCAACATGCTTAGCACATGTTTCAACCGGTTCGGAGTCTTGCACGGACCCTTCGCCTACTCGCTCGATGAATAGATAAGCGACAGCCTCGTCTCAAGACGCACGCACCTTCAATTCCTGCTCCCTGTCCATATAATCGCAAGCAGATGCCCCGTACTTATGCGCCGATGACCCGCTGGAGGCATTCATCAGCCCGTATTGCTTAGGAAAGACGTACTTCGCCAGATGCCTAGCATGTGCCATTTGCTCGCGGAGGTCGGAGTCTTGCCCACCGCCCTGACCCGCTCCGCGGTCCTCCTGCCAGAAGGGGTAGATTCGGTTGAGTACGTCTGTGCGTCAAGCGCTACAGTCAAGTTAAGGAAGTCGGGGAGCGATCGTTCACCTACGCTTCGGTGGCAAGCCAATTGCGATCTTCGTCGTATGCGGGATGAAAGACGGGCGCGAGTAGAACATGCGTGCACGGAGGAATGCTACGTCAGCGGGTGCTATGCTGGACTGTTCTCAGTAACTTGCACAAAGGGTGAAAGGAAAGGCAGTCGCAGACCTTTGATTGCTCTTCTCACCCTGTCCTCGCGCATTTCGCAGCTCGTGAGTACTTCTTCTTTGCCTCTTCGAGGGTCCGTCCGAGGCGTAGCCGTTCAGACAACGACGTTTGACGCCTCGTTGGCGCACTGGCAGGTCCGCTCGGGCTTCGCTCGAAGAATCCGTACGACTGGACAGGAAGGTCGGCGGCTTGAGGTTCACAATCGCATCGCCGGTTAGCTGGCAAAGACAGCCATTTGGTAGTGAGACGAACACAGAGGTTTCGGTGAGCAAGTGGAACATCGCGTTCTCTCCGATCCTGTGATGTACCGTAGCATGCGATCAGCTACAGCTGGCAGAGAGGAACTGAGTAGCTCAAGTATGACCTATGTAGCAGCATCTCCCACTCTGGAGCTTGCAGTGCCGTGATCATGGTGTTCACGAAGTAGTTGGTTAGAGGGACGCGGGTCGCGCCGAACTTGCTTCTGCCGTCTTGCTGTGCTTTGCGGTAGCCAGCGGTGATGATATTCGAAGGTCTGCCGCTCTTGGACTTCATAAACAGAGCCTGCTGAGCGCGATCCAGAATCTGCGCCGATGTCATCTCGCCTGACTTCGTCCGTGATCGCTGTCTTGCCACTCACATCCTGCATATGCGACATAGGAGGCAAAGGAGTGATGCGCTTGATCTCCTGTAAGCAGTCGTGAGAGGCCACATATGACAACTTGAGTAGATCATCCAGCTGGGGTGGTAGGCCAGTTACTCCAGACGCATGCAAGCAGAGTCCCTTGTCATCGAGGATGGTTTCGAGATAGTCTTGTAGTGTGAGGACGGCAGAGAAGTATGCAGACAGCACAGACAGAGCCGGAAGATCCCTCGACGTCTCTGAGGTGTCGTCGGTCATGAATCAGAGGGGAGTGGAAGAGGGAAGCGGATGGAGGTCGTGGTCATTGGTCAAGAGCTCAGACCTGGAGTGTCACAGAGGCGCGTCCCATACGCGGCCACGTGCCGGCTTGTCACGCGTGCTGTCACTCAAGCAGGCTTCTATCTCCAGACACTGCCGCGGCGGGGTGTGTGGAAATCGATTGCAGATACAGAGCTCTCCCCGGTGTCCACTGCCATGATACACGGGGCAACAAAGTTACAGCAGGAGATTACGATGAATACACAAAACAAAAACAGCAATACAGTTCAGACATTCGACTCCAGACGTTGCTTCGTTTCCATCAGTCCTTGCTCAGGTCGACCTTCTCTTTGTTCAAGAAACCTGAAAGATGTCGGTGAGTCACAGAGACCAAGGCACCCTAGAGCATTGCGATCCACAACTCACCCTTCATCTTTTGGTTGTGTTGCGCAGTGACCTCCTTGTCGCGCTTGCGCACATCGGCGAGTTCCTCCTGACAAGCCGCTTTGTCTGACACCCAGAGTCAGCTGCACGAGCACGCACACAGACAAAAGCAGCATACCACTCTCGTCGCCGTCCTTCACGATCTCCTCGAGGATCTTCGTCGCCTTCTCAAAGTAGCCAAGCTCCTTCTGTGCCTTCGCCTTGCGGAACATCGCCTTGTAGTTCTTCGGATTGTAATGCAACGCCTGGACATGAGTCGAGTATGAGTGTGATCGTATCCAGAAGGGATCCAGCACGCGATGATGGCGCACCTGGTCTGCCGTCTCGACCGCCCGCTTCCAGTTGCCCTTCTTCAAGTGGCACTGCGACATATTCGCGTAGATCTTCTCGGCCAGGAAGTCCACCTGTGACATATCGCATCCCATTGAGAATCCTAGCTGCACCACACAATCGATGTCAGGACGCACCTCCGTCTTGGCTTTCTCCTCCGCAGACTGGCTAACCGCGTCAATCGGTGGCGGTTGAGGCACAGGCTGTCCAAGAGCCCTCTGTGTCGCGTTCCTGTCCACATCGCATGAGCGCCGCACATCTGGCCACCTCTTATATATGCAACGCACTTGTCAAGACCCTTCAGATACAAGAGAGACTAGAAAACCACGGGTGGCATCAGCTCCCTCCAGCCAGGATCTCGATTCGGCCGTACTCACTTCGTGGTAATATCTAAACGCTAGATATATACACGACAATCGCGCACGTCATCAACGACACTTGCGATGCAGAAAGCCAGACACAGGAATACGCACCAGTCGCAAGATCGTTGTTCTTGAACGCCTCATCGCCTGCCGCCTTCTTCTCTTTCGCGACATTGAACTTGTCACCGACGTCGCCTGCCGCGGCGAGGGCCGCCGCCGCCGCATTCACAGTCGCCTGTGCTCCCTCAGACATCACTTTGTACGCGCAGAATCAGGGGCGGAGAGGGACGGGCACGGAGTGGCGGAAGGCAGGAGGGTGTAGTACGAATGCAGGTGCTAGAACTTAGAAGCACGCGCCTAAATACTCATAACACACCAGGCGCTGAATCGTCAAGGTTATCCTTTTATATCGGGACTTATCTCTGACTTATCCGACGCCAGAATACCGCCAAAACACGCTAACTCAGACCGTCGACGTTCAACGCCGTAATTGTTACTGCAACGACCTCCACCGCCGTCATGTCCCTGCTAACAAACATCGTCGGCTTCTCGCTTTTTGGCCTTGCTGCCCGCGTTGGCCAGCTAGGCATCCAGAAACGCCCCATGCTCGAAAGTGCGTCCTCTCCCTGCCCGCTCTGGATCTCCGAACTGACCTTGTCCATGACATGCACACCCATCCTCGCATCGGCATGCACTTGCCTGCACTGTCACCTCACGCGTACAGACCCTGTCGGCCACGTTATTGCCATGGGCGTGTTCGGCTTCGGCGGGTACTGGGCATACCACTGGGACCAGCGCGCCGCGGTCCTCCTCGCGGAGAAACGGGCTGAGATCGCCGAGCGGAGGGCGAAGGCGGAGGGGGGTGCATCGTCATCATAGAGCTGCGCTACGCTGAGGCCGAGCTGGCTGTCGCATGGTGAGCACGGACCGTCTTGTGGAAGTTCTCGTACATGCCAACGCTCATCTGCCACGACGCAGCCGGGGCAGGCAAATCCCGTTTTTACTTGTGCTGAAACCTCTTTGTAATCCTCCCAGGCATGCGATGTCTCGTCGTAGTTGCAGAGTTGATCGTCCTATGAAGCGTTCTCGGACGTATTGCTCATTCACTACTAGCTTGTGACTGGAGGTTGGTGTATAATGCATGATCTCCCTTCTGTGATCTCGAACGAGGCCTCAATCAGACTATACGCAACAAATGTGAGTGCTATGCCGCAGAGCCTGCCTGCTCGCAACGCGCCCCGGTCACGATGTTTGAGGTGAAACGTCTCGTCCGGATCCTGACGCATAGGCCGCAAGAGCACTCACAAAGCGCTCCTCTCCGCGTCTTCTCGCAAAGGCGATCCCTCCAGATTGACGCAGTTCAACCGGATGATAAGTATTGACGCAAGACTACATGTACACGAAGATCCCGGTGAGCGGCAGACACATGTAACAACAGGAAGAATCCCAAAGAGCGCGTGCACAGCAGACGAGTGGAGGGTAGGAGGCGGCAAGCGATGTACACGAAGTCAAACAAAGTACATGGCTACTACGGGTGCTGGGAGTGCCACTAGCTAGTGTCCACGCTCGCAGCGCACGCTGGTGTGTCCGTCGCCGCATCCAGGCCAAGGCCGTGTTTTGGAGTCGGAGTCGGATGCGGCGACAGCAGCCGAAACGGAGGTGAGGAGCAAGGATAGATAAGTATGGACATGAAGGCGAAATAGACGAGGAGATAAAGCAGTGGTCATTTGATTGTGTGAAGTTGAACATTGAGCAGTAGGCAGTAAGGGAGAACAAGTCGATTGGCACTTATGTTGACACGAAGGGCGAACATTATGACTTGGAGCTTGTGGTGTTAGCGATGAGGAAACCGTTTTCAGTGTACAAGGGAGTTGACGAGACCGGCATATCGTACACCATGGCACAACCAGCTGTCGCTGGTATATACACCGCGCATGCGCGGATACCCTTCTCGCCGGTCCTCTAGTTTCGGATGTGGACCGGGTGGGGTATGAGGATTGGGTTGCGCTCAGAGCGAGCAAGAACAAGAACAGAGGTAGAATGAGTGTGAGCAATATCCAGAGGGGGGTAGAACGAACGTGCGAAGTTGCAATATCGGAGGGTCCAAGACTAGAACGAATGGCGGGCAGGATATTGAGGTCCTCAAGCAGGGAACAGGAAAGAGTGTGTGACGTTGACCAGAACGAGCAGGGTCCACGGTATGATCGGTGATACAGAGAGCAAGGTGGAGATGCAGATAGATGAGCGGGGATGGTTGACATACACGGAGACGCGTGTATGGCTGGGAAAGGAGGACGACGGGTCGGGAGATCACTGGAGTTGGAACGCACTTTCGAGGCCAAGGCCAGCCCCAAGTCCTGCGTTCTCTTCCTGCGGGGCGGCAAGGCTACCGAATGAGATTTTCCGCCCTACAGTTGCGCCGGACGGGCCCTTTCTACCACGGGAAGGCCTTAGCGCAGGAGTAGAAGGTACAGGGGTCATGGCGGAAGGGGTAGGGAAACGATGCGGGGATTGGTACGGAGAAGATGCGTGGGGAGGACTAAGACGAGTTTGCCGTCGCGACCGGATGCTTGGTGTGGCACCCTGGCAGTCGCAATTGACAGTAGAGGTAGCGCTAGGCAGCTCGGGACCGAAGATACTGGGGTTGCGCTGGAGGTTAGCTTTCGGCTTGGACGAACGTTGCGATGCGTCTTTACTCGATCCAGACGGTTTTGCTATCTGTTTCGTGGTCCGCCGAAGCTGCCTGGTTTTGGTCGGGGACGCAGTCGGAGAGGTAGCTGGCGGGGTGGGAGAGGAGGCTTTAACACGAGGCTTCTTGGCTTTCTTACTCCGCAACTTCTCTTCCTCGTCCGACGTGGTTACATCAGAACGGTTTGAGTGATCCACGCTCATAGCGTCAGAACTCCGCTTGGAAACAGCTCCAAAGGACGGTGCACATTTCAGCGGCGACCCGGGGGGATAAAGCGCTGAGCCTGCGAATGATTCGGCGCGTCTGATGCGCGAAACACGAGGATCAACTCCAGGTTGCTGAATATACGACTCGGAAGAGTTCGAGATCGAAGAGAGTGACCGACGGAGACGAGGGATGCGGGAAGCAGAACTGCACGAGCTTTGGGAATTGAGTGTGGTGGAACTTGCAGTAGAGACGAGAGTCCTGGTGCCGTTTCGAAGGTGGGGTGAGGTGCGCACATAGGGATAGGCGGGGTTCGGGATAGTATGTTGTAGGCGATATGATAGACTGCATTGCCGAAGCGTTGTTAGCCGAGATCTCGACAACGGGAGCAGTGAAGCTTACCGTGCGATTGTGTCGTTGTCCGGGGGGTCAAGCTTGGTGGATTGCATGAAATCCATACTTGACTGTCTACACAAGGGTCGCTTGAACCTTGTGTTGGTAGTCTGTTGCAGGACATCCGGATCGGTGCTTTCTTCCTCGGCGATGGTATCACTTGCGGTGTCCTCCTTCGCACGAAGACGGGCGAGCTCAACGATCTTGGCACGCGTTGCCCGTAGTGAGTGAGGCCATTCTGCGGGACCCTTGGCTTGCGTAACCCCTCTCGCGATCTTATCGAGGAGGTTGGAAGGGGGAACGGGACCGTTGAAGGGCGTCAAAAGATGGGCAGGGAGCGCGTCAAGGGTCTAGGGGGATAGGTTAGAGCGTTGACGTGATGGGAGTGCGAGCAGACGGGAGGAGAACGCGCTGCGATTGACCGTGGAGCGCGTCGCGACAAGGGACGCGTTCGGGCGAGAAGACGGAAGACTCACCCTGGACAAGAGACGCGTCTGCTCTATTTTCCACTCCCACTCGAAGTCGTCAGCAGCATCGTAGTTGGAGCTGTTCCAGCTGTCGGAGCTCTTCCGGTTGGACGCGGGCGACAGCAAGGGCAAAGGGGTGTCGCGAGGTGGGGGAGTGCGCGGATTGGAAGCAGACGAAAGCATAGACGAGCGTCGGCGGGGGAGGGGCGGGTGCGGCATGATGAGCGAGAGAGCAGGGACAGCAGCAGGATGCTGCTCATGCATAGTGACCTAGGCTGAAGGAGAGGATGGTGGTTAATATGAGGAGGAGGTAGGGTACGGAGGACAATGGGGGGAGCTAACAAGGACAAATCGGACCTGTGATGGTCACTGACCCCATGGGCCAGAAGTTAACCCACGTTCCCGGATTTAGGGCAGGTCCGTTCGTGATCAGCCCCTCAGCCAATCACCTACCCGCTCCGAGATAGACGCCGGTCGTGATCGTTCCGTTAATTTCGAGGCTACCGCGTCACCAGAGGTGACATCGCCTACTACGCCCTCCCCGTCGATCTCCAGCCGATCCCAGCGTGCTCTGCGAGCAGCGAAGCGGCCTCCGTCGCGGGGAACAGGCCTCTTGCGACCCAAACGCGCGTTCACCCCTGCATGGAAATTTCGACGCCCACTCGACTAGCCACATCGTGCTGATCGCTTCGCTCGCCTGGCGTCATCATGATACGGAGCTCAGCCAGCGGCCAGGGTACCGCGCAGGGCGGATTGTGTCTTCACCTTTTGTGGCGGCAAGGGTCAGCTATTGTCGTGACTGGGAAATATGCCAGCGCGTTCCAGTGAGCGTGAAGATAATCCGCACCGGTGACGCGTTAAACCTCCCGCTGCGCGTGTAGTCCCTATATGCCAATCATCTGCCACCCAAAAGGCCGCGCAGTACCTTCCCGAGCCAGCGAACGCGCCTCGCCGACCATCTAAACCATCGCCCAGAGTATGTTTGTTTTCAGTGACCTATCGACAGCGATGTGACGCAGGAGGATGATGAGGGGAAGGATCGCCGCCACCAGTTACAAGAGGACGTTTGATGGCCTGGAGGGGCAGAGAGAGTCGCATAACTTACCTCTCGACGCGTATTTACGCGTCGCTCCACGCGGTGCAACGCGGTCCATGTCG
The DNA here is from genome assembly GCA_022606115.1 of Daedaleopsis nitida. Classification (NCBI taxonomy): domain Eukaryota; kingdom Fungi; phylum Basidiomycota; class Agaricomycetes; order Polyporales; family Polyporaceae; genus Daedaleopsis; species Daedaleopsis nitida. The sequence goes on along the minus strand of JABYQM010000005.1, from coordinate 1,684,929 downwards.
TTAGATAGCAACGACAACGCCCGTGCGCTGCGCAGGGCGCACGCCACCGCGACTGTGAGGTGATTAGCCAGTCCTTGCGGGGTTGTGTCGACCAGCGCGTCCGGAGCGCTAGCCAGAGACCACCAAAGTCAAGTCTTGCATGTGCAAATTTCTGACGCCGGCGGAGCAAATGCAAGTACGTCTGGGTGAGCAGGGTGAGGTGCAGAGGGAAAAAGAGCAATCGATAGAGCGAGCACGAAGGTGGTGGTTGAGGTATATGTTAAGAATTCGAGCCGAGTAACTCCCTGCATCGCTGTCTTCCGCCCGCGCCACCATCATGCACACCGTGCACAAATTCTCAAACCAACGCCAACAATATGCCTCTCCAACCGCAGATCCATGCCTTGTTCTCGCGGCCGCTTCTGCGGTACTGCGCCCGGATACTAGTATTGTTTGATGGAGTATTCGATTCGAACCGGGGCACGGTCTTCCGGCGTAGGCAACATACTCGAGCTCCTTGAGCATATATCTGGCGTACACTCCGAGCCACCGCAGATGGTGCAAGAGAGGACCATGCGTTCGCAATCTCTACGCGCGGAAATGGTTACTATAATTGCCAAGATCGCAGTTTGAAAGGTGTCCAACTGGTGTCTGGCACCGGAGATTGAAGGACGCGCCGAGCAGCTTGGGCGCGCCCTTTGTCTTCGCGCATTGAGCACCCGGCCGCGTTGTTCTGCGCTGTGACCATGAACCTCATAGCAACATCCGGAGCTCTCGAAGCTTAGATCGCCCATGTTGCTCGCGTTGGGCTGGAACATGATCGTGGCTACAGCTGTAGCCCGGAGCATTCTAGTCAGAGCACACATTGCGAATTCGAAAAGGTCCCGCTGCTATCTCACTTTGAGGCTGACATGAACTTGGAAAGTACGTACCAAGAGACTCCGACTCGATGTTTCATGAACAAATGTCGCATTGTCAACACTCCAGGTCACGTCAATCATGCATCATGACTGGGACTCGGTCCTTGCCAGGAGATCCCCACTTGGTAAGGACCTGCTCCTCCATCAGCTCAGGTTGTGAGTACCTGCAGTAATGGACACTTCCGTCCCTTTCACTGCAAGTGCGGACTCACAATACGCGATATGATCGCCGTGCGGGTAAACAGGGTCGCGCAGGGTCGCGCTCGCCTAGAAAACGTCGCACGGTCCTCGTCGGACATCTCGAAGTTCGTAAAGGGACGCTGAACACACTGAGTACGAGACTGACTCGCACGCGATGATCAGTTCCACAGCCCAGTCCCATCCGGATGCCAGCTCGAAGACGTAAGGCTTTAAGTAAGGACTCACAATAAGTGGGAAAGCGCATGCGGTAGAGCCACGTGCCAGTGGGGGGGGAGTATCCTTGTGGTCACCGCCTATCGATATCGTTCAGTGAGTTTCCATCGTCGCAAAATCAGGTTGCAGCTTGATCCTCTAGGCCGATGACTCAAAAGTACTCCAGCCATCAAGCGTGAACTATAGCTTGTCACTCGTCTTCGTCGCAGTCGCGCGCGGGCAAGGGGAACTAGACGAGATGTAACATATGCGCGACAGCAGAAACAGATACAGATCACAGGTATAGTCCTTCTGGTGTGCCCTCGTTCTTCCTGTATAGCACCTGCAATTCACAACATACGGTTAGTAAACATAAACAAGGCGTGCGTGAGTGGCTCACACACCTTCTCCCTCGCAGACGTGAAGTCCGCTTTCGTCACCCGCATCCGCCGTTCCCGTAGCGCGAGGAGACCGGCCTCTGTGCAGACTGCCTTGATGTCGGCACCGGAGAGATCGTCCTTCGTGGTCACGAACTCCTCTAGGTCGACATCCTCCCCGAGGTTCATGCGTGATGTGTGCAGCCTATATCATCAATCAGTGCTGTCCGTGCATTGCGAAACGGAGGAACGCACTTGAATATATGCCGCTTCGTCTTGATGTCCGGCAGCGGGAATTCGATCTTCCGGTCGATTCGCCCTGGTCGAATGAGTGCAGGATCGAGCGACTCAATCTTGTTCGTCGCCATGATGACCTTCACGTCGCCACGGGTATCAAAACCATCCAGTTGGTTTAGGAGCTCCAACATGGTACGTTGGATCTCACGTTCACCGCCAGATGTTGAGTCGTATCTGCTGAAGTTTCAATACGAGGCGAATACTTAGGTGCACTTCGACGTACCGCTTTGTACCAATCGCGTCAATTTCGTCGATGAACACGATACTTGGGGCATGCTCTTCGGCTACTCGGAATAGCTCCCGCACGAGCTTCGGGCCGTCTCCGAGGTACTTCTGGATGAGCTCGGAGCCGACGACACGGAGGAACGTAGCGGATGTCTGGTTCGCGACGGCCTTCGCCAGCAGCGTCTTTCCAGTACCGGGTACACCATAAAGGATGACACCCTTTGGTGGCTTGATACCCATCTCCTCGTACAACTCCGGATGCGTCAAGGGCAACTCGACGGATTCCTGAACTACCCTCAGACCAACAGGCTGGGTATATGCGGGATCAACGCACCTTTATCTCCTGAATCTGTTGCTCGAGACCACCAATATCCGCATAGCTCTCCGTGGGTGCTTTGTCCAGCTTCATGACGCTCACCATGGGGTCGGCGTCATCTTGGAGGACACCGATGACGGCTTGGTTCTTGTGATGGAGAAGAACTTGGCAGCCTGGCTCCAGAAGATCCTTATCGACGAAGCTCATGATGGAGACGTAGAATTCGGGGCCGGACGCAGTGCTTATAATGGCATGGTCGTCGTCAATGATCTCTTCCAGCGTGCCGACGGCCATAGGGCTCCCGCGGAGGTCGTCGACCTTGGTGCGGTCCTCTTCGTTCTTCTCCTCCCGGTTCGACTCGGGCTTGAGACGCTCTTGGTTCTGGATAAACTCCTCTTCCATGAGCAGGTAATCCTTGATGCGCTCCATCTTGAGGAGCTTGAGGCGGCACCGGGTGGTCGGGAAGACGGCGGGTAGCTTGGAGGCGGCGTCGGGACCCTTCTTCTTCTTGCGCTTGCCAACACTAGTGGGCAGAGGAGGCTCCCACTTCTTCTTCTGTTCTTTCTTGTCTTTCTGGTCGCCCGGTGGCTGGCGACCTCCTGGTCGTTGCCCAGGCATACCAGATGGTGCGTTACCCTATGATGGGGTCAGCATGTGCATCGCGTAATACGCAGCTGAAAAGGCATACCATGGTGAGCAGATAAAGTGTCGGAGGTAAGGGTAGGTGGACGTCGGGAAAGAGGAGATGCTGCGTGCAGCCTTACGGTGAGCGTACGCAATACCGCGACGCGTCAGCTTTCGTGGTCGAGTCGGTCACGTGCACTCTTCCGGGAATTGACCGGACCGGCGCTTCGCCCGCGACACGGTGACGCTACGACACGATGATCATGACTGGTGACTGGTCGCGCTTCTGACTTCATCGCATACACGCACTATGCAGCGACTGGACAACACCGAAGTCACCACTCCTCTCACCTCGACGTCTCAGTTTATCGAGGCAGGTAAGCACGAGGCACCTTGACACGGGACTTCGCCTGACTTCCGACTTCCAAAGACGACGATGACTTCGACGAGGATGCCATCCCTGGCTTCACGCATCCCGGCCTTGTGTCAAGCCCGCACTCTCCGGTGCCCGACAAGGGTAAGGCGAGAGCCCCGGAGCAACTTGCGCCTCCGACGTCTGGGTCACCATCCGTCTCCGGAAATATTGGAACGCCCGTGAATGGCTCTACGCCTCAGTCGCATCGCCGGGTGGTTGGTGGTGTACGGGTCGAGACACGGTACGTGTACATATAAATCTGCATCTGCTACAGTCCTGAGGAGCGGCTCAGATACACGGGGGAAGATACTTTGGATGAGCCGGTCACTACAACCATTGTGAGTATCCGTACGTGAATATGCGCGAGTGTTCACCGAACCGTTTCGGCAGGCGAGGGATCTGTTCTCCATCTATGTCAAACTCATCCAAGTCCTCTATCCCCCAAGAGGTAGTGGTAACAAGGACCTCTTGAGGTATGGGCACATACGCGACGATCGGCAGTCGTCTGACCGTTCTGTCGCAGGGATTGGGACCTCTGGGGACCGCTTGTGCTTTGCCTCACATTGGGGATTCTGCTCAGTGTCAACGTGAGTTTAAGAGCATTAGTGCACTACTCCACCTCCTCAATCATTCTCTCAGGCGCCTCCAGCACAATCTCTTGGAGTATTCACGACTGTTGTCGTTATCATCGCGGTAGGCTCACTAATCGTCACGATACAAGCGAAGGTACGCTTGTCTTAATCCTTATACTTGGAACCACTACTCATGTAGGACTGTCTCGCACTGCTAGCTTCTGGGCGGTCGAGTGTGAGTGCATCATCTTCTAGTATTCCTTGTCTTATTCACATGCGGCGTCGCGTTTGTCCAGATCGTTCTTCCAAGGGCTCTGTGTTCTAGGATACTGCGTCGCACCGCTCAATATCGCTGCACTTGTATCGACATTTGTTCGATTAATCTACGTCCGTGCACCTGTGGCGTTAGCGGCATGGGCGTGGTGTGTATGGGGTACGCCGCCTTTGTACACTTCTGCTTGAAATGTGCTAACCTGAAGGTCTCAGCGTCGGTGAATTTCCTTGATGGCACCAAAATCGAGCAGCAACGTATCCTTCTTGCTGTCTACCCTCTGTTGTACGTCGTTTTCGAGCTTATATCACCTTCTTGAGTATTCACCAGAGCTTCGCAGACTCTTCTACTTCGTTCTCGCATGGATGATTATAATTCAATAGTCCTCTTTAATTATTTATCCTATCCTCTATGCATGAATTGTCCCTTCTTTCTTATCGTTTCTGTTCTGACTAACCCTCGATCTCTGCCTTGATTTGAGTTTTCCCATCAGGTATGAGAACACTTTCAAGAGGTTCTGCAAGCCTATTGTGGGATGTGCATATCACTACTGTGTAGGCTGCAAGCGCAAAATCTTGTTGATGAGGGCTTAGGTATGTAAACCAGCTTACGAGCTCCTTGGCAGACTTGTCGTGCGAGATGTATCTGTGAACTTGTTGAACTTGCATGCATGATTGACAGTATCCAGGACTGCTTAGGGTTGGGGAGATTAGGCCCTAACCCTAGCCCAGTATGGCGTCGAGTGGCAGAGAGTACGGAATGCTTTGCCCGGAGTGGAAGTCCTTCTAGGGTCAGCCGCACGGAATCAGAGCTCCACCTGGAGACACCCGCAGTGGCGACAATTGAACGTTTCGGATGTCTTGCTGAACCACCGTCACGCTTTATCCCACTCGCCTCACTGTCATCCATGGCCAACCTTATTCGCACTGCCCAAGTCTGGTAGCGATTGGACGCACAACGAACTGCTCGCATACAATATCGTCGCGAAAGATGAAGATGCGCCTACCTTCTTCCGGGATCGACCCCCTACCATCACCTGCGGTCGACCAGGAAATGTTGAACAGTCTGGACAGGGTTGGAGTGGCGTCCACAGCCGTTGAAAAGATCCTCCATCTCCTCGACCCCGTCACGCGCACAAGTGTTACCCGAAGTCGCAAGGACCTCGCCCTCTCCACCTGTGGACAGCAATGCCATCCGGAGACCGACGTTTGCCTCCTCGATCGCTTCCAGAACAACATCCTTCTCGTCCAGGAGGACAAGCGCCTCCATCAACAAGACCCACCTGATGCTGAAGCTCAGCTGATCGCAAACGCGATCGCCGCATTCGATTTCAACGCGTGCCTGTGCTGTCTTTAACACGCGGGTAGGTCATGCCGGGTATCGTTCTCGTCGGCCCCTCAGGCTCGCCTACGTTCTACAAGATCCCTGTCACCGCCTCCCTCGTGCGCCATATCTCCTTCGGCACCTATCCGTCGGAGACGAGTACCGTTTCTGTCCATGTGCTAGATCCCCAGGTCTGATGTCCGTGAGAGCGAAGGGATGAAGCCTCTTGATGACAGGCAGGCAATCCTTCGCTGCTACGAGGCGTTCAAGGGTGTCGTTGGTATAGGTATATAGTCTGCGCTTCCTTCGCATGTCCCAATAACAGGGGCGTGTATGATAGTATGTACCGTGTAGTTGAGAGGTGAGGACGTGAGGACGTGAGGACGTGAGGACGCGAGGAGAGTTCCAGTCGAACTGCCGGCAGACATAGTGGGCCAGCAGCAGTCCATCCGCAAAGTTTGCTGATCACATACATGACCTCCGAGTCCGTACCCACTGAGGTCCACGTACTCGTACGCCAAGCCGTGTACCATAGAGTACTTGCCCGCGACATCTGTCAAGCAAGCTCAAGCTCAAGTCATCCAGTGGGGGTCTATTCCAGCGGGGTTAGCATATCAATCACAGCGCCGATAAATCATAATTATGCCGATGATTGGCGAGACGCTACCTTGGCGGGGCGCTGTGTTAGACGTACATAAATACTCGGGGCCAGCGTACGACGCATCAGTCACCCAGGAGTCGATACAGTCCGCAGGACCGTACATAAGAAAAGATCGATTATCATCTTTTCAGCATAGTCGGCAACGGAGACTAGGACCGTACTGACCAGTGTCACGGTCACCACGATGTTCGGCCGGTGAACCATCTAGACGCCGCGGTGATGAGCAGTATCGTGCTCGAAGGCAGAAACCCCGTTGTTCGATATCTCAAACACATGATGGCACTGGGCCATAGCTGGTTGAGTACGGATGTGAACGATTGAACCACACACATGTTCCGTTACACTAGAATGGGCACCAAACTTGGCCGCGCAGATCTTGCACCGCATACGGGCTCAGCGGGCTCCGGTCGTCCCGCTTCTGTAGCTAGATAGGTGTTGAATTCCCCACCTGCCTCACGGGACGACGCATGTCGGTAAAGGTCTGGTCACGGGTGGTCATGCAAGCTCGAGGGTTCGGGCCTTGTGCAAGTTGCAAGATCTGACTTACACACTCATACCACCGTTGAATAATTGAACGTTTGCCAGTGCTGCACGACCGTGATTGAGATGCTGACGCCCCACGTTCCGGAAGCACATTGCTTCGAGGAACAAGATTCAACAACGAGGGTGCTTGCGGCCGATCCCAAAGCTGTCTACGGCAGCTGTGGAACATGGCCGTAACTTCGCAGATGACGTGATGGAAGGCGAAGGACGTGCATCACGACATGAGGTTAGCCCGAGTCTCATCGCAGCAGGACGACGATGCCAGGACCCTGATATACCGGTCGGCGGACCCGCGCAGGTTGCAGCTCATGCGCATCCCGAAGGCGATCGAGTCGACGGTGGAAAGGGAGACCAGAACGGAGTAGCACCAACTGTCAGGCCACGGGCCCTCAATCAAAGCATTACGTGAGCGTCGACGCATCAATCACTAGCCACATAAGCCGCGGGTCTAGAGTTGTGGTGACACAACCGCGCCGAGAGGGTGGGGGATCTAAAGGTATCGCGGTCAGCGATAGCCGAGTACGAATATCGAAGCACGAGACTGTATCTGTGAGGCATCTTCGCGTGAGATATGGCGGCGGAAATACAAGGCATGGAAGTCGTGGAAGCAAGAGGCGGTACTCGCCTCGAGGATGTAGATTCGAGCACCGACAAGTAAATGCAGACCGTCAACACGGGATACCGGGGGGGGGGGGGGGGGGGGCGCCGTCATCTGACCGCCTTTAGGACATCGTAAACGTTGTGGCAGGAAGTCCATAGCGATGTGTTAAGATACAGCATCAGATAGTACAGGTGTGATAAATACACCTGTACACACGATCAACAAGCAGACGAATACACGTCAGTACGCGGATTAGGTTCAATAACAGCAACTTACAATTGTCCGAGGCCGTCAAGCACTAGGCTATCGGCGGATAAGTCGTGAGTCACGATCAAGAATTAGAAGCACTCGTCGAGCAGATGTCGGGGTACAGCCTGTCCGTAGGGTCCGTGGGGATCCAGCCACCCTCTACGCCTTTCTGGTAGCTCCAGTCATCCGCGTTCTCGGCCTGCATCACATTAGCATACGCAGTATGGCGTCATGTATCGCCCGACACGAACCTTCCACGTCCAAAAAGTCCATCCTTGCACGGCCTCGCCGATTGCAATTTGCGACTCGAAGTATCTTAAGACGCCGCAATGCACGGAGAATGGCAGACCGCAGGCAACGAATATCCGTCAGCGAACGACATCCACTGCCACGAGGTCTCACGTACTTCCGGAGAAACTTCTTGTAGTCATCGCTCCAAGTAGATGAGTCACCTGTGTAGCCATCGCAGCTTCCAAAAGTCGGCTGATTAGCCTGCCAGGTGCCGTCCCAGCGCGCGCCGACGCCACGTCCGTTTAGCCACTTGGCACAGTCGGTGATCGCGGTCGACCACTCGCCGCTGACGGTGTACAGGTTGGACTTCGCGTAGTTGCTCAACGTTTCTAAAACTTGACACGAATACTATGATTGATGGAGCCAGGGTGTGAGCGGCGGAGCAAGACCACATCCTGCAGTAAACTTACATTGATGTGCTCGTCCTGCGACATTTCTATCTGATCGTAGTTGAAGATTTGGTACTCGTGCTGCCGGCCGATCAGCACCGACGCAGCATGTCCCAGAGCGAAATGACTCACGTAGTCCATCAGAACGCCTTGGGCGTCCGGAGGCATCAAGAATCCATCCCAGCTCTATATATGCATAAGCTTTGCGTTCGCTGGAGAGAGGAATCGTGCGGGATATTTACCCCAACGCCGAGGAAAGCGTCGCCAATCATAACCTTCAATGAGTCCCCAGCAGCGTCCCGGACAGCCTTGTACCCGTCAAGGTAGAAATTTGAGATGACATTCGCGATGTCGCTCTGCCATCCACCCGGCTCGTTCAGCAACTCCAGCACGTCAATCATGCCGCCAATTTGGTCCGCGATGAAGCGGACAATGTCGACAGTCCGCGCGACATTGTTCCCCTGCGCCCAGCCGGCGGATCCGCGTCTTCCAGAATTGTCGTATCCGTTCTGAGAGCCGGGCGCGCCGTGGAGGTCGAGAATGACGTGCAGGCTGTGGTCCTTGGCCCAGCCGAGGGCACGCAACAGATATGGCCATGCGCCGGGGATGTATGGGTCCACTGAGGTCGTATAGTTCGTGTCGGCGGATGTGATCGGGACCGACCAGTAACCAACTTGCATACTACACAGTGGAGTCAGAAACTGGTTTAGTGGAGACCCAATCAATTGCTCTCGCTGGTCTGAGTCTCTCTTGCACAGCAAGATGCACGTCCAAGCTCGTCAAGTTCCGGCAAGCGGTGGGCAACTTCAACCATCTGCACCCCGCGGGTAGGTATTGACCATGATGGAGTCCAGAGAGCAGAATAGTGCAGGGTCACAGAAACGCTGTAAAACTCACCGAACATGATTCAAACCCGCAGCTTTGATGGCAGCGAAGTCGTCCTCAGTGATCCATGTGTCCCAATGGTTCTGCAGCACATTCAACGCATGATCGTGATCTTGCATCTGCCCAAACGTGTATTCGTCTATGATGTCCGCGTTGTCCGTGTTCTCGAATATACTCGGGGTGATCCATGGCTGCGAGCACCGTGAGATGCTGTCACTCGCTCCAGTATATTGTGACACACCTCTAACACAAACCAGCCACCACTTCGAACCGCAACGGTTGAGAAACGAGGATCCGGAACGCAACGGAAGTAAAACTCACAGGTTCACCCCGCGTATCGTATCCTTTCCGTAGCTAAACGGAGTTGCCGACGCAGAAGGTGAGGTGCCCGCCTCCGTTGCCGTCCCGGTAGCAGTTGGTGTTGCTGTTCCGGAATCATTTCCCGCAGAGTTGGCTTTCATCTGCTGGACGAGTCGGCATTGCGCCTTGGCGTGGGCGGCAGACGCGAGCGCGAAAACAAGAAGAATGCGAAGAAAGAAGAGAGGTAGCGGCATTCTCATGACATAGATAGCTGCGAGAGGATGAGTGCGTGGTGCACTCCGCGAGGATGATGAACAGCGCGCGGGCGAGGCCTGGCGTCGTGGCGAGGCGTCCGCCTCCAAGTTTCCTTGAACCTCGCGCCGAGCGCTCGCTCCATGGTGCGCCCGGACCGACAGCTTGGGCGTGTTGATTGCCGCCCGACAGCGCCTCAGGAGGTTAGCGCTAGCGCTAGCGTCGACCTCATCATAAACCACTACTTCGCTTCTGACGGACTGCAGACATTTGGGCTGATGGGCAACATCGTCCGAACCGATCATGATACTTGAAGGCATCCAAATCCTTTCAGACATCTCCACGCTAGCCTCGTGTCTCGGTACATCACTCCGAGATGTCAACAACTTGAAACTCAACCCTATTAATCGCGGCGACAATCAGCAGTAACGTGTAGTCAAGGTACTACCGTTACACTGTAAGTACAAGCAAAAGCAAAATCCGATCAGGTAGGTAGGTTGGCTTGCGACTCTTAACAGATCAGGATGCTCAAACATGCCCCCCGATAAGGTTCACTGGTCGGTGATTCAAGTAACCAGATGGCAGCCTCGGACCGTCGCGGGCAATCGCAGTGACCGATGGAAGTTCGACGTGAAACTCTAGCTCGGTTGAGCAAGAGGCGGCTTTGCTCTGAGGGACAGGCCCCGGCGAATGACTTTGAAACGATCTCGCAAGGTAACGACGAAGGGTGTTACTGCCAGGCACGTCCAGCCTAATGCATGTACATGTCAAGATATCTATCCTTACTACTCAGCTCGCTACCAGGTCAAGCACAGGAATTACGTGGCATGACATTTCGGCCTCACCCTGGCCAGCATAATGACAGAAGAATTACTCTGCGGTGATGTGACGCTTGGCAGCGACCACGGTGCCGCCTCGAGGCTGGGGAAGACCCTTGCAGGATGACGGCAGGCGAGCGTTCTTCTCTGCTTCTGTGGATTGGACACGACGCTTCAAAGCAACGTGAATTTGCGACAACGGGGTACCAGCTGCGTCGGGTACAGCTAAGATTCTGTGGTTTTTGCACAAAAGATTATACGGCACGGCCAATCGCTGCTTTTACGGGGATGCTGACTGAATCACTATGTTTATGTTTCAGCTCGACCTGCTACTTTCAATTGGACTGTCATTGAGTCACCCAATAGATGAGTCTTCTTTGGAATTGCTTGCCACTGCGCAAGCCTAATCTTACAGCGCACGCCCGTCTTCTGGGTGCCGTTATGCTGCGACGGGATGTCTACGGATGTGTGTCCGTCTCGATACGATGCCGCACTCGGCTGAGTTGCACGCCCCATGACCACTCAGTACTCATCTCTGACAGCTCCGTGACAATCACCGATGTACCACCAAGTAACGAACAACGCAGATGGTGTGCAACGCTACACGTCACGTCGAGGCTTTTCCCGGCGGTCAAGGGTCCTATCGGCAATTCCGACGATGCGTCTAGCATTGCAAGTCTACTCATCGCACAACATGGAGCCGCGAACACAAGTTGGATACGCTATCCGGACCGTCTTGTTGTCATGGGTCCAGGCCCTGTCATAAGTCTCCTATATCTTTTTATACGTTGTACGATGCACTTTGTGAACAGCCTTATGTGAACTCACTGGTAACGAAGGAAACGACTTGGGTTCCGTGTTTGTAAGTCCCTGATCCACTCTACGTTGTATCCGACGAGCTGCGGGTATCACCCTCGCCCTCGTATTGAGCACAGGGTCCTCCAGAACACAGGGAAAGTTTTGGTATCTGATCTTGGACAGAGCACACTCCGACGACGACTAATAGTGAGTCGAATTCGTGGCAACAGCTCCAGGGTGTCTCCTGATGTCAAACAAGGCCCCGCAGACAGACATGATCATGAACCATTGCTTCGCAACCAAGCCCGCTCGGGTATACTATCATCACGATCCACTGGTGATTCTAGCCTGCCTGGAATTTCGTTGCCACTGCTACGGAGACCCTTTGGCCGACTACAACGACGCCCGGCAAGCCTTACTAGTTGCTATCTGCCATATCCACACAATGTCGTGCGTAGCCTTCACCCGTATCTTCAGCCTGCCACAAAGCTGACAGTTTGTGTTTCAGATTGGCAATGTTCTCACCGTTGATTATGCTCATCGTCCATTCGGATGCAGGGTCTTCTCTCGCGCTCGTGGTTATTGCCCGGAGCTTTGTGTTGCGGCTGCGGTGCTCGCGTGGTATGCTCGATTGAAAGAACTTCTCTGTGATCCGTATAGAGCCTACAGTTCGGCTCGGGAGCAGGAATAATGTATACTGCTAACTGCATCAGGAAAGTTGGCTAACCGGTCTGCTGTAGCGATGACGCCGGTGCAGACGAATCCCCAGGGTGAGGGTTTATCCCTGACATCCTCGGTGATAACGGCGTGTTTGATTTTTAACTTGGCAGCAAGCTCACTGCCTTATTCGGCCCCCGCTGTCGCCCAACGTCAGGTGGGAGTTCAAAGTCTGCGCCGTCCTGTCATCACATCCTCAAGTCATCTATGGAGCCCATCAATAGCCATCAATTCGGAATGGCGAGCGAGCCGATATTGTCGGTAGCACGCCGACCGAGTCGGAGTGTAGCCTCACCGCAACTGGGCGGCTCAACGGGTCTGACACCGTCTTCCCGTTGCTCAGCGGATGCTACTAAGTGGTGGGGTAGTGAGTGGGTGTTTTCTCCTGCCAACCGTCACCTGACAACGTCCACGCAGCTTCGAGTCGCTTGTAGCAGCGGTGGTTATGAACAATGCTGTCATCATCATCTGCGACGTGGCTCAAGGTTAGGACAACAAACAGTCGCGGTGGCCATCACGGGAAAAATGAATCGCGTCATCCGAGTTCTCTGGGGTGGTCCCTACGAGCTCGCGCTGACCGAGTGTTCCATTGCTCGCTATCAAGGTGCAAACCCCCATTTGTGACCGTTCGAAGAGCACGTTCACACGAGCTTGAGTCGAGCACCGCTCGCCATATGGCCCGGAAGCTGCGCGGGACCACATGCATGCAGCCACTGTTGGTGCCTTCGGAGACTATAGCGTCCCCAACCCCAACGCAACAGCACCGTCCGGCCGTCAGTTTAGACGTTCTTCGAGCCCCAGCGGGAGTCCCGCGGGAACGAGATCACAAACTCCGCGTGGAGCTGTGCGTCTAACCCCATGATCGGTCCGTACTGGCCCCAGGGACGGTACACGTCGGGTTCCGGATGCGTGCACTCGTCGCCACCCCCCATTGTGGAGATGGAGAGACCGAGATAGACTTTGCTGCCACTGGGGTGTGGCGGGCAGCGCGCCTGGTATTTGCCAAAGACGCCGAAATCAGAGCTTCCAGGACGTTGGATAACGATCCGCTGCTAACGGTCGCCGTCATCGCATACGCAACGCAGGAGAGCGAGGGAGGACCACCTTGCCGCTGTTGTACGTACGGAGTCGCTTGGTCATTCCGGAGTCTGTACGCCAGTGGCAGTGCGCTAGCGGCGTTGCCGGGCGGGCAAATGACATTGTTGTGGACGAAGTGGACCATGTTACAGACGGGACGTATGCGGGGCTGTACATGGTACACGGGTACGGATACAGGCACAGACATGGGTATGGGTATTGTCAGGAATCAGGAAGGGGAGAATTTTACAAGATATCCTCTTCTGCATTGCTCTTCCCCAACACGCTCACTCGGTGGGGGAGTGCTCGCGGACGTCCTTGGGGAAGAAGCCGGCTCTCTGGCGACTTCCGTCCGCCGCGTAGTACTCGATCCCGTACACGTATGCGCCATATCTCTGACGTCGGTCAAGGGAGCGGTGCGCAGCAGTGCGCATGAGTATCGCGGCCAGACATACGGATGGGAGGGTGCCCACCTGGGAGTATGTAGCGTTGAGGACCTTGCCCGGGATCCAGATGTGGGTTCGCACCTGGACGCTAATGCGTTGGCCCTATGGAGGGGATGCGCCTTCGTCAGTCACCGCGGGCGACTTGCGCGCCGCTCAAATCAATCACGAACCACACACTGTGGAGACAGAAAGATCAATCACCGGGCGATGCTGTGTGGCGGAGGGGAGACAACGTACAAACTTTGCGGGGATAGGCCAGGCCGCGGCGATGGGTGGGTAGTTGGCCTGTCGAATGGGATATCTGGGACTGTCACTAGATGCACGAGAGGACGGACCCACAGTCGACGCGGGAGAGGCTGCTCGGACGCTGCTAACTGGGCGGACGCCAGGTGCCATGATGAGAGTAGCGGATGGATCGAGTAGGAACGATGGGGAAGGGTCGATAAGGAGGGGGCGCTTCAGATGAGAGGCTTATATAGGTTCCACTGACTGTCGGTACGTTATGTGTAGTTATGTGTGTAACGGGTGTAGCTGTGACGCGGCTGCGCGTACCTACAACATCTAGATTGGGCTGAATACGTCTAAATCCTTCCCAGATTGCGGATAAGGCGGGCGTAGCTCCTCTATCTGTCACACTGTTCAGATGCGCTAACACGAATGGTGTGCGGTTGTGTGGGTTTCATAGAGGTTATGAGCATCTGAGCTAAGACCTCCCCCTCGTGACTGAGTAGTAGCAGCTTGCTGCCGGCAGAACCAAAGCGATGATAGGGCTCAGATGGCTATTCTATCACGAAGCACACGACAGACCGCGGCAGAAGAGGTGTGAGTGGGTCCCCCAGGCCTATTGAAATGCACTGTCCGCCAGTCAATGCGACTGGACGACTAGGTTGTCGGCGTAAGGGGGACTGAGCGCTAGCGGATGACAGATCCTATAGCTAGCAGACCCAAGGAGACCATAATACGCAACTCACGATACCAGGTCGGAGACTTCAGAACCCATCTATCCCACGGGTTAGACTCGGACCACCAACCTTTTTTCAGTTCTAGCACCAGCTGCGGCGGCGAAGTCGTCCAATGTCTAGCTGTGCGGTAAGTCCGAGTCGCTACGAAACGGAGGCCGAGAACCCTGGAGGGAGAAGCTGATGCGGCATGACTATAAGGAACAGACACCGACAGAGTTTTGAGCCCACGAGGCGGTCGAAGACGTACCAGGGAAAATGATAAACTCAAACATTCCACGTCAACATCGTCACCGTGACTGTCACACTACGGCGCTTATGCGACCAAGCGTGATCTGCAATCTCACTTACCCAGCGTTTTAACTTTCTTGCCGACCACCATCCACCCTGACCGCGGCATCCACTCCCCCCCTTCATCTGCGTTCAAGTAGCCGAGAAGAGAAACCTGCTTGGAAAAGGTCACAGTAATGCCTAATCAGCTATCTATCCCGTTCAAGAAGACCTATATTGTGCCACTGCGCGAAACAGTTCGAGAGTACATCTTCACGCACTACACGGACACCCACCCGGACGCGTACAAATGGGACATCAACCAATGGGAGAAACTCCGTGCCGAGGCTGTCAGCACCACAGTCCACATTGATCGTGTCAAGGCGCTGATCAGGTAAGATGTTTGCCCGCGCGCAACGTGGTCCGATTGCGAGCAACTCACGTTCTGAAGCTATCACGCACAGCTCGTATTTATCTTGACAAAACTGCCTCCAGATGTCAGTATGAGCATTGTGGCAAACCCTTTGTTTTGCGATGACCGATGAAACTCTTTCACAGATCGGTCTGGAGGTCCCATACGCACCAGTGTTCAATAGCTCCGCCCTGCCAGAGACGCACAATAACCTGGTGTATGAGCGTGCAGGGGTCTTGTTCAATCTCGCCGCGCTGTTCTCGCAGCTCGCCGCAGCTGAAAATCGCTCTACACCACAAGGGTTGAAACAGGCGATCATCTTCTACCAAGTGGGCTAACATTTTCACCGTCAGAGAAATTTCCGTGACTCTGATATGCCTTTCAGAACGCAGCTGGCGCGTTCAACTACCTATCTGCTACTGCGGTACCGCAGCTCCAAACCTTGATAGCGCTGAATGATGCACCTCTCGAATTCACGGAGCCCTTTGTCCGGAGCTTAGAGTTCTTGATGCTCGCCCAAGCACAGGAATGCGTATGGCAACGCGCAGTCATGGGTGAGGGCGTTTCTGTGTCCGCAACTTGTCATTATTGATGAATTCTTATAGACAACTACAAGAATGGCTTGATCGCTAAGCTTGCAGCCAAGGTTCGAGTTACATCGATGCTTATTTAAGGCGCTCTGATCAAATGTGAGGCCGCTTTAGGTGGCGTCATTCTACACCTCCGCTGTCACTCATGTCAAAGACCCTTCGATCAAACATGTATTCCCATCTGTATGTTCGACTGTCCTCTGGGTCCACGCTTCATGTACTAATCATTCCGTAGTGGTGGCTTGCGCATTTGGAAACGAAATCTCTCCATTTCCAGGCGGCTGCTCAGTACCGAAAGAGCCTAGAGGATCTCGAAGCACACAAGTCCGTAATATGTTCACGACCCATCCGGTAGTATTTCTCATACGACATGCAGATATGGGCATGAGATTGCGCGCCTCATGGAGGCACAGGCACTCGCGAAGAAAGGTTACGATACGGCGAGGCGCGGCGGGGTTGCGCAAGCAGTCCAGCAAGACATCAAAGTACGTTGTTGTGTCACGACTCAACCATCCGAGGAAGAATTAACACTGTCAATTTCAGTCCCTTCTTGACATCCTGCAAAAGAACGTCACCCGCGCGGAACGCGATAACGATCTGATTTATCATCAGGACATCCCACCCACGTCCGCGATACCCGCTGTCGCTGAAGTCGCGATGGCGCAACCTATTGTGAATCCCGGGCTTCAGGACCCGAAAACGGTGGTCGGGAATGATGTCGTGATATTTGGAGAGCTCCTTGGGTGGGGCGCGCGTCTGGCCATCGGTACCTTTTCGCAAACGAGTGCGGTATGCTGCAGCGTGCTGATACACACCATAATTTCCCCAGAAATTTACAATGACAGGCGGCAGAATTGGATCGCTGACGAGATCACGGACCGTGTGCGGCGTTTGGACGACGCAATGGCAAGGTTCGTGTTTCGCGATATCACAGAACATCATCCGGTGCTTCTTCTTCTCAGCTGGTTCTAACCTGTCGCCCCCCATCTCCATGCCAGCGCGCTCGAGAGCATCAATCTGCCCGCTGCTCTAGACGCATTGGACCGGCCCATCGGCCTCCCACCCAGTATATTGAAAAAGGCCGAAGAGGTCCGACTTGACAGCGGCCCTGAGCGCGTCGAGACTTCTGTTCGCGACGTGCAGACCCTGACAAAACAGGACGCGGCGCTCTTGGATGAGGTTCGGAATTCGGAATCGATCGTCATGGTAGCCCCAGGGGCATCACTGAGAACGTTCTGTTCTGTCACAGGCTTTGGACGTCTTGGACCAGGAGGCGGATGAGGACGAGGAATTCCGCGAGAGCCATCCGGAGACGGACCGCTTGCCCTCGCCCGACGCGAACAAGGAGCTAACGGAGAAGGCGGAGCGATATCGTGCCATCCTCCAGCAGGCGGGTGAAAGCGACGAGCTGGTCCGGCAAAAGTGGGAGCAGTGGGAAGACAATATCGCACAGCTTACTTGGTCAGAGGTCAGCGCACTGTTTCTGCGGGACATGCTGTATGCGAGTTGCGACTAACGGTCCTCCCCCGTTCGGCTACTGTCAGTCCGAGCTGGAGAGTTCTATCCCGTCGTCCACGGTTTCCCCAATATCTCGAACGGCATCGGGCGGCATTGATCCTACCCGAGCCCACGCGCGGGCCTTGCGCGTGCTGCTCGAGAAGCTGGATGATCTGACAAAGTCCCGAGAAGAACTCGTATCCCGAGTCCACCGGGCGGCGTCGGACGACGATGTGACCCCGCGCATCCTGAGGGCCGCGTCGGCGATGGAGCAGTGGGTGAACGTTCAGCCCGCCATGTTCGAGGACATCTTGGACGAGGAGCTGTCCAAGTTCGACAAATTCCGTGTGCAGCTTGAGAACGACGAGAAGAAGCAGACGGAGCTGCTTCATGTGGTCCTGGTACGCCCTCCCCGCGTGCCTCCTTTTGGCATAGCCGGGATCGATCTCACGACTATCTGAGCTGACCGCTTCGCGTGATCCGACTACCCAGGAACGCCACCAACAGTTTGCACAGTCGCGGAAGGACGACGCGTCTGTCAAAGCGCGCGAACTCGCGCTGCAATCGCTCGACCTCGCATATCACAAGTACAAGGAGATCACCCGGAACTTGGAGGAGGGTCTGAAGGTTCGTCTGGCATTTCTTCCATGCTTGGATGCTCGCCCACGTCTTGATGCGTTCTCACGCGCACAGTTCTACAACGACTTTGCCGTCATTCTCTCGCAGTTCAGGGACGCGTGCAAGGAATGGGCGAGCCTTCGGAGCGAGGAGACGAGGTGCGTGTTTCTCGCCCTTCCCGCGGTCTGTCCCTGGCGCTGATTTCATTGCAATCACGCGATGACGGGTTCTGCTCGCGCTTTTCCACTCATTGTCGCATACGTAGGACATTGACACGCGCGCTCGAGAAGCTCGATATATTCGAGGGCGCAACCGCCGCCGAACGTCGCGGCACTGATTCTGTCAGGCTGGGAAGACCCCACTCAGTCCAGCAGCTCGGGATCGAAGCACCACGTGTGGAGGAGCGTGTGCCGTCGCGACAGCCCGTCCAGGTGCGTGGAGGCGCGTTCGACTTGCCGCCTCCCGACTCGGATGAGTGGGAGACGATGGAGCTGCCTTCTGTGCCCGTTGGGAAGCCGGGTAAGAGAGCGGTGAGGCAATGATGTGACACCTTGTAGCACCCGTTGGGAAGATCTCTGGTAGGGATCGCTGGAGGAGCCGCGTGAGTGTAAGAGTCGAGAAAGCAATGAAATCATTGTACGACGAGGCCGTACAGATAAGCACCGGATAGTCGCATCGAAGGAAATCCATCCAGTGCACTGTGCAGTCACCTGGTCGCAAGCTGCACGGGCCCGAGCGACCACAGCCTCAACTACGGTGGTCGAAGCGATGTGTATGCCGAACGGAAGGTGAGATATCAATAATTGAACACGACAGAGGCCATGTTCTACTTATTCGCGTCGAGTGAGAATCAGGGCACAGCTATGTCGCCTTACGGTCTCTCTAGCTATCATCGCAATGTTGGATAGAAATGCGAAATTGCAGCGGCCAGACCGACGGCCGCCGCGCCGAGGATACTTAACCGCGGAAGGCAGTACGCAGGCCCGGCGGGAGCACAGCCGCCGCTCGAACTACGTAAGTTTCGGATGCACCGCCTTTTGGGTCACACTGGCGTATATAGAAGCTCTCCTCTCACCTACCACGAACACGACTACCCTACTATCGCGATGGGACACAACCGCCGCCGGAGCAACTCGTCCTCGTCCTCGTCCTCGTCTTCTGACTCCGACGGGGGTAAGAAGTTCAAGAAAGACAAGAAAGACAAGAAGGACAAGAAGGACAAGCACGACAAACACGGCGCCCCCGCTGCACACGGTTTCCCCGGCGCACCCTCGCACGACATGCCACACGGAATGCCCCCCGTCATGGCCGGTGCCGCGCACGGCGAAATGCCACACATGCCCGTCCCCGGCGGCTTCGTCGGCGGACCCGAGATGCATTCGCGCGAGGGCGGCCACTCGCCCGCGCCCCCGCCGGGCTACACCCTTCCCCCGCCCTCGGGCTTCCGAGTGCCGCTGAGCACCACGACGCCGTTCCCGGTGCAGCAGGCGGGGCAGCCCGTCGCGTTCGACGCGGACGGGCGGACGCCGGTGTACGTCGGGAGCGCGATCTTCGAGCGCGCGGTGCACCCGTGCAAGATCGTGCCGTCGTTCAGCCCGCCGCCGCGCGTGCCGTATGGCGGACGCGAGCACGAGCACACCGGGCGGTACGACCTCCTCCCGTTCGACCCCGCGACGATGGAGTGGGTGCCGACGTCGCACGGGCAGATCCCGCACGGGCGGCGCCCGGTCGAGGGCGGGTATGAGGAGAACGGAGAGAAGTTGTACCATGTCATCGGGACCATCAACGGGGTACGGGTCCCGGGCAAGACTGGGGCTCATCTTGTGAGTTCGGCGATGGGGGTTCAGATGTATGTGATGGCTGATCGGAGGTGTTTGTAGCGTGGTGCGAACTTGCCTTTCGGCGGCCAAGAGCACAGTGTCGAGCAATATGAGATCTTGTAAGTCTTGATACTCGACATATCTAAGCATGGTATGAACCAGCGACCTGATTGTGCTTCCTAGGTGCTGGCGATACCAGTAAATGCACAACATAACAACGAATCAATACGTCTGCCTTGAGAAGGAAATTCTCTGTTCTCGGAGTCCCGATTTGATCTCATGAATGATAACCATGGATGAATGTGGTCTATGTACAAGTAAAGCTGTCTGGTCCGACGTACTATGAATCAATCTTCTTGTTGGTATTAGATGGTTTGGGAGGGAGATTGAGCAGATCACATCTCACCGTGTTGATTAGTCCACCGATGGACATTACAAGTAGATGATCGGCGATGTGTTAGACAGCGTCTCCAGCCCAGTTTGTCCCTCCTCGAGGAGTTGCACACGCGGAACACGCCAAGTGTAGCGGCTCGTTCAGCCTACACACCACGGAGCCGAAAGTCAGCAGAAACCCTAGTATCATAGAACACGAGAAGCCCTTACAAAGTGCACACCTGACACGTCCAGACCGCACACACTCCGGCAGGTGACGGAGGCTCATCGAGTATCTGACTCTCTCGACTGGCTGAGCTGGCAGGAGGTCTATCCGTCAGAAGAGATTCAGAAGGTGGACCGCCAGCACCGCCCAGGCGTCGTCCGGGACCATCCATGCCGAGTGCTTCTTTCTTCCGCTGCTGTACTTCGTCGTGCACTAGGACACCATACGAGAGTTTCGACTGCTTCTTGGCATGTGTAGATGACGCTATCCTGGGTTTATCCACGTCTGATCTCATGCTGCGAAGCCCGTTCGAAGTCGTGATCCCATCGCGACTTTCTTCCACTTTGGTGGCGAAGGGCCGTTCTCTCTGCTTTCCCTTCCGCGAGACCGTGGTGGCCGCAGTGCCCCCATTGTGCAGGAGTTGCGTGTCGCATCCATGAGACGGTGCATCATCTTCGTCAGAAGATATCTCGATTGATGCTGACGCGGTGCCGGTGCGCGCGAGGTCGTTGTCCCGTCTACTTGAATTCCGCTTTGGGGAGCGGCCAGGGGTCGACTCGGGGTTGCGACTCGAGCTGCTGGATGCCACGAAAGGCGCGGCGGGAGGGAAGATGAACTCCGAGGAGTAATCGTGCTGCCATGCTTTCAACCCGTCGAGCTCGGCCTTGTCAGCGGAATCCAGCATGGCATGACGACGCTCCTGGTCGGTCTCTGGGGCGTTTTCATAGTCATCATCGGAATCTCCGTCCTCGTTTTTGACAGTCTCCGTGCTATCACCACCTGATCGAAAAGGTGATGGATGTTAGGTGTCAGCCCTATGTACGCGCGATGAGCAGCGCCATGTCGGTAACTGACCCTTTTCTCGCAACGCAAGTAACCGTCGCTCTGCGGCCAGAGCGCGTTCATCCCTGGCCCGTTTGCTGCATCCGATCAGAATCACCTACTACGTGATAGATCACTGGCACAAACCTCCCCGCTTTCTTCCGGAAGCCCGCTCCTGCTTTCTTCTGTTCTTCGTCTTCCACGTCATCATTGAGCGCTCTTCCTGAGCCCTGGAAGAGCCCCTTTGCGGTTACGCGCGTACCAGCCTTGCGCTTCTTCGCTGTTTGCGCCCCAGTGTGGTTTGACGGGCCAGCTTGTCGTCTACGCCGCCTGAGAGCGGTGGGTCGGGTGCGAGTTTGCGCACCGCCGCACTGCCAGATGTATCAGCGGGGGAAAGTCCATGTCGGCATATTCATAGACTGACCATGTACTCGGGCAGGTCTCCTGCATCGAGTCCTTGGCCACCGATTCTGGCCGAGTCCATTAAGCGGTTTCCGGAGGACCAATATCCTACATCCAATTAAAACTTGTGTTAGTGAGGGTTTATGACGCAGAAGTACTCGTTATCTGACCATCCCCGTAGTAGCCTTTGCTTTGCAGCTCTCGTACATCGTTACGAAGCTTGGTCCAGAGAGCTTGGAACGCTGGCCCGTGGTTCATGTGCTACTCGGTAGCCGGAGCTTAACATAGACCGTGTATCATAGCGTCCCAGGGATACGCATACCTTGATGTGAGCTAGCTACCGTGTACTGTATGTGAGTCCCAAAGCGTGTAAAGAGTCGCCGCGTGCAGACTCGGCACCTCACCTCATGACATAGGGTACTGAGTAACCACGACGTCGGGAGAAAGCTCCCGCCTGCGCCACGGAGAACGAGCTCTAGATAGACAGATGCGTTTGCACAGTTTGTGGGCCAAACATGGGGTGATATGTTGATAATTCACCTACTACCTCGCCGTTGTTCCAATTGCGTCCGGCGAACACCTGGTTATGTTCGTACTGTTCCCGCATCTCTCGTGGTCGGCTCATGGGCGCAATCTGGGCGACTCGCTCACCTCCTCGAAGCTGTTCACGACAAACCCTGCTGCCTTCATAATCGGCCGAACCTGTGCCGCCAATGCGCGGAGCAGCTGCCGGGCCTCTTCCTCAGACTCCGCGTCTACCATCTTCAGCGGGGTAATGAAGTTGATGTGCGGGTTCGGGTTCGCCTCCCTGTCGTTCAGCCTGACGTGTACCATCTTTCGTGTAGGCTAAGCAATGCCTACAACGGTGTGCCAAGCCGTGCGTAGGCTCGCGGTTGGGGAGGGTGGTGGAGGTTGAGAGGAGAAACAGAGATCTGGACGCGAGATCTGGACGCGTCCGGACGCGTGAGCAAGACGCCGACGCCACTGACGCGCAGGCCTTGCGATGGTATAAACCGAGATTGTCGAGCTCAGATTGGCTTGTATCTCAATCTGAGACTGCTCAGCCCTGCTCAGCCTCTACCGCGACATATCAAGACAGGACCGCATATAACTAGAGGCTCTTCAGTGAGCTTGCCGCATATCAACTCTTTTCAGCTGCGCCCCTCTGAACGCACGTTCACCGTTCCGAGTCGACCCGTTTCTTCGACGTCTCGACTGGTCGATCGGAGTCGTATATATCTTTCTACTTGCCCACACGACAGTTCGACCCCTCCACTCACGATGGCTAACGGAAAAACGATGAAGCTCGCGGTCCTCACGTCCGGAGGAGACAGCGCAGGGATGAACGCGGTGGTGCGTGCGATGGTGAAGAGCGCGATTATCAAGTATGCCGATCTCGTCTCTCTCAGGCTCTGTAAGTTCTCACTCCTGGCAGAGGATGCGAGACATGGATCGTCCGCGAAGGCTACGAGGGTCTCGTTCGCGGTAACTCCGAAGGCCATCGACACGCGCACAGTGTAGCGGCCCCGGCGAGTCCCCGCCTGAAGAGCGAGGAGGCGGCCCAGGGAGCAGAGAGCTTCATTCACAATTTACGCTATGGGGATGGGGAGCTGCTGAAAGATGGTACGGGGGATCACCCTTCTGGCAGGACGCTCAAAGGTCGGTACATCGTCCGCGTCGGATGGGACGATGTGCGAGGCTGGTTTTCCGAGGTGAGCATTCTGTCCGCGTACTCTATGCGAATGGGTGAGGTCCACAGGCGACAACATAGCTTGTGAAGGCTCTGACCTCTTCTGTCACCCTCTGTTGCCACATTCGAACTGAAGGAAAGGTCACTCTGTAGGGAGGTACACTCATCGGAACCGCACGCTCCGTCGCCTTCCGCACCCGTGAAGGCCGGCTCACCGCCGCATATAACATGATCAAAGAGGGTATTGATGCGCTCGCTGTCTGCGGCGGTGACGGCTCGCTCACTGGCGCGGACGTCTTCCGCGCCGAATGGCCCGGGCTTGTCAACGAGCTCCGCACGACAGGCAGGATCACGGACGATCAGGCGACCAAGCATGCGCACCTCAAAATCGTCGGCCTGGTGGGGAGCATCGACAACGACATGTCCATGACGGACCTGACTATTGGAGCCCCTACGGCGCTGCACCGGATATGCGAGAGCATCGACAACATCAACTCGACCGCGTACTCGCACTCGCGTGCGTTTGTGCTGGAGGTCATGGGTAGGCACTGCGGATGGCTTGCGCTCATGGCTGGGGTTAGGTAAGTAGAGTATATGGAGAGAGTACTGTGTCTGACGGCTGTGTACAGCTCCGGCGCAGATTTTATCTTCATCCCCGAGAACCCGCCCGATGCGGACAAGTGGGCAGATGAGATGTGCAAGAAGATACAGAGTGTAAGCATCAATCGCCGCCCTCTGTAGTATCTGAAATTCGCTCACGGTCGCCTAGCATCGAGATATCGGGAAGCGCAAGACAATCGTCATCATCGCAGAAGGCGCGATCGATTCGAAGCTGCAGCCGATCCACGCAGACCACGTCAAGGACATTCTCTCGGATCGGCTCGGACTGGACACGAGGGTCACGACGCTCGGACACACGCAACGTGGTGGCAGACCTTGCGCCATTGATCGTATCTTGGTACGTATATGGCGTGAACCTATTAGTGGGGTTGTACTTATCCATCGATAGCCAACGCTGCAGGGAGTTGAGGCGGTCGACGCACTCCTTGAGGCGACCGCGGACACGCCCTCATATATGATTGGAGTCAGCGAGAACAAGATCACACGTGTGCCCCTGATGGAGGCCGTTAAGATGGTACGCCCAGCAGCCTGTCATGGGACCAGGAGGAACTATAACCTGGATTCGTGATATGCTTTAGACTCGTGAGGTGACCCAGGCGATCTCTGAGAAGGACTTTGAGAAGGCGATGTCATTGCGGGACCCCGAGTTCCGGGAGACTTTGGAAGGATTCTTCGCGACGTCCGCGCTGGAGGGAGAGCCTAAGCTTCCGCACCACCTTGTGAGTCACCTGTTGCATCGGAGACCATTGCTGATGCTTTCTTGTGCCAGCGAATGCGCGTGGCCATTATGCAGTGAGTATGACATCCCAACACTACTGCGCCTCCTCTGACACCCTGGCAGCGTTGGGGCCCCCGCCGGCGGTATGAACGCCGCGACTCGCGCCGCCGTCCGCTACTGCATCCGCCAAGGCCACAAAGCGTTCGCGATCCACAACGGCTTCGTCGGCCTACTCGATGACAACGTGCACCAGCTCTCCTGGCTGGGGGTCGACAATTGGATGACGCGCGGTGGGTCCGAGCTTGGCACGAACCGCAAGCTGCCCGACATCGACCTGGGTGCGGTCGCGGCGAAGTTCCAACAATACAACTTCCATGCGCTCATAATGATCGGCGGTTTCGAGGCGTTCAGCTCGCTGCTCATCCTCGAGCAGGGCAGGAAGCACTACCCGGCGTTCAACATCCCAATGGTGCACTTGCCGGCGACGATCTCGAACAACGTGCCGATGACGGAGTTCAGTCTCGGGAGCGACACGAGTCTGAACGCGCTGGTGGATGCGTGCGATGCGATCAAGCAGAGCGCATCGGCGAGCAGGAACCGGGTGTTCGTGGTGGAGACACAGGGTGGGAAGTGCGGGTATATCGCGACCATGGGCGCGCTTGCAGTATGTTTTCTCCCAGCAGTGTCAGTGGTTAGTTGCGGCGGTGGCTCACGATCGGACTGCAGACGGGCGCGTGCATCGTGTACACGCCGGAGCGAGGGATCGACCTCGACATGCTCAGGAACGATGTGAAGTTCCTGAAGCGGAGATACGCATTGGACGCCAAGGGCAAGAGCGAGGGACGTCTCGTCCTCAGGTAAGCCGTGCATCGAACGTACGGCAGACGACCTGGCAACTGAGATGGAAATCAGAAACGAGGTCTCCTCTGAGGTCTACACGACAGAGGTGATCATGAAGATGTTCAAAGAGGAAGGCGGCAAGCTCTTCGACTCGCGCTCAGCCTCGCTCGGACACACACTCCAAGGCGGGATCCCGTCGCCGACGGACCGCACGCGCGCGGTGCGGCTCTCGCTCAAGTGCATGGCGTTCATCGAGAAGCACCACGAGCAGCTGCTCAAGCAGCCGACGCGGACAAAGCAGGCGCCGCCCGAGAGCGCAGCGGTCATCACGATCCAGGGCACGTCGGTGCAGTGGGTGCCGGTGCAGGAGATGGTGGAGCATGCGGACATGAAGAACAGGCGGGGCAAGCACGCGTGGTGGGAGGAGTTCCGGGAGCTCGTCGAGGCGCTTGTGGCCCGCCCGCAGATTTTGGCGAAGGGCAAGAAGGAGGATCTCGTCCTCCCGTACTAGTGTTGTGAGTAGAGGCGATAGAAACCAAGATAGAATGTGTAAACCGATATTGTACACAACATATAATATTGTCTGTGGCCAGGAGCACGAAGGCGCTGAGAGAGCGTCTAGGTGGAGATCCGGGAGATGCCGAGCGGAGAGTGAAAGGACTGTTCGGAGGGCGGCTGGGGGAATGGGACGTGTTTGCTCCTGCCACAACGCGGTGTGCACGGCTTGCTGATCGCGACTCGCCCTCCTCGCTTGGCTTCTCTCTCGCGCTCTCTTTTCGCGATGCCTGCCTCAGCAAAGCACTTCGCCGTCCCAAAGCCCGGCGTACCGCGCCCTCCCCTCCCCGCCGAATTGAACCCCCATATCAGAGCCAGTCCGTCTCTTCCCCACCTCGTCTCCGCCGTCGGGGCACTAATCTCCTCTCCTAGTGGACACGTCCAAGCCGCCTCCAGTCAAGTTCCAGGAGATCGTTAGGGATGGTGTCACAACTATTGTACGTTAATCGCGCTTCCCTCGCGTGTCCATCTCACCCAGTCGCGACAGGTCGGTCGGGTCAAGATCCCCACTGTGCGTACCCTACTTTCTTCCGAGACGCGACTGTCGCGCGTTCTGACTGCATTCTCACTATCAAACAGCCCGGAGGCGGACACGCCTTCATCCTGCGCAGATTGGACACTGGCGCGATCTCCATAACCACCATGTTCCGCGCCGCGTTTCCCACCGCAAACGACGAGGCCGAGAAGGGTGAAGTCAACTGGATCAAGCTCAGCTTCGACACCTCTGGCGCGAACAAGTCTGGCAAGGCACGCTTCGCTGGTCACTGGGTTACCCCCGATGTCGCTCTCTACCTCGCCGAGAGCTACCATCTCGGCCACATCATTCCCTCTCTCGCAGCTGCCGTCCCCGATCCCAACACCACCTTCCGCCGCTCTAAGAATCAACAACAGCCTACCCCTGCTGCATCCCCCGTCGCTGAACCCGGGCCCGCCCCCGCTAAACGCCGTCGTGAAGCTTCTCCCGCCTCCCCTATCACTGCCGCCACCACGGTGCCCCCTGCGGAGAAACCTACTTCGCCTCCGCCCTCTC
Source organism: Daedaleopsis nitida (assembly GCA_022606115.1). Lineage (NCBI taxonomy): Eukaryota > Fungi > Basidiomycota > Agaricomycetes > Polyporales > Polyporaceae > Daedaleopsis > Daedaleopsis nitida. The sequence goes on along the minus strand of JABYQM010000005.1, from coordinate 1,657,748 downwards.
GTATCCCGACGTCACCTAACCCTCGACGGTCAGCGCGTCTTCGCAGTCCGCCCGCTGCCGTACCGCCCATGCAACCTCTGGTGGCGACATCGCCAGCCAAGACGCCCCGGTCTAGACGGTCCGTCCGTGAGGAGATGCACACCCCCTCCGACGAGACTGCTGTCGACGACGACGCAGAAGCAGCCAAGGTCGCCGAGCCGAAAATGCATGAAGATGTCCAAGAACAGAAGGAGCTCATCGCGAAGCTCAAGGCGGAGCGGGCTGCGAATGCTGCCAAGGCGAAGGCGACTGAGAGCCAAGCAGATGCGGAGAAACTGTTGGCGGTCGATGAGCAGGAGACGGAGGAGATCTCAGGGACGAAGCGAGCAAGGGAGGAGGAGGCAACAGCGTACAGGCTGAAGATCAAGGAGCCGGGAGAGGGCGACGTGGGCGAGCGTGCGATGGTTACGAACAGCAGGGTGCGTCTGCTCTCGCAGCTCCCGCCAGAACGCAAGTCTCTGGCGTGGGGTGCGCTTGCGTTTGCTGCTGGTCTGGGCGCAGTGTGAGTGGTTCTTCCTGCTTCTGCTGTATAAGCAAACGACACAGTAACTAACGGTGTTTGGCATGTGATAGGACGTTCATGCCAACTCTCCAGAGCATGCTCTTCTGATGAACCCTTAGGTTCTCACACCGAACGCCTTTTACATGGACGTGTATAGTGGTCTCGTGGACCGACCATCCGTTGCTCTGGCGTGCTCCCGATTGACCTTTATCTCTACCTCCATTACGATAGCATAGGTACGTTGGCACGGGCGGCTGGCTCAGATCCTGCCCATGACGAGATCAGGCGTACCCTCTCCGCGACTTATTCCTGACCCGCCACGTCCCGTCGCCGATGTGCTTCCCGCGACACACTATCCTATCAATATCTCGTGTCCCCAGTAGTAGTATCACCGCAGTATCTTTTCCCTCGATTTGTCTGTCTTGACGCCGTCCTGGATCGCTTCCCCTATATCGCTATATCCCGAGACCTCTCTCCCTCTTTGCCTATCGTCTATATCTGCCCTCGCCGGTCCTGTGTGTGTTTGTATGTAGTAGGCGACACTGTGTAATTAGCGAACCGCCATACTCGAACGCAATCGCTCCTAGCCGGGCAGATCTGAACGCGACTGCCTGAATGCATGCTCAGCTTTCCATCACAATAATCGAAGTGTGAGTCTTGCCCACCACGCGAGGACGCAACTCTTCCAACAAAACGGTACACTGGGCACGTTGTCAAAGACAAGGGTATGTAGATCACGAATGATTGCAGATATAGACAAGTATCAAAAGGCTTCTGAGACACTCAGCGCAGTCTCACTGTACATGCAGAGTCCTGCTTGGGAGCGAGTCAAAAGGGTCCGAGAGATACTACACAATGAGCGACAATCAAGTATCAGCTACGATAGCGGGCCTAGGGTAACGGACGTCGCGATATCGAAAACGAGTCGGGTTTGCAGAATATTCAAGATGAGACGGTGACGTTGCCTGGCTCTGCGGTCCAATTAGTGAGTCGACTACAGACTACACTCTGGCTGAGACCATAGGTAGGCCCGATCGATTTCGGCACCGCGCACTGTGGGTTAAACTCGTTACGTTAGTGTCCTGCACGAGAATGACGCTCACGCCCGCGACGTACTGTGTGCTAGTGCGGTCCAGGGCACGAGGTTTCCTCCGGGAGTGAGAAGAGGACGGGTCACCCTCATGCCTTGCCTTCGAAACATGTTCCATCCACGCCTCCAACCACGCACACACTCGGGACCTCGTCCGAGTCCTCTTCTGCCGCCGACTCGGGCACGTCTTCGATGCTCTCCTCCGAGTCTGTTGCCCCCGAACCCTCCTGCCGCTGCGGACGACCACCTTCCTGGTCAGAAAGATCTCTGGCCACCATCACCCTCCTCCCCACTATGGCTTGGATCGTCGCCAGAACCGGGATGGCCACAGCGGTCATCAGGTCCGCCAGTTTTGGGAGTGTCAAGCGAGGAGCCGCTCTTCAACCAGGAAGCATCGGGTTCAGCCTCCATCCATGCGCTGTAGATGTCTCGAACCCAACATATGGTCCGGTAATCATCGTCGCTGAGGTGAGGAAAGTGTCTTTTGAGCTGGGAGATGCCACCTCTAGGATTACTGCCGTATACAGGATTCAGCTTTCGGCCCGTGTCGTAGACCACGAAATGGAGCGGGACGTGGAGAGCTGTGCTTCTTCCGCTTCATCCTCCCTCTCCCTGGTGTACCGCGTGAGGTCGCACACCGGTTCCATGGCGGGGAACGTCACGAAACGATACTGAGAAGATTTCTGCTTCCCATAGAGCTGGAAGAAACGTTGAGCGCAGTGAGCAGAGCAACATGAGCAACACAAACCTCATCGGGATTGTATCTCGCATGCGGATATCCGGATCCATTGCCATCGGCGGACCCTGCATAGATATTGAACATTTTCCGGACACAGTGGCCGTGTCGACGGGTAGCCAGAATTTCCGACGCCATGTTCGGTCTGCGCAGTGCGGTCGAACATGCGATGAAAGGCTATTATGCACTATACAGTCCGGCGGTCAGACCGTGACGTGAGGGCGACTACTAATGATAGCGCACTTACGAAGCTGGATAATCCGTGATTTGTGGACATCGAGCGAGTCACGGTCCACCTGCCAAACCAATTCTAGCTTATCACCGGGGGCATTGACCAATGTAACTCTCGTCAACATGTCAATTACATCGTGAGCATAATCCAAATGAGACCGCAGTGTCTCATGCAAGAAATATGCTAGAAACATTCAAACTGCCCCACGTTTTGGCGTCACATCCTGGATACATTTTAAATGTCGCGTGTAAACAGCGTGTATCCAAAATGTGACGCCTTGACAAAGCGAAGACATATTTGGATTATACTCCCGATGTGTCCACAATGTAACGACTCGTTACATCGCTTGATGCCCCCGGTGTATCCAACTGCAGAACCTCGTTAGCTACATATCCAGGCGGCGGACATCGTGACTCCATGTTACAGTGCGTGACACACTGTCGGCTGCGTCGATCGCCGTACGATCAAGGACGAGCATGCACCCCTCTGTGCATGCGCCGCGGCCGGCCACTAGCAGACGAACAGAGAAAGATTTGAGGAGCGGGGTGTCGTTATGTATCCTCCGGGGCTGGTGCTTTGGTGCTCACCATGACTGACGACGACTCGGAGCTCGATGTAACGGGCAGGTCACGGAGTGACCGCGGTACAGTTTCCGAGACACCAAGACCGGCTTAGTCCACCGTGAGGTTGAGAGAAGGGTAATAGTCAGGGATGAGTGGGACGGGTAGTGCATCGGTTGAGCGTGGTGCAATTCCCGCGCGTTCCATGTTCCCGTGGTTGTTACACTCGAGGGACATTCTGGGCAAGTACACTGCCGCCTGAGGACGTCCCGGACACTCTCGAGGGGAAAGTTAGCCTAGTCATCTTGTTGTTCACATATCTGAGCTTACCTCTACATCACCTCCTAGTCCCTATTTTCTCTAGTAATGTCAATGCTTGTTGAAGGGGCTGGCTCCGATCTCACTTCATGGGTCACCATGTGTTGGCCGAGGGATCTAAACATACTTTCTATCCCCGAGCAATTTGCAGAGCAGTGGATGTGCGCGGCGCAGTCCTCGGGTTTCCAGCCATATGTCGACGGGGAAGACGATAGTCGGGCCCAAGAATGCGGGCGCCTATAGACGCGACGCGTCGCGTGTATGCCAGTCTAGCGCCCATCTCCCCGATGATAGTCGTGACGTCGGACATCCTCTACATCCGCACAATGTGTTCCTCACCACAGTTTAAACTGGCAGAGCAGTACTAAGGAAGCATTAGAGTTCCTGAGAGTATATCTCAAGATGACCCATGAAGTACACAATATCTTATACGCTACCTTACAACACCTGTTCTTCAGGCTCTATACTCAACGTCTGGGTACGAGACCAAGGCACACTTGCATGCAACCTACGGCAATCGGTAGAATATGGATGCGCAAAGAACCTGCACAGTTGTATTACGCATCTTAGAAATATTGGATCTATCTACTTTGCTAGAGGCTGACGGTGGGAGGGACGGAAAGGGAGGCTGCCCAAAGTGCCCCCCGATTTCTGCATCTTGTCACAAGCTCCTCCGAAGGGTGCGCGGAGCGCGAAATCTCTTTCGGAGTTGAAGGCGGCTTGATCCGAACTTAAGAGCTCGGTGTCCGGCGTCAGACTGACGAAGGAGCCGACAACACCGCTTGATAGCCAGGGGTTATTTATGAGCTCCGCCGCATCAGCCGACTACTGCCTGTGTATTTCGGTCGAAAAGGGCATATCGTTATGATAACAGCTAACACTGCGGTAAGTCACTGCGTTCGAACGTTCCCCCTCCGAGTTTGGCAAACGCTTCCGCATCAGACGAGTTGGTACCGACTCGGAGGTTCAGTTCGCATTTGTAGATTGGGGGAGGGGGGAAGCTGCAAGCACAAGGTGCGTTGTCATGTGGCCTCACCTCGGAGTCCGTCGACGGTTCTATACGCTCACAAAACGACTTGCAGGATTGGTCCAGAGCATCCGATCCACCCATGGACACAGACGAGGATGCTACGTGAGGTCAGCTTCCGCGAACATCGATGCGGGGCGCGCACCGTACGGAATTCACGGTTCGCAGGTTCTGTTGTGAGGGGCAAGTCAGCTGGTCCACAAATCTCGCAACATAAGTACGCAGCGCATTCGTGCAGTGCGACCGCCCGTGGTCTCGGTGCCGCGCCATGCTTCTCTGCCCGCTGCCGCGGGCGCGGTGTGCGCAAGACGAGCTGCGGACGGTATCGGTGTGAGTGTCTCCGTTTGACGTGGTATCCACGGGATCGGCTGAGCTGGAATGCAGCGTTCAGAGACCAAGTGCTCGGGTGACCCCCTGGCGAGGTTCGCGGCTCCGAGTCTCTGTCGTGTCGAGGACGACTCGGACGCTGCGTTCCTTGGAACCGCGAGCAGTACTGAGTGCCCTTGACAGCTCTTCGCCAGATCAAGCCGGGGTGGACATTTATGCCTGTCCTGATGTTCCGACACATGCGGACCTACGAGCAGCCAGGCGGCCTGCGAAATGTAGGCGGTGAGGGAGTGGGCCCCTCCTCTCCGCCTCACGCGCCGCCAAGGCTAAGCCCAAGGATGTCCTCAGTGCTCGTACTCAAGGCCTGTGAGAAGGTGCTATTCCTGCAACACTCATGACGGAGAGGCTGACTTCACCACGCCTACGCGCGACGATAATAGACAGGTTCTCCTCCCGCCCATGCGTAAATGCAGCAAGAGCTCCTGGACCGGAACGGGCTGCGACTCGCATCCGCATTCGTCGCGGTTCTTCGCCCCCTATAGTTGCTGGTGCCCAAACGGGAACACATACAAATGGTGAAGCGGTTGCCATGCGCCAGGCTGGGGGCAGACGTCTGACCGCAGCTGCGCTGCCCACGATCCAATTACTTACGAGGACGTCAGATTCCTCTCTGCGTAATGCACACTTCCCGAGGATCTTCTCCGCACGCTGCCCTTGCCTTCGCCTTCCCCAGGCACGCGTCCAAACGTGAGAGTCTGCGAACCGCGTCACGCTGCTTCGCAGACCCAGACGGGAGCCCTGCGCAGATTCACATCCAGCTCATTCAGTTCTCCGTCCCCGCCGTGTGCGTCCCGTGCCCCAACCGGGCGCCGTGTTCACAGCGGAGTCTCGATTTCGCCAGGGATGCGACTGGGGACGGCCGCACATAGGAGTCGGACGCACCAGCGAAACAAGCTACAGCTGCTGCTCGCCCCTCGCACTCCGTGCTCTGCGCACCGGGGCGCGTCCCACGGCGCGAAGAATAGGAGACTTTTTGCGTGGCGTGGGCCGTGGGCGCGCGCTGCAAGCCCCGCACGGCCCCGTGTCCGTGCCCATGTGTGTGGGTGTGTAAGCTAGAGCCTGGCGTGCCAGGACGAAGGCTCAAGGGCGAGGCGGGATATATCTGTACCATGTGCGAGGGCGCTGTGGGCATTGCTCGGTTTGTCCTTGGTCGCGCTCTGCTCCCTCTCTCCCTCCCTCCCTCCCTCGGCGTTTCAGCTTTGGCTGGGACTTGTTCTTCTTGTCTCCGCAGCTGTTGGTGCCTGTACGGTGGGCGCATAAGCTCGGGTTGCATTCATGGGACGGCATTATGACGACAATCTCGGTGGGTGGCTAGCCCGGATCGCGCGCACGGGTTCGTCCGACGTACAACCTACTAAGAATCCCTGTTTTGTGTGTGCAGGCGCGCTTCTCATCGGACAGATGATTTCGACCTTGTGCGTGTGCCGATTGGTGGTCTGACTCGGAAAAACCGCACGGAGAGCTGACCTGCCCGTACTCCGCAGTCTGTATGGGATCAGCACACTGCAGGTCCGTGGTTCTCGAGTTCTCGTCGAAGCTGTTTGACCGAGCTGAGCGTGCTTTGTGCTGTGTAGACGTATGTGTACCTGATGAGGTTCCCGCGAGATCGTCCCGAGCTGAAAGTCTGGGTGAGCCTTCTCCAGTTGTAGACTCCGCTAGGACGGTTGTGGTTGACGTTCGTATTTGTTCTGGCGTCAGGTTCTGCTGGTATGGTATGTAGCATGGATGCTGTCAGTTGGCTCTACAACTCACGTCGCTATGTATTTCAGGGCGCTTGACTCCGTTAATGTTATTCTCGGTACGTGGACCAACGCTCCTGTTTCGGCTATACTCAGGACTCGCAGTGTGCCATGGACTGTACTATTGGGCTGTGAGTATATCGCGTGATTACTTATAAAGGGTACGGCCTCACAATCTACTGACCTAGTGGGGTTTGGTCATTGAGCGGACCGATCCGGACAACAGCAGCGACCATGAACTCTTCGCCAAACGGTGCGTGACTGCGCAATGTTTCAATTCCGTGGTGATGTGACAAGTGTTCGCCGTTGTATAGGTCGTTCTATGTAAGTGATTTATGTGCCTAAGGTGTCACACAACTGCTCATCAGCAGTCTCCAGGTATCCGCGGTACTCGATGTGATATCTCGTCCGTTCATATCGCTGGTGATGCGCACTTACATCCCTGTCTCCCAGCTTGTTGTCGCAACTGTCGTCCAATGGTGAGTACTCGCGCACATCCTGCCCGGGGTCTCGATACTTAGTACCGATCGGAATCAGCTTCTTCATCAAACGTATCCATAAGTGTGCGTCGTCTCCGTCAATCACATCACGAGTGATGCCGTCAATAACCTCATCTCGTCAGTATGTCAAACGCCATTCGCAAGATATACGCTGCCTTCAATCATGGTAAGTTCGTTCTAGAGCATCCAGAAGGCGACCTGGTAGCATGACGGCTCGTAGGCTGTTCTCGTCCTCGGTCATCTGGTCCTTGGCGCAGGTTGGTCCCTTCACTGCGAAGAACGAACATGCGCCCGCTCAATGAGCATGCACTTGTGTAGACGCCGTTGTTAAAGTGATATCAACATTCAAGAGGTAGGTTTCTCGACGCCCTCTCGGAATCATTCATGTCAAGCTCACGTGGTCGAAGTACCTCGCTCATGTCATTGTCATCATTAGCGGTAGGTGGTCGTTATTCGATCCATCGTAGACTCGACCTATTGACGAAACGATGGCTGGCTTAGTACTCGGCCGCACTGCCGTACACGCTCCTCGCTCTGCTGTCCGATGCATTCCTCGCCGGTACACTGACCTTGGTGTCGCGAGGGAGGACCCCGCGACCTGAGAAGTACGTGCTTCTGGGGATGCCATCGCTTTGGCTGATTATTTTGCGGGCTTTCAGCCCTCAAGTACAGTCACTTGCATATCGAGCTGTTGCGCTCTTGATTCATCGTTGCGTACTGCTTTCGTGAGTGCCATCAATCTCGAAAGCAGATACAACTTCTGACTTCTACCTAGGATCGCCGCACTGATCCGACTCATTGTCGTATGCAATCCCGTCCATCCGAACTTCAACCTGTACTGACTCAAGTGATACCGCAGTTCACGATTTTGCCTTGGACTGCCTGGTTCATCGCTACTGACTTCATCATGGGCAAATGCAAGTTCACTCCATGTGATGATGTACTCTGCCATTCGTGACCACTGATGCGGTAACCGTCATAGTATATGCCAACTCTTTCGTAGCGTGTCTCAACGCGAGGATCATGTTCCCGAACTCGAACGACTCCCGCAACGATTCCGCTGTTTTCTCTTCAGTTCCGGATATCTCAGTCCGTTCTGACGGCTCCGGACTCTCTGTCTCATATATGCCAACGCCGCGAGCAGCAAGACCTGTCTCGGTCAGTAAATCTCTCGCAGATGACTTCGAGCATATCATATCTACTCATGACAACCCTAGAGAGCGGTCAGCCTTCCAGAGTTGGTGTTCTGCAAGAATGGGGGGAAATGCGGCAATTCAGCGGTGGCTACTATCACTACACGAGAAATCTGCCCCTGTATGCTATCTGCACGGCGATAACGACCACTCCTGAACGATATCTGGCTTCGTTGCGGACTGCTCCGACTCGGTGCGGCCGCACATGTTGCGTCTCAGCATCACACGTGATGCTGCTACAAAGCATTCGCGTGCGTCTTTGGTCTGCGGTACCGAGCCGTACGTTCACGATTATGCGATGCGTCCGGAGGTTCGTACGCAGTCACCCTCCTGACGTGATTCTGTCGGAGTGTGAGAGCATCTTGTTCCCGAGCGCAGTCTGAGGAAGGTCGCAGTTCAAATCCAGCGACGGTGCATTTCGTACTTACGTTACATATAGATCGATGTCGGCACATATACAAAGCACAGCTATATCCGGCGACAAGTATTCTCCCAAACCAGCGGTCCTCTTCTCAAGCATGACGTCGTAAGATGTACCGTGCGAGGGAACGATCTAGTCAAGCTACGAGGACGGGTGTCTCGTTCGCAGACCGGATCGCGTTCTCCTCCCCCGGGTCCTCATTCACAGTGCCCGAGCCGAGGTGTGGGCTCCGCGGAGGGGTCATGGCAAGGAACATCGCATTGGAGCCGCGCGTGAGGAGGTTGATGCGTGCGACCCGTCCCGGCAGCGTGGTGGGATCCAGGAGGGCGGTGAGCCCCGCGAGGTCCTCATGACCAGGGAGGGTGGCAAGACTGTTTATCCAGTGAATGCTGTGAGTACTCGGCTCCGCCGCGGCGCACGGGGCGTGCTCACATATTCTCAAGGGCTGGGAGTAATAGGAAACCATCGCGGAAGGCGTCGTATACCGAGAGGTCATCGAGCGTCGACCGGCTGCTGTCGTCCAGGTCGAGCGCGCGGAGGAAGGGGGAGTCGGCGCCTGCGACGCGGACGACTTCCGCCTTGAAGATCGCGGCGAGCCGCGCACTGTCGCCCTTGGGTGCCGTCATCGACGGGCGCATCCACGGCGGGAGACGGGCACAGCACCAGAGCGGCCGTGTGTTCGTGAACTGCCAGTCGGCAACGGAGAGCTGGGGAATCGGCATACGGTAAGAAGGTTCTCTCGCAGGGCACGAATGTGTGCACACGCACGATTGTGGTCGGATTTTCTGGAGAGACGAAGATGTTCTTCAGCCCTATCTCGTGGACGTCGAGCGAGAACGGCGCCATTTCCGGGTCGTCTTCGTCTAGCCCTTGGCAGCCATTCGTGAGGTCGCACAAGAGGCCGGCTATCCGCTCCACCATCAGCCGACTGTCTTCAAGCTCCTGCTGATACGACGGAGGCGCATCTTGTACAAACAGCATCCGTGAGGAATCGAGTTCTCGTTGGGCGCAGGCGCGATAGTAGGCCTTTGCGGTGGCGAACGGTCCACGGTCCAAAGCCAGACTGTGTCGCCCATCCGCGTAGAATGGCTTCATTGCGACGGGTCCTATGGCATAGGTTTGTGTGTCGGATGCCCGACCGATGCTTCCGATTGCATCAAAGCGGTGTTGAGAAAGTTCGACCATCCAGCGTGCGAGAGCTGCGATGATCATGTTCTGCTCAAAGAGCGTCATACGAGGGAACACGCCTTCCACGCAGACACCCGATGGCTAGAGATGGTCAAGCGGAGTACACGGCGCGGCACAAAGTAGGTGCAAACCTTCTGTAGCAGTGAATAGCACGTCTGAGACTGTTCTCCATCTACCCCGGGCCCATTGTGAAGAGCTAGCACCGAAGGCACGGGAACTGAGGTGCGCTCGGCTAGGTAACTCAGTGTGGCTGCCTGTTAATTCGTCATTCGCAAGACGTAAGAGTCGTTTGAGCAGCTCAGCGGACGAACTTCTGATTCGACGATGGGAGCATTACCACCAAAGCTGGCCATACGGAGCTGCACTTGCCGACCATCCGCGATATCGAGGTCATATGTCTGTCTGTAGCGATGAGGCGACAGTACGCTCCACAAAGACATGATGGTGTACACACTGCAGTGAGTTCGTCTGCGGATGGGAATCAGCTCGAGAGACGAACTCGACGACTCGGATGCATTGTAGTAACTACCTTTCGCTGCTAGCCTCACATCCTTGATGTCTGAGCCGAGTGTTTCTACTATACTTCGGTGAATGGTTGAACTGAGCATCTTGGTCGTTGTTGCCGTCAGTAATGAAGAGAGGGAGGTGGTCATCTGGAGGAGCAGACGAGTATCGGAAAGCTTGTTGCACACGTGGAGTGGAGTCGTTCCCGTGCGTGTTTTTGTCGGACTGTCGGAACGGTGGAATTCGATCATACTCCCACAGGAAGGTTCATCGATCGAAACTCAACGCTTTACCAGTTAGCGACATCGGCCGACCAACCTGCAGTTTCTGATAGGATTGCCGCTGCCGCTAGATACACCGCACTATATCCCATGCCTGCATCATCATCATCATCCGAGTCATCCCACCTAGATCGCTGAATCTCCCTGATGTTAGCCTGTGCTATACGCGAGCATAAGAGTCAAACTCTCACACGTATCAAGCTTCCTCAAGCGATGTTGAATCGGAGTCGGATAGCCGTGGAAGAGGTGTACAGACTTGTACAGATCTCCGAATAGTGTCAGCGGTGGTGGTCTGAAGAGCCTGAGAGGGAACAAGTAGGCGTTGATGCGCTGTGCGATCATCTCCTCATCCCCCCGGGCCCCGGGACGCCGCTCAGGCTCAATTCGACTTTGAAGTTTGATGTCTTGACATCAAGTTGACTTGCTCCGATTATTGGATGGTGTCGCGAGACGGGACGAAATCTAACGTTGTAAAATGCGAACCAGCGACATTTCATGTAGAGATGAGTCAAAGGAAGGTACATCATGTGGTAACTGAGAGCAATAGCGTAGAAACATCGAGCTGCAACTAGCTCTGCTGCGAACGCGGAGTCTGGCTCCTCAAGCCACTCCTGCTCCCCGCGTGCCCCGTGCTCCTGACATTCGACCCAGAGCGCGCAACTGTGCCAGAAGAGCCCGCGCGCGATCCCGCGGTCCTCCGCCTCTTGAAAGAGTTCCCGGTTGTCTGCGAAGACGACCCAGCCTCGGTTTGACTCGGACCACGCTCGACGACCTCGCTCCGCCTCTTCGAACGCACTGCACGTGTCTCCGTGTTGTCTGGAGGGGGTTTGATCTCAGACCGAGACCCGGTCTTCGAGGGAGCGGCGATAGGCTTGTTGTCCAAGTTGTCTGACATCATGCCCTGGACAACAGAGCGACCCGGGCCTCCAAACCATGTACAAGCCTTGATGTCGTCGTCGGGCCAGCCTGGGGCTGCGAGAGCCGTGTCGAAGAGCGAGAGGACGGCATCGTATGTCAAGGGCACGGGCTTGGCAAACTTGTTTGGCGTCCCCTTGAGGACGAGATCGCTGAAATCGACGAGGAGCTTCATCAGCGGGCTGTTCTTGGGGATGTTGAAGCGGTCCAAATCCGTATCGAGCCAATACTTCTTCGCTTTGATGCCCACCCGTTCGTTACCGAACTCGAATACAGCTTGCGCCTCCTTGATAGAAAAGTTGTGTTCAGTGTGTCGAACGAGGATCCAGAGAAGGACCCAGTAGAAGGATTCTAGGTCGTGGTGAACGCAATGGACAACTCTCCCAAGGAGTATCTCGATGGCCATAAAGTGATACGTGCCCTGATTAAATAGACACGTGAGGATTCTATGCCCCGGGTTTGCAATCGAGCTACTTACCGTTCGCTCCTTGCGCTGATCGTCCGGGGGAGCCGCCCCAACGTCGATGGTCTCCATTCCATCTCCGTTTGATTCCACAGGATCATCGGGTAGCGGCAGATCGTCTACAGGCATTTCAGATGCAGCATCGGGAGTCATCGCACTGTAATCAAAATCGTGGAGGAAGCCTTCGAAGGAGTGTTCGCCCCCCTCTTCGTCGACGATCAGAATGTTTCCTAGACTGACATCGCGGTGCAGGACTCCAGCTTTCTCCCAAGCAAGCCTATGACCTGTAGGAGGCATGGAACGTTAGTTCAGTGCGATTCGCCCTGTCACATTGACGACAGAGATCATACCGATGATGGCATCTCGCAATGCAGTGACGACTTGCTTGGTGTTCCGAGCTCTGGTAATAGGACGTCCAACCACATCGATGACGAACCGCATGTGACTGCGTTCACGGTAAGTCCACTCTGGATCCAGACCGACAGCCCACGAGAACGTCTGGTGTTGTGGGTAAGGGAGGTTACACGGGGTTCCTTGAAGGATGTAAGAGCGACAGCGGCGGAGAACGCAAAGAGATGACGCACCTAGTGGAACTTCCCCCGTATCACTGCAGAGCCTCAGGTCGCGTTGACCCTGCATGTACTTGGACGCCTTCGGAGATGTCTTCTCCCATCGTTGTACCTCAAGTTCGCCGAGGTCACCACCGCAGACGAGCTTCGCAAGACCCCTTCGTTCACTGTCGGGAATTCTTGCTGCCAGACGGTCGTAGAACGCCGACTCGGGTTTGCGAACAAGCTGCCGCCACGCCTCCTTCATGATCCTGATCCGAGTCGAAGGGGGTGGCACTTGGTCGACAAGAGTGCCGTCGGGGCCTGAAAGCCGCGTGTCCTCGAGAGTGAGCCATACCGTCGTCGCACGTGAGAAGAGTCGGGCATTGACGTCGAGCAGGCGGTAACAGATGTAGGGAGTAGAAGCACCATTCGTGCCATGAGGAACCTCCATCCTGCGTCCATTGTAGAACTCCTTCAGCTCAGCCTCGACGTTCTCCACCCCGGCATCTTTCAGCGAACGCGCGACCCATTCCCGATCGACGCTTGTCAGGCGACGAACCGTGGGGTCGCAGCCAACGATGGAGTCCCCCACGACGGGATGGGTCAAATGCCACAAGAATCGTTGCAACAGGCGGGGGTCTTCCTTGAAGTCGATCGCAGGGGAGACGATTGCGGATGAATGGTCAAACCGCACGACATGGAGCATAGTTTCGTAAATCCCGAGGACGAAGGTCGCGAGAAGGCCATTAGCGAGAAGAAGGTTCCTAGCGCAACGAGCGAGCTTCACGACGGTGTCTGCGTGCACCTTGCCTCTCCTCGGGAACGGATTATCTTTGAGTTCAGCCTTAACCTCTCCGATTAGTGCGACTTGCTGCCAGGCGAGATTGATCTCGTCATCGGTCTTCTCCTCACCCTTCTTGTTCTTCTTGTTCTTCTTCTCAAACGCCTCCTTGGGGATCGTCTCTCCAGGCCAAGAGGCGCAGAGATCCGGGTAGGATATGGCGTGCTGTTCAGCAAATGTTTCGAAGGGGAAGCTCATCGACGAGCCGTGAGTGTCGTAGAACACGAACTTCCGATCGCCGAAGGACTTGACCAGAGCATTCAGACCAGCGTTCTGTCGTCTCCGTGAGATAGGATAGGTGGAGAAACACGGTAACCACTCACCAGCCCTGGATAGCTTGGGATCTCCTTACCCTTCCCAGGCCTGTAACCATCAAATGCATTCGAGATGTCGTCGTTAAGGGTGCAGGGGACCGAACAGGGAACGAGGTCGTCCAGGAAGTCCTCGAAGGGACCAGGAAACCAGTGGACCCGCCCCTGAACCTCTTCTCTCCAGCTGGTCTTCGACGTTGTGCCTCCAGCGTAGACATCTGCAGGTTTGACGGGTTGGGCGCAGCTCTTGCCACAGCGAGGAGAAGCGTACACAGACATACCTGAGCTGCAGGAGCAGCCCGAAGTGCTGCGTATTGAGGCAGAAGAGATGGACATTTTATAGGTAGTGGTTTGATTGAGATTCGAGGCGAGAGACGTGGCTCTTGGTGGTGGACAATGAGAAAGTGAGATTCAGGCGCTTGGCTGAACGGCCCGTGCACAATGCGTGCCGACAGTAAGCGAGGCGGGACATGGCCGTGTCAGAGTCATACAGGTCGCACAAAGACTTCTTTGGGAGCTCACCTGCCCGTCTGTGTGGTATCTGAAAGAAGGTATACTCAATAAGTGATGCCGCGGTAAAAGAAGTAGGTGACGGTCTGAGTAGTTAGCAAGAAACCTCGGAAGCTCACAATTGGTGTTCTATCTCGCTGGGTTCGAGCGAGGATGAGCGCAATCAGAGGAAGCTCAATATAACTAGAACTGAACAATGACTCGGGAACCGATTCCTGAGCGGACATGAGTTTGAGATGGCTACAAGCCATGGAGCGGTCCGATCACTTACGCGTAGCTGCGCTGCTTTGTTCTCTAGCCAGAAATGGCGGTCAATGAGCGATGCTTGTCGAAATGTACAGGACGTTGAGTACGTGGCGCGCGGCCTTCATGTTCAACGTTCTCGGGTAAACAAGCGCCACGGGCCGATGAGCCTAGACGCTGGAGGTCTGAGGACCTTAGCTTAACCATCCACGCTGGGCACCATCCGACTGATCCGCCTCAATCTGAGCCGGATAGCACCGATGCCCTGGAGTTACAGTTTGCTTCTGGCGCAATGACTCTGTCTACAACTTACTCAGAGGGTGCCAAGTGCTGCTGCTTATAAGTTATCACTGTGTTGCTGGCACCAAGGTGGAACTACTAAGTCACAGACTCCCTCTCAGATCTCAGAACGTATGAAAGATTCACCAAAGACTCGGATGATATTCCTCCCAGTTTTTTTTCTCCGACGTGCAGTGCAGTTGCTAGCAGGAAGTACTGGGAGTGTTCAAAAACGCGCTGAATTCAGAATCGGATACCCGGCGTGGCGCTAGTAGATCGGATCGGGTCCCCATCTTTTCCTGGGTACCTAACTGCATCCCCCCATTTCGAGTACGACCATCTCAGAAGTAGGTATGCCCTCTTCTGCGCTGCAATCGTGGACGAGGTGCTGATGGATCGTACTCGTAGGAAGGCTGCTGCTTCGTCGGGAAACCGAAGCGCTCAACTGCTTAAAAGGACTTAATGTATGATATCTACTCGTTCTCTGCCATCTAGTATCCTCATTCTTGAACTGACTGTTACAGAGCATCCAAGGATGCCTCTAGAGGACAAGCTACACGCCGCGCTCGCCTCGCGCGAGAAACGACTCATCCGCCGCCGGCTGCCCGACCCCTCCGCGGACGACGCCCTCGTCGACTTCGCCACAAACGACTACCTCTCGCTCTCGCTCTCCCCCGCCCTTCGCTCGCGCTTCCTCCAGAAGCTCCAGAGCGCGCCGCACGTGCTCGGCTCGGGTGGCTCGCGCCTCCTGGTGAACGGCCACGCGCACGCGTCCTTCGAGGCCCGCCTCGCCGCCTTCTTCTCCGCGCCAGCCGCGCTGCTCTTCAACTCGGGCTTCGACGCGAACGTGGGCCTCTTCGCGAGCGTCCCGCAGCCGGGCGACGTCGTCGTTTACGACGAGCACATCCACGCGTCCGTGCACGACGGGATACGCGCCTCCCGCGCCGCCGCGCGCGTCGCGTTCGCCCACAACTCTGTCGACGCCCTGAGGCGGACGCTGCGGGACCTCGCCGCGGCCCACCCCGCGCTGCGGACGGGCGCGAGCAGCGTATTCGTCGCGGTGGAGACGCTGTACAGCATGGACGGCACCGTCGCGCCGCTCGTCCCAATCGTCGAGGCCGTCGAGGAGGCATTCCCGCGCGGGAACGGGTATGTGATCGTCGACGAGGCGCATGCTACGGGCGTGTATGGCGCACAGGGACGAGGTCTCGTCGCAGCGTGCGGGCTCGAGGACCGGGTGTTCGCGCGGTTGCACACCTTTGGCAAGGCTCTTGCTGGCACAGGAGGTGCGTCGTCTGCGATGCGTGCAGTCGCAGGCATTGGGAGGTTGTGCTGAATCTGTGCTGTCCAAGCGGTCCTTCTGACTACCCCGCTCGTGCGCGACTACCTCCTCAACTACGCGCGGTCGCTGATATACACGACCTCGCTGAGCTACGCGAACATCATAGCGGCAGACTGCGCCTTCGACCTGCTCGAGCAGGGCGAAGCGGACAAGGTATGTGCGCCATCGCATTCCAAGTGTCGCACCTAGGCTAATGAGTCATGCTGCACCAGCTCGCGAAACAGCTGCTCGACCTCAGCGCGTACTTCCTCAGCTCCCTCCGCCGCCACCTATCTCTGCAACGCATCCCACCCTCTCTGCTCTCACTCCCCGCGCACCTCTCGAACACACATACCCGCGGACACGACTCGCCTGCACCGGACACGCCGATCATCCCCGTCCTAACGCCGCACCCGCGCCCGCTCTCCGCGCATCTCCGCTTCCGCGGGCTCAACGCCCGGCCGATCACATGGCCGACGGTCCCCAAGGGCGCGGACCGGATTCGTGTGTGCCTGCACGCGCGCAACACCCGGCAGGACGTGGACAGGCTGGTGGACGGTATGGTCGAGTGGGCGCAGAGCTGGCAGCGCGCGGAGAAGACGAGTCCGGGAGGAGCAGGGGCAGGAGCAGGAAGCGGCAGTCTTGCTGTGCTGGCGAAGCTCTGAGAAGGAGCACTGGGGTTCTAGCTGCTGAAGGGTGTGTATTGAACGTCGAAAAGAAGAGGATCGGACGGAGGGCTGTCGTGCGTGCTACGTGTGGGCCGCCGAGCCCAAAATCAATCTTGCAGTGCCTCGATCTCCTGCGTGCTCGTCTGCAGGAACTCTTTGTACGAGTCTTGGTATCCGGCTGCACAACGGGTGAGCTGTGCAGTCAACACGGAGGAACGAGGATGAGAGGAGACGGACGGGCAGGGTTTGAGGTCCGGTAAAGACCAGTCGAGTGACAAGCATGGAACAGTCGTTTCCTACGGATTCCAAACGGCTGTCCAAAGGACGAAGAGATAGAATGTCCTTCGACTTTCCTGATTCAATGTCTGCTCCGACGTCATAGTCACATTGGACTTGTGTAGGACATTGTTTGATCACATTGCCGATATATATCTTGTCCAATGGACTGTCCAGGCCGTGAACTCTCTACGCATGACATTGCTTCGAACATCCACCATTGTGAAAATGTAACATGACGAGCAATGGGCAATCTTCCGCCCCAGAACTAGCCTTGTAGCTAGTGCTGTGACTGGACTACTAGTCACAGACTAGCTATCAGGCTAGCTCTGGTCCGGAATCCGAACAATCGGGAGGTATACTGAAGCTGAAGCCCTATTCAAACGGGACTATAAGGGGTGGTCAAGGATGATGATTTCGCTAGCGATTCATGTAGGGATTCAACGGACTGGTCTGACCACCTCCGCTACAGACCTATCGCTTTACGGAACGATTCCACATCGGAATTCCACGTAAACGCTCCCTGGTGGTCGAAGCGCATCCCAACAATCGCGATTCCGTCGGCCGGTAGACCGACGCTTCGCGACGAATCAGCGTGAATAGTCTCGGGTTGCTCGAATCGCGAATCGCCCTCGAAGCGACCCTTGAATCGTCAATCTTCATCTTCGGCGGCCCCTACTAACCAGTGTTCGGCACCGGAGCTAGTCCGGTAGCTAGTCCTGTGACTAGGAGTCATTCACAGCGCTAGCTACAGGACTAGTCCCGGCGCGGAGAGTTGCCCATTGCTCATCGTGTAACATTTTCAATAGACTGTCCAGGCCGCGAAGTTCCGTGGACAGTCCGTTGGAAGAAGGAATTCAAAGGACATTTACGCTTTGGACACACGTCCAGGTCTCAATAATAGGTCTCAATCATAGAGGTCTCAATCCTTGCCCGCAGTGAGAGCGTACGCGTACCTGGGGTCTTCGCGCGCGCCCTGTACCGCGCGACGACTTCTCGATTGTGGCGGATCGCAGCGAGCTGCGCTTGCTTAATGGTACCTGTCCAGCGGTATCCGCAATATGAGTACGAGCACGCATCCTCGCCCGTCGTGGCTTTTACGAGTACTCTGTCGGGTACAGGACGTACCGGAGACGTGGACGACGTGGGGCACGAACTTCCTGCCGTCGATCGCCGTCATGAGGGTCACGCTCGCCCAGGCGATCTTGTGCGGGTCTCTCGCGACGCGAATGATGCACAAGTTTGTCCGCGGGGAGAAATACTTGACTGAGGGGCGGTTCAGTGCGCCGTCAGCACGCACCTCACTGTCCTCGCAGGCGGAGATGTGTGAACTCACTCGTGAGAGACGACCCGACCGCTCCCCAGCCGGTGTCGCCAAAGTGGGTGAGAATGCTCTGCTTGAGCGCAGCCCATATCTGCTTGCTCGTGAGGTCCTCTGGCTGGCGGGTAGTTTGGCCCGGGAGGGGCGCTGGGACTTGGAGGAACTCCACGAGCAGCCAGCGGTTCTGTTGAGGTTTTCGGCAACTAGATAATAAGGCAACGAAAGATGATCAATTCACCTTGAATCGAACCATGCTTCTGGAATGAAATGCTGGGACTGACAACTATTCGTGCTGGCGCCTTGGTGGTCGACCAGCAAGTAGTTGATTGTATTAAGCGCCGAGTAGAGAACGGATCTCGCTGGGTGGGATCTTATCTACGATCTATATGCCTCCGAGTTTCTCCGATTCAGACTTCCTAAGAACTCGAAGTTGAGCTTGAATTGAGCGACATACAAGAGCATAGCATACAAGGGTGCTACCAACAATTGTTGACTGGCCCAAGCAGTGCCCAAGTGTGTTCGAGCCTCGCGTATTCACTGTTTTACTACCAATGACGTCATGTGATACAGTATCACTAGTGGCAACCGGTAGCCGGCGGCAAGTAGTACTCAAGTATTCATGCGCTGTCGATACTTACTACCGCCTTCACGATATACCGGCTTGGGAACGCGCACCATACCCACACAGAATACGCGATGCTCTCGGAAGCAATTCGGGAGCGCTGATTAGATGGAGGACTTGCCGACCTCGAAGACACAAGGAAATGTTCATCGTCATGACTCGCCGATATGTCCGATGCTGACTGGTTGTCACTCGCCAGGTCGATTCATACGTACAGTATCAGCCATGTGCAGTGTGGGTCGCACTAGTACTGGGAACCTGCAGGAGACGGTGCCTGGTCCTGAAGACCCTCAAAGTCCAAATCGTGGTGGGTCACCCTTCCTCGTTTCGACAAGCGGTGGTGGCATCGGGTACGTCCAATGTTTGATGGACTCACCATGATATATTTCCGTGGGTTTGTAGGGCCTATTATGGAGCTCGACAGTCAGCCAGGGATGTTCGTGCACAAGTCGTGCACCCCATGCTCTCCGTTCTTTCAATATATGCCGCCGCACCTTGGAAGCGTTCAGAGAGCGTCGATGCTCGGAGCGGGTCTAGTATGGCACAGCGTACCTAGGGGAGAAAGCAGGTACTCCTCGACCTGTGGCAGACCTTTACACGCCTTGAGTAAGTACATTCGGCTCGATCCTGTGCGCTGCGACGATTTGATCGAGATTAGCAAGCACATCTACAGCCTCATCCGAATCGCCATCTATCTTGCCAATGCCATGCAGCCATGTTCCCGACAGTACTGCCGGCCGTTTCTTGTACATGTGGGTGCGCACGAAGGGACTTGTTGGCGGATCCAGATACAGAGCGATAACCACTACATAGGTGGTCACTGTCAGCGAGCAAGAACCTCTCGGCGGCTTGCTTCGGAATGATTGACGACGAGATCTGCATGCCCGATCGCCGAAGGTTGATGGCAGATAGGTGCATGCAGTTGACGAGAGGCAACGTCACCCCCACCACCGTGTTTCCTAAAATACCATGACTGCCCCCGAGCGCACCCTCCTCCCCGCCCTCCCCCTCTCCCCTTCCTCTCGCTGACTTGGCCCACCACGCCCGATGCCCAACTCGACCTACACCGAAGCCTGGCTCGCAGGCCCCGACGGCCACTCCTTCTACACCCGCACCTACCAAGCCCCCTACCCCAAGGCCGTCCTCATCTTCGCGCACGGCTTCCGCGACCACATCGGCCGCTACGCCGACCTCCACGCCGCCCTCGCGCGCCGGCACGTCTCCGTGTTTGCGTACGACCTCCGCGGCTACGGCCGCACCGCCCTCGACCCGTCCAACCGCAGCCCTGAGGCGGGGTACGGCAAGACGACGCGCGCGCTCGAGCTCCGCGACATGGAGTGGTGGGTGCGCCATGTCGCGGGCATCAACAGGAGGCTCCCGCTCTTCCTCATGGGCTACTCCGGGGTGAGTACATACATCTTGGCGGGCACCGTGCCCGTATCCGCATCCCAAGCTCCGCGGGTACGGCGTGCCGGGCCATCTGTGAAGAGGCTGGTCGTGACTGACTGGACGACCGTTGATTTGTACACCGGGATGCACCCATGCGCTGCGGCACATAGCAGGGAGGGGGCCTATCGATGGTGTTCCCGACGCGCACAGAGGCGCCGCCGTTCCCGGAGACCGTCGGGCTCCTCTCGGGGATAATCGCCGTCTCGCCGCTCGTCAAGCTCGGCGTCCCCCCGCGAGGCCGATGAGGCACTTCGTGCGCACCGTCAGCTCCGTCATGCCGACGTTCCCCATCTATCCGCCCATGCTCTACGAGGTGCGTCCCCCTTATCATAATCCGTCCCCCACCCCGTTCCTTGTCCGTCTCCCTGCCACGCTATCGTGTGCGCATCTCACCCGTCCGCTGCAGGCACACTCGCGCGACCCCGCGGTGGTGAGCGCGATGGAGAACGACCCGCTGATCAAGACACAAGGCCGGGCGCAGGCGATGTGGGAGATGCTCGCACAGGTCCGTCCGCCTTCGCGCCCAGTGAAGCGGGCTCTCGGTCTGTCCGTGTTCTGACCCCTCCGCCAGGGCGAAGAGATGCTCGAGACGGGATGGCAGCGGTGGCCGCAGGATCTGCCGGTACGTCGTCTTGCAGTTCGCCTGCTCAGCGCGCCGCGCCCTGACCAGTGACGCTCTCTGTTCACGTTCACCCGACAGTTCATCATGTTGTGGGGCACGGAGAACGAGGTGTGTCGCACTCGGTGCCCCGCTGTCCGACAGCCCTCACTCAACTCTCTGCCGTCGGCCTGACTTGCATCTCTAGGTCAACTCGCCAAAGGCAGGCATCGACCTCTTCGACAAGATCGCCATCACGGACAAGAAGCTCGTGACGTACCAGGTGCGTCTGCTCCTTCCCGTTGTCCGCCACAAGCTGCGTCCGAGTGGGCCCCCGAGCTGCCAGAACTGATGCATTCGAACTAGGATGCGCTGGACGACCTCGCGCACGAATCGGGCGACGTGCCTCAACGTTTCCTCGATGACTGCATCGCGTGGATCGAAGCGCACCTCGACCAACGGCAACCGACGCCCCACACAACCCTACGATAACATCCCGATACACCACTGGAGTCTATCAGTAGCGCTTCTACCTCCTCTATAGCATGTCGGAAGGGACTACTCACCTAATAGGACGACAATCGCCCTCCCCGCCAGTCCGTGCACCACGTCACGGCGGCCACCAGATACCACAGGGCGACATCGCGCCCCTGTATACATATATTATGTATAATACAGAATGGTACAGATACGTCTAGAGTGGTGGGTGCGCGAGAGCGGTGAGTGGTTGCATTGGCTATTAGGTGAGAGAACGAGTTAGCATCCAAGGGTGACGGAACAGGTACGTTACACAGCGTGCACCAGCGAAGAGGACGCAGCCTTTTGGTCCTCGGACTCTTCGGCTGGGCCGAAGGTCATGTGCCAGAGCTCAGGACCGTCGCGGATGAGGCAAATGACGACCTCAACGGCGATGAGGACGATGATGATAAGCTCCATGCGGTGTGCGGAGGTCTGCAAGACGTCGCCGACGGTCATCAGCGCGCTGTACGCTGTTGCAGACGATGCGAGTGCGTACCTCTGTGAGTAGCTCCCTCAGGACGGATTGCATCTGTCGTAATTATGGCGATGTGAGAGACGGCACGCGTGGATATGGATGGCAGGCACACTGACCTCGGCGGCGTACGTGATCTTGTCGTTAACGGAGCGTATGCGCGCCCGGACGTCGAGCGCGTTGCTCAAAGAGTTGAAATACCCTGTCACGCGACAGAGCGACAGAGCCGTTAGCAGGGGTCCCCCATCGCAGAGTGTTCTGAGCCAGCGCCGCGGCGGCTGCACCTCGACGCACCTTCGAGCACCGGCTCGGACCAGTAAAAGTCCGGAGTGTCCGAGAAGTTCTCCCTGTTCAGGTTCAGGCCCTGGCGGAAGCGGAGGAGCTCGCCGAGCTTCATGACGAGCGCCCTGCGGCCGAGCCCGGGCTTGCCCGTCTTCTGGAGCGTGCGCGGGAGGAGGGCGACGGAGGAGAGGTAGTGGTCGAGCGCGCTCTCGAGGCCGGAGAGCGCGGTCGAACGCGAGAGCGCCTGGGAGAACGCGTACCGCGCGAGGAGCGTGTCGCGCGGGAGCGTCGCCGCGGGCAGGTCCGGCGGCATCGAGTCTTCGCTGCTCAGCGGGGGCGTCTTGCCGAGGATGATCAGGTCTCCCTGAAGGCGTGTGTCCCTGCCGCACAGTGCACGCAAGTAGTGAGCACAAGTAAACATGGGCACAGTTGAGTGCGAACAACGGAGGCACGAGTGGACGGGTCGAGCAGAGTTGAATATAAGAAGGAAGCGCACACTCACTCCTCGGGGTCCGTCACGAACTCGAGGTCCTCCGTCTCGACCTCCTTGAGCGGCGCGACGGCCGCGGCGTCGCCCGCGAGCACGTCCCGCGCAAACCGCCCCGCAGCGTCCTCGCCTAGGCCCCAACACACGAGGCTCCCGTTCCCGAACACGAACACCTCGCCCGCCTGCCCGCTCGCGCCGTCGACCCAGCGCGGCACCCACCACGCGTCGTGCAAGAGGCGCGCCCCCGCGGGCAGCGCGCCGCGCAGGCTCGGCATGAGGTACCGCTCCGCGGTCGCGCACGTCGACACCGGCTGGATCTCGCTCCGCGTTGGGGTCGGGTTCGAGCGGATCGGGAGGGAGGCGGAGGCCGCGCGGCGGAGGGGCGTCGAGGCTTTCGGCTTCGGCTTCGGGGCCGCTTCTGCATCGGGACCGGCTTTGGCTGAGAATGTGCGAGAGAGCGGTGGACGGAAGAGTAGGGATGAGCGGGAGAGGTGTCGCGCTTGGGACTGCCAGCAGCGGGGCGGGGTGGCGAGAGCGTGCCTGAGCTGGCGGTGGACGATAGAGAGGGGATTCATAGCTGCGAGGTCGCGGACGTGTACAGCGGTGGATCTGTGCGGCCTGTGGCTTTTGTCGTCGCCGTCGTCGCCGTCGTCGTCGATGCCAGGAGAAAGCTTTTTCACTGACATTGCGCGGCCACCCGGCGCGCCCTATAACCGCTCATAGCCGCATTGATGCCGTACATGGCAGGTCTATTACCTGGCGGCAGTGCTTTACTCACTGCGTGAACTTGACCTTTTAACTGCTCTTAGCTTCTTCCCCAGTGGAGAACGGTAATGCACGTGTGTGTATAGGCATGACTTGCACTTCAGGGGTGCAAGCTCACCGCATCCTTACGCACGCACCAAGTACTCGGATAGCAGATTGGCACTGTCTGCACGACTGGCAGAAGGAATGGGAACGCTCGATGCACCGTCCGATCGCACTCTTAGGTAGGTAGTCTTCAATAAACGTTCGTCTTCAAGTTGAACATACACACGATGCTGGTCCATACTCCTAACCTAACTAGCCCTGTGCCATTCGTTCCGACGATCGCTACTAGCTAGCACTGTGGACTCGGACCAGCCGTCCCAAACGCGCACAAGAATCTGAAAAAGCCTTTTAAGCCATCCCGACTTAAGAAGGGGCCAAAGCACCGAGTACAAGACCGCGCCATGCAGAGAAAGGAAGGTACGGCCAAGGAGAACGATAGCCGTTACCACGCCGCGCCATTCGTCCATGTCGCGCTTTGTCCGGTTGCGGTAACCCGGTACACGGTCACGTGCGCGTGCCGCCGATCCTAAAGTCAAAGCTGGGCGCTCGCGCATGGTCAAAGCCACACTCGCGTTTCCGACTATACATAAAGGCCACCCACAACCACATCCTCCATTCCTCTCCTCACACCACAACCACCGCTCAATTCTGCACATTCCTCCCCAGCTGCATCGGCCAGATCCTCTCTGCATACTAACCACCTGTCATCGAACCGCAATGGCCGCCCTCTTGCACGCGATCCTCACGGACGGGTACACCCCGGGTTTGCTCCGCGCCGCGATGTCGGGTACGTTGGCACTCGAGCTCGAGGACCGGAAGTCGCGGACGAAGGTGGTACAGCCGCTGTGCATCGTGGCCCCGCGCCCCAAGAAGAGCCCCAAGTGCTTCGAGAATATCATCTATTGGGAGGAGGAAAAGAAGGAGGAGGCGGACTCGCCACGCGAGATTTCTCGAAGCGCAACCGAGCCCTCAGTGAGTGTCTGCCCGTGGCGGAGCATAGTACAATCCTCACACCTTGCAGTCGCCCCTCCATGGAGACTCGCACGTCTCTCGCGTCCTCGAAGGATCGCATCCCCGCAACGACGCCACTCCCGCCGACTACCCGTTCGCAAAGTGGCCTCCGTCGACCGACTTCTTCCGCGACCATCCACTCTGGCATAGGGCCGAGACCCCTGATCCCTTCAATCCGTTCCAGGACTACGACGAGGACGTGTATGCCAGCGTCGACGCGGCCATCGCGCCACAGTTGACCGGCAAGTTCAGCGAGCGTCGCCCGGACCACCCACCGTCGATCGGCCTCAACACTAAGACCACGATGGGCAATCCCACCGCGAACCCCGGATTCTTCGTCGGGCACGATGGGCTAGTGTGGCCGCTGCCCCCAGCACGACCCTCACCCGCATACCCCCCAGGCCTTGGCCACCAGCCACAGCGCGTCCCCCAGGCGCTTCCGCCCCGCGACGCGTTCTCGGGCCGGGATCGCCGTCCCTACGCGTTCGGCCCGTCTCCCGACTCCGTTTCCTCGTCCTCGTCTGCGTCGGAGGCGAGCCTGCCCACCCCGCCCCGTCTCGAGCTCAAGGTCTCGCCCAACGTGGGTGTCATCGGTGACGGGCGCCCCCGCCGCGGCCAAGACCCCACCAAACCCGCATCCACGACTGCTAGTAGCACTGCTGAGGGTCAGCTTCAACCGCGTGCTACGCCGCGGTGGCAGGCAGCTGCGGTACGAGACCCCTCGCCCGCGCTGTCGAACGCGCTGGGCATCGACTTCGGATGGCCTGCCGAGGCGTCGTCGCGCTACGTCGCGCGGACGCAGAGGGACTCCCCGCCGTCTGAGACCTCGACCGAGCCGCGCTTCTTCCGCGGCAGGGACGGGGTCGTGTGGCCGCTCCCGCCGAGCGAGGACCTGTTTGACGCGTCTCGCGATGTGCATGGTGGACGGTTTCGTCGCGGACGTGATCCGACGCCCAAGTGGTAATGTCGATGATGACCACGGTGCCAATGTGGAGGGGCTCGGGACGGAGCCAAGACGCACCTACATGGTCATGGCTGGGCCAATTCGCGGGTGCAGAAGACGTGCAAGTGACGGGGACGAGTCTGCAGCAAGGCAGATACTGAGGCCTGACGTAGGCATAGGACGGACTCGGAAAGGTTGTATATATAATCAGCGTGTCTACTCAGTGGACTCGCAAGCATACTGTTATTTCGTCGCTGTCTTGGGTTGTTGTTGTAGTTTACTTCTTCCGTACTCTCGTGTTTGTATCCGTGCTTGTGGCTATCTATCCTACGAGCACCTTGCTCGTTCTCGGGAGCAAACTTTGCGTGCCCGCGAATATAATCATCATCGCGCTTCCAGTGACATTCGACGTGATCTGTGAAGTAGTTTCAGTATCAACACTCCTTCTGACCAGAGAGATATGGATGGACAAGACCTACTACATCCGTTGATTTCGCAGTGTCACCACTACATTATGTGTGAGATTCCTGAGTTCAGAGTGAATGCATGTGGCAACCTGGCCAGTCACGCTATACGTACAAGATCCACGGAGATTGGGCTGTGTCGGATCTTTCAGAACTCCGTGCATGCACACAGAATCAAGGAGAAGAGGGTATTTATATCTAGAGCCAAAAACACGCTACTCATCCGATAGACAAACGTACACCGCATTTCATTCCTTCCTCAGCCGTCTCCCATATGCCGCATGTTGTCTCGCCAGCATGATACAAGAGTCCAAAATCAAAGCTTCGCGCCGGCCGCGGGTACGCCGGCGTCGGGGAGTCACAAGAGTTTCTTGATCGTCGCGTCGATGTCCTCGGGCGAGGTGGTCGACGCCCAGCGGTTGACGACCTTGCCTTCCTTGTCGACGAGGAACTTCTCAAAATTCCACTGTGGTTCGAGAGAGCGCGTCAGCTGCTGTCGGACGGGAGCAGAGAACCCGCGATCGCTTGCTCGTGCACGGTGCAGGTGCAGCCATGACGGCGGTGCGTCGACGAAGGCGGAGGCGGTAGGCCCTAGGCGGAGGTGATGGTGGATGTAAACGGACGCACCTTGATGCGGGTGAGGCCGAGGATGCCGGCCTTTTGGCCCTTGAGCCACTTGAAGACCTCGTTCGTGTTGTCGCCGTTCACGTCCGACTTGGCCATGAGCGGGAAGGACACGCCGTGGTTGAGCTCGCAGAACTCGGCGATCTTCTCGTCGTTCTCGGGCTCCTGGCCGCCGAACTGCATCACCGGAGTGCGCATGTCGCGCGCGGGCGTCGGGGGTAGATCGAGAGTGGAAGAGAAGGTAGCCGGGTTTTGGGATGGCGGGTGGTTGGCAATGGGCATGAGAAGGCCGGGGACGCGACGCACCTGGTTGCACGGGAAGCCGAGGACGACGAGGCCCTGGTCCTTGTACTTCTTGTGGAGGGCCTCAATGCCCTTGTACTGGGGCGTGAAGCCACTAGACACGTCGAGCGCAGGCGGCAAGCATGAGACGTTGGAGACGTCGCGAGGACAGGAACGCGCTCACCACTTGGACGCGGTGTTCACGATGAGAACGACCTTGCCCTTGAGTTGCTCAAAGTCGTATGTCTTGTTTCCAGGGAGGGTCGCCTTGAGGGAGTAGAAGGAGGAGTCTGACATGGCTGGCCGGCTGCTGGAGAATGTGCGGCGGTGGGATAGAGAGGGAGATGGAGTCGACGCAGTACTAGTCGCTGCCGGAAGACGGAAAGTTATAGCAGGGTGAGAGAGATGGCGGTGAGGCTGAGAAAGAGAGATGAGGGGAGGTGAGAGGGCGGGCTTATGAAGAGTCCGAGCCTGAGAGCAACTTGTGCGCAGACAGGACCATGCTGTCGCAACCGTTCGCATCTCGCGCTGCTCGAATCATATCAGGTCGATCGACGAGAGTCAGCATCGGTGGCGGAGCAGCTGCGTTGCCGAGGTACCCGGCTACCCGGTCACATACGTATAAGTATCATGCTGTGGGCGCCCCTGCTCGAGTACAAATTCTATCTACGGCCGCAGGTAAGTAGGACAAAATATCGAAGGGGAAGCCAAGTATCCAGATAAGAGGGATGGTCAGATACACGTACATACGCAAGTAAAGACTCTACACTAGATAAGTAACATGGGTCTCATGGACAACAGTAAGGTAACACGCTCTCTATCGTCGTATCCGTGACCGAAGCTCCCCGAAACCAACCAGCGACACGAGGTACTTACATTAAAAGAACTGAAGACGGGAGCCAGACTCACAGGAGCCTGGCACACGCGCGGAGTCCGACGCCTTGCTCTACTGCGAGTTCCTAGCACGCCGCCCGCCCGCCGGGACGTTCTCCTCGTCCTCTGCCGCGTGCGGGTGCCCAGCCACGCCCGTGGAGCGGTCCGCGGTGCGCTCTACAACGGACGTCCCGTCTCTGAAGCGCGTGCGGAAGAGGACGTTCGCCTTGGCGAAGAGGCCCTCCTTTAGGGAGACGACGATGAACTGCGCGCCCTTGAAGCGCGTGCGGAAGAGCTGGCCGATGTGCTGCGTGTGGCTCGGGTCGAGCGCAGCGTCGATCTCGTCGAGGATGTACATCGGCGCGGGCTTGAACTGGAGGAGAGACATGATGAGCGAGAGCGCGATGAGCGACCTGCGGATGACGCGGGAGGGGGTGGTCAGCGATCGTCTCGAGCTCGTCATATCAGCGCAGTGCGGACGATGGAAAGGATACATTGCAGGAGAGGAAAGGAATAACACATACCGCTGACCACCACTGAGCTCCGTGAGACTCTGCTTCCACACAGTCCCTAGGCGGACCTTGACCTCGAGACCCTGCATCAGATCTTGGCCGTCCGGTGGCTCGAGCTTGGCAAAGTTGCCTGGGAGCAGTTCTGCAAAAATCGTACCAAAGTCGCTGTGACGACACAGCATTTGAGGTGAGACGCGAGTCGAAGCGGGTTGTTGAAAACATACTCGTTGACTTTGGTCCAAGTCTTCTCGACGGCCTCGCGCTTGGCCCGATCGAGGTTCTCGAGCGTCTCAAGAATCTGCTTCTTGTTCTTGTAGACTTCTTGTAAGTTCTGGGTGACCTCTGCCTCCCTCTTTTCAATGCTATCACAGAGATCAAGTAAAGACAGTGTGATGGATATGCAACCACATACTCCTCGAGCATATGCGCGGCTTTTGGATTGATCCTCTTTATGCCCATTTGTGTCGCCTCGAGCTCCTGAGCTTTGGTCCTCAGCTCCCCAGCTCCCCAATGTCCACCTTCTTGAAGTCGTATGGTGTGCCGGTCCTTCCGAACTGCCTGCATGGTCGCTCAAGTCGGCTCCAAGAGTCGTGCGAGAGGAGGATGGCATACGCACCCGCGTTCCTCTATGATCCATTCGTACTGTTTCTCGAGGTTCGCGACCGCGTTCTCGGCAGCTGTTTTCTCCTTGCCCAGATTTGAGACCTCGTGTTCCCGTTTAGTGATCTGCAGCTCGGTGTCCGAGATAGCTTGCTTCTTCTCCCTGACGACACGGTGGAGTGACTTGAGCTCCTCGTCATACCGATTGAGCGTTGCGCGCTCCTCAGCCAGATTCTTCGCCGCCTCAGCAGCTAGAGCCTGTCGTGACAAGTCAACCTCGCAGATACGCCAGGATGTTGTGCGCAACAGTACCTCGACTCTTTCCGATTCCGCCTCCAGCTTCTCAAGCTGTTTCTGTAGCTTCTCGACACCAACGCGAGCGCCGTCGATGTCCTTCTCCGCTCGTGCGATATCCTGCTGCATTTGCTCTGTGCGTGTTCACGATCACCCTACATGGTTGGGAGGCACAGGAGTACAGTCACCCATACTCACCAGACTCGAGGCTAGCGGTCTGCAGCTCCTTCTGGTGTGTCTTCACGAGCAATGTGTGCTAGAGCATCGCGTTGGCGACTTCCGCGGGATGCCCGATGAGCGAGATCGCGAGGCGCGCCTTCCCGCCCGAGATGCTTGTATCTTCTGCTCATTACATCAGCCTGAGTGGTGGATATCGTGGCCAGAGATTGGATACATGCCTGAGGAGAGACGCGGAAGCTCTCGATCCTGTTGAGTGGGATGAGCGTGACGCGCTTCTTGAGGCGGCCGTGCTAAAGAAGCTGCTTGCCGACTTTATCGCTTTCAACGACCACGTTGTACAGGCGTCCACCCGCGGTAATCTCCAGCGCGGTCGACACGTTGTAGTTAGCCTGGTCTAGCTGGACGAGGGATGCGACTAGACCTTTGACTTTGTTGCGGTCGAAGGTCGGGTAAGGCGGATCGAATTCAAAGTCCAGGGTGGCGACGCGTGACTTCACCGCATCGCGAACCTACTTACTCAATCAAGATGAGTTGCTGACGAGATGTGAACGTACGCAGCGGGCGCACCTCGGCAAAGTGGCGAACTTGCTTCTTTGCTTCGCGTATGGTATGCTCTTGGTCCTGCTCCTTTTCATCGCTCTAGCCGGTCTCGGATACCCTCTTCTTGTAGCCATCAACGGTCGCGAGCATGGAGTCGAGAATACGGGCGCCATCCTTGGCTACGCGTTCCACGTTCTTGAAACGCCCTTCGAGATCAGCTAGCTCCTTTCCTTTCATGCCAAGCTGAACCCTGGCTTGCTGCTCTTCGGCGCCCGCATGTGCCTTGCGCTCCTCTGCTTCGGAAATCTGACCCATGTACCCACATCCGGTGTTGGCACCATTGTTTGACAAGGACAAGCCAATCACTAGTAGCGATTGCAGGAGGCCATCAGTGTTGTTGAGTGCTGTCTCCAAGGCGTTCCATTTGTCTTGTACGAATGTGTGTGCTACCCTAAGCTTCTCCACCTGTTGTTGAAGCTTCTCTTGAAGAGCAGCTCTCAGCTGGGTGGGATTCAGTAGTCCGACATTGGAACCACCAGGGCCACTATGGACTCACCTCCTGAACTTGTTCCCTCTGAGACACCGCAATCTTCCCTTCCTCGTCTTCGATGGCACCGTTCTTAAGCTCGACCTGGGTGCGCACCTTCGCGAGATGCTTGCCGTACTCGCTTTGAACGTGCCATCTTTCCCGAGCTCCTCCTCCCTCTGCCTAGTGATGTGCCGGGCCGGGCCGGGCTCAAATACCCGGGCTTGGGCTCGGCTTTTGAGGGCTCAGGCTCACCCGAAGGTTGAGCCCGGCCCTCATTGGGGGCTCGGGCTGGGCTCGGGCCAGGCTGGGCTCAAGCCCGGGCTTCAAAGTGCTATAGAGAGATAGCATACAGGACATAACATTAGCACTACATAACATATATATAATGGTCTCTTACTTCGGAAATCACACATTGAGCCGTGTATGAGGCATTTTACCCGCAGAAGCTATGTTAATAACTTGATTGAAACTCAATTCATTCAGATCCGGGCGCCTCTTGGTTGAAATTCCGGTGACAAATCATGTCTATGAGCCAAATATAGTGTCTATGTGCTTGAGTAAGCATCTCTTGAGTCGCAATAGAGCTCAAGCACTATTTACTCATCAATCACTTGCTACATATTAGGTTGTATACCGGTATAGTATGTCATGTAGAAAGCCTGGGCTTGCAGGCCGGGCTTGGGCTTTCAAACTTTGAAGCCCGGCCCATGAGCCCTATAAGCCCACTGTAAGGGCCGGGCTGGGCCGGGCTTGCGAGGGCCGGGTACCCGGGCTTTGCGGGCTTGAAGCCTGGCCCGGCACATCACTACCTCTGCCTGTTGATCTCGTGCATCTCCCTTTGTGCCGCCTTGATATCCTGGTTGTACCTCCCCTTGTCCTTCTTCAATGCTGTCACCTCCCTCTCCGCAGCTGCAATCTCGCGTTGCTTCGCGATGGCACACTGGCTTGACTCCGTGTACTCGTAAGCACGTAGCGTACGTCCCATGCGCTCGAGCTCGGTGCATGTCCGCTGCCACTGCAAATAGGATTGCTTCTCTTCGCGGAGCTTCGCAATCTTGGGAATGACTCTTTCGTCAAGTTTGTCTTGTAGCTCCCGGACCTTCATGTCCTTCTTGGCCATTTCATTGCAATTCGTCTCTTTGCCCTTGTCGTACATCCGGGTCCCGGCAGCTTCTTCGATCATCCCGAGGATATCTTTGGTTCGCATGTTCAAAACCTACGGCAAGCGCGAGGCTAAAGCTAGGGTAGTGGCTCGTTAGGTGTTTCGACATGTACCTTGGTGATTCGTCCTTGCATGGATGAGGAAGTTGGGGTTGTTGATATTCAGCTGGACGCTCTGAAACATGCTTTGAACTTGCTGCTGTCAATGTTTGTGGCCATTGACGAGGTATTTGGAGTGGTTGGGGATCGCGATCTTGCATACAGACATATAGTATCGCTCGGTATGACTCTAAACGAGAAACACACCTGTCGAGTTACAATCACTCCAGCGCACTCCTTGATGGCGAAGGGACTTGTCGCACTATCGGTGTTGTCAAATATGATGGTAACACTTGCTTTGGTGACACTCGATTGACCACGCTTGTAGATGAGGTCCTGTTGGCTTTGCGCATGCATCTGTCAAACATAGGAGTTAGCGACCGACTCCTCACGACCTAGTCTTTTTCTCGGCTTATGAACAGCCTACGCAAGACGGGATACACTCACCGACGCCATGTAAGTCAGGCCTAGCACAAAGCAAATCGCGTCGAGGATGTTAGACTTTCCAGAGCCGTTGAGGCCAGTGATAGCATTGAAGGAGGGGTCCCATCCCGTGATTCGCGTCTTCACAGGGTATGACTTGAAGCCATCAACTATAAGCCCCTGGATATGCATCACAGAGTCGCCGCCCGAAGATGAGTAGGATGTAGAGGCTGAAGCGAATCAGGTGTGCTCGGCGCGACGCGACGTCGACAACAGGACGCGCCCTAACGCGTCGCGTCGCATCGTGTTCATAATGAATGTTGGGCACGTGGTCTGGTTCCATGTTGCCGAACTGAGTGGATCTACTTCAGTATTTACAGAAACTGTCAAATGCTGCGCGCATACATATCTGGGCCTCACGAGAGAGGTGCTTTTTGCTATCGCTGAGCACCTACCCAAGTACACTATGTACGAGATGAAGATCAAAAAGGAACCTTAAGACGGGGAACAAGGAAGGCCGATCGCACAGCTGCTGCAAAAGTGTCCCTGCGGCGAACGAAGTATCCAGGGCAGAAGGCGAAAGTGTAAGCATGTGCACGCATCCAGACAAAAACGAGGAGGGAAGAATATGGACAGAAGAGCGAAGGCTAAGGTACGAATAAGTAAGGTATGTACAAGCTGTCTCGTTCAGAGGTCCAAACAACGGTCGTAAAGTCCACAGCCGTGACAAGTGTAAAATCAGTAGGACGTACGAGGGCAAATGCCTAAGCAAAGGATGGCGCGAAAATGAGGCTCCTACAAGAGCAGGGCGCACGCGATTGCCCCAAGGAATGCCCCGAGCACGGCGTGGGCGTGCAGCGCGCCGTCGCAGACCCGCGCTGCGCCGTTGCTCTGCCAGCCTTCGGGGACCCCAAGCGTGATCGAGCGTGCGCTCGCGGTCGACGTCGTCGTAAGCGTGTGGCCGCTCATATCCGTGACGACGAGCGTCTCTACGGTCGGCGAGGGCGTGAGCGTGGGGATCGCGGTCGCGTTCCGGCCGCGCGAGTTGAGCACGGCCGAATACGTGCTCGTCGCGAGCCCGGACTTGAGCGTCTTGCCCGGGGACGCGGAGACGGACGTGTTGAACGTGTACGCTGGGGTCTCGAGCGTGGGGGTCTGGATGAGGGAGTTGGGGAGCGTGGTAGGGACGGTGAGCGACGCAGAGGCGAGGAAGGAGGCGACGGCGTCTGGGGACTGAGTGAGCGCGGTCGCGTTCGAGAGCGGGTAGAAGCCGATTATGGGGGTTCTTTGGTGTTGATGCCAAAACTGGGGAGATGCCGTTAGCACATGTGATGATTATGACAGAGATGATACTCGACTCACCTGAAAATCGAGTACACAGTCCGCAAGAACGGGTTGCCTGTTGAAAATGACGATGAATACCTGTGCTCGATGATAGATAGTACGGAACGGACCGATCTGCCAGTCAATGCCGTCTGAGCTTGGAGGTAACGCACGGGGCCAAGCAAGGCAGAGATTAGGATTCCCAGAGGCAGGGCCAATAATGTAGTCGGTAGGCTGCAGGATAAAGTCCTGGCCACTGGAACGCAATTGGAATGAGTGCTACGTAATTCGAACATGCCGCTGAAACTGACCCGAAGTTGAATGACATCGTGACTTGTGTGTCGCACGGGACGACGTACTGTCCGGCCTCTATAGAATACATCAACATTATGCAGCTCTGAATGTGAAGCAGATGCGTACCGTCATCCACCAGGCGTGCGCTATCAATCATCGAAAATATCCGTGCGACCTGCACGAGCCTCATGTCAGCTTCCTGCGGCTCTACAGACGCCCATATGGCTTGGACCCATCAAACAAACACTCACGTCCTGGTACGGTCCGAAGATGCCAGCGGTTCCCCTGTCAGGCACAAACAGCAGGTTTGCGGAGCACAACGCGTCAATCTTCGGGATCTCACTCATATACACAGAGATAATCCCAGCGTGAGAGGTGGGGCAATACGTACACGTCGATCAGGGCTAGCGAAGCATTCATAGTTTGAGCAGGATATGTCGGTTCCGGGTTTATCGCACTCCCGTTTACCTGTAGCGTGGTGGCGTCAGTTGTGGGTCCATTAGAAAAGTCAATCAAGCGAGGGAAATGCTTTACCGAGAACCCATCAAGCACAAGGGTCCACTGAAGATAACTTGATGAGTTGTCGTCCGAGTCCGAACCGAGGAAAGGGGCAAATGGGACGACTTCATTCCACTCGATCGCGCTTCTGTCGGTGACGACGGAACCGTCGATAGCGCCGAAGGTGAGGCTACCGCCAGTGTCCCGTGTGAGCTTGAGGCCAAACAGCGGATAGTCGAGATCCCCATTCTGCGACAATGTGGCGAAGAACGGGGTCGCTATATTTCCGTTTCAAATAGAGCCTCGCGAGGACCAGAATGAGAATGTACACACCGTTCGTGAGAGTGTTGGAGATGGAGGACAGTCTAGGGAACCCAAGACCGAGAACGCCGCTGACCTGGTCAACTAAGGATACATTTGAAGTCTTCACCAGACCTGGCCGTCAACCGGTGTATTAGCCCCGGTTGATCTTTCTGTATTGATACTCGCCGCCCATGACACAGCCGGAGGGACCCAGTGGGAAGCAAAGGAAGACGACGGGTATCTGTCGACGACAGCGAACAATTCCGCCATTAAGCGGATGCAGTATGCGGCTGCGATGAATTGTTGCATAAGGCATGGGGAGTCGGCCGCTGATTCCAGGAATGGCGCCAATCGCCTCACCGCAGCGGGGACGCGATAGGCGGACTAGCGGGCAGAAGCAGCGGGTGGAACACTCACCAAATGCTTGTTGTGGGACACTGATGTTCCCAATAGATATGGACTCTCGCGCGACAAAGCCTTGAACGCCTGAGACGCAGGAGCGGGGTGGAAAGACAAGGACCGCAGAGCGAAGGGGACCAGGGCGGTACCAAAGGACAGCGCGTTGACCACAGTACGGCACCAGACGGCACCATGTAGTGATTCAGACAGATGCGAGTGATCCGGCGGCGCAGAGCAGACAAGCGAAAATGGATGAGTATCCGAGCCGCGCACTGAGCCGAAGGGCAGGGGGCGCACCTGTTCCATCCGCATAGCTTGCACTGAAGGAGGTCGCGTTCGAGTTGACGGGCACAAATGTCGAGCTCTCAAACGAGAGCGGATATTTAGGGAGATTGCATGTGCTCGAGGTGCAGTCTGATGAGAGCACCCAGAGGTCCGCGGACGCAGTGTCCAACGCAAGACGGAGGCTTACGTCCCCGACGCTCGACAGTGCGTAGTACGTCCTAGCACACGCGCAAATGTTCCGCTAAGCAGAAGCCGAGGAACTCATGTAAATAGTAGCACTCACTGCTTGTCCGAGGCGAGCGCGACCGGGACGATCGTCGAGTTGGCTTGAGCAGGAGGGAGGTCGAAGGTGATGCCCGACGCATTCAGCCCCGTAGAGTCACGCGCGAGCAGCCCATTGCGTCTCCCTATCTTCCCGTCCTTCTTGCGTAGGTCCGGCCGCCAACGCGGGACAGAAGCAGAGGCATAGGTGCCGTCGAGGAAGGCAAGAATGGAGAGGAGGACGAGAGGCAGCATGCTGCTGGGCGGGGGGTGCTGGATGGGCCGCGCGCGTCGTCAGACGGAGAGGAAGAGTTCAGCAAGTGGGCATGCGGGGGTAAGAGGGCGAGAGGGGAGGGAAGGGAAGGCAGCTGACGAGCTGCGGCCACGGTCGTTGTGGTTTTGTGTCGGCGCGTTCTCAGCATCTGAGCTCCGGGCGTCTACGTACTGTATGCTTATGGGCGTCTGCTGCGGCTGATGTAACTTTGCCTTTTGCGGACACACACCTCATCCAAAGATATCGTTCGTCCCTAGTTCGTCACAAACCTCTGGGGCTACGTTCGTCTCGACTCTCCCCGGTGTTTTGTCGTAGGCTACCACAAGACAATCGGCCGCTACGGACAGCTCGCGAACGTGTACAATGCCGCACTATTTCTCCGTCCTCGCTGTTCTCGTTCCGGTCCTCGGAGTACTCTGGGTCTTCCGGTCCTTCATCCCGGTCCTCGAGCTCGTCGCCAGTCTCCCACTCTCCTGGCCCCTTGCAACGCACCCCGACGCTGACAAGTCCCAGCACGTCTACGACGACGGCCACGGGGTGCAGAAGCCTCTCCAGGCCGCTGACTTTGCGGATCCCCACCGTCTCTTGCCAGGCCAGCACCACCATGTTCCAGTCGCTACCAATCCCCAACATGCGCAGGGCCAATTCACCATGAAAATTGTCGCGGTAGGTGATTTACACGGTGACATGCCGAACGCGAAGGAGGTTCTGCAAATGGCGGGGGTAGTCGATGAGAACGGTGATTGGTCTGGTAATGTCGACTTTTTCGTACAGACTGGGGACATCATCGACAGGTGAGCGGGCTCATCTATCGAACTTCGGCTCTCTCATATATGTTCGCAGAGG
Source organism: Daedaleopsis nitida (assembly GCA_022606115.1). Lineage (NCBI taxonomy): Eukaryota > Fungi > Basidiomycota > Agaricomycetes > Polyporales > Polyporaceae > Daedaleopsis > Daedaleopsis nitida. The sequence continues at coordinate 1,621,075 of JABYQM010000005.1, read as the reverse complement.
AGACGACACCATCAAGCTGTATATGTGGATGGACAAGCTCCGTGACCAAGCCCATGCCGTCGGAGGAACGGTCTTGACCCACTTGGGCAACCATGAATGGATGAACGTGATCGGTGACTGGAGGTATGTTCGATTATGTTCTCTCTATGGCTCCTGCTCATGTATGGCAGGTATGTACATCCCTCCGAAATACAGACGTTTGGCTCCGTCGCTGCTCGTCAGAAGATGCTGTCGACGGGACGCATCGGACGGAGCTGGGCCACAAACTACACCACTACCTCTCGTCTCCCTCTCCATCCCTCACTTGGTTCTCCTAACACCGACTACGACCCGTCGTCCTCATCCCCGCTCTCTCATGCTGCAATCTCCTTTGTGCACGGAGGCCTCGCACCAACGTATTCAGACTTAACTCCCTTTCCATCGCGCATCAACCAGATCTCCTCATCCCTCCTCCACAAGCTGCAATCCCGGCCTCAGCCTCCACCGCATCCTCCCAACCCATATCCCGGCTTGCCGCATGACGCGACACTGGCAGAGCACCGTCTGTACGATGCTGGGGGGCCTCTTTGGTACCGTGGCTGGGCGCTGGACCCCGAGGAGAAGGTCTGCAAAGAAGTTGATGAGGTGCTGAAGGTCACCGGTACGCGGCGTATGGTGATGGGCCATACTCCCGACTTCCAGGTGCGTACTGCAGGTCATCCCGGGTAGCCCGCCAGACCGCTGACTCAATATACGCACAGAAAATTGTCTCGCGGTGTGGAGGAAAGATTATCATCATTGATACTGGTCAGTCCACTTGTCACGGCAACGGACCAGGCGCTGTTGAACTTGATGTTTCAGGTATTTCGCATGCGTATGGCGGAGCGCTCTCCGCGCTGACAGTAACCTACACTCTAACGCCTGCTCCGAGCGACGCATCTGGGCAGAAAGTATGGAATGAGAAGGAGGTGGTGAAGGCGCTGTACGTTGACATGGAGGTGGTTTTGGCGGAAGACGAGCGGGCTGTTATTGGCGACTTTGCCTAGATCAGGTGTCACTTGGCGAATAACTTATTGGCTTTTTTTCATGAAACATGCAGTTCAATCGTCCGGAACGTCCCCCTCCAACTCTATGTCGTGCCACACAGCCAGGACACCACGCCGATGCGGTACGTCTATCGCATGTCGGATTCGGCGTTGAGCGGATAACGAATGTCTGACATACAAACTGCCCAGCTGTAAGGAGCAGAGCAAGTGTCGACTCTACGGGTACCGTTGGGGTACATAAGTGTAGTATGTGGGATGCAGTCGCGCATTTCCCCGAACGTCGTGGCGTTCGTTCGACTGGGAACGCCACGACGATTTCGGGCGTCTAACCCCGCATTCAGCCATACGTCATCCACGTGTTTGGTAACGCGCTTGCCATAGATGGTAACCCGGAGATGAAGCAACTTCGACCCAACTACACGCTCCAATGACATATTTCCGTCCTCGACGCGGATATAAACCCCCACCTCCCCATCGCATGCATCACGAAACTCCCTGCCAGCAACCTTACAGACAATCCACATCTCATCACTTTCGCTCCCCTCTTGCACTTCTCCATCTCCCAGCTTTGCCAATGGCGACCCGCACGGCGACATACATCGACTACGCTAACACTCCCGGCAGTGAGTAGACCGCCTATTTTGATGCTCCGCTCATGATATTCAACAAGAAGTCAGCCGAGACCCTTCCTACATCCAACGAAGTCAAGACTCCGCCGCCCCGATTTGTCGAGAACCTTCCCGGGGCGTACGACACCGGCGACGATGGAGATCAGGACGGTGCGACCGTCAGCCGCAAGTCCTCAGTCATGATCCCTCGCGACCCTATCGTCCGCAACGCGCCCACGGAAGGAGACGAGGAAGTGGTGGACGATGCAGAGGACGACGCCCTCGTAGACGGACGGCGCTCTAAGGCGTCCCATCGCCGCTCCTCGTCCGTCGCGGTCACTGACTCGGGCTACGGCTCGGGGTCGAACTTGAACGGTGCCCGCTCGCAGTCCCGCGCATCGCAGGTGAGCAACAAATTGGAGCCCGTCCCCATCGTCTGGACCGAGTCCCCGCAGAAGATGCGCAACCCCGCCCTTTCCGCGTCTGACGAGGAGGAGGATGGGGTGTCGAAGGACAGTCCATTCAAGCGTGCAGCATCGCTGCGCTCGTTCCGCTCGGTGGGCCCCCGCACGAACTTACCGGACCAGGAAGGAGCGAGCATCAGGACCACGCCGAGCGGCCTAGACAAGAGCACTCTGAGGAGGCGCAGGATCAGCTTGAGCGGTGGGAGCTTTGCGAGTGGGGCTGGCACGGTTGGCCCTGCTGCGACCCCGGACATCGACAATGCGTTCCACATCAGGAGTCGCAGTGCGGACTTGTCGTTGACGGAAAAGCAGAAAGTCAAATTGAGCAAAGCTCAGAGTAAGTGACAATTGCACTCCCCTTCGGCGTAAACCGACTGACCGTGTTGTACAGTCAAGGAGGGCAAGAAGGTCGCGAAGATCATCATAGCTGAGGGCAAGGCTGAGCAGAAGGCACTCGATGATGCTCTCAGAGAGCTCTCCGATCTGCAGAAGCTGCAGAAGGCCGCAATCAGGGTACGACATCTGCCGGGGTGTGCAATTGATGGATGACCCTGACACAATCTCCATAGGAGGAAAGCAAGGTATATACATCGTACTCCAAGACACTTCGCGACTACCACAAAGTCGAGCTTGAGTTCTTCGCTGCTCGCGCGAAGTACGAGCGAGCGCAAGCAGATCTCCGCGCTCAGGAGGACGCGCGCGACGCCTCCCGCACCCATGCCCGCGAGACGACTGAGATGCTTCAGGAGAAGAACCGGGAGGTTGAGTGGCTCAGGGCGCAAAAATCTGCCGACGACGTGAGTGTTTTAATATGATTCCTCATATGTGCACTTTCGCTAACATGATTCAGCGCGAGCGTGAAGCCAAGGTCAGGCAGCTCACCGGGAAGTTGTGAACGCGACCCAGTATCCCACAGTCCCCGACGGCCTTCCCCATCCCGAACCCGACCACTTGCTTCATTTGTCTCTGTTTCCGTACAATCCTATTCCCATACCCACCTCTGCCGCGGACCATTATCATACCTCGTTGTATTCCTATTATTGCCCCGATCTCGTTGCATAAAAACCCATTGCTAGCCTCGGTTCCCATACGCTCGCTTCGAACACGGAATGTACATTAAATTGCCCCAGTCTATCGAGTTGAACCTTATATACGGACGAACTAGTGGCTGTTTCTCGTTCCAGTTGCCTTCTGAGACGTCCAGTCCGACTGAGCACGAGACTAATCGTTACGCTCTCTTCCGCTGCTGACTTTTTGAATAACATTTCAAATGAAGAAGCTGCCTGTTCCTACCTAGCGCATGACGTCAGGAAATGACGCTGTCCCAGAACGGATCTGGACCGCTGGCACTGCCAGACTCTCACCGACGATCTGTGGACAATTTTTCGACGATGTGTCTCGCGCACCTCCTCGAGCTCCCTCTACCACCACCACCTTCCTATCTTCCCATAAAGGAGTCGCCCGTACCCATTCCCTCGTCTGCACACGGAACAGAGCATTCTGTGGCTGGTAAAAGTTCAAGAAGCTCGTGTCCATGAAGACATGTAAGCGGCATCATCGCGTGGGAACTATGTTTGAGTAAGTACGTGAGGGGAATACCGTGTTTCCGACACGTAATAAGTACCCAGTTCTCACCACGGGCGTCCTTTGCGCAGCTGCTTCCCGAGACTTATCCTTTCGACAGATCCGGACACACTATGGCATCGTTCGATTGTGAACGTCGATGTTTTTGCACAGCCTGAGCTTGAGGTGGTCCTCTGTACGGAGGAGGCAGCGACAGCCCGGCGGACTCGGACCCTCACCGACGTTCCCGAAACACGACAGGTTCGTCTACATCGCCATCCACCTCTGGCTATGCGGCGGATTTGCTGACGTTCGCCTCGTACACGACTCTGCTCGTAATTGTCGCAGCACACAGAGATGACACAGCTTTCCTTTCAAAGGCCCTTTGCTGTGCCTGTGAGCCGGCGGCGGCCCCGGCTGCTGCCGTACAGTTGAGGTGGTTCTGCTTCTATTCTCTGTTTATCCATGTGGCCGGTCCATGCTCCGGTGACTTCTGTCGTCTCCGGGGAGGAATCATAGGTACGTCTCCCCATCTGTGCCAGCTCTCGAGGACGCTCAACAACCGGCGTGCACGAAGCTGAGAGCTGACTACCAGGCAAACAAGGAGCGCTGCGTATATACAACAGGTGTCGACTGCACACTCGTCTGGCAACCTTACATCCTGCGGGAATGAAGGCGGTGATACACCTGTCACATATAGCGCTGTCGGCGAGCTTCTTATGTGATTCTGAGCCACGGTGCTCGCTCAACGCACGCTCTGACCCCCCTGGCAGTGTAGAAATGGCCGGGGAATGTAGCCGTCCAGGGCCGGCGGCGTGCACAGAAGCCCTGCAGCTGGCGGAGCTACCCTAGCTTCGGGCATCTCGCTGATGTCCAAATCCGCAGTGTTCACGGCATGCCACATACCAGCACAACACGCGGCTGTGTCTACGAAGACGGACACGAACACGCCTCGTTGCCCCCGGTACATATACCCCTAGGCTGCCTCCGCCGACTCCCGTCCTCCCATTCCTGTTCTCCGCTGGGGTGGTCACGGTCCCGTTCACGTCTTCCTCACGCAGTCCGTTTTGTTTCTCACTCTCACGACCATGTTTGTTTCCTTCAATTTCCTTCTCCCTCTCCTGAGCGCCGTCGCGACCGTCTCCGGCACCGCCCTCCCGCCACACTCCCGACGCGTCCTCCACGAGCGCCGCGACACCGTCCCGCACGGATGGGCCCTCCACCGCCGCGCGGACCCCGACACGGTCCTGCCTCTGAACATCGCGCTCCGCCAGTCCAACCTCGACAAGCTGGACGCGTACCTGCTTGATGTCGCCGATCCTGAATCGCCCAACTACGGCAAGCACTGGACGGCCGCACAAGTCGCGCAGACCTTCCGGCCGTCCAAGGAGTCTATGCAGACCGTGCACGCGTGGCTCCTCGAGGAGGGCATGGACGCCTCCCGGCTCCGGTTCAGCAAGGACCGTGGGTATATGCACATGAACGTGACTGTCGCAGAGGCGGAGCGGCTGCTCGCGGCCGACTACTACGTCTACCGGCACGCGGAGAGCGGGATCGAGCACGTCGGCTGCCACTCCGGGTACCACCTCCCGGAGCACCTCGTCGCGCACGTCGACATGGTCACGCCGACGGTCGAGTTTGGGGGCGTCAGCCTGGGGGCACGCGTCGCGAAGCGCGCCAGCGGCGCCCCGCCGGGTGCTACCGGAGGGCAGATGAAGAGGCCTGTAGCGCCAAAGACTCCGATTCCTGCAGCGGTGCGTGTCCATCTGTCAAGGGTGGTTCGGGGTGATTGATACAAACGCTTTGTGTCTGACGTGCAGGACGTTCTGACCGATGCGGACCACTGCGACACCCAGGTCACCCTCGACTGCATCCGCGCCCTGTACGACTTCCAGCCGAATTTGCAGGCGACCGACCAGAATACGGTCGGGGTCGGTGAGTGCCCCTGCTCGTGTTACATCGCGTTGTGTCTGGAGGCTGAAAGTTGTGCAGTGGAGCTGGCGGACCAGACTCTGTCGCCGAGCGATCTCACGACGTTCTTCCAGAAGTTCGCGACGGATTCGGTCAATACGCAACCCACGCTCGTGAGCATCGATGGAGGTGCGCCTTTTCCGTGTATCCACGGTGCCTCAACTGACGCGACGAACGTAGGCACTATCAACGCGGACGAGACTGACCCGAACCTGATCGGAGAGTCGAATCTGGACTTTGAGTTGATGATGGGTCTCCTCGGCAAGAACCAAGAAGTCAAGCTCTACCAAGTCGGCGGCAGTATGTCCTGCACCACGTCGCAATTGTCCCCCGCACCCGACTGACTGAGCATGTGCAGGTAGCTCGTTCAACCTCCTATTGGACGCCATCGACGACGTCAACGGCGGCTTCTGCGGCTTCGACGGCGGCGACGACCCCACCTTCGACTTCGTGGATTCGGGCACTACCGAGGACTGTGGCAACAAGCCCTCTGCGTTTGTTTACTCAGTCTCGTACGCCGGTGGTGAGGACTTCCCCGCGCAGTACATGCAGCGCCAGTGCACAGAGTACGGCAAGGTGCGCTTGAAACTTCTCTGCGCGAGAGGCGAGGGCGGCGGATGCTCACCTTCCCCAACTTGCAGCTCGGCCTCCTGGGCATGACCTTCTTCTACGCATCGGGCGACAACGGCGTCGCGTCCAATGCGGACAACCTCTGCCTCCAGGCGGACGGGAGCACCGCGGCCGGCTCGGGCAACTTCCTCCCCAACTTCCCCGCGACGTGCCCGTACGTGACCGCCGTCGGCGCGACGCAGGTCGACGCGGGCAAGAGCGTGACGGACCCCGAGATCGCGCCGTCGCAGTTCGGCTCCGGGGGCGGCTTCTCGAACGTGTTCGACCGCCCGGACTTTCAGAGCCGCGCGGTGACGACGTACCTGGACAACTTCGCGCCAGACCTCGGCGCGGACGTGTTCAACCGCAACGGGCGCGGGGTGCCCGACATCTCCGCGAACGGCTTCCCGACCGCGGTCGTCATCAACGGCCAGTGGACGCTCAGCGGCGGCACGTCCGCGTCGACGCCCATCATCGCGGCGATGATCGCGGCCGTCAACGATGCGCGGCTCGCGGCCGGCAAGAGCACGGTCGGGTACATCAACCCTGCGGTGAGCTACTATCTCGTGAACCCTGTGTAGTGCGGCGCCGGTGGCTGACGAGTGCGCGGTGTCCCACAGCTGTACTCGAACATGTTCGTGAGCGTGTTCCACGACATCGTGAGCGGCTCAAATCCTGGCTGTGGCACCAGCGGGTTCCCCACCGCCCCTGGCTGGGATCCCGTCACGGGCTTGGGCACGCCCAACTTCCCGATGCTCCTCGACCGTTTCATGATGCTGCCCTGAGGTCCCAATCGTGGTGGTGGACAATGACGAAGGTTGTGGTTGACGATTTTACGTGAGGCTGCGAGGGAGCTTCAAGATCGAACTTTCTTTCTGTGCGATGCTTCTGGGCTTTGTGATTATCTCTTGTAGCGCTATGGACTTCTAATCTTTGCCTCACGTTCGTTGTATTCACGAGGACGCTGTCGTATATAGGTAGTTAATCACACGTAGTTATGACCGGTCGGAATGCGCCCGCAGGCGTTGAATGCATGCCAGCATCGCAGGGTCACCGAAACACATCACTAGTGTTGAGCTCAACGTCAGTGCCTCGCTCGTTGCCCGTCATCGCCAATGATTTGTCTTTGTCCTAGAAACGATCAGAAAGCCCAAATGACCTATGTATACACCATGGAGTCTGAAGCACAACATAGTCCGTATCGCAAATTACATGTACACTGCCTTGTTGTGGTTTGCACTACTTTAACATGTGTCTAACGGACGTCGCGCGCACCTCATGAATCTCGTATATATCATGTCGGGCGAGTCGCCCCGAACCTACCACTGTCAAAACATCATGGGTTGGGGCCAATCCGGGAGGCTTGTGAGCGCGGCGTTGATCGCCTCGCGGACTCGTCGTTTTGACGCGATGTCGTTGGAGTGCCGGTATCCCGAGAAAACCTCCTGCATCTGGAACGATGAAGCTGCGATCGTGTCTGCACAAGAAGAGGTGAGTGAGTCTCTTGCGTCTGACACCGAAGTTTCCGCATGAGGCCGCGTACCGATGTGCATCACAGCTTCTTTGACCATCTGTTTCCGCGCGTCGCAGACCCATGCATGAGTGCTCGAGTCTGACCGCAGAGCAAGAAGGGACTCACGTTCTCCAGTTGGGCGTACTGCTGCGCCGGTCCTCCGCCGTATATCCCGCCATAGCTACCCGCACCAAACAGCCCGGCACCGCCCATGGCCTTCATGCGCGCCTCAAGCTCGCCCTTCCTCGCCTCCCAAGCGTGCTTCAGCCCGTCAAGGCAGTTGTCCACCTATGTGCGCGCACAGTTGCATTCAGCCGCCGTCCGGACCAGTCTATGTGCGACTCACCTGTTTCCACGAGTACGAGTCCCATGACTCGAGCTCCGCCTTGTGGGACTGCACGTACTCTCTTGGATGTGGCCCTCGCATGCCCGACCCCGCCCTCGACCCAGCAGGGATCTGCGGCATGCCCCTGGATTGCCCATACCGGTCGGCGCCGCGCCGGGGTTGGAGTACGGGTCGAACTCCGCGAGATAGGACGGCCTTTGTTGCATCTGGGGCTGCGCTTGCTGTGCAGGGAACCCCTGCTGGTACCCTTGCCCCGGGCCGTACTGCGGGGACTGCATATCGGCATACCCAGGATACTGTTGCTGCTGCTGGGGCATGCCCGAGTACCCCCGCCGCCGTTGACGTGTGCGGATAGTTGCTGGCCAAACGAGCTCGTCGGCTGGAAGGGCATCCCTGACATCTGGGGCTGGGGTTGGGGTTGGGGAGAGAAGGATTGGGCGTACGACTGCTGCGGCTGTCCGAAGCCTGAGCCCTGCCCTTGTCCCCAGCCGGTGGCCTGCTGTGGCTGCTGCTGCTGCTGTTGCTGGTAGCCGCCGCTGTACCCTTGGGGAGACACAGGCCCCTGATTTTGTCCAAAGTAGCCAGTTGTGTTCGTGTTTAGAGCGGATGTCGATGGCCTGTTCAACCAGGACGTGTACTGGGAGGTGGTGGGGTCGTCGGAACCTGTGATGTCTGGGTAGCGCGCCATGGCGTTCGCGGAATGGTCGATGAACGGGTTGTTCGAAAGCTCCGGCTGGGGAGAGCCATATGTTGGTCGCGAGGAATACATGGCAGAGTGCGACGTGGATGAGAGCAAGGAATGAGCAGCCTGGGATCGGCCCAATCTTGGTCTACTGCGTCCGGCGCTTGCTGGGGCCGGTGGCACCGACGCGTGACGCAAAGCCGCTCACGCCCACGTGACACGCGTCTCATTTGGAACGCGTCGCGACGCGCCTTTCTCACGAACTCTTGAGCTTCGAACAATGCCCACATCTTCCTTTCTTCTCCCCCCACCATGTCGACCGATGATACGGGCCCTACTCAAGCCCCTCTCGCGTCGCGCTTGCGCCTCATCAATAAGGACCCGTCGCGACTCGCGCGTACGTTTTCTACTCGATAGACAGTGCATCAGTCGTTGGGTCGCAGTGTACGACAAGCGGATCCACGGCGTCTATACTATCGCCATTCCACCTTCGAGGTCAAGGCGGCCCTTGAAAGAACGCTTGGTACTCACTCCCGGGCAAGATTTACAGCGAGATCCCCACCCTTCTCCGCCTGCGACGCTGCATGAGACTCATCATCGGTGCTGAACCTCTTCGTGCTCAAGGACAACAGTTTGGCCGTCTATCCTGAAGACATCGATGCGGCGAAGAAGGTGCTTGGGGATTGAGCAGGATACGCACTGGTACCGTTTCTGAGGATTTGACGGTGCGAGAATATTTGTATGTATGATCGATCTTGTCAGCTAGAGAATTCGCGCTCCTGAACCGGGTCTTCTCTAGAGTGATTTACCTACACGAGTCGAATCAACGTGTACGGTCCTGGCGGCCCGTATCCGCCCTCCTCCACGCCGTCGCCCCTTTTCCTCTTCCAGGATACCCGTACTCTGCCGTCGGCTCCACGCCGCGCGCACAAGTCGCGAATGTTTTGGAAGCCAGAGGACCTCTCTCCTTCCGACTTTCACCTCTCGACTCGCTGGGTACGCACCGCAGCTTGTCCCTCGTGCGCCAACAGAAACATCTCTTTGGCTGATTTTCACCTCTCCTCGACACGGCGGTCTCGCGTCTTCGTGCTCCTAACGTCCCTCGTTACTGTCGTGCTATATATAGGCCTCCTCTATCTACGACACAACCTCGGACCTAACAGGCTAGCTCTCTTCATCGGGAAGTTCTTTGACAGATACAGTCTTTCGGCAGTCATTTACTTGGAGGAACCATGAAAGGATTGAACATGGCGAACCGTCGCATGACGAAGTTGGTCGCGTTCCAAAACTCCCGGTTCCAAGAGTGGCTCGACGCCGTTCTCGACCTGCACTCGAGTATGGAACAAGTGTACTACGAAGACGGCCTCGTTGACCAATGGACGGAAACCGTCCATCTGGAGTCTTTCTGGACGGCGTTTCTTGCCGAGAACACTCTCGAGAAGAGCGACCGGGTTGACCATTAATGCCGTAGAAGGCCCCGTCCTTCCGAAGAATGTTCCGACGTGAACGCCGCCACCTCTCCCCGTCTCACCAGTCTAGACCGTCGAGCTCACCGAAACGCAAGGAGAGCGAAGACCGCAGGAGGTGAGGACGAGCAAGCACGCCGCAACGAGGCGAGAGGCTGCGCAACCAATCCCCTCAACCCCGGCATAATGCAGTGGCCGCATCCGTTGAATCCTCAAGGCCTCACGACCATGAGTTCCTCGTATCTGCTTCCTTTGACTCGGCGATACGTACCTTCCATTTGAACTCGTGAACCTGTTTGCTGAGCATTGCAGTTCCGTCCATCGTCCCGGTGAAGTTGACTGGACGATGTCTGATCGACCTTTCTGCCCTACTTGAACAGTCGAGGCTTCAACTGCATATGTACTTAAATTGTAGCGAGCTACAGCGTGCGGAATACACGATCCCGATGACGGCATGCAGCTCATCGCCAGCTGGTGAGCTGTGCCAGTATGTGCGAGAGCCTTGGCTACATAGCGTGCATACTCAGACTGGGCCTGGTGAGCACCCCCGTTGTGGGTGCGAGAGTATTTGTATCCATGCTCCATCCACCTGTTGAACGTGAACGTTGAACCGCTGAACCATAATAAAGAGTTCATATCATGCGTCTAATCGTACAACTTAGCCTTATTCCTAGATACAGTGATGAGCAGTGGTTATATGGGATCCTACACGCCCACGGTGGGGCAGACCGAGTACATACAGAGATGCGACACGCACATCCCAATTAACCTCGACCGTCAAGGCCTCACTCGCACATTCAACGGGCCTCATACCTCGACGGAGAGCGCACGGCGCATCCGTCTCTCCGCCCTCCTCTGCTCCCTTCGCTCCCGCCGCTTCTCCTTGCGCACCCTGAAGCTATCCTCCCTCCCGATGTGCACTTTCTCTCTCGCCACCCGCGCGTTCTCCTTCGCGATCGAGACCCGCCCACGGACCTGCGCACTGACCGACGAGAACAGGCGCTGCCCGACCTCCCGCAGCTCCTTCGCACGCGTCCGCGCGCGCTCGTGTCGCGAGCGGATGTTCTCCCGCACGACCGCGACTGCTGTCCGGCCCTGCGCGACCACCGTCTCCGTCTGCCGCCCGATCGCGCGCGCGAGGGCGTCGAGCGCATCCAGGATCTCCTGCACGTCGTGGATCGTCTGCGCGAACATCGTCCGGACGTCGAGGTATTCGGACAGCGCCCCAGCGATCCGAGTGCTCAGCGCGTATAGCGAGTCATCCTCCATGGCCCGCGCCTTGCCTTTGCCCTTGTCTGAGACGGAAACGGAGACCGGCGGCGGCGAGGAGGCAACGACAGCGAGCGAGTCCACCTTATGGTAGGCCTTGTTAGGGAGCGACGGGGTAGCCGGCATGGGGCGCAACATAAGCTCCGTCGTGGGCCTGAACTTCTCGGGCCAGGTGATGAGCCCGCATCCACAAGAGCACTCAGACGGAGCGCTCATGGTTTCAGGCTCCGGCCCCTCGATAGGCGCAGCAGTTGGAGATGGAACAGCCTTGGTGGCGACAGACGATGTCGACGCGATTGCATAAGGGCTGAAAGCGGCGAGAGCAAAGTCCTTCAGTGAGGACGAAATCAATCCGACACTCGACGGAGTCGTCGTTGGCGCGGGGAGAGAAGCATTCGCCACAGGCGAGGGGACCGCGCGCGCGATCATGTCGACTGTGGGGGTAGCACGACGTGATGTAGGAATGGGGAGCGAGCCGTTGACAAGGTACCCCAGAACGATCGAGAGGATGGCGAACCTGCATGTGAACACGTGAGTACGACGGCCAAAGACGGCTTGTTATGAGTGCTCACAATGTGATCGCATTACGAGATGCAAGGTGGCGGCTTGCCCACTGCTCCGTCCAGGGCAGAAGCGGCCGGAAGGCGCGGGCAACCCTAGCGGGAGGCACAGAGTCAATTTCCTCCTCTTCAATGACCGCCGACCTGCTAGACGTGAACGCAGCAGAGACAAGCTTGCTCTTCGGGACGAGCATACTGTCCCACTGGTGTTCGGCGTCGAGCAGACGGTCAATGGGCGAAAGCGTGTCTTCGTCATCCTCAAGCTCGTCTTGAGTGAGAACAGGCAAGTATAGCGTATGTTCAGGTACCGAAGAGATGAGAGCTGGCAGGAAAACGACGGCTAGTGAGGGCCGGTCTGACAAAGCTAGCTGATTCGACTGAGAGCCGATGAAGTTAGATTCCCAGAACGAAGCAAAATGTGACCTACCTCCTTCCCACACAATGCAGACTCAGTGCGATCGACGATTGAAATGATGCAGTGCGTCGCCCGCCCTCCACTGATGAGCATGCGGATGTTCTGCGGTACATATGTTTGCGGGAGCGACGAGAAGCCACACTGTGTGGCGGCCATGAGCTTTTCAAGGACTCGATGGACAACACGATGCTTGATCGCCGAGGATGAGCCGTAGAGTACGATGTAGAAGTCAATGGCGACGTTGGAAAGCACCTCTGTGCTGACGGCTGCGTTGTCCGGCGCGACCACGGGCATGGGGATTGCGCCCGGATCTGCGGCGGTGAGCGTGGCCTCTGCCACCATTTCAGTGCGGGCTTGCGTGTCCGGGGTAGACTGGGCCATGTCGGCAGTGATATCCTCGTATGAGGGCGAAAGCGAGCGCGCAGGGGGGCTTGAGCTCGTCAAGGGGTCGGGGAATGAGAGACGGAGGTCGCGCACGATGGACGTTTGCGAAGATGCATTGAGCGAGTTGGAGCGGGACGCACTGAGGGTGCTGATCATGCTCTGATCGAGTGCATCCTTGACCCGCCGTTCCTCCTCTGGGTCTTCGAGGGCGATGTGTCTAGCCACCGCAGCCTCAGAGAGGGCGACTGTCCTGAATGACGAGGATTGCTGCGAGAGCTGGAGCGTGTGATCACCTCGGGAGAGAGGGGGAGGAGCATCCGAGTTGTCTGTACCGTCCTCGATGTGCCGATAGTCGGAGGCCAGGTCCTCGCGATCACTGACATCGGAGTCGGCGAAGGAGTCGTTGTCTTCGGAGGCCCTGCTGCTGATGTCGAGCCAGTCGGAGTCAGACAAGCTCTCGACCTCGGACAGGCTGCTGAGATCGTTAGGATCCATGGGGACGGAAGCCGCAGAGATGGAATGCGGTCCCAGTTGAGTTGAAAAGGAGGAAGAGGAGGAAGAGGAGAGACATCGCTTTTATAGGGCCGGTGCCGAGCAGTTGACGACTGTTTGCCCTAAATGGGCGAGCGCTATCTTATCATCGCTTGCGGCTTTCGTGCTCTTTCTGCGTGTCATTCGTGTTTCTTCAACCTAGGAGCTCAGGCTAGAATCAGTCTCGCAAGATCATTTGTCGAGCTGTAAACCAGCTTACACATGGAGTGGTTTGTCCTACGTTGAGGGTGGATTGGGCTGCTGGGGCTACGACGAGGTATGGCTCCTAACATGTTCCCCGCATGCGGCGGGCCGTGAGTGCCAAGTTTCCGCATGATAGTACACGACTACTTTAGCCCTGACCTAGGCCTGATCCGCATTGTATGTAACACCGCTGTCATCTTGTCGTGGCTGACACGCAATCGGACTTCCGTTGTTATCGATGTCCTTCAGTCATGGGAATCCGACCTCACTTTCTACGTAGTCGGTCTGAGCGCAAGGGAAGACGATGCCGTGTAGGGCTAGCAGCCTTCCACGTTGCGTGCGCAGTCGCGGCGACTTGGGCGAGTAAATCTAAAGTAAGTAACTTAGTAGTAAGTTACTGTTTGGAGTCGAATCGTGGTCTCTTTATCTAATCTAATCAGATAAGACTGCTTCCAACGTTCCCAGTCACACACCAGACTCGGAATCCCAAGGCTTTCTTCCGTTCCACATCCTGACTACGCTCGTAGTATGCTTGTCAACCTCCCAGACGACCTTCTCCTCGACATCATACAATACACGGACGTTCGGGATCTGCTCAATCTGCGCAAGGTCAGCCCGCAGATCATACCCGACTGGGATTGATCATCTAACAGCCAATCCCCGTATGCTAGACATGCCGTGCTCTACATACATTCGGCGGCAATGACTATGTCTGGCATCGGATTGTAGCGGAACTTCCAGTTCCCATCGACCTCCCGTGGCACACGCATCCGACCTCACTACACGGGGAAGAGCTCCAACGTCTCGCGGTTAAGGCTATCCGACTGGACGAGAACTGGCGACATCCCCAGACCCGCGTGCGCGGTCTCCGTTCCCTCATTGACGACAAGAGCGGCCAGTATGTCGACCAGATGCAGTTTCTCCCTGGGGGCAAGTGGCTATGGACCGCGCAGCGCATACTCAAACGCGACTCGTGGTGCACGCGCATGAGCCTGTGGTCGGTTGAGGATGCCAACAACACCTGTCGCGTTTGGTCTACGGAGATATCTGGCATCTACCGCAGCTGTACGGTGGTGACCAGTAGAGATGGGGAGACGGCGACGCTAGTTGTTGGGGTATGCGAGCACCGAGAGTGAGTCCGACTCGTCCGCTATCCGGCCCAGTGCTGAACATCGGACACTTGGCTGGCAGTGTGATTGAAGTACACACTATCTCCTTACGAGAGGCCGCAAAGATTCGCTGTGGGATCTACCCAGGCTACCCGACTACTCTACCAGCGAAGCCTAAGCAGTTACAAATCAGGCCGCATCCCCGCGCACCGCACTTGCGTCCCATCATCCACGAAATTGCAACCCATGGGGACTTGCTCATCGTGACGATATTTGCTTTGGATACAGGAGGGGGTGCTGGGTCTCTGCAAGTCCTGCTCATGAATCCTGAAACCGGCATCGCGAAGTGGGTGGAACCTTCACTTGTCCAGGTACGTCCATCTGTCAAGGCTCTCTAGTCTCGTACCCAGCCTATTAGGCTAGTGAGCATATGCCGTATGTTGCGAAGCGCGACACACCGTTGGGAATGTGGATGCATGCACGAGCTGCTGGCAATAGGCGTGGACTCGGACGAGACTCGTTCATGGCATCATGATTATGCCCGATCAATAGCCCGCTGTACGAAAGTCACCAGACGGTGAAGAGTGTCTATGTCTGGTTCTCCTGCCTTGTTGAGGCTCGTCCTAACCAGCTGAGGAGACTATTGGCTCTCCGATCTCTGAGACTCCTTGAACGGCGAAGCTTGACACATGTCTGAAAACCATGTCATCGCTTTTGCTCGCGAGTGTGATGTTATGTCTGACATGTCACGCAGGCCTTTCCCTTTCTGTGGGTACGCGTATGGGGTGAGTTCCTCTTTCTCCTCGGAGAAGTCGGCGAGGATTTTGCCGTACACGTCTACCGGGTCCCTCAACCATTTCCTCCCTCTCCCCGGAGAACGCCCAGTCCCTGCGTCGGCACAACTCCAGAGGATCCAAATCACGACGAATACAGCTATATATCTCTTGGGCCTAGACTCGCGAGGTTCACGGGACGAACCCCGATGGCCGTACCGGGACATCACATCGCGCAAGTCTCGCCGCCCTCGTCGACTTCCGGCCTGTCCGCGATCATGTTCTATCACTCCGTCGAACCCCACTGTGCCCAGCTGCTCCGCTTCGCGTTCAATGTCACCACCGACACCGTGAGTCTGTCGGGCAGGTCGTCGAAAGACTTTCCGATCGGGAACGAGTCGTCTGCGCAACTCGCGCAGGTCGGGGCGATGGGCATCCGGGCCGTCTGGCTGGAGCACGATTGGGAGACGCAGCTGAATCGGGTCATGAAGCTCGCGTACGACCCGGCCACTGATGTGGCGAAGGTTGGGATGCTGCTTCCACCTGATCCCGAGCTGCCGTTCACGCCTAATATGTGCCATTCTTTGGCGTTTGACGAGATCACTGGGAGACTCTGCTTGGGGATGTACGATGGGAATGTGTATATGTTGGATTTCGTTTGATCTACATCGGATATGTATCTGCTGAGGATAGACTTTGCTTCATCTGGGTTCTCGAGTACTGACCTTGTAGTTGACTAGTAGTAGTAGGACGCGACGCGTACACTGTATCATTATGTAGTTACACTGTTAATGCACGAGTCACGTGCACGCAATTGTATGTATGACCGCATCTGACTCGGTAGTAGCAGATCTGCCACAGCCGCCACAAACATTCTGTCTAGGATATAGCCCTTGTCCTCAGGCCTCATCGACATCCCTCGCTCCCACTTTGTATGCAACACTACCCGGGTCAGCTCTGAGCATAAACCCGACGAGAAACCACAGGATCACGAAAACAAGCTTTGTCGATCTCGTAGCACGTGGCCGTGAAAGATTAAGATAATCGGTATATTTCTGCAAGGACTTTCAAGAAGCCGGACACCATCTGCCATACTTTCCGCTCTCCTCTCCGTGTCTGGCGACACACACCATCTGCGCTCGTCATGGAACAGGATATGAACCAGTTCGTGCAGGCCATCCTGATTGCCTCCGATCCCTTGCAGAGCAACCTCCACGCGCAAGCTCTCGAGTACCTGACTGTCATCCAGCGGAACCCGTCCATCTGGCGTCTCGCGCTCGCGGTGTTTGTGGAGGCTGGAGAGAATGGAGGCCGGAAACATCCTGCGCAAGTCCGGTTCTTCGCGCTGCGGGTGGTAGACGAGTTCTTGGACAACCGGTGAGTGCAGACGCAGTCCTATTTGCAGCTAGCGTGACCTTGACCGATGCCGCCAAGTTTCGATCCATTAGACGAGGAGATCTTTCAGACGTTACGACAATCTCTGCTCAACTACATCCAGTCCGAGTATCTCTTCGGTCCTGCCGAGTCGGACGCGTCGTGTGAGTACTTTTCTATTCCACGTCTACGCCGAGACGGGTTGCAAGCCAGACCAAGCCGTGCATTTTGCCGATCCATGGTTCAAGTAGATACATCAGAATTGCTTGAGTGGTTTGTATCATCAAGACAGGATATCGTCTCGGAAGAAAGTTGGAAGCTGTCCGGTTTGCAATCCGTTTCGGCACGTATACGCACACCTGGACGAGTCTCATACTTGCGTTACAGTCTTGCGCAACAAATTTGCACACACCCTCACCCTCTTCTTCTTATGCACCTACGTTGACAAGTGGCCTACATTTTTCACCGATTTCTTCGCACTCATCCACCCGCCCGAATCCACCTCACAGATGACCTTCAACCCCCATGTCTCCTTGCTCCTCTTCCATCTCATCCTAGAGATATCCGGAGAGGTTGCGGACCAGATTATCAAAGCCGCACGGTCACACAACCCTGCCCGCCAAGCACGCGATGGCCGCGTTCGCGACACTGTGCGGGAACGAGACGCCCCCCGTATCAATGAAGCTGTCCTCACTATCGTCGCCGACGGTGTAGAACGCATGACCCGCCTACGAAAAAGTGGCGTCGGGCCTGCAGCGGAACGAGAACTAGACACGGCCATCGAGGTCGTCGACTGGGGTATCCGCACGTTCGCCTCGTACGTGGGCTGGATCGACATCAACCTCACAGTCACGCGCGAGACCGTTCCACTACTCTTCACGCTCCTGTCCGACAGCTCGCTCGCCATACGGCTGGCCACGGCTCACGCACTGACACGAATCGTGTCTAAAGGCCTGAAGGAGCCCGGAGACAAGCTTCAGCTCATCAAGGTTCTTTCTTTGGGCGAAGTTTTGGAGGCGCTCGAGGAGCGGACGCGCGCGGAACAGACCAGCCGCGGGTCGGATACAGACGAGGGCGAGGAGTCCTATCGGGAGGCTCTCGGTAAGCTCCTCAACGTTCTAGGTCTAGAACTCTGCAAATTGACCGACGTGAGTATCTGTTCCATGCATGCGGCTCTTGCTCACTCGCTATCTCCCCTTTTGTAGGAGTCTCCCGATGAGACTGTCCGTCCGGAAGCTGTGCAAATGCTGACCCAAATTCTGCCTGTCATGCTACGCTTCATGGCAGACGAGTACGACGACACCTGCTCGACGATCTTCCCGCTACTTCAAACCATCCTCCTCAGCGTGAGTGACGTGCTGTTGCGGGGCTTTCTAGCCGTGCTCACAGTGTGCTATAGTACAAGCGACAACGAAAATCTTCGACGGAACCTCTAGACCCTCAGAAACGCTCATTCTTGACTTCTCTACTCAATGTCATCCTAGACAAGCTCAAGTGGGACGAGGAGACAGATCCGGAAGATATGGATGAAGATGATGAGATGGCTTTCGACGAGTTGCGCAAGGTCAGTGCTGGATATGGACATGTGTAGTCACCTCAAAGCTCATCACATCATATGCAGGAGCTGAGGACATTCATGGACTCGGCGCTGATCATTGAGCCAGAGCTTGTCACTGAGTCCGTGAGGACCCTCGCTTTGAACACCCTTACGGCGTTCCAGAACGGAGTCACGCTGAAGTGGAACGATGCGGAGCTCGCTGTCTACCTCGTCTATATCTTCGGCGAGATCAACAAGTGTCAGTATCTCTGCTTGGGCTGGAATGGAGCATCCATTGACTTTATTGCGCAGCTGGCGGAAAGGGTCGTGCGGCGTTCTGTCAAGCCCCTCCTACCATCGCGAAAGAGAAGCGTAAAGAGGCAGACTATTCCGAATATCCGCTCACTAGCCACGGTGAGATGCTCTACGCGCTCATCCAGTCTGGGATCTCTGGCTACCCCCACAAAAGTGTGACCATGCAGTTCTTCGAGACTGTGGCTCGGTATGGCGACTTCTTCAAAGTCCGGAAGGAGTGCGTTATGCCCACTCTGCAGGCGATGCTGGACGTCCGGTGAGCTTTCTTTTACCTTCAGGAACACAACGGGCGCTCAACTCACATAAATCCAGAGGATTGCACAGCTCTGACAAGAGCACACAATCTCGCGTCTTCTATCTCTTCTATCGCTTTGTCCGAGAAGACCGTAACGAGATCTCGCCAGACCTCGCCGTGTCGTTACTGGACGGCTTCCGTGACCTTCTAGCGATCCAGGTGGAACTTCCCGAACTCGAGAATCCCGACTCGCCATCTCAAGACATCCTGGCTGAGGCTGTGAAGACCTCGACTATCTTCGACTCGCAGTTGTATCTCTTCGAGGCTGCTGGGACGCTCGTGTCTTTATTCTCCAAGGCTCCCGACCAAGCTGCGGCACTACTACTCTCGATAGTCCGACCACTACTAGACGAGCTATCTGCTAATCTGCAAGCAGTGAAAGGCCCCGACGACGTGCTCACTATCCTCCGCATTCATCATGTTATCATGGCCCTAGGCAACATTGCGAAGGGCTTCCCTGAGTACCCGACACCTGTTCCGGAAGGGTATATCGCGCCGCCACTAGATGTGTTCAGGGAGGTGGGGCAAGCAATACTTGTCTGTCTGGAAGCTATGAACATCTTCCGAGTGGTCCGCGACGCTGTACGTATCCTTCTTCCTCTGCTGATACGTATATCTGAACAAAGTATAGACCCGCTTCGCGTTTGCGCGAATCCTCGCCACCACGGGCTCCACTGTCGCACAACTCATACCGGTGCTCATGACGAATCTCCTTACGCACTTCGAGCCGACCGAGTTGATCGACTTTATGAACTTCATCGGGCTGTCAATCCACAAGCTACAGGAGGATATCTCGGACGTTCTCGACCAGCTCATTGGCCCCTTGAGCGCTCACATCAACGGAATCCTCGCGCAGCCTGTGAATGGAACCGATGACCAGGTCACACATGTCGACACCAAGCGAGCGTACCTCAACCTATTGATCAGCATCATCAGCTCCAGGCTACACACAGTCTTCATCTCCGATCGTAAGTGTTCGTGTTTGTGCGCGACAATTGATGGCGGGAGGTTGACAGTGTGCCGATAGGGAACAAGGGACAGTTAGAGAACCTGCTTGAGAGCATGCTGCGCCTAGCGGAGGACCTATCAGATTCGTCCAGCGAGAAGGCCGCCTTCTCGTTCCTCGGCCGTTGCGTCACTGTCTGGGCGGAGCCCCCCAAAGCGCCTGGCGATCAGCAAGTGTTGCCTGGTTTCGAACGGTTCGTGTACGAGCGAGTCATCCCGACTGCTTTCGGCATCATCGCGTTGCCCCAGTTCAACCTCAAGGACGGTCAGGTCGTCGTCGTACGTTCTTCGCGGCTATAAACTTTCACGTTGTTTCTGAGGTTGTTCTGTCTAGGTCCTCCAAGAGATCGCCAACTTGCTCCAAACTGTGTCGAAAACACGGGGGCAGGAGGCGTTCGACTTCTTTGTGTCCGTCTTCCTTCCTTCTCAGAACTGGCCACAGCCTACCGCCGTCGAGTTCGCTACGAAGATGCGTGAACTCGACCCAAAGGCCTTCCGAAAATACTTTACGGAGTTCGTACGTGCGTCGCGCGCTGGCTCATGAGCCCCGTCCTGTTCGCGGATTCCGTCAATGTATCTTATTGCCACCTCACGTTCCATGTCCATCCATGCTAGCGCCACGCACTGATTACTTGCTGTCCACTCGTACGTTACGTTACACACATGCCCACTTCCCATCTACACTGACAATCCTCCGCGCATCTTGTCTGCTGTTTCTTGCCCCGTCCATTGCACTCAGTACATCACTGTATCTACCACTACCCTCTTGTACCCATGAAAGTGTTCCGCTACTACTGTAATACCTAGTGATGCGTAGTGTTCGCTAGAAGACATAGGAAATGGAGAAGTGCTCAGATGTACTGTACGATCATCATGTTCCTTTTCGGTAACAGGCGTCATCGGCAATACCTCAGGGCGCCTGTGATTGTGCTGCAGCTTTGACGGCGCGCGTCCAGCCACCGCAACTTCTCTTACTTGTACGTCTTTGTCTGCCACAACCAACACCATCGGAATGTCCGCGGGTAAGCATTGGCTGTAACAGTATTAGAGATGCATGTCCTCAACGAACTCTCCGCCAAGCACGAGCAAGAGGAGGCAGGGCTCGAATTGTGAGGCGATCCGCGATGACCCAAAGGTGATTGTGTCTGACCTTCTCTGACAGAAACCGGCGCGCAAGGTACGATTTGTCCTGCAACAGCACACTTCGCGCTGACTGGCGAACAGCACGGGCCGGACGTCTCTATAGACGAAACCTGGGCGAAGCTCTCCCGGAACATCGTCGAGATTCAGAACCACAATGCGGCGAACCTCTCGTTCGAGGAGAACCACCGCTACGCGTACAACATGGTCCTCTACAAGCACGGCGACAAGCTTTACCGCGGGTCGACGCAGCTCATAGCAGAGAACCTGGAGAAGCTCGCGAAGGAGTACATCATCCCCGCGTATCCCGCCGGCGTCTCGGACGACCCGGTGCAGAAGAGCCAGGAGGGGGAAATGTTGCTCAAGGCTCTGAAGAAGGTCTGGGACGACCACACGTCGAGCACGTCGAAGCTGCGGGACGTGCTCAAGTACATGGTGCGTCCTCCTCGTTGGTTCAGCGCACGGGTGGGGGAGACGGATGTGTGTTATGTGTAGGATCGGGTCTATACGCAAAATGCAGGCGTGCCTGTGATCTATGAAGCTGGTCTGAGACTGTTCATCAAGCATATCATCAAGGCTCCGATCGAAGACCATGTCATATCCGCCATCCTCACGCTCATCCAGACCGAGCGAGACGGATACACCATCAACCGCTCCTCTGTCCACGGATGCGTGGACGTGTTCCTCCAGCTCGAGGATCACAACTCACGGGAGGGAATCTCAATATACAAACGCGACATCGAGCCTGCCGTGTTGGCCGAGAGTGAAGCGTTCTACAAGAAGGAAGGGGAGCGGCTGCTGGAGACATGCGACGCGCCGGAGTACCTGAGACGAGTGAGTCTTCCAGCGGCGACCGAGTGGCTCTGTAACCAATTGCTCCTAGGTAGAGGCGCGCTTCCACGAAGAGGAATCCAGGACGCATCACATTCTCTCGACGCTGACAACACTGCCACTGAGGAGGATCTTGGAGAAACATCTGGTCTCTGCGCACTTGTCGACTGTGATCAACATGCCGAACTCTGGACTGGATGCCATGATTGACTCGGACAGGATCGACGACCTTGCGCGCTTATATCGATTGTTCACTAAAGTCTCTACTGGTCTACCGACTTTGAAGAAGTCGCTGCGAGAAACTATCATTCGCAGGGGGAAAGATATCAACGAGGCCGGGCCATCCGCAGGCGGTGACGGAGGAGAATCTCCGGACGAGGACGCCGCGGAGCCCTCCGCCAAGGCGAAGGGCAAGGCGAGAGCTCGCCCGCCGCCAACCGCCGCTTCGCAGACGCTAACATCAGCACTGAGATGGGTCCAAGATGTGTTGGATCTGAAAGACAAGTTCGATCAGATCTGGTCCAAAGCATTTCACTCGGACCGCGACCTCGAGAGCGCCTTGAACGAGGTCAGTAGACTCGCTACGGGGTCTCTTTGAGTCTTTCTCTCTGTTCCTCTTTGTCTAACTATGTTTAGGCATTTGAAACGTTCATTAACCTCAACGAGAAAGCTCCCGAATTTATATCATTGTTCATTGACGAGAACTTGAAGAAGGGGCTCAAAGGGGTGCGTCTCAGCTCCCATACAGCGGTAGCGGCCAAACTGACTTTGAACGTGCCGCAGAAATCTGAAACGGAAGTCGACGTCGTTCTCGACAAGACGATCACGGTCTTCCGCTTCCTCACCGACAAGGACGTTTTCGAAAGATACTACAAAGGCCATCTCGCGAAGCGCCTGTTATTGGGGCGTTCTGTATCTGATGATGCAGAACGTGGGATGCTGACGAAGCTTAAGATCGAATGCGGCTATCAGTTCACACAGAAACTCGAGGGCATGTTTAACGACATGAAGCTCTCCTCGGACGCGATGTCAGCGTATCGCGATCATGTCTCCAAGAACGACCGGGTAAGTCTTCTTGCCAGTAGTAGCCGATGGTGTGCCGTGTACTCATCAAGACATCGATACGAGTAGTCTCCAGCCATCGACATCTCGGTCATAGTCATGACTTCGACGTTCTGGCCCATGTCGCATACTGCAGCATCATGCGTCTTCCCAGAGCAACTGATCCAGGCGTCAAAGTCCTTCGAAAGATTCTATTTGTCCCGCCATAGTGGTCGCCGACTGACATGGCAGCCTTCTCTTGGGAATGCAGATGTCCGCGTGACGTTCAAGTCCAGGAAACATGACTTGAACGTCTCCACATTCGCGCTGATCATCCTCTTGCTCTTCGAGGACATCCTTGATGACCAATTCCTGACATACGAGGTGATCTCCCGATCATGTCGAGACGTAGGATGGGTACTGACCATGCGTTGTAGGAGATCAAATCTGCAACGTCAATAGCAGACGTCGAGTTGAAACGGAATCTACAGTCTCTCGCATGCGCGAAATACAAGATCCTCAAGAAGCACCCTCCAGGGCGCGATGTCAACCCGACCGATTCGTTCTCGTTCAACGTCGACTTTTCCGCCCCGTTGCAGAAGATCAAGATCAGCACGATCGCTTCGAAGGTCGAGAACACCGAAGAACGGAAAGAGACCCGGGACAGGATCAACGAGGAGCGTCGCCATCAGACAGAGGTGCGTCGGCGTTCCCCTGGTTGTGTGTGTTGGTTGGTGCACTGACCATTCTTCGCAGGCATGCATCGTGCGCATTATGAAGGATCGGAAACATATGACGCACAATGACCTGATCAACGAGGTGACGAGGCAGCTTGCGAGCCGGTTCCAACCTAACCCACTCGATATCAAGAAACGCATAGAGGGCCTCATCGATGTGAGTCACCGGGCATTGTTGATGCTGTGACGACCGATATCTGAACTGCCATCTCGTTAGCGCGAATATCTGGAACGGTGCGAGGATCGCAAATCGTACAATTACTTGGTACGTGCTTGCGATCATATACCCAAGTAACTTTAGCTAACCACACATCATCGATCGCAGGCATGAGTCGACGCACCACGCATATATCACCACCATCATCTGTATTAGTGTATCACGCCATCCGCCGACGTCAGACTGACGCATTGCTGTTGTACGATACTCACGAATGTTACAAGTTCGACACCGCGCGGGAAGTTTGAGATCCGCGATGTGGGCAATCGATGAAGGCCTCAGCGCTGACTGCGTCAGAGGCGGTCATCAATCGCTTTTGGTTGTTGTGCTACGTAGGTTTCAAAGGCCTTTCATCGTGCGTGCCTTAAGTAAGGCTTCGCCTGCACACACACACTCTCCAGCCTCCCTCCATCTGCGTCTTCCGCCTCGGCCAGTCCGTGAGCAGCTCGTTACCATATCTCTTGACTTACAAGCTAATCACCGAGAAGCGAGACAGCCATGCCCAGAATCAACGTGGATGTCTTACTGCAGATATTTGAGAGGTGCGATCGCGCCTTTCAACTCCAACACTTGAAAACATGTGCATTCCTCAACCGTGAGGGAGGGAAGCGATATCCCCGACGAAATGCGTTGATACATTTGCAATTCGAGCGTCACCTCACGTCCTTCCTCGACTTCACGCATGCGAACCATGGCCCTCGGATGCTTTCCTGTCCAATCTCAACGTAGACACAGAGTCTCCCCCTTTCCCTGGCGTAGCAACACGGCTTTTCCTGTTCTTCTCCGTCCTGGCTATGTGTCGCGGGTGTCGAACACCTCCTCAAGGACGATTTGCGACTTGCGAATGCCCTCTCTGGGGTGCCAACCCTCTGTCATCTTGACTTGTATGGCGTCGGGCCCCTTGGCTGCCGAATGCTCAAGGCGATGCGTGTCCAACTCCAAGATGCCTCGGTCCGTCTACTCCGAGACTCGTTGAGGGGCGCCGATGACCCAACGGACACAGACTTCATACATACACTCCACCATTCACAAACTACCTTGGAGAGACTCGTGCTCCATCATGGCGGGCAATCAGCGTTCCACGGTAACTTCGTTCATCCCCGGTTGGAGGAACTTGATATGTGGGATCCCGGATATTTACCCCAGGCATCGCTGCTCATATAGGGCTATCCGTCCCTCCAATGGCTCACAATCGCCAACGAGGACGATGATCAGCATGAGTATTTTGTCACGGCGAGTCTGGAGGAGACCCGGCAGATCAACCGAGCCGCCCAGCGCGCATACGGATCCTGGACAACGCTGCAACGCTTCTACGGCAGAACCGAGTATCTCTTTGCTCTCGGCTTGACGTGTCACGTACGCGAGATCGACGTCCAAGACCAAAGAATAGGCGAGAGGACGGTATGCACATCATCGAATCCATCCTCTCGGACGTCCGACCGGTACGGTTGGTACTCGGCTTGAACGCGAACCTCGAGACTCTTCGACCCACGATTCGTACCCGCCTTGACGACGCCTGAACTAGAACACTTGTGCATCCAGATATCCTTCATCCCTCTTGCTGCACATGTGGTGAATCTCACCTTCTTTCCAGGTCATCATTCACACCGTGGTTGGTTCTTTGCCCGGCCTGAAGGCCTTCCGTCTTTTCCTCGAATTCGATCTAGCGGCGGAACCGCATGAAGGGTATACCTGCTGCTGCAGGACACTGCGCAAATGGACGTGCAGGGTCTCGTTCGGAGCTTGAAAGCTGCGGGTGACGACTCGCTTACAAAAGTTTCGGCGATATTGCGCGAACATCCCACGCGAGGATACGTTGAGGAGGAGATTAGCTGTTCAGCATCGTGTGTAGAATAGTGTAGTGCGCGTGCTGTTGATCCCGGATAGTCGACAACATCTACCTCGAACCACGAATGTGTAGCTACGAAATGCGGCAATGTGAAACTATTGAGATATTTTAGGTGGAGTGAAACGTGAGTGCGGGAGCTTTGGTAGACGCGATATGAGAGTAACTGACGTGTTCAAACTTCAGAGACCGATCTTTCGATCTTGACGAAACAGAACAACATTCGCCGTGGCAGCACCACACCGAACAAGAATGTGAAAGATCGAGCATTCGCTCAGATGTTATGCCCGAGACATCCGACCTCGTTTCGGAGCACGACACCGACTCGTACTCGTGGCTCGTGATGGTTGAGATGCACCACGCGGTGGTTGCGCCGTAAGCCTGTTGCTCAGCCTCTCGCTTCGTCGAGTCGGTGTGTCTATTTGCTGACGCTTGCTTGTTCGCCCTCGTAGCACCGAGCGCTCTTTCCGTTTGGATGAGGAAGAGACGTGCGGAGGCGCGGATGGGGAATGAGGTGGGGTCAGCGTTGGGACGTTCACCGGGAGTATGGGGCCATCTATGTCATTGTCCACCCGATCGTTTTCCTCCAAAGTGTTCTCCGTCAGGAACGTCGCCCAGAACGACTCCAGGTGACTAGGGTTCGACCATTTGTCTTCGACATCGTCGTCGTCATCGGCCTCCTGGAGGGTGGAGAGTAGGTTGATCGCGGTGTCTAACCATCGTTGGAAATCCGGGTTTTCAAATTTGACCCGCTTGGTCATGCGTCGGTTCCCCATGTTGGCGCCTTTCGCGGTGCCTCCAAGGAGCTGGCTTCCGAAGGATTGGTAGTGCAAGAAGAACTCTTTGATAAACCGAGCGAGTTCCGTGGGTCCGAGATTATGTTTGAGGTAGTGAAGGCCGGCCCATAGCACGACGTAGATGAGAGATTCCATATCGTCTCGTAGTGTGTGTGTTGGGTCAGCTATAGTCAACACGTCCGCGGACATGAACGCCCAAGTACCCTGGATTCCATATCAGCTTGGCGCCAGTAACCGAGTTCAACGTCCAACTCACAGCTCGCCCGGGAGTCAGCGCACTCCCTGCCTCATCAGCTGACGTCGATGACTCCCAATCGATCAAGTACCCTCGGCGAATATCTCGATCTGTTTCTTTCACGAGAATAATGTTGCCAATGCTGATGTCCCTATGTAGCCTAGAGTCGAGGCGCAGTACTTCCTTCATGACTGTAACGAAGAGATTAATAGAAGGCGACTTTAGGTGTCAATCGATATACCTTGGAAGACATCGTATGTCGCGTGCAGAAGCTCTCGCGTGCCTTGAAATCGTTCTAGACCATATCCGACCGTCTCGAGAACCATCCGGTATTGGACGTGCCTCGCCAGGCGAGGTTTCTCGCCGTTGAGGGGGCATACCCAAGGTTTCTGGGTGTAACGATCAGTCTTGGTGCGGTTCAATCGGGAGGCTAGTCAACGACCGATTGGTAGTTAGTTCAGGTGTCGTGTAAGTTATGAGAATGTTACGTACGTGAAGGTACCCCATCGAAGGACGGCGGATAGTTGAAGACATCACCGTGGTGGACGAACTGGGGGACATGACGGACTCCTAGTTCGCTAAGTCTCGCCAATATTGACCCTTCGTTCTCGTCAAGGAGACGCCATGTGTCCTTCAATAGCACAATGCGGCTTGTAATGGTACTATACGCCCAGTAGGCCTTTGTCCCTCGTCCAACGGGTGATAGGGGTGACACTACGGGACGGGATACGAGATAACGATGGCGTTGAAGGTGAGCACCAGGTTGTTGTGCGAATACGTGTATGGCCAGTACACGCCCTACTTGGTAATGCTCCGAGACAGCCTGAGCGAGATCTTCATCCTTGAAGCCAGTTTGTTCGCGGACGTGTCGATTGACGGCCTCGCGATAGTGTAGCTCTTCCTCGGCTGAGGCGTTTTCGACAGTGAGATCATGACCGCGTCCTTCACAAGACATGCATGAAAATCGCCAAAGAAATTCGCACAGGATCTCGGGCTGCTCACGGATGTCAAATGACTCTGTGACGACCACGCCGGAGCGATCCCAGCGGAAGAGGCGAGTACGAGAACCAGCCACAGCGACAGAGAACACGAAGACGCGATGTTGACGGGCGAATATTTCTGACACGTGAGAGATGTGTTTAGACAACCCTCTGCTGACCCGTGTCACTGAGTCTTCATCTTCGAACTGAGAGAAGAAGTTGGGGAGATTGGCGCCATCCACCCCGTCTGCGGTCGCGGAGGGGTCGCTGAGAAAGTCGTGGGATGGATCTGGTTTGACTTCAATGAAAAACTCCGCATATCCAAGCTCAGCACGAGAAGATGTGTCAGAGTTTTGTACTGTCACATGGTTGGCAGAGGTATAACAAGAGATGTGAGGCAATGCGGGAGTAAAGGGGGCCCGGTCAGGTGGTGAGGGACGGTGCTGGAATATGAAACCAGGCGCACGAGACTTGTGCTTTGTGGTTTGATTAAGAGCGGCAACCTAGTGCGTGGTGGTCAGAAATCATATTGATGACGAGTTAGCATGCACATCTCACCAGTGGCGCGCACAGCTCGGTGTGAGTTGTGGCATGGGTCGGCACTCCACGGAATGCATATTTCGACGACCGCATGCCCCCTCGATCTGTCAGTGTATCGGGTAAAAAGTCGTCGAGAAATTGTTGGGGGGCATTGGCCCGACGATGTAGTGCCGAGATGCAGGGACATGATGCTCATAGCGTGCATGAACATCCCTAGGTTGGAAGCCACGTTCATGAAGAGAGTGATGGTCGACTGCGATTGGACTGTTATACACAGCCTGAGTAGCTACACTGGCCATACGCAGGACGCATACGATGGTCAAAGGGAATGGAGTTGTCAAAGATCAACCAAAGAACAACAAAGTTCGTTTCCAAACCTCATGGTGTGACACGTGGCAAAGAGCGCCGGCGAATTGTTTTGGGAGATCTACTAGGCGCCTGTGGTAGACTTGCCTCCTCCACCCACAATATTCAACTACACCGCGACGTTCTGCAAGCACACTGGATGCCGGACTCGCGAAAGGTCAGTTCTCTCTGCGCTGCTTTATTTCAATCGGAGGAACCTAGTATCAACGACTCAGGCGCGGCAAATCGGGCATCCCCTCTGCGCTATTCCATACAATGGGATATTCTACAGGGCAGTCATTCCAACGAACAACCGATACGCACACAACATGCTGCATAAAGGGTAAGGTATGGGTATTTTATTCTTACCACCATCCCGCCTCCAGGAAAGAGTAGTATCATATAAGCGTTCAAATCTCCACGGCCACCCACAAACGTACGGCAGAGGCGTCCACGGTACAATGCCTTGCCCATGAACAGATGACAAGCTGTGGGAGTGCGTCTATACACAGACAAAGTCTCACGGTACATTCTTCTTCGTGTAGTTTGCGCAGTTTTATAAACCTCGATCTCTTCCTCCAGTGCTGCCGCCTCGAGCCTAACACCTGGCGATGCCTCTCCAATCCCTCATTCCAGACCCCGCCTTCCTCCCCGATGACGTGTACGATGACTCTCAACTGACAAGCACCACCAGTCTGGAGGGGGCCGATACTCTTCCCGGAACCCTCAATACCCCCATCGCACTCACGGAGAACAGCTCACAAGTCTATGGTCATGGCCTCAAGGATTGGAAATCAAGATACCGGCGACTCGCCAATGAGGGTCGCACTTTCATTATTGGGCCAATGCCAGTCCGAGCTTTTTTGGATACGTTCTGCGACTACTGGCCGAAGGAAGTCTCCATCGAAGATATGCCCTCCGCTAATGATGCGTTCAAGGATGTTCCTAGAGTAGGGGGGTGGAGTCCGATATATACAATCCATTGGTGAGTAAGCATCGTGGTTGTGGGTCATCATGTGCTTACGAAAATTGGTAGCTGGAAGCCCTCAACGCTCAGGACGAGGACGGGCAATCTCGTTGTCCCGGTTTTGTCTTCAGGGACACCTCGAACCACCCTGATACCAAGGGCAATGCATGGGTCAAGCCGGACATCATCTGTTATGCTAGCGATCACCTCATCACTGTCAGTGTCCCGAACTCCTCTTCCCGCTCTCACACCGACATGGGTTGTGCGGCACTCTTCATTGAAATCAAGAAGAGCACTGATGCGGACCCCTTCCGTGACCCCCCTTCGCACGTCGGGGAGCCCCTCGCACATTACACATTCATCCCTCCCAGTCCCGTGCCGGAAGAAGGGGAACTCACGGAGGCGGAGAAGGCGCTCGGCCAGAACGTCGCATACGCAGCGGAGTTGTGTGCACGGCAGCACCGTCACGCCTGCTTCTCCATAGTCGTCTGTGGCTGCTATGCTCGTCTCATGCGTTGGGACCGATCGGGAGCAATCGCGACCAGGGCCTTCGACCTCACGGAGAACCCCGAATTCCTCTGCGAGTTCCTGTGGCGGTTTGCATACATGTCCGACTATGAACGCGGGTACGATCTCACAGTATCTCGCGGGACACCGACGGATGATTCCATCTTTATGTCTGCTATCCGTGCACACGTCGCACTCCAGCAAGGGATTCCGGAAGATGCCGTCACGGACATGCATCTCTACGAACACTATCAACCTGGAGCGGTGTCCATAGTGCGCCAATTCAACGCAGACCGGACTGAACGCCCCTTGCTGGTATGCCGTCCTGTCAACTCTCCACTCTCCGTCAAAGGTCGAGGGACGCGAGCATACTGGGCGGTAGACAGGGAAACGCACGATGTGGTGTTCTTGAAGGATACTTGGCGACACATTGTGGAAGGTGCTCAGGAGGAAGGCAGCGTTCTCGCGTATCTGAATGAAGCCGGGGTCGACCATGTGCCGAAGGTCATCAATCACGGAAACGTACCCGCTCCTCGTAAGGCGTGGTCACGACTTGTTGGTCCCCTTTTCGATCTTGCAAGTGAGTTGCTCCCAATTTGCTAGCAGACCGCACGATTCTTAGTACCCCGAGCAGCTCATCAAAGTAGCAGGACACACGAATTCGTGAACGCTGGCTGGGCAGCCACGGAAGGAATCGACTTAGCAATCATCGTCCAACACGTCCATTATCGCTTCACGCTCTCTATCGCTGGGTATGGCCTGAGGCACATCAGGGGGGCATACGAGCTATTGACTACATGTCATCACGCGTTCCGAGGTATGCAATCCACATCGGCTGTGACAGCTATCCGCATTCCCATACTGCGACTCACGCTTATGATATTATCCCTCTAGCTATGGTCAACGCAAGTCGTGTAGGCATCCATCATCGCGATATTAGCGTGGGGAACATCATTCTATACCGAGAGCATGCGAATGAAGACAGGAGGGGTTACCTTGTCGATTGGGATCTGTCCTGGAAAGAAGGAAACCCTGACCCGCATGCTCTATACCCCTGCTCGGTCAGTTCCTTCACGTATCGTCATTACTACATGCACATATCGCTTACTCAAGTCCTCCACTGCCGCAGGCAACGTGGCAGTTCCTATCTATCAACATGCTCTCTGACAATCCCAAGCCGCACACCGTCCGCGACGACATGGAGTCCATGCTCTATGTGGTGATGTATAGCGGCATGCGTTGGCTGAAGCACACCTGGACGGACCAAAAGACAAGGAGAGTTTTGGTCGATATGTTCGACCAGTGGTCGATATGGCCGGTGGCTCGTCCAAACGGTGGCACAGAGAAAGATCAAAACGCGCGCAAGCGAAAATGGACGCGCACTCTCGAGTTCGAATGCCCAGCACTCAACGAGTGGCTGACGGTGTTCATGGACTGCCATCATCGCGTTGGCCCTAGCAGAAAGTGGCTTTACAAGGGATGGTGGCATGATCCCACGAAGATGGACGACTGGTGGGGGAAGTTTCTGCAAAAACACGGTGATCGCCTCTACATTGCAGACAGAGCTGATCGTAAATTGGACCATACCTCCGCTCAAATAGCGCGCAACAATCTCCCGGCTGTTGAAGCCACTGACACTGGCCCAAAGGGGAAGATGTCAGTAGCACCGACACCATTGACTCCTTCGAGGCCGCCGACGCCGCTTGTGTCTTGGCAGCCAGTAAGGGGCATGGCAGACGACCTCCCAGATGTGTCAGACCCGTCGCATTCTGGAGATGATATCCCGGATGATCTTCCTCAGTCACCTCCTAGGAAGAAGTTTAAGCGTGCCGACAGAGTCGCTAAGTAGTAGCTTTGCGGCAACTTGTGACACGACTGTACGATTTCGGAATCCATATGGTACACAGACTGCCGACGTTCGATGTATCATACCTAATGTACTTGTCATGTCAAGTAAGGCACCATAATGTATTGTACTCCGAGTCAGTCTTCATGTAGTGTAATCGCGTTCGGCATGCGCCAGTGTTGGTAGTCATATAATCCTCTTAGAGCGGAGAGACTGGGCGAGTTAATGTCACCCTTTCAAATGAGAGTTCTAGACCTGTATCATCGACTTGTAGTATAAGTAGTACCTCGCATGATTCGGGATGAATTGATGATGGTCTGACTGCACCGGGTTGCTCTATATAAGTTGGGCTACGAAGTTTCGCAACCTCTGACTCCGTCGCAGAGAGGCGTCTACCCGCGCGTGTTTGCCCTTCGGACGAGGAATATGGCAGGTTGGCAGTATCACTTGTAGTGTAACCCGTCTGAATATGGCCGGAGAGTCGGAGGACGGGTTTGCATCAACCCAGAGAAACATGTACAGCAACCTTCGCAATGGCACGATGACATTGGATAACTTGGATTGTCTGTGAACACGGGAACACGTCCTCTGCCTCGATTCACTGGCGTTCGCTTCGGGGCCCTTCAACGACTAGTTGAACTTTGGTCGGTACGCTGTGCAGATCACAGATGTTCGGTCTATCATCTGCGCCTGAGCCGCATCCGTTCGTACAAAGGCAAGATCTTCTTATCTGGCGTCTCCTTGAACTGATACCCGACTATCAGGATGGTCAGCGAAGCGTTGCGGGATCGTGAACGCGGACCACCCACAGAGAGGGTTCCTGTGTGCCGACTCGGAGTATGTATAGCCGTAGTAGTCTTCCCGTTTACTAGCTCTGTGCGGCCAGAGATACTCCCCACCGTTGCGAGCTACTGGGTCGTAGTCACCGTCGTAGTCGTCTTCCTCATCCTCGTCGAAGCTAGACATGGAATCATTGTCCTCGTCGTCCTCGCCCTCACTAGGGCTGGATGTGCGCTGCCTGACGTTGCGCCCAGCATGCGCATTCCGAGCGCGCTTCGGTGCTTGATTGGCCTCCGAGTCGTCCGGATCCAATCTACCCCATGACGGAACATCGGCTTTGCGATAAGGCGAGATTGCACACTGGTGTTACCAGTAGAGACATCATAGACGGCCACGCGGGCACGAAGATCCCATAGCTTCACACAGTGCGCTGCGTCCGACCCGGTGAATAGCGTAAAGACAGTGGCTGTCGTTCTTCAATAAGTTTGGATGCGTCGAGGACCTGCTATTCACTTGGTATCCCGTCAGGATGAATATAAATGACATCTGGGCATGCTTCCCCCTTCCCCTCGCTTGCTATCTTGATGACCGGCTGAGGGTCTCTCAGGTCATAGACCCTGGCATACGAGTCGGCACATGCGGTCGCGAACGTGTTCGGGTCCCCAGCGCTCGACGAGATGGCATGAACATCGCCAGCATGCCCGGTGTACTGGACTGCAGCGCGCCCGCCATGCTCCAGGTCGAGAGAGACGTACCCGTGCCTTCCCGATCCGTTTTGAGTCTCGGCCGCAAGGAGCTTCGCAGCAGGGCGATGGTAGTGGAAGACCCAGGGATAGAGCGTTTTTTCTTCGAAGTTCACGGTCGAAGTTGGGTGGCTGCCCGTCGACTTACCCCAAGGGCCGGTGCGCTCCTCATCGAACGGTCCGTACTCGACGAATCTCCCTGTGCCGATGCGGCGTCCGCCTTCATGCGTTTTCAAGGTGTCGAGGTCCCAGATTGCCGCCTCCCCTCGGCCAGCACGGACGAGGTATCCATTGGGGAGCATTTCGATCGCGCCCTCGTAGCGGTCACAGCGCATAGTGTGGACGGCCGCCCCGGTGCTCTCTTCGTGCCTGCTTATGGTGATGTCCGTGTCCCACCTGAAAGACTTGACGCGAGTGCCGTCGGAAACGAAGAGCAGCTTGCGCTCCTCGTCGGTCGTCATGTGGTAGGCGATATCGGAAAGTTCTGTGAAAATCGTGACTCCTGCGGCATACACAGGATTGGTGTCCTCCTCATGACGGTAGTAATGCAAGACAGGATACTTGAGTTCTTGACGTCTGACCATAACAAGTACCGCGAGACAAGACGAGTCAGAGGAGACCTGCGCTGCGACAGGAGAGGAGATTTTCTTCTCAGTAATCTTGCAGCGGGCTTGGTGGATCATTTGTGCAGTAGGTGGGTTATCGGAGGCGGACGTTGCGTGGACGCTTCCGAAGCGCGATAATCGAGAAGACCGAGAATGAGGAGGCATGGTGGTCGTCCATGGAACGGGTGCCATGTGGGTAAGTAGTCCAGAGAGTGCTGACTCCTGCAGCTGCAGGCCTGTGGAGCAAGGTTGGTCCGTTGAGCACGATGGCGGAGACGGGTCCAATCGTAAGTAAGCCGGAATGCGAAAAAAAAAAAAAAAACGATGCAGAAGCGCCTCCGCCCGGAACGACCGGGCAGAGCATAGGTGCTCACTTGACAGACCTCTGCTAGCAAATGACCTGATCCGTAATTAATGTATAGTGTTATTTGCAGGTCGTACTCTTGATTCTTAGGCGGAAGGTGATGGTGGACTTGAATCAGGCGTCGAGCGGTGACGTGCCGGCAAGACCGAGCGTTTATACTACTGAAAAGGGATGTCAGCGCTCAACGTTCAACCGTCGCTGTAGCCGCCCTGCTCTTGATCAGGTGGGTACATCATCTACAACCTAGCTCACATTCTCACAAACCCACCTACATGATCCTCGGCAGAGAAGTGGACTTAAAAGCAAACTTTTTCTACAGCGTCTATGCCGTGAGTCCTCAACTTCGCAGGTCCGAATCGGCCCTTGAGAGCCAATTGGCTCTTCTGACATATTTCAAACCCCTTCCGAGCTACTTCTTGTTTCTATGCGGTTTGGAGGCTCTGGACCGTTCTGACTGTCCGAGTATCCGGGGTGGCCCATTGAAGTTCTGGCTTCCGTCTAATCTTTCCTCCTTCCCTTCCGAGTCGCCAGAGGCACCACCCCGTTCGAACCCCTCTTAAAGTTCCTACATGTCCGCTGATTAAGATATTCACTACTACAGGTCTCCCCGCTAAGAATGCGATTGAGTTCAGATTCCCGCCAGTATAGGACCCTATAGGACCCGCTGCTTCTCAGCATGGATCAGGTGGCTGCACTAATGCAAGCGGTTTGACCACCCGCAGCGACTTCAATTGCACGCACGCTCAACCTATACCCCATATACGTAAAGCTATCCCGCAGCCTTCGCGATAGCATTCGTCTGGTATTCACTGTTCCCTGTCATGCGGTCATCTGTGCGTCTCTCCGGGATCTCCTCCGATCGGAGTGGCTGCGTGTGCCAGTGGGAGACGGGCACTAACTTCTTCCATGCCTTTCAGGTCCTTCCAGTGAATTGTACATACCCCGGACCGCAACGATGTACGTATAAGACTTCTCGATCAGGGGCATCTCACAAACAACCCCCAGGCTGGCCTCAGCTCCTCATTCATGTCTAGCTACGATTACGACTTATGGTAGTGAGTCGGCCAGGTTTCTTCATCGTCTTTTGACGGAGAACTAACACCGCATAGCGAATACTTTCAGGATCCCGAGGCTGTCAAGTACTATGTCACGGTTAACTACGTCCAGTTCGCTAGTGCATGTGAGTAAATGGTTCATGTCCATGTCCCTTCATCGACACCCCCTAACACCAGCTACCGCTTTACAGCACTACTCTTCTACGACTTCTTCCTCACGTTTGGTGATGAAGTGCAGATCTTCTACCGACGTCGCAGGAAACTTCCCACTCTCCTCATCGTGCTGATACGCTATAATGCTTTCCTATCAGCGGCGGCGACCCTTTTGGCGGATGTGCGTTTCACGAAGGACTCAGGGCCATATCTGACAGAAGCAACGTGAGTTGACCTCCCTCTCAGATTGTGCTATGTATGCCAACGCCGCCAATGAACACGATTAGCTGCAGAGGTCTCTTGTACCTCAGTGTCGCGAGTCAAATAACCGCAACAGTATTGGTTTCAGGTTCGATTTCTCCATTATCCTCATGATCTGCCCCCTGACGGTGCATCCTCTCTATCAGCCTTCGTAGCACTCCGTATCATGGCGTTGTGGCCACAAAATCGGTGGATAGGGGTGATTCTCTTCATTGGTGGTCTCGTCGCCCCCTCATCGTTCCGAAACGTGCGTGATACTTCTCGAGCTTATCATGCCGTGTTGCCCTGAGATTGAGATTCTAGGTGTTGATCATTCCTCGGGGAACTGTAATGGTAACTCCTTGGCCAATGCCCACTTGCACTGCGGTGTCACCAACGAGCCGGTCCACCTTGCTGTGCGTATAGGCTAAAGACTTGATGATTCACCAGCAGAGTGCGCGCTAACGAACCCGTTTTGTCCTTGGTCCTTGGTAGGCAAAATACCTACAGTAGGTGCCCTTGTTTGTGGCGATCAGGTTAGTGATATATTGACTGACAATGGGTCACGCAGTTCCGGTTGCGGCGGCGGCGTTCAGTGTTGCGTTCGAGCTGCTGTGCTGGCTCCTGACGGTGATGAAGACTTGGAAGAACCATCGTGTTCATCTGAAGAACGGAGTACAAACACGTTTGTCAACGCTCTTGTTACGAGATGGTGAGGTATCGACACAAATCCGAATAAATCCTCGCTGAGTATCCTCAATGATCTGTACACAGGTTCCTTCTACTTCGTGTATGGACCGTCCGACTCATCGATACGATTGAAATTCTCACAAGTTCCTACATTGCAGCATGTTAGTCGTCCTTGCGGCATTTGAGATTGTAGGCTCCTTTGTGAGATTGTCTCTCACTTGCACCGCAACGGTATGATTGACGATCACCCATGATCTAGGAACTTGCTGTAAGCGCACGATCCCTTCAGTTGGACGAAACACCCAACCGATAACCTGCCCCAACAGTTACCCAAAGGCATCGGCGCCTCGTTCAGCCAGTCGTGCGTACTACCTCTCTTGAACGATTCAAACTACACGATGCTGACTTCCAACAAAAGGCTATCCCGATCTTCACGACACGATTCATCGCGCGACTGCGACAAACTGTAGAGGAGATGGCTCTCTGAGAACAGTAGAAGTCTCGGATGTCAACTTTCAGCGCGATCCCGCGTTTAGTCACACACGAGTGGCTGCAGCCTTCGGTGGAGAAATCCACATGGGTATGAGGAAGGCGAGCCTGCCGACGGGGAAGCGAACACCTCAGACCAAAACACCTCAGACTCGGACCGAGGCGACTCGGAAGAGTATGAAGCCAAGGCCGGGTCATCTCATGGCAAAGAGGAATGCTAGAACATGTGCGGGAGACGCTGTGAGTGGTATCCAAAATTCTCCAAGTACAGTGTGTGTAATGATAGATCTCTGCTTGAAGGTCTCTGCTCGAAGTACGGATGGAGTACAGATGTACCACTGGTTTGATCACGAAACGACGTAACGACTCACCTTGTACTGTCATATTCTCTCAGCAATCATGTCCTTGGAACCGTACATGTGGGTGCTGACCACGAAGTACACTGGTCCCTCCTCCGTGCTATTGCTATCTCAGTGTCACCATATCGGTAAACGCCATTCCAATGCGGCGTTCCGGATCCATGCCCGCCTAAATGTCTTTGGTAAGACTCTTGCGTTCAGCATCACCACTCAAGTTGAATCAGCTTCGAGCGTTCAATTCGAGGAGTACTTGTGGTAAACTTCTCCCAGACTCTCTTGGTGTACGAGACTGTATTGTGGGAGTATGTGCTGCTCTCAGGTTAGTAACATGATTGTTCGGGAAGTGAGTGAATCAACTATATTATTCATCGTTCGATGCTTCTATCTGAATCTATCAATCTTCTTACTCGTGACGTCGACGCACTTCTACCAGCTTCTACCTGTTGCGCTGTAAGCCTCGAGTGGATGACAAAGCGCTTACTCACGTACTATCAGGACGAGCTATAATACGTGCGAATGCAAGAACATCATTGGGTCGCCATCCCGTAACCGTTAACCACATTCGCCACACCACATTCGCCACACTAAATCACAGAACATGACTGAGGGCGGTAAAACATCTATCTTCTTGACCGGCGCTACTGGTACGCACCGATTCCTGATGCGATACCACCATCTCGTGCTCATCCCGTTTGGCTCTAGGTTACATCGGCGGCGCGGTCCTCGCCAAACTACTCAGCCACCCCAGCGCGAATACCTTTGACATCACCGCGCTCGTCCGCAATGCCGACAAGGCGAAGATCCTCGAGTCCAAGTTCGCCGTGAAGGCCGTCGTCGGGACGCACCAGGAGCTTGACAAGATCCACGACCTCGCGGTGCAATCCCACGTCGTCTTCCACCTTGTGAGCTATGCTCCCTGTAAGTGCCTCGTAGCCCCTCTAACGAGTGCTGCTCCAGGCGGATGCGGACGATGAACCCTTCATGAAGGCCCTCCTCGGCGGCATGAAGGAGAGGCACGCGAAAATCGGCGACCTCCCAATCCTCATCCACACCGTGAGTCTTCCGTCCGTCCCCTCGCGCACCTCCATCGTCCCCAACACAATCGCACGCAGTCGGGCACAGGCGTCCTCACGGACGACGCGCGGGGCGAGTACGTCACGGACACGATCTACAGCGACCTCAACGTCGAGCAGATCAAGTCGATCCCCGCGACCGCGCTCCACCGGAACGTCGACCTGCTCGTCTTCGACGCGGACACGCAGGGCTTCGCGCGCACGCACATCGTCGCCCCGTCCACGATCTACGGCCTCGCGCAACACGCGCTCGTCGCCGCTGGGGTCTCTAACCCGCACTCCATCCAGGTCCCGGCCCTCATCAAGGCCGCCTTCGACCGGAAGCGCGCGGGCGTGGTCGGCCCGGGCAAGGCGCTCTGGCCGGACGTACACATCGACGATGGTGAGTTCTCCGCGTCTTCATTTGTATGTACGGCCTGTCTGCGCAACAGGAAACTGACACGCACTCGCAGTCGCGCAGCTCTACATCGTGCTCTTCGACGCGATCATCAGCAATCCCGACAAGACCGGCCACGGCTGGGAGGGCTTCTACTTCGGGGAGAACGGCGAGCACAGCTGGTACGACATCAGCAAGGCGATCGGCGAGGCGTTCGTCGAGCTCGGCATCTCCGCGCCCGGCGAGGCGGAGCCGACCCCTTTCACTGTTGACGAGCTCGTCAAGTACTGGGGCAGCGAGAATGGGGGCTGGTACAACGGCTCGAACTCGCGCTGCAGGGCGGATCGGGGCAGGTCCTTGGCTGGACGCCGAAGCACACCACGGAGGACTTCATGAAGAGCATCCTTCCGGAAGTCAAGGCGGTCTTGAACAAGTAAAAGCCCGAGTATGCAACGGATTCTACAAGAATGTATTCCTAGCGCTCAAGATGAACTCTGCGGCAATGAATCTTGTCGTGACACTGACTCAGCTGGACAATGTGTCCAGCGTTGTGTTCACCAGCCCTCGATCAGCGGCATCGGCTGTAGCATCGCACTCTGACCTCGGTGCCGTGAGTGCGGATATCCCTGACTATGCCATGCGCAGTGCACGTCTTCATCACGAGTGTATGTGAATCAAACGTGTAAGGAAACACAGATATCACCGTAGTATGGTAGAACATGGGCAATTGTGTACATAGAACTCAGCATGCACGGCTAGCCTCCTCGATATCGAAGTAGAGCCGTGTCCGTATGCGACATGAAGAACTCACACTAAACCCCGCCCCGCCATGCGGACCGTGTCCAACACAGCTCGTGCAACCTCTCCCCACAGGCTCCCGAGAACACTACCCTGCCCCTCCGTCCCACGCAGTCGTCTTCGGACAGCGTCCACTGCGCGACCGCCCGCACTCCCAGTACTGCTTGCGTTCCCCGCGGTAATCGCGCGCCCCGGTCCGGCTCGCCGGCGCCGTAAGCGAAGGACGAACGACACGACGGGGACGACAACAAAGAGCACCGCGTACAGGAGAACACGCGAGCGGATGTGTTCTGCAGAACGCTCGCGAGAGACGCGCGAAGGAGCGCAAGCGTCGACGGCGGGCGCGTGCCGCTCTCCGTTGCTGGGGTCCCGAAAGACGACCGCCTGATGACCGGATTCACGCTTGTGGGGAGGGGCCGCGCGATGCTCCGGGAGCGCGACTTGGCGCGTTCTTGCGGGTCTGTGTGTCCGTTAGCATACACGTTAGCATGCCCGTTCGAGTGAGCGGTGCCGCGGCGCGTCTTGCCTGCTCGTGCGCGCTCGCGCTCGGCCGTCTGCGGCGTCACGGTGCGGGAGGTCGCGGTGCTCGCAATGCTAACGAGACTTGACGAGGAGTCGGAGTGTGGAGGAGTTACGCGGCCCTCGCGTGGTTTTGGCGTGGGTGATTGGGAGGGCGTGAAAGGCGCGATGCCGGCGTGTAGGCGGCCGGATGCGCCTGGACGGACGGTATGTGGCGTGGCGGTGTGGGTCGAGGAGGAGGATGTAGAGGAGTCGGAAAGGGCGGGGGACGTGGAGCGGGAAGTGTTTGAGGAAGAGGGGTCGGTGGACATGGCTGCTTGCACTCGGGAGGCGGAGACGGCTTCGGTACGCAGTTGACGCAGAGAGGCAATGAGTTGCTATATAAGTGGATTGCTCATGAGCGATGTGCTTTTGCAGGCTTATGCGGTGATACGTACCTGGCGGACGTCATGGGGAAGCTCCCGCTCATATGTCAAGAACTCCTCTGCATACTCCCAGTCCTGTAGTCGCGGCAGGACGTGTAAGCAGTACAACTCGAGCACCTTCGAGTAGCCGTTCGAGTCGTCAGCGTCTGACTCTTGTCCGTGCTTCGCGAGCCAGTCTTCTATCATGTTGCGACCAACTTCTGGACAGTCAAGTTTCAGACTGGCAAGAACAAGGGTGACCAGGATCTGTCCGGGGAGAAATGCGGACGTCGGCTTTTGGGGAGGGTCTGTTGGGGTGTATAGCTGCAGCGAACGCGCATGTAGTGTTGCAATGAGGGGCTCAGGGGTGAGCATGAGGTTCGCACGCAAAGTGGGAGGGAGGCTTTCGGGGTCTTGCATAGGGGGCGGGGAGGCATAAAGAGTGGTCTCGAATGTGATTCTCAATATATCCCATTTCCGCCGGTGTGATGAGAGCGCGTCCTTGATTGTCACCAACGAAGTAGGCGGTTGAACGAGAGAGAGAGCGGAGGTCAGAAGTGAATGTGTCAGGGCGACATCGCGCTGGAGGAATGCACGAGCGGCGCGGGGATAGAGCGAACGGAGAGTAGCAGCTGCTGAAGAGGATGAAGACGACGACGACGGCGCGGCAGGGGGAATGCTGGTTGGAGAAGGTTTGAGAGAGATGACGGACGGGGCGGTCATCGTCGCTGTTGCGGTCGCAGTCGGCATGGCTGCTGTTCCAGTAGTGGTGGTGGACGTCCGAAAGCAAGTGCGGACGCCCGACTCCGCGGTCTCTCCGGCATCCTCGTATCCGTAGTTCCGGATCTCCCACGGGTACCCTGCCGAGAAGGGCAATTCCCGCCGCTGCGCTCATGTCGACGTCATCGTCTACGAACTACTTACAATGTAAGTTAAAGTTACAAGTCCCACTCGCACCCAAGTGCTAAGTATATCCCTCGCCACCTAACATGCCGCCCTCAAGCTCCTTATACTTGGGTGAGAAGCAAGTACTCATAACGCCGTACGGCAGGCCAGGCACAGTGCTTGAAGCTTGAGCTTGGCCACCTACTACAATTGTGAGTAGCTCCAACTAGTGAATGGGGTGAGCGATTTCTTGAACAAGTTAGCGAGTGGAAAGCGCGAGAGACGATGACGCAGTTCGAATGGCATTATGACGCATCTTCTCGACGCGTTTCCCGTCGCCTCTTCTCCTCATAATATAAGCTCTCCGACGTGCCCATGATGTGCGCATTGCATTCTCTCCCTCCACACCCTTTCTCACCATGGCCATACTACTGCAGGTATGTCCATCAGTCTCGTTTTACTCCCGTCCTTGATCGTGTGTTAACCACCCTCGGATCGAGTTCACCACCTTCGTCACGCAATATCTTTATGGCGCGCAGAACAACATCCCAAAGGAGGAGAACGCGCTCCGGATAGGCATCCTCTCGACCGCCAACATCAACTCGGCAGCCCTCATCAATCCTGCAAAGAGTCATGGAGGCGTCATCGTCTCGGCCGTTGCCTCGCGAAATCTGGAGCAAGCACAGAAGTATGCAGAGGAATACGGCATTCCGAAGGCGTACGGATCATACGAGGAGCTGCTGAAAGAGCCCGGTATCGACGCGGTGTACATCAGTTTGCCTAATGGC
Organism: Daedaleopsis nitida; assembly: GCA_022606115.1. NCBI lineage: Eukaryota > Fungi > Basidiomycota > Agaricomycetes > Polyporales > Polyporaceae > Daedaleopsis > Daedaleopsis nitida. The sequence continues at coordinate 1,578,707 of JABYQM010000005.1, read as the reverse complement.
ATGCACGGAAGTACGTAGCGTGCCTCCTTCTTATATGCGCGATGACTGTATGCGGAGACGTTTGTAGCCTGGGCCAAGAAAGCGTTGGATGCCGGAAAACACGTCTTGTTAGAGAAGCCCTTCACAGCGAACGCTGAAGAGGCGCGGTCTCTCGTCGATTTCGCAAAACAGAAGAACCTTGTCCTTGTCGAAGCCTTTCACTGGCAATTCCACGTACGCTTTTGCGTCCTACCTCCGGGCCAACCACCGCTGACCACCGCCTTCCCATTTCAGCCGGCTGCCCATTCGCTCAAAGCGCTTATCGGCAGCGGCCAGTATGGCCCAATTCTACGCACATATGCGACCATGACCACTCCGAAGGGCTCTATACCGCGCAGCGACATCCGGTGGCAGTACGCACTTGCAGGCGGCTCGCTGATGGACATGACCTACGTCATATCGTCGACGCGGTATTTCCTCGGAGCCGATACACCACGAGAAGTCGCAGAGGCGAAGGCGCGTCCGTCACCGCAGGATCGACGCGTCGACGACGCGATGGAAGCGACGTTGCGATATGACATCGGCGGGCGGATGGTCGAGAGCAAATTTACAGCGATATGTGGCGCCCTAACCTGTTTGGAATCATTCCGAGGGCATGGGAAGCACCGAGCATCGAGATCGAAACGGAGCATGCCAAGATCTACTTCTACAAGTGCGTATTCACTTCGTTCATATCGGTGAACTTGTCTTCCGACCAATGAACAGCTTCATGATGCCTCACCTGTACCACTACATCACCATCTACGACAAGCGCACGAAGCAGACGACCACGAAGAAGTTCTACTCTGGAGGGCCGCAGTGGGGACAGAGGGGCGAAACGTGGTGGAGTACGTACAGGTGCGTCGCCGTCGCTCTCTAGTCACTTTTCATGGGACTAACAGGGCGATAGGTACCAGCTTGAAGCGTTTGTGGACAAGGTGCGCGGGCGTGAGCCCGTTCATTGGGTCACATTCGAGAGCAGCATCGCCCAGATGGAGACGATCGACATGGTTTACGAGAAATCCGGACTGGGCAAGAGGTTCCTGACCCCTGAGAACGCCAACTCTTAGGCCAGACGTCTCAGTAAACCCGGTGCAGGCTCTGCCCCGCCTTCGTATGTACACATGTCTATAAGCGTTATCTGTGTCTTTTGTGTCGAGTTGCTACTAGCCTCGCGAAGCCGTGCGCGAAATTCGAATGCGATTCTGACGCATCCTTCGTTCCATACCGAGCAAGCGCAAGGCACGGAGAGTGTTCCGCTGATCCACCTTACGGTGGCCAATGCCGGCACAAACAAGCATGTAGGACGTGCCCGATGACCCTCAAATCGGCATTCGACCACAACGTTCCCGCATTTGGAGGGATACTGCGTGGTTTTTCCGGCATCCCCAGGCGCACGACCAGTATATAACGTACGCGTACACCATAAGCCCGTGCTTGACTTCACACACAGTCAGAAGAAGGCAGCCTATCGAGACAGAGCCCCTAGAGCCCAAAGATGAAAATCGCAGTAGCAGGTTGCAACGGGTCCGTCGGCTCGCGCGTCGTCCTCGCCGCGCTCGCCCAGGGCCACACCATCGTTGGCATCGACTCCGCGCCCGTCCCCGACCTCCTTGCGCATCTCAAAGGACACGTTGATTCTAACTTCACCTTCTACGAGGCAGACGTGCGCGATTATGACGCGTGCCTGAAGCTACTAAAGGGCTGCGAGGGCGTAGTGAACCTCGCTGCGATGCGCACGCCTGGCGACTACGTCGTCGAGGCACACAATACGTGAGTGTGTGCTCGCAAAGCTGGTGACCTGTATGGAAGGCACATTTCGCTGACTACGTCGTGCACGTCACAGTAATGTCGTGATATCGTGGAACATCCTGCGGGCGGCGGCGGAGGTGCGGTGCATGAACCGCGCGAGAACACGAACTGCCGTGCGCTGAACCTGTCCCGAACCTATCGTTACGCAGCTGGGCATCAACCGCGTCGCACAAGCGTCGTCTGTGAACGTGATTCCGCTCGTGTGGACCGAGCGCAAGGACTTTCAGTACTTCCCGCTCGACGAGGACCACCCGTGCCGGCCAGACGAGCCGTACGGTCTCTCGAAAGTGTGCGCCACCTTCCTCGCACTGCAACACTGCATTCGTATCGTCGGTAGTGACGGCTGACAGGCGCACGTCAACAGGATTATGGAGCTCCAGGCGGACACAATCGTCCGCAGGTACCCGTTGATGCGCATCGCGAGCCTGCGCCTGAGTTGGTCCCTACCGAGCCGCGAAGATGCGATGCGAGACGACCCCGGGCGGCGGAGGACCGACCTATGGGGATACGTCCAGGAGGACTCGGCCGCGGAGGCGTTCCTGCTCGCACTGACGGACGAGAGCGGGCGGTGGGCGGGACACGAGGCGTTCTTTATCACCGCGCCGGACGTCGCGAACGAACTGTCCGCGGTCGAGCTGTGGGAGCGGTACTGGAGGGAGGTGCCAATCAAGGAGGGCAAGGACTTGAGGACGGGCAATGGGTTCTTCGATTGCTCGAAGGCGGAGAGGCTATTGGGGTGGGTGCACAGAAACGCTGGGGTAGAGCGCGGTTCATCATGATGGATGAAGGAATGTTTGCAGCTAGACATATGATCAATTGAAGAAAAAGTGTGACGCGTTAGAGACATTGGGAGGACGTACATATTCCTCGTAGTGATGAATGACTTCTCTTAGAATCTTCCGCGATATCTCTGCTCGGTACAATATCTCGTCGTCCGAGCACTTACCATCGAAGTATTGGTGAATTCTGCGGAGTCGCCATATCAGCGCGAGCCTCTCGAAGCAGCAAAACCAGTCGCATACCGCTCAAAGCGTCTGACAATGTGAGGGTCTTTCCCCTCAGACATCCCAGCGAGCCACCGACGCTCCAACGGCGTCGCACGCGCGGGGTCTCTGATCATCGACGCGATGTTGTCGTTCCCGCCACTCTGGTAGTACTCGTCCCACTTGCCCTCGTCCGCGCTGCTCGACAGGAACTCTTCGTCGTACTCGTCAGTCTTCTCGCGATCGCGCTCGCGCCGGTCTCGGTCTTGCGCCTCTTCGTCGCTGTCCGCCTTGTCCCCCGCTTCCTCCGAGTCTCGCCGCCGCGTGTGCTCGCGCGCAGTCTTCGGGGACAGCGACACCCAGTAGTCCACCGATCTCGACTCGGACACGGGTTCGAGCACCGGACCGCCCTTCTCGTCCTCGTCGTCCGCGTTCCCTCGTCCGCGGCCGCGTCCTCTGCCGCGTTCGGAGCCTCCATTCGCGCGCTCACGACTGCGGCTGATGCTCCTCGCTCTCGAGCGCGACCGTTTGCGCATGACGTGCTCCTCCCAGCGTTTGCGGACGCGCTTCTTGAGCTCCGGGGTGGCGATGATGCGGATGCGCAGGTGGAGGCGGATGAGGAGGTCGTGCTTGAGCATCCAAAGGACGACGTCAAAGTAGAGAGGAATGAGTTCCTTGGAGCGCACGACCGTCGCGTAGAAGTGGTTTGCGGGTTGTGTGTGCGTCGCGGTAGATATCGTCACGAGCAGTTTCGGCAGAGGCGGGACGCCTGCTTGCGCGAACGTGGCGGCAAATTGCTCGGAAAGGGCTGCGAGGCTGGATACTACGATGAGATAGATGTGGTTATAGACAAGACACATAACGTACGGTTCTGGGAACTTCTGGGGTATAGAGAAGACAGTTTTCAGCCCTTGGTGGACGACATCTACGACCTTCGCCTTGCGATGGAGGACAAGCCAGCGAACGGCGGGGTAGACTTGCGATTCGAGGTTCCAATCCAGCAAACTCGCCATGTCAGCCAAGCTGAGATTGACGGTGGCCAGGTCAATGAATCTCAGCAGCTGCTCAGCTAAGTCTCTCTCCTCTGGATGCAGTTGTGCAGTGCGCAATTGCATGTACAGCTCGTAGCCCTGTTCGTCCTCGTCATCCAGGCGCAGGAGAGCCTTCCATGGAGTGAGCGCGGGGAGCCTCCACGCGAAGCTCATCTCGGGACCCCAGGCGTTCGGCTCGCCGTCCTCACCGTTGACCTCTTCTTCTGGTTCAACGTCTTCTTCTGCGTGCAGAAGGGAGTCTAGATGCGGAGGCAGCTGGAGTTCAAGGGGAAGATCGTGGAGAGTGATACGCGCAACATCTTGCTTCTTGATAGATTCGTACAAAGTTTGCATTGCAGGTGCGATGGACGACACCTTTGTTGCTTCGTACATAAAGTCGGCGAAAGATTCACCTGCACCGTCTGATAAGTACCACGCGGATGCAGATAATGGTCAGTAATCACCTCTGTTGGCATACTCGTCCCTCAGTAGACTCAACCGTTCGCACTCCGTCTCCACGTACTGGTGTAGGACCTGCTCCTGGTACAGAACCGCCGTCACATTGAACGCGATTTGTTGATACATCGTGTCGAAATACCTCGCGATATTGCCAGAAGCCGAAGACGATGGGTCGGGCAAGTCCAGCACCAGCACAAAGTGGAAGGTCTTGATCCCCGAGTCTCCAGTTCCAGTAGTAGTCTGCACATGCAGCGTGCGCCCCGAGTTCTGCTCACCTCTCTCCATTCGCTCCGGCGTAAGGTTCCTCTCCTCCACCTGCGGCGACTGCCCCTTCTTCGACCCCCGTCCCGGGCGGCCGCTCTCGCCTTGTCCGTCTTGAACCTCCATCCGCCGTCCCGTCCGCGCAGACCGGATGGCCGATAAATGCGAGGTCGTCCACAACCAGCTCAAATTTCTGGTGACACATCGAGCTCTGCGGGCAGAGTATCTGTGCGAGGAACTCCGTCGAGTACCCGAGCAGCGTGTCGTACTCGTCTCCCGTCTGTACACACCCCGCACACGCACCGCTGCCGCACCGCCCACACCCGAGGCCAAACGGCGAAGCGTCGTCATTCCGACCGGACCCATCCTTGGATGGCGACGCGCGTCGCGAGGTGGGGTGAGAGGGCGGCTGGCGGCTAAACGAGACGGCTCGAGGACGCCGTACGCTGGACCGCTGCCAGTAGTACTCGGAGAGATCTTCAGGCGCAAGCGTAGACGGGTGCCATTTCTCCTCCGTGATGTGGTCAGTACTGTTAGCAGCACGCCATGGGTTGTCCGAGAACGAGCCGGGAAAGTCGTTTGTCGGGAGCGGACGCGCGAGGCGGGGTGTTGTTTGGGGCGACGGGGGCCAGTGGTACACAAGATTTGAGCCTTTCGCCGAGGATGTGACAAGCAGGACGCATATCAGCGTTTCACTCATCGCTGAGCTCGCATGAGGAGTGCAGGAGAAACGGTCGCGATGGTGGTCAATCAGAACAGATCTAGAAAGAAAGAAAGAAAGCGCAGCTTCTTCGTGCACGAGCGCTACGTGAATATGCGGGCACGCACGGTTTACAGACTCATCAATTGAGAGAACGTCTATAATGGTATCAGTGGTCCCAGATACTACATAGCCAAGTCCGTAGAAGTCCAATATCATGTCTGTGCAGTCCAAGTCCATGTCTATGTCCATGTCAAGCGGCTACGTGGGCGGTAAGGTGTTCAGCGCCATCCACTCCCCACCACCACGAACACCATTGATGCTTGCAATATCCTCCGTCTTCGAACTGTCGCATGGGTGCATCCTGTCCTTCCACCGCCAGACCCAGTCGACGACATACTGGGCCATCTCCCTGCCCTCCTCCTTCCTCCTCCCTGTCTCACCTTCTTGCCTCTTCCGCGCCTTGGCCTCCCGGCCCCTCTGCCATGCCACCTCAATCGCGTCAGCCCACTCGCCGACCTCGTACTGCGTGCGCGAGAGCTCGACGCCGACACCCTCGCGCTCGAGGTACAGCCGCAGCCCGTGCTCCTCGATGAAAAGGGGTCGAGGCACTATGTACCAACAAAACAACATGTGTCAACTCCACGATGAGACAGCAAGCGTGGGAAGATACGCACCATACACGAAGGGAGTGCAGGAATCGACACACTCCGACACGGTACCATAGCCCAGTTTGCCGAGCAACACGTCCGCGGCCGCTGTTAGGTCCGGCATGTACACGTCTCGCGGCGCGACGAAGAAGTTGTGCGGGAGCTCCTCCCCGTCTTCCTTTCCCCAGTCTTTGGACACCCCGCATACGACTGCGATCCACGTCTCGTCCGGGAGGATCCGAACGTCCGCGTCATCCATGATCTCCTCCGCTGTCTCGCGCTTCAGCGCGGTCGCGACATCGAGGGGCAGCTCAGCAGAAGGGCTTGCAGTCATATCGGTCGTCCAGTTCGGCTCGACGATAGCCTCGAATCCGTCCTCCGCGCGCGGTGTCGGGGGATCATCACAGCCTGGAAGGTGGGGATGGTCGCAGGGGCTGAGAATGTCGCAGGATGACCCGTCCGAGGAGATTTCGGGACCGCCGCAGGGGGCGCACCTGCCAGGCGTAGCTGCGACAGAGCGCGGGAACGACTGACTTGCTTTCCTAACGAGGCCAAATGTGATGGGATCGAGCGCAGGGGTGCGGGTGGTATCGCCTCCTGCTGGGAGCTGTCAGGAAGCCGGGAAATGCTGACGGTCTGCAGAGCATCGTTGAGCGCGCGTGCGTGTCGCTTGGGGTCAGCAAAGTCCATTGAAGCAGATGGTGGCAGTCCGTAAGCCGGGTGCGTGCTGTTAGCAGGAGATGCTCCGAGAGCAGGAGGAATGGCAGCAGGCGTGGCCGCCTTGGAAGGCGTTCGACTGTGTGATCGGCTGTGCGGCTTGTGAAAGACTTGCCCGCCGAAGGAGACGATGAGTATCTTCGTAGTAGCAGGGTCGTGCAGATCGGGTGGAACGCCGATGGAGTCGAGTAAACGACTGAGTCCTTCAGCGGTATATATTGCCGGATCGGGCGAGCGCACCAGAAGAGGGGCAGATCGCGCCTCCCGTGCCAACGGTTTGGGAGGGTACTGGTCCGGGAAGGGAAGTTGGGGAAGGAGCTTGTATGTGGATGGCGGCTGCGTAAGATGATCGGTCACGAATGACTTGAAGCACCGAGCTTCAATGTCTACCCAGTTAGGAGAAGGAAGGCTCGGGTGCATAGCGAATGAGGGCAGAGGGATCGCACCAGGTAGTCTGAGCAGAAGATCCGCGCAACGATACCCGTCATGGATGTGCTTGACTAGAGGAGTGAGAACTTCCAGAGGGATCGGCACGTCTGGTTCGAGTTCCTCCTTGGCCTTGGCGGAAGGAGGCGACAACATGCCATCTACAGCAGGATGCTCAGGCTTTGGTGGTTCGTCTATCAAAGGCGTTGAAAGGTAACTATAGACCGAGTCGAATGAAAAGTTGGTGATCAGTACTGATGGGATGCCCGCATGGTGTGCGACAAGACTACCAAAGAAAGTGAGTATATAGTGCAACGACCTTCTAGTGAACATTACACGCACCAACCAAGGAAGGCAGCATCGCTCAAGACGCAATCTGCTCGGATCGACTTTAACCATTGGGCTTCGTCCCAGACTTTGTCGTCTTCGTTTGCAAGGAAACTCTCCAAAACGTGCACACTCTTCTGCCGGTCGACGCGATATCTATGGCAAAGTTAGTGTAAATCGGGAAACTAGACATGCGCGACCCACGCAAGGGGTTGTACAATTACGGGGTCTATGTTGGCATTACGATACAAAGCTACGTAAACAGATGTTAGCTGCGAAGTTGTAAGTGCCGGATGATGAATAGCCAGTACGGCTTAGTGCATGAGAGCAATACTAGCACGCACAGACAAGGAGACATGGAACACTGAAGACGCGATATGCAAACATATCTCTTGCCTGGAGCCACGCACCTACTCTCCTGCTCCCGCGACCTCCTGACATCCTACTCGACCGACTAGTTCCTCTCCGCACGATACATGTTCCCAGACGAGCACCAACCGTGCGGTGCGCTATAGGTCGTGCAAATCCACGTGTCGATCGGTGCACGAAAGAAGGGCTGGTGTCCTTTGTAAGGGGTGAACCGCACTCTCTTCTGCTGCTGTGCTCAGGTCCGCGTCGTCTCATTTCTTGCTTCCCTTTATGCTGACCCGACGATTGGGAAACGCGGGCCACGATGTTATGAGACCACGGCGGTGAACTCCTCTCATCCGCTCACTACAGGACACTGAATCGAGCATTCGATGACAGCCCTCGTCATCTGCCACACACCATAGGGACCTATGGTGTGTGGTATCGAGGTTCGGGGTGCGATACTTGCTCAGGAGCGTTGGGGACAAGATAGAACGGCCCAAGGAGAGGTATATAGAGCCTCAATGCGAAGATGACGTACATACCTCCTACGGCTATACTGTCTGCGAATACATGCTTTGGTGCTGAAGATACGATATGAACGGCTGGTGGACGCTCGAGGCCAAGAAGATGGCGAGTGAATGCGGACACTCGAGTCGCATGGCCATAGCCTGTGCTGGAGTTGTTAGTAAACGGTGCATTTACTGCGATAAATGCGACGACGAACCGTGTCCAGAGCAATAGTATACAAAGGTGAGCTTTCTCGTGTCGACCGTCATGGTACCGATGTATGGCATGGCTCGTCCGTGTAAGTGCGTATATATCTGCGCGTGGGCAAGGGTTTCGTGCAGCTGACAGCAGAGAAGATCTCCGTCGACATGCACAGGCTGATCGTCCGGCGTCGAATTGGTCGTTGAGGATGTGCGCCCTGGGGACGTTCAGAATGAAGAAGCCTGACGGTTGTGGGCTAATATGAGGAGGGACGATGATGAGAGCTTCGAGACGAGCCGGGAGGAGTCCATGTTGCCTTCGCCTTGAAACCTGGTTTGAAACCAATTTGTATCAGCCACTATGAGCGGCATTACCCGGCTCCATTAATGACTGCTATAGGAGACGCGTCAGGACGCGTCGCGACGCGCCGTATGTGGCTACCCCTCTCTCAAGTCTTCCGCTAAGTAGTAATCCTCATTATTCCTCCTCACTTGTTTCCGAGATATCGCGCTGGTCTAGACCTTGATACGCGATGGAACACTCGACGGAAGATCTAGCCGCGGGGAAATCTCAGCTCGGCGGTAGTAGCTCTGGAGGCGCTTATGTATGGATGACTGCCATCGGACAGCTGCATCGCAGCTTCCTCCTCCTCCGCACACAACCTATTACCCTGCTGGCCAGTCTTACCTCTCGTTCTTAGTATCTACTTGCTCGCTATGGCACAACATATCGTGCTGCTCGATAGGCTGGACCACTATCTCAAGGCATACCAGGCGGAGAAGTCGACGGACGCGGACCGGAAAACGAGGGACAAGAAATATGTCAAGATTCTCGAGGACGTTTGCACCGTCGTGCGGGATGCGGAGAGAAGGGGCTCTCCGGACCTGACGGAGATTATCGAGAAGGCTCACACAGTTCTGAATGCTTCCCTCCAATACGCTTATTCCCAAGGAGGCGGCTTCTCGTCGTTGGTATCGTTCGCACACTCGGAAGACGAGCCGTTTGTAGAGGATGCGCTGGAGAATGCAGGTGTGCCACTCATGCCTTGACCCGGAGGTTTGCATTGCAGCTGAGTATCGCATCACCAGGATCGGACGTTCTTGACGCATTCGTCAAGTTTTACACCAGCATGCTGAAGCCTGGAGCGCGTGAGTACCATATGATTGGCACTGTCACTACACCCTATTGTCCTCATTTACTACTACTTGGGGGGACTACTACATCATGTCTCCGCTCTATAAACCTTTGCTCACACAGTACTTTCAGCGGTACCCAAACTTCCCGCTTTTGCGCGCGTACGTCCATGGACCAAGACGCTCCGCCCACATCCTCTGACGACTCGCCTATCACGCTTTCGAGGCGGCTTTGCTCCGTCAGCTACAGTGGCCTCTCCTTCGGCGCATATAGTCTACCAGGCGCGGGCTCAGCTCACTATCGACAGCTTAGCTTCTGCACCCTTCGACATGTCTCTGTCTTCTGGGGCAGTATTCTCGCTATGTCAGTAGGCGGCGGCTTGAAAGGCCGCAATCCTCTCCTGCACTACTATATCCTCGGGGATCAGCCCTCCAATCTCCTCGAAGGGACGTCGATCGATCCTGGGCTTTTGAAGGTTGCGCACTATGTCGTTACCGACGAGTCCCGCAAACTAGTTTTCCTTGCAGACGACGATTGTATCAAGTCCTTCTCGTTCGCACCAGATGATACTGGCAAGGTTCCTAAGCGTCTAAAAAGCGTTCATACACTCGCTTGTCAACCAGGCTTTGAAGGCTCCCTCGCGGTCCTTCCGAACGGTCGTATCGCGCGTGCGGGCAAAGGCAAAGCTGCGATATGGAGTCTGGACTCTCCCGCGTCGCATACAACTGCATCCTTCGAAGACGACCTCAATTACTTTCCAGCTGCATGGCACTTCCACGACCCAAGCGGCCACATGATATGTGCAGAGGGTGCGGAAGAGTCGGGCGGGTACGCTTGCATGTCGATCGACTTCGAGCATGGCGGCAAACGGGTTGCGCGGTACCTCGGGCACGGCGGCGAGGTCGAGCGGATAACGACGAGCCCTGCAGACCCGAACGTGTTCATCACTGCTGGGAGCGATGGCTACGCACGATTGTACGACGTGCGTCGCCCGCTACCGGTCCTCACGTTCAACACGGGCCTGCAGCGCGAAGTCTGCTCTGACGTCGTGCTTGTACATCCGGATGGAATCCCTAGTAAGCAGGACCACATCATCATCGACAGTAGCGCTTGCTCACACTCTACCGACCGCAGCATTGTTCACCGGGGGCGACATCACTCAGCAGGTCAAGATGTGGGACATACGTGCCGAGGAGTGCGTGTACGAGCTGTCCACAGGCAACAACTCCGTCGTCGGACTCGCCTGGGACCCGGCGCGGTCTTCGCTCTTCGTCGCGACTGAATGCCGGTACGTCAACCGCCTAGGCGTACGCACAGGATATCGTCGCGCGCGCGTCCCGCAGTGGGCGACGTGGAAAGCGGTGGACCAAGAATACAAGGCGCACCGCGACGCCGTCAAGAACGGCACGTACGAGGACGACGCGGACAGCGTATATGGCGGTAAGGACTACCCCGATGTGTACGACGACTATCTGGACGACGGCGATGCGGAGGAGAGCGGCGAGGAGGAGGACATCGACGAGAACTATTCGGCGGACATGCGCTGGCCGCAGAAGTGCTTCCACAAAGAGGACTTCTTCGGGTACGCGTACGACGCGGGCGAGCATGTGCTATGTGAGTCGCGTTGCCACCGTCTCGTGTTATGCGTGCATCAGTGATCGGTGACAACTTTTGCGACAGTCCGCTGGCACTTCAAGGATACCCCTGATATCGCCCAGCTGCCGGCGAGCACGACTTTAGATTTGGACTAACCAGCACACGACTATACCCCACAGCACTACCCTCACGGACGGACTTCTGACATACCACCTATGCATACCCTCATTTGCGACACTACCCCTGGCGATACATTCTACCCTCACTATCCCTGATACCTGGATCTGTTCATATCCCATAGCGACATGTACTCACCCTTTCATTGTTGTTTGTGATCTATTAGTGTGGATACGCACTCGGCGCGGCCGAGGAGTATCATCTGCGATTGTTGAGATGGACAGTGGGTTGTTATACACGCGACGTCTATAGACTGCTGCATGTCTCGATGGCTATGTGGCTGAAAGGTCCTACGTAAGGGTGATGTACTTGATCTTGATCATTACCACACAACGATCCAAAGGGACCCGCACGAGCGAGGTATCGAAGCCAGCTTTACTAGTGAGCGCGTGGATTATACGTACCGCATAAGTGGGCCATGTCGCAACGCACCCATTGATGTTCCGATTATCATTGTGGGGTGGTAACTAGTGTCTCAGGAGCAGCCGTAAGATGAGGACTCGGACTAAAGGTCTCTACTTAGTGTCGAGAATGTTGACGCAGGCACTGTTTGCTGCGAGGTTTCGCAATCGTTAAGCGGACGAGGCCACACATGAACAGGACAGAACAATATAGACAATCTATGAGTACCAGCAGTGAAGTATAACACCAGACGCCTCTTTCGATAATAGTATCGTGCCCTGTGCCCTGACACCGTGCTACTTATTCGTTCACACTACCAGGAGGGTGAGTTCCTAGACTGTGACGCGTATTGATTCAGTATGCCTCACCTACATCGCCATCGAAGCAAGTCTCCTACTCACCCAGCAATCATTGATCATCCCTAGTCCTGCCTCGGGGGTATGTACTCGATGTGGCCGTTGTTCGGGTCCACAGCAATCTTGAAGGAGGCCATCTCCACATGATCAGGTTCATACAGCAGATACTGTATAGCCCTGCTGACGGCCTCTGCGTTAACCTCACGACTGGAGTGTGGGTTCTCGATATGGACTGTGAGATCCTCCTCGTAGGCTGTGCCAGCCTCGCATGAGATCTTGTAGGTGAGGTACTCCCGACTGGTCAAGGAACCAGCGCCAGTATGCTTGGAAGATGCCCAGTATTTGACCAACGTGACCGTGGCATCACCATGCCTGCCAACGAGTTCGACAGGTACGTCGTCGTTTTGCAAGAACATATTCCTTTTAGCAGTGAAGAATTGATCTTCAAGATCTCTGACCGCGGAGAGGATGGTAGCGGGACATCTGAGAGTTGGCATTGAGATGCAAATCTACATATATATTGCAATGAAAAATCAGTACAAGTGGTGACTCGGAGGTGGTCTGGCTCGAATCTGACCTCTGGGTTATTGGAAGATGGCAGTGGTGAACTCGGGCCCTTTGGCCACCTATCTGCTTATAAACTCATCGATAACGATAGTATACCAGTCACATGGCAAGACCTCGTCTCGGAAGTTTTACGAGTGCCGCGTCACCTTCAAATTTCAGATGCGACACCTGGAAGATTAAGCAGTACTAGTGAGATCGTAGGATGATATCAAGTAACTTCATTCACACACTAGAGTGCACCGTCTATAGCTGATGATTATTACAAACAGTGATGAGCACCGTTCTGCGTTAGACAAATCCACATCCTGTAGTCATCGGGTGCAGGCTACTAGGGGCATATAGTTGACTAGTACATGCAAAAGAATGTACCCGATCTGTCAGTTTGGGGGGAGGCGAGGTGAAGATATAGCAAACGTTTGCTCACAGCTGCTGGCAGCAAGTACTCACAACTTGTACCCGTAACTTCAAAGACCAACGTTGTTGAAGGGAAGCCAGTACTGACAGTAGCCTGGGAGAGGCTCGGCTTTCTCCGAAACATGTGGTAGACACGTGGCTTATTGTCCCTCGGATGACGGCAGACTCCAGAGTGAACTTGAACTTGAAAGTTGATCACAACCCCCATGAGCGGCGGAGGAGCTACAGACATATTCAAGGACGTGGACCCTCTAAGGCCTCCTCCTTGGGTGCTCGGTCGTCCGGAAGTCCGACGCAAGGGTATAGACAATCTCCCGCATGTGCCGAAACCGGTGCGTTTGATTCCTAGCGTGTCAAGCAACTGTACTCATCAGCATGTCGACCACCAGTATATCGTGTTCAGTACTCGTCCCAATATGGACTGTCCTCAATGGGTGGTCAAGATTGTTGTGCCCGGCTCATCAGAAGTCGAGATTTATGAACATCTCCTCAAGAACGATATATCATCCCCTGGAAATCACATTCTTCCTATCGAGATCGTTCGCAGTGAACCGCCAATATTGATCATGCCAGGCTGCCGGACAACGGGCAGGCGACATTTCAGATGGACACTATCCGCAATCCTAGACGACTTTTATCAGATTGTGGAGGTACGGCTTCTATAATAAAACGTACTCGTGTGGTACATCCTAATCTCGCTATGCACAGGGCATTGAATACCTGCATCAGAACCATGTTGCTCATATGGTATGCAGTACTTTAGGCGCACTCTTTGTCAACATGGCTACCGAGCTGATGTATGCGAGTGTAGGACCTTGTCTTCGACAACACGACCGTGGCGACCGATGCCACGGTTAAATATCACAAACAACTCAAAGCTGGGAAAATATACATCATCGACTTTGGATTGTCCCAGAAACTTCCGTCTGGTCCAGGTGAACAGCTCGCGGTTGATATTGGGGACACGACTCTCAGCAAACATCTCGGCATCTCCCGTCTCGACCCGTACTCCTGGGATGTGTTGTGCCTTGGTCATACATTGCTATACTTCTTACAGGTATGATGCTTGTTCTTGTATACTATCGCCTCCTGAGAGTACTCTGTAGGTTACTCGTAGGACCTCTAGGTCAACACCGTGGATCTGCACGCGATACGCGCAATGGCTTGTCGGTCAAGAGCGCGGGTGTATGGGCGTCTGCCGTTGTCGCCCAACTGCACGGAGAGCACTTCATGTTCTCGCTGTCATACGATGGTTCGCGCATAGATGGGATGCGTGCGCACGGGCAGTTGGCTATGTCGTGGGGCTTTGCGGACTGTCACGTCGCTGAATCTTGGTACGCCTCCTGCTATCTGGGGACTCGACTCGGAGAACGACTCCCTTTGTGTACCTTCGCATACTGCCATCAGCGCGTCACCGAGCAACCCGGCGCTCCAGCGCACAAACCATGCCCCTAGGGCCTAGGATAAGTTAAAACAATGATAAGCTCACCTCAGATCAGTACTGCCAAACCGAGCTTGCTGCTTCCCTAATTAATCACATCCAGCCGGAAACGTCCAGCCGAGTTCTCACGGCTACCTATTGTACTCTACGTGGCGCGTGACGGGTCCAGCGTTCTCTAATCCACATACCTCCTCACGCTCCAGAACGATGAGTGGCGCAGTCGGGGAAAGCGTAGCTCAGACTGAGGACTTATATCGGCTTCCTTCATGGATGGGAGAGAACCCAGCTGTACGACGCAGCTCGGACATCAATCCGCTGTTCAAGGTTCCTTCGTGGCTGGTCGAACACCCTGCTATACGAGGCAAGGGAATCAGCGTCCTGTGCACGATGAAAGAGGTTCTTTCTACGCTGTTACAGTGATTCGCTCGTTAGTTGACCCATATCCTCTTATAGCAGGTCGTTTTCGGTACGCAGCGAAAACGGGACGTCCCTCCATGGGTGATCAAAATCATCCCGCCGGGCTCACCGGAAATAGAGATCTACGAGCACCTCCTCAAAAACGATCTCTCTTCACCCAACCATACTCTTCCGGTCGAAATCGTGCGCGACGAGCCGCCTCTTCTAATCATGCCAGGTTGTGATCAAACCGGTGACATTTGCTGCTTCGGAGGGACTTTACTCCGCGAAGCTATCGATGACTTCTACCAAATTGTAGAAGTATGATTAGCCATTGTCATACGTCAGAGCACATTCTGACTTTGATATTCATGCACACAGGGCATCGAGTACCTTCACATGCATCATATCGCGCATATGGTATGGTCCCTTATCATTGCTCACATAGGATTATTGCTCAAGATGCGTATGATGTCAGGATCTCGCTCTCGATAACACCACCATAGCTACTAGGGCTACGGTGAAGCACCACAAACACCTCGAAGTGAACAAGATATATATCATCGACTTTGGCTTCTCCCGTCGCTTCGAACTGGGTCCGCGCGCACAAGCCCCGGTGGATCTCGGACACTTGAATCTTAGCGTAAGCTACGGTGTGCCGCGCCTCGATCCCTACTCTTGGGATGTGTTGTGTATGGGCAAAACACTCCTCTCCTTTTTGGATGTACGTGTATCCGTCCATGTTGAAGACGTTGATCGTGGAAAACTCACATTGCTCGTAGATGACGAATAACTCCAACGGGAAGCATCCATGGATCTGCACGCGCTATGCTCAATGGCTAGTTGGTAAGGAGCGGGGCTGTCTCGGGGTCTGCCGTTGCCGTCCAACTGCACGCAGAGCTCTCCAGGTACTCGCCGTCATTAGATGGTTCGTTCATGGATGGGACGCCTGCGCAAGTGCTTTTGGCTACGTTGTTTATCTTTGTGGCTTCCGTCGACACTGAAACTCGCGAGGAGTCGCGGGTGATCGCGAGTATGCCGTATATCTAGTCTTTTACCTCTCTCTGGTCCTCTCGGTGTGTCAGGACTCTCTGCTCTGCACATATGCTACATACTTGGTCGGGTATCGGCTTAAGAAGCGCCACTGGCAAGGAGCAATCTATCCGAGTCCCGAGGCCCGCAACTCGGGTGACCGCAAACCCCGGACATCAATTCACGTGCTTAGGCTGTCGTTTAGAGTCGTTTGAACGTTGAACGTTGAACCTCTAGTCCAACCTGAGGCCTGAGGCCTGGTATCCGGATCTATTCATTGCGGCATGTGCTATCATTGTTTTTACTCTAGTACTATCACACGACAAATGATTATGGATTGTAGACTATGGCTGTGCATGCCAAAGACGAGGAGGCTGTTACTCGGAAGGTTATCCGACCCCCAGTCTGGGACCAATGGTCTCGCTTGCGGAACCATCATGAGTATCGCGGATGGTATGGCACATACTTATCGTACCCTGCTTAGGGGGTCAGAGCCGCAACACCAAGAATAAGGCAACAGACTGCTCACTGTCCGACCACCGTTAGAGTCGTTGGTAGCTGACGTCCGAGGTTTGCGCGTCCACATGAATGATTATCTCCATCATGTTGGTAGTCTCCGGTTCAAGGAGCATATACCACATGGCTCTGCGCGTAGCCTCTGCATTGATCGAGCGATTGGGTTGTGGATTATGGATGTACAGCGGGTAAATGCGATCGAAGGTGCCGTCACTGGCAAGGCCAGTAGCAGGATCCAGGAGGAAGGCATTGATATTGAGCTGATACCGTATACGCGACGATCTGGGGATCCGAGGATTCGCAAGGAGTGGCGAAGAAGCACGCGTCTTCCCAAGACTGACATACACGCCATCGTGTATGTGACTTTGAACGAGAGGCAGTACGTCGTTCAAGACGAAGAAGTCCTTGTGGAAGGACTGAAATTGGTTCTCGAACTGTCTGAGTGCCTCGACGACAGCACGGGGACATCTGTAACCCGCCATTGCTGCTGCTGCTGGATCAGACGAGCTAGTAAAAGTCAGAGTCAGAATTCGCTACTGTTGCTATACCCATGGTACTCACTGGGCACGGGTACTGACTGCGGTATAGTAGTAGATGAGGAGGTGGAAGTGGAAGATGGGCGGAAAAGTATATGGACGACAGGCTACAGCACTGAGCAGCTTCATCGATGGGAGACACTCCACTCCTGCGCACAGACCACTTCCGAAACGGCCCTCAGTTCAGAACTTCTAACCATGATAAGGATTAGTAGTAGGTTATCTGGTCGAGTCACTTCAGATCACTGCCAAATCGGGGTTGTGCTTCCCCACACCCAGCCCGGGAAGGTCCGGCCGAGATCCGGCTAAGTACCTATTGTACTCGAGTACTTACATGGCGCGTGGCACGTGAGCATCCAACATCCAGCATCCAACATTCTCTGTCCGCATCCCTCCCTACGCTCCAGAACGATGAGTGACGCAGTCGGGGAACGTACAACTCAGACTGAGGACTGGCGCCGGCTTCCTTCATGGATGGGAGAGAATCCGACTCCACGACGCGACTCGGACATAGATCCGTCGTTCAAGGCTCCTGCGTGGTTGTTTGAACACCCAGCAATACGAGCCAAGGGCATCAGCGCACTCCCGGTCACGATGAAACCGGTTCGTTCTGCGCTGACATACTGACCTGCCCGTCAGCTGACCTGTTTTCCTATAGCAAGTCGTTTTTGGTACGCATCAGAAACCGGACAGTCCCACTTGGGTGATCAAGATCATACCAGCTGGCTCGCCAGAAATCGAGATCTACGAGTATCTCCTCAAGAACGATCTCTCTTCACCTAACCATACTCTCCCGGCTGAAATCGTGCCCGGCGAGCCACCGCTTCTGATCATGCCAGGCTGTGGTACAACCGGCACCACACGCGGGGTTGGTATGGCATCACTGCGCGTTGTCATCGACGATTTCTACCAGATTGTAGAGGTACGGTTGCCCGTTGTCATATAGGTAGCGGTGTAAGAGCGCATTTTAACAAAAATAACTATGCATATAGGGCATCGATTATCTTCACAGGCGCCATATCGCGCATATGGTATGGACCTAACCGTTAGTCACATAGGTCTATCGCTAAAGATATGTATGATGCTGTCAGGATTTTGCTCTCGATAACACCACCATAGCTACTCAGGCTACGGTCAAGCACCACAGACACCTCGAAGTGAACAAGATATATATCATCGACTTTGGCTTCTCCCGCCGCCTCGAACTGGGTCCGCGCGCACAATCCCCTGTAGATCTCGGACACTTGAACCTGAGCATAGGCTACGGTGTGCCGCGCCTCGATCCCTACTCTTGGGATGTGCTGTGCATGGGAAAAGCACTTCTCTTCTTGTTGGATGTACGTGTATCCGTCCATGTTGAAGACGTTGATCGTGGAATACTCACATTGCTCGTAGATGTTTTATAATTCTAACGGGAAGCATCCATGGATATGCACACGCTATGCTCAGTGGCTAGTTGGCAAAGAGCAGGGCTGTCCCGGAGTGTGCCGTTGCCGCCCAACTGCACGCAGAGCTCTCCAGGTACTCGCCGTTATCAGATGGCTCGTTCATGGATGGGATGCCTGCGCAAGTGCTTTTGCCTACGCCGTTGGGCTTTGTGGCTTTCGTCGACACTGAAACTCACGCCGAGCGATCGCAAGCACGCCGTATACCTAGTATTGTACCTCTCTCTGGTTCTCTCAGTGTCTTATGACTCTCTGCTCTACATCTAGGCTACATACTTTTCCCAGATCGAATGTTCAAAACCATGATATCTTCGGGTCGAGCCATCCCAGACCTGCCAAACTGAGCGCTAGGTTGCAAGATGTTTCGGTACAGACAGCCTGATAACGCGTACTAACGGGCGAAGAACTATCCTACTCCTCCTACTTGGCTGATTCTCCGAAGAGTGCATGGTCCTAGTAGAGTCAGTGCCGCGATCGACCAGAGATCTTGACCGCTGCCCAAGCCACTGCCACTGTATCTACTCAGGTGGTTGAGCTGAGAGATGTATGAACAAAAGTCCTTTCGTGTATGTAGCTGGATTGGCCCTCCGGGAAGCCCCGACCCCAGTTCACACGCCCGTGAATACATACGTGAGCGCTGAGCATTCAGCGAACGCTTGGCAGCATCCACACGTTTTCTCTAGTACTATGAGTGGCGCACCCGGAATCATGATCATGTTTAAGGATGACGACTGGTTCAAGCCTCCTCAATTCATAGTTGACACTCCAATCATAGGAGGCCCAGCAGACGATCTCCTCCGTCCACCTCCATGGCTGTTGGAAAATCCAGCAGTACGAGGTAGGGCCCCATAACCGAACTCCCACTCACGATGAAACCAGTTCGTGAAGTTTGAATCATATTCTGGCCTGCCAGCTCATTGATCCGCCTCTTGTTTCCTGTGCTAGCGCGTCGTTTTCAGTACGAATCCCTATCTGAACAGACCCTCATGGGTTATAAAGATCATCCAGCTTGGCTCACCAGAAGTTGAGATATACGAGCATCTCCTCAAGAATGACCTCTCTTCGCCCAATCATACTCTTCCCGTCGACATTGTGTACAACGAACCACCGCTTCTGATCATGCCGGGCTGTGAGTTAACAGGCTTCACACGACCCCCGAGATGGACATTACGGGAAGCTATCGACGAATTCTATCAGATCGTAGAGGTATGTCTGACTATTATGTTATAGCAGCACAAGGATGCAACTGATGTAAACTTTGTTGGTGCCACAGGGTGTCGAGTACCTTCATAGATATCATGTCGCACATTTGGTATAGCCTACTCTCGCCATGTGTCATGGCCACCTAAAGCTATCGCTGAGGATGTGTCTGATCATATCAGGATTTCGATCTCGAAAACACGACCATTGCTACCCAAGATATGGTCAAACACCACAAGCAACTCGAACTGAACAAAATATACATTATCGACTTTGGATACTCCCGCCGATTCGAGTTGGGTCCACGCGCACAACCTCCGGTGGACCTCGAACATCTGACCCTCAGCGAACGGCACGGTGTCACGCGCCTCGATCCCTATTCTTGGGATGTGCTGTGCCTGGGTGACACGCTTCTCCGCTTCAGCCAGGTACGTAGACCGGCGTTGAGGCTTGTCAACTTGAACGAGAGTACTGACACGGCTCGTAGATCATATTCCAGGTGAACGGGAAGCTCGACGTCCCTTGGATCTGCACAAGTTATGCACGATGGCTGGTTGGTCAAGAGAAGGGCTGTGCGGGAGTATGTCGTTGCCGCCCAACTGCACGCAGAGCTCTCCAGGTACTCGCCGTCATCAGATGGTTCGTTCATGGATGGGACGCCTGCGCAAGACTCTCGGCTACGTGGCCGGACTTTGTGGGTTGCGTCGAAGTTGAAACTCGCGAGTGGATCGCCGTGAGCACACCATACTTGTACCTAGTTTACCTCTCTCTGTGTCTCTCATGCTTGGCAACTTCTGTCCTCCGTGCCACGTCCTCTTCCTGTTCGGTTTGGAAATGAGGATTGGCCCAAGTCGATTATGAAATATGAGGTCGAAGCTGATAGCTGCCAATAAATCACGAGTGGGCCCCTAGCATACCGCACGCTTCATGTTCACTGCTTCATTTGTGCTGCGCCAATCTGCTAATATGATCACGAGAATATGATCCGTGACGATCTACCTCCGACTACTTGTTCAGATTCGCCTTCACTTCCGGCAGGACACTCTTGAAGAGATCCTCCGATTTGTACCTCGGCTTCCACCCGATCGCCCTGCCGCGGTCTGCACGGCAGCGTGAGTTCGTCCCGTTATACCAACCCCAGTACTCGCTCCCCCAGTACTTGACGAGCTCCTCGACGGTAAACGTAGTCGGCTCGGCCTCGGTGGTTATCCCGAGCGAGACGAGAGCCTCGCCGACGGCCCTGCTGAGCTGGTACCAGGTATGTTCGCCGTTCTCTCCAAAGTAGAACCCTTCCCAGCCGTGACCGGTCTGGTCCGGGTTGTTGACTATCGAGTCAAAGAGCACGATGTAGAGATCAGCGACTATCAGGGGAAGGCGCAGGTCAGTACAAATAGACTGAGAGAACGGATACCACGGCGAAAAGTCACGGTGCAGACCCACCATCGTCGATATGCACGTCAGGCCAGAACGCCTTCCCTTTACCGACTACTCCAGCCCACTTCCTGTCGAGGGAGGCCCTGACGAGCTGAGGCACCTGCATGGAGTACGGGTTTGACACTCCAGCATCGACGAGCGCGTTAGAGGCGATGCCGTAGACCGTCGACGGCAGGATGATGTGACTGCGCGCGTAGCCCTGAGTGTCCGCGTCCATCACGAGCAAGTCGACGTTGCGGTGGAACGCGGTGTCGGGGATGGCCTTCATCTGTTCCACGTTGACGTCGCTGTAGATCGTCGACGTCGCGTACTCGCCCCGCGCATCGTCCTTGAGTAGACCGGTACCGGACTGCAGAAAGTCATGAGCATCGGCGACATATCTCTAAGAACATTGCGACGTACGGTGTGGATGAGGATCTGGACGTCGACCACCTTCGCGTGCCTGTCCTTCATACCGCTGAGCAAGGCCTTCGCGAACGATACGTCGTCAGATTCCGCCTGGCAAGTTTTGACTCTCATGTCAGTCGTATTGAGAACGTAGAGACCTCTCCGACTCACAAGCTGGAACACAACTTGCGATTGCATAGCGAGGTCGTGAATCTTGTCATACTCTTGGTGCGTGCCCAGGACGGCTTCGACACCGAAATTTGACTCGAGGATCTTGGCTTTATCAGCATTGCGGACAAGCACGGTGATATCAAACGCCTTTGCTTTGGGGTGATTGAGCAGTCTAGCGAGGACAGCGCCTCCAATGTAGCCTGTAGAGCAACGAGTCAGGAGGAATAGTAGCATAGTCCCGGGACTGGGCTTACCGGCAGCACCGGTCAGGAAGATAGCCGTTCTGCTGCTTTCCGTCATAGCTTGCTGGTTGTCACACTACTGGTTGGTGGACGGACTTCGGGTTGGGATGTTCTATCGATCCTCCTGCTTGGGTCATCGTTTTATATCTCTTGTATGCCTGCATCCATATGTAGTATTGCCACCTCGATCTGCTTTGAGATCATCCAACCTCCAGGCTCCACATTCTTGAGTAGGTACTTTGTAATCAAGGAAGCGGCACAGTCACGGCGAGTATCTGGCTTTTTCCCCGACTTACCGGACTAGTCGGCGATGAAGTCGCGAACGCTGCAGCGTCTGCAAAGCGTCTGTACTTGCAACAGTTGGGATAGCTTATGAATGAACGCAGAGTCGGCATACTTTGCGCGGCCGCGCCAGGGGACTCGGCAAACCTGACAGATCATGGTAGTTTTGGCTTGCCAATTGTGACGGTCAAGTCCATCGCTCGCGTAGTTATGGATAGCGTCGAATTCT
Organism: Daedaleopsis nitida; assembly: GCA_022606115.1. Classification (NCBI taxonomy): domain Eukaryota; kingdom Fungi; phylum Basidiomycota; class Agaricomycetes; order Polyporales; family Polyporaceae; genus Daedaleopsis; species Daedaleopsis nitida. The sequence continues at coordinate 1,556,307 of JABYQM010000005.1, read as the reverse complement.
TCCGAAGGTCGTGAGAGGTGTAGAGTCATCCAACTTGCTGGCTATGCCATATTGTTGAAGGGTGGTTGAGGAGGCGATGGGTAGGTTGAAGTGGCAGCGGGAGTCACTGGCAGGACTAGTCAGGAGTGCGCCCAGTGATGCGCCCAGTCTTGCGTCACACGGGGTGCGGCCCAAAGCGCTGGACCTCCTACTCACTGCGCTCAGCACTCAGTTTCCACTCTGGAGGAGGACCGAAGCCGTTCACTGGCGAAGAGGTTCTCAGTAGTGGATCTCATATCCTGAAAGGCTTGCAACATCGTCTTGGAAAATTTATGCGAACATCCCGAGGTATGTACGGCGGAGGCTCAGACTTGTGATGGATCACCTTACTAACCGTCTGGCATGTCCACTGGCTGTGTAGACAACTAACATTTGCTCCAGTTACAAAACACACTTCCATCTCTACGACTTCACAATAGCCTCAACCTCCAGTATGATGCCTTCCAGCATATCTTCAGATGTATTCCTCGGACGCCAGCCGATCAGTCGACTCCGATTTGCATGGCAGCGCGCGTTCGTGCCCCACTGCGACAATGCCACTTCCTCACTGCCAAAGTACTGGGCCAACTCGTCGGCAGTGAACGATGTGGGCTCGGAATCTTCGATGACCTCGAGCTTGACGAGCGCGTCGCCGATCGCCTTGCTGATCTGGTACCAGCTGTGCTCGCCGTTTTCGCCGAAGTAGAAGCCTTCCCAGCCGTGCCCCGTCTTGTCGGGGCTGCGTACGATCGAATCGAATAGGACGATGTAAAGGTCTGCCACTATGTGATCATATGAGCACGCAATATGGAGCTAGATCAAGTCAAGCGAGGGAGCAACGCGACCTCCGTACGCGTCGAAGACTGGCACTGGCAGTTAACCCGGGCAGCAGCTGGATGCTCTGAAGACTCACCATCGTCGATATGCACATTCGGCCAGATAGCCTTACCTTCACCAACCATGCCGGCACGCTTGCGCGCGACCGCGGCTTTGATGAGGGTGGGAATCTGGATGGATGCTCTATTCGCCACAGCGGTTTTGGCGAGGTCGTGGTCGGCAATCCCGTATATCGTGGAAGGAAGCACCATATACGTGCGGACGTAGCCTTGCTTGTCCGCATTGATGACAAGAAGGTCGACATTCCGGTGAGGGGCACCATCTGGTATGGACCGGAGCTGGATGACGTTCAGGTCGTCGTAGATGGTGTCGGAGGAGTGTTGTCCTTTTGCATCGTCTATCAACGTTGCGGTTCCCGACTGTGCATGGACGTGAGTGTGACATTGTGAGAGGAAACAAGGTAAGTCAAGTTACCGTATGTATGAGAATGGGGAGGTCTCCGAGCTTAGCATGTCTCTTCCTCATCCCACGCAGGATTGCCTCGATGAGCGGTACATTGTCTGCATCGGCCTAGGGAGCAAAGGTCAGGTGGTGTCGTAGGACTCTGGGAACTAGAGTCCTCACCAGGTTAAAGAACACATGGGCAGTCTCTGCTAGGTTTTCGACGAGGTCTAGTTCTTCATGAGTACCGACGACGGCCTTCACTCCGAACTTTGACTGAAGAAACTTCGCTTTGTCTGTGCTGCGCGTGAAGGTAGTTATATCGAATGTGTCCTCGTTGGGATGGATTAGAAGTCGTGCGAGGACGGAACCGCCAATATAGCCTAGGTGCAATGTTCAGTCGGACGGCAGAGATCATGGCTTAATTGAAAAGCATCCGTACCAGTGGCTCCAGTGAGGACTATCGGAGTTCTGTTCGACATATGACTTATTTGTTATATTGGCTAAACAGTGCCCTTGACACGAGCAAGTTGCTCGCTCTATATACCTGTGCTCCTCGGGGTCAGGTGAGATGAAAACTCTAACAAGCCGCAGGGGGCCGGATGGAGTGGGTTCTGTCCGCTGACACCTCTGACGAGGAAATGATGCAGCGTGTATCATTATGAGTGTGAGCAACAGTCGCAACCTCATTGCCATCTTCAGTTACCCTACGAACCTTCGGTACTTACACGTTTGTCACAAATACTTATCGGCGACAAATGTCCGCAACGTCATGCATGACCACGTACAGTACGGGTACTTGAAATGGCACGAAGTCGTAGGTCGATCTGAAGGGCGGCATCCCCGACTCCGAATAGGAGGAGGGTTTTCTCCATGCATATACGGGAGGGTTCCCTCTGCAAACCGTTGCACGTGAGAAAGTAGCCAAACAAGGCCAAGCTCTAGCCGCCACTCTCACAGCAGGTGCAAACAATACTGGCGCACTGCCACTGTGTGTCAGGCTGCGGCGACAACGACTCACATCAGCAAAAGGGGTCGCACATTGACCGTTCCTGCTAGCATATGGTAGATAGCATCTCCTATGATCATACACAGCTGATACCTATAAAGCTCGTCATATATGACGAGCTTCAGCTAATGTGATCATATGTACACTAGCAATTGGTCTGGTATGATCGGGTGTGGTCGGTTTACCACTGGCCCTCGACCAGGAATGGTCGTTGGTGATCGGGTCAGGCTATACATATGGTCAGGCATGACAAAATATGGTAGGAGGCAAGCGAGGTATGAAGAGAGATCGAGCATGCGGTGGTCGGATAGGTCGCTGATATGGGGACCCTCGGACAGGATAACGTGCATTCAATCCATATCACCAATAAGATGACATTCAACGTATATGATAGTACATGACGCATTCTGTACTGCGAACTGGGGTGACAGAACCTGACGGAACACAGTATAGCGAGACAGGCACGCGAGAAAACAGCGAACAGGTGCAACGCGCGAGAGCGTAGCAGCAAGAGCAGGTAGAGCAGCACGTCGAGTACGATACGAGAGCAGATTAGTGAGAGCCCATTGGATGTAAGAGCCGGGTAAGAGCAGAGCAAACAGCGTGAGAGCAGAGCATCGAGCGAGGGGCGCTGGACACGAGAACAGAGCTGCATGTCGTCGTCCGCAAGCGTGGTATTGCTCCTTGGCCATGAACGATACCAGAGGTCGGCGAGGAAAACGACTTGTTCCGGAGGTTTGTCTGTCGAGCACCAGGAAAGGCAGTGAGCATCCTGGTGATGAGGAAAGGCAGTTGCAGCAATAGGAGGTGGAAGTAAGAGGGAGGGGGGCGAGATGAAGTCGATGAAGCCCCACGCTGGCGACAGTTTATATGGGCGGAAGTTCTTGCACTGGTCAGCTTGAGGGCGACGCGCGAAGACTCTGGGGTCAAGTACTGGCGACGGAGCGGTTGCTGGTCGGTGCCATGCATATGGTGAGCGCGAACTCCCCGAACTCCCCGAATTCAGAAGTTGTACAACGCGTAACACCGTCTTGCGTCATAGTGGAGCTGGCCAGTCCTAGGCCAGTCCGAGAGTTACAGTAGGTTCGGAGCTGGCTGCCACTGCCAGGCGCCAGCACTGAATGCATACTGTCACATGACCGGGTGTCCTGCATGTCAGTCACAGTGTCACTACTAGTACTTCAAGACTGTCTAGCAATCACTCTTGTCCGAGTTGTCCCACATCTTGCTGTCCTCATAAGTGCTCACCTGTGATCATATGTGAGTATCTTTACTGCCTCTGCTGACAATATACTACCGCACCAGACGAGCTCATATACAACGGTAGTATACAATCGATACAGGCTGCTTGTATGACAGACCCCGATCATACCCGATCATACCCAGTCAGCGTCATCTCGTGCGGCCATGTGTGATAACATTTTGCACATTTTGCTGATGGCCAGTACTCAGAGCTTGGCGACATTTTGACTCGAATCGGTGAGCCGGACACGGCAAGGCATCCTGGGAGATGGATAGGAGGAGCTCAGCTACATCAGGAAAATGTCATACGTACCTACGGCACCTGGGCAGGGACTTCAGGCTGCTCAGGTTGCTTAGGTCTTGAACCTGGTAAGACCAGTGCCTCTACCTGGTAGGCACCCACCAACCTATGTAGGCTTTGTCAGGTCTTTGCACAGTCTCAGTGCTCGGCACACCGGGTATGCTTGTATTCATGCAATGGATAAATGATGCCAAAGATATAATGATATATTCACTACTAATAATACATGGAGAAATGACGGCAAAGATGACAGCGCCGCACGGCGCAGCGGGTAATCAATATAAATAGTAGTAGTGTACTCTTTCACGGTCGGGGAACCACACGGATAACGACAACTCACTTTGTTCTGGGTTGACCAACGGACTGCTGCGCAGCAGTGATGCCCCGAGAGGTTCAGACTCCAGGACAGAGCAAGAGAGACGAGCAGGACAGACTCGAGAATTGCTAGCAGAGCTGTAGTGTGGACCCAGAGCATGACGAGACCAGAGTGAGCTAGAGCGAGATCATTTGGACATTTCCAAGATAGGCCACAGATGCGAGAGGTCCCGGAAATGGGAAGCCACAGTAGATGGAAGCCGGGATCTAGCAACTTAGATAGGAGAGTCGGAGACGTACTTGACTTCAGTGCCACTATGGCAATGGTGTTATACGCCTTGGTCTCCAGATCCTGTATGGCTGACACTGGGTAGATGCATAATTGCTTGAGTTATTGACCAGATAGTAAGAGAGCTCAACTGATTGCGTGCAGCAGAGAGGTAGAAACGAGTGGACAGACTGAGAGAGTACTTTCCATCGATCGGAGGGACACTGAGGGACACGTCACGACACTTGCCACCCAGAGTAAACATCAGCAAATAGACCCGTTTTGGAAGGACACCTAGCGCCGTGGTACAAGCACCGTTGACGAGCTCACCTTGAGCTTGTGTATGAACACTGTTTACATCCTGGTATGTGTTCATTATGTGCTTATTCTATTCCGGGCTCATTGGCTCAGGCATACTGCTTTCTCTCACTAAGGTCACTTCCCGGTCTTCACAGGTATAGTCAGGTCGAACACTCAGGCTCAGGTTGCAGGTCACAGGCCCAGGACCATGTAGGTACATGACATTTTGCTGATGTAGATGGGGTAGAAGGAAGGTGGGCTGGTGTGGTCGCAGGCCAGGTCGAGAGAGGACACTGGGCCATGTTTGACAACCTCGGGGAGGATGGCAATCTGGGACTCACTGTATTGCGACTGCATCCCGTCGGCGCGTTGAGGCAAGAGGGTGGCACAAAGTGACTTCAGTACCGGGGTAGGCCAAGTGCATTAAGGAGTTTTCGGGGGACCCCCCTCCCCCTCCCCCCGTGGGAAAATACTATATATAGTCGGTTTCCTGTCATAGCATGTCCCAAAATGGTATATGGAGCGCTCAACCTCTTGCGGACGGGTCGGGACCGGGGTGAATCCGTGCAACTGACAACAAATTTCAAGTAGCAGTAGGATGAGACTAGACCAAAGTACTTTCAGTAGATAAATGGTAGATGGATGGCTTATAAGATGTACTCACGGCCCATGAAGCACCCATCGTCACGACATACACCGGCCAAAAAGTGGAGACAGGATAGGCATAAGTAGTATATTCCGAGACGATACAAATTTTCCGGTCAGAAGGGCATTGGTGCTCTCAGTATACCAAGAGAAAGGATTAACTGTGCCGGAATTCAATGTCCCTTTCACAGACCAAGATACTCGGCGGTGCACGTCATGACCAGTGATTTTGTGAAGCCTGAGTTTACACATCAGGCATGCTACTGTACATGTATTTCAAGTGTTTGTATACATACCCTCGATTGAGAAAGTTCCTTACATACAGGACGAGGAAGGTGGCACTACTACATAGGGCCATATGCGAGTTTCCCTCCGGCCCCGGGGTGACGGTAACCTGAAGCGCCCGGTACTATCAGGGTCAGTACTCCGGGTTATCAGTTTGACACACTAGACATGCATACTAGGGCTCATGTTAGCTCTTATAGACATTGTCAAGGTCGTAGCATGGACTTGAGGGGGTCCGGACCGTGTTCACCAGTGGTATCCCTCAAGTGCATTAAGGACCCCCGGGACCCCCTCCCCCTCTCCAAGCGCCGGTCTCGGCATCTACCGGTGCCACCCTCTTGCGTTGAGGGCGGGCCTTGTGCCCAACCGATGCGCGCCGCCATTTCAACCGACGATCTGAGCTGTATAAGCGCAATATGTACACAACAACAAGCCTGGAGCCAACACCGCGACTGCATGCTGTCAGCAAATCTGATACATAGTGTACGCTTGTTCACTTCGGCGCGTTGAAGGCAGGCCTTGTGCGTGCCTGATGCGCGCCGCACTAGAGTGCAGGCCAAGCCTGAAATGGAGATATGATCTCTTCTACACATCCTTTCGGATCACTGTGATCTTGAGACTTTAGCTGACAACTGTGATGAGAAAATCGACTAATGTTTCGATGATAATGGAGTCGGGGACTGGTGCTTGCCGCCGTTACGATACATAACATTACAAGCACATAACGGCGCAATAGCACCATGCGCACACTAATCAAACACAACATGTGAGGGGAACGATTCGGAGCAGGCATACAGACAGGATGAAGAGAATTGCGCATATGGAATAGTTTGTTTGGTCGTGTCGCCGCGCTGCGTCGAATCGTAAGTCCGGTATCATTCAGTCTATCACAACCCCCTCGAAAGCTTCCTGACCATCATGTTCACGGTGAACTCGTAGCTCAGTTGAACATCGGAGTGACCTTCCTGCTCTGTGGAAGAACGGGCGCACGCTCCGTCTCCCGTTCCCGGGTGCGCTCGCCCGAAGGCCGCCCAGTCGCACTATACCCCGTCGGATATACCGGGTTGGCTGGGTATCCAGCAAACCCAGGCGCGGGGGCGGACCGTCGCGTGGGAGTCGTCGGTGCGCTCCGCGTTGGTGTCTTCGGGCGGGACGGCGGCAACAGCTGCTTGCGCATTGCCGTCGGAGGCTGTCCGATCATGCGGGACAGCGACCATGGGATGTCGACGCCCGACAACCCCGCCGCGGACACGTATCTCGCGATTTCAAGGTGTAGCGTTGGGTAGTACGTAGTCGATGCCTTACGCGCGATCTGGGTTGGACAGATGAGTTACCACGCACCGTTAGAATTAGTCAGAACATACCGCGAGGATGCGCTCAATGCCCGAGGCAAGCATGTCTTGGTGGAACCGGAACGCAGAATGCTCGTGTTCCTTGTTGAGATTGAGCGCCTGGGTGCAGCTCGCGATAGCATTGATGAACTTGAAGTGCATCGTCTTAGGAGAGACTGTCAGCGCCCCACCATGCAGCTCTGCATCAGTAATATAGTACAGACCATATAGCACATCGCCTCAAACTCGACACCGCCTGTCATACCGCCAGGCGCTCGAGGCTTCTCGACTTTCGCCTCGTCCGTCTCGCTCAGGTCCCAGATCGTGTTGCTGGGATGGCAGAAGACCCAGAAGTAGTCCCTGCAGATGTCGCTCATCTCTTGCAGATATATCTTGTATATGCGGGGTCGATGGAGATCCTCAATGAAGGCATGCGGTTCGAGAGGCGTGCCAGGTGCCTCACTCGGGGGTGGCGCTGGGGTGAGGAGGAGAGACTTGATGAGTGAGAAGAGGGTGGCATGGGGGCGGGGAAGGACGACTAGGTTACTGGTGGACGTGACATTAGATGATGAACGCTCCCAGGGCACCGAATGTGAGCGCGAGTGCGAGTAGCTGCTGCCTGTAGAGGGCAGCGCAGAGAGGGGATACAATTCGAATAGGCCCAGAAGGAGTTCTACCATGAGCTGTCGCGTCGGAACGTCACCCGGCTTCTTGTCCGAGTAGAGTAATGACACGAGTTTGTCGAACGGAGCTGGACAGTAACTCCGCAGGGCATTACAACCCACAGCAGAGGTCGAGAGCGCCTTGACGCAGCGGAGCAGCTCGTACAACATCTGGTCATCGTGCTGCTCCTCTCTGCAGGAGTTGTTAGATGCCGCATTACTGTTACGATACTTGTACTTGCCTCCATTCCACCTCCAGAATCTCGTTGAGGCGGGTGAGAATCGCATCGTAACCGCCGTGCTGTAGGAATGCCTCCGTCCAGCTGGGATCAGGGTGAGTAGCTAGCAAACTGTACCTCGAAATAAGGTCACATACCTAGCAGACTCGTTTCTCAGCATGAGCCGAAGCTTCTTGACCGTCTCAATGTCCATGGCCGTGCTAGACTGACCGAGCAGGATTTTGACATACTTCTCGGGAGTGATGGTTGCCTGCTTCTTCTTGTCCTTTATAACCTTCAGTGGGGCAATTTGCGCAGACTGGGGGTCGATAGCCTGTCTCCGTACGTCAAGTGATTTTCCGCGGGAGTGACCTGTTCCGAACGGCGGCATGCGGGGTCCTTCGGTCAAGTCGTACTCCTCTAGTGTGGGTTTCTGAGGACGAGGTGAGGAGAGAACAGATTCGCTACTGTGAACTCTACGCAGGGTGCGTGGAGTAAGAGGCGCGGTGACGGGTGCAGGTTTCATCTGGGCGAGGACGTGCGATGATTTGAGGAATGCTGCCTTTACGGTTGGATCCATCGTGGCCAGCTTGGGCCGTAGCGTAGATGGAATTTGTAGCTCATCCTATACATTGGCAGTCAGCAATGCAAGCGATACACAGTTCTCGACCACATAGTACACGGTGAGCCACTAATGTCGGTTGAATCTTTCGAGATCCAACATCGGAGTTGGGTCCCCAGAGACTCGTAGTTTGTGGCAGCAGCAAGGATTGCGGTTTAGAAGGTGCGGACATCGGTAGAGAAGCATACACGGGTGAGAAGCGAAGCAAAGACTCACAAGTAACCTGTCGAAATCCTCAGTCGGGATGACCTCCTGCTCAGCCTGCAGTTTCCCTTTCATCTTCTTTCGTTTCTCAGTCTTGGGTTTCGCGTTAGAGTCGTAAGCAGTGTTGGAGTCCGCAAAGTAGTTCTCTTTGCCGTTGTGTTCGGTCTCCGAAGGGTCTATGGGGGACGTAAGCATCTGAAAGTCGGTCGACGCAATGCGTCTCGAAGGAAGAATGCTTTTGAACATGATGGTGTCGCCTGGAGTCAGCCAAAAGCTGGCAAAGGAAGGAAGGAGAGGCGGGGGCACAAAGGAAGGCGGACAACGCAAGACTGAGGAAGTGGTCAAACCTGAGCGGCTGAAACGCCCAAAGTCGAACATGAACCGCGTGTGCCCATAGGCGCCTGCTTATTCCCTCACACGCGTCTGATCACGTGTCCGCGTCTCATTAGAGGCTCAGCCCAAGTCTAGACCTTCGAGCTCCTCTCTGCGAAGCGACACCATCTCCCTGCTAAAGTCTGAGCATGACTCGCTCCTCCTGTCGTTACTCCTCTGGCTCTCTGTCTCAACACACTGGTCTGGCGTGACAACCGACAGATGACCCCTGGGAACTTTTACTGATGGCGTCTGCCAGCAGCCAAATGCAGGCTGTCAAGACCAAATGCACTGAGGCTAGCTCTCTTGAGGCTTGCCATCGCGTCCGTTCGCACTGTACAGCAGCATCCCGCTAGCATGTCTACAGCCTCTCAAATCTCTGCCGATGATGAATTGCCCAAAAAGGTCCGCATACAACGATTACCCCGAGAGGTAAGTAACGGTGTTATTCTGGTTCAGCGTCGTAATGCAGAAGCAGGTTGTTTACAGGTTGACTTCGATGCATCTCCGGATTGGTCATCTTACGCACGGCTCATGAGCGAGTACGATGAAGCGATGGTGCGTGGCTGGAAGGAGGAGATTGATACGTTGCTCGTCTTTGTACGTGGTTCAAGGACCGTCGCGTGAGTCTTGTCATTCATCCCATGACAGGCTGGTCTCTTCTCCGCTGTGGTCACTGCATTCAACATTGAAGCCTACAAGCTGCTACAAGACGACCCTTCCAACACGTCTATCCAGCTCCTGCAGCAAATCTCACGGCAGCTCGCAAACGGGACCGACGACTCGAGTATCACGCAAGCACGGCCGACGTTCCGTCCAGCTAGCCAGAACATGCGTATCAATGGCCTGTGGTTTGCGAGTCTTGTATGTGCACTATTTTCCGCCCTCATTGGCATCATGGTCAAGCAATGGCTCAGGGAGTACATGGCCATCATATCCCCATCACCCCGACACAGTGTACAACTCCGACAACATCGGCATGACGGGCTCAGAACATGGCATGTCCCCGAGATTATGGCTTTCCTCCCCATTCTATTGGAGATATCTCTTGTTCTGTTCCTCGCTGGTCTTGTCGACTTCCTCTTGCTCTTGAACTCTACTGTAGCTGCTACCACAACCGCCTTGGTAACGGCCGCCCTCCTCTTCTACGTTGGGACCACCATTGCGCCTCTGTTGTCCACTCAGTGCCCATTCAAATCGCCACAAGCTTGGGTTTTGGTTCGTACACAACGATGGGTCGCGCAATGGATCCACAATGCTAAGCCTTCGGGCTCAAGGGAGTCACATCCCCTGCAAGAATTCGCCAACTGGAGCGAACGCGACAATAGCTCGGTTGAACGCAACCACGATGAACTGGATCTCAAGGCAATGACTTGGGTACATGCGTCCTTTGTAGACGATGACATCCAGGACTCTCTCGTCTCCGTGATCTCCGACCTCAAACCTCATCATGCCACATCCCTCGTTGTTTCTGCTTTGGCGGACGAGATGGATCTCTCCGCATCAACATTCGCCCGGCTCATTCGCGACCGGGCGTGCAGCAGTGCCCTTCGCGATACTGGAGCGCGCATTACACAGAGAACGCGAGCGCGGATGTTCAATATGCTTTCAAACTCTTGGAGTACATCCCGCGAGACCATGACCCATCCCAGCTTGGTGTGCTGGACGTCCTTTGGGTCCTCTGGGAGCTTTGCCTGGGCGCATGCAACGCAGAAGACCAAGATCCGCGTCTGTACCAGTCCATCCTGAACGGCATGGCAGAGCTGCTAAGTGAAGGCGAGCCATTCCGCCTCCGCCGCGCCGCCCTGAACCTGCTGTACGAGAGCACGCATTCCTGGACGTATCTGTACTGTCCATCCGGTGAGCACGCATCACTGGGACTCTGTTCCATTACCGTCCTCTGATTGCTCTATCACCGACAGCTATCGGCAACATCATATCTTTCGCGCGGACGTGCTTCCGGCACGACTTCATAGATATGTCAATTAAAGCAACCACGGTTGCGCTTCTGCTGTCCCCCGGGCTTGACTGGGACGATGACGAGACGATGCCGCACCACCGACAGCAGCTTGTCGGCCTCCTGCGAGATCTCTCGCGCTTCCTCCAGCAGTGCAATGAGGAGGGGATCCGGTATGCCGAGGAACGCCCCACGAACAAGCTTGTATACGGCATTGCCGTACTCGCTGAGAAGGACGAAGAGCTGGTGAACGAACTACTGCCGCGGGTGCTGCTGGAGGGGGCGGAGCTAGGTTTGCTGGATCTGTCACAGGAAGAGCGGGTCATGTTGAAAGGGGTGCAGGAGACGCGGTTCGTCCATGGCTTCGAGCGTTCTCGCAAGCATGTCGGGAACGGTCCTGTTGTATGAAAGTGATGGTTCGTCTTCCGTTGCCTGTCTCTGTTGCGGGAAACTGAACTGTACAGGGGGAAAGGGAAAACATCGTTCAAGTCAATCTCTAGGATCGTGGTACTATTGGAATCTGCGACGTGCTCTCTGTTGTTGGAGTTAATACCGGAGCGCTCACTTCGAGGATCACGTGACCGTGTCTGTACACCGTTCCCTCGTACTTACCGGCAAGGTTCACTAGTTCATTCTTGACTCGCGTACGACGCTCCTCCGTACTTCACGTCTGCCTACTTCAAGCTCTCCCCAGTTTCCATTTCAATCCTGGGTATGAAGTCAGGACGCAGATGTCGCAAGGGAGATAGGATCAGCGGTGCCTTTGGGTAATAATGGTGTGTCAATCGAAGCTTTGGTTGGCTACGAATATCAAAATCGCAGGCCCTCTAGTCAACGCTGCGGGTCGTCCTTTTCCAGCGACGTCCAACAATGTCTACACCCTCTCAATTTTCTGCTGCAGACTCAGCATCGAGGAAAATCCGCATGCAGCGAGTACCGCGAGAGGTTAGTGTCAACATTAGCCACTCTATCTTCACTGCTAGAGCTTGACCAACTGTCCGACAGGTTGACCGGGGGAACCCTTCGCCGGACTGGTCATCGTATGCGCAATTGATGAGCGGATACGACGAAGCAATGATACGGGGCTGGAAGGAGGAGATTGACACACTACTCGTCTTTGTGCGTCACCTATAACGATATTAGAGTTCTGCGGAGCCATTAACAGGATCTGGATGCTGGACAGGCTGGCCTGTTTTCTGCTGTCGTTACCGCGTTCAACATCGAAGCCTACAAACTCCTCCAAGACCCCTCTGACATAACGGCCCAGTTGTTGCAACAGATCTTGCAGCAGCTTGCCCCTTGAAGGAGCAAACGCAACGACCAGTGTCGGTACTCTTCAAGAGCGGCCAGCCTTCCGTCCTTCCGGGCAAAGCATACGCATCAACGCGCTCTGGTTTGCTAGCCTTGTATGCGCACTTTTCTCCGCCCTAATCTGTATCATGGTCAAGCAGTGGCTGAGGGAGTACATGGCAATGCTGCCCCTGTCACCTAGACATAGCGTTCGACTTCGACAACATCGACACGACGGACTCATAGTGTGGCGTGTCCCCGAACTTATGGCACTGCTCCCGATCCTCCTGGAAATATCCCTCATCCTGTTCCTCGCCGGTCTTGTCGATTTCCTCTCGCTCTTCAACTCTATTGTTGCTGCTGCCACCACCACCCTTGTTGCTGTAGCACTGCTCTTCTACCTGGGAACTACACTCGCCCCTATGCTGTCCACCCAGTGCCCCTTCAAATCACCCCAGTCTTGGCTTCTTTTCCGTGCACATAGGCGCTTTACGGAGTGGACCCCGAAGATTTGGGTTTTTTCGCAACAAACACGACCAATGCCGAAATTTGCCAACTGGAACGAGCGTGACAACAGTGCCGTCTGGAGTCAATGCGACGAGCTCGATCTGAAGGCCATCATTTGGATACACGCGTCCTTTGTGGACGACGAGATTCAAGATTCCCTCATCCCTGTGATTTCAGAGCTGAAGCCCAGTCACGCTACGGCCCTCGTCTTCGCAGTCATCGCCGACAAGATGGACCTCTCCACCTCGACCTTCGTCCGTCACGTCCGCGAACGGTCCTGCAGCAGCACTCTGCGCGATACCTGTATGCGTCTCGGGCGGAGGACGCGAAAGCGGATGTTCGAGATGCTTCTCAAGCTGCTCGTGCACATCCCGCGCGACCAGGACCCGTCCGAGTTAGGTGCGCTGGACGCCCTCTGGGTCCTCTGGGAGCTCTGTCTCGGCACATCTGTGGTAGAGGACCAAGACCCTTACCTTCACCAATCCATCCTGAACGGCGTGGCCGAGCTGCTGAGCGAGCGCGAGCCGTTCCGCCTCCGCCGTGCTGCCATGAATCTCCTGTACGAGAGTACCCATGCTTGGACGTACCTTTATTGTCCATCCGGTGAGCACGCACCGCCGAAGTACAACAACCATCCACTCACATCTGTTCGCCGGCAGCCGTCGGCAATATCATCGCGTTCGCGCGGACGTGCTACCGCCACGACATCGCCGCGGCGGACACGTTCGTCAAGGCGACCACTGTCGTGCTCCTGCTCTCCCAGTGGCTCGACTGGAACGACGAGGAGGCAATGCCGCACCACCGACAGCAGCTCAAGGGGCTCCTGCGCGACCTCGCGCGCTTCCTCCGGCAGTGCAACGAGGACGGGCGGCGGTACGACGAGCGCAGTGCGGGTAAGCTCGTGTACGGGATCGCGATGCTCGCGGAGAAGGACGAGGAGCTGGTGAACAAGATGCTGCCACGGGTGCTTCTGGAGGGCGCGGAGCTCGGCTTGCTGGACTTGACGCATGAGGACCGGGTCATGCTGAGGGGAATGTAGGAGACGCGGCCAGGCTGAGAAATGACACCGCTATCTCAGTGTGATGGTGCGTCTGCCGTCTTCCCTCGGATGTTGCATTGAATCCGACGCCGCACTGCTAACATCGACGACCGCACATCATATCGCCATGCAGTACGATTCATATACAAATTGAAGGACGGGATGTTCCCTCGGACATAGGTATGCCGGAATTGCAATGCCCACATCCTTACATAAAGCGGTCTGAGCCTGCTGACCGTTGCGTACAAAACTCCTTCAGGTTTATTGCATATCATGGATGCTCATTGCTCATAACGTGTTCGGCAAGCGTTGAGGATCGAATGTGAGTCGGAACTGTACACTATTGTAGATTAATGCGAGAGACGTCTAAATTCCACATCCTTCTCGTTGGCAGATTTATCGTGGCGATATGGGTACCCAGGATGCCATCCTTGTCCTCGATCGCTCGCGTGCCCAAGAACCGACCGCACCATGTCCCGGCGGTGGCTTGTGGCGCTGCCCGAGGCCCAATCCGCTCGATCACAGGTGCAGTCAAACAGCACATGTTGTGGGCATCATACGGTAGGGTTCTAAAAGTAGTGTACATGGACCGTCGCCTTCGATTGCACGTATACATACAATGCATGCTTGGAGCTCCGTGTTGGAGAACATTCACGTCAATCAGCTACGATTAACCTAAAGATGTGTGTGTCTCGTGCCGTACGCAGCAAGTCCCGCGAGAGTGCCACTGTGCAGGCGCTGTGCGCGGTGTCCCCCAGTGCGCAGAGGTCGTACAAATACATGCTGAATGGTTGGGCGATGCGAGCATTGTATGCGAGGATGACGAGCCCCGGTGAAGCTGTGTACATGGTGCTCCTGCGTTGGGCGTCCGCCGGCTACGTAGTACACCGTGGAGCAGCAGGCCCCGCGGAAGCATTCGCCAATCGCACCTTGTCTCCGAGCGTCGACCAGCAGCCCCCATCCCGCCCCTCTTCCTCGTCGTCCTCGTCGACGTACACACCCCGCCCGCACCCGCAACGACCCGGCCTGCGAGCATCCTGGACCGTGCCCCTCCAGGCGCTGACGTCGGTGGCTTTACCCTCCAAGCACGCGCCCACGCCCCCGATCGTTCCCCCGCCTTCCGCCCTGGCCTCTCGGACCCGCCGCAGACCGCTCTTCGGCCTCCTCGCGCGGTATCATCGCCGCCGATCCAACACCCTCGACAGTCCTACTCGCCCGTTTGGCACCCTCGGACCCGCCGTCGCGCGCGCGCCTCAGCAGCCCCCCTCGCAGCCTGGGACACAACCTCAAGCGGGCACGGGAACGAACCAGAGCAGCCCCTCTCCTGCCGCACCCCTCGACCTCATGACGACCGCCCCGATGCCCGCCCCCGCCCCTGCCTCCGCGCAGCCGCAGACGCAGACGGCGCAGGAGCCGGCGCTGGCACAGACGAAGGTCAGTCTCAAGACGTGGTGGAACCACTTTACGTTTGCGCAGAAGGTGAGGAAGGAGGCGGAGGAGAAGAAGACGGGCGCCGGCGAGAGTGTGGTGTTCGGAAAACCGCTCAAGGAGAGCCTCAAGTACGCGAGCGTGCAGATCTCGACCGCGAATGCGAATGGGGAGCTCTATGTGTGGGGGTATATACCCGTCGTGGTCGCGAAATGGTGCGTCGTCGTGCTGCTCGGGCCTCGCCCTCTCTATCGCCGGGGCTCATCTCTATGCCGATGCCAGCGGGCTGTATCTCAAGGAGAACGGTACGTCGGCCCTCCTCGTTCTCGCTTTAGCGACGTGCTGAAGACGTCCTAGCGACCGAGGTGGAGGGTACATTCCGTGTCAATGGGTCAAATAAGCGCATGAGGGAACTGCAGGCTATGTTCGAGACCCCTCCACGAGTGCGTGCCCATCCTCGTCGCTCTTCACATCGCCTCGTAACCCGTCGTCCTTGGCCGTGTGCAGTATGGGAAGAGTCTCGACTGGAAAAAGGAGCAGTTCACGACGCACGACGTTGCCAGTGTATTCCGACGATACCTCACCCAGATGCCCGTACGTGCTCTTCTGTATCGCTTGCCCGCATCCCCTAACACACCGCAGGAGCCCGTGATACCCCATGACATGTACCATTTAGTGAGCATTGCACTCGCTCTATGCCGTTTCCTCACTGACCTCCCGTAGTTCCGAGATGCCCTTGGTGAGACATGTGTAGAACAGGTACCAGATGGATCATCCGCTGATACGTCCAGTCTAGCAAAGCAACCTCGTAACGAAGAAGAAGTGATAGCGACATACAAACGTCTAATCCGATCATTACCCCGCGCAAACCAATACCTACTACTATATGTCTTGGATCTGCTGTCCGTGTTCGCGCGGAAGTCGGACAAGAATCTCATGACGGCGAAGAGTACGTATGTCTTACATTTATCGCGGCCCTAATACTGATATAGGTGAATGTTATACAGATCTGGCGGTAATTTTCCGGCCGGCTCTTATCGCACATCCCTCGCATGAGATGTCGCCTCAAGAACACCAGCTAAGCCAGGACGTGCTTGAATTCCTGATCAAGCACCAAGACTGGTTTATGCTCGATATTCCACCACCTCCAACAACGAAGCCGTCAGATAGTGCAGTGACGGTACCGATGGCGGAGCCTGTAGCGGATATCCTGGTCAGCTCAGACGAAGAGTCTGGTGGGTGGAAGCTGATCAGTAGGGATGTGCCCAAGAAGATCGGACGACGGCGAACAACGACCGAACGCTCAGGAGGTGCGTGGTAAGGTGTATGTCGCGCTTAGGACGCCACTGAAGAGCCGCTGTGAACGGTGCAGAGAAATCGCCAGTAGAAGGAGAGAAGTTGTCGCCTGTGGTCGAAACACCACCCTCACGATCAAACTCAATCGTCACGGTGACCCGCAGTCGGACGCTGCCCTCGTCAAAGACGAGCCGGATACCGGAAGAAGAGCGACACGCGAAACTCGTGAAGAAACAGAAACGCGCGTCCGTGCAGCCAGGACGCACATCTAGCGGCGGCACAAACCACGGATGACCGGTCGCCCGCGCCACGCTATACACGTCCTGTAGAAGGCTGCGCACCGTCGCTGCCTGACCGCTCGCCCCGTGGTCTTCGTCGTCGCTCATTTACCCATCGCCGCCGGTATCCCCCGCTTCCACATCTGCTATACCACCCCTACATGTACAACCCCTTTGCTATCTTCTGTGCGTCATATTTCCGCCCTTTCTACTACAACCTGGTGGCGGCAGACGGGGCCCGACCGAGAGGGGGCGCCGGCTGCCGTCGGATGTCCGTCACGATGTTGTTATGATATATTGTTGTTGCGATAGTCTTTCACCGAGTTCTATATGCGTTTGCCCTTGACCGCCCATACCATTCCCCACCCACGTTGAACGAAATCCTGCCTTCCTTGGCCCAATGTCCTCCTCCCCCTTACATAACACCCTTCATACTCCCTCTACCTACCCCCTCCCACGTATTCGAGCCCGCTCACAAGCGTGTTGTCAAGCATGGACTCTGATTCGGTCAAGGCGTACATAGTCTTCGGACACGTATAGGACCTGGTGCACCGTGGTGTATATTTAGCGCCTGTTATAATCGCTTGACATACTCATGACATGCATACATAGTATGCATGGACGAAGAGCATTTCGACGCTTCCGCGTACGGAAACTTTCTTCCCCTCTTCGCTGGTTTGCTAACCTACATAAGCAAGACCATACGATCATGGTTTCCTCGTTCCTCTCCCTATTTGCAGCCATGTGTGACCCAGAACCCCTTGACTCCCTCGAGTCTCCTTTGACCCCTCGCGCTTCCACCACGGGCCACCATTCGGTAAGTCGCTGCGTCCGTCTCATGATTGTGGGCTGACCAGCTTTTCAGGCGAGAAGTTCATCAATGGCCTCGGTGACCTCGGCCCCCACCTCGGCCGCTTCCGCTGAAATAGTTGTCCTAGAGTTCACGTCGTCGGACCGCTGTGGGCTCCTCGATCGTCGCCCGCGCGGGGAAGAAAACCACGATGATTCGCATGGCGTAGATCGGTCGCGGGGGCGTACTCCCCGACTCTCCCAGTCGTTTTGCATCTCAGTCTCGAGCGAGTTGCCGCTCTCGCTTAGGCTTACTACCTCTTCTCTAAACATCGTTGCCGCCTCCGATGTCTTACTACGGACCCCTCTGACTGCTCGTCTT
Source organism: Daedaleopsis nitida (assembly GCA_022606115.1). Lineage (NCBI taxonomy): Eukaryota > Fungi > Basidiomycota > Agaricomycetes > Polyporales > Polyporaceae > Daedaleopsis > Daedaleopsis nitida. The sequence continues at coordinate 1,538,271 of JABYQM010000005.1, read as the reverse complement.
CGGAATTATCCCGTTTCCACGTGTACGATTCAATGCCTTGATGTCCGTTTGTCACCCTCCGACCTCCAGTCCGTACGGCACGCAACCTTGAAGCTTGAAGCTTGAAGTTGCAGCAGATTGCGGCGTGGACTTCGAGTTTGAATGAACTTCTACAATGTCGTTGTCTAATAGTCCATGTACGTTCACCTACATTCACCTGCATCAAACTCGATGTCGACTCAAACAGCAGCTGAATATATATACTCATTGTTGTGGACCGCTTACCGGCTTCGTGCGAGGCGAGGCGAGGTCACAACTTTCTACGAAAATTCCAGGTCCATTTTGTGCCATAAATTGGGTCTCTCTAGATTTCCTCCATCCTTGCTCGTTCGAGATGTAACAGCTGTTGAACGACGAGTCATGCTATGCGGCGGTAAGATGTATATATACGACGGCGCCAGCAGATCTAGACCAGACTTTATTAGAGTTGCTGTGCGGGCGAGGCGGTCACCGGCCGGTCCGAGCGCAGAGACATACATAGCCCTGGCCGTCGAGAATGAACTGAGCTCAAGGCGTCCTCCATGCCTAAAAGCGCTTCGTCTTTCTCTCTCTCGCACGACGCTCACGAAGGGCCGCGCCGCCCGCCACTGACCTCGACACGCGACTGAGGACGAACCACTGGACTGACGACTGGCTGCCTGTGACGCGGCCAAGTGACGAACACAAGACTTCACTGTATTCGGACGAGTAACAACATATGCCGTCTTTTGGCCGTGACAGTCCGGCGGGGTCCCCCTCAGGATCCGGGCCAAACTACTCGTACCTCCCTGTGCGTTTCCCCCTCCTCCTTCCCAGCGCGCGCCCGGCCAAGACTGACCTTGCCTCGTCTCGTTCATCTTTTAATACCTTCTGCCACTGCCGCTGCTGCGCAGCCTCCACACCGTCTATCTAGCATAGACGACCCCTACGCCCTCGCCCTCTCCGCCTCCAGGTCCCCTCCCCCGCGACCCGCGACAGCTACATCCGCGTCGAGCACACAGACGCAGACCCCGACAACCCCGCCATGCCGCTCAGCCAGGGACACAGTCAGCAGCAGGGCTACTCCAACGTCGGCAACTCGTATTCCAACGACGCCTTCAACTCCAGCGCGTGGCTCGAGAAGGAGCAATCCAGGAGCAGACGGTCCAAGTGGATTGTGAGTCTTGTCTCGTCATAGGACCGTGCGCACGGTTGTTCCGTGTCGTCTGCGCTTCAATGTTGTGGGCGGAAGGAGGCACGGTCCATGAATCCCGAACCGCTGCTGATACGTCCGCCCAGGTGATCGGCACCGTGTCTACCATCCTCATCCTCATCATCGTCGGCATCGCGGTCGGTGTGACGGTGGCGAAGAGCCACAAGTCCTCGAGCTCGAGTAGCTTCTCGTCCACCGCCGTCACACAGACCGACCCCAACGACCCGAGCTCGTTCGTGCGCGACTCGAGGCTCAAGAAATCGTTCTGGGCCCTCGCCTACACCCCGGAGAACTCGCAGTACCCCGACTGCGGCAACACGCTCGGTACGTCTCGTGCATCTTGACTAGGCTTCGCGAGTCGCTCACAAGCGTTTCGCGCTGCGCAGAGGATGTCATCACGGATATTCAGGTAATTAAGCGGGTGATGCTTCGCATGCAGGGGAACTGTGACTGATTGTTTCATCATTGATTCCAGCTCATGTCGCAGCTCACTTCGGTATGTTTCTACCCCTTCTATGACTGCGACCTACCCGGCGCTGATAATGTATGGCGTCTTAGCAAATCCGTTTGTATGGAGCCGACTGCAACCAGGTTGAGCTCGTGGTACGTGACACCGTATATCGCTGTCCTTCCCGTGGTTGGCTGAGTATGGGACATAGCTCGAGGCTATCACGCAGACCAAGGTAGACATGCAAGTTTGGCTCGGAAACTACCCAGTTGCTACCGACCCCGCTCCGTACGAGAGGCAGCGGGACGCCATCATCGCCGCCATCAAGAAGTACGGTACTGACCATATCGCCGGAATCAGCGTCGGAAACGAGTTCATCCTGGAGTGAGCTTCAGTCACGGCATTCCTCCTCTCACTGGTAGCATATACTCACGCATACACTCAGCTGGGTCATCGACAACGGCTCCGACGACCCAAATAGCGCCGTCGGCGACGCTGGCGCGGAGTTGCTCCTCGTGAACATCACCGACACTCGACAGGCGGTCGAGGCGCTGAACTTGTCCAAGAAAATCCCTATCGGGACGGCGGACGCGGGCAGCTACTTCAACACCAAGATTCTCCAGAACGTCGACTTCGGCATGTCGAACATCCACGCATGGTTCGCGAACCAGTCCATCGCGGACGCCGCGGGCTGGGTGAGCGGCTTCTTCCAGGACACCAACGTCGCGGCCGCGGCCGCGCTCTCGAACAACCCGACGATGTACATCGCAGAGACGGGTTGGCCGACGGTGAGTGTGCTTCGTGCCGGTCATAGGTGGGCACTGTGACTGATCGTGCGTGCATTGTCATACGCAGGCTTCCAAGGATGCGAGTAACGAGAGCAATGGTCCGTCTATCGCGTCGGAAGCTAATCTCCAGGTGTGTTCGAATCTCGGAGAGTTGGATCGTCGATGCTAGCGCTCACCCTACCCTGTTAGATCTTCCTCGATACGTGGGTCTGCCAAGCTAACGCCAACAACACGGGATACTTCTTCTTCGAGGTACGCGAATCCCTCTGTTCGCGGTAGGCGAAAGAACTTAGCGGTAATATTGTAGTACTTCGACGAAACATGGAAGGATGTCCAATTCGGTGGTGTCGAGGTGCGTTTGGAATATGGTGCACAGGTTTGCCATACAGCATCGCTAACTCGGAGACGTGTTGTAGGGTCACTGGGGTCTGTTCTACTCCAAGTAAGTCTGATATCGGCTTTGCGGTCCTGAGCCTGCTAACCACGCTTTCATACAGCCGGACCCTGAAGGATATCACCATCCCTGATTGCAGCAGCTGAGCGCTGACTATCCCGCACACTTCCTTGTCCGCGCCCCTCTCTCTCCTCCTGCGACACCCTCATCCCTCATCGCGTTGCTACCAGACGCGCACGATAACCTGTCTTCCTTTGCGTTCGGACGCTTCTCTTTATGACCGTTCATCTCAGCGGGATTCATTACTTCTATCTCTTCCATGCTGCAGCATAGCACCACTCTTCACGGACACATACTCTTTCTTTACCTCCTTCGGGATGTCTCGTGCTGGACATCTCTTGTTGTTCTCCTTCAACTGGATTTGTCTTTCTGTTTGTTGTATCGGTTTGTCGACGGGTTCGGGGTCTGGCTGCCCCCTCCATGGACTTGGTTGTCGCTGTGTGAACGAGACGAACTACACATGTATACGTAGCATACTGATATGTAGTCGTGACGATTGTCTGCGCAGTTGGTTGCCAGTGATCTACATAATGGACATAGGCATTCAGTTAACGGGTTTCTAAGCCGCCGCTCACAATGTCATCGAGTGTATCGAAACTCGACTTTTGCAGGACTAGAATTGCGCTTGTTCTCCTGGCATATCATATGTGCAGATTCTAAGCCTTGCATTTCAGGCACCTCGTCTCTTCATCGTACATGTCGACAAGCTTGGCGGTAGCAGAGAATCCCACCGTGCCAACGCCTCTCCAAGCGACGACAATGTGTACGCCTTCTGTGAGCTCCTCGACCAGATAGGGTCAGTATGTCTGCAACGAGAGACATCGCTTGCAAGTCACTACTAGAGAGGTAAGTATTTACCGGGACCGCCCTCAACGTTAACTCTTGTGGTGCTGAAGCTGACCATCTGGCGCAGGCAAAGCACCGCGTCTGAACTTGACACGCGAGATGGCATTTCTCTCCTTTCGCTCAAGCACCACATGATGCTCTCCCTACCTCCAGTCTCTCAGTCTCATCACAGCCCGACGCGCGATCGGCGACACGCTCGCGGAGCGTTCGCCACCTCGAGCTCAAGCCGCGTTCAGTGCAAAGGATCGTCCGGCGCGCGGCTCGGCCGCAGGTGACCGGGCCCTGGACGCCGTGGTCGAAGCAAGAGTTGTGCTGGAGAAGATGAAGGTGCTCGAGGGTCGCATGAAGTAGCAGATAGATAAGCTAGTCCGCATCGCAGAGGAGGGCACTACAGACAGAAAACAACGGTACGTCTCCCGTCACTCCCACTCCGTCAATCCCTCCTCATGCGAGCGTCGATTCATGTCGAGAAAAAAATCTATAGACATGTAGTTGGCTGTGCAATAATGATAGTGCTACAATGACAGGAGATAATTGCGTACTGATACAGAACATACAAGAATAAGAAGGTAGGAGAAGTGAAGCTGTATGTACTAGAGACATGCAAGGAATAAGTGAAATGCCCTAGACTCAACGAAATCAATCCTGCCGATAACCATATCCACCCCCGGTCTCGTACCCGTCCTCCCTCCGCCCGTATTGGTTGATGTAGGCTATAACGGGGGTCCCCAGAGCGGAACCCGTCCACTCAGTGTGGTCGGCGTCGTGATGCGCGACATGCACCCGACCACCGTTATGGTGCTTGTGCGTGTGGTGCTCATGACGCTCCCGGCGGTCTCGCTCGTGCTCGTGGTGCGTGTCGTCCGGGTTCGAGACGTGCAAGCTCTTCGCGCCCCTGCCTATACCCTGGCGGTCTCTCGTAGCAATCGCTTTCCGCTCGCGCGAGGACCGCTCTGGGGTGTGCGCGGGCGCAGGGGGGGAGATGGCGCCCAGATCCTTCTCGACACTCGACGCCCAGCTACCGTTCACGCTGACACTCCCGCTACCCGTGTCGCTACCGTATCCGAGCTCGGGCTCGTACAGCTCCGGAGCGTTCAGGTGGTCGACGGCGGGGTTCCCGAGCTCACGCCGCTTCTCGCGCTTGGCACGCATGCGCGCGAAGCTGAGCCGGCGCTCCTCCATCCACGCGTCCTCCTCGTCGGGGGAGAAGTTCAAGCCCTCTGTGGGGCGCATGCCTGCGGCGGACACCGCGCGGTGGTAGCCGGCGGCGCGGAGGACCTCGCGGATAGGCGCATGCGAGCGGGTGGTGGTCATGCGGTGGGCGTATGTGCAGGTGAAGCTGCGTGCGATGGTAAGTCGTACGCTGGACGCGCGACAGAAGAGGAAGGATCTTACCCAGGACCAATCACGAACTCGCCACCAAGTTGTAGTGCGTCTCCGCCCTTCTCCCAGACAGGCATCCCAACGCATAGCGCATTCCTCACGACCATTGCGAGACCACCAATTGGGCCATGCCGGATGTATTCTCCCTTTTCCGTGTCCGGGCCAGGATCATTGGTGCGGTAAGTCATTCCCATAGCGGCATACAGACGGAGCGACGGGTCGGTGTAAATCGAGATGGGCATACGGAAGATGTCTATATGTGAACGTCAGTACATACTTCTAGACCATTGGAGAAGACACCTACTGCGATACGACTTGATCATCGCTGGAGAACCACTCCCGATGATCACCAGGTCGATGTTCGCGCGCTTCAAAGCCTCAAAGTCTATGTTCTTCGCGATCGAGTACATGTAGTCCTGACAAGCAGCGCACCTGCGACAAAGCGAGGTTCAGTCAGTCCACTACCCATACACAACGAAAGCAGGACGAGTGGCGTACCAGAAGTGCCTGATGAAGATGACGATCGTCTTCCTGTCCTTGAACAGCTCACCAAACTGCCTCCGGATACCGTTCTGCTCGATGACCGTGAGCGCCGCAGCCGTCTGGAGAAGCTCCTTCGTCAGGCCCGCGTGCTCGTCGAACGTCAAGACGGACCGCTCCGCCTTCATATCGCTCCGATGATGCCCATGTCTCCGCGTGGCTTGCGCAGTGCGCGGCCTCGACTTCGTCTCAGTAACGGACTCCGAGCCTCCATGTCCACGGCTGCTCCGCGTCCGTCGCGGCGCGCTCCCTTCAACACGGTACGGGTACGACGACATCGTGGTCGACGGCGTGTTCGGGAGCGGGAGCGGCGTCGACTCGACCGAGGTCGCGTACCGGGGCTGAGGCGAGGTGATGCTCATCGTGCTCTGGTTCTTGCTGTACCCGGAGGCGTTGTTCGCAATCGTCGTTGTGGCAGCGGACGCGATCCCAGAGCCATTGTCGCGTTCGCTCCCAACGTCATTCATGTCGACGGAAGACGCCTCGGACTGGAACGAACGTGCCTGCATATGGCCGTGGCTGTGCGTTGTATATGAAGAGGGAGGTGGCGGTGGTGGCGGCGGCGCGGGGCGAGAGGCGTGCAGGCCAGGTTGGCTCGCGGGCATTGCAGCCTGGACGGCGGGGGATTGAGCGCGGAAAGGGGGCGGGGACTGCGCGCGCGAGGTGACGACCATGGGTTGCGGAGACTGTGCACGCGAGGTGACAGTCATGGGCTGGGGTGAATGTGCCCGGACGGTGGAAGCAGGTTGTGTGCGCACCACCGCGACAGGTCGTGGAGATTGCGCGCGAGCGGGCGCTTGAGCATGTTGTGGTGTGGACGGAGATTGAGGACGGAACGGGAGCTGTGTGTGCGAGCTCGTGTGCGTTGCGGAATGGGTTGTGCTCTGGCCTTGGCCTTGACGCCGTTGCCGTAGAGAGTCAATATACGGTGTGCTGATCGGCTGTGGCACCTTTGCCCGCGAACGGTAGACAGATCCAGATAATTGAGGCGGAGGCGTCGGGGATTCTGGTTGTGCTGGTGGAGGAGGTCGTACTTGTGCGACCGGCAGGTACGACGATGTCGCTGGGCGTTCCTGCCGATCGTCCGACGGGCGACGTTCCTCACTCTTGCGTTGCCTAGTTTCGGGCGGGCTTCGCGGGCGAGCTGGAGGGGCGACTGGGGCAGACGAGAACTGCTCGTGGCGCTGCTCTTCATGATTATGAACAGGCGATCTTGCGCGCACGGCAGGTGGAGGCGGGAGAGGCGGTTGAGGCAAGGGCGTAGGAAAATCAGCGTCCATGCGCGAGGGCGGAGAGAGCGGAAGCGGTGCAGGCGTAGGTGGTCCACGTTCTTCTCGCGGGGGCGCAGGCGGGAGTGGAGATGGTGCGCGACGCGGAGCGGGAGGCGAGGGCCCTCGACGGGGAGGCGGGGGTGGAGGAGTAGAGCCACGACACGACCCGATGTCGGGACGCATAGGTGGGTGTGAAACAGATATTGTAGGTACATTTATGTGCGGAGAAACGGGCGCAGGGGTGACGAGAGGAACTGACACGGGCGGCGGCGGGATAGAAATAGCCGTCGCAGCTGATGTCGGCCTCACGAGCAAGGAGTTTGCCAACAGCGGTGGTGAAGGCGAGGATTGTTCCTGCTCGTAATCTGATGATACTTGGAAATGCGACGACCTCATGAGGATGATCTCGTCCATTTCCATCTCCGAAGAAGCAGCAACTCTGTTGATGGATGTCGATGGGCGCGGGACAGTGGTTTGCGCGCCGACCACGGGCGCAGCATCTTCGATGATTGGGACGCGTGCAGTACCAGGCTGTGTGTCACGTCGCCAGCCATATTCAGCACCTATAGCATGGACAGTATTCCGGCTAGACCTAGAACTCTCGTATGGAGGGGTGGGAAGGCGCGTATCTTTCCTGATGGGGGGAAGCGGCGCATCCTTCGAAGGCAATGGTGTGAAGTCAAGCGCCTGGGCAAGTGTTTGTGGTTGAGAGAAGTCTTGAGGCTGAGGAATGATGACTGTAGGCTGATGCTGGGAAGCCGGAGGATAGGCAGGTGTAGGTTCGCCGAACTCGTCTCCATCAGGACACGCAACCAGAGTGCTCGTCATACTCATGTTCTCCGCAGGCATAGCAGGAGAGGCAGTAGGGCCGAAGCTCACGTTTGGTAGAGGAGTGACCCCGAGGCTGACATGGCTCAGACTCTTCCGGTGCGACATCTTCGCCTTCTTATTCTCCACAGGTTCACCACTGGCGCCGGTAGCGCGGAGGACTTCTGGCACGAAGCTGTTCCGTGCATTGCTCGTGCTCACCTCAGCTGCGCCAATCTGACCGGAAGTATGGGAGGGTGAGCCAACAATGGAGTCGCGCACTGGCGGTAGTCGGGTCGACCTCGACGGCGGAGATGGATCGGAAACTTTGCGCCCGCGCGCCAGCAGGGATGATCTACGCAGTTTTCCCGTGATGCTTTCCTTGCGTGCCCTGTATCCAAGCCCACTGCGACGTCGGGCGCTGTAGTCCTGTTCCGGCTCGGATTCTACCAGCGCATGGCGCGGACGAGGTGGGGGAACTGGGAGGGGCGGAGGCGAGTCAGGCTCAGACTTGCCGAGCAACGCTGGAAAGTCCGAGGTCCGAATCCTTGAGAGCTCACGTTCAACGCGGCCGCCAGTCTCAAACCCCAAGCTTGGATGCTCGTCGTCACTGTCGAGTGTGACGTGTTTCGGAGGCGGTGGAGGGACATCCGAGAGCACCGACTCCGACCGATCAGTCAACGTATCGTCCGGCGTCATCGGTGGTGTCGGTCCCGAGTGCACCGACAGCTGTAGGTGGGAGTGGCAGTGGGACTCGACTGTGGACGTAGTGTGGGGATTGTGCGCCTGGCCATAGACGTGCCCATGGGATTGACGGTCATCGTACACGTACTGGTTCTGTGATGGGTGGGGGGTCTGATTCGTGTGATGGGGTGCCTCTTCGAGCGAGTCCTCCTGCACAGGGGGGCGTTCAGGCTCTTGAACTGGCGACGCGACCTGAGGCAGCGTCGCAGGGAAGAACGATAGAGTTTGAGAGCGTCTACGGTAGTGGTACTGCCGTTCGGTGAGCTTCTCTGGAGGCTGATCCTGATCCTGATGTCGATGGTGGAACAGGGCCGTGGACGAAACGTCTAGGTCAGAAAAATAAGACTTCGAGTCTCTCGCCGGGCGCGTCCTGGCGCGTGGCGGACGAGGTGGTCTGGCAAGGTCCGAGTGATAGCCGTCGCGGGTATGCTCGAAGGCCTCGATGCTCCGAGAAGGATGCATCACACCACGAGGAAGCGGGGGGAGGTCCGCGGGCATGCGCGGGCTGAAATGATCACCTTCTCCCGTCGAGGGAGGAGAGGGTACCAAGGAGGTGTTCGAGTGGTTTAGGTATGCATGGGAGTGCGACGAGTATGCGCGCTCGCGGAGGACCTGGAGAGGAGCGAATGGGTCGCTAGGATCAGGGAGGGGATATTTGGGAGAGTAAGGAAAGCTCGGTGGTGGCTTGCGCTTGATCCTGGCAGCAGAGCGACCGTCGAAGTCCATGGCTTGCTGGGCTGTTCGTCGGGCCACGGGGAGTGGTATAGCTGTAGGCAGCGACGTCGAGGAGGGGTGCGCTACTTTTATGTAAACGAGTCTCGCTCATGGTAACGGCGCGGAGAGGACATTAACGTCCGTGTTGGAGTACACGTTCACAATGCAACGCAGCTGCCGCGTTTTAGCGGCGTAGACGAGTTACATGAGCTGCTTCGGACCTGGCCGCCTGGATCAGTCATTTCGGGGGTCGGAGGAGATCTCGGGTGAACTTACCTCAAGCCAATTCCACGCTTCGTGAACGCTAAATTGCAAGCAACGAGAGACACAGTCAAAGCGATGGTGATCACTCTGCATTCAGTCGAGGTTTACGGTGATTCCCATACTCTGTGCCGAAATCTCACATGACATAAAGGCTTCGTTGTATGACGCCGAGGAGCATCTGGCCCAGGAGTAAGGCGACAGGCCCCCCAGTTCACTGGATAAAGAAGGAGGATAATTGACTTACCTCCCACCAGCCATAGCAGCAGCCACTGGCCGTCTCTCCCCAGGATTACGAGTCGAGGTGATCGTTCGCCAACAAGGAGATGTTTGTCCAACGATTCAACGAAGGTACGCTTCTACTGGCACGCTGTTTTCCTGAAGAGGTCAGCGAGATAGGGGATGGGCTTCAAGTGGTCCAGGTAAGCAGGGTACGCCGTAATCGATGTGCAGAGTGTAAAAAAAGCTGTATGCAGGCCCGGATAACGTTAGAGAGTCGCTCACTAGCGCTCACTGCCAACTCACAAGCGCTCAGTATACCCCGGTTACGTATGACTCTGGTATCCCAGCCTGTCTGTTTGTCTCAGGTTCCGAGTCTTTTGCTCTCCTACCACCATGACCTCGCCTTCCAAGCCGTTCGACATCCCCAGCCCTCGTCAGGGCAACCCACTTACTGCTGGAGGTACTCCGTCTGTTGCTGGGACACCCAACTTCGGGACGTCTTTATCTGCATCTCCTAGCCCACGTTTCCTACGGGCACAGTACACGGGCACACCTCCTCCTCCCAACATCCCTCCCAGGTCCGGTGCCACACCGTTAGGTACTCCCAGACTTGCTCCAATGTATCTTCCAGGCCCGGCAGGTGAGGCATCGTCTTCAAGCCCTAGGTTAGCTGTCGGAGGTTTTCCACCTCGTCCCACACCCGGCACGCCCGGAAGCGGTCAGCTCGACAATCCGTTCAATGACTTGACGGACGAGGAGAAGGCGAGAATTGTTAGGAAGCACCTGGTCTCTCGGGAGGAGCGTCAGAACAATGGGCAGGAACAGGCTGCGGGAGGAAGCTCTTCCCGGCGTGGGTCGGACTCGGGGCAGCTATCTCAGCGTTCTTCCTTTTCGCAGCTCAGGATCCAACGAGAAGACACAGAACCCTTCCCTGTTCCCTATGACTCTCCTGGAGCCGACGTTACGTGAGTACTGCGACGCCCTGAGAAGCGCACCCTTTGCCCTTCTCGGTCCAGTTCCTCGTTTCACGGTATGCACGGGTATTGACCCATGTGTCCAGGCATAGCATCTATAAGTGGCAGGCGGATAAGCGCAAGCAGACAGCCCGCGCGCGGTCCGTCTCATTCGCGGGATCGACCCACGCGGAGCCTGTCCATCCCGCCCTCGAACACATACGAGAACCAGGAGGATTCAGACGAGCGCATGTTGTCCTTAACGACCCCGAGCGTGCCACGGAGCGCCCTATGGTCCGGAACTTCATCGAGTTCTTGTATATCTTCGGGCACTTTGTAAGTGGTCGTATCATCGGAGCTATTGGTCGACTCTGACCTGCGTTCACATAGGCCGGTGAAGATCTAGAGGAGATCGAAGAGGAAGATGAGTTATTGGATGAGGAAACGACTGATACAGAAACTCCTCCATACCTCCAAGGCGTACCTTCGTATGGTAGCAATGGTTTATTACCGCCCCCGTTGACAATTGGCCCCTCCGGGCCGCACAAGCCATCGGAGCATTCGCCACTACTTGAGCGCCCACGCGCCTCTCGTTCTCGGTCCAGACGGCGTACGTCAAGTGTGGGGCCGCACGGGGACGCTACAGTTACTGATGCTGTTCTCATGGTGAGCTATGTCGTTGAGGTGCCATGGCCACGGCTCATCAATTTTCAGCTCTTGAAGGCTTTCGTCGGCACCGGTATCCTCTTTCTTGGAAAGGCGTAAGTTGCCAACGTAGAAGTGCTTTTCACCACATTGCTAATGAGTACATTCTATCAGGTTCTTCAACGGCGGCATCTTGTTCTCGAGTTTTGTCCTCACATTCATTGCGTTGATCTCGTTATACTCGTTCCTTCTCTTAGTCAAGACTAAGTTTGTCGTATCAGGAAGTTTCGGAGGTGCTTTACTTCCTCATTACTTTCACGATGTCGACCACTGACACCCCGTTGTAGACATCGGCGGCGCCCTGTACGGCCCTTGGATGCGCTACGCTATCCTAACATCCATCACGGTCTCTCAGCTCGGTTTCGTATCGGCATACATCATCTTCGTTTCTGAGAATCTTCAATCCTTTGCGTTAGCCATCTCCAACTGCGCGAAGCTTCTGGGCATCCAGTACTTTATCCTGTTGCAGATGATTATCTTCTTGCCTCTAGCGCTCGTTCGGAACCTGGCGAGGCTCAGTACTACTGCCCTCATCGCGGACGCGTTCATTGTAGCTGGACTCATCTACATCTTTGGAAGCGAGGCTGGTATCATCGCCCGCAACGGTATCGCGAAGGTGGAGCTGTTCAACTCCAAAGATTGGCCTCTCCTCATAGGGTAAGAAAAGTTAGCCACCACGGTAGGATCTCAAAGGCTCAACCATTTCCGTAGAACCGCGGTTTTCTCGTTCGAAGGCATTGGTTTGGTGCGTTGCGATAAGCCTCATGCATCCGGATCACGCTCATGTGGCTGTTCTAGGTCATCCCGATCACCGACGCCATGAAGGAGCCTCGCAAATTCCCCAAAGTCTTGACAGCGGTGATGCTATTCTTGATGGGTTAGTCGCACAAAGGTTCACTATATCTTCTGCTATTGTGTGTTCAATGCGCTTTGCAGTGCTCTTCTGCGGCGGAGGTGTCATGTCGTACTTGACTTTCGGCGCTGACGTGCAGACGGTCGTCATAGTCAACCTCGACACCACGAGCAAGCTGACGCAAGCGGTGCGTGCGATCATCCCGCTGTATACCTGCACAGAACTATCACTCACTACCGGACACCGCGCAGGTCCAATTCCTGTACTCGCTTGCGATCATGTTGTCCGTGCCCCTGCAGCTGTTCCCGGCTGTCCGCATCATGGAGAACGGCATCTTCGAGCGCAGTGGGAAGCGGAATGTGGTCGTCAAGTGGCAGAAGAACGTCTTCCGGTTCTGCACGGTCGCCTTCTGCGCCGGGCTCAGTTACTTCGGTGCCGCAGACCTCGACAAATTCGTCTCCTTCGTCGGCAGTTTCGCCTGGTGCGTTGCACCCTCTGGACCCAATGTGTTCGGTTCCGCTGATCAACTGACTCCGCCATGTCCTAAAGTGTTCCTCTCTGCTATGTCTACCCTGCGATGTTGCACTACAAGGCGTGCGCGCGGACTCGCAAGCAGAAAGCGGCGGACATCGCGCTCATGATATTCGGCACCATTGCCGCGGCGTACACGACCACCCAGACAATCCGGGTTAGTACTATCTACATAAACAGTTGATGCAGCGTTCGCTTACTCGCCTATAGCTCATGGTGGCGCCCGCGCCCGCCGAGCCTCCCGTTCTCGGACAATGTGGTCAATCTCCCGAGGATCCGCTCAGGAGGTCGAGGCTGTAGAGTGCGCCGCGAAAGTGCATCACGACACAATACATTCACTACCCTTAGTCGTCATCCCATTCCGAACTATCGATACTCGATCATCATGTAATTCCACACCATACAGCGCGATTTGCTATTCGTCTGCAAGGCAATATAGTTGATATACACTTCTTGCCTACAAGGTCTCTTGTGTCGTTGTGGTCGGCGAGAATGGCCCACGTAAGCTTTTGCCATATGGAACTACTCAGACTGCTAGAACGCTCAACGGCAATTAATTTGTATACTTATCTTATCCACTTGCATCCAAGCATGATGGTGTGTGGTGGAGGCCTTAGTAGTGACACTCTACAACTGCGATCGTTCTTGGACCTGCAATAGTATAGCACCAACAGGTCAGACCTGGGTCAGACATAGTTGCTCACCGCTTTCACGCGTACCCGTCAGCCACGACGGTATCACACGGCACGCCTACTAAATTGTTAACAAACATCCATGCATACTAGCACCTATCGACAAGCACTAAACAACCGTGAATAGTCCATACTTCGTAGTGAAGACTCAATACCTCATCAGAGTCATCACAACTCCCGCAACCGCAACACAATATTCGTCGCGAGTGCCCCAACCAAGACCACCGAGAGCACCGTCGGACCATACTTGTCGTAGTACATCCCCTCCGCACGGCGGTGGCGGAGGTTGTAGGCGCGGTACACGAAGATAATCGCCGAGTACGCGATCGCGACGAGCGCGACCCCGGTGAAGAGCCACGCGCTGATGAGCCCGACGGAGTCGCCGGGCGGCACAAAGTTGAGCAGCGTCGTCGCGATCGTGCCAATGTAGATTCCGAGATGCAGCCATTTCTGCGCGTCCAAGTGAGAACGAGAATGAGGGTAGGGACGAGATGGAGAGACTCACGAAGAACGTCCGCTCCGCCGCAAAGTACACCTTCGGCTCGATCCGGACCGGTACCGCGATCCGCTTCCCCGCTGGGGCGCTCCAGTTGCGCTCCAGCACCCTCTCGTCGCCGCGCGACGTCCCTTCCCCTCGCGCTCTTGCAATCCGCGCCCGCTCCTCATCGTCGCGGTCTTCCTCGTCCTCGTCATCCGCATCATCCACCGTCGCACTCCCAGCATCCCCATTTCGCTTCACCGCATCCTCGCGCAGGCGGTCGCGCAGCGTCTCGTCGAACGCGGACGACGGCGCGAGGGGGTCGATCGACATCGCGCGTGCCTGCGCAGTATTCTCGAGCGCAGATGCGATCGTGCTCGCGACCTTCGCGGCCGCGTTCGAGTTCTTGAGCATCGGCGCGGTCTCCTCTGCGTCCGAGTCGACGTCAGCGTCGTCCGCGGGGTCCTCACGCGCCATCCGTTGATCCTCCTGCGCGCGCTCCTTGAGGTTCTTCTCGCGAATGGCGGCCGCCTCCGCGACCTCTTGCCCGGAGAGACCTGTGCGCATGTGCTCGTCTCGCGCTGAGCGAGAGTGAGTGACGGTGGCCCCGCGAGGCGAGTATGAGTGCCAGCTTACCAGGTGCAAGGTCCATCTCTTCATCGTCTTCGCCTTCCGACACGGGCTCCGTGTAATGTTGCCGCTCGGGGGTAGTCTGGCCAGACGTCTCGGTCCGGGACGAGGTTCCCTTCGACGACGAGTGCAGAGGACGCTCGATGGCGACGACACCGGTATCGGGCTTGAGGATATCGACTTCCACTGAGATGACCAGTATCCGTCAACATCACGCATCCCCCGTATATAGCCGGAGAATCTCACTCTGCGGAAGCCAAAATGGCACGAGGTCGACGCGGTTCGGCAGCAGCGTGGCACACCCATGGATGAATTTGCTGAACTGTTGGCGAGTCAACTATCAGCCGGCAACGCAGTCATCGCTAGTACGGCATGTATGACTCGCCTTCGGGACGGCCTCCACAAGATGTGACGAGACCAACTCTGTGACCCACTGCGGCGGCTCCTGTCCGAACTGCGTCTGTAGCTTGACCTCGAGGACACCATATCTAGGCGGCATAGTTCCGTCAACGAAAACTCCGGAAAGACCGTGCTGCATACTCACTTGAATGGCTCCTTGTCTTCAGGTGGCAACTGCCCGAACGGGTAATCTATGCCAATGTCCATCCTCCGCCAGTTGTCTCCCGCACGAGCTTGCCCGTCCCAGTTGTCTTCCCTAATCATGGTCAATTCCGTATCGAGCGATATACGCACGCGGGCGTCACCCGGTAGCTGGAAGGCCGTGCGGTTGTAGAAGGTGCGCATGACGGGCACGAGCTTCTTTGTGAGCACGGCATACTGTACTTCGTTCGCGAGCTGGATCATCCCGTCGACCTCCTGCTGCGTCTTCTTGCCCTTCGTGACTGACTCCTGAAACTCGGCATCCATGGTATATTCGCCGCGTAGGAAAGCGTTGACTAGATGCTCTTTAATTGGGAAGCGCGCCTTGACTGACTTCTCGCCCGTCCAGTCCTCGCGATGTGTTTTACGCTCCACGAAGATCTGTGTGGACATTGTGGGTATATTGAACGGACGGCCTAGAGAAATGACGTACGGTCTTCTGATTCATATCCCCGTACCACCGTAGACGGACAGCCTCTGCCCCCTCAGTCTTCTCCAACCGACCCAGATACAACTCCAGATCCTCGTTGTCAAAGTAAACAGAAGATATAGCTGGATTATGTGAGAGTGAAGAAAGAAACCGGCATCGAACTTGTACATACCTGCATCTTTAGGTTCGAACTCCTTATCAGGGTTGAATACTGTGTTAGAAGCCATGAGCATGACATGTATGCGCAAACGTTGAGCAACTGACCAAGTACGGGCAAATGACGAAGGATTGCAAGCTTAAGATGGACGAGATTATCGGGATGGACCTACGAAACGTGACGCTTAGTTTTCCGTCAACCAATTGATGACGTCATAGTACTGCGTACCCAGTACTTTGTCGTTTGGCGAACGAACGCGCTCTGGTTCCCTCCAGCACTAGAGTCGCCTTGTACAGGGTGACCACGGGTGCGAACGAGGTCATAGAGTCTAGAGAGTTTGACGATCAAGCTGTCCCAATTATACTTGTAGAATGGCCGCTTCTCTAGGTACTCTTGAATGAATGTGGGTTTCAGAGGACGATTTGTTTGTTTCTTGGATGATACCTAGTCAGTTTACGCGTCGGGCGGAGCATGAGAGTGAAACGTACATCGTGTTTCTATTGCCATACGCGGAGAAGAGCCGGGAAGAGTCGTGCGACCGACGTATCAGTTTCGGCTCGGCGGGGATAGGAACAAGGGAAGGGCGGCACCTTCAGAATCTTCATGAAGCCGGTGATGTTGAGCTTCGTATACAGCGCTAAGTCGTGCACATCCGCCACGAGAGTAGCGACCTCCTCCTCGAGCAGCATGAACTGATCCTCCAAAGCATCCACGGATAGAGCGTCGTCGTCATCGTCCATGTCGTCATCGTCATCGTCCGACCCGGCATCCTGAGTTACCGCATCGCGACGCTGCTGAGCCTCGGTATCGATGGGACCGCTAGACTCTTGCTGGTGGTGACCGTTGGTATACTCAGAGGAAGAGACAAGGCGCTTGACTGCTTTCTCCTCATCGTTTATGCGTCTCGAGAGCTCAAACGTCTACGCTGCTTGGTTGGGAGAGGGATGGGATGGGTACAATCAAGTCGGAACTCACCTTGGTCTTCTGAAAATTATGGATCTTGTCAAGCTCGCGCTCGAGCATCTGGGTAAACTCCCGCTCATCCACATCGGACCAATTTCGGGAGGTGGTCCGCGCCTGTAAGAGTGTAATTGAGCGCGACGAATTAGAGGTCGTGTGCCACTATTGCGGACCTTGAGCTCGCGCTTCAGTAGGTTGTAGTCGATGTAGAATGGACGCCATTCGTTGTAGAGATCGTTCTGTGCGAGGAGGGTGAGCAATGAGAAGTCGAGGAGAAGTATGGGGGCGCACGCTGATTTTGCGGCCGAACTTCATGGCAAGAGGGAAGGAGGAGGGATGAGGGCGGGTGAGAACACGCGCGACTAGGGAAGCTGAAGGTTAAGAAGGGAAACGCCTTGAGGGAGAAGGACAGTAGCCATTCGGAGAGCAGGACGGTGGTCCCAGAGCGAACGTGCGTCGGCTCACTCTCCTCCCTCCGAACAGACGCCAGAGTCGCGTACAGATCCCGTGCGCGTCGCATTCCCGGCCCGTCACCATCTGAGTCTCTTCCCGCCATCCTGAGCTCGACGCCGCCCTCGTCGCGCCCCTCGTCGTCGGCGACAAACATGTCTCGTCCATCTACCTCTAGACAGCCCACTGCAACTTCGATGTCCGTCGCCGACGGCTTGCATGTGGACAATGTTGCGCGGACGAAGATCCTCCTTCTCGGCATGCGCAGAAGCGGCAAGACATCCATCCAGCAAGTGCTCTTCAACAACCTACCGGCCAGAGAGACCCTCTACCTCGAGACTACCACACAACTCACAAAGCACCACTTTGAGTGCGTTTATGCTGCTGCAAGTCATTCGCATATCCCTTGACGAACCTGCGCTGTTCCCCACAGCACCGTCATCCCTCTTGAGATCTGGGACTGCCCAGGAGACGCGACATTGGACTCCCTCAATGTCCCCCTCACCCAATTCTCGACCATGATCTTCGTTATAGACATCCAAGTGAGTCCTTTTGCCGTCTTCACAGCCAATTTCGCTCGTTAGTTTTGCTGCGGGAGATCTCCCCCCTTCCGAAGTTTCAATCGTGCTGCGGGGTTTCATGATTACATGAATTCACCTCCTCAGCCACAACTGCAGCACGCGCGACAGGGGGCTGTTTAGGTGCACGTTCGACCGCCTAACTCATGGGCGCTTATGTGACTCGGGCTTGCTAGCCAGCCTTTCGAAACTAGTACTCACCTCGGTGGCAGCAGTGTTCGCCTTGGCTCTTCTTCCATCCTTTTCAGGTTGATTTTAACATGCGTCGATTCCTGTAGGACCTCTATCAACAACCTATCTCCAAACTTGTCGACTTCGTCATCACAGCATATAGTGAGCACCCTAATCTGAACCTCGAGGTTTTCGTGCACAAGGCGGATGTGCTTACCGAGGAGTACAAAATCGGTCCGTCATTTACTCCTCTTCAGAGCTGATTGTGCTGAAATTCCTTCACGCCGCGGATTTAGAGAACTTTCGGCATATACAATCCCGAGTGTTGTCAGAACTTAGTTATTCCGGAGCGGAATATGAAACCATCCCAATCAACTTCCAGCTAACGTCGATCTATGACCACTCATTACATGACGCGTTTTCGCGTGTGCTTCATAAACTCATTGACTCGCTTCCATATCTTGAAGATCTATTAAATGTGTTCTGTGCTGTGCGTACCTGCCAATCTCAACCCGTTCTCGAGCTGACTCTCGCACCAGAACTCACAAGCTACCAAAGCCTTTCTGTTCGACACCGCATCGAGACTCTATGTCGCGACGGACGCATCCCCTGTGGATCCTCCGACTCATAATTTATGCAGTGACTATCTACAAACGCTGAACGCTTTCGGTCCGCTGTACAAGTGAGCGCTCGTGTTCATCGGTAGTCGCTTCATTCTGAGGCATGTTCAGGTCAATATCAGCAAGCTCCCTTCGCATGCGCACAGTTCCCCCAGAATCAGCAGACTCACCACCGCCCTCCGCCCCCGCCTCCCTTCACCTGGTGTCAGCGCCCGCATCAGCAAGTGCCACGAACTCACGTTTCGCTTCCCCACTCGCCTCCCCTGTCTCCTCGTCGTTCTCCGCACACCAGTCTCCCCAGGTCCTCCACCAGCCCCTCCCATCTCCATCCCTCCAGCACCCACCGCATTCGGCACCCTCAGCGAGCTTGGCCACCGCGCGGCCACCCTCGACCCGCACGACCTCCGCCACAGCCCACTCGCACGCGAATGGCAACGGGAACGGGGAGTTGGAAACGGGAACGGGTGATAGAGGGAAACCGGCGTTCTACCCGAGTGCGGCGGCGTCCCTCGCCCCGACCGCTGCCGGCGCGGGTACGACGCTCACGTACCATCTCATCACGCACCAGCTTGCACTGCTGGCGCTCATTCCAACAGGAGTGTTTGCGGCGCGGCGCGGGCTCGTGGAGTACAACGTGGTGTTCTTCCGGGAAGGCGTGCAGGAGATCTGCGAGGTCGAGTTCGAGGCAAGGAGGGGAGTTGCATGATTAGAGGGGGGCGTAGATGCTGCAGCTTTATGCGAGGTGCCGCAGAGTCAATGTGGTTATCACCGTCAGAACATCTTGCTCGGACCGCTCCGGATCTATGTCGGTATGTGATCCAACTAGGGTCTGACTTGGAACTGTGCTGACTGTTCGGCGCAGTTGCTGCGCTGTGCTAGTACAGTCATTCCGGACGTTGTCGTATTCTACGCAGCCATGTGCAAGTCATACAAGCATGTGAGTTCTGAAGTATCGATACTATGATTCGTACTCGCATCTGCCAGTGTCCATTCTCCAGTCCTAAGGTGAAGGCTAGACATTACGTTGATAACAACAACACCAACAACGATTGAGCACAGAGGTTGCACGCCATTACGAACAAATTCGGAACAATGGCGACATCCTCGGGGAAACATAACGAACGCAGCAGTCCCAAATCTTTCTTTTCCCCTGCCCGTCGTCAAATGGAGTCTTCTTCCTTCCCTAGTCCAGACCCAACACTGTAAATGCTTGGTTGTGAAGACAGCGGTTACGACGATTACACTTGCCTTTGACAGCCGAATCCCACCACGCACAGAGCTGGTTTGTCATTTAGCACCACAAAGCACTCATACATATCGCGGTCGTGCTAGGTACCCTCGTCTTGACCTCTTAATCCATCCTCGTCGATATCATCGAGTGTCAAGCCCTCAAACCCCCGCCCCCCCCTCAACCCCCTCCAACACACACCATCACGTGCCCAATCCAGCTCTCGTGATGAAGCCAGCCGCGATACTCACCAATGGAGACATTGTACCCTCCCATGTGGCAGATCTCATGTTGACCGATCCACATCCGACGAGGAGCTATGCCTATGTTGCCTCAGAGCAGAAAGACTGTGATATGCCTTCGCAAACATTCTGATATAATCTTGCTTAGCGTGGTGTGTCCCTGTACCTCGACTCTTCACGGGATTCGCTTCCTCTTCTCGTTCACTGGCCTCGTTCAGAATCACAGGTCTGTCGGGGTGTCTATGACTGCATCGAGTATGATGTTCAGTCACAACATGGTATCGGACCGTTATTGAAGCTACGGCTACATGGTGTATGTCAGCGGTGTACACTCAGTCCGTTTGGGCACGAGACGGCGCATATGTGCAAATTGCAATGGTCAATAAGTAGTTGATATATGATACCCGGCCGCAGTATGTCAGGTCACCATGAGTTCATAGAGCAAGCGTTGACACTATCACCACCGGCTGCCCGCCAGATTCAGATGAAACATCTTCATTCAAATTGCAAGTACGATACAGTGTGAGACGCTATTCAGAATAAAGTACGTAGATGGAAGAGTGATAAGCTGGATAGATTCGACCTAGGTTCGACACACTCACGGTAGACGTGAGAGGAAGGAGCTGGATATGAGACAAACAAGCTTGATGCCTGGTGACAATCGGGAATTACTTATCTGTTCACACGGAGACATGACCCTCCCTCGTTCCGTCCTCGTTTCTCTGTCGATATGTGAGAAGTTGTAGGAGGTGTCATGAGAACAACGCACCTCGGCAGACCCGTACACGGTGGCGTCGAGTGGAAGCAAGGAAGACTGAAGAGGTCGCGGACCGATCGCAATCGTCGATCTGGATCGAGCTTTGTGTTTGTGTGACAGACCAAACACCTGTCACAAGCGCGGTAGACAGCCCGGGGGAATCCACGATGGTTACAGATTGTAGATGGAGAGGGAGAGGCCGGTGCGAGTCGAGGAGCAGCCTGCAAGAGCAGGATGGTTGCAAGACCTAGTCTGGCTTTCTGCCAACGAACAACGAGGCGACTGGGAGAGTCCTCGGTATCGTATTGCGCAGCAGGTAAGAGAGGTGCGACAGACATAGCGTTGGGCCAAGGCAATTGTTGATATTGGGCGCACCTCGAGCATGAATAATAGGGCATGTAGGGATGAACAGATCTCTGCGGAGAGATCACCGCTGATCAAGGTATCATGTGCGTGCGATGGTAGGGTTGGGTTGAGTCGACTATGCATAGCGAAAGGGAGTCTCAAAGGAGTCGCAGGCCAAGTTGGAAAGCGGCACGGAAGTCTCGAGGATAGAGGATGGACGACGGAAGGAAAACGCACCGCAAGAAACCACCGGCCCAGCAATCAGTTCGACAGCTTGTCGTCACCAAGTCTATAATGAGTTCGCCCGCCCGAGGACTGGTACCGATCGATTGCTGCCAGAAGAGATCGAACGAAACCCTTTGTCGAGGAACGACGGAGGAAGGGTTGACAACGGGAGACAGTAACCGGGGGGACAAAGGGGTATGAGGAAGGCACGATTGGGCATGCCCAGAGCTGGCCGCAGCAGTCGCATCCGTTCATGAGCACGGTTGAAGGCATACACGGAAACACGAGTATCATCGGCGTACCTTATGCCGATAGTCGATTGCAGGAGGACTCCACTCAAGTCCAATTCATTGTCTGAAGCCCAGATCCAACGAGGTAGCTTGCAAAGCCCAGGGCCCTGCATCATGAAGCATGACTAGTTGCCCGGACACGACAGAGCTGCCCGCAAGAAGGCCCGAGGAAGCAATCCCTCCGCTACATCGCATTTAGGGATGCTGGAAACGTCGTCCTGGCGTGTGCGGCCTGACAGAAAAATAGCATGACCTCTCAGGAACATGAGAATATCGGAGAGAATAGCCAATGTGCCACATACCGTCTGTCATCCTCGCCGGCGTATGTAATCCATCACCGCGCCGTTGCCAGACTCCGAGGAGACTGATTTTACGTGTCGGGGAGAGCGTCGGATGCTACTAATAAAAGCAGCGGTGAGAAGCAAGTCTTTTGGTGAGCTTTGGATCCCTGACGGTTACAGTGGACCACTGTCATATGAAGAATCTATAACAAAGCCGGCCATGGATGATAGTAGAGGAAACGACTTGAAGTTCCGCGACTGTTGAATAGTTGCGCTGGCTCGGAACGGCAAGGTCCGGCCCGGCATCACTCGGCAATGGCCGCCGACGTCGAACATCGACTGCCATGTCGGGCGACGAGAATCCCGCTCTGCAGATCTGAGATGACCACCATTCATCGTCCATGGCCCTACATGGTCCATACAGCCGTATCATGTTCGCATCAAGCTCGGCCTCACCACAGATGAGCCTTGCACTCGCGCTCAGATCTCTCGAAATGTCTTGAACGCTGGTAGGTCTCGCCAACTTGGTTGAATTGCGGCCCACGAGCGAGCCCTTATGCGGTGCTTCAGCTTCGTGAAACGTGGTGCGCTTTTACACGCCAGGCTCTTGAAGATATCGTTGGTTTCTGATATATGGTGATTATAGGCAGTGGTGGGATGCAGAACACCTCTTCACAGTTGGACTCGGCACCGCTTATGCAGGCGCATGTTCGCCAGCAGGCACATCACAGCGTCTCACTGCTCGCCTGCCCCTGCTTGCCCTTCCCGATATCCAGCCTGTATCCAGCTATCCATCCTTACTTCAACGGCATGGCGGTCGAATCCCCTACTTTCGCCCTGCGTTGCAACGGACTCGATCCGATCCCACGACAGTTGCTTTGTCGCAGTGAGCTAACTTGATCATCGTCTGCGCCGTTTTGAGTGGGCCTCTCATCAAGCATGTTTGCCACGAGGCATGCCCGCGAAGGGTCGCACTTCTTCTTTTATCCAGTGTCACTCGTAATCTTCACAGTTCCAACCCAGAGCAGTAGATCCGGGTGCCCCGCCACGCGCCGCCGCGTTGTCTATTACACAACAGACATATAACCGAGCGGCGAAAGTCGAGACTGCCCGTACTCGGCTCCTTCCTCCCAATATCTCGCGATTTTCATCCTCTTTTACTCTGCCACCACCAGTCCGCTATCATAGTCTGTACCTATACTCTGCTCGCGCGCCATGCCTGCACCCGCGACAGACGTTAACAAGCAACTTGAGACGCTCGGTCTCAGTCCCGAAGACTTCAACGAGGATGCCATTAGGGTAGCCTATAAGAAGCTGGTGAGTGATTATCGCCATGAAGTCTTCATTCATGTCTGACATGAATGGTAGGCTCTAAGGTGGCATCCGGATCGCCACAATGCTGGTCCAGAGGAGGCTAAGGAGAAGTTCATCGAGGTGCGTCATCATTGTGCTGCCAACAAACGACCGCCGCATTGAGCACTGAACATGCGATTCAGGTCAACGATGCCTACAAGAGTCTCGTAGAAGAATGCAAAAAGCGTAGCAAGCGCAAACCCCGGAAGGACGAGGACAGCGCATCCGCCCGTTGGCCATTCTGGGCCAGCTCAGCACCCAGCGCGTCGTCATCGACCAGCGAGACCCCGAGCGCCTCCTCGTCCTCGTCACGCACCTCCGCAACGGATACCACCGCCAAGGAGACGGAGAAGACGGAGGCGTCCTCCGCGAAGAAACCGGAAGAGTCCCCTCCCACGATACCCACGTCAGATGCACGCTCTGCGAAGTCTGGCTCCCCTCAATCATCTCATTCCTCCGCGAAACCCAAGCTCGATGATAACCACACAGCGCAGCATCGAGATTCAGACAAGCGCGATACCCCTTCTGATCGTACCAGACCCCGCCGATCCGGTGACCGCGATTCGTCACATTCGTCATCGAGGACGGAGCGTTCCCACCCCAGATCATCGAGCACGCACACATCTTCTGCTGCGCCCAAGTCACCACGGCCATTCAAGCCATCTAATCTTCACTGCGATACCGATTCCGACTCATCATCAGAGGCAGGGTGCGTAACTCCTACGCGACGACTGACTACGCGATCGTGCATGCTCACATGACTTCCTAACGCACACACCCAGGTCTCTTCACGCACACAAGCCCCGCCATCGTCACAATGAACGCGCGAAAAGCAAGAAGCACTCGCTCGGGGAAGACGACTACGAGTTTATTGACCTCGGAACACCCCTCAAACCGCTCCGATCTCCGAAACCCCTCTCGTCCTCCAGCAAGGACTGGATCTTCCCCCTCCGGCTCACGCTCGAAGACCTTTACTACGGCGCGACGCACCGCTACCGCATCACACGCACATTATCCTCAACGCGCTCCTCCGAGTCCGCACACAAATCGTCGCGTTCACACACGCCCGCATCAAAGACACAAACCGTGCAGATTGACGTACAGGTCGCGCCCGGCTGGCGGACAGGCACGCGCATCCGCGTCCCTGCGGTGGGCAACCAACGCGCAGACGGCTCGTTCCAGGACATCGTTTTCGTTGTCGAGGAGGTGCCACATGCGCGTTTCGAGCGCGCAGGTGATGACCTCGTCCTCTCCGTCCACGTTCCGTGGGCGGACGCGCACTCGCGCCCATACCCCCCACCGCCCAATCTCAACGGTGACGACGATAGCATGCTCGGAGACGGCGGCGCAGGAGGCGGGCGGTACAAGTTCGGTTTCGCGCGCTGGCAGCACCACGGGCCCGCGCACGAGCATGTGCACGAGCGGGAGGAGGCGGACGACGAGGTGTACGTGATGGGGCTGGATGGGGAGGAATACACGCTCCCGATCCCGCGGACGCTCGTCGAGGCTGCGGACGGGACGCGGATATTCGGCGCGGGGATGCCTGTGCGCAAGAACGGGGCAGTCGTCGGCAAGGGCGACTTGGTCATCCGGTGAGTGCTCCGTTGCGGTTGTCTGGCAGGCTGTGTCTTTCTCTATTATCTGTTCGCCTTCAAGCCCCTTCTCCGCATTTGCTTCTTCGCTCCGTATCCTTTCTGCTCGCGGCTGGTCACTGATTGGCTTCCGCCTGCATACACTGACTCGCGCGTTCTCTCACCTTGTGTGAGAGCTGTCAGTTTTCACTTTCCTTCCCTCTTCGTTTCCCGCTTCCCAACTCAAAATCTCAATGGACGGTCGACTGACGTACGCGCGCTGCAGGTGGGAGTTCGTCTTCCTGGAGTCCGAGAAGTTGCAGCGGTCACGCTGGCAGACCCTCAAGGACGCGATGCACCTCCGCTTCCAGGTGTAACGTCAGGCCCCGGTCAGCTGCATCCTCTGTCTCTCGGACGAGAGTCAGCGCACAAGTCACAACCCCGCATCGTGGCTCGGCTGTGAACCTAGCCGAAGAGCGGGTGTCTGAAGACCTCCGGACCAGATCCCGTACGACCCCAGACTGCCTACCCCACAACGCGCATGGCGACGTTCTGGCCCTCGTTCCATGCCTTCTTGCACGATCATCACACAAAAAATATGACGCTGGATATGCGCAAGCACTATGCTCCTATGCTTTCTTCTGGGTAGCTCGCGAACGGACAACGTACGTTGCAATTGTATATGTGACATCGCGCTATCTACACAACATGCACGCTTCCTATCCCCTCTCTTTTCCCGCGTCTAAACAACCCAGGCGTACCCTCTGACACTCTTCTACCTCTTGATCTCATCCCGGGCTACCTATGTATGTAGCATACGGTTTCCACGTTTTGGTTGCACGTCGTCGGACGGACCTCGAGCAGTGCTGTCAGGCAGCATCATCGTTCACCCTTGTACTATCTACGACCATCCCCGCTCCCATCTCATCTCCGCGCGCAAGTTTCAAGGTTCTACACCCATGTACTATAGTCTGTGCGACACTTGCCTCCCCTTCTCTGTCCTTTATCCGCTATCCCGTATACCGATCGGTGTCATTCAAGCTTTGTTGAGCCTTTCCCGTCTCCCCTCCGAGTTCCCTTTCCCTCGAAGCCTGCATGACAGTCGTGGTCATGGGACTCTGTATGTGTACGATACCTATTACTAGATACCTAGTCGCCGTTACGAACCTCAAAACGAACCGTCCGTGTGGACGGAGAGAAAAATGGTGGTCATATTCTGCTATAACTGTAACCCGTTACGTTGTGTGCACATGCGGAGCCTGCTGCGCTTCGGGGCTGAGGCCTGAGGTTCAACGTTCATGGCTGAACTGTCCTACGTCTCCAATCTCCAATCTCCAAATTCCTTGACTTGATAAAGTTAGCTAAGCACAGGTTTGAATCCCACAAGGGCCCAGTGATTCTCGAACCCTATGGTCGAACGTACGGCAACGTACCACAGACTTGCTCACGCAAGACAGCCTCCTGGGGAGGTTCCATATCTCGTTGATCTTCCCGCCGACGGTGGGACCTGGGCGCCGGGCGCTGAGCCACAAGCATGCAAACCTTGTATCGCGAGAGTGGACTTGAGCGACCGCATGCAGAACTTCGAAGACGGCGTATCATAGCATTGTGGCCGTCCAAGCTTCGGTGCCGCGCGCCGCTGCCAATTGTCGTGGGTCGAGATCCGGGAGGCCCAACGCTTCTAGTCTCAGAGGTAGCTGTAAGTAGGTGGAACACAGCAAGAGTATGCATCAGTAATCTATGTGGAAGGTGGCGATTGCGCGGCTTGTGGACACAGGCTGCGCCGCTGCGATGCGGGACTGCGCGGTGGACCCTTTCGCTGTCGTTGTGTCTTCCATATGCCTGTGCCTGTACCTGCACTCGCCCAGAATCCGCGTCGAGTGACCCAGTACATTTGAACGTAGCGCTTGAGAGAATGGGACACATGATAGCGCCGTGCAAGGACGCCAGCTGATCAAGCGAGCCAAGGAAAGTCAACAAGAGCACAGAGCACCACCGACAGGCAGGGTGCAGGATCCTGGACAGGGTCCGGCCATCGAGCACATACGGTCCGACGTTCATCCTTGCGTCGCCGATCGCGCCGCAGAAACCCGCGGACGCGTTCTGGCTGAGATAGAGCGAGGGCAGAGGATGGATCCTCGTACTCAATTGTTCACGCTGCGCCGCCTGGAGCCCTATAGGAGTCTGGGACCCTCTGTATGGAGGACGCCCGTGCGGAAGAACGAGTATGTATTGCTGTTGCTGCTGTTCGGGGGCCTACACAGTTACTGCATATGGAGGGGTTACCATCCGCTAGGCACGGTGTCGCCTTCGACCCGGATTGAGTAACAAATCTGTCTTCTTCGGGCCCCGGCCATTGATATCTAGGTGGCACTGACAGTCCGTAGACGGTACTTGCGCCGTATAGACGTTCGCAGGATCAAAGAGGAATGCGTCGACCGATATCGCCCGTCCTTGAGGGACCTAGGACTCGCGCGTCAGACCAAGGCTGCGTCATGTGAGAAGGTCGCCGAAGCTGTCATGTTGACACCTAGAAACACGAAAACACAGCGCCGCGCGACCGGATAGACTGAGAAGCTTGCAGTCGGAGAGTTCGTGCAGAGAGTAGATATGGCGGGAAGTAGCAGCGAGATGCACTCACACGTCGAAGCGACGCGGAGAGCGAGCATGCATACATATACCCCGTTGTCGCCAATTTGCACATGCACCCATCGACTGCCTGTCGAGGAGAATGATGATGGCGAGCACTGGTCAACTACTGGTCACTGGCAACCGTGGGACTGTCCGCCTCCGCTGTTGCGCTCATCCGACCATCGCCCAGCGTGCACACGTTGCCCTCACAGACCAGTGACCTGGCGACTCAGCCAGCGGGGCAACTGAGGTTGCTCTCTTGGTCCGCAGTACTAGTGCGGTGTTGCACTTCCTTGTATTCCCGGTATTGTCATATGCGCTTCAGCCTGCGGACCTGGGCTCGGCGACTTGGAGAGCCGACAGTACTGTCGATAACTCCGGCTGAGAGGGGGGACGCGAGCGTTTCGCACCCGCGTTGTGTCAACCCTGGCGTCCTGGCACGAACACCCGCGGCTGTCGTTTGAATGTAGAAGAGGGGAGCTGAGCGTAACCCGCAACGGAGCTGAAGCAATCCCGACCGGAGAGCCGTCACGCCGACACAGAATGGAGGCCTATTAGAATGTTTGCAGTGCCTGCGTTGTGGAAATGTGGAGTGGGTAGCGACCTTCGTGCGACAAGATGAGCGTGGATTTTGGGAGCATGCCTGGTGCGCCCGATGAGATGGGTAGGATGGCGTATACTCGTACGTGAGATGCAGTTCTGTCCAATCATGTGGGGACGAGAGCCTACGGCGCAGTACGATGTTATGTTCGCGATTCGAACCTGGTTTCGGACACGATCGGGGATTCTGGAGCGGGAGAGGCACTTCGCATGAGACGAAGGAGACGGTGGCGCGCGCTCGACGTGATGTCCAGGCGGCAGGTGAGGAGCGCGTCGCGCGCTGAACTGCGCTCTACCGCGCCGACTGTCGTACAATATTGAGTTTCTAAGTTCGTACTTGATTGGTACCGGCTGGAAAACGGTGAGCATGGTATAATGTGAGCGTATGGGTCCACTTGTTGGATGAGCTGTAGTAGTACTCACATCGTGCGCGGTGGACTTTGGCCGAGGGTGGAAGCAGAAAGCCCAGTCCGACATCGGTCGGCGGGAGGCGTCATCGTGTCAGATGGAAGACGAACGGCGAGAGGAGGTGCTGCCGACGGGGTCTGTTGACCTCCCGAGAATTCGCAAGAGAACGGTGCAGGTGGCCTGCGTGCATGGGCGCTGACAGAAGCTTGGATAGAGTTCTGCGA
This sequence comes from Daedaleopsis nitida, assembly GCA_022606115.1. Lineage (NCBI taxonomy): Eukaryota > Fungi > Basidiomycota > Agaricomycetes > Polyporales > Polyporaceae > Daedaleopsis > Daedaleopsis nitida. The sequence continues at coordinate 1,509,620 of JABYQM010000005.1, read as the reverse complement.
TGAGGCCGCCCGTCGCATGCGTGCACGCATGCATGCATTGTCGCCTGTCTCGATCCGGATGAATCCGCGCACAAGGCTCGTAGCTGCGAGGCAACGCACCCCCAGTCCTCAGTCTTGCGAGTGATTCATGCGGACACCGCGCAGGCCATCCGGGGATGCAGGACGAGATGGCCAAGGTACAGAGAGAATGAGTCGGCCCGCGGGATGCGGCGAGCTGTCCGTTGGACAGAAGTGGGTGACGGAATCAGGCAGATGGGCGGGCAGCGCGCAGGACCAGGGCGGCGAGGCTAAGCAAATCAAGGCCGCCTGAGCGCGAACTGGGGCCATAAGAACGCGAGCCACGCACCTGCATGCTCGCTCTCTCCTCCATCCGCTCTCTCTCTCCTATTCGACCCGGCTAGCTGCGCAGAGGCGTGCGCGACGGAGACGGTAAGACGGGGAGGAGGAGGCAATGTCGAGCGGGAGGACGTGAACATTGTCGGCTAACGGCAATCCGAGTCAATCACCGATAGCCGGTCAGAGCGTCCGCCGCCCATTGGCTCTGCGTATCCCCGGCGCATCGGTTAATAGTGCCCTCTACTCCCCGCGCTCTCCCTCCCTCCCTCCATACTCTTTCTTCTCTCCCTACCTCTCTCTCGCTCTCCTTGCTGCCCACACTCTGCACGCAACCACCCGCGACCGTCTCCTAACGTCCTGTTCCCGCCAACGTCGAGACGTACGCCCCCGCAGCCCCCGAACTCGCGTTAAACTGCGCCGCAAGCCTCGTACTTGAGATGCCCACACAAGGCCACAACTCGACATCTGCCACCTCTTCTTCCGTCTTCCACTCGCAGTCTCCAACCACAAGATTCGCATGATATCCCCGACCAGTCCTCTTCGTCGCCGTCACCTACAGCTTCCAACGCCCGGGCGACCCAAGCACTTGCTTTCGCCACCACAGGGCGCCATCAGAGCGTAGTCTATCTTTGATCCGCTCCCCAGGCAGACGCCCATACTCTATTCCGCGGCGCCGCCACAAGGCCAGTTTCACGAACCGATGCTCCTCTCCCGCCCCCTCCACCTGCGGGCGCATACATATAATATGCGCGGTCCTTGGACGGGACGCGAGATGAGCAGCATCGCAACTGCCCACGTCAACCCGTGAGACTGCCTCCCTTCCCTTCTCTCGCCGGTTGACACTTTGTTTCGACTCCCAGCTGCTTCTCTCCCCAGTGCTCAGTGCCGCCCTATTCTATACATAGGCATCGGCCGCCGCAGCATGCAGTCGACGCGGGTCAAGAAGAGATACAAGGCAAGTTATATTCGAAACCATACGATACTGGACATACGGACACAGTGAAACGCTAATCGAGGTATTACATAGACATGGCCATATACGACTTCCGGTTAGCCGGCAAGACAGGTTCTCTACCTGTCGGGGTATAGTATCGGACAAGAGGGCAAGGAGTAGAGGAGAGAGAGCGAGAGAGCAGATTATAAGGGAAGATAGGTAAGTCCGCGCTCGTAGATCGGTCTTCGTGACGGACATGACGTTATACAGTGATACACAATGCCCCGGATATATACCGGGGAGCGCAAAGTAGATGGGAGACGAGATGGTCGAGGATGTCAGAGATCACGGTGAGAGGCGAGGAGGGAATCATGCGAGGAGGAGGTTTGCCCATTGCATACGAAGATTCTGTCGCCAGTCGCCCATGACGGGGTGCTCGCCCAACGGCGTTGACCGGACGATGTGTAGGCGGCGCGCCCAGACGTCTTCCATGACGGTCTGGGCGAGGAGGATGTTGCCCATCGTCGCATCTTGCATGAAGAACCGGTGCTTGATCACCTCGCGCGCCATTTGTGTGTCGGTCATGCACCCGGTTAGGAACAGCGGGAAGACGAGCGTGCGGTCGTATGGCGACGGCGGGAGCTCGTTCAACAGCTTCAGCATATGGTCCACGCTCGCCATGATCTCGGGGACGCCTAGAAGGGGGGAAAGAAAGGAGCGGGCGTCAGCGACGAGGGCAGCGGGATATTCGGTGAGTCCGTCCGTACCTGGTGCCGAGTCGCTGAGGACTGTATGCAGGTACAACACCGCGGCCTCGCGGTACATCTCCCCAATAATATGCTTGTTCGTATCTAATGGCGACCTAGGCGACCCCGACATCGCAGACGAGCCCATCACCATCGGCAGGCCCGCCGGCGTCGCGCCCACGTCCAGCCCGCCCGCCATGGCGGACGGCGTCTGCGTGCGGAACTCGCCGTCGTCGCGCTTGCCCGCCGCCCGATCCCGCAGCTCCTTCTCGATCACGTCTCCGCGCCGGATGAGTTCGCGCACGCTCAGGCTGCCCGTCTGCAGTTCTGTCGCCTTCCAATGCGCGAGCGCCGAGATCTCCGCCATCGCGAGCAGCGCTTCGTCCGGGCAGCCCGTGAGCGCGTCCATGCGCAGCTCGCTGTGCTGCCCGCCCACGTTCGGGCTGCTCGAGGTGCTCGCCCAGTATCCGGCCCCACCGCCGAAGAGCCGCTTGTAGAGCGACAGGTAACGGGGTGGCTGCATGTGCGTGATGCTTGCGAAGATGTCGACGAACTGGCGGGAAGGAGCCCATCAGCATCAACCCTGCGTGGCGACACACTCCACGTGCGAGAGAGAGTAACGCACCATCGTCGTCTTCGCGGCGAAGCGGCCTGCGGGGGACATGCTCAGCAGCATCAGCTTCGGGTTCTCCTCGTTGTAGAGTCCGGTCTGCCCGAGCCACTCGCACGCGACCTCGAACGGGCTCGCCCAGTCGGTCGTGCCGCCCGCGAGCAGCGAGTACGCGATCAGCTGGACCGCTGCGACCGCGTCCGAGTCCGCATACTGGCCCGTGCCGTTCGTCTGTGGGCCGTGCATGATGCGGTAGCTCGCGCGGTTGTAGAACTGCCGTCCGACCGACGCGTCGCTGTCTGGGTCCTCAGTGATCGGCTGCGAGCTGCGAGCCATGCGCGCGCGGGCGTGGTGGAGTGCGGCGAGGGCGCACAGCGAGTGCGCAACAGCGCCGTCGGGCTCGGTTTGCACGATCTGTGAAGAGAGAGGCGCGGGAGGTTAGCGATCGGTCGTCGTCATCTAGGCACGAGCTGCTGCGCGCCGCCGCGCCGAGGTTTCCATCGAAGGGAATGTGAGGGGATCAATTGTGAATGCGGCGGCGTACGCGTCCGCGCACGAGTAAATCGCGATCGAGGTGATCCCGATGCGTGCCACGTCACCCTCATGAAGGGAAGGTGGGAAGGAACTCGTTCGCTGAAGACGAACAGATGCTCTTGCCCGCAGATCAAATGCGACTTTGAAGCGGCGGCGGCGGCGAACGCAACACATGCTCGTGCAAACCCACGGAGACACTCACAGGATACAGTATGTTGGTAAGAGAATCGCCGGCAAATACATATTGCAAGTCTCGGACATGTTTGAAGTAGTATGTGATGTAGTCCTCCTGGCGAATGGCGGGTGTTGATGGTGCTGGCGGGATCGACATCGGCATGCCCTGCTGCTGTTGGCCCGGGAGGTAGCTGTTATAAGGAATGTCGTCGTTTCCTGCCATCGATAGTGGAGGCGACGGGAAGGGGTAGATGGAGTCGGAGACGGTCGCTCTCGAGGAGGGCAGGAAGGTCGACATGGAGGAGGCTGAATGGCGGGAGGAGGACGCGGACGCAGCGATGTTATGGCCCCAGTCGGCATCTGCAATAACCGCCGTCAGCGCTGCTCAAAAGCCGACAAGGTTTAGGCCTGGATGCGCCGCCACATGTGCCTAAGCTCTCTCGCAATGGAAAACCAGACCGAAGATACGGGGAGGCCCACGAGGACCGGGGTCGCTCCCGACTGGGTGTGCCACCGTGCGGTGGCAGTAGAGAAGGTGGGCTGCTTACCTGGTATGGAGTTGGCGAGCCCCGGGACGTGGTACGGGGCACCAGGCATGTATCCCGCATCGCGGCGGTGATGGTGGTGGTGGTGGTACGGCTCGCGCGCACTCATGCTACGGCGGAGGGTCGTCTGGGGCCCGGGCCCCGCGACGCCTGGCGTAGACGGTTGTGAGGATGCGAGCCCGGTGGAGTGCCAGGGCTGGCGCGGTTGGCCGCGGATGAGGCCCATGCGCGAGAGCTGCTCCTTGATGCTGGCTTTGTACGCGGCGACCTTCTCCTTATCCTGCGCACGTTACCGGGCGACGGCGAAGGGACGGGTGGCAACAGAGCAGCGGGAGCGATGCGCGATATGGCATGGCGAAGGGGGCCGTGCGAGGACATGCGCAATTTCGAATGATCGCACGCAGCGGGGAGAGGGGGGGCGAACATCAGCACTGCTGCTTCTCTGGTGGCGCGACGTAGAGATGGGAGAGACGCACCCGCATCCAGTCGGGCCGCTTTGGGCCCCAGCCAAGGCATTTTATGCGGAGGCGGAGACAGGTCTTGCACGAGTCGCCCTCGCGCTCTTCGTCGCATTTCTGGAGGGAGAGGGGAAGGAGAGGGAGAGTCAGACCAGGCCGGAGAAACGGGAGGAGCAGGTGGGTGGGTTTGAGAAGAATGTGCCCAAATGCGGCAAGAACGCGTGACGATCTATCACGAAGAGACGGGCTGCGGGATGATGATGCTCACCTTTCGTCGTACACGGCATGTCCTGCGGTTGTCGCGAGCAATTGCAGGAGCGGGGAGAGGAGGAGGACGTGAGCGGGGAAGGCGGAGGAGGAGAGGAAGGGAAGGAGAAAGACGCGTACCAGCAGCCGCCCTTTCCGCCAGAGGATGAACGCGTCAGATCGGACATGGCACGCGTCGGGGTACTCCGTGAGCTTCGATTGTTTGACGAGTCTGTCTCATCCGAGGGCTGGACGTAGAGCGAGGTGGTGGCGGAGACGGGGGACGCGTCGACGGACTGGGCTGCGTCGGAGGGGAGTTCTGGAGACGGGGAGGGGCTGTCGGCGCTGTTCGGGGAGGGGAGGGCCTGGAGAGCCATGTTGATATCTGCGCGCGCGCGGCGTGAGTGGCGGTGGAAGAGGAGGGGCGAGGAGGAGGAGGAGGAGGGGCTGCGAGAAATAATGGGAGAGGGAGGCGGTGAGGGGAAACGGGAGTTGTGGCTGAAAACGGAGGTGTATTTGGGGGATTTGGTAGGGCCGCTATGGGCCGGGCTATGAGCCGGAGGAGAGACTGGAGAGAAGGAGGCGACGGCATGATGGACGAGACGAGATCATATCGTTTCCGTCACCAAGGGTCCACCTCCCTCCCCGCCCTCTGCACAATTCATAATCCCACGCGACGCCCTCGCTCTCCCGCGCTAACACGCCATCATTAGCTCGAATATTTTCCCCCTTTTCTGCTTTTTCATATATTGCTCCCTGCTCCGACCGGAGATTGATCTAGATTCCCCTCCGCAAGTGAATGACCATCCTCCTCCCTCTCGGTGCGATCTCACAGCTGATCCAGATGGCGCAAACATACCTCCAAACGCCGACCGCACCTCACCACCCCTTCTGGTTTTCCCGAGAACCACCGCCTCCAACGCTTGCTCAGGCCTGCCCCCACCCAGCATGTCTAGTGACCAAAAGTGAGTCAAGATAACATACACACCGGATCCGAGTCCACACGCACTCCGGACAGCCATAGAACACCGGCGACATATGTGCCTAGACGCTCCTCCTCACCTCCTCAGGCCTCAAGGCTAGGTTAATCGTTGAACAGACCACGGTCGTCCTGGCTTGCTCGCAATAGTCCTTGATCTGCGGAGCGGTTGCACCGTTGGCAGACAGCGACCAGCCCAGCGCTCGCTCACCCGGAGCTCGTATTTGCGGACGACTGAGCTATCAGCACGTCGTCATCGATGCCAAACCTTCTACATCGCAGCGTCTTCCTGCCTCTTCTTCTTTTCACGAGGACTCCGACTAGCTTCCTCCACACTTGCCGCACCGTTGACGCTGATATAAGCCCCGGGTTGCTCGTGGGACCAGGAATCAAGCTACTGATCTGTGGCCTCTAGGCTCTACGGCGACCATCCCTCATCCGTCTTCATGAGTTGTTCCGATTCGTCATCATCTCGTTCTACGGTATGCTCACATCCACCTCCCCGTCATCACTGCAGAACTCTGGACGACCATGCGTCCTGGACCGAAGCGTGCCTGGATTCCCTGCACTAGATTCAGCAGCGAGACCGAACTCCGGTTCGGGCTGCGTTCGGGGGATCTGCGTGCCAACGCGTTTCCATGTCCGAAACCGGTGAAAACTTGCGGAAATAGGCCTTCCGCGTTCTGAAATCCAACCGCTCACAGCTGCTCCGGCATGTTTCCCTTATGACAGATGCTGATGTTGCTATGATTCCATCCCAGGTTGCAGAGCGCGCGTGCTGCTTCTGCTGTCCTCTACACCCAATCTTTGAGCTCATCATGACACGGTCTGCCATGCCGACTAGCTTGGATAAACGAGCAACCCTCGAGGTTGACTCGGATGCCAACGCTCCGTACCGAACAGGCCAGGGACGGCAGGCAGCCCCCCATTGCATTTGACGTCTTCTACTGTCCTAGTTCGAGGATGTTCCGCTGCCTTGAGGCTCATCCCATGCCTCGAGGAGTAGTAGCTCTGGGAATCTGGCCCGGCCAAGGACGGGCAAAGTGTCCGTGCCTCCGGCGTTTTGTATCATCATTAATCTTCCACTCCAAACCATGACACACATCGTTATCCGGAATCGATGCCCCATCCCATCGCCTTCCGCAACACAACTCCGTTCTGAGGGTGTGGATGGTATGCGCTGGGCACGGGGCTATGAACCATCAGCCTATCTCAAGTTGGGAGCAGGATCGAGCAGGATGAGGAGGAGTTGTGTGGATCGGGCACATGAGCACATTGCGCAGCCTCACGCGGCAAATGGCGTCTGTCCGTTACGTTTTCAGGTGCAGCTGAGAATGAGCTGAGATATTTCCGGCAGTGTGGTCACTCCGTGAAAATCGCAACTACCCAGATCAAATTCGTCGGCCATCGCGGGCTCCTCCAGCCTTCCTCCCCCCCCTCCACCGTTCTCCTCGCCATTTCGACCAGCGACGACCGCTGCGCAGGTCGTCTTTCGCCCGTCAGCTGTTGGTATCTTCGGGCAGAACGAAGCAGATGTTTGGGCCCCTTGCTGACATCGCCACGGACTGCCACGGCAGCTTCGAGAACACGCACAGCACGCGATGGGAATTCAACCACTTCGATGATGGAATCACTCCGATGTCAAAATGATATTCAGACACTTCGGATCTCCGCCCCTTCTATCAACTTCCGCTTCAACTTCCCCAGCGGGGAGCTCCCCGCCGGCCTCCATGCCGAAGGCCGGCACCGCCTGTGATTGCGGCTCCGACGCAAACCACATTCACCTCGGTCCTCCGGGCTCCCACCAGGGTTGTGCATACTGCTTCCGCGAACTGCATACAAGTATGTACTCTTACTACATATCACCCCTTGTGGCTCATTTGGTATGTTATCTCTGTCCGATTCGATCAGTACCGGCCGACTGAAGCCCGAGGTCCGGGCCTCGACCCGCATACAGCCTACATTTTACGCAAGATTCCACGCAAACTTGCCACCGATTTTTAGACGGAATCAAGTTCATCCAATGCTTGGCCAAGGTTCTCCGTCCGCCGCGCGAGGTTGATGCTTCTTCAGACGGGCAGTCCGATCGTTGAGCATACACAGACGAATATAGGTCTCAAGACGCACGGCGAATAAACGACTTCCGCCCTCTCCCATGTTATCTACCATCGTGCATAGGTCCACGGCACGTTCGAACAGCGGTGTGTGCTATGTTACGCCACATACCACTCCTGGCTGACCCTTGGTTCGAACGTACAACCCCGTCGTGCATCGACAGACCCAGGCTCTCTGCAGATCGCTGCCAATTTCCCATCTCACACCGCACTGGCACTGAATGTCCCGTCGACCATTCAGCCTTGCTGTCCCCGCCTATTCAGGTCGACGCGGAGTCGCGGACAGCACCACTGCACTCACGTAATCTCCCATGAGGACCCACCCTCCTTTACTCATTTGCAGTGTACGACTCTCGAGGACTGTATTGTCCTTTCGTCTGCCCTGGCAAGTGGCCTGTGCCGCCGGTCCAAGTAGCCCTCAGCTCCATTAGCGAGAGTGCTGAAACAGGTATCGCCCCTGACAGGCGCGGGCGACGCGCCAGCGTTGTTCGGTGAGCGTCTTTCCTGTCGTATCACTCCTCCTCTGAACCACGTACTGATTGTCGGCATACGGCGTACGCTCCTTCTGAATGCAGGTGCGCACCCCGGTGGAGTGCGGTCGCACACGCATGCGCACACATGATCCCAACGACGGCTAGGTTATCAGCCTGGGGCGCGTCCAGCCGGGGACCCCTGCCTGAGTTCCAACTTTCCGGGGCCTCCCCTGACGACATGCTGCAAACCCTAATCCAGAACGACGACTGCGAGCCAGAAGCACACGCCCTCCCTGTTCTGTGGCGCAGCGGAGGAGTCGCGCCTCATCGCCGATAGCCGATCCTGGACTGCCCAGGACGCATGCTATCGGAGCGGTACTGGCCACGCATGACGCCCTGTTCGCCCACCATAGCTACACATCGGACTCGAACCCCAACGCGTATCGGACAGGACGAGGCCGCCACCACCGTGCCTCCGATGGGAGCCGTACCGTCGACGAGTGCCCGTCAGTGGGCAGTCCGTCGTGTCCCTCCCTGTGACGCTGTCTGGCGGAGGCGCGTTACCTAATTGACAAGTGTCAAAATCGACATCTGCACGGACCCTGATCGCGGCGACGACGACATGCAGACGCAAAGCGGACGTGCTTGTCTCATGGAAGCCAGACGCAGCGAGCGTCCTCGCTGCGGTGGTTGACACAAACCCACAAATATCCTCGCGCCCCGAGCGTGCTCGAGCGCCCTTCTCCTCCATCAGTGTATGCACGCACACTTCCCCGACAGTGGCGGGCCTGACAAACCGCCTTCTGGCCGACAGACAGACAGACAGACAGACAGACAGACAGTCGACTCGGAACAGGCAGGGTGCTACTGCGCTACGCCACACCTCGGGCAGGCGCATGAACCACCCGCATCTCCACCTAAACGAAACGAGGCCGACGATGGCATCGGGGGAACGGCGGTCGCCAGCTCTCTATTCGGCGGTAGACTCCGGGGCATCGTCCGCCCTCTAGCTCCATCTCTGGGTCTGCGACGCTCTTCCGTCGAACCCTTCTCCGTCGGCATGCGCTGCGGCATCGGGCGCGTCTTGATGGCCCTTTTCCCGATTAAAAACCATCGACGGCGGGTGGCGCGACAATCGTATTCAATCCTATTACGGGCTCTCCCACAGGCCCCCACGCGGCGATGATTCGACGGTTTTCTCGACGACAACGACGCCTGGGACGCTCCACCGCCAGATCCTAGTCTCCACGAGTTTGCTCTCGTACACTCTCGTACCTTCTCTTGTGCCGCATCGGAGCATAGGAACAGGGGGGTGCGACGAAACAGAACGAGCGTGCTCAAGGACAAAATCAGATCACTGCGACATGCGGGTGGTGATGCATCGCGGTTTCGCGAGCTGTGGCCCGTGGGGTTTGGTGACTGAGCTCGAGACGCCTTTCTCATGTCACCCGTTCTCATCCCCACCCCGTCCTGACCGTGTGCCCCGCCGCCGCATGCAGCCCGCTGCTACCACTCTGAACTTGACGGCTGAACCGACTGCTCGCATGCACAGCGTCGTCAATACCGTCTCATACAGAAGGCATGACGATGCTGTTCCAATGGTTTCTTGCGGAACACTGAAGCCGTGCAGTGTTCTCCAAGGCCGTTGCTGCGCCTGTGCATAACACTATGGGCCGATCGAAGGATGCGCGACGCGTCGTGCACGACACGGCGGGTAAACACGATCGTCCACGGGCATCATCACCTCTCACAGTGTACAGCATCGACCCTCCCTTGTTTTCGGTGGCTCGGCAGCCGGGTACATATCGTACAAGGTTCGCTCTTACAGCTGCAACACGCCGTTTACTCAGGGATGCACACGTTCCAGAAATATGTGATGCTACTGTGCACGCATGATTTTTGGAGTTCGGCCGGTATGCTGCTCCCAAGCTTCCCTCCCTCCTTCTGGTCACCATGACCCTCGCTTTTGTTCGGACCACAGTTGCGCGCGGAAATGAACAAGATGATCGCTACGAAGCGTTTGCGAATGTCGTCTCCGTGTTGCATTCCGGTTGACCGGGACGCCTTGTTGCGGCTAACAACGGCTCGGTGTCGTACTAGTGCGGATGCCACGACCTTCACCTCGGCTCTCTACGAGAAGGCTGGCATCTCGCGCAACTTGGAACGACAGCGACCGGACGCATTATCGTATCACCAACAATTTGTCAAGATACGAGCTGCAACACTTTGGCTAAGACGGACAAGGAAGATCCGACACTGCGGAGGCATTGGGCCTAGTATTGTGCGTGGTCCCCGATCGAGGAATTCGTGTAGTCTGGATCAAGCGATATGCGTACGAACTACATTTGCTCTTTCGCTGTAAGTCCGTTGCCTTGCCATAATCCTGGTCACACGCGTGCATGAGCTCCAGGCATGCATCACCGTCTTCAATCATTCACCCACAATTCTTGCAGCTTCGACAGCCGACGACGACTTTATGCACCTCCGGAGATGGCTGTCGCCTGAGACACGGAAGCGAACGAATATGAATATTCATGATGAATGTGATCATACTCTCCGCTCCTTCGACTCGGGAAAAGCCTCGTCCGGCCTTTAGCATCCGCATCCGCATCCGAAACACCGTAGCTAGAAGGTCTTGTTCGCTCTCCGGAATCCGCTGCACTCAGTCCGCTCATTTGTTTCTCCTTCCTTAGGTCCTCTCAATACCATCTAATCGCGGCACCGACCCCGACCCCGGCAGCCGAGCGTGCGTCAAGTATGCGTCAACTTACGTGCTACGCATCCCAACTTTCTATGGGCCGCCGTGCTTCCTTGCGGAGCAACGCCGAGCGCAGCTGCTTCACCTGATGCTATGTAGGTCCCAAGACGATCATTCTCTCACATGCCAGTAGCCCACACACCAGGCTCGAGCACGCCGCACTGCGGAGAACCCCATCATATTATTGTCGCTATCGCAGGGAGCGCATAGCCGCTCGCACGCGCGCCTTCCGTCCGATGGAGGTCGGGGTTCCCATCCACACAAGCGCACAATAACGGTCTATGTCCGCGGGGCAGGCTTCGAATTCGCGAGTTCGGAACGCGTCCTGACGCTCGCTCCTGGGCTTCCCGTTGTGGGCGCTTGGGAATCTGAACCACATACCGCACGGTGAGGCACGATGCACTACTTGCGTGGATGATTGTGTAGGCTCGGGGCAATACCGTCCGGTGCTCGGTCGCTGTCTGGACCTGGAGTCGAAGAGGTATGTCTGTGATAAATGCACACACTCGTGTCGCACCTGCTCATCTTGGCTGAGGCGGTAGCTCGGCGTTATTTCGATGTTCATATCTCGCTCTCCGGACATGCAGTACGCACCTTCCTTTTTAGGGACGGCAACTCGGTCGCTCTCACCGTTTTCGTCTCCGCAACGTCCAATGCCATCAAATCGGGGCAATCGACCATCGTCACAGAATACAGTTCAAGACTCAAGTAAGTACTAGCAGGTACTAGCCCCGGTACTTATCGCAGAGTGGGGCAGGAGAAACATTCCAGTCCGAGGTACGGATGATGACCACATGGCCAGCACGCGAGCTTCGTCCTAACAGAAAACTCCAGTTTCCTAATTGGCTAGTTTCCTGCGCACTCCCCAAAATTCTCTATCAGGATGGTGCGATATAACATATGGCAGAAATGTCATTTCAGGCTTAGTGTCCGGTTCAGACGCTCGTCGACTAGCGTCGGCACGCCGAGGTGTTCCCCGAGGCTCGACTAGGCTCGAGCAGACAAATGACGGCACAGCGTTGCACCGTTGGGACGCTGGACCACAGCGGACGACCGTCGACGGGATGGCTGCTCGCGGAGGAGGCGGTGCACCCGCCTCGTCCCAGATTTGGCGAGCATTGTGTTTCACCGGAAAGTTCACCGTCGACCCTTGTGTCCTCAAGGCCTCACCTGGTGGACCAAGTCACCATCGTCCTCGATGCTCGCTGACTTCTGCTCAAAATTGCAAGGCACGCCGTCGTCTCCGAGGCGATTGACAGCGCAGGCTTGCTAGCTGCTGCTGCTGAGGCCAAGTGGATCTAGAACGAAGGCTCCGAGTGTAAATAGTTAATACTACGGTGGAGTCGAGCCATCATTTCCGGATTGCAGACGGCGAAGATCCGGTGTGCTGACAGAGTCAACAGGCTGACAAACTAGCATCGCAGACCATACGGTGCATGGCGGGTGCTCTCGTACTCGCGACTCACACACCGTCAGGAGTCGGTCAGTACATAGGCGGGTCACCAAGTTGGTCAGCGCAAGTCGCGATTTTCTTTCGACGCTCACCGTTCTATCTCCAGAGTTTAGCCTCCGCGTACCTTGGGTCTTGGTAATATCGCCATATGCATGCTCCGTTCTATGTATTTCAATATCAATGGCGGTCAATGTTGTACGTCCTGACCACATACTGACTACGTTTGATACTTGGCTCATGACTGGCGGCGCACAGCTCGCTATCGTCACCATCACTGGCCTCTACGGTCTACCTGCAGCGGGACCTGGCTGCGGTTGCACACCCGGACTCGATGGACTCGATGTTCGTCACAACAACTCAATACGCAACACCACCCTCCGCGACCGCCGACGTGGCAGGGCGTTTCATTGTCAAGCTTCATTGATCACGCTCTCGCCAATCCACCAGTCCTGCAATCGCGAGCCCGAGGCAGAGTACTGAGTCATCTCCTCCCTGCTCCCCATTCAACTTCCTCCACCCAGGTTCGCAGGTGCCGTACGGATCGCCGCACAGACTGTGTATACGCGCCTGCAGACGCACGGGCGACAGTGCCCGGGGTGGCACACCGCACCACACGCACTAGCACAGGTGCACGCCCGTCGTCAATGCGTGTATCGTGACGAGATCCATCACGGCCAAGCTGTGTCGCCTCGCGTCGGATGCTCAATATCATTCAATGTCGACACGCGCCACTCGACGCGTTTTTGAATGCGTACACCCCTCCCATCGTGCACGGGCGCGCGTTTGGAGCCAACGTTGGGCGTGCTGCCTCCACCATTCAAACTGGATATTCAAAGTCGGGATCGTAGCTGCGTTGCGCAGTCGGCCATCTTACAGCATCTTTTTCTTCCAATGGCACCGGCGATCCACACAGCGGAAACTGACTCCTGTTGAGGGGCGAAAGCTGCGCGCGACGTATTGTCGTCTGGCCTCCCGGGAGCGCTCGCCATGGTACGGCTCATTCATTCAGATCATCGCCGTCGTCGTACTGCCGCATGCCTAAGGCAGGTATGGCTATAGTCCCGTGAGTCCATCACGCACGCTATCGCCGGCAATTTCCTGCAATTTCCTCTCTCCTGCCCTCTGACATTCGTCCTCCGGGGCCATCACGCTGTCTATCGTCCATCGTCAGTCGGTGCGCCGTCCGTCGTCATTCAATAACGAGTCAGCGTTCATCCATGCTGCGCATCCGCGGCGTGTCAACGTTCTAGAAGGCCAGCACTCAATACTCGGAGCTGCACACAGAGCTTGGGCCGTGCCAGACGGACGGTCCAAAGGAAGTGCGAGGATGCTCGGTACGAAACAGACAATTAGAGAGATAGCGAACGATAAGGCTGATCATGAACGCGATGGCCGATAGAACCCGAGTACGGCGACACGTTGCAGCACCGCAAACATGCTTCGCACAAGGTCCGTCGAGCACGCGCTTCACTAAGTCTGCTGAACAGTGGCATCGCACAGGTCTGGCCTTTCAATCGAACGCTGCCACCTCTCTCCTCACCAGTGACCACCCAGCTTCGAGTTCGAGTTCCAAATCGCAACTCCGAACCATCTATCTCTGTTGTGTGGACCACACGCACGGTAGTCGGCCGCCCGACCAGTACTTTTTCCAACCACAAAGACGTGTTCCTGTGTCTTCTTAGGATGCGACCACATCCACAGAACGACCCCAGCATCGAAATCGAAGTACTGTCCTGCCACGTCAAATCACCCGGCACATATCCACACTTAGCACGGCCATGTGTTCGAGATTGGCAAACAGACAAATCGCACCCCCCCTCTCATACTTACCCCGGTGGCCAACCCAGAGTACTGATCTCGAAACACACAACACGCTCTCGACTTGTCCCCTTCTGTATCGAACCATCCAATTCACTCTCACCATCGCACAGTGAGTACTTGCAGCGTGGTACACGTCCCTCCCCTACCTCAGGCCTCAAGTGCCGCCCAGAGCCTCTCGCGCGCCCATCCGCCAGCCCGCAGAACTCGAAGCTGCTCGTCAAGGTCTTGGAAGTTCCATATGTGGGCAGGGGCCCTGATCAGCGACGCCAGAAGCACGTCCGCCACAGGCCGTCCGGACCCGCCTCTCCTGAGTCGCACACGCGTAAGTACTGTACATAAATAAGGCTACTTATGGTACACGCGCACAGTGCGCGGCGACTGAGTACTGAGTTCTGAACCTTGTTCCCCTGCCTGTGCTGCACACGCACAGGGTGGCCCGAAGGGGGAATCTCAGAACTCCGGGCACCTTGTGCTTGAGTGATGCCTGGGCTCGGCTAACTACTGGTCTACCCTCGTGTCACCTGCTACGCTCGAGTCTGCTGCATGTTCTTCGAAATATACATGTATTCATTCAAATTGTGGGGGGGCGAGCCCGTTATGTACATGATCACACTACGATACGACCCCATGCGCGCACAACATCGCACACGCCCCGCCAACTCGTCTCTCTCGAGATCTCACGGGCCCCAACCCGTCGCCCACAAAGCCAAATCGCGGAGTCGGACACGCACCTTCTCCTACCTTCTCCGTGAGCGCAAGCGTGGACGTGGACGTGGACGTGAGCAACGATCCGCACGGCATACCCTGCTCGCCGAGTCCCGACAGCACTTACGATCCATATGTGTTATATCTCTTGCATCGAGTGCCGGCCTCGTGCACCCGCCAGAACAAGGTATGCCCCCGCTTCCTCCAGCTTCTGAGGATGAGATGCCCTGGGATGCACGCCGCCGCCACCACGCTTACCTGGTAGCTCTCCTTCTCGCATATGTATGCGTGCTTGCTGTGTCGTTATCCGCATATGTGCGCATATGCATTCGGTGAGCTGCGGACGACGACGAGGGAGCACGCACCTGACATTTTCGTCCACGTCCGGGAACGCGCACGGCGTGTGTGGCTCATCGGCCTCGGGCGAAGGAGACGCAGACGGACGTCGACGTCGACACAGACGCGGACGCGGACCTTCGCAGCTTCAGCCGCCACGCAGTACCGGCCGCTGTCGTCGCCAACCGCTCCAGCTGGGGGCCCAGACCGGCGAGCTTGAGGGTAGAGCTCGAGGGTGAAGCTCAGGGCTCAGAGCGCAGATCTCAGAGCTTAGAGCTTAAACTTGAGCTTGAGGAGAGCGGTTCGTACCTGGCCTACGCCCGTCAGAGTTTTGGCTCTTGGCCCTTCACTCTTAGCTCTTGGGACGGGGCGAACGCCGGGTGGGCCTGGAGAGAGGCCGAAGCAGCCGGGAGCGGGAGCACCAGTACCTACTCGCCGTCGTCTGCCCGAGTGAGTTGGTTCGCCCGCCTACCCGCCACCGTCGGGGGCCCTGCTAGCCGGGCCGAGCCGACGTAAGGTTCAGAGTTGGACAAAAAAAGAGAGGGAGGGGGGCGTTGGGGATACGGTTTAGAGTTCAGAGTGTCGACAGGGCTGGCCCGTGCGCGTGCGTGCGTGCGTGGTCCATTCTCGCAGCCGTGCGTCGTGGTGTGGCGGCCAGTCTTCCCTCTCAGCCGTCGACCACCGTCTACCGTCCACCGTCTCAAGCCTGCAAGCTCGGGTTCGTAGGAGCACGCACCGCACGGGCAGCTCGGCCCTCGTCTGGCTTGGTCTACGCTCTACGCTCTCTGCTCGGCAACGGTCGCGGGAGCTGTCGTCCGCCCTTCTTCTCCTTCCCGTGCTTGTCTTTGTGCTCGAAAGCTCGGTAGCGAGCCCGCTGCTTCTCGACCGCAGACGGGAACACGGGTCGCGCTTCTCGCCGCGGTGCGTGCCTGGTTTGTGTGCGCACCGTGGGCAACTTGCCAAGGGGGCCTGCTGGGGATGCGTGCGCCGTCCGTGCGTGACCACGTCCCGTGGCCGTGGTCCTGCGTAACATGGTTGTATGGATGTATGCGTGCGAGTGTCGACTCGAACAGAACTCGAACTCGTGTTCATCGGGGGCATGCCCATGTCGTGCAGGAATGGAATGATTGGGGACTTGTGTGTACGCGAGGGATTCGAAACCTGGCTCTGGCGTACGCTCGCCCGTCTCCATCCATACGCATCCATACGCACGTCCGGCAGAGGGCAGGAAGCGGGTGCCGGTGGGCGATTGTGTATGCGCCTGAAAGTACGGCATCGTGGGCCACCGATTGTGCAGTTGTTGCAGGGCTATCGGTTCGCGACGGGGGACAGACGAGGTTCTGGTGCGTGTTGCCTGCTTCCCACCCCCGCCATCGAATGATCGGGCGCATAGGCGGGCAGCCATCATGGCGTAACAAGGCTGGCTAGCCCCAGGAGCCCTGCACTATCCGCGCACTGTCGCCGCGGCCGGTTCGCGTTGGCAGCCGTTTCCGGCACGATGATTGTTGGTTGTTGGTGGCGGGAGACTAGTCGAGGGCCTGGCATGGTGCCGTATGCGTCCGCCGAGAGGGAGCTGCGGGAGGTCGTATCTGTGGGCAGCTTCGGGGGCTGGGAGAATGACGCAAGGCGCCTGGGGCGGGTGACGCGTGCAAGGGATGGCTGGACGGCGAGGGCGGGGCATATCTGCTGCTGGGGCGCGAAGGTGCGCAGATCGATATCGGATTGGATCAGGAAGCGTACAGCGGACGGCAGCGGTGCGACTTACTCTCTCTCAGCTTACTACTCCCTACACCCTCTGTCACCCGGCATCCTACCACCCCCCCGACCGACCGCGTTTTCATCCCGACCCATCGTCCCCTCTCATCTGGCCCCCGCAACTCCTACCTTCGAGTGCACGTCCCTCCTTTCTTCGACTCATGACGCGATCCTCTGGCGTCCCCGGATGTCCTCGTCCAACCGCACACTTCGGAGCGCGGAGCAGACGGGATGGGGGGTCCTCCCATTCGTCAGCCTCGTCCATCCGTGCCCGATGACCGACCCCGACGTCGTCCAGGGTGCGGCACACGCACAGCATGGCGAACGCGGCGCGTCCGCAGAAGCAGAGAAGCGTACGGCGATTCGGCTGCGTCGAGAAGAAGGCGAGATAATCCCGGTCCCCCGTATCCGGATATGGGCATGCGAGGAGACAAGGTGAGGCAGCCGTGGGAGCGGGCCCGCGCACGCGCCTCTCACACCCTCCGTAGTCCTTGGAGGACAGGGCCCACCCAGGACTGCGCAAGACGGGGGCCAGTGGGATGGCGGGCGGTGGGTTAGGATATCGCTGACTGCGACTGGGTGACCACCGTTGAGTGCAGGGAGCCGAGCGCGGCGGGTGCGGTGCTTTGCGTTGCGATGGGTGAATTACGCGAGATTCCAGATAGCGCAGATGCCTCTTCCGCGCGTCCGCCCTGGCCCGTGGAGGTGTCTGTCGGAGCCTGTAGGCCGTGGCCGTCGACTGTCGAAACCTTGTCCTTGTACTGCTGGGTGGGACTGCAGAGGCACTGGGGGAAGGAAGTCCATCTGAGAGCGATACTGCGTCCGGCGGACCGGCCAGCAGCCAATCGCCGCACGGCGCGGACGTGCGATATGCAAATGCCTGATGGGATGCACGGAGAAGACGAAGAAGCCTGTCCGACGGCGAACCGAGCCGACACGACGCGTGGGGGGCACGGGGGCAGGGAAGGGCCTACGTAGTGATGGAGCGTGAGGAGGGCAGAACGCAACCGTATGATAACCTGGAGCAGAACATACATACACAGTGCACGACGGCGGACAACACGTGAACGTAATAGAGAGCGGCATAAGCGGAGAACAGACCTAGGCGCGAGCGCGAGCGGGAGATGTTGGTATACGGGAGATGGGGAGCGGAGCGCGGACGGGGGGAGTTAATGATTTACAAGTTCGACTGGACTGTCGGTGCGGGAGACTGCAACAACGGGTTTTTGGTGAGCATGAGGCGAGCAGAGCAGCGAGTGTGAAGAGAGCGAGGGCCAAACCGGGATTTATTATTACTGGAGAGTCGGAGACCGCAGACCGGGACGTTTGTTGTTCGTTATTTGCAAGGAGAGCGAGGAGACGTCGGAGACAGAGTTGAGGGAATAGGCTTGGACAGTGTTCTTCGATCGCCCTGCGTGTCGGGCGAGCGGGGGTGCGGGAGTCGTCCGCGATGCGTTCGATGAATTAGACAAGTCGGCGTTGCGTTCCATGAATTGGAGAAGTCGGCGATGCGTTCAATGGATTGGGAGGGGTCGGTGATTGCGTTCGATTATGAGCAGATCGGGGGCGCCGACTGCAGACTGCGACAGACGATTGCGACGCCGGCGCCGCCAATCCCTTGAAGAAGCGGCGACGAGGATACCGACTCGGACTCGAGCCTCTACACGAGCAGCAGCAGGTCGCGGTGCGTCTCGCGCATCACCTCGCGCCAGTCGACCGGCGTGCCGTGGCCCCGCTCGCGCTCGTGGTCCCGTCGCGCCCACACCTGCTGCATCAGGCGCATCACCTCCGAGATGTTCCCCACCGACTCCTGCTGCTGCTTCTCGAGCATCTGCAGCAGGAACGCGCGCTGGCGCGCGTCGTCCGTCAGGCAGCCCGACAGGCAGATCCCGAACACCACGCTCCGCACCACGCTCCGGTGCACGCTCGCCGCCGTCTGCGCGTCCGGCACCTCGCGCAGCGCGTCGATCGTCTCCGTCACCGCGCCCATGATCTCCGGGCACGCAGGGTAGTCCCCCGAGAGCACCGTGTGCAGGTACACCTTCGCCGACGCCCGGAAGATGTTGTTCGTCAGCCGCCGCCGCTGCGCGACCTCCGCGTCGGGCCCGCCCCCGCGCAGCGGGTGCCGCACGTGGCTCTGCAGCGCCTGCGGCCCGTACATCCCTGGCTGCAGCGGCACCGCGGCCGTCAGCGGCGTCGTCGGCGCGAGCAGCGTCTCCTCGATGACCGCGCCGCGGTGCACGAGCTCCGGGATCGACAGACAGCCCCGCCGGAGGTGGCTCGCCTTCCAGTGCGCGAGGTTCGAGATCTCCGCGATCGCGAGCACGATCTTGTTCTCGCAGCCCATCACGGGCAGCATCGACGTCTCGGGCAGCACGTCGCCCCCGAGCCCCGCCGCCCCGCCGCCCGCGCCCGCGCCCCCGAGCGGGTCCCCGATGTACGCGCCAGAGAAGAGCAGGCGGTACGTCTCCAGGAAGCGCGGCACCTGCTGCGTCGTCACGCTCGCCAGCACGTCGAACCACATCGTCGTCTTGATGATGAACCGCGTGCTCTCGGAGCACCGCCTGAGCGCCTCCTCGGGCCCGTAGAAGTGCGGGTCGTTGAGCATGCTCTGCACGTACTGGCTCGCGATGTCCAGCCACACCTCCCAGCTGCCGCGCCCGCCCGAGAAGAGGAAGCTCGAGACGATGTGCAGGCCCGCCATCGCGTCGCCCTCGTTGTACGTCCGCCGGTCGCCGAGCAGGAGCGTGTTCTGTATCCGCCGGAAGATGTGGCCCACCGCCGCCGAGTCCGTCTGCGACGGGTAGCGCATGCAGTGCATGTGCAGCGCCGACAAGAGACATGCCGCGTCGCGTGCTGAGGGACTGGTCTGGATCAGGTTGAACATGAACTCCTTGATCGACGCATCGGCGAGCAGATACTGTATCGGCAGCACGTTGAGCAGGTAGTGCTGGATGAGGTGACTTTGCTCTGTGGGCATGACGAGACCGAGACCGTAGCCATGGTTCACCGACACGGGCATCCGGGGACCTTCCGGGCTTGGCATCCGCTCGTCATCGTCGGAAAAGCTGTTGGGATCGATGTTGTACGAGGGCGCGAGCGAGGAATGAGGGTGGTTGTAGAAGGCTGAGGCCGAGACCGAGGGCATGTACGACGCGGTGGATATTGAGGTTAGTGCTGTTGACATTGCGGATGTTGCTGTTGATGCCGAATAATATGACGATGCACCAGTTACATGTGAGGGCCCTGCCAACAGAGGAGGGCATTAATCATAATACATTCATGATACACTAGTAGCGATACGGCGCCTTACAGGAGGAAGAAGCAGAAACTATGGAGGTAGGAGATTGTATCATATTAGAGGGAGGCTGGGGCTGAGGCGGGGCTGGAGCATGGGGAGGGTACAACATGTCGTTCACGTTGGGCAGCATCGGGGCCCGATTCATGGCAGGGTCATGCGGACCCAGCTCCGGGATGGGAGGCTGCCAGTCTGCGAGAGTTCACTACCAGGAAACGGGGATGAAGGTAGGAGGGTACATACTCTGACCGTAGTGCTGCTGCTCCGGAGGCGGCATAGCAGTGTAGTGAGCAGGAGCGCGTTCGAAGGAAGTGTTCATGCCGTTGTGGGGAGGCCGCTGGCCCTCGCTCGAGGTCGCCGACAGAGTGGGGGTGGGGGGACTCGATGGGGAGGTGTGGAGGTGGTCGACCAAGACGAGGACAGGGGGGTGTTCCTCAGTGGTGCGCGGGCCCGAACCCGAGTGGCCCTTGATCATGCCCTGCGAAGCAAGGAAGGTCTTGATCTTCTCGCGCAGCTCGGTGACGCTGTTGTTCTCCTGGAGATAGGGCGACAACGTGGGTGAGCTCCTAAACACCGAGCGCAGACGCCACGCAAGCAGAAGCAGAACTAACCCTCATCCACTCTGGACGCTTGGCGCCGAATCCAAGGCATTGCAGCCTGAGACGGACACAAGTCTGACACGCGCCTTCTTCGTTTGGCTGCTCATCACATTTCTGGAGTATGCGAGAGGTGATGATGTGGCGGGTGCGGAGGACGTGGACAGGGACAGGAGGAGGAGAGGAAAGACGAGGAGCACGATCGGGTCAGCGTTTGTCTGCGAGGACGATGATGAGCGCCTTGAGGACGAACCTTCCGTCGAATCCTGCAGGTATAGCAGCCCGACTTAGCACGAACGGCGCCTTTTGGCTTGGGCGCTCCGGGCTTCTTTTGTGTCCGTGCCTGCTGAGAGACGGAGGAGACGGCCTTGCGGGGGCTGGAAGGAACGTCGGGCATGGCGAAGACTGTCGAGGATGTAGAGTACAGTTTAACGACGAGGAGGGGGAGGAGGGACAGTCGCCGACAGACGGGGAGTGGTGGGCGGTTGTTGGGAGAAGCGAGAGGCAGAGCACTTATGTACTCCAGGGCGCTGGGCAACAACCGTGCGAACTTAGCTCTTGTTGATTGCTTTATTTTCGCTCTTTCTCACGACCCTTATCCCGGGACCCGAGCACCCCAACCTTGAGCACCCCCGCGTCTATTTTCATTCGTTGCCAGACACCGCCATACCCGGCATCACGTAACACTCCCCAGCTTATAATCCAATATGCTCAGCGTCATTACACGACCTCTGCCCGCCACAGTCGTCGGCGCAGGAGGCTCAGCCGTGCGCCCCCGCGCGCTCAGACCCGCACCGCTGTCCTGTCTGCTCGCGGCGGGGTACACGCGGGGGAGAGGGAGGCAGCCGCCAGAGAATGGAAGTGAGCGCCCCCGAACTCTAAGGCGGGAATAGGCAAGGCTAACCCCCAGGTGCGGCGGAGGGCGTCCTCGTGTCTGCCCACAGCTCTGGTCACAAGGCTTCCCGATGGACCCAGGAGCCGCTGAGATCGGATCCTTGTCATTTGCTTTCTCAGGCACCCGACCTTGCCGCCCGTGCCCGCGTTCTAGACTGACTCGCCGGTGACAGCGCCTGCGAGCCCTCCCAGTCGCCCGCGCCAGACGCCTGCGGTCAGTCTGCGTCCGACGCCGACGTCGTCCTCCGCCATGGTGCCCGGCGTTATCCCCGTCTGCACAATCCAACCCTCCTACGCCCGGCCCTCCCAGCGCCCGTGTGCAATGTGCGGTTCACTGGGCTCGCTGCTGAATCATGCATTCATTCGCATCCTGCATCCACCCTTCCTTTCTCCGTAAGTACATACGCGTTTGCCGACGCCAGTCGCGTCATCGTCGCCCGTGTGCACGCGTGACAGCCGCCGCAGAGTTTCGGAGCTGCCCTCGGGGTCCACGCAGAGAGAAGAAAGAACCGGCGAGCAAGTCTCGTTCCGAAAGGAACTGCAGCTGCAATCGCAACAAGCAAGGTAGGATGACTTACTCGAACAATCAAGACCCTGAGCCGACTCACATGCGCGAGCACAAACGAGGACAAACGGACGCAACCAACGACGGAGTCGACTTGCTTGTCATTGTCAATGTGCGTGCAGGCGCTGACGTGCGCAAGCTGTCGGCGCGGCATGCAGGCTTCCGAGTCCAAATGGGCCAAAACTCCAAGAGGGAAGCCACCAAACGCACTCCACCGCCGCACGGACCAGCTGGCAGCTGCAGCTGTGCGCACGCAAGGACATTCGGAAATGCCTGCGGCTGGCGCTTACCTAATTCTACGACCTCCCTCGGATCCATCCATCGCGCAGACACGATCAGCCCATCCATTCTTCCATCTCCCTGCCTGCCCGACAGCCTGACAGATGCCGGTCAGAGATGCCCCAACCCCCCAGGATTCGTCCACACACACCCCGATCCGGGCGCTGTTCTATCTGTCACTTTCGCCGCCCAAGATAGGATCATACGCAGACTGCTCATCCTAGTCCGATACCAGCCGCGCGCGTACTAGCACTCGATGTAATGAAGGTGATGCTCTACGTCGCCCAACAGTCAGCACATGTACAGAATGTCGGATTCCGGACCCTATCCTCGTCCTCGCGCGAATGACATCGCGTACCTGCTCTATCGTACATCTCTTGTTTCATCGTCCTTACCAATGTTATGCAACGTGCGCGCCCGCACACTCCGTCCATCGACGCGCAAGCAATCCACCGATGGGTACAACCAGTACTCCTGGGTACAGCACCAGCTGCAGCACGCGCCCGTCCCGCGAACTCAGATCCCCGCCGGCGCCCCCGATCGAGACTTTTCGTGCGACGCAAGGCGAAGCCGCCGATGCAGATGCGATGCATCTCCCCACCCCTCCGAGCTCCTCCATCGCCCATCGCCCATCTTGCGCGCTGCCCCCGAGTCACCGACACCCATAAGTCACCCACACGCACAACCACTCCCTCCGACGCCTGAGCTGCAGCGCCGACTCCTCGCGCACGACGCCGACCGAGCGGCGCAGACGAACGCAACAGATCAACACGATACGTCCCCGACAGCGAACGTGAACATTCCGCGGGCGCGACCTGCCAGAGTCTCCTAAGAATCAAGATTGCCGTTCCGATGCTGCTTCCTGCTGGACGCCCGCCGTCGCGCCCCCTCCGCCCGCAGGCCCTCCAGCCCCAGCTCCGGCCGGCGACGACCCGCCTCCGATGAGCGGGCTGCTCCCGCCGCTCAAGCTCAGCCGTCGCACGATCGAGTCCCGCCGTCGCTGAAGCGGGCCCGTCGTGCTCCCCGGGGATGTTCCCGAGCCCACGCCCGCGCCAGGCGGACTCACACTCTGCGGCTCCCCGGGGACGACGCCCTGCCCTGATCGCCGCGCGATGAGCGCACGGATCGCACTGAGCCACTTGATCTCCTCCTCCTCGCTTGGCGCACAGAGCAGGAGCGTCCGCTTCGTCGTCACGATCTTGAACGTGTGCGTCACAGCCCCGTCCCCGCCGTCCGGCGAAGACGCGAGCGCGAAGCTCGGAGATGCCGGCGGGGGCGACGCGACGTTGGGGTGACTCCGGTGAGGGGGGAGGTCGTACTCGAGTGCGTCGATGATCAACGACAACGGCATCTGTCGGTGCGGCTTCGTGTCCTGTTGGGATGCCGGTGCATGAAAGGAGCATGCTCGTCAGCGACCCCGCCTGCTCCATCCACTTCGCGAACCCAAGCCTCGACAAGATCGTGCACGCACCATGTGGCTCCGGGAGTAGATGAGCTTCTCGCCGCTGAGTACGAACCATCGTTTGTGCCAGTTGTGTCGCCGTGATCCGCACTTCATCAGATATCCAGATAGCACCGGCTTCGTCGGGGAGGAGGAGCCTTCCCCGCCTACTCCTGCGCCCGACGCCGGAGAGACCACGGCCGGCTTCGTATTTGGAGAGGCATCGTCCGAATCGGAAGAAGTGAGCTGGTGTAGGTTTGGTGATTGTGAGGGCGATGATGATGCACGAGGAGCGTGTTGGGATTGGGCAGCTGGCGTAGTCGGGATAGGGATGGGCGAGCTAGCAGAATTGCGCGTCGACGTGGTGAGGAGCGCATATCGTGCGTCGTTGATGGCAGTCACCCAGTCGCGGACTTGGTCGGCCGAGTCCGCCTGGAGGTAGAACGTACGAGTCGGCGAGACGAGCCCAAACGTGTTCTGATGCTTCTTCAGCACAATCTGCGTGCACGAGTGGACGTCGGCGAGATCGAGAAGGCGGAGGAGCTTGTACTCTGCGGAGGTCTTGTAGAACGCCAGGTGGGCGGGACGCAGCACGAACCAACGCTTCTTCCACGTCTAACAGACAACGGGCGGGATTTGCGCACCGAAATCGAGATACGCGTCGGACAGGAGCGGGCGCCGGGGATCGCGAGCGCGAGCGAGGATATCAAGACTACGGAACGCCCAGAGGAGGGGACCGACATACCTTTCTCCGCTCGCCCTTCTTCCAGAGGTAGCCTGCCTTGATGACGGTCTCGTCAAGTGCGCCCCGCTGGGAGAGAGTGATGTCCTGTGTTCTCCATCCGCCCTCTTCGTCATCTTCGTCATCTTCCGACTCCTCGCCGCCGCTGTGAGAGCGACGTTCAGCGATGGACGTCAGGGGGGCTGCGATGAGGCGGCGGCGGCGGCGGCGGCGGGGTGAGTGCCGCTGATGGTGCCGGCGGACATGGGGGATGGGGGAATGACATCTGGGGAGAAGACCGAGTCCGAGTCGGACTCTGTGCCGGACACGGGCACCGAGGCGAGCGTAGGTTTCTGTGCAATGCATGCAAACCAGCGTCAGCACACAGGCCAGAGGAGGAGAGCGCACTGGCTCCTGGGAGCGCAGAAGCGGAAGGCGCGCTGGAGGAGCGGTACCTTTACGGGTGGCTTGACGGAATGCACAGATAGCTTGCGAGTGACCTCCTGGAGGGACGGAGGTGGGACTGATCGTGCTGAGGACATGACGGGGATCGTCCGGAGGCTCCGTCGACGAGGCGTGCGCGTGTAGTAGCAGACAGAGGTCAGAGACGAGAGAGCCAGGTTCGTCGTCGCCCGCATCACCTTCGCGAACGATCAGCTCTGGGCGGAGCTAGGCGGAGTCTGCGGAAGGCGAGGGGAGGCCGCATAGGGAGATTGGACCCAGCCGAACTCCGCTCGGTACGGTGTGGCGGCGTGTGTGTGGGCGCCTATCTAGAGGACATCGGAGGGCGCTGAGGAGAGGAAGGGTTGGTCACAACATCGAACCACCATTCGCCCAATCATGCTCTTCTCCATATCGCAGCATTACACTGTTCTTCCGGCGGGGTCTGGAGGGCACAACCGAACACAGCACTGGCCCAGGAACGGTGAACGCGCGGTTTGCGACGAAGATGGGCGCGAGTACTCGTACAGTGAGTGGGAATGGGATCTGCGACTAAGGAAGGACGGACACCCTCTTGTTCCATGGCCGACGTCACCCGCCGTTGCCAACGCTGCCGACCGTCTTCCCATCCGCCCACGTCCCGCTTCCATCTCTCGTCTGCGGTCGGATGAACGCACGGGCACGGACCTGCCCCTTGAGCGAGCTTCCAACACCTCTTGGCGGCTCCGAAGGGCGTGCAGCCTGCCTCTTTGCGGCCCCTCGGACCGCATTCTGCACGAATCCAGCAGCGTATTGTCCTCGCCACTCTTGCCGTCCTCGAAACTCGGCGGTACAGTGCATCCAGCTCTCGCCCGAAAAAACAAGGGCCCTTCGAGTCTGTAAACCGTTCTGCCGCCTGATGCATTGTCTCCACCCAGCCACGACCTGCCAGACTCTCCACGGATCTCCCGGCAGACCGGTCTGTCCATCTTGCTGCACCCTGCGCAACTCATCCCGAGCCTTCTCGCCCGTACGAACCGTGTCGCCTGAGCCGCCGCCTGATGGTATCTGTCTCGTCTGGTCTCCTTACTGCGCTACTAGCCCCTCAACCTGCTTGCCGCTGTCGCGACTTGTCTGGGTTCGGTCGATAGGCAATGGCACCGCCCAAAGGCCGCAAGCCGAGTCAGCGCATGCAACTCACCCGATGCCCAGCCGTTCCCAGACGGCCACGCCTATTTCGCGATCCGCCGCAGGCTCCTCCGACCGAGTGACTCCCACCTTCTCCTTCCCTACCCCATCGCAATCCGAATCCGCCCCCAGAACCGTGCGTGCTTTCCGCCTCTGCAGCAGCTGACAGAACAGCCGCTGTCACAGGACCCCGTACGACGGCGCAACGCCCCCAGACTAACCAGCAAGCGGTTAGCTGCCGACCGCTGCGAGCTGCGAGCTGCGAATTGCGACCGGAAATGTAAGACTATGTGTTGGATGTGAAGCAGCGCCGGCGATTCGGCGCTGCCGACAGCCATGCACATACTTACGGACAGCACGCGCAGGGCTTAGGAACGATTTCATAGATAGCGGCCCAAGAATAGCGCTTTTTCTCTCCCCTGTGCTGCCAGCAACACTCCCAGACCCCCGCCCGCACGCCGATCCTGCCCGACATGGCAAGTCGAGTCTATAACTCTCCTACATGCGATTGAACCTTCTCCTCGCGCCGGTCCACGCGGACGGCAGGGGCGATGTATTCCCGCAGTGCGTCGCATATCACACCCTGCTGTTCCTGTAACTCACCCTCGGGACAGAACTCTGGCGCTCGAGCCGAGCTGCGCATCGCGGCATGTATTCATGTATCATGGTCTACTGCCAAACTTCTCTTTTCGTCGACCTCTCCTCATTCCTCTGAGCACCCTGGATGGGGACAGCCTCGGTCACAACACCGCACATCGCTCGAATACGACTGTCAAATGAACAGACGCCCGTAGCAATCTCCTCCGACCCCTCGAACTTTGAGTTCTAGGGCGCCCAACACCTGCGAACGAGACGGGAGCTGGAGGCTGGAGGCGTGGGCGTGTAGCTCGTGATCATGTCCCGTATCCTCGTGCGCACGGGCGGGTCACGGTCTACAGAGTTCCGTCAAGCAAAGGCATGCCCTTCACGGCTCCAGGGATCGTCTCTCGTGGCGAAATGGTCAGGACTGCCCAGACGCTCCACCGGAGCCGTCCCTCGCTGCTGTTCAATCAGACCCCAACGCTTGCCGGTACTGAACCTAGATCTGCAGAGTTCTGGTGGCTGGCAAATGGACATCCATCCAGGTACTTCCACCCCAGTCTCACAATGACTTCTGGCCGATTGGAGGGTCCGTGGGACGTGCTCGACAGGGATCATGGGGGATGATCTCTCGGGAGAATCGTCGCCCCGCGCCTGTGTCCCCGTGGTACAGTGTTTTCAGTCCTGAGCCCCGTATTGCGTGTCGGATGACGCGCACATACGGCCGTGTACAATGCATCCATCAGCCCAAACATTCTCCCCGACGTCGACGTCGAAGACTGTCGAACGCGTCCGAAGAATGGAAGGCCGCAGAAACCACCCAAGCCACGACGCTGTGCACCACCGGCACGCCCGTGCAATCCCCGAGCCGGTAGTGCTCAGCGACAGGATCCTCACCGTCCGCAAGCACAACCGCCCGACCTCGACCTCGAGCCTCGGTCCGGACCCAGCTCGCATGTACGTCCGCTCCCAATGATGCGCGCTGTCCGTTCGACGTGCCCGTCCTGGCGGCACATAGGTAACCCTCCGGCCGTATGCAGAGCACGACATACCGAATGCGGGGCGTCGCCCTTCTAGCCAGGCCTGCAGCCCGAGGCACCGAGCGATGCCCCACCCCGCTTCGCGCTTCCCTCCCGAGCCCCAAGTCACAAGCCCGGCCCACGCCCCCGTGCACGCGTGCGGTTACGTGTGCACGCCGCGTACCGCCCCGTCCAATAGAGCTCGACCGAGAGCCAAGAACAAGAACGACGGGGGTCCCTAGGGTCCAGGGCACGCGCGTCCGCCCTGCAAACTTTCATGCACGGTGTGTCACTCAGGCTGTCTTGCTGCCTGAATGGACTGGCACGGGGAGTGCTCCCGTGCGCAGCTGCGCAGGTCCTCGCTATGTATGGGTATCCGAACGGTAAAACATCCTGAGAAGCTTGCGGCTGCGCAGGACGTAGGAGGGGGCGTGGAGTCGTGTGTGCCCGTTCCAAAGATACACGTCTCGCAGCTGACTGCACAGTGCATTATGTTGCCCGACTATGAATGAAGAGTTGGGGAAGGTTCTCGAGCCGAGCCGGCGGCGAAGTCCTCCTCGGATATACTCGATGCCACTCGTATTCGGTGCGTGTCACTGGGTGAGGATGTACTTTATGAATTATGGCTATACATTAGCATCACGTTGACACTTCACCCCAACGCCGTGCGTCGCCGAGAGCTCTCATTAACCATGACGAGATTCGGGCGCCGGATACATTTGCGTCGCGTGAATGCAGCCTGAGTGACCAGGCGTGTACCAGCTGATGACAGAGCATTTCGTGCATCCGAGTCGTTACGGCGGGATCGAGGGGTGAGTCTGAGAATACAGCAGAATGGAATGCACTCGAGAATCTTCACAAGATCCTAACACAAAATCGCACAGTGATTCGGCCGAACTCTGAGCCACACTCAAGTAATAATATCCGTGCATGCCTGCAGCGCACCAAGCGACGGCCGACAAACGCCTATCTCATCCTCGCAGCAAGCGTGCCAGCCGCGCCAATCGGACTCGGACGTCAGGCGAGCGAGTCGTGACGAGCAACGAGGCGCAAGCACGGACCGCATACGGACCTTCCAGTTCTATAATATTATTCTCGGGCCCCATGCTCGTCAGGCTTCAGCCAGAAGCCGCAAACGCAAACAAACGTAAAATTCGCTAGCCGAGGGTCATGACCAGAAATGCGTCTGGCACATCATGCTAGTTCACACATACTTACCCGCAATCGTTGCCTGAACGGTGCGCCGCACTATACGCACGCGTGCGCGGTTCGCGGGGCTAGAAGTTCAAGCTCCCTGAGCCCCGAGGCCCAGCGGCGCGGCCAGCCGTTCTCATGCCGTCCGATAATCAATTCTTGCCATCTCGCGTGCTCGCCGGTGCTAGTAGTAGCAGTACGGTACGTAGTGCCTAGCCGCTACTTATTGCTACTAGTCTCTAGATGACAGGCGACAGGCGACAGGCGGACAGCGAGCGCGCGCGCACACGATTCTAGCCGCAAATATTACATACGGCTCTAACTTGCGGCTCGCGGGCCGAGTCCTGCGCCGGGTCCTGAGTGAGTACTGGGTTCGGAAGCACAGGTTGCATGAATGCTCGACAGAGGATGGCAGTGGCACGCTCGGGACTTGGTGGCACGTTGAAGCCTGAGGGGCTGTTGCACGAGTCGACTGGGGGTTGGGGGGGCAGACCCATGGCTCACGGCGTTCGGGTGGACACAGGCATTGAAGCTTGAAGGTGCGAGTCGGGACAGATCACAGAACTTTGGACTCGGAATCCGCTTGACTAATTACTCGCACCTTACTACCGCCCTCGCCTCAGGCTAGAGTCCGCGAATCCGAATTTGAGCGGCGATCGGCGCTCGGCGGACTCGGTACTCAATACTCAATATTATTCAATAGCTGGACTCGAAGACGCTCCCTGCCTCGCCAGAGCCTGAGCACTGCGGCGGCTCGTTCTCGTTCTCGTTTTGGAGAAGTTCAAGCTCGCGTTCATCCCGGGCTCGGGCCCCCAGCATCCCGCCCGGGGCGCTAGAAGGCTGCCACACGAGGAGCACGGGGCCCCGCAGAATAGAAAGAACACACCCAACTTTATTACAAAGGGGAACAGGGCCGATCTTAAGCTTGGACGTACGTATACACGACAGAAGCAAGGACGAGAAGGGTTCGCATCGCGCCTGCCGTACAAACCGAGGGCACTGGCATGTCTATTGCGCCCCAACTGCTCGCAGAGTTGTCAGTACTGGCGATAGATGGTTCCGCAGACCACATATTACATACCGCATACCGCACATCGTATATCACCACGAACGACCGGCCGACCGCATTCACACGCCCGGTGATCGTGCATCCACCCGCCGAGTCTGCATCGCCCATGACGGCCCGTCCACGGGCTGTCTGTGGGGAATGGGAACGCGAGCGCGTCCGTGCACGGCGCCATTGAATATCGGCGCTTCCACATACAAATTGTGGCACGCGCCGGCGCGAGGCACAGAGGCACAGTCTTGCAGTACGACAGGAGATGGCAGGAGATAGGGCACAGGACAGCACGGGGGCGGCTAGAGACGCCGGAATCCAGGGGGGGGGACGCCCGAGGGTGTCTTGAAAAGGTGCCAGGTTCTTACGAGCGGTGGACACTGGAGCGCGATCTCTGCTTGTCGAGATTCGGGGATGTCACGTACTATGTGAGGGTCAGCCTTCTGGAGGATGTACATACGAAACCCGAAGGCGGGTCTCCTGCCAGTGTACCTGTGGTGTTCAAGCTTCGTGCCCTGGCTCCTGTGTGCAAAGCATGTCTCGTCCTGCCAGGCCGCTGGCTTTGTTCTCGACCATCCGACGTCTATTGGGACTCCCGAGCTTGGACTAGGAGACGGGTCCTGGCAGGCGAGTCGAACGCGGTCGTTCTCCGTTCCCCGTTCCCACCTCGCTCCCGAGTCCGCGTCACGGTGTAAATGAAATGAGACGATGCCACACGGGCTCCGCATCACCCACCCATCATGCATCAGAGTTTGACACCGACTGCGTAGACAGACGGTCAGAGCACGCGCACCAAGAAGCAGCAGAGCCGTAAGTCCGTAACGCACAGTGCACACTGGCAGGGGCGCGGAGGGCCGGGAGCTAACAGCGGCAGAAAATCAGACAGATGCGTGCGGGTGCTGCGAAGCGTTGGCATGCATGCCGTGTCGTACTTACAGTGTCCAGTGTCCAGTGTAATGTATGTGCCCGCCTGCCATGGTGACCGGCTGCCGGTGGGCACTGGGCCGGCGCGAACCGTCGAGACCCCACAGTGACATCGGCATCGGCGCGCAGGGTCGCGCGCCACGCGTATGGTTAAAGTGCCTGATGAGATGTGCTATCAGCGACGGGCGTTGTGTGGCGAGGATGGAGGAAGTGCGACGCACACTGCAGCCTGAAACACGAAAACGAATATACTTAATGGACGGGGTATCCTCGCAATCACCACCCGCACGCTTCTCGCCACTGGCCCTGGGCTGGCTGGAGGCAGAGCATGGCCGTAGGTACAAATCGTCGACGACCTTGGGATGACAGAGCGGGCGGGCGGAGCTTCCGAGCCGAGTCCACCCGCGGTGGCAGCCCGGGAGTCGGCCTTCTCACACGGATGTATCAGCGTGAACCTGAGCTGGCATCAGCGTAAGCCGGTGGGTAGTGTGTGAGCGCCGTGCTTACGCTGTACTAATAAGTAGTCAGTACATACAGGACGGCCGGGGAGGGAAGGATCACTCACTGTCAGCCTGGTCGTCACTGGGCAAGGCAGAGGAATGGAAACCGTGCCTCGGACCTCGGGGATGGGGAAGCGCTGCCAGTGCCGTACGCGCCCACACGCACACGCCGGGGTGGACCGTGACGAGCAGACTGCAGAGACAGTGGCAGGGGGGCGCGTCGCGTTCGAGAATACAGTCGGATTTCCGAATGGACGTGCCCTTCGGATGCTGAAGGCTGGGTGTGCAGTCAGTACGTACTCGGCGCTCCACGATATCAGGTTCCAGCGGACGAGAGGGCTTCAGCACACCTCCGAGTCAGCTCTTCCAGCTGCACTGGCAAGACTCGGTCGGAGATGCTCACCTTCGAATTTCCGCGCTGATGATGGTCGCATGGCCCCGTTGGATATTGAGGCCCCGAGTTTGCAAACCCAACCGTGCGTTCTAAGAATTCTCCAGAGAGCGGCGGGGTGAGGATCTGTTTTGGATCAGGCTGAGGCTCTCAGCCTGAGCGCGCCGGCGGTGACCGTTCTGTGGTTCGATCCCTTCCAGACGGACGCCCGATGGGGGATCTTGGCGCTGACCGCCGCTGGGTTCATCTGATGATGACCATCCTTGGACCATCGCGGCGGGAGAGCGCTGGATCGGCGGCATGTGCGGCCGATGAGGCAAGACCTGGTCAGTACGTACGGCGCGCTTAGTTGTTGTATGCGTAAACATGTACTTACAGTGATTGCCCGCTGGAGGTTTAGATTCAGCAGGTATGTACATAGTGCGGCTGCGCGGGCGCCCCGACGGTGACGAGGTGAGAAGTGCACGGCGGAGCGCCCGCATTACTTATTTCTTGACCATGGCCATCCTTCCTGCGAAATGTGAGATGAGGTGAGCCATGGAAGATGAGACAGAGCGAGCGAGCAGATGCCGGCGGCGGGACACCATGGCCACACACACAGGGACACGGTGTCGCCGGGGGCGGGAGCCTATCTCGGGCTCCAGAATGGATGCCTACCTCGAGGCTTGTGGTTTACACACTGGCATTCATCGGAGGTGAGCGCCGCGACATTGCTATGGGCCCCCAGCGCACGGATGGGGATACTGGCGCTATAGATACGGGCTTGGGCGTGCTGCGTGTCGTAGCGTTGGCTAAATCGGATGAGCGGGCTGAATGGGCTGAATGGGTGGGGCGGGGTCCGGGCGGACGAAAGTCCCGCCGTCGAGCTGCGAGTGCCGTAAATGAAACGAACGAGAAGCGGTCAGCAGACAGCACTGCGAGATCCGTGCGCACGGACAGCCATGCTAGACTGCAGTGCATGTATTGGACCTAGGTGTGGGGAGACGCGGACCCCGAACTACCGCGAGTTGCGATTTACGTGAGCGGCTGCTGGGTAGTGATAGGACGGCTGCAGTCAGCTGGGAGCACGCCATCTGATAATTTCCAAAAGGCGTTGGCAGAACCCTCCGAGCGGTCGGACGTTGGATGTGCTATTCAGCCCCCCAGCGACGGAGAGACCGCGGCGAGGGAGGAGGATATGTGTCGGGGATATGAGATGCGGACAGCGTCCGAACACAGACGACGAGTAAGTAGCGGGAGCACATGCGTCTCCGTTGCCTTTTCCGTGCCTCCATCTGAGACACGGGTGTTGTCGGGCAGCCGGGCCGGGTCGAGCAGTTGGAGAGGGGGGAGGGCGCGACGCTGGGCGAAATAGAGTGTGTGCGCTCGGGGCGGGGCGTAGTGGTCGGGTACGAGGCGGGAGACGCTGCAGATCGGCGGGGGACTCGCTGGAGATCAAGTGCGGGGAGTGCCGCGCTGCGATCGAGTGGATCGGGATGCGCTCGATTGGGCAGCTCGCAGCGGTCGATGGCCTCGATGACGCGCAGCCCACGTCCCAGCTGATCTTTATCGACTCCCACCACCACCACCACCCACGCCCGTATCCTCCTCAATCTCGAGCTTCATCACCGTCCGCCATGTCCAAGGCAAAGTTCGACAAAGCCGTGAGCATCGTCCAGAGCCTCCCCAAGGAGGGCCCCATCCAGCCCACCCAGGATGAGCAGCTCTTCGTGCGTCTTCGCGGCCTCTCGTCGCTCGGAGCGAGGGTTACTAACGCGCATTGTTCTATCATCGCCGAAACGCACCCACTCCATCTACGCACGCAGTTCTACAAGTACTACAAGCAGGGTTAGTCCTCAGACCGTCCGCCGTGATGTGTGCTCATCAGACTAATCGCCCGGATATATCACGCCGCCCCCTCGCTGCGAACAGCGACCGTTGGCGACGTCAACACCTCTAGGCCGGGTATACTTGACTTTGTGGGCAAGGCCAAATGGTGAGTCGACGCGATGGCGATGGCGGGGTGCTACCGCGCGCAGCGTGTGAGCGCCGGTGGTTGTCGGTGAATGCTAACAATTTGCCCTGATCTGGTCGCCGGACTACGCAGGGATGCCTGGAAGAGCATCGAGGGCACGTCCGCAGAGGACGCGTACGCGAAGTACGTCGAGAAGCTGCTCGAGGTAAGCAACGCACCCTTCTTTCACCGCGCTGCTATCCCCGGTGGGACGCGGTCGTCGTTGTGCTGGCAGCTGAACTGTTCCGCGTTGCTGCGGGATCGACTGACCCTGTTTGCAACAATAGATCCTCAAGCGGGCGGACACGGAAGAGTCCAAGAAGTACATTGCCGAGATCGAGGCCGCCTAGAGTGTGGCCGGAGCGTGTGGTGGTACGGTGCAGCCGCAGCAGAAGTGTATAACAGGAGAGAAAGTACGTCTATTGCGCATGAGGAGGACGGCGACAGGGGCAAGGCTGCGAGACAAGCACGAGGCTATCACGCCGGTGGGTATGGAAGGATGGAAGGCGGACAAGAAAGAGCGTGAGCGGTTGCCGAGAACGAGCAGACTGGACGCCGAGGGGAGCTGGCGCCGAGGTATGCAGATATCGGGCCTTCTTTTCATTCAACGAACGGCGGCGCGGTCAGGATCGCAGATGGCGGAAGCAAACGCGCCCGGCGCACGTTGCGGCGACATGAGAGAACTCGGATCGTGCCCGATGCCGTATTGGGAGATGCTGTCCATGACGCCTGCGCCTGCGCCTCAGGGTCCCCCTTCTCCCAGCCGCCCGCGAGTCCCTTGTGGCTCTGATGGGCGGTTCATCTATCAGTCCAAACGGCCATAACACTCTCCCAGCTTCCCAGCGCGCTCCGGTCTTTGTTAGTGTTGCCGCAGAGTGGAGTCGGAGTCGCTCTGGGGTGTCGGCTATCAACTCCGATACACTCCAGAGCGTGTCGGAGTGCCACCGCTGTGCTTATGTGAGATCACAGTTCCTATAACGGGAAGAGAAGCCGAGCCTTCCAGTGAGCGTGCTACAGTGAGCATGCGAACATTATACATATACGTCGTGTCCAGGATTCATACTGCTTTGCATAGATAAACTCTTAACATTTTGCATGTCTGTAATGTAACACACCTGCCGCGAAAACATCATGCCAGTGTGTGTACTCAGCTGCACTGTCAGGCAGGGCTGGCAACTTGAAGTTCAAGTTGGCCAACAAGGTCCTGTACTACTTGGGTCAAGATTCAATATTCAACAGCCTTGCCCAGCCCGTCCTCCGAGTCTACCTCAACGCCCGTGGCGGCGGCACGCAGTTCGGCCACTGGGGTCGATCGCGACGAACTCGGAGTACGTGCGGCGGTGCGGACGTGGTTCGGCGCGACCTCGCCCGCAATGACCCACGCCGCGCGGCGCACCCCCAGTCGATGCAGTACCCGACAGCGTAGAGGTAGACAGCAACAATTGAGATGCACAATGTACATGGGCACTCGGATGGACGAAGACGAGTGTAGGGCGGAGAACCCGCCGATCCAGAGCAAAGCCCTGCGGGAGCCCGCCGATGATCGATGATGAGGCAGCTCTCGTGGCAGCCCGGGATGCTCTTGACCGCCGCGGCGAACGCGATCACGGTCCCGGCGGAGACGACCTTGAGACTATATCTGCGGAGAGAAGTAGTTGATCGCTTTCGTATCCGTCCACTGCCTAATGCCTGCCAGCTCGTCGGGATTCTTGAGCCTCAGGCTGCACGACTCGGCAAGCAAATCAAGTCACTTACAAGGGCGTCCGAATTGCGAACTTTCGGACACTCTTGAAATTTCTTCCGCACAGGGCATTTAACGTTACTCTGCTATTGTTTAGGGTATTGCAGTATCCTCAGAAAAGCGTTCACGCACCCACAGAACGCGTGAACGTGACCGCGTTTTCGAGGACTCGACTCGCCAGGACATTAGCGCCATGAGATCTCAGCCGATCTCCCCCATCAGTCGGAGTGCCCTGGAGTGACATGCCGGCGATGCCGTTCGGAGTGGAGTAGAGTGCACTCCAGAGTACTCTGACTCCACGGCAACACTAGTCTTTGTGGACCTTTCGGAGCGTCTGCCTCGGCGAATTGGCTCGACTAGCCTAATACGTGAAGGATAAGTACGTGCATATAAGTACTTACCTCCAACCACACGTACGTACACGCACACGCACCCGTCGTAACCGCTGACGTGTCCGCCCCTCCCAAGACCGACGTGCGGCGCGGCGAGGAGGGGAAGGGGGAGCGTGCCACTGCAGCATTGCAGGGAGAGCGCCGTCGGGCCATGGAGCGCGCGAGGGCATACATATGTAGATGCCGGGGAGGAGCACATCCCACCTCCGTCCGACGACGTCAACGTCGAACCAAGGCCATGTCTCGTGCCGGAGAAAAGGAGCGTCCACCACGCCCCGCGCTTCTAGCCGGCTGGCGAGGACGCGTGTTCGCGCAAGCAAGGGAGAGTCCTTGTTCTTCTGTCCTCTAGCCTCCTCTCGTCACTCGTACGGTCCTCCTTGCTCCGGAGCCCATTCATTCATTCATTCATTCATTTCATCTCATCCAGGACCAGGACCAGAACCACCAACGGCTCATTTAGCACGCCCGCGTACGTTTTCCGTTTTGCAAGGTTACCAATATTATCGTTCCTCCATTGCAACCTTGCCTGCGCGCGACCCCAGACACCCCCAAAACTTATACCGAGCGCCGGGTCTGGGCGCGTCTGCAATCAATACTTATTGATCTGAACTCTATTGCTCTGGACAGCATCATCATGCCTGCGCTCCCACACGCCCAGCCGCCCAGACTGCGACGTGGCGCCGGGTGGGCGGCTGGGCGGACACGCGCCGGTGCTGGGAAGCCTATGTGTAGCTAATCTGAGCCCGCGCACGATCCAATCGGAGACATACGGCGCGCGCGCGTCATGCCTGCATCACCAACGCTCTCTCCTCCGCATCATCCTCGACGTATGTACTTCTCCGCAGGCGCGCGCGCGCCACTCCCTCCTTGTGAGCGCGAGAGCTGCCGATGGCGAGGGCGAGGGGGCGATGGTCTGCAGCCGGCGTGGACGTGCGGGGCTCGCGTCACGGCAGTCTTGCGATTATCACTGCCAGTTCGGAGTACGGGCTGGTGCATAAGGACGTCGGATGGTCCATGTTCGGCGTTCGCGAGAGAGCAAAGTGCGCGTGCAGCCACGAGGACCGGCCGCTGCCCGTGCCCGCGATGCACGATGGGTCGGCTGCAGGCGACTTGGCGATCGGGAGACGGGAAGACGACAAGAGCACGCACGGAAACGGATTCTCAGAATCAGTGGAGAGGCGGGGAACATCGAAGCTTTGCGCGTGCGTCCCCAAAGACCTCGAATCCGGGAGCTCCATGCCATGTGCGCAAACGAGGCGAACAAAGCACGGCCTGGTTGGTGCACATGTAATGATAGGCGCATACTAGGCTCGGCCGCTGCCCGAGTCGCGAAAAGCAGAGAGTGGCGAGACTAGACTCGAGTACGTACCGTGCATGCATCCCGTCGGATGCTGGATTATCACATCATGAACGGGACTCAGCGAAGAACTACGCCGTTGACGCGTCCCGGGCTCCTTTTGAACCTGACGATCGCGCGAGGCGACCTCCTCCCGAACTCGAGTGCGCCGCGGAGGTCTTCGCTCATGGCCTGCAGATGTGCGTCGGACAGCTACATCGCAGACACGGACGGACACGGACGTGTACTCGCGCATACCTACGCCCACTCCGTTAGTGCGACCGCTGCTAGACGACGTTCTGACGCCAACGAACCTTCAAACACCTCCTTAGTCTGAACCATGCAAGGCGCCAGATCTCGCAGGACGTCTTCGTCGACCGTTGATCGGACGGACGTCGGCGACTCGGCGTAGCACAAACTATCATCCCAGTCAGAGGTGCATGGCCGCGGCCCCTGTTACGGAGCAGACCAAGATTAGCGGAAGAGAGAGACACGATAGTTTCAAAGAGCTGAAACTCACTAGTACTCACTACTCAGGCGCATTGTCCGAGGCATCGGGAGCTTGTCCCACCACCAGACGCAGGCAGCAAGGGGTCAGAGGGGACTATCAGACACTACATTGGGCGCACAATGGAATACAGAGTTCGTACAAACGGATCACGGAGGGGCCCGAAGCTGCGAGAGTACCGTATGCGTAGTAGAAAGGTCGTAACAAGTCGTGAATATTGGGAGAAGACAACGGGAAAACCGAATGCGCATACGTGCGGGTGGAACAAAGGAATCGACGAAGATTCCAAGGTCCCAGGACTGCCGTCCGCATGCGGGCCAATAAAAGGGTAGGAATTGGTCGTGAAAGGTCGTGAAAGCAGAGTGCGAAGCACGATCGGGCTAGGGCGGGTACGTACGCGAACGAGGCGGCGGGGTCCGGGTTCACGGCACAATGCGTAAAAAAAAGGAGGATGCGTGGGGAGGGAGGCAAAGAAAGCGCAAAGATTACACGTATGTAGGCGAGCGAGCTCGAGCACATCGTCCATAACATAATGAAAGTCCCAACATAGCAGCGAGGTTCTAGATTCATCGGTAGGAGACGGACTTGATCACGGCGACGGCACGGTTTGTGAGCATGAGTCGGAAGGTGGGAGATAGAGGCGTGTGGGTGTCGCAAGTATGGGATAAAGATAGCCAAGGCTCGGGATGGGGCCTGGGGAACGACGGGATTTGCAAGCAACACACTAGCACCCACGCTCACCTCAGAGATGCAGACATCTAGCAACCCGTCGGTAGAAGCGGAAGGGTGACGAAGAGCAGAGACTGAGTCAGCGGTCAAAGGAAGCCCGAGGAGCGTACCGTCATGAGTCCCCACTACCCGTCCGCCGATCGTCGGGATTTGCGACGAATAATGACGGCTTGGGCGCGATCCCGTACACGCTGCTCCGTCCCTGCTTCTTCGGCCGACTCTGCGCTGCGGGTGATGGGGATACGGGCGACCGCGCATGCTGCTCGAACGCCTCCACCCTCGCCGCGACACTTCCTCCCCGTGCCGGTGGTGGCCGTGGGCCTTGTAGCCTCGGTGGCGCTGCCATGATAGGACTGATCGCTGTCGGCGACTGCACGAGCTGCACTGTAGCGGCCCCGGGCTGATCATCTTCCCTGTGCGTGTCGGCAGGGATGAACACCGCGAGCGGGCCTGTTGCACGGGGTGGCGAATCCGACTGCGTCGCTTCCAATGAAGAGGGTGCGTCCGGATCGAGGCTCGTCCCACTGTCCGTGCTTGCAC
Source organism: Daedaleopsis nitida (assembly GCA_022606115.1). NCBI lineage: Eukaryota > Fungi > Basidiomycota > Agaricomycetes > Polyporales > Polyporaceae > Daedaleopsis > Daedaleopsis nitida. The sequence goes on along the minus strand of JABYQM010000005.1, from coordinate 1,470,338 downwards.
GACTTTCGCGCGACGACACGGCCCCCTTCTGCACGATGTCCATCGTGCGCCCCATCCTCTCGATCTCCACGGAATCGGCCGTCTTCGACGTCTGCAGCGATGTCGCCGACCGGCCGTGGTGAATGCTCGCGTACATGGGGTCGTCCCTGCTGCCGTGTTTGGACGAAGGACCATCTTGTGGCGACAAGGAGTTTGACGATTCCTTGATAGGCACGAGACGCGGAGGAGGGTTCGGATCGCGGAATTCCAGAGGACCTTTGCTCGCGCGTGCATTTTCGGTTGACCGTGCGCGATCGAGGATCGGAGTCTTTGCGAACCGAGACCACCAGCTATCCGATCTACGCAAATTGGACATGATCGGCGGGTTGGCGTCGATTATGGAGGACGGGTGTCGTGGGGACCGAGGCATATCATGCGAGCTCCGAGAGGTCTCCGCCGACGATGGCGGGTTCAAGGGGGACACGACGTGCGACGAGTCAGAGCTTAAGGTTGGGTCAGACATCGTTTGGAACGAGGGCTTCTCCGAGAGCGGCGACAGTCGCGTGATGTCCATGGTGGCAGGGGCGACACGGCTGTACATGTACGGCTTGGGAGGGGGATCGTCGAGCGTGGGTGCGCCGTTGAGCTCTATGGCGTCGGAGTCATACTCGTCTTCGCCAGGCATCTTGAAAGACTCGACCTCGTAGTCGGCAAACGGATCTTCGTAGTACGACCATTGCGAGGTGTACGATGCCTGCCTTCCACCCTTTGGCCGTGAAGCCTTGAGACTGGGTAGTCCGACGAGCGCGGTCTTGTCCGAGTAGCCATAGGACGGCTCCTTCTCCCAATACGTGGCCGTGGACGTGCCACTGGCCTCTCTGTTGCGAAGGTTACCGGCAGCGTATGCGAGCATCGCGCCACCAACGTTCCTAAGCGAAGTGAGGGATCCTTGAACCATGTCCCCAAGGATAGGGCGCACACGGCCTTGGGAACTCCATGACCCTACGCTCCCTTCCCTACGGACGTCATGCCAAGTGGGCTCGAATATCCTCGTATCCTCATCTGCTAGCATATCTCGACGCATCGTTGGCTGCTCACGCGACAGCTTGCCGGGAACGAGGTTGGCGAACTTCTGCTTCACATTCTGCACAACAGGCAAGCCCTTCTCGTTTGTACGCCCCGCTCCTGCGACGGGAATCACAGGGCCGAGATGCGGGCTATCGTCGTCGTCCGATGGACCGAGAAGGTGGAAGGTGTCATGGGATGCACGCCGTCTTGTACTCATATAGTAAGCAGCGCAGCCTCCCGCGATAAGACCCAAGACGCCAAGCACGACGCCGAGGGCGACCGCGGTAGCATGAGACTGCGACTTCCCTTCAGGGTCTGCTTCTCCGGGGTTGCCTCCATCGCCGGGGTGGCCACTGCTTGTGGGAGACGGCCCCGTGCCAGAAGCTCCATTGCTACCTGTTCCTGACGGCGAGTGCGAACCACCAGTACTAGTAGACCCCGACAGAGTCGTTGTTGTCGGACTAGACACAGCTGGTGGCGGCGTATACGAGGCAAGAAAAGAGCCCTTCGATGCATCGAATAGAAGAAGGCTTGCGTTGACGGGCGCGGATTGAGCGAAACCTGACAAAGTTCAATGGTAACACGAGGGCACGTACGTGTCAGGTCAGCACTTAGTGCAATGGAAGACTAATACGCACCGAAGCCGAAGAATACTTCCGAACCGACTGCCACGGCAAAGTGATCACGCCGTGGACCGACCTGCGATAGCGTGTCGACGATGGACCAGGACATGGGACTTTGGGTTGTGTCCAAGATCCAACCGTCACTGAAGACGTTTTGCATATCCGCATCGGCGCCGCCTTGAATGATAACTCTACCGTTGTCTAGAGCCGCAGCGACGAATCCGCGTCGAGGAGTTGGAAGAACAGTATCTGACACTTGAAGGGCGAGCCAGGTGTAGGTGGAATTCGTGGTATCCAGAGACCAGATCGTCGAGAAGGGCATGAGGGCATTCTGGGAAGGGGAATAGCCGCCAAAAACTACCATCCTGCCGTCAGACAGCATGACACACACATGCCCGAACAGGTCTGGTGGACCGTTGGTCGTAGGGAGTTGGGTGAATGACGGAGTCTGGGGATCATACACATAGTGGTCGGAAAAAGCGTTCCCCGACCCGTCTGTCTTCTCCCCTCCGACGAGGAACACCTTCCCATCGCTCTCGCATGCGGAGTGGTATATGCGACGGAGAGGCTCGTTCGCCCACGCTTTCGTCTGCAAATTCCATACGGGATTCAGACGGTCGCCTGCGTCCAAAAGAGCAGCAGAGTCCGCGGCTTCTGGCTCTGCAATAGGACCATTGGGCCCAGCATCGCCACCGAAGAGGAGGAGATCGGACGTGTTGAAGGGCGTAAGGGTGTGCCAAGCCACTGCGGGGCCCTGAGATGTTGAGCAATCAGAGCAGCCCGCGACGTACTCCCATGGTGGTGAGGAGATGTCGAAGGAGGTGTTGAGGGAAAGGTAGAGGATGTCGTTGTTGACTGGTGCAGTACTGTATCCATAGGAGTTATACTGGTCGGTGCGACCGCCGTGGATGAGCAGCACGTCATTGACCAATGCTGAGGCCTGTCCCCACCTATGATGCGATAATGAGTGATGTCCGAAGGCGGGCATTGAGCATAAGTGAAGGGAATGTTGAGTGGGAATACAGTGAGGCCAACTATAAACTTCAATACCCCGCGCTCGAGCGCAGCGATGAGTATATACGTCATGGACATGTCTGGATTTGATTGCACCAGGCTGGAACCAACACACTGCGTCGCAGCTGACCGGTCTTAGAGGGCGATTGTGGTAAAGCCACCTCTCCATTTCTGTCCAACCGCAGGATGCGAGTCCAAGAACTCTTTCTAGTAAACCCCTCTATATCTCCAAGAGAGTACGAGATTGACGAATGGAACGCGATAGTCTTGAACTTGGAACAGGGCGGTCTGGAGACGCTCTTTGCAAGCGCCATATCGAGTCCGGAGCCCCGCGACAGCCATCTCGCAGCTTTGCGACGATTCAAAGCCACACATTCCACCCTCTAGCACCACAAGCTCATATCCGACGCGTCCGAACGGGTACTCACCTAGACACCGCTGTGTAATCCTGCGCCCAGACGAAGTCCTCTACAAGCGAGAGCACAAGAAGCGATGGGAGGGTTGCCCCGAGTAGCGTGTACATGGTGGTTGGTTTCGTTCAGTTAGACATACAGAGAGCGATCAAGCAGGATACATAGACAAGCAGGTAGTCGTGATGGTCGTGAGTGAGTGAGGGCCGATCTGGGAGTCTCTGGCTCCAGGCTGCTCCCCTTATTTGTCCTTGTTAGGATCCCAAGCCATTGGCCTCAACGTCCGAACTCCTCCAGCGCCACTTCACATATATAATCTTGTTCCTGACACAGCCTGAGCTTCCGCTCTTTGAGATCACCCGCTACTTGTGGTATGCCAGATGTCAAATATGAGGGACCAGCTTCATTCATTCGCCGTGCTCATTTTTAAATCCCGTGCTCACTGACTTGCGACTCTATCGCATGTTTGTGAGACATTAGTCGCATTGCACGCGGTATAGGGAGGTGGACCAAGTACGGTGAGTCAAGAGCCAACTGACTTCTCGTAGAAGGGATATTCTCCGAGGCCAATTGTTGGCCTCGAATACTTGAGGGTATAAGCTCTAACCTACATTATTGTTACAAAGTGGTAATACAGATAGCATGCGACGATGGAGTCCGAAATATTTGACAAGCAGTCCATCTAACCCAACACCTTCCGCACACCCTCCTTCTGCGCAGCCGTCAGCCGGTCGGGGAACACAACCTCCCACTTGACGATCATGTCGCCCTTCTGCTGCACCGCGCCCGCCTTCCGTACCGGCATGCCCTCACCCGGCAGCAAGGTTGTCTGGCCAGGCTTCACAACCCCGGCTGGCGGCGTGACCTGGATCTTCCGCCCGTCGAGATGCTCGACCACCTGCTTCGAGCTAGACCCGGTGAGTGCGTCGACCAGTGGAATCTTGAGCGTGGTGACGAGGTCATTGCCTTCGCGGACAAAGCGTTCGTGCGGCTTCTCCTCGACGACAAACACCAGATCCTGCGCCTCGCCGCTCGGCTGCTCGTTCCCCGCACGCGGGAAACGGATCTTCGTTCCGCTCTTCCAGCCGGGGGAAATGTTGATCTCGAGCACCTTGTCTTCGGTGCCCCCGTTCAATAATCGCCGGCCGACCTTTAGGTGCTTGGTGGTGCCGCTGTATAGGTCTTCTAGTGACACCTTGAGCGGCTTCGTAACCTCAGACGGTTGTGACGATGTGGGTGACGATGGTTGGGGACCTGAGCGGGACCGTGGCATTCCACCAGGCATGCCTCCGCCGAAGAACGAGCCGGACATGTCGTCGTCTTCGTCGTCGAACATGCTTCCCATCCTACTCCGACTACCGCGGCCATATCCACCGCCCATGCCAGGGTACCCGCCCATTCCTCCGAGGCCGCCCATACCGAAGATCTGTCTGAAACAAGTGTAAGCGAAGGGCATTCAAAGATTGCTGAGAGCGTTGCGATACTCACTCAAAGATCTTGTTAGGGTCTGTTGGAGAGTAGCCTCCACGACCACCTCCTCCGAAACCTCCACCTGGTCCCGATGTGAATGTGAATGATTGGCCTCCGGGGAAGCCGCTGAAACCAGGATATCCACCAGCGCCGCCAGCACCTTGTGGTGGTGCTCCGCCGCCCTTCAAACCCTCCTCCCCAAACTGGTCGTAGATGGTACGTTTCTGCTTGTCGCTGAGAACCTCGAATGCTTCGGAAATCTGAAACAAGACTTGTAAGCATTTGGCGACTGGGCATGGTATGCGCGGGCATGTTGCAAATCGTCTCGAGGTGTCACGGAATGAAGTGAATGCATCCCGTTTCCTATACCCCCTTCGAGCTCTTGCGATCTCTGCATGCATCCCTTGCGCAAGATGAGACATAGGCTTACCTCTTTGAACTTTTTCGCGGCAGATTCTGAACCGGAATTACGATCAGGATGCCATTTCAAGGCCTACAAGAAAGTCAATGTTGTGTTCATCTTGCCGCACGTGCAAGTCCACTTACCATCTTCTTGTACGCCTTCTTGATCTCCTCTTCGCTGGCGTCGCGTGAGACACCAAGCAGCTTGTAGTAATCCGTACCCATGATGGTGTTGAGGGTATGAAAGTTGACTGAATAGTAAAAGAACCGGAAAGCAAAGACGTCAACGTAGAAATGCGAAGTTGAGAGGTGAGTTATGAGTCGACCTCGCAGCTTTATTGAAGACCATGTTTCGTCTGATTTCTCGAACAAACGGATGGTGTCGGGGCTTCCACTAGTGCTTACCAGAATGTCCTAGAAAGGTCGTCAGCCACAATGACGTAGCCTGCCATCACTCCGCTTCGTTCCCCGAGTCTCCGTCTCAACTCTAATAGCGGACGCACGTGCGCACTAGCCGATGATGTGGCGCTAATGATCGCGTGCGGGCCGGACGTCCACAGCGCGTTCACAGACTAGTGTGCTCTCAGGACCTCCTCCTTCCCCCGTACCACGACCAGCCATGGCGAGCACGACAAGCCCGACATCGAGGACACGGCCTTTCCCCGACGCCAACAGCAGCACCGACGATGGCAGGCGTGACTCAATCATCCGCAGGTCGTGGTATGCCATGTCCGATATCCTCTCTCCTTTCTCGCCTTCCGCTCTGGCTTCTCTGCCCAGGAGGACTTTCCAGCGTCGGCCGCGTTACACCCGCGCGGACAACGTTCCCGATGCTCAAGAGGACGAACATGGCCAGATGCCCACCGTGCGCGACTACCATGCTATCAACCATGTCCCACCCCAGGTCCGGGTCCCCAAAAAGATTCCGACCCCGATCAAGGTGGAGGGCAAAGTCTGGTTTTCGAACGAGCGAAGTATGTCCGGCGACAGAATCTTCGGTGCTTGCAAGTAGTTGTGACCCGCATTATCTCCTGCAGCGTGGATTGCCTACCTGCAAACTGGTGTTCTTATCGGAACACTCGCCCTTGCCTTGTTCAATGCATCGAAGGACGAGGTTGCGAGGAACTTCGCGTACGCGTACGCGGCGCTCAGCATTGCTGTTCTGGTATGGTCGAACAGTTGCATGCTTTGTTATGCCGTTCACCGGCCGTTTTAGGTCTACGGTTATGCAGTTTACCAACATCGTATCTCTATGATTCGGAGGAGAGACCCGGGCCATTTCAGTACGTCTCTCATGCGACATTCACCCCGTAACTTTGCTTCATGTCCCTATAATGTTCCATGTAGACCAGATCCTTGGGCCCATTGTGATCAGCGCCTTCCTATTCTTTGCGGTTCTGGCCAATTTCGTCATACGCGGTAAGTGACTGAGGAAGGATACATGTTCGTGTGACTTGGCTCACTCACGTCTGTCTGTCCTCGCATTTAGTGCGTGAATTGTGAGTCAACACAAGCTTCGGACCGTATGTGCCTCGTTGACCGTTCATGTCATATAGACAAAGGAAGAACATCCCGACGGGCATCCCCTTCCTGTAACATATGGTCCCCTCCTGACATCATATGGCCATATGTGTTCTGTAAATAGCTGTCCGTCCCTTCTCACCTAGCGTCTCGCTATGTATCATTGGCATTCATTTGCAATCCGACTCAGTGACTTTGCTATTACCCCCGATCGGACGGCGGCCTTGATTCGAATTCGATACAGATGGAGTAAATGCCACCTCAGATGATCCAAGCAAGGTTCGTTACGACCGATCGTCTTCGCGTTGATTTGGAACCAGTCGGTTTGAGAACTTCAAAGGGCGTTACGGTGAGTCGTCTCCAGCGCGCTAGATGGAACTTACAGCTGCTCATCAGGATCCAGGGACCTTCTTTGCTTATTGCTAATGAAACCTAGACTCTCGGGGCGACCATGTCAATGGTGGTGCGCAGTCCAGGGTCCATCGTCCAAGAACCCAATAAGTGCTGATCATCCCACAGAACGTCTGCATCCTACGCCCTGAATGTCCTTCTCGTCGACGTTCTGATAGTGCGCAGCGTGGTGCGATTGAGTGCTATAGGTCGGGTCTTCGGTCATGCTAGAACCTCGTCGCGGCTTGCGGCGCGCGAAACGGCTGCAGCTTCGAAAACCCCTCTCGCAATCACGAGCGCCGCGCCGCTGTCGCAACAGTCTCCGCAGAGTGCCTGTGGCCGTGGTCGGACGTCTTCGAGCGGTCAAAGTCCGAGCCATCAGGCCAGTGGAGTACGGTTCTGCACGTCCCAAGTAGGACCCTGCAGCCGAGCAGGTGAATGCGATTGTTGCCTAGACGTTCTGCCGGCTGATCACCCGCCGTATCTGCGTCGACCTGCGCCTGCGCCTGCTTCTAGCCACAGCCGGGATACAATGCATCCTCAGCCGCGCTTGCTGAGAGAAAGCGGCGGTATTTGCGCGACGGCCTGGGCGTGCGGTTGCCTCATGGCTACAGGCGTCCTGCTGCGGGCTGTCAGCGTTCCCCCGCCGCTCGCATTGCGATAACGCGCTCTCATCCGTCGAGGGAAGCAAGCCGAGGGAGCAGTCCGGTATCGGTATGCACGCGCTGCCGAACACACCGTGGAGTGTTCATCCGCGGGCAGGCCCCGGCTACACGTTCCGGTCCAGCTGCGTGCTGCTGGAAAGCGACCTTGTGCTACATTGAGCCAAGGTTGTAAATTTACCATGCATTGCCACTGACATCGCTTGGGGCATGTCGTATATCCGTATGGCATATACTGAGCGGTCCTGAACCGTGAGCTGCGATAGGGGGCTCCCCACAAGTATGGAACGCACGTTATAGCGAGAAGGCGGTGTCAGGCTCAAGCTGTCTACGCGATGCCATTCCTGGCTCGGTGTTTTGGTATTCATCAGGACGCCTACGTGAGGCGTCTGTACGCAAACCGCCGCCCGCCAGGATCTTGGAGCCGTCCGTCGTCGAGGACGTGCCAAGGTTCAACGCGAGGTGGGTAGGATGAGAAGCGCGGGCGTCGCAGTATGGCTAACGTGTTACTTAAAGCATCGTCAGGGTCAATCATGCGACACCGATTCCGCTCCCCCTTCACGCCTTCCTTTGTGCTCACCTACTCTCCTGCTCACTTCCGTGACTACAATCGGACAGGACTATGACACGGCGATGGCCACAGAGCTAGCGGACTAGAGCGTCCATGGAAAGCCTTCCGGGAGCGGTAGCAGGTATGGATATTCGGAATGCAGGTTGCGAACAGCATTTATAGTCTTGACGACGGCTGATCCGACTGCAAACGGAGCTGACTGGAGTTCATAGACCACAGTTTCATTTCAGCATGACTGGACCCTCCTTGACTTGCTACCACCACCAGCCGGACTTTTCCCACGCTCCAACCTTACAGGGGAGGTTGACGGCGTGTGGTATCTCTGGCTTACTGGCACTAGATAGCTACTTTACATACATTTAGACTACACACTGGCGGCTATGTCGACGAACGGTCAGCCCGGAAAAGCGACACCGGCGAATAGCACGACGACTAGGCAGCTGAGGCAACCTGTAGGCGCCGGCGCCAGCGCGGCGGCGCCAGCAAGGACAGCGGCGAAGGCGACTGCGAAAACGCAACGGCAACTATTCCGGGAGGCGGAAGAGCACCTCCCAGACCTCGACGCCTCTCTCGACTTCCTTCGCAAACGAACACTGGTCCCGGAAGGAGACGACGCCATCTCGGACTCCGCGCTCGTCACAGGCCTACTGCACCTCGCTCTCTCAGCCCCGGCCGCCGACCTCGCACGCAAGTGTCTCATCGCCTTCGCGCATGTAGCGAAGGCGATCTCTTACAAGAAGTTGAATGGAAACCTGGTTGCCACGGTTGCAGAGCGCATCGAAGCCCAACTCACTCTCCGCCTCGACACTCACGCGGAGAAGGTCGAGCAGGAAGTCGCGACCGGCGCAGAAGAGATGGATGCCGCACGGAGGGCGATGGTGGATTGCTCAGGGCAGTTGGCAGAGGCGCGGAAGGGCTTGGATGCGGCGACTGCGGCACTGGTGGAGGCTAGGCAGGAGATGCAGGCGTCGAGGACCACGCAGGATGTCTCAGGTGCGCCCCCTCCCCTTTTCACCCAGATGACATTGGACGCTGCTCCCGTCCGGACACGGAGGGCGGTAGATCTCGCGGAACTCCTCCAGCGGCAAGTGCTGGTGCGAGGGGCCGCCATTACAGATGCGGCGGGCAACAAGTTGTCGGACCGGGAGGCGTTGGAGCGAGCGCGCCAAGCAATCAACATCATGGCCGGCGAGGGTCTCACTGCACCGAAGGAGGCGGCGTTCAACTCGGCGAAGATACAGCAACATGGGGACGTCGTCCTCACCCTCACTTCCCGCGAAATGGCTCAGTGGCTCCTCAAACCCCACATCCACACCTCCTTCGCCAGGAAGATGGGTACCAGTGCGAAGATTGTCGAACGAACCTACCAACTGATCGCGGAGTGTGTCCCGGTAGGTTTCAGCCCGGACGACACGGGGGCGCTCCGCGAACTGGAGCGCGTACACAACCTCCGGGACGGGGCGATCGTTCAGGCAGAGTGGATCAAGCAGATCGAGAAGCGATATGCAGGACAGCGCACCGCTTACCTCCGACTGACCTTTACCAGTGTTGACCAGGCGAACCAAGCACTCAAAGGCCTCACAATCGCTGGTCGTAGGGTTATCGTGAGGCGCGACATCAAGGAACCGGCCAGGTGCCTCAACTGCCAAGCGTACGACGGCCATCTGGCAAGAGACTGTCCATGTCAACACCCCGTCTGCGCACTTTGCGCCGGCCATCATCCCACCGCACAGTGCACTGTCAAGGAATCGGCCTACTACCGCTGCGCCAACTGCGAGGAGGACGGCCACGCGGCATGGGACCGCTCCTGTCCCACATACCGCAGGAAGGTGCGTGATTTCGCACTGCGTCGCGCTGACAATGGCTTTAGATTCTTCGTCACCAACGACCCCGGCACCTGGGTCACGGACGACGAGGCGATGTTGCGTGCACCACCCCCTCCATCACTGTGGGATCAAATCGCGCACCGTTTCCCCTCCGACCCGACCACTCAAGGCCCGCGCCAAACTAACCTGGGCGACTTCTTCGACGCGCCCCCTCAGGACCCTCCTCCCGTTACATATTGACAGCCCCAGTTGCTCCAATCCTTAGAATCTGGCAGCAGAACATCAATAAATCCCTCGACGGCCAGCTAGAACTCCTTCACAGCGCTCTACCGTCCGACTACGACATCATTGCTATCCAAGAACCGTACCTCGACCACCTTCGACTCACACGTGGCACCCCGCACTGGAGGACGGTATACCCGGCTGTGCGCGACAGAGACACCGCCGGTCGAACTCGCTCAGTCATCCTCGTCAACACACGCATCTCGACCAACGCGTGGGCCCCGGTTGACGTCCCCCACCCAGATGTAACCGCGATCTCGATCAAGACAACTGGCTCTACGCTCCACCTCTTCAGCTTCTACGTGGACGGCACACACGACACTGCGATACACGCCGCTACAAGAGCGGCCCGAGCACTCATGGCCGCTGGGGAAGGCGAACACCACGTCGTCTGGCTGGGCGATTTCAACCGCCACCATCCCAACTGGGATGACCCAGCTAATCACCAGCTTTTTTCCAGAAATAATCTTGTTCGTGCGGAGTTGCTAATCAATCGTGTTGCAGATCTAGGAATGGAAATGGCCCTCCCACCGTCCCTAGCCACTCTGGAGTCCATGAACACAAAATCCCGAACCCGCCCTGACAATGTATTCTGCTCGGAGTCGTTGCTGGAGTGCCTGCGATCCTGTAAAGTCGCTGAGGAGCTCAGACCCATACTGACGGATCATTTTCCCATTCTCACAGTGCTTGAGCTGCCCACCGAAGAGGCAGCTCCGCGCGTTAGGCGTGACTTCCGCAAGGTGGACTGGAGCGAATTCGAGACATCGCTGGCGGGGCGGCTAGACAGCCGGGCTCTCCCGGCCGCGGTTGCGACACGACAAGACTTTGACGCGACCCTCGACACGCTGATGGACGACCTCCAGGCTACCATCGACGAACATGCGCCGCTCTCTCCCGACACACCGTACGCAAAGCGGTGGTGGTCAAAGGAGCTGACAAAGATGCGGAAGGAGAAGGAGAGACTTGGGAGACTTGCTCACGGGCACCGCGGCGACCGAAAGCATCCCACACACGCTGAGTACCGCCGATTCCGTAATCGTTATACTGACGCTATACGAGCAGCGAAGGGCGATCATTGGAATTTGTGGATAGATTCTGTGGACGCGAAGACAATCTGGGACGCCAACCGCTTCCTCAAAACGGGCTCGACAGACGGCGGACGATCGCGCATTCCCCCGCTGAAGGTGGCCGAACCCAACGGCCGGCAAAGGGTCGTCACCTCGAATCCTGACAAGGGCGAGGAACTCTACCGAACTTTCTTCCTCCCACCTGGTAACGTCCAAGTCCCCGGTGGGCCGTACCCGCCACCCAAGTTCGCGTACCGGCCCATCACCGACGAGCAGGTCCGCCAGGCTATCAAGACGCTGCGGTCCTTCAAGGCAGCCGGCCCGGATGCGGTCCCGAACGAAGTCTACAAGCACTGCTGCGACACGCTCACACCCATTCTAGGCCGTCTCTTCAGGGCGACATTCGACCTCCAGTACTATCCCGAACGGTGGAAACTCTCGGACACAGTCGTGCTCAAGAAACCCGGGAAGTCGGACTACACAGTAGCCAAAGCGTGGCGCCCTATAGCGTTACTCAACTGCGTATCCAAGATTCTCTCACGATGTGTTGCTGACGTGCTTGTTTTTGAAGCTGAACGGCACGCTCTGCTGGCCAACTACCAATTTGGCGGACGTACAGGACGCACGACTACAGACTCAATCCACCTCGTCACCAAGACGATAAAGGATGCGTGGCGGCAGCGTAAAGCTGCATCAGTCGTCTTCCTCGACATCAAGTCCGCCTTCCCGGCGGCTGTTCCGGAAAGACTCTTTCACAACCTGCGCACACGAGGAGTCCCCGCCGAATATGTCGACTGGCTGCGCACGAAGCTGGACGGCAGGAAGACTCGCCTCAAGTTCGATGACTTCGAATCCGCGCTCTTCGAGATCATGAGCGGCATCGACCAAGGCTGCCCCCTTTCTGTGATCCTCTATGCCTTTTACAACTCTGACCTTATTGACAGTGCACGGATCAAGGGCGGTGAACTAGCTGTAGGCTCAATGGACGATGTCGCGCTTGTCGCGACAGGCAACACTTTCGCCGACTGCCACGCTCGAATTCGCGACTTCCTGGAACGTCCCGACGGCGGCCTCGAATGGTCGATATCACACAACTCGGCGTACTCGCTGGACAAGTTCGGGCTGGTGAACTGCAAAGCGCGCACCAAGGAGCTGGGGCCCGATCTGCGCCTCTCGGATGGTACGGTGGTGCCAGCGGTTACTCACCATCGCTTTCTAGGTGTGCTAGTAGACCAGAACCTCAAGTTCCGGGAACACACCGCGCTTGCGCACTCAAAGGGGGCCAAGTGGGTTGCCCTCCTCCGTCGGCTGGCGAAAACAAAGAACGGCCTCACGCTGGGGATTGTACGGCGGCTGTACATGGCCGTCGTCATCCCCAGCATGCTCTATGCTTCAGACACGTTCCTCGTCCCGGTCCGCAAACTCCAGGGGCAAAAACGCAGACACGGCTCAGTCGGCAACATCCGTCGTCTCGCACGAGTGCAGCGGCAGGCGATCCTAGTTATGACAGGCGCCCTCCGCTCCTCCGCTACTGACTCTCTGGAGGCACACACTAACCTGCTTCCCTTCGACCTTCTAGTTGACAGGTTGGCGCACCGCGCAGCGGTGCGCCTATGCGCCCTCCCACGCTCCCACCCCCTCGCCACGCACGTCCAGAAGGCCGCCCGCAAGCTCGTCCGCCGACACCGCTCCTCGCTTCACGAGTTGATGGACGCGTACCGGCCCTTCCTCGACCACAAGCACACCGAGCGGATATCGCCATCCCGCATGCACCCGCGCTGGACACCTGGGCACCGCACGCACATCATCACCGACCGAGACAAAGCGATAGAAGATGACGCCCGGTGGGCACGGCGTGGAGCGTACCGGGTCTATACCGATGGATCGGACGTCGATGGGGGTGTAGGGGCGGCAGCGGCACTCTATACGCCAGGACACCGCCGCCCCAAGGTTCTCCGGTACCACCTCGGTCCCTCCAAGCGACACACAGTCTACGAGGCGGAGATCGTCGCCACAATCCTCGCCCTCGTTCTCCTGCTTGCGGAGCGAGCACAAGGCCCGATTCGACGCGCGTCCATTGCGCTGGACAACACAGCGGCGATTCAAGCCTCTACGCTGCGGACTGCAGCCCCGGGACGCTATCTGACTGACATTTTCCACAGCTATGTCAGGAAGCTCAAGACTGCAAACCCGGGCTTGCGGCTCACGCTCCGGTGGGTGCCCGGGCACGAAGACGTAGCAGGCAACGAGGCGGCGGACGAAGCGGCGAAAGAGGCAGCGGGCGGACAGTCGAGCCCGACAGCCCATCTCCCACGCGAGCTACGCAAACCACTACCACTCAGCGTCTCAAGAGCGAGGCAGAACTACCAGCACGAACTCGAGCAAATCGCCCGAGAGCGGTGGCGCACCTCCACGCGCGGCATCCGGATGGCGAGGATTGACGGAAAGATGCCGTCCAAGAAATACTTGGAGCGAGCCGCCTCGCTCCCTCGTCGTCACGCTAACCTTCTCCTGCAGCTCCGCACCGGCCACATCCCGCTCTACACCTACTTGGAGCGCATCGGCAAGTCGCTCACCACGACATGCCCTTCATGCGGAGAGGCACCGGAGACCGTCGCGCACTTTCTCCTCCAATGCCCGACATACGCCTTTCACCGCGCTATTCACTACGCCCCGCTGGGCTTCTCCGGCCGCACCCTCAAGGTGCTTCTCAACTCAGACGACGGAATTCGCCCTCTCTTTGCCTACATCAACGCTACTGGACGCTTCCGCAGAACCTTCGGCCTCCTCCCGGCCCTGCGCGATGACGAGACCTAAGAGACTGCTCACCTGGCCCTCGTGAAGGTTCGCTGACACACTCCCTCTACAGATTTTGCGGATAGGTGACGACACACTCGACGTGGAGCCGACACTGCCGCTGCGCTCGGGCCCTCTCGAGCGTAGCAGCACTGCCAGCGCCAGGCCCACAACGGAGAGATGGACTATATATTCACTTTCGCCCTTTTTTCTTTCACGGCCACGGCACGCACTGTCCTACTGCCTCGGGGATGGCAGAGTTTTGACGTGGGGCGGGGTAACCGCAACACGTATCCCTGCCTGCAGAAGAGACGAGATCCAGGTGCGCATGAACGCTACCCATAGCTGCCGCAGGTTTAGAACCCATTGCCCTACCACTCGATGGTCGGGGGCAGTCAGGGCAGCGCGTGTCGGGGGGCCGTTTGTATGTCTACACCTCTCTCTCTCTATCTCTTGTGTTTCGTACGCTCCCCCCGTCTCTTACCCTACATAGCCTCTAGCTGCACTCTTACACTTAATGGCCATGGTCGCTGTGCCTCGACTCTCTTCCCTCACCCCCCTGCTACTGATCTGTAGATTTCTCGCTTGCTGATTGGACGAACGTGTAGCTACCTTGTACTGTACTGCCTACCATAGGGCTAGGCCCTCGAGGGCGGTAAACTAGGAATACAAACAAACAAACAAACAAACAGTTTCATTTAAAAAAAGTACATTACGACGTCTTCGCCGTCGAGTGCTTGCGCAATCAACGTTCTTATGGTGAGTGTAAGCTTAATGGCGTTCTCCGCGAAACAAGGCCTCTTGTATCAGTTATCGCTGCCAACGTTCATTGATATGCTGCGGGCTGTCGCATACTTAGTCGTGCGTGGGCTACCCTATTATTCATATTTTTGACACGTCTCCGAACAAAGTTGTTGATCCAGCCAAACGGTCAGAACACTTGCCACGTCGATTTCGGCTCAAAGGCATATCATGACACTGCAGGGCGGATGTGAGGCAATATTTCGCTCAGGCTTCAGTCGGCCCAATGAAAAACCGTAACTTCTCGCACCAACAAGCTTCCTTGCCATGCATTGAGGTCCAATAACCGTTGAACTGCCCACTCTAGGACTGGCTTCTACTCGGACACACGATAACTACGGGGGGCCGATTCTGAATCACCAATGACAGAGCGCACTGGAACGTGGTGCGAGCCCGCGTACGCTAATGAGTTGATAGACTTGTTCTATAAGTTCCATACGTCCTGGACGACCCGGTAGGCCTCATTGACAGTTCATGTCCGCCGACGCTGATCTCCAGACTGGGACCAGGCGCACAACACACACCCCTGAATATCCACGAAAGCATGACGTACGCGTACGACGAGATCGTCCGTCCGTCGGGCGAGGAGATGGCGACGAGTCCACCGAACTTTGCGGAGCCCTCCCGCCCTGAATCCGAGGTACAAGGATGGGCTCTCGCCGAATGGGCAGGTCGGACTTCCATCGCGAGTTGCATCGAGCGCGATCTGCACCTCCTCGGCTGGCACCTTCTCACTTCAGCCGTTCTACAGAAGAATGCTGGGCGGGGAAGGCGAAACGCAGAGATCTTCGCCATGGCGTGCTGAGGCGGTGCGTCCCATGACTTCTCCGTTCAGTCATCCTTGCTCGACCGAGCCCCTCCGTGCTCCGTTGCTCGAAGCAGTGCCGTCGCCCGTCGTGCCCCAACTGCTGAATCTCGGCTCTCGGTACGGTTCCACGGGTGTCAGGCCTAGCAGACACTAGATGACGGCTGCAGCAGATTCATTCGTGCGCAATGTAGCCCTCGCGGTGCCCCGACCGACACTCAATCGCACCGACACCGCGGCCATCGATCGCCTTCTCCCGTCGCCCTTGCCTCCAATTGGTTAGAAACTGCCTCCGCGACACCCCTCGTCGTCGATTTACGTAGTGATGCAGCGGGCGGAAACGCAGCATGGAACGAACGAGATCGCGAACCAGTCGGAGAACGCGCGCGTGTCTTTGGCTCCTCAATTGGTCAAGCTTTCGAGGGTCGTCTTCCCCCTTTGGCCGAAGCCGCGAAGCCCGGCGGAGATCTCGATGCCAGGACGACGGCTTGGCGCAACGCTACTCGTCCGTCCGAAGTGTGTTGCCACTCGCCTGGCGCAACCTCGGCGTAGATCACCATTGTCTCATACGCATACTTCTGACAGCCCGTTCGCATTCTCGAAAAAGCGGCAGTGCGCTGCACGCGGATCGCGCAGGGACAAGCTGTCGGATTATCGTTGTGTGCGAGTATCCTCCGGCGGCCTTGGGTGTGGATGATTCATCACTCAACCGGTGGGTGAGTTGCAGCACGTCTCGACCTTGGGGGGGCCAGGAAATGAAAACCGCATGGCAGGGACACACTCCAGGGCCTAGGTCAGACGCACCGTGCGCATTGCAAGTCGGGGTTTGTTTCGTTGTGTCTATGCACTCGAGGGCTTCTAGATCGTGGGACGAGAGAGCCGACGGGACCGCTGTAGCTCGTACGGTCACATAGACGCGGGAACCGGTCGCTTGCTCCCGAACTCCTTCCACGCGCGCTCGCGATCCAGACGAGTGGAACGAGCTCCCGCTCATGACCCAAATCGTATATCCCGTCCATGTGCCATCGTGTGCATGATTTCTTCGTTCTGGCTGCAAGGCTCTGATGGTCGTCAGATCATGCTGGCACTCACCGGCACGCTCTGCCAGGCGCAAGTCACAAGGCAGTCTGTGATTATGGCTGCTGCAGCCTCGCGCGCGACAGTTCGTCCAAAGGATGCCGTAAGCACGCCACAATGCCAGCATAGATATAGGTCGCGATGTATGGTCGGGGCAGGCTGGTTTGGTGGGACACGACCGGGCCACGCGGGTGCGTGGTTCGCGACCGCGGGTCGCTGCAGCTAGCGAGCGAGTGGGGGCCATGTATAGAGAGGGCATGCAGCCTGGAGCCAGTGGGTGTGCGTCGCACGCGTCCGCATCCGAAATCCGAATTCTGGGCGGTGTGGTCGAAGAGGTCAAAATCAGCACGCATGGGCCGTCTCGTAATCCGCCGCTTCTGATACTCAACAACTGCGCGCCATAAGTAAGTGTGTGTGTGGGGGGGAGGGGGCGACTGCTCCCGGTGGCATCGTGGCGTGAGATGGGAGAAGCGCGAGCCTGGGCACCCATCTCGTCACCCCCGCCTCCCCGTGCCGACGCATACAGCGAGACGCAGCAGTGACGGCGGCGAAGGGGTCATAACTCACCTGTGCGAGACTGTGAGGCACCATCGCGTGTCTCGCTATGTCTGTCTCCGGCAGACGTGCCGGTCGAGCGAGAGAGCCGAATGATCAGTGGGAGTATCATGCCAGTGGACTTCAGGCTGTCACTTTGCCCCAGCGGTGGACAAGAGGTCGGATTTGATCGCAGCAGAGGAAAAATCCGCGGACCATGTGGCTTGGCCTGCACACCGTGGTGCACTATGACAGTCCTGCGAGGCCGCCGCGTCGGGGAGGGAGCATGGTATGTCGAGCCGTGTTCGTCGTGTCCATGCGACAAGAGGACGTACAGAGGCCGACTGCCCATGTCATGCCATACGTACGCCCCGTCTGGGCACGGCTATTGATAACTCGAACTGAAACTGTAATCAAAGTCAGCAAGTCTATTAGACTCCACTGGGAAGAGAGGCCTGACCTTCGCCACGCTCTCCGAGCCTGAGTCTCGAGGGCCGCTCGCGCCCCGCCTACGCAGCGTCCTCCGCCGACTTGGAGTCGACGGGTCCCACTGGCATGCATGTGCGCCCCGCGAAGCGAGCCCCTCTTTCGTAAGGGCCCTCGTTCTCTCGTTCTCTGGAAATCAAGACGAGCTCACCACGCATGTATGTAATTGACACAGTCCGCCCGGGCGCACCCGGGTTCTGAACAGCGTGAGAGAGACCGCAGGGGCGGAGCTGGGCCATACTCGCCATATACGCGAGGAGAGAACGCACTGGAAAGTCAGAACGCTTGCCAGCATTGGGCCATCCATCCACTCGGGGCATGATGTAACCCCGTCGTCCGAGGGTCCAGCAGGGCTCTGGCGAGCCGGCGAGCCCATCGACGGTGACGATCTGCAAGACTGCACAGAACCCGAGCGGAAATACACACAAAGAGAGGATTTGGGCTGCCAGATCTCGACAGAAGAAGCTGAGACGTTCGGGCCCTTTGGTCGCTGCAGGGCCTCTCGAGACATTCGGGGGTGCCAGCGCTGTTTGACAGAATCCCCGCCGTGAGTCGCGGTCGTGAGTCGTGTGGGGGGCCCCCATTGAAATCAGGATCGGAAAGCGGGGACGCAGCCCAGAAGACCGAGCAGACAAGACAACGTACGAGGCCCGCAGTTTACCCGCGTGGAAGTGACGAGCCGAGGAGTAGTACGCGGGAAGAGCTCGTGCAGGGTGCGTATGGCCCCCTGCCCATCGATTTACCTGCGCCCGTCAGCCAAGCTCGCCCAGGTGCGCGACAAACCTTCGTGGTCGGTGTACGGTTCGCGTCTCAGCTGGATTACGTGGGGGCGTGCGCACTGCGGCCCACGCCTTCTCTTCGACGCGAACCGAACGAAGTGGCTTGTGCTCTTGTTCTCTGCGCTTCAATTCGGCACGCCAGCCCCAGGGTCGTCTCTGCCTGTAAGTACTCTATCACTCGAACTCACCTGGCGTGTCTCACCGGAGCCAGTCGCGCCCACCGCCATTAGACAGCTGGCGACAGTGTGTTGCGAACAGGCCGGAGCTGCAATGCCAGAGATGCTCACATACGGGCGATAGTCGCGACGTTGACAGACCCGGAGCTGTTGGCACGTCCTCGGACCATGATGGTGTTACGTTGAATGGCGCCCGCAGCCGTGACCTCGTTCATGGACCTGTCCGGCGTCCACGCGGCACGACACGTATCCGAGGCCTGGCCACCAAACCCGACCGCGTACGGATGGCGCACCACTCTGGCAGGCACTCGGAGATGGGAATGTTCGAGACGATCAGTATCAGATTAACAGCGAATTTCGATAGCAGGGTGGATAGCTCTCGCAACCAGTATGTAAAGTCTATGACGATGCAGCAGGACCCGGGAGAATGGTATGCGCTAAAACTACATTAATGTCTATGCTGATGAGGGTATGAGAGCGGACATGCATGGAGTGGTGTGTGTGTGTGGAAGGGTGCGCTAGAAGGGAGTGGCACGAGGCGGAGCGGGCTCGGGGTCGGAAGGTCAAGGGGATGGAAACACGTCGGTCAAATCGAGAATTGACTGCTAGGCGGTACCGGCACGTCCGTGGCCACGATGGCCAATTTTACGATGCGCCGGCTGTCGACGCTGGGGTCTGTGGACTCGGACTCGATCCTGCGGACACACACGGATGTGAGCATTGGAGCGTGGAACATGCAGGGAGACGATCCTGATCACGATGCCAGTGCAGCTGGCATGTGGCCAGGCGTCGGGATCGCAGAGGCTCTCGTACTCACTCGACGTTCACAGACTTGTGCCGCTCGAAGAGCGCGAGGGTGGACGAGCCCGGGAGAGGCTTCTTGACGTTTCTGATAACGTAGTAGCCTCCGAGCATCCCGTTCTGCGGGGGTGAAGGGGCGAAGGGAAGAGAGAGAAGGTGAGCTCTACAGACGCGGCCGTATGAGGTCACACGGGATTTGAACTCACTCGGTTGGAGCCGTCTCGTGGGACTTCGACAGCGTTCAGCCAGTCGACGTTCAGGCAGAAGCCGGACGTCTGGAGCATGGCGAGCACAATCTTCTGCAGTCCCACGCGAGGGAGCGGGGAGCCGTTGAACGTGAATTCGAGCCGCTGCGAGAACGTCTCGTCGAGCGCTTGTATGCAGTCGCGCTCGGACTTGGCCTCGAACACCCGCTTGATGTGCTCGATCGACCAGGAGTAGAAGGTGGAGAGCATGATGTGGCTGGGGAGGAGGTGCGGTGCGGACGCGAGGGCTTTTGGGGCGACCGGGGTCGAGCAGAGGAGGGGGACGGGGTGGGCGGGGAATGCGACTGGACATGCGCGAATTTATAGGGGAGACGGTGAGGGAGAGAGTGGACGTCGGGCACTGGCTGAGCCTGTTTCTGGATCAAGGAACAGGATAACATAACCACGGCTCGCCGCGCGCATTGGTCCCCAGACGCGAACTCGTCCCGAGCAATTGAGGAAGCACGGGCTTCGCTATCACGGAAGCGGACGCATGCCTGCCTGCCTGCCTCGCCATCTGGGATGACATCGCCCATCGCGCACCGTCCCTGATGCCAGTCTTCTTCGCACGCGCGCTTCCGTGCACCTCTCCACCGCAATCGTCTCGGCCGCACCCCCCCTCAGCCTTCCGTCCCACCGTGCTTCTTCTGATCGTCGCAGCCGCTCCCTCGGAAAGCTCCTCCCCAGCCGGACGCGGACCCATGCCCTCTGCGCGCGTACTTACCGTCCACCGACGGCCACTCTCCGCACCCAAACCCAAGCATGAACCCGAGGGGGTTCCGCCGGCACGGCCCACGGCAAAGCCCACCAAATCAGGGCCCCCGCATTGCATCGAGCCCTCCCGCCTCCGCTGTACGTCCTCGATGCGAGGCCAACGCCGCGCAGCCTCGCGGGGGCCCCTGGGCCATGGGACACGGCGCGCGACGGACACGGCAGCGCAATGACCATTCGCGGAACGGGGCTCCCGCCGCGCGCAGAAAGGGGGCAGATTGGCTCGCGACGCACCCCGATCTCACCTCGCCGGATCGTTCTCGTGCGTGCTGCGCGCTGGGAGAATGTCGTCAGGCAGGCGGGCCCAGAAACGCGCGAGGATGGGACGATTTCGCTCACCTGGGCCCCGCTGGGCAACGTTACATGTCGCCAAACAGGAGCACGTCTGCGGCCCACGTCGCTTCCCGCGTTCTGCAGATGGCTCCGCGCCGCTGCGCCACCCGCGTCCTGCGGAAGGGCGGGAACGAGGAGAGCGAGAACGAGCGCGAAAGAGGAGACGGCCTTCCGCATGCAGCCGCGGGCTCTGGCGAGTGCGAGATCGCCGCGACCTGTCTAGTCTGCAGCTTAATTTCCGTCAGCAGCGTCCGGCGTCGTGAGGCAATCTCTGTCGCGGGGGGCTCCTCGCGCGAGCATCCTGCAGCGCGCACCCTAACGCCACGACGGCCCTGCGTCCACCCAGATCTGACTTGAAGCCTGCGGTGCATGCAGTGCGGACGTACGCGACGGGATCTCGCGAGCAGTCCGCTGCTGCGCGAGTTGGGTGGGGGCAAATGAGTGCGATTGGCAAGAGCCCGTCCGAGAGTCCCACATAAGTCCACCCCCACGTGTGCGGGAACGAGTGTGGGATCCGCGTCGGGAGCCGTGCAATGTGCAGCCACGTCCCGTGCACGTCAAACCGAGCACTGTTCTCTTGCGCATGTCAGAGTCCAAACAGCGTGCGAGATCTACACGAGGGGTGGCGGGGATGCTTATCGCCCGCCGCGCAGGGAATCTCTCTCTCATCGACCTTCGACGTTCGATGCGCGAGGGACTCCGCCGCCACAAAGCGCGCAGCACATGGCGTCATTGAAGTCGTGGAGAGGTACAAGACGGCGCGTACAGCCGAGACGGCCCACGATTTTGGCGGCCAGGACGTGACAACGCAAGACCAAGATCTATCAGGCGTCGCGTTCATGAAGTGGTGAAATCATACGTTACCCCCTCGAAACCGACGAGTTCCGCGACGAGCACCATCAAACAGCCTGAACGCCGTCGACCATCCCTGCGTGTCAGCCGCGACGAATTGACACTAGGCGGAGGGAGGCGTGTCAGCGCGAAGGTTGAGCTCGAGCGTGGCTGAAAGCTCGACGGAACATACTTGGCTCCATGTCAACCGACCCCTGCGGATCGCGAAACCCCGCCCGCCTGGTGGCCGATATGCACGCACAGTACGGGGAGCGCAGGACGTACAGTATGCGTTGTGTGGCGCGTAGATCGTGTTCGAGCCCCGCGCGGGGGGTGTTGGGGCTACAGGATACAAAACAGGTATACGTCTCCGGCTGCGGGTTTAGAACCCCCAACACGGCCAAGAAAGTTACAGTCGCGCGAGCGTATGCGTCTACTTCAGTGCCTTCTTCATTTGCTGCGTGTTCGGCAGAGAAATCAGGTCAGCGGCGGGGAACACGGCGTGCGGGGGGACCAGATCTTGTGATCGAGATTCCCCCGCAAAGCACACAAGCACACACGCACCTCCTCCATTGCATCGAGGTCGTTTGTCTCGATGCGGATAATCTGCTTCCCAGTGGCGCGCTCAATCTGCTCCATCTGCTGCCAGGTCCACTTGTCGTGCACGAAGTTGATCGAGATACCCTTCCGACCGAAGCGGCCCGTTCGACCTAAGCGTAAACCGAGCGAGAAACGACGTCGTCAGTTCACCCCACCCTGCCGGACCTGCTATGGAAGGCACACGCACCGATACGGTGGATGTACGTCTCGATGTCGGGCCGGGAGTCGCCCTTCTTCCCGAAGTTGTCTCGCTCGTTCATGAGGGGGAGGTCGTAGTTGACAACCATGTTCACTTGCATGATGTCGATACCACGCGCGATCACGTTTGTCGTAATCAGCACCTTCTCCTTGCCCTCGCGGAAACCATCGATAATCGAGTCGCGCTCCTGGGCATCCTTCGCACCGTGTAGCGACGCGACCTTGTGGCCCTCCGCCGTCATCCGCTGGGAAATGCGGTCGGCCGTGTGTCGATGCTAGAGTTTGTGAACGGAGACAAGGTACGCGGGATTGGGAAGCGTCGTCATCTGTAAGTTTTTGCCTTCGTAGGAAAGTGGAAGCCTCTCCCGTACCTGACAGAAAATAATACTCTGCCCGATCGTCAACAGCTGGTAAAGCGACACCAGCACTTCATACTTGTGGTCCTCGTTCCTGCAATCCATGTAGAACTGGCGGATATTGTCGACCGAGAGCTCGTTCCGCTGCAGCTCGATCTTGTTCGAGTCCGGCGCGAATTTGTTGGCGAAGTTTCGCACATGGTCTGGGAAGGTCGCGGAGAAGAGGATGATTTGCACAGGACGATTCCTCGGGAGCATGCTATACCCATGCGAATGCAACAGTCAAGTCATTTAAACGCGCACCAGGAACCAAGGCAAGAAAAGCGTACTTCTTCACACGAAGGGTCTGTTCGCCCAAGCCGTCCTTGTCCAACATGTTGTCTGCCTCATCGAGCACAAACACCTTGACATCGGAGACGTCGATCACTTTCCGCCTGATAAGGTCGGTCATCGTTCCCGGAGTTCCAACGATGATGTGCGCAGTAACGTTTGAGGCGCCCTTGGGAAGGCTCTCCTTAATCGCATATTCGGTCTGAACGGCCGTGAACTTGCCCATCGCCACGACCACGGACATAATCTGTCTTGCTAACTCTCGCGAGGGTGCAAGACAGAGTGCCTGAGATAGAAGGCGAATATATCTTTGGCGCCGATGTCTTCACACAGAACCGAATTCCACCCACCTGGGGCTTGTGGATAGAGAAGTCGACGCGGCTGAGCATAGTCAGCACAAAGGCGGCAGTCTTCCCTGTGCCTGACTGCGATTGTCCGATCATGTTCTGGGGCCTATAAGACGGATGAATTCATACCGTTAGACGGGGAATGGGACGCGAAGGCGGGGATGATTCATAGATGCGGGATCAGCGTGGAATCCAAACCGAGTTCGCGGGAAAACACGGTTCCTAAGACACGGTCTGTGCGACCCTGTTTCAAGGCAGAAATAGCGGAAGGTAGTCCTTTGTCCATTTGGGCTGTTCACATCATAACCGTGATGAATGGCGTTCCCCGAAGAGCAGGTGTGGCTAACGACGGCTCAGCCGAACTATGTGGCATAGAACAGGTGTCGCTGCTCAAGTGACAATTGAAGTAGCATGGATGGGGATAGAGTGTAAACGCTTGCAATGGCATAGAACAGAAGGCTAGCGCAGCATGCCTTCAAAGTTCAGATGGGATGAAGGGCATGCGCCACTCTCCGCCCGAATGAAACACAGACGCGTCTTGAACACCACATGTGCCGTATCTGATCGCCCCAGGACGCATGGACGAGGGTAGTACTCACGGGCTAGCAAGCAAAAGCGGCAGGGCACGCTCCTGGATCTTGGATGGCTTCGTGAAGCCCATGTCGTAGATGCCCTTGAGGAGGTCTGGATGCCTGTCCACCGTCCATGCATGAGCACGCGTTCCATCCGTATCCGCAACCCTATCCGATCCACTGACAATCCTAGCTCCTCAAAGGTCTTGGCGCTGAAGAGCGGCGAGTTGGGGTCCGCCTGCTGATCGGCGAGTGTGACCTGCGAATAACGCGATCAAGACGCGTCCTGAGGTGCATATATGCGCATGTACTCACCGAAACCTCGAAGGTGGACTTGATGAGGTCTGTGACTGCGTGCCAATGCCATCGCGATCGATGAGATGCTGGGGGCTGGGGTGAGTGGCGGGGGGAGACTGACCGGCATCGTTCTTTGGCGAGCCCTCGGCTGGGGGGTCTGCAGCTGCAGGGGCAGCTGGTTCTGACATGAGGAGGACGTCCCGCGGAGGATGGTGGCGGAGAGACTCACAAGCGGGAGCCGTGTAAAATCCGTCGGCGTCTTTCTCCATTGGCATCGGAGTCCTCGTCGAGTGACTGACTGCAGTGCTCCTCCTCCTCTCTTTCCACCTTCTAGATCGGAGATCAAAGTGCTTATCTTATCTACCCGCCCTTGCATCCTAATCTGGTCTCGCGACAGCAGATCTGTGCTCCTTCTCCTCTCGCTCTCCCCATCACCTATATACTGTCGTTGGTCGAGCAACACGCGGAAGGGACAGTTGACATTCTGCGCGAGAGGTGACAGATAGGCCAAGCCATGTAAGTGCACAAGATGTTTGCGTCCGACTCTGGATATCCTGTGTTCTATCACCCATCTTTCAGCCATACGAGTTCATCCCACGAAGCATGAGCTGCAGTGCTCTCCTACAGCGCGTACAGCGCGGCTTGTCAACAGTAGAGCTCATCCACACATCTCACCCACGATGGCCCTTGCCTCCAACCCCCCATCTCGCCCCGACCCTCCAGATCTCCGTGCTCGACTCGTCGTTTAATCCTCCTACCCTCGCGCACCTCGCGCTCGCCAACCTCCGTCCGTCTCCATCTACCGCTCCCCTCGCATCCCCAGCCAACAGTGGCGGAACCGACGCTACTGAGGGCGACTTCGACGCACGTCTGCTCCTCCTCTCCGTCCGCAATGCGGATAAACAACTCAAGCCGGGCGACGCGACTTTCGAGCAGCGCATGGAGATGATGGTTCTCCTCGCTCAAGACCTCTCAGATCCCTCCTCCCCTTATGTAGAGACCACGCGCGAGCCCAATATCGCCGTCGCCATCATTGACGAGCCGACCTTCGTTCGCAAGTCCGACTTCCTCCTCGACTTCCTCCGCAAGCGCATACTTCAGCTCAGCTCTGCAGGCGTAGCTCTCCCTACGCCCTCTACCCGCCCCCCTATCCCGAAGCTCACATTCCTCATGGGCACGGACACGATCGTCCGTCTGTTTGCCCCCCGGTACTACGCCGACGAGCGTGCCATGACCGACGCGCTGCATCATTTCCTTTCGCCCGCGGAGAACGACTCGCGTGTGATATGTGCGCGTCGTTCTAGCAAGTCTATGTCAGGGCAAGCTGAGCAAGAAGTCGAAGTACATTTGCCCGAGCTTCTGCACGATGTCGCCCCAACAGATCGTGTAACGTTCGTTGACATCGGTGAAAGGGAATGCGCATATAGCAGTAGCGAGGTCCGGGAAAGGTTAGCAAGCCACGATCAACAATGGAAAGACATGGTCACTTCTCGGGTGGCAGAGTATATCATCCAGAGTAATCTTTACTACCCCATGAATTCGTAGCCCCTCTGTCGCGATGTCAATCACATCGCTTTACTACGATGGTTGCTAAAAGGCGCCTTGTGTTTGCGAGACGTTGCCGACTCAATGTTCCAGTATTTCAAGGCTAGTTCCAGCTGTTATCATAATGATAGGCCACATCGTTACCGTAGGCGGGAAGTTCGAGGATGAATTCACACCAACTGTCCGCAGAACGCAGAAGCGCTGCCGCCCCGGCGGCCGGGCGTTCGATTCCCGATGTAAACACTTCTGTAAATATGCCAATTCCGAGTGTTTCTGGCTGTTTCTGAGCCCTGTGAGAGCTGCCTTGGGCTCTGTAAGCAGCAGATAGACTTAGATCTCCTCAGAAAACACTTCAGAAGATGGTTCAGAACTGGGCGTCTCTGACAACCCAAACGGGTATCATGAGGTAAGCATGTTTGTCGCGAACAAGTAAGAAAGGCAATTCGTTGTTGCCTTGACTAGACCTGTTCTTGCCGACATAGGGATAGAAGATTTACTTGGAAAGACACTTATACCTGCTTTTTAGGTCTTGGAGACTCTTACTTACTACGCAATATGAGATAGACCAGACCAAAGAGATTAGATAACAACTTCGATCTTGGCGCTTTTTGACGATTACTTGTTATCTAATCTCACCTTTTAGGATGTTAGAGACGCCCGATTCCAAACCATCTCCAGAAGTGTTTTCTGAGGAGATCTAAGTCTATCTGCTGCTTACAGAGCCCAAGGCAGCTCTCACAGGGCTCAGAAACAGCCAGAAACACTCGGAATTGGCATATTTACAGAAGTGTTTACATCGGGAATCGAACGCCCGGCCGCCGGGGCGGCAGCGCTTCTGCGTTCTGCGGACAGTTGGTGTGAATTCATCCTCGAACTTCCCGCCTACGGTATCCTGCCGCTGCTCTGCCGTCTGGCCAACCTGTCGCAGGCATCGTAGGGCATCGTACGAGTACGCTTGAGGTGACTCGAGCGCTCACTTCCCCGCGAACTCCGCCGTAGCCGAATATCTATGCTGAAGTGCGATGTGGCCTATCAATATGATAACAGCTGTCACCTGGTATCGAGACGACCAAATCAAGGAGTAGAGAGTGTCAATGGAATCTATTGTGATAAGGAAATACATGACAGCGTTGCGAGACATGATATGCGTGCGAATATACGGAGTACAGAGATGCGATCATTACGAAGACGTTCCGAAACTTCTACGACCCCCGGAGCAGCCATTAGTCCATTATGAGCATTGAGTATGACAGAGATTGTATGCGAAGCAGACGTTCATGACGATGTTGCCTGGGCGAAGGCGATGGCAGTGGTCTATGAAGGTGTTTGAGTTGATGCGTACAACAACGAACATACTGGAACGGAACGTACCTCGGAGTGGCTGAGCGAAATGTGGACCTTCACGATACCCTTGGCGTCGGCGGCAGCCTTGGCCTCACCGTGCAGAGCGACCGTGGGGACTCCCGACTCATCAGGCAGGATTTCGATGTCCTTCATCGCGGCCGCCGCGCCCTTGGATGCGACGCCGAGCGATTTGAAGACGGCTTCCTTGCCCACCCAGCGTGCAGCGAAGGAGGCAGACGGCGACGGCTGCGCCCGACAGTACGCGATCTCAGCATCTGTGAAGTTGCGGTCGACGAACGTCGGGTTCCAGGAAGGCACAGATGAGATCAGTTCTGATAGAAGCGTTGTGATCAGCAAAAACAGCAGTGTCGGTGTTGAGGGAGCGTACCTTGATCAACGCCAACACCAGCGGTAGCCCCACAAGACATAACCTCCGAAACAGCCTTGACGTTTGAGACATCCACCACAGGCTTCGAGGCGAGCTTGGCGGTGAACTCATAGCTGCCGGTCTTGGGGTTGTACGTCGCTCGTGCCAGTGGGTTGAGCAGGACGGGCGCTTCGAGTTCCTTGCTGTAGGGCGGAGCGTCCTTCACCCGGACTAGGTTGTTGGACGTCATCATCTCGCTCATCGCCTTGTAGCAGAGACGCTGGCGGTGACGGTTCTTCGACTTGTAGGCCTCGTAAACAGCTGGCTCGAGAGCAGCAAGGAGGTAGCGAGCGTGCACAATCATGCAGGTGCCCCCGACTTGACCGAAACCAAAGGAGGACTGAGGAAAAAAAAATGTAAGACTAACGCGCGAGGATTGGAGATTGCGGACGTACCATAACACCAGCACGGATGCCGTCCGTATGGATCGTCTTTGACGGAAAGATCAAGTAGGTGTGCTGCTTGAAGTTCGCGTCGATGTTGCTGTGATTCACGTCAGCAACTACGCTTCAACTGTCATCGTAGAGCACTCACTCGGCATTGCGATTGCCAGGCACGATACCCGACTCCACACTCTGGAGGAGACCAGCAAGTTGCCATGCCGCCGAACCGCCCTTGGAGTGACCGCACAAGCTCTTCTGTGCCATGATAGGGACGGCGTTGCCACTGGTGCGCCCGAGATTTGTGAACACATCATTCCAAATGTGCGTCTCGTTCTTCTCCTATAGAGGAACCCTGGTATCAGCGACTGCAGACACGAAAGCCCATCAACAACACTTACGTTCGCGCCAGTGCTCGTACCGTGAATGGACAAGACACCGAGATCATCGGCAGTGAGGCCCCAGACCGCTAGAGCGCGACGCAGAGGCGCCACACGAGGATCGACGCCCTCAAGCATACCGTAGGTGGCGATAGCATCCTTCTCCTGACGCGCCGCCTCCTTCTCGATGTCAGCAATACGGTTGGACAAGTACTCGTCGTCGACATCGTTGCTCTGGCTTTTGCGGTACTCAATCTCCTCCTGAAGCTGCTGACGCTCATTGTCCAGCCATTGAGAGATCTGCTTTCGGCGGAACGAGAGTTGTCGCGAGCGATATGCCAGGTCCAGGATAGGGAGTGGGTGCTTCGTGTGGACCTCGCGGGCGATGGACAATGCGCCACGACCAGGTGCGGGAACGGAACGACCAGCCTTGTCGCTGTCATAACGTTAGCACTAGCGAGAGTGTGTAATATAACTCGACGCTTACGTGGAGGTCGAGGTGAATCCAATAACGCCACGAATGGGAGCACCGAGCTCTAGAGCTGTCTTCGCATTCATCAGGACGTGCACACCAGTTCCTTGCGCCTCCATGAACTAGATAGAACGTGAGCTGTCAAAGACTACGTTCAAAATAAGGGAACTGCTCACTCCTGAGCGCGTTGTGGTTGCCGGACGAGACATCTCCGTGGGCTCACGACCCATTGCCAGCTCGGTCTCTGCATTGCTGGTTGCTTTCATGTTGGCGAATTCGTAGGACCCTTCTTCGCTTAGGTCGTCGAAGCCACCGGCAAGCATGACCTTTGCCTTTCCGGACAACAGCGTGTCACACGCGATCTCAAGGGACTGCAGAGCGGTAGCACTGTAGAAGTGTGTTAGCAACTTCCTGTGTGAGGTCAGGACGTACGAAGCTTACCAAGCACCGACGGGAATCTTGATCGGCCCACTCGAAGACAGAAGCAAGAGGTTGACCCAGCCAGCAGTGGTGTTGATGAAGCTGTCCAAGTGATGAGAAGATAAGCACGGAGAGTAGATATCAAGGCTTACGTCTCCTGGAGGATGTCGTTCTGAACGTCCTTCTCATCGCGTCGGTCCTTGAACATGCGGGACAAGCTCTCCATACCACCCATACCACTGCCAATGCTAGAGCCGACTTCGGACGGGTGCATGTGCTGGTACAGCTCGTAGGGGTCGGTGATGCCCGACATGTTGAGAGCCTCGGCGGCGCACACCAGAGCCCAAAGCGTCGCACGATCAGTCTGTGCGATGATGTCGGCAGGGATACCGTAACGACCCGCGTCCCAACCAGTAGGGATCTGCCCAGCGACGAGGCGACTGAACTTGAACGCCTTGGGGACGAACACACGAGCACCCTTCTTGAACTTGACGAACCACTGGCCACCCTCACCGGCCCACACGTCGCACTTGTCGCCGTGCTCGTACTTGAACTTGTCGGCGTCGACCTGCGAGGCTTCAAACGGCTCCAGGTCGTGCAGGAGCTCGATCTCTTGGTTGAAGACCTTTTTCTTGGGGTCGTAGCCGCGGAAGAGGTCAGGTTCTGATTGTCGTAGTCAGTAGTAGTCGCAAATCATGCGGTGGAGAAAAACATACCGATCAGGCGCACACCGGCATGCTGAAGAATTTCCTTCTCGTATCGGCCCCGGACATCCTTGTCGTCGACAGGTTCATTTGACTTGGCATCTACCCAGCCGACGTAAAGCGAACCGTCCTTCAAGCGGCCATCGAAGTGCTTGATGTAGCCCATCATCCATGCCATCTCGATGCAACCCTCGATCGTGAACTCCCCACGAGCCTCCATCTCCCAACGGGTACGTGAGCTTCCCCAAGGGCCAACCTCCGCGAAACCGGTAACGACGATGACCTTCTCGAGGTCGAGCATGCCACGAAGCTGGGAGAGGTTGTTGAGGGACTCCGCAGACTCCAATGTCGGGAACGAGAACTGGAAGTTCGCCCTAGGCGTCACATCCACAGTCTGGAGAACGCGCTCAGCTTCGACGCCGTTGACGGTCTTGAAGTCGGCGGCGTTGTCCCGCGCTATCGCACGACGCAGCTCACTCTTCTTCGACAGGTCAGCACGGATACGGGTAGTGATGTCGGCAAGATCGGGGAGACGGTCCATGCCACCGTTCAGATCAGCCCAGATAGGCTCTACCTGGGTTATGCTGAACAGAAGCGGATGCATGAGACCGAGGATGTTGAAGGCCATCTCCTTCGCGGAGAAGGTACGAACGCCGTGACCTTCGAGCTCGTGTGCAACGGTGTTGGTGGCCTCCATGAGTCCGGTACCACGCGTCCATCTAGAAACTTCATCAGTGAACTCGTACATACGCAGAGAACGACATGGCTTACCCAATGACTGCGCCGGCGAGACAGAGATACTCGCCCCAGCTCTCGCTGTTCCAACGGTTGAACAAGGTCTCGAGTGAGATCTTCGACTCGGAGTACATGCCGTCATTACCGAACAAGCCGTGGTTGGGAGAAAGAGGCAAGATGACCTGCGTGGGACGAGTGACAAACTGACGGCTCGCCTTCTTGTTCTTGACCGCGCCGAGGAGACGGAGGAGGTTCACGAGCATGATGCGGTGGGCCAGCTCGGACTTGTCGTCAAGGCCGTCAATCTCACGCCCGTTTTCAGGAACGGCGGCGAACGGAAGAATGTAGTCGAGATCAAGGCTGAGAGTGGAATAGATGTAGTCGACGAGGGCTTCGACATCCTGCTTCGAACCTTGGTTGAAGGGGACGACAGTGAGAGCCGAGCCTTTACTGCCGAAACGCTGGAAGATGCCCTGGTAGTACTCGACGGAGGCGCGGCTGTAACGTGAAGTTGTGATGACAACATGCGCGCCACCCGAGAGTAGACCCTTGAGGATCTCAACACCAATAGAACCCTTCCCAACACCCGTGAGCAGGGCGTTCTTGTCCTTGAAGGTGGTGCCGGACGTGGCGATCTCGTGGAGGATGTCGAGGTAAACGCCGGTCAGGTTGCTACTGTACTCCCAATTCATGCCGACCTTGCGCTTGAGGTGCAAGAGGGGAACTTTGTCAGCGGTCACGGAAGCAACGTTGGAGATCTGGGGACGAAGGAACTGCGATGATGAACGACGTGCGCGGGGTCCACTGTGGCGAGTACGCGACTCGGGTCGCTTGCGGAGTGAACGAACAACTCCCTCGTACAGCGCCTTGATCCGATTCTTCTGCTCCTCGCTGATCTCGGGCTGAGACTTGACGACGTTCCAGAGCTTGAGCACATCTTCCTGGATCTTCTGTATGTTGGAAGGGGCGACGATGGTGTCGCCGCTGGCCATCTCCTCGACGTAGGCCTCGAGCTTCCGAACATTCTCTCGCACTACTTCCCTGTAGATGATGTCGCCCTTCTCGGTCACCTCGGTGTGCGGCGCGGTCGGGAAAGTAACTGCAACGTGCGTTAGTGGGAGACAGAGCTTGAGATATGATAAGCCTCTCACCATCACGGTACAGAGGAGGGTTCCCAACGACCTCGCGACAGTTGTCGATGAGCTGCTGACCAAACTGCTTGGCGAGCTTGTAGTTTTCGCCGCGCTCCGGGTCGCAACGGTCAATGTAGTACTGCATATACTCAAGAAGATCGGGGTCGGCACGGTTCATGATCGCAATGCAACGGGCGGTGATTTCACGGTCGACGGTGGTGAGGCGTCCAAAGATGATGTCGTAGAACATAAGGAGGGCATCCTGTCGAACCCAGTTCCAAGAAGAGTCGAAGTGACGAGCCTTGAGGGCGTCGAAGATGGGTTGAATGCCGTCGATGTAGACGTCGCCGTGCTCGCGTGCAACGGCGTCGAGACGCGCTTGAAGCTGCTCGGTGCTCGCCTTCTCGGCATCGTACTTGATCTCACCAGCACGAGAGTCGCGACCGAGGTACCGCATCCAAAGCTCGACCTGCTGCGAAGCGAAACGATCTTGGTCTGCCTGGAACTTAAGGAACTCCTCGCTGTTGATCACGGCTCCTCCACCCCCAGCTGCACCTCCGGCAGCGCCACCAGACGAAAGCGAGATACCGGAGCGTTGGGCATAAACAGCGACGACGCCGTCCAACCAGGCCTTCGCCTCACCCTCAGAACCAAGTCGCTTAGCAGGCTCCATTGTAGCACCGAGGATTAGCACTCCGTCGGCCCGAGAGGAGCCAATACCCCAAGTCTTGGACAGGTACGACTTGATCGCGGACAGATTGAAGCCACCGGGCATCTTGCTACCTACGAGACGAGAGACAAGGCCAGATGTGTACTTGCCGAGGGAGCCAGAGAACCCGATACCAAGGGACGAGCCGAGCTCCTCGAGCGGGAGCTCTTCACCCTTCTCTGGAGCGGAGGAGAACTCGAGCTGGAGGTCGCCGAGGATCTCGTTCTGCATGGTTGACTTGCCACCGACGAGATCCTTGATGCTCTTGGATAGTGGCACTTCCTCGACCTTCTTCTTCAGCTTCTGTGCAATGATCGCAACGAGAACGTCCGTGGCCTTGAGCGGCACATCCTCGATGCTAGCGGCAGCGGCCGAAGGAGCAGCGGGAGCAGCTGCAACAGCGACCAGTGCAGGAGCAGCGGCAGCGGCAGCGGGCGTGGGGGTGGAAGTCTCGGCCGACGCCTCAGTAGCAGGCGCCTCAGCCTCCTCCTCGAACTGGTAGTAGACCTCCTTGGTGTGCTTCGCGTGACAGAAGATGGCGCGACGGTGGCTGACGGAGTCGTCCTGAACTTCATACTTGGCCTTGAGGGTACGAGTAGCCATGCCAGTGAGCGTCGGCGAGGGACCGATCTCGATGAATCGCTCGAAGCGATACTGCGTGAAGAGAAGGTCTTGGGTCTCGATCCAACGGACGGGTGAAGCGAACTGGTACGCCAGGAGCTCGACGAGGATGACGTAGGCGAGCTTCTGGCGTTGCTCTGCAGAACCCCAGTTGTCCTGGTCCCATTTACGGATCACCTTGTCGAGGCGCGGCGAAAGGGTCTGGTCGTAGATGAGCTGTGCATACTCCTTCGAGACCTCGAAGGGCTTGGCGACAAGGTTCGGCACGTACTTCCCGACAAGAGTGTCGGGGTTGAGGTGTGCGGGGTTGATCTTCTTCGACAGGTCTAGAAGAGCATCGTCAGTGATTAGATACAGGAAATGAAATCGCAAAGCTCACATGCGCGGAAGGGCATGACACCAGCCCAGAGGTAGCGGGAGTGGAAGGGCACGTCGATACCGGGGAGGGGAATGGTCGCGAAGCCACGCTCAAGGACGATGTAGCCCTCCTTCGCCTGCAACTCCTTCGCCTTCGCGAAGCACGAGTTGACAATCTCTCCCAGCATCTCCTTCACCTGGTCGACCGTGAACCTCTCGGTGAGCTGAAGAGTCAAGTAAGTATATATGCCATCATTGTAATGCGTAGTAAGACATACCTTGGGGATGTCGATCTTCTCTATCTTCAGGTAGTTCAAGACGTTTGTGAGAGTTTGCAGCGCGACAAGCTCTCCGGCACAGACATATTGTTGACCCTGATGACCGGAATATTAGTTAGTGCACATCCTTTCACGAACAATATCAGAAACCCCTTACCTCGACATTGAAGTTCACGATTTCGAGAAGGCAGCCAGTGCGAGAAGAGATGTTGTCGACGACCTCACGAAGCGCAGCGTCATTGAACGTCTTCGAAATGCGGCTTGGGTTGACCGCGCACATGGCGTAGTTGGAACGGTTCTGTGCGTCGCGCTCGACAGCTCGCTGCATGGTGATACCACGGTAGAAGACGACATCCGCAAGGGCAGAGATAGGGAGGACGTCAGCAATGGACGCGAGGGCAGAGTACTCTCCCAAAGAGTGACCAGCGAATGCGGAGTCCTTCTGCACGAGGCCCTTGGAGCGCATGTCCTCGAAGGCGGCGCGCTCAGTGACGACAAGGGCGATTTGTGCGAATTGGGTGGCGAACAGCAGACCGTTGGGGTGACTGAACGTGTAGCGCTGCGTGCGGACGTTGATGTCGCGGAAGAGGGGCAGCGTCTTGACGTTACCGTCCCTGTCCATGGTGTCGTACGTCATGTCCATGTACCGCTGTCGAATGGCTTGACCCTTGATACCGCCGAAGTGGATCGTCTTCTCCTTCGGGTTGTCCTTGACGATCTCGACGATTGAGAAACCGTAGACGGCAGTGAGATGCGCGTCGGCTGCTTCCCAGACGGAACGGGCAGCGGGGGAGTTGTTGTACAAGTCCATCCCCATGCCGGGCTCCTGGGATCCCTGGCCGGTGAAGACATAGACAGTGGTAGGCTGAGCGACCTCGGCAGTACCAGCGAGCACCTTCTCGCCGCGGGTGTTGACGGTCTCGACGTTGACGACAAGGTTGCCGTTGCGCATACCGACGTGCTTGATCTTGACCTGAAGCTCGTCGCCAGGCAAGATCATGCCAACGAAGGCAACGTCGTACCTGCGATGACCATCGGTGAGCAAACAAGTCATATTCCAGCGACTAGATACTCACGCTACGACGCGATCGGGCCTGCCTTGTGCAACGGCGGTTTCGACGTACTTGCGGGTGGCCGCGCTCGACCACATGCCGTGGGTGATCGTGCCGGGGAGAGATGCGTAGTCGGAGAAGTAGGGGTTTACGTGGATGGGGTTGAAGTCACCAGAGATCTTTGAGTAAGGCTCGTTGGTGGCGGGAGAGGTGAAGGTCGTGCTGGACCCGCTAGCAAGAGTGTAGCCATCGTTTGAGAGAGGGCTGACGAGGCCTTGGGCCTTGCCATGGCGTTGAAGGTATGATACGACGGGGTTGCCGCGCGAGTCGTCCTGAAGGAAGTCGACGGAGCCAACCTTGACGAGGCGCTTGATCTGATCGCGGACGAAGACGTCGCCAGAAACACTGACAGTCTTGTAGCACGTCTTGTTGCGGTACGTAACCTCGGACCGAACGCAGAACACGAGAGTAGTGCCGGCCTGGAGGGGCTTGGTCTCATCATCCCACTCGAACCACTCTTTGGACTGCAAAACGCTGACAGAAGCGTCGTTCGCAACCTCAACCACGTAGTCAGGTTCCTCGATGACCTCAAAGGTGTTGTCGTAATCATCAAAGCGACCGCGGTAGAGGAATGACGAGACGACCTCGATGACGCGCTCAGTGCCACGCGTCACGTATCCCTTGACCTTCACAGTCTTGCCAGCCTCGCTGTTGATCACTGCAACGATACGGGCCTCGGCTTTGCAGACGTCGCCAGCCTGGAGCGGTTTGGCACCATCGAGAAGGCGGAATCCATTCGAGAGGTGGACGAGCTTGAGGAGGTCGCCATTGACAGGAGCCGGGAAAATCGCCTTCATGATCGCCTAGAGAGAACGATAGTCAGTACTACGTAGTAGAACCCAGATGTCTTCAACATACCTGCCATCCAGTGACAATGGCGAAGTCCATCGGAGCAAGAGGAGTCTCGTTGCGAGCAGACTTGAACGCCTCACCCTGGTTGCCGACGACAGCACAGAATGTCTCAACGTCGTCCTCGTCGATGGTGACCTCGGGCCCAGTAAACGAGTCGCGGAGGCCAATCTCGGGAAGGGTCTCGTTGTCGCCGAACCACAACTTCCAGTAGAACTGCTTGATGCGTGTGTTGCGGTCCTCAGAGACCTCGTGGATGGGCGCGAAGCCCATAGAAGGCTTGTACTGGAAATGGAAGTGTAGCGGGACGGCAACCCCGCGGCGTTCCTCGAAGAGGGTGAGGTTGATGGTGGAGGTCTCGGCGCTGAACGACACCTCAACAACCTTGAAGCAGGGGTCGTGCACGCCGTGCGAGCGGGCAGCGCCATACAGTGAAACCTTGACAGGGCGAGATCCGTCAGTCTCGACAATGACCTTCTGTCCGCGACGTGGAGCAAATAGACGGCGGATGGGGTTGTCAATGTATGCGGTACCCTGAACGATGGTTGCGGAGGTCAGGAACGCGTGCAACCAGTTGAGTTCGGTTCCAGCAAGGGTCTCCAACCAGGCGGAAGTGTCGGGCAAGGATTGGCCAACCACGTATGTTGCCGTGTTGCCGGAAACAGCGGAGGTAATAGTGGAACGAACGACACGCGGGCCGGCGCTCAGGTACTCGATGGAGGGAATCTTGGACTTGTCGCCGCCGTAGAGACGGTCGACGAGTTTGTCGACCAACATGGAAGTGATGTTACCGAGGAGGTCCTTGATCGGCTCATCCTTGACCGTCGAGTGCTTCACAGCGACTGGGCCTTGGAGGATGCAGACACGCTGGGGGTCCTGGTCGAAGACTGCATCGATGTCCTCGGCAGCCCAGAGGGAGTCCTATAAGATGCTCATTGAGTGATGAACATCCAAAGCTGCAGGATTCACTAACCTTCTTGAACCAGACTTCGAAGGAAGCGTCGAGAACGGGGATGAAAGGAGCTGGCTTCTGTCCAGGGCGTTGGGAGATGGCGAGGAAGTAGGCCTTGTCTTCGGAAGCGAGGAGCTGCTCGGTCGCGGCGGGGTATGCCTTGAAGAACTGCTCAATGAACTCGGCGGGCTTGTCGAGAGAGGAGAAAGACTGGAGCAGAGAGGCCTTATCGCCAGCCTTGTGACCAGCGAAACGCTCCTCGACGCGGCGCAGCCAGTCTCCAGTAAGGTTACGGAGAGACTGGTCAATCCAACGCTCTTGGTGGGAGACGTACATCAAGCGGACCATACGGAGCACGACCTCCTCGTACGTCATGTCAGCGATGTCCTCGACGACAGAATTATCCTTCTTCCAGCCGAACCACGGCTTGGCGAAGTCCTTGTTCAACTTCGCGATGATCTCAGCACGACGCTCTGCGAGCCACACCACACGCTTCTCCTTCGGCAACTTGAACACTGTATCGTCG
Source organism: Daedaleopsis nitida (assembly GCA_022606115.1). Lineage (NCBI taxonomy): Eukaryota > Fungi > Basidiomycota > Agaricomycetes > Polyporales > Polyporaceae > Daedaleopsis > Daedaleopsis nitida. The sequence continues at coordinate 1,432,974 of JABYQM010000005.1, read as the reverse complement.
AACTCCTTCCAGAGCTTCACGGCGCGCGTTGCGATCTTGTGGATGGGCTCGCCGAGCTCCGAGCGGACGGTGAGGATGCCGCCGGTCTCCTTCGCGTAGGTACCCTCCCACTGGGCATCGTCGACACCAGACGCGGCGACGATGAGATCCTTGACAGACGAACTCGTGTGTGCTTCCTTCGCGACCATGACACGGCTCGCAAAGAGGAAACCATCGAACGGCATGGGCTGAAGACCATACATCTCGACAGACCAGTCTCCGGTGAGGTAGGGCCACAAGTCGTCAGCGCCGCCGAAGCCAGAGCCGCCGACAAGGATGAGGTTGGCGTGCTGCCGGATCGCACCGTAGGTCGAAAGGATGGGTTGGTGGAAGTCTTCACAGGAATGGTGGCCTCCTGCACGACCGCCGGTCCACTGCATGATGATGGGGAAGTCAGGGTTGGCCGCGGCGATGTTTACGACCTGCCGGATGCCGTCGACGGAGCCAGGCTTGAACGAGACGTGCTTGATGCCAGCGCCGCGAAGAGCGCCGATGATCTCAGCGGCTTTCTCTGTGCTAGGGATACCAGCCGCGACGCAGAAGCCCTCAATGGGAAGGCCTTCCCGACGCATCTCTTGCCACAGCGGGAATTGGAAGCCAAACTGGCGAGGGTTAATGTAGAGAGCGTTGAGAGTGATACCGACTCCTGCAGGAACCTCGGACTGAATTTCAGCGACCTTGGAGCGAAGAGCAGCAGCGTTGTAATGGCCACCGCCAGCGAGCTCGACATGATAGCCGGCGTCAAGGACTGCGCTGACGAAGCCCGCTTTCACGGTGGTCGGCGTCATACCAGCGACCATGATTGGAGGCTTCCCCAGGAGGCGGGAGAACGGGGTGTCGATGTGAATGGTACCATCGCTGATACAGCATATGTCAGTACAAACATATTCCAAGTCAACCGGATAGATCACCTTGTCTTCACGAGACTCGGGGAGAACTTCTTCGCCCACCACTGCTCGGTCTTGATGTTCTGACCATCGAAGAGCTCTGCAATGCCCTTCGCCTTGTCTCCGGCGACAACGACACGAACACCACGACCCTCAAGGTTGCGAGCAGTCAGGGGACCGATGCCGCTAAGTCCACCAGGTCCGAAGTCAATGGCATGGGTGGCAGTGTCAGGGAACTTGGTGGCAAAGGACCAGTGGATGGGGAGGGTGAAGATTTGATCGCAAAGAGCGCGGGTGAGCGATCCAGATACTGAACGGAGATCGGAACCTGGTAATGGGGTAGTCAATGACTGCAGAGACGTACGTGAGCACATACATACCGTTCTCAGTGTGGTAAACGGGAATCCCGAGGTCCTCCTTCGTCCACAGCTCCTGGTTCTCCAAATCGTCCATGACTTCGTCGGTAACGTCCTCGAGGTACTTGCTGTGGTAGGGGACGCCAACAACGAGGAAGCGAACTGAGAAGACAGGCTTGCGCTGCGAGAAGGGAGTCTTGCTCTGGTCGAGGCCGCTTGGTGCGCGGACCTTCCGAAGGTGGGTGACGAGACCATACAATGAGCGCGGCGGACCCGTAACGACGAACGCCTTTGGGCCATTGTGGAGCGATACACCAATCTTCGAGTTGCCAGGCAGGTGCTTGTTCGTCTTCCCAATATGGCTCTCCAGATCTTTCAAGGGTAGGCCGGTGATAGACAGCATGGGGCTAGGAGCGCCTTCACCGCCTTCGACTGAGTCCTGCACAATGCTTGGTTCGAGCGCAAGGACGGGGAACGCCTGCTGGCCGCGGAGACCGGAGTAGAAGGACCATTTGACTGACTTAGACGTGTTCTCGTAGAACGACTCAAACGTCGTGGATGCCGCGATGGCGAGAGCGGACACGAGACCCTGGGAGTGACCAGTCGCGCCATGCAACTGCGAACGGAGGTCTCCAGGTGTGAGACGCGCGACGCGACATATGACCAAAAATTGAGTCAGCTGGGTCAGGGCGATGAGGGGGAATGAGACGGGGATGGAGGCGAGGTAGGCTACGGGAGGACGAGGAGACGCGCCTGACAGCCATGAGATGACGTCGAGACCGTGAGTGTAGAGGGATTCTTCCTCGGATTCCTCGACGAGGGGATGAGAACGTCCTTGGTGATGGTGGAAAGGAATGGCGAGACGTAAGGCTTGTAGATGTCGTAAAGAATCTGGAGCTCGTCAAAGTAGACTTCGTTGGTGCCTTGCCCGCCGAAGAGCGCGTAGATGGACGCGTCCCCGCGCGTAGCCGCCGAAAGTAGAGCGCTGGAGGGCGCGCGCGGGATGTCAGACACGTTCTTCGCCTCGAGCGCGGCGAGGGCTTGGAAGTAGGCGGCAAGAACCGTCTGGCGGACCTCAGTGTCGAACGCGGCCACGATTACGTGAATGTCTTGACTAGAGAGATAGGACGCGGTAAAGTACTTGAGTGACTTGAGGAGAATGGAGGTGCGCGCGGCCTCCGACTGCGCGTCCTCATCTAATTTTCCAACTACAAAGCTCAAGAAGCGGGAGAGGAGCTCGACGCTCGCCTCTGTCGTGTTTTCAAGGGCGGCGGTGGTTTCTATGGCGTCCTCGATCGTTTGTACGTGGATGAACTCATCTCTGAGGACTTCAGCGGCAGTCCACTCGTCCGCCTGAGTGGACACAGGGACGGAGATCTGGAGAGTAAATGTCAGCGCAGTGTCCCGAAGTTTGGCTCTGAACGCCTGCGCGCGATGAAAGTGGATTGTATGCGCGCATGTAGCCAGTAGGATGTGCATGTACGCTGATTGCAGGGACGACGCGCAACCGATCGCGTCGTGCGCGATGCGTGAGGTATATGCCGCGCCTCCCAGCAGCCCGCGGCATCCCGCACACACAACACCAGTGCCCGCTCAACCCTCGTTCTTCGTGCTCCCCGGGCAGACAAGCCAAAATCATCGATCGCGAAAAGCGCGGGGTACTCACTCTAATTGGCCCGGACTGTATCTGGATGGGGCGGGTGGTGATGCCCTGGGCGGAGGCAGAGGAAGACATGGTCGTTTTCGTCGTCGTCGAGGGAGGGGGCGACGAGCAGGAGGTGCGGTCAACCCAAAGGATGGGAGGTGCAGAACACGCGTCGCGTATGCCAAACTACTTTTTATACAAGCTTCCCCAGCACCCCAACGGATCCGGGCGTCACACGGTGGAAAGAGGAGACTCAAAAGTCCCGAAACGGCAGGCGCGCACTAGCGGGCGGCGCGGCGCGAGATTGACGAGGCCCGATCTCTCTCATTCCGCCCGCTTTCCGCTCTCCTGGTTCTCCAAAGACATATCCTCTTGGCTGTCTCCCTTCCAAAACGGCCCTCCGCCTCTTGTTATTGGACATAATCTCCTACTCGAGGGACTTCACCCCCACATGCGGCCGCAGCGTGCAAGGACTGTCTTCGCTTCTTGGCCAGGCTGTTTCCTCATGCTGCTTCTGCACATCATCTATATGATTGCGCCATGCGCCGCGGCGAATAATCTGCCCTGCACCCCTGGTCCAGCATATCTGCGCCAGTTGCAAGCTGTCAATGCCATTTGTATTACCATCGGCGTCGCCCCGAACCTACGGTCTGTGCTCGGAAGCTCATCAAGCTCGAGATTGTCGCCGGGAAGTGAAGCTTTGAAGACCAATGCATACCATGGCATACCCAAACACGCGCTGGTCAGAGCCATCTAGATTGTCTATCGATTCCTCATGTATGTATGATGGTTCTCCGTGATTTGAACTCGGATACTGTCGCGGAAATCTAGGTCAGTCCGCTGTCATTGAGCCTGTTGCTACGGACGTTCGGCTTCTCCTAGAACTTCCTGGATTGTGTGCCATCGATATGACCTCGATGCTGGTACACAAACATGTCGAGTTCGCTCAAGCAGTAATCATGGATGTGGACCGCTGACACAGGCACATTCTCAAGAGGTACTTACTGTATGACATATGTAGGAGATCACCCATCCGTCCTCAACGACGATCGATAGGAACACATTATAATCCACCATCGTCCACCACTGGGGCAAAGAATGCAGTATGAGGGGACTCTGTATGATTTTCATGTGTGTCCGCGCATTCACAACGCCGAGACCTTAGTACAACACGATCCACGATGCTCTCAATCCAAAACCGATGAAGTCATGGGGTTATAATCGATCCACATGATGGAGTTGTGAGCTACAATGTTATATGATGTATCGTGAGATGGGTGTATTTATACGGACATATGTAAGGTATCTACCATCCCAAATCTAACAATGCAAATAGGAACTGAAGGTGTCTCTGGATGACCGTGTATGCCGGATGGTCGGGGGGTGAGCAGGTGGGTGAGCAGGTGGCCGTCGGTGATGTCAATGCATCTGCAAGATGAACATCCTACGGCGTCCACCTTACTCGGTTACCATGATCCGCGAAGCACAGTTCGTCCGTCCTCCACCCTCGCTCGTCCAGCGCCTGCCTGAACGCAGGATAATCCTCCTTCGCCGCGGTATGGGTGTCTAGCAGGACAGAGCGCAGCGACGCACGTGCAGAAGGGGCCCGACCAGACTTCTCTTCCTGCACCTGTAACGAATCGCGTTCCAGCCACGGCTCCTCCCGCGTCAACGCGTCGCGAACCAACGCAGCGTGCAGCACCGAACGCAACATGTCTTCGTTCGACGCGTCCGAGCGAAAGAACACAGACACCTGCGTCCCTCGAGGCGAGTCACAAGGCAGGAGAAGGTATCGTTCGTGCTGCACAGTGGACAGATGACCTTCGTCAGCTCTACCACACGTACATGCAGATGACGCTGACTCACCTCGAATACCCGCGCACACACCTCCCACCGCGATCGATCAATGTCCGAGCCGACGCGCAAGACATCGCCGACCCGCGGGGCGAGCGTGAGCCACCTGTCGTCCTTGTTCCTGTAGAACTCGCCAAAGAGCCCCGTCGCCGCGCTCTTGTCGAGATCCTCCACGGCGCCCACCTCGCGCTCCTCGACGAAGGTCTGCGCGAGCACGCTCAGCCGCGGGAGCGTAAGCAGCTCAAACGTCGCGCCGCGCATCATGAGCGCCGTCATCATCAGATGCAGCGGCACCGAGAGGAAGAAAATCCCATAGAGGTACGCGGGCGCGTGCGAGAACGTGAGGAGACTGATACCGGACGCGTACCCCGCAAGCTGCGCGACGGACGCCTGGGACTCGTCCTTGGCTGCAACGTCGCCGTCGTTGCCCTGCATGGAGAAGTATCGGATGAACTTGATGTGTGTCGTATACCAGATCTGCCGTGACCCCATGAGCGCATGTCCAGTCACAGCTATTTGTCGGATACTCACCGCGCTCCCCACAAGCTTGAAGATGTTGCCCCCAGCTGTTGACGTCGTGATTCAGAACGCCGGCCTGGGCCCTGACCATCACTCGGGAATAGAAGGTGAGAAATACTGACCGGCGCAGAGCAAGAAATTTCCTGGTGTGGGCGCGATCAGCACGGTAGCAATCTGCAGCCCACTCCCCAGGCATCCCAGCCCCTCCCCCAAAAGCGTGAACGTCTTCGGGTGGCTGTCAAAGTATGGGGAGAATCGTCGGATGAAGAACAACTTTGCAACCTCGCCCGCCCCGTCCTTGATGATCCACTGCACCGCAACCGCCCCAAACAAGCTACCTTCAGCAGAAACCCCAACGGCAGTAAGGAGCGCCTGGTTGCAGAGCACGGACGTCACTGTCGAGAGAAGCGTCTCAAAGACCTGAAGGACATGGAAGGTAAGGTATCTGATCACAACATGAGAATGGACGCTCTGTGACATGATAGGTTTTGCATTGGGACAAGAAGAGACTCACGAGCGGTGGACTGACTGCGGATAGTTGGTCGGGAGGAGCATCTGCCCTAGCCAGGACGATACCCGTCCTGAGAGCGAGTTGGTCGGTGCTGCAGCGTCCGCCGAAGCGACATCCCTCCACTCCTTCTCAACGCCCAACCCTTCCTCCGAGGACCACGAGATATGGCACTCCCGCCCTCCTACACGCTCGACGACGAATGGACGCGTTCCCGACGCGTCTGCTCTTGAAGCCTCATACGATGATGCAGCGGATAGCGTGGACTCGTGCCGGCGGGGACCCTTGTTCCTTGTGGAGAGAGGGCGGGCAGAGAATGCGAGTCTGACGGAGAGGGGAGGGTGCAGTGGGCCAGAACCTTGTATGCGGAGACGAGGCAGCAGTCCCGTACATAGTCTGCCCCGCATTCTATTGACAAGTCGTGAGCATGACCGAGTCGACACTGCGCATATCCGCAGGGCACACCATGAGCATCCTCCCCGATATGATTGGCCATGCTGTGGGGTATCCGACTGCGACTCGGAGAGGACGACACTCACATATAATTCGAAATCTGGTTCGGAGTCTGCGACGACGATTAACCACAACGGATCCTCTATGATAGATAGATTATGTGGTGCGCCGAATTGCGCATTATGTTTGTATGGTGTTCTGGAGGCCTAGACAGCCAGATGCTGTGAAGGGAGGGGAGGAGAGGATGGGCGTCGGGAGAGAGGGCGATTCGGAGCGCCCATGTCTGGGGCCCCTCGAGCTCTATGATGAGTCTTTGTTTGAGGCACACAAGCATGGCCATGGACATGAATGATTCTTTATCATTAGGCTTTGCAATCGCTAGTCAAGTAGTAACATCCAAAGCCTGAAGGATGGCCATGTGAGTCAGGCTGCATGCACCTGGACGACCATATGCATGCGGAAGATAGAATGGAGAAGGGAAGAGGAATCGATTATGCAAGGGGCTGGAGGAGGATATAGAGCAGTGAAAGTTTCGGTTGGTGTACGTACGTACTTGCATATGATACATGCCGCGTTGCGCGTATTATTAGCCAGTAGCTACGAATTCGCGTAGCACCCTGAAAGTCTAAGGCTATGTGAGATGCCCTTGAAAGCGGGTGAAAAAGGAGTGTGATGGTCATGGTCTCGTACCCATCCGTGTGAGCGATGTGATGGATGGCAGTATGCTATTATGTGTGAGATAGTGCTCCGAACAGTATGCGATGGAATGACGTGGAAGATGCATGGCAGGGGAGCCTGAGGGATAGGGTGCAGTATGCAGGGCGCGGGATGCTATACAGAGACGAGCTTAAGCACGATGCGAGAGCGGAATGCGAGTAAGAGCGGGAACGGAATCTGTCAGCCAGTTGAACAGGTGTTTTATCAGCACCAGAACCCCGGATGTACAGCGTGTGTTAGAAGGGCGCGTAAGGCTGCAGGGCGACGTCGTGAAAGTGAAGGCGTGGGATAAGGAGTCTGGCCAACGAAGACGAAGCATCGGAGACGGGGTGAACGTTTGAACATGGACAGCAGGACGCGGACTCGTCGCGGAAACGAATCATGTGAGAAACGCCATCTCACTCAAACGGCGACTTTCCTCGTCCTCGATCGTGTGCGCCTGCAGCAGGATGCTGCCCCGACTGTGCATGGTCGGCGCGACCGCCTGCCTCGGCGGACGCGGGCCTACTCCAGTCGAGTTGCGCCTCGAGTTTGCAGTCGCGTCAGCATTGACCGGTCTCATGCTCGAAGGAGGGAAGCTCGAAGGCGGGAACTTCGGCGACGGCGGCAAGCGGGTCCTAGACGACTTCCTCCCCATACCTGCCTCGGCGCTCCCTTCGGAAGGTGAAATAGCCCCAACCGTCGAGCTGGGCCTCGGTTTGGCCGAGGTGAACGCGCGTCGCAGGTTCAGCATCGACGATGCCGTCCGCGTCTCCCTGGGAACCTGTGATGGAAAGTAGGCTATGTGAGCAACCCTTCCCCCAAAATATCACCGACAGTGCCGATGATCAACGGAATAGACATAGGGTTTATACTCACGTCGAGGGATTTTTTGCCAAACAAGCTGAACGACTTCCGGTTGTTCTGCTTCGCCGCCGACTGGTCGAGGGCGCGCATTCGCGGCGCCGTCGCAGCAGCAGCACCGGTCTCCTGTGTCGGGGAAGCATGCACGGCCATGCCGAATTCGCCGTCTTCTGATGATGGGTCGGTCTCGCTGTACTCCTCCATGATGACTGCGCCCGCGCCCGAGGTCCGCCGCTTCGCCTTCAGCTCGTCAACTACGCGCCTCGGGCGGTGGACTGTCTCGTGCCCATTGTCCGATGAATGGGACGTCGACCCGTGCGAAACAGATGAGTCGCCGAGGAAGCATGACGTTGTCGTGGGTGTTGGTAGGGACGAATCCGCACCGGAAGACACGGTGCGCGTTGGCGAGAGGGCCGGAACAGTGGTCGTACGACTGCGCGCTCCGTCGCTACTCGAAGTGCTAGAGGCCTGACCTAGAGGCGGCGAGGTTGCGTGAAGACCAGCTGTCGGTCGCCCTCGCTGTTCTAGCTGAGGTCGACCGTCTGATGTGCTCGTGTCGGAGGGTGCGGAGATCGCGACTGTGATGCTTTGCTGCGCCCTTGCCTCCTGTGACATTCGGTGGGAAGTGACGGTTATTGGCGGAGGTTTCTCCTTGCGCGGGCGCGCGGCCCCGGCTAGTGACACAGCAACCGGTGGTGATGTCTCATCCTCAGGGGAACCTGAGGTCGAGCGGAGGGGAGATGCATGGTCCGCAGACTGTCGTGGGTTGGGAGCGGTACGGAAGTCCTCGACGGTAGCCAATGTCCCTTCGCCGACGTCTCCATGAGTGGGAGTCCGTGTGGTCACTTGAACGAATGTCGCCCGGATAGGACTCCTGTCGCCTACTGTACCATCCTTGCTAGCACGCACCATCGCATCGCTCTTCCGCGATGCTTCCTCATGCGTGTGTTCACACTCTGGTGAAGAGGCCTGTGTTTGCTTGGCGAGCCATGCCTCCCTGATCCTTGTGGCTTCGCTGTCTGAGTGATCATCGGAACTTGGTGGGCCAGGGGCTACAGTGTACCGTCGGTCAATCTCCGCTTCCTGTTCGCTCAAAGTCATCATGAAGCCGTCAGCGTTGCGGAAGCGATTTTGGACTGCAGATGTCGCAGGTACGAGGCCCCGCGCGCGAAGGGCCGCCTGCCGTTGCTCCGCAGAAGTGAAGTCGCTTTGGACGGGTTTGGGGGGACCGGCCCCTGCGCCATATGGGGCATACGCATTACCGTGTTCTTGCGCTGGGGTATGGTAGACGCTTGAGATGGAGAAGAGCGAAACTTGGAGGTAATCCGTCGAAAGAGGTTGGGCTCTTGGGCTGGTGATCGTTGTAGCGGCATGGTTGCACTGCACAGAGGTGGAATGAGTGCTTTGGCATGACAGAGGTGGAGTACATGGGGTATGACGAAGGTGATATGATCGACACCACGGGGATATAGAACGATAGGGGTAGAGAACTGCCTAATCAGAGAGAACGCACCTGCGTTGAGTGTTACGGGAGGTAGCCGACTGTTGAGTTGATTGCGGCATTCTCGAGCTTGGTTGAGGAGGAAGTGGGTAGATCCTGCACATGACATGTGCTCATCAGTATATATACAATGTTGCGATGCCGCATGCGGGGTGAACATTGATCGTTGATGCGGCTGCGCGTAGGTGAGCGCATAGCACACCGTCCACACGATCTGACACATTCCGTATGCAGCCCGTAGAGGGGTACGCACCATTGATCTCCGGGTATTGGGGGTAACGGGGCGTCCTTCATATCCGTCGCACTAGGGATGTTGTTCGGTGGTCGAATCTCACGTGCGTGGGTACTGGTAGTTGTGGTCGTCAGTCAAAATCTGACAGGAAGTGGTGAGGCCAGTGAGGCAAGGGTAGATATGAAGGAGGGGGATGCGGAGGCCAGTGCGGCGATGGTACTTAAGGAAGAAGAGAAGGAACCCGTAGTGTTCCTGGACGAAGTACTGAGGCGTGGGGTGGGAGCGAAGCACATGGCCCGGTCATTCGGCCAGAACTGTCAACTGCACTCTGCACAGGGCCAGGGAGAGCGGTGCGAAGGTTCGCTAGTATTTGTTTGTGACTAGACGCAGAAGAAAGAACTTCGGAACACGAGAGTATGTATAGGATTGTGCGGGAGGACTCACCTGAGGGAATGTCCGTGTTCCACCATCATCGCAAGCTTATTGCCGCTAGTCTCCTCACCGTCGGCGCACTCAGGATCGAACGCGTGTTTGGTCGCGTCGGTGCGAATGACGCTTCGCCGAATGCTGGCGCGTTTAGTGCTCGCAGTCCGGGCGGGGCTAGCTTTGTTCCTGCCGACTGTAAAGAGACCGTATCCCCGAGGTCTAGAGCGGCCGGTCGATTTCGACATGGAGTTCACAGAGGCGGGATAAGGGAGAGACCTCAGGAAAAGCGGAGACAGAGAGCAAGAGAGAAAGGGAAAATGCGTAGGCAGCTATGGTGCCGTTAAATGAAAAAATCAGGTGGGGTGTCGGGTATGGCGGATGTATGTAAATGTCCGACGAGGATCACGTCCGCCGCGAGAAAAGGGTCGCGAGAGAGCGGAAGCTGCGGGAACCGCGTCGGTGGCGAGAGTGACAGGGGCAGATGGGGACATAGAGAACACCGACTGACTTTCGTAAGTGGGCAGGGTGATGGGCAGGGCGTTTCGATTACAAGGGTCCCTCAAGCTTCAAGAGACGTCGGACTCGGACCACGGGCCACGGCGTACGCGCTGTCGGCTACCGCTAAGCGCTGCCTGCGCGTGATCCTCGCCCGACGCGCTCAGGCGCTCGTCACAATCAGGCTGGCCGAGGGCCACAAACCTTCCCTGTATTCCACTGTCAATGCTAGCTCTTAGTCTTCACATATCACCATCTCTTTCTCGCATTCCTTTACGGCTTGCTAGTAACCTGTGGCTCCGTGCATGACGTGATACGTTGACAACGCATCGCAACGCAGTTACAATTGAGCCGCAGTTCCGAGCGAAGCGCGAGTTTCACCCAGGGCTACCGTAAGTCGTGAGCTCATATGTGCGCTTTTCATGAAGTGCTACATTCACATACTTAGTGCGCTTTGCGCACAGAGACTAGCTTTCACTGACATTGACATCATGTTCGTAGCCCCAGTCACAACTGGAGCAAGTGCTGCCAATCATGGTAAGCTCTCATTTGCAAGTGCGTCAGAGTCATCAGGTTAGCTTCAAGTTCCTGAGGACCCCAACACGTTCCAAGGACCTGTGTAATCGTGGACTCCACCATGAGTGCCATCCGAAGCTCTCCCCTCCTGGTCCAATCACCAACTCATCGATAGCTCTGCCTCTTTGTGCGAAGTGGTCTCTAGTAGTTTGTCTAGGTAGGCCATACATATCGGTTAGCTAGAAGTGATTCTGCCCTTGTAGCTGAACAGGACCCTTAACAGCGTGTCCCCTTTCGCATCACGAACTTCCGGCTGTGAATGTTGTTGATCTCCGAGACCGAACCGTTAGCAGATAGCTAACGGCAACACAGTGTAGTCAACTCTCAGGCCGATCCTCGGTCTGCTCGGCCACACCATCGTTGCCGAATTCCCCGACCTTTCCCACTGTCGTCCATATACGTGCAGTAGTTGGATGTGCGAGGACGCTCATCCCGAGCATCTCAGGCCGCGCCCGGGCCATGTTACACAACCTTGAAACCCTCTCACGCCGTCGAGAGGTCCGAAGAGAACACGCTGCGATGGCATCTGTGACTAATATCGTATGCTTACTTTGCTTCCAGTGGGCGCACGTTAACATAGAACATCGAGGTCAAATACATGTCGCTCTCGTGTAGCGACAGGGCCAAACTTCACTTCATGCATCATGAAGCGAGCCCGCTGTAATACACAATGTCACATGAACTCACGAACTCGGACATCCTATAACTATACTATGTCGCCGCCCGGCCTTCGGACCACCGGGAACCTCAAGCACCTGTCGGAGTCCACATCACCATCATGCACAAACCTAGTCAGACATGGACGTTGATCAATGCGCGCGTATATACGCCGCACTGCTGGCATCTACGTCCTTGTGCGCTGCTAGGGACCAGTATGCCGCTACATCATTGTAGGTAAACGTCTGCGGGCGACGGATATGCGCTACGCCATGCGCGGTTGCAACATGAAGCTCGAAAGCCCTCGTCTCAAAATCTTCAAGTCCTACACTCTTCTACACCGGGATGCGCCCAGTAACAAATACCGGACAGTCTCACTGACGCGATGTGCTTCTTCGAAGCATTCTTCAGGCACTCTAGGAGACTCTAGGCCGCCCTAACGCCCCGAATTGACAGATTGCACCCGCGAGAACAGATGGCTGCTGTCGAAAGGCCCTAGGCAGCACGCACGAAAGCGTAGACGGGATAAGGCTCACTAGTCACTGCTCAGGGCACCATTGAGCAATAGGTGTGTTATGGTGTGGCGTACGTGACATGTGCCCAGCATGTGCCACGCACGCACGCGTCCTATATACAGGGCAAATGCGCGAGAGGTCGCGGTTGCTTTTCCGAGCGACGTCGTGCACGCGCAGTTGCGTTCGCTATTGACAAAATCAATATATACATACAGTATTATACCGGTCCTTGGGCCACCATGGGTCCTTGGGCCAGTTGACATTTTCCCCTCCTCCCTCCACCCTGTTGCCTCAGATTCAGTAGCATATCTGTAGATATATGTCATAGCTTTGTTGCCCCGGAACTCTGACTCGATGGGGTGCATAATGAATGTTATAGAGCCTGTTTGTCCCAAAAACTGGCCTAAATGAAATTATATCAGCAACTCACGGAATCCCCAGCGAAGCTGGGCTCACCAAAGTCTTGAGAATTGTTCTACATACGTGTCCAGACTTCTACAGCACTGACCGCTCGCAATTCTGCCAGGGAACCTGCATCACCCATGTTTCTTCCTCGAAACCTGAGAATAGTGGGCGCTCCGCGACCGCTATCAGCAAGACTTACCAAACTGGGTTGCCGGCTAACGTCGGCTAGCGTCGGCAACTGCGATCATGGCTTAAAACGGAGTGGCCCAAGGAGCAGAGGTGTACTGATAACGCATTTCGTCGTAGAACATGTCGATCCAGAGGACTACCCAATGTTTTCTCCCAGAATTCGGAGAGAATGCAGTAAAGACCACTAGCTACGCCTCTATATAGTTTTTCTGTGGGAAAACAGAAGAGGAAGCCCTCACCGGGCACTGCGATATTTCGGCGGCCCAAGGACCGGTATAATACTGTACATACGCGAAACTAATACGCACAGCGAGATAATATTAGCGCAGACCCCAGAAGCGGACGAAGCGGAGCGAAGAGAAAATGTGTCCGACTCAGAGATGCACAAAGGTCTACATAGAAAGATGCCCGCGAAGTCCGTGGGTGGGGTGGTGATAGTCAAGGCCGAAGGAGAGCGATGAAGGAAGAGAACAATGCAGGTCCTTGACGAGATGAGTTACCAGTATACTGTGGTCTAGTATGGTATTGTCCGAGTCGTGTAGTGTGTGTAAACGAGGGGATGTGCCTAGCAGACACAAATGCAAGATACCGGTTATGTATATGGTGATGGGAATGGGGATGATTTGGTGAAATGCGGACACGAAACGCTGGCAATAGAGGAGGACAACGGACGCAACTCACGAGAACAAGAGAATGCTAAAGTATGCCTACGAGTAGGGCAGCAGAGATGTGACAGGGAATGAGGTAGGTCTGTTTGTCGCAAAGAATCGGATACAGTCGTATTTGCGAGCATGCATGTGTGCGGGACCTGCAGGGAGCGTCGCGCGAGGCAGAGTGAGGATCCGATAGCTTGCATTAGAGGTAACGACTTTGAAGCAACGACAGCTTGCGCACAACATACAGTCCAGCCCGAACGGATGACAGCCTGCTCTCTATCAGCGCGTCGCCCAACCCATCTTGCACGATTGCAAGCGACGAGGTGTCCTGTGCCGGTATAGGTATCGAATCGCGCGTTGCCCGACTTTCCACGCGCGTGCGTGCCAGCGCTTGGCATATACCAGACCAAGCCCATTCTCTGTCGACTCCTCCGACTGAATACGAGTCTAATGACAGACAACTCCTTCCGCTACCCGTGCATGGTCCAGCCACCAACTCCGCGTAGCACACATGACCCTCAGGTCAGCGGTGCGCTTAGTACCCGGGGCCGGGTCCATACGCCATTTGTGGACCAGGTGACATACGACCAGCCTGAGGTCCCGGCGAAGCGCGTCCAGCATATAGTGAGGCAGCCGGCCCTGGACTCCTTGCGCGATAATCGACTCCAAGTGCCTGCTGGGGAGCGGGACTAGCGTGCCCATCGAAGCCATACGCTGCTTGTGGGCCCGGAGAGCGCGTGCGGTTGATCTGGGTCATGGCATAGGCCTCGCCAGCAGGAGGGGGTTGTGCGTACGGATCGTGGTCATAGTACATCTGACCTGGCTCGTCGCGGTAAGGAACATTTGGGTTGACGTGAGGAAGCGGTGGTACGGCGTAGGGGTCATGGCTCGAATAGAGATCGGTGGTGGAACCAGCCGAAGGCGCTACGCTACCTGCACGGGAGTCAGGACGTGTGAGATTGACTGATGATGCCGTCTCGAAGCCAGCGCCTCCTGTCCTGTTGGTCGGTAGGGGCACATGTACGCCGCCGTCTTCGCCGTGGTTGTTGTTGAGGTCAGGCCATTTGATCGCTTCGTCTGAGAATCGTGTCAGTGTTTATAGTAGAGGATCGCGAAGCGGATAACCGGTATGTATCGCTACGGCTTTGGGGTATTCATTGTGGCAACCGACGCACTGCACTGGGCGCTCGCGGTCCTCGGACTGTGAACACCGAAGACTGCGGATGACAGTCGAGCCAACAGGTATGGCCGGCTGGTTCAAGAATAGAGAACAAGAGATACTCACTGTCGAAGTCATCGTCAGAGAACCGTTTGCGGGTGAACTTCCACGCCAAGAAGCCCCCAATACCCAACAATGCTACACCTCCAGAGACTGAGAGGCCGATGATGGTGGATTGGCTGACGCCCTCCTCCTTCGGCTTGGTAGTGTCTGCGCCTGACGAATTGGTAGGAAGCGTCGAAGTATCGGTCGGGCTCGCCGAGGGTGTAACAGTGACAGTGACTTCTCCCCCACTCGCGTCTGTTGATACCGACAAAGTGGGAGTACCTGGGTCGGACGTGGTGGGCGGAGTGGGCGTAGGCGTAGGCGTCGGGGTGGGTGTTGGTGTTGGTGTGTTGGTGTCAGCGGAACCAGTCCCAGTGCCCGTGCCCGTGTCCGTGCCAGTACCAGTGCCGGTACCAGTACCAGTACCAGTACCAGTACCGGTATCGGTACCCGTCCCAGTTCCAGTTCCAGTTCCAGTCCCGGTCCCCGTTCCGGTCCCAGTACCAGTATCGGTCCCAGTACCAGTACCGGTACCAGTCCCGGTTCCAGTCCCAGTCCCAGTACCTGTACCTGTATCGGACTGTTGAGCATTCGGGTCGGTTGTAGTTCGCCCGCCATCGAATAAGCCCCGACGGACTACTAGAGGATGAGGGATTGGGGTCGGAAATGCGGGAACGTATTCTGGACCAGCAGCATTGGCTCCACTGAGAAGTACGGCGTTAAGGACGAGGAGAAGGAGACATCTTGCGAGAGAGCGCGAGGAAACCATGGGGAGGGGATTAGGTGAAGGAAAAGAGATGGGGGGGGGGGGGTTTATACCAGCCGGCGGTATAGTAGATACTGGAAGCGGCTTCGTAGGGCGTAGTCGTGGTGCGCGTCGTTGACGAGGCGCGGGGCAGGGCGGGTGAAGGACAGAAGGATGTCTGTTGAGACGAAGACGATGCGGAGGACGTCGCAGAGAACGAGAGCGAAAGCGCAGCTGTCGGTGTCAACGGCAGAATCCTCAAGGGCGGTGAGCCAGCTCTCTCATCACGTGCAGATGTCACGGCGATTGATATATCTGTCCTCCTTCCTGCGCGTCTCTGCCACCTCCAGTTTGGCCTCGTCGCGGTCTCCGTACTGCCTTCATGAGGTCTCACACTCCTGCTGGTCACCACGGACATGATCAGGATCATGATGGCATTGGTAATGCTGCGTCTTTCATCATTGCTGCATGCATTACTGTAACAGTCCATGCGGTATAGGATAATGTCGAGCATGTACATATGATCAGTCCAAAGACCCCCTCCCAAGCAGCATCGTGATTTCGCGCCGGGTTTGCAACCATTCCGGGAAGCTCACCTCCTCCGTCTTCGCCTCGCGCATCTCAATGAGATAATTCGCGAATACGATCAGCGTCCCATACCGATATCTGCCAAAAGGTCCCGCCGGACCAGGTCAGCAATCAGTACAGGCTATGGTTCTGGGTGCGTGCAGCGACGTACAGGTAGTTCACGCCGAGATCCATCAACTTCCGCTGTTTCGCGCTTCCTTTCTCGCACGCGGACACCTTTAATTTGTAGCTGAGATAGAGGAGCAACGGATCAATATTCTGCCTCAACAAGAAGTCGAGAGCGTCCTGGAACGTACTCGTATATCGCTTTCCGCAGGTTCTGGACATCCTGCATCTGGTCGATCGCCCGATCTGTCAAGCGTTTCGCAAGCTTGCCGTGCGATAGAACGCCGACGAGCTGCAAGATCACCTTGTACTCTCCTACATATAAACCGAACCGGATCAGCACTCATCCTATAGAATCACAATCAACATTACCTTGCAAATAGGCTTCCTCTTCCGACGGTCCGTCAATTGAGTCGTACTGTCCTAAGCCACCTGGAGTGGGCTCTTCAGCGAAGTTGCCTTCCTGTTCGTGCTCCCAGGTCATGGTTGAGGCGATTAGACAAGCGGTGACCATGCCACTTGTCGTCCGACCACGACCCATCTGACAATTGAATATGAAGTCGGCAGCCTGGCCGCTCAGCAATCCTGAGCGGACTCGTGTCAGGAGTTGTGCAAGTGCACCTGGCAACGGTGCCTGTTCGTCTGTCTATAGAAAGAATGAGGACGAGATCACGACTTCAATACGATCAAAGGAACACCAACCACGGCCACCCGGCCATAATCGACCTATAAGAACGACGTAAGAGTTGGTCGATATCAACGATGAAAGGTGATCAGAGTCCTGACCTTGTATCCCTCTTGAATCATCAAGTTGTAGACGTCTCGCGGGGTCATGATATCTTCCTCCTCGACCTGTTCCCAGATAGGGATAATCTTGAAGACGCCCGGACGTTCCTCGACCTCGTCGTGCAGCAGAATGCGACCTTCCCCTGCTCGCACTTCTCGGATCACATCGCGTTTGAAATTGTTCTCCATTGCCTCAACCACTGCGGTGGTCACGCCTGTCGCCCTACACCATGGCACCATGTCAGAGGAAGGAAGGCGGGCAACTGGATGTGGAACATACTCGACGTTCTCTAGCGGTTTGTCGATGAGGCGGAGGACATGTGGACGACCGGCGACGTAGATGACCGGTTCCTATACATGAAAACGCGTCAGGCTCCATGACATATAGAGCCACCGCTCGACTGACCTCCCGTAGTGACGTCCAATACACAGAGTTGGTACCGTCAGGAGACGCATTCACTCTTTGCAGCGCTCGTCGTAACCTGTGAAACATCTCAATGTCTCTCTGCTTCCAGCCAATAGTATCGCATACCCGTCCACCGTCGGCATACCACTACGGTGCAGAGATTCAGTATTAGATTGTATCCGGTCCCACAGGAAATTGACATACCTGCCACAGACCCACTTGTCGTTCCCGGTGGTGAAGTCAAATCTGTCATTGCCATCTGACACTGGTGACGATATCGGCGTGGCGACGCGTCGCAGTGTGAGCGGTACGCGTCTGAAGTTGGGCGTGCCCTCGATGCGTCTGCATAGATGAGACTGAGAGGTTCATACAGATGACTATGCTGGAGACATAACGCACTCTGGTAGACTCATCTTCTGGAGGTTGGAGAAAAAGTCACTCTTGAGAATCGTCGACGCTGACAAGATGCTTCCCGAACGGTTTGCTACGACTTGGCGCACTTCATCTGGTAGAGCAACATCCTCTGTCACGTCGACTCGCTCTAGTGGCTTGAGGGTATTCAAGTCCTCGGACAGCAACTCCTTCTCAAACGTCTTGATGACTACCCACAAATATTAGCCAAGATGAGGAAACGAAAGAAGGGTGAGTACCTGGGCGGTTCTTCACAAACGACTCGAAAGACTCGTGCGTCTGCATTGTATCGGGCTCCGTTGACTGCAGGTACGCCTGGAAAATAATAAGCTCGAAGTAACGCCTAAGGTTTTGCAACCCCTTGTGCGCAAATGTCCGGCGTTGCTTCTCGTCACTGGCCTGCTCCGCGCGAGAGCGTGCCTCTTCGATGGAGTCCCGCAAGTTGAAGACCTCCGCACACTGGTCGATGGCATCGTCAACAGCTTGCTTCACCATTGGGCCCTTGCGGATAACACGGAGAAGGTCTACATGAGGCGAAGCTTGAATTTGCATACACGATGAGTAATAAACTCTTCACTCACTGTTGATAATCTGGTATGAATGACGCGTTGTGTGGTGGGGTACGAAGTCATTCAATGTCATCACAGAAGACGCAGTCAACGACCGCTGCAGCGGTCCAGGTGTAGAGGGGTCCCGCCGGCGCGTCGCACTCGCAAGCCACTGCTGGATTAGCAGCAAGACGACCTAGAACCACACACGTGTGAGTGCGAGATGCCTAGAGCGTGTTGGCCGAGATACTCACAGAAGTCAAGGTACTCCTGCCACGCCCAAGCTGACAGTTTATCACTATAGGTGTACTCGAGGCATTGCTTCGAATCATAACTTCGATGAGCTCGCTCAGGTCGCTGAAATCTGGAGGACGTTCCGATGTGATGGGTATGCGTGCGTAGCCAAGCTCGACATGTTGACCGAATCGTCTTCGCTCAGCCATGACGTCCTTCAGTACCATGATGTTATTACTTTCGACTTCTTCCCAGACAGGTATCACGGAGCCATCGGGGGTCTCTGTGTGCAGCAGGAGTCTACAATGTATTTCTTAAAATGCTGTGGTTAAGCGTGACGATATGCGCACGTACCGTCCACCAAAAGTGTTCACTTCATTGACGACGTCCTCACGCAACCGCTCTTCGAGGACTTCAAGACGCTCAGCGGAGATACCACCATAGTCTATCGCGTTGCTTCAGTGTTATACGCTGCATAGCATACGCATGGCTGATATTACCTTTCATGTTGCGCAGCGAGAACCTCTCCCTGCGCAGACAGTACGGTGCACCATTCACGTAAACGATAGGCTCCTCGCGCAGAGTGAGCCACATGATACGTGACGCCTCGGGATGTGCAGCATGTACACGGTGCACAACCTCGTCAACCGCCTCAAGGGTAGGCTGGCCGAGCGCGTAGATATTCGTACCAGGGATGTTGCGGAAGTTGATAGCGCCGCGCACTCCATGGGCCACAACTGAAGAGCGGCTGAGCCATTGATCCGACTTCAACAACGTACTATGAAAAGTCACGTCATACGCGTCAGTAAGAACTCTCGTCGGTAGATATCGAGAATCACGAACCCCTCCCTGAGAATGATACCGCTCCGGTTCTACAGGTCTCATGAGATGGGGAACAACACATGATAGATAAATGGCTAGAAATTACCTTGACGACATGGTCAGAATACTCGTCCCCAAGGATCTGCCCTCCTGCAATTGCAACGTCGTTCTGCTGCCCTGGAAGGAGTGCGCGGTGATCTGCTCCGGACTTCGACAATGCAGAAAGGTCATTGATTGGAGTGAAAACGCCCAGTTTCGAGCCATGTGCTTTCCGCAGGAACATGACCTGACTATGAAAGCGTCAATACATCATAGGGATCTGATTGCGTTCGAAGGATACTACTCACGTCCATATCTCTGTCCTTGCCTGTCACATGTTGGAGGTCAGCATTTGACTTCTACCTGCGAAGCACGACACAGAACTCACCTTCAGCCAGTCTGCAAAGCTCTGTCCGAAATCGTCTTGCATCTCGACATAGTTGGCAAATGCGATGGCGAAGAAGCTGCGCGTTGTCAGCGTGCCGAAAAGGCCATTTCTCTAGGTCACTCACTATTTCTCAAGAGACTTGACGGCCTTGCTCAAGAAGTTGTCTCTCTCCGCGTCATTGACGGCTGTTGTCAGGGAGTATCGCACGCGGTTCAAGAAAATTTCTTCTCTCAGATTTACCACATGGTCGCCTAAGATTCGTCAGTGTTCCATCTTGAACCAGACAGCAAGCTCAAGAGGAGTGGACGCACAGACATCAATGACCTTGTCGACAAGCTTCTTTGCTCGTACGCCGTGCTCGAGACAGCCAAGCAGACTCAGAATGACGCCATAGTTCCCCATGTGGGCCTTCCGAAGCGCCTCCAGGAGACTTGGCTGGCTGAGAAGGAGCTCGATCGCGGACTGCGAGCTCTTGGTCTCTAGTTCTGCAAGGAGTACGGTACGAGTGAGCATCGTATTACCTCAGCAGTGACAGAACGCTCACGCTGCTGGAGTATATATGTAATGCGAAGCAGCGAGCGATTCATATCCTGTTGCGCGTTGGCCTGTTCGAGCGACTGCATGATTTTGGCGTTTGTCGGCTGACGAAAGGTTATGAGGATCTGAGTGCTGCTAGAGGATTCATTGCGCATACCGGTGACATCCCCGACGGCTGAACAGGCTCGTTTTCAGAGGAGGTATCCCTTGTATGATGATTACACTTACTGTGTTTATTCCTGATCTTGAGCCGGCCGACTTTGCAGTATATGGGTCGTCCAACCCTCGATCGATCATCTGCTTTCGACGCACTATGCATGCGGCGACCATGGCGAATGTCGTCCGAACTGCGCCCATACCACAGTTGAAAACAAGTGCGGTAGATAGAGGGTCGGTCTCTTTGATAACACGGAGGTATGCATCGAGATAGTTGTCCTAATTCCATTGAGTTAGCACATGCGAACTGGCATCAAGTATACTGACGCAATACCTCAATCGGCCGATCCGGGGCAATAGGTATACTGTAGAGACGATGAGTACTATCACCTGAGTCATGCTGCTGGCATACCGGTAGTACTACATACAAGAGCTGGAGTAAGCGGCTTTCGGTGTAAGTATAACAAGAGGATAGACGTACATCGACATTCCATCCTTCGCTGTGCATGTATTCCATCAACTCGCGTTGCGTTCTGACATTGTTATCATCGACTGCAGTCCAGGTCGGGAGGATCGCGCCATTCCCTGAGTCCGACGCTGCAGTCCCACTGATTGAGTTCTTCGCAAGTACTAACTGTTTGTCATTATAGCCTCACCAACTTCATTGTGGGTAAGAACTAGTCCGCCGAATCTACAGGTATGGTCATGGTCATTCTTGGTGTCCGGACATACCTGCTTTATATAACTCACTTGGCAGCTTCGGCAAGAATGTCATTCTTCAGTCGTCTTTCGATCTCTTCCAGGTTCTCCGCACGATCAGACAACTTCAATGTTCGCCTTGGTTCCGACGCGTCGCGCAGGACAAACGGTCGGCCGGATATATACACTTGAAGTGCAACATGTATTAACATGTAATCTTGGCATGCATCTCCGCCCTCACACTCCACCTCCACCTCTCAACCGACGTACGCGCCTACTGGGTTCTGAGATGAAATGCACGCACCTATTGGCTCCTCTCGGGTGCAAAACCAAACCACATGGGTAGGGTTGGTAATGTCTGGCCGACAACGTAAGACAGATAGAATCGCCCTCAAGCCCTGTGTGCGCGGCTGGGCAACGCCATAGACGTTCAGATTGCCCTGCTTCGGGGCGCGGAAGTTTGGGGCGCCATGGACGTTGATGTCAAGGTCAAGTGCTCGGCCTGTGTCGCACAAAGTTCAGACTCGAAGGAGCAGCGCGCGAGGGCGGTAGGGAGTGCGTACCAGACGGGTAATGGTCGGTCTTGAGGATGAAGCCGCGCGACAGGACGCTGCCCGTGCGGGTCTTCACGATAGAGGGGCCAGAACGCTGGAGCTGAGGCATGAGATCTAAGGGGGGAGTATCTGGGAGGTCGATGCCCTCGACGACTGAGCTACTTAGCAGTCTTCGACGTAGATCGTCTTCGACAGGACGTCGCATGGTATTTGACTCGGGAGCACTTTGTGGGGGAGCAGAAGCAGAGCGCAGAGCCCCGTTTGCAGGGCGAATGTTGATGCTCGTCGCCATCCCTCGGTTTGGGGAATGGGGACGTAGAGCGATAGCGACTCGGCGAGGAAAGGAAATAGCTGGTAGCTTGGAGGTTTGGGCGGGGAAATGGAGGGGTGAAACACCGCGCGCGACGAATGGTAGTACGGGGCGAGTTCCAGAGCGCCTTCATAGAACGCGTGCGCGCGACATGCGCGAGGCACGCGTGATACATGACGCGCGCGGGCGCGTGCAGGGCTCGTGTCAGTCAATTCAGGCTAGTTGTTGGCCGTTACTGGAGAAACCGCACCCCAGCGCACTCGCGCTGACGTACTGAGCCAAAGCACTGGGAGACATTGTTCTAATGATTGCGGTCGTAGAGTTACAGCTTGTAATGAATTACTGACTGCCTTTTGCCCTGTAATGCTACACAACACCCACGGATGAATACACCGAGAGATCGCACGTTCACGCCCAGCTGTCGATGAGCGAATCGCGCATTTCGCCAATGACTGCGGCCGAGCTCTGTCCTTGCAACTCTGCGCGCATGATGTAAGGATCGTCGGCCCAAACGCGATGAACGTAAGGAACACGCACTGAATGCTGCTTCGATGACACTAATCTCTGTTGCAGTCGTGTCTAGCCCGGTGAACGCACACCAATCGTTCACCACGAGGCCTGCACCCAGCACGTCCGATCCGCGGTTTACGGTACCGGCCTGCGCGCAGACGCATGTATGATCAGAATGCGAATCAAGCTCGGTTCATCAGATATACCACATACCACGAGTGGAACCTGTAGCAAGCTACTGAGTTCGTCCTGATCCTGGATGCTGGTCTTCGGGTGTACGATGCCGCCCTGATTTGAGATGACCGCATAACTGCCGACGAGCACATTGTCGGCAATTGTTTGCCGGAAGACCTCCACCTTCAGTACATCGGCAATGATCTCTTCGGTTTCTCGGTCGATATCAGGATGAACTAGTGCAACATAGTCATTGCAGGCGATGACGTTCCCGAGCGCAGATAGTCGCTCTTCCACGCGTTGGATCGCGACGGCATCGGGCAGGGAGTTACGGAGGTGTTGAAGTTCTTGGTCGGTTGTGGTGGAGGGAACAAGCAGACCATGGCGATTACCTGAAGCCATGCACGAGTTGGTGGTAAGAGCGGCTACGATTGTACAGACACATACCTGCCGTTAGCCGACCGATAATTCGCGTGCCTCCGATACTCGTGTGCACAATCGGAACGACGTCTCCAAGTTCGCTCTCGAAGGCAGAGTAGAAGTTCGTGCTGCCTTGAATGGCGCAAAGACAGTAACTGTTGGTCAGTTTGGAGAAAACGCCAATGTCGCTGCTGTTTTCAAATTGGATGCCTGCAGCCAAAGATCTCAGTGGATCGCCTATCGTGAGCGCGCCGACCAGACGTACGGGTAGCCATAGTGGAGGGGTGGTGGTTTTTGGTAGCTGGCCTGACTGTGTTGAACGGCTGCGGGCGAGGAGGTGCTTGGTCGCGAGTCTGCTGAGGAGGAGGGAGTGGTGAGGAACGAAGCGACGTCGCAGAGCAAGGCTATATGCGGCAGCCCTCTGAAAAAGTGAAGTCACATCCGGCTCCGCGCGCGAGCGCGCGTGGGATGCCTCACGCGCGACGCGACGCGACTCGGGCTGGTCGATGCGTCTCTGCCTCCGTCCACTATCTGTTGCACGCTTCCTCTGACTCTTGCATCGCTTCTGGGTCGGCCATTGTGCAGTCTCTGCCCAGACACTCCGCATTGCACGTCAAGACATTGTCAGAGTGACGCGACATGACTCAATGGACACGGAGCCGGGGGTTATTCAACGCACTCAAGACTGTGTCGCTACACCGCCAGGAGAAACAGTGGACTTTCGCTGCTCGGAGATGCTATGCGACATCTGGGTCCATGACGGAGGTAGAGAAACTCCTCCTTGACACCATAAAGGTATGTGTCTCAAGCCGTATATCGCATACGACATGGCGCGACGAGATGCTTCGGCAGTGATGGAACCGAATGCCTCTCGAATATCGTGCAACACTTAGGTTCTACACCATGGTATTCAAGACGGACCTAGAACGGCGTGCATGACCTCGTCAGTTGGTACCTTGTGACTTTGCTGCGCGATTGTGCCCGAGTCCACGTTCATGTCGCGGTCCTTCCCACCCTAGTTTTTACTAGATATTTGATACAGTATTCTGACGAAGGCTCGCATGCTGACTACTTGGCAAGGCTACAGGTCCGATATCTTTCGCGACATACATGCAGATGTGTCTATCGCATCCGACAACGGGATATTACATGAACTTTGCTCACCCAGTATTTGGCTCGCAAGGTGACTTCATCACAAGCCCAGAAATCAGCCAGGTGTTTGGAGAAGTAAGTCCGTCACAGTCCGTTGCTTGGGCATCAGCGATAACGAGCGCCAATGTAGCTTCTTGGAATCTGGATGCTCTCCCAATGGATGTACGCCGGAGCATCTCGCAAGATCCGTTTGGTGGAACTCGGACCTGGTCGCGGGACGCTCATGCATGACGTCCTTCGAGTACGTACCGCCGGCTCGCATGTAAACATTCTTGGAAGGTGACTTCGTGACGACACAGGTGTTCTCACAATTCGCCGCCGCTCGTTCCGCAACCAAGGAGATCCACCTCGTAGAGACAAGTCCGTCGATGCGGTCGGCCCAGCAGACGAAACTCGGGTCTATTGCTCAGGCCAACGGATGGAACTTGACTTGGCATGACTCCGTAGATGGAGTACCTCATGACGATCGGATGTTCACTCTGGTCCTGGCTCATGAATTCTTCGACGCTCTACCTTTTCATCTTTTGCAGGCGAGAAACCCATTTCACCGTTACTCGCCATCTGACCTAACTCGTGCACCCAGAAAACCCAACAAGGCTGGCAAGAGGTACTGATAGCCTCTGGACCTGACCCTGCCGCGAGCTTGGTATTGAGGCCTGCCGCGAACTCCTCTCTTGACTTCTCCATGAAACCGCCTACAAACCGCCCCGTGCGCTTCCGACAGGTCCTATCGCCCGCACCAACAGGTTCATCCACATTGCTTGGCCTGTCGTCACCGCGCTTCCAACAGCTGCCGCTCCATTCACGTGTCGAGGTCAGCCCTGCTGCGTTCAAAACCGCTCGACAAATCGGGGAGCTACTACAAGACAAAGGCTCAGACGGAGCCCGTTCCGCAGGAAGCGCTCTTATTGTCGACTATGGCGGGGATAAAGTTTACGGGAATTCGTTCCGTGTTAGTGGTTTCTTCTTTCTTTCGTCCAACCTTCCTATCTTCTCCCTCGAACTCCACCGGAATCTATAGTCCAGTCATGAGCGCCACCATCTTGGATGGCCGCGAGGTGTGCCGAAACACCGTCACGACCGGTCACTTACTGCGTCGATTCGTACCTATCCAGGCGTTCAAAAACCACAATATCGTAGACGTATTCCACCGTCCTGGCGAATGCGACCTCACCGTCAACGTAGACTTCGCTTATCTACGAGAAGCCGCGGCAGATTTAGGTGTGTCTTTGTCTTGCGCATGAGTTAGAGGGCTAGCTGTCATCTGACTAGCGCCAACTGCTGCACCCGCTCGCGCTTTCCATCGTCGGCACAGCTGACATTGAACTTTCCGCCACGCAGCTGCTCATCTCGGACCCGTGTCCCAGGCTACTTTTCTACAACGAATGGGCTTGCAGGCGCGTGTTAGCGCGCTTAAAGCGGCCGCTACAGACGAGGAACGCCGAAAACAGATCGAGCAAGCCGCCAACCGGTTGGTGGACCCGACGGGGATGGGCTCCCAATACCAGTTCATGGCGCTCACTGGCAAGCGCACTCAGGAGTTGAAGGAAGAAGAGCTGTGGCCTTTCGTTGCAGTGAAAGCATAGAGCATCGTTACTAGCCGCCGTCGTTAGAGGGGCCGTGTCCGTCTGGGTGGCACGAGGCTGCGAGGCTCGTTCTCAGGTTACCGACCGGACAATGTAGTCCGTACCGTAGGAAGCCACCTCTGAAGCTTATGCATGCTACTGCCATCATATTGCCTATCAGACAAGAAACAGACAATCAGTGTGAGACAGAGTGGTCGAGTTTGCACGCCCACGACCCTGGTTACTACTCCGGATGGGTAGATATGTGGGTATGAAGGGCCGATCCGGCTCTTCGTCTCCTGATGTGGTCGGCACTTAGGGCCGCCGAATTCAACGACAGAGCCAGCACGGGTCAGAAGTCTCGCGGATACGTGAGGTAAGCAACTACGTTGTCCACGACCTTCTTGCTACGCTGCGAATGGCAATTACACCAGCACCGGCGGCGCAAGTCCGCGGCAACAAGAGCGGTTGGCAGCAGGACTAAACCGCTCAGAAAGGACCGGAAAATTCGCAAGGATATATAAAGAAACGGACGCGACGTTGCGAGAAGGCCAACCTGAGCATCCACGACTCTCTTTGATCCTCCGACTTCTACTTCTACCCCCGATGTCTTCTACGCGAGACGGAAAGAAACTCATCCTCGTCATCGGCGCGACCGGGGCCCAAGGGCTTGCGGTCATTGACAAGCTGCTTGCGCCGTCCTTCGACGGGTCGCCGTCCCCCTACGCGGTGCGAGCCTTAACCCGCGACCCCACGAGCAGACGAGCACAAGAACTGACTGGCCGCGGCGTGGAGTGCGTGAAGGGTATGACACATCTCCACGACGCGTCCGTGCTTCAGACTCCTGCTGAACTCTATCCGCTGCTGGCAGGTGCCTTCGACGACCTTGCGACCGTCGCGCGTGCGCTGGAAGACGTGTACGGCGCATGGGTCAACACAGACGGCTTCACCGTCGGCGAGCAAAAGGAGGTCTGGGCCGGCATCAGAATCTTCGAGCTCGCGAAGCAGGCCGGTGCCGTGCGCCACTACGTCTGGAGCAGCCTGGATTATGCGCTGAAGGTCGGTAGCTCATCTCGCGTGTGCTCCGAACCGCGCCGGGGCAGTCTGACAAATGAGCGGACGGGTCATAGGCCGGAAACTACGATCCCCAGTACCGCTGCGAGCACTACGACGGCAAGGCACGGGTGGCAGACTGGATGCGTTCGCAGCCATCTGATCTCGGCCGAGACGGGATGTCGTGGAGCATCGTCACGTCCGGGCCATACATGGACATGCTATTCAACGTACGTCGCATTCGGAATTCTGAGAGCGACGACGTAGTAGTGATCCATCGGACCAGATGATGTTCGGACCGCTAAAACGGCGTCCAGACGGGACTGCGGTCTTCGCCACTCCTGTAGGGAATGGCCATGTGCCCATGATCGCGCTCTCCGACCTCGGATTCTTTGCAAGGTACACGTTTGACCATCGCAAGGAGACGTCCGGCGCGGAGATGAAGATCGCAAGTGACATCGTCGGCTGGGACTACCTCGTGCGAACGTTCGAGCAGGTGACGGGGCAGAGGGCCATCGTCGTCCACCAAACGCTGGATGAGTGGTTCGAGAACTTCGAGGGGGTGGACGACCCAGTCGCGAACGAGCGCGAGTCCGATGGATCTACTACATGGCGAGAGAACTTCTCAGGGTGGTGGGCGCTGTGGCGAGACGATGTCATCGCCCGGGATATGTCGTGGGTAAGGAAGGTGCATCCTGGCAGCCACACGCTGGAAGCATGGATGAGAGAGAATTGCTATACTGGGGATCTGCGGCGGAGGAATATCTTGAAGAACACCGAAGACGGGAAGACAATCAGGCCCAAACGGTCCGCGATAGAGCATCTGTGATGTGTTGAATACATGAGACCATGCCGCTGCAATATCGTAACATACTGATTTGATCCCAGATAGGGTAGATGTGCGCACTCTCGGATCACGAGTCGTGTCTGTGGCGACCATTCCTCGAACGACGGGGAGAACGGGAACGAGAGTTGCGTCTGCGCCTGTGCCCGGGAGCGTCCTCGTCAGTACGCCCCTTATAGTCGTACGTGTCTTCCTCTCCTCTGCGTTTCCCTTGTGTCTCCGAGAGAGCGGGGACTGCATCCCGGTTTTCCGATGTTCTTGTTGGGTCCATGGCGCCATGGCTTGACTCGGGGCGCTCATTGCGTGCTTCCCGCCGTATGAGCTCTTCCTTATCCTTGTTACGCTTCCACATCAGCTTCTTGAAGCATTTGGCGCAAAGCACGACTTTCACGAGGGCGAACTTGCTCTCGCCTCGCTGCGTGTACGAAAACGGCAGTTCCAATGTTGTTAGGGCAGGGCGTACGTCATCGGCAGCGTCGGGGAACTCCTTGTGCAATGGACAACGAGTGTTGCCACAAGTAGTCTCCCCAGATCCTGAGAGAACTTCTTCTTCCGTACGCCAACGCAGGGCGAACTGGCGAGCCGTTCGTCAGCTGAGCGGATACTAAGCAAGACATAAAGACGACTAACGTTGCCAGACTTATAGTGCTTCAGATCACAAACAGCATACTCCCGGAATAGAGATGAGTAGTACTTTTTCGCGAGCTTTTCGTTCCAAGAGAGCTGACTATCATCACGATCGTCGTCTTCCCGGAGAAACCTAAAGTTCCAATCGGATGAGCCATATAGTCACAGTAATGATTGTTCACCATGACAACTCACTTATGAGAACTGTGCAAGATGTCAAATTCCGTGGTGACTGACCTCGATAGTCTCGAGGATCCAGCGTCCTTGGAAGTGTAAGGTGTGTACAACGCCATATGGCGTTCCAGAGTCACGGATGCTCGTGGCGGCGACGTGAGAGGTTGAAACTCAAAGCTGTGCCACAACAAACCACGCCTGTTGCGTGCGCTTGAGTATGTAACTCCTGTTAGGTAAATCCTGCCGAGTTCTATAAGTGGGGATACTATGCCGTGCTGGGATAGTATCGTTTATCAGTGATATGCCTATAGCTGTCACACTGTACGACCGATACCGCTTGAATGCCATGAAACTGAATCAAACTCGCCATTGAAGTCGTTGAGTTGCTATTAGTGCTTATGCGACATTCAGCTACTAGAAGTCTAGAACTAGGGTAGTCGGTCTCCGCTAACTTCTCTTCCTCCTCGAAGTCAAGTCCCATACAGATTTGCAGTTACAACATGTTGATCCCTTTTATGCTGACAAGGTGAGTACGTATTGACAAGTATCACACACTCCATCGTACCAGTGCCCGGTCGTTCCGGTTGTTGATGAGCGACCCATGCATGTATCTACCTCGCGGCCATTCAAGGTCGCCTCTGACAAAATAGGACTTCACCCTGAGATAGCCGTTACTAAACACTCGCTGGATACACGCAGAGCAGACAGTAAGCAAGATGTGGTGCGAGTCATGGGTGTAGATGTGAGACTCACCACAGTCGAAAAGCCGTCGTGTCCCATCGTCAGTATGTTCCCATGTCCAGCGTCCACTCGCGAGAAGTAATGGACTGCATGCTCGACTCTGGCTTTCTCGGTCCCGAAGAATGGCTTTGGGTCGGGTAGCACGGCCAGTTGGGCCCAGTGAGTGCTGCGCATGTGTGGATTGCGAACGAATCTTGCTGCCCAGAGATTGAGGTCGAAAACTGCGATGGATCCAGCATGCGGCATATGAATCGGGATACGGGAGCCGAAGGAGTAGCTATTGCGCAGGTCCCAGTTATAGCATGTGCTTGGAACACTGACAAGCAAGCTTCCATGCGGCCCCCATACCTTCCACGCAATATGGTTGCGTAGAATCATGGAGATGGGCGAGCTCTTCGCTGCTTGCTCGATAAAGAATTCAAACGTCCCGTATGGGATGAGTACTCCACCTCGGCCACGTTGCTTCCTGTTGACGAGGGGCGAGTGGTCGAAAGTAACGGCGACGATTCTCAGCGAAGGATCTGGCCAAAACTCAACATCAGGAGGAGGAGAAGGGATGCTTGACTCTTGAATGCGGCAGTCGTTTATGTCTGAAGGAAGGCCGAGCCTGAGGATGTGATGTTTAGGCGAAGCACTCGATCCAGTCGGGGGCCGGAACTGGTATACGCGCAGCTCTGCCCACGATTTGGAGGTCACAATCACATGGAAGGCATCTAGAAGTGTGAAGGAAGCATGTCGACCCACTCGCTTGTGCTGTACACCGACATCAGACATTATTGTATGACGCTGACATGGAAGAACGCACCCAGATTCGCATACCCTGTCTCCAATCCCACACCTCAAGAATGCAGAAGGTCCCACCGACGGACGATAGCAGCCATGCTATGTATTGCTGATGGATTTGAATACTGGAAGCTATGACACGAACGCCCGCGGATGATGATCGTGATGATGTGGTACGAAACATTGCAGATGTTGCGCGAGGATGGGGAAATCTCGGATGACCCAGTCGTCGTAAGTAAATGAGGAGGTTCCTGTGGAGAAATTTATGGGTCAGCAGCATTGTCGACATCAATACCATAATGGCCATTTACCCGCCATATCCAGGGTCTACAAACACAACCAATAGGTCTTGGGAGAGATCGACCGAAGCAGTAGCGATGATACCGTCAGGAAAAAAGTCCAATGGTACCGTCTGGTGGTACATGTTGCGATCCCCAATGAACTGAAGAGGTGGAGCGTAGACTTCGATGACGTGTTGAGAACGCTTGATGACGATATACGACGTGCATCCCGCAAAGGAGAGTCGTACTTCCCAGCCGGGGTCGCCTTGAGCAGGGGGAGTCCAACTTGACCTGTCTGATTCGGAGCTCGTGCTCGAGAAAGCGTCGGAACCGCTACGGCATCGAGCGCTGTACACGCGCAGTTTGTGAAACCTCTCTGACAGCGATAGAGGGCCGGGAGGCCCGTCGACCATCCCGTTTATGGCCAATAGGATCTTGTATCGCAGAGGAAGTTCGGTCCTGATAAGATACTCCAGGACACGACAAACCTGAACAACTCTTGTGTCAAACCTACAAATATGGACAAAGGTTCGAGTTACATACCCGGCTGCACGCAAATAAGTCAGCTACATCACAGAGGTTCAGAATGTCGATGAGGATCTCCGCTGGTAGGGAGAGTAGCACGACTCGTGACCGTGTGCGAGTATTCTTCACTGGCGTGTGCGTGAGATCGACGGGCTCTATTGGCGTTGTGGTACTAATGGTGCGACGTCTTGCCCTGAAGGAGATTGCTTTGTGAACGACGCGGGAGATCGTGGTAAGCATGGCGACCAGTTGAAAGGAGAGCGAGCCTCAGAACGAGCGCAGACAAAGGCGTCTCCAGAGGGGTCGATGACATGGCAAAAAGAAGTTCGAGAAGCACTGCAAATTTGGTAATCCATGGCCACCGCTGCGTCAGGCCAAGGTGGGAAACAGGACAGATATCTATCATCTCGTTAACAGAGGAGTAGTGTTGTAAGTAGATGCGAGCTTGCATTGGATTAGCAGCTGAGGTTATGATGCAAGGGCATGGTTGACTATCAGTTGCAGCTACCGCGACGGCGAAGGTACAAGCTTGCTGCTCACTGCTGATAAGGTTAACATCATCGGAGATCTGTTGCGTAGCTAGAGTATCGTGATGAGAGATGCATCAACGTTGTGAGCTACGGCGCACGGCCTTCAGTGAGCATCAATGTTAGCGATTGCTGTTCTCGAACAGTTCATCTACGTATTGAACGTAACTGCAGTGACCAGCGACGAGGGTATACAGGAGCCCAGAGAGTTCACCGTTCCAGCTCGTTAGATGTAGATCATAGTGCCGGTCGTGGGAGGGGCTAGACGAGGAGCCGGGTGGTGGCTGTTGATGGTGTTATTCTCAATATGATTAGCGCTCGTCATCACCGTTTAGAAAATTAATCTCTCCTTTTGGTATCATAGACGCCCAGTGACAGCAACGCGTGCGGCGTGCGCAGGTTGGCACCGCTCGCCGAATAAGTTGACCCGGACCGTTCCTCAGTTGAAGAACTTCAACCGATACGACCACTGGCCTCCCAGATATCATATCTCAAGCCAGGGTGCCTCAGCTCTGACTATAGAGCTACTACTAGTACTACCAGGCACCAGTAGTACTTACTAACTAGTAGTCGTCGTATGGCAAGTCAACGACATTCTTCCTCTGACTGCCATTCAGTCACGCTGTCACGCAGTCCGCCTTCCATCTACACCCAAATACCAGCGGCGACTCATCCACATCAACTCATCTTACAACATCATACATCCATGTTGATCGCCCTCTCGGAAGAGCTGCTAACCGCCATCCTCTCCGTGTGCGAGGTCAGCGATCTGCTTATATGCAAGCGGGTGAGTGGGTCTACAGTGTGACCAAGATTTAGCCGTGCACTGACGGGTATGTGCTCAGGTGTGTCGACGAATGGAGCACGTCGTACGAACAGATACCTTCTTGCAGTACAAGATTGAGCTCGCGATCAATGGAATGGCCGATGGTCGTCGGGGCCCGGATAGTCCGGGCGGTCTCCCACTCCCCGAGCGACTTGAACTACTGCGCAAGCACAACGCTCGTTTTCGGAACGGTACCTTCCTGGACTCCGGATACCAGTACTCGTGGCAGCGGTGGCCGCAGGTTGCGAACATGCCCACCGAAGGCTGGGATACGCACCTAGCCTTCGGGGGCTCCATCTCATATGTTGTAGTCAAACCGCCCCAGAATGAAATGAGTATATGCGCGCCGCCTTTTATGGGAGGGCTCTCCGGCGAAACATCATCCGACTCGATGCAACACTGGCGAATCCCCCTCAGCATCTTTCCCTCGGATCCGATAGGCTCAGTGTCCGTGGATATATCTCAAGAGCTCCTGCTGATCTGCCAGCCCGTATCCACCAACTGGTAAGGGGTGGACATCGTGCAAATTATCATTTCCACTCATGATGACCATCTACCAGGGACATCATGGTGCATTTCCGACGCTTGAATCAACCCGAAAATCCCCATGATGCCGCTCGGCAGCCGGTGCTCTGTGTGTCCCCTACACAGCGAGTCATATCCCCTCCGCCTGACCAACCTCGCACCACAATTTCTCACATTCAGATTCACGGCCGACTTGTTGCGTGGGTATTATGCGTGCCGGGAACGACGTACTACGCTATCGAAGTATGGGATTGGCAGGCCGGCCATGTAGTCTGGGTGCGTCCTGATAAAGTTCCTCCTTGTGGCATCCGATCGGACTCATTGTACATATGCAGCGTTACCACACGACACACTATAAGGAGACGTTCACCTTGCTCGACGCCTCCCATGTTGTTCTCGCATCTCCCCTATCAAACAACCTACTGGTCTACGCGTTCAACCCCGACAAAGAGTTCGCAACCGCTGATTCGACCAGTGTTCAACAGGAATATGTACTCAACCTGGTGATGCCTTCCTGTCAGGATCCCGGCTCAGAGATACAGGAATCGAGTATTCCTGTGCCCGCAGCCGCCAATGCTCCGTTCTGGTCCGATCCAGCGTTGCGCATGGTATTGGTCACCCTCGGCGATAACTCCGCGCTCTTCATCCCATACACAACGATCCAATCGCTCCTCTCACCAGCTCACGCGACGCCTGAGCCGATTCACGAGATGCGCATGGTCAGCTGGGATCTTTGGGGCCCGCGCGGAAGTCTACGCATTCCAGCATCGGCGAACAGAAGGACGTGGAGCTACAGGCAATGCTACTCATACGGGTCTCGGGTTGCCGTTTTCCTCTTCGATGATGAACGTGAAAGCGGAAATATCATCATGTACGACCTCAACCCTTGGGCTGCTCGATACGCGCGACACATGCCACCTGAAATTGGCGAGTTAGCACACCACAAAACTGGGCTTGGATGCCTCGAGCTTGAGGAAGATGCCGATGGAATACTCCCCCATGTCGTCTTCCATGGGTCGTACATACGCCTCGGGCTGGATCAAGCCCCGCCTATCCTCGCGACGGATCACATGGGTTTCACCGCGGTGGTGTGTATCTATCGTCGTCCATGCTGTCGCTGTAGACGCTAACCCTGCTTATTATAGTATGCACGGCAGCTGGCCAATCGGGCATGCCGTTTCCTCGGGTCCACCTCGTACTACACCTGACTCGTGATATTCCGACACCTGTTTGTGGGACTGGCGGTAAACAGCGCTGAAAAGTGGGTCGTGTACTGCGGACGTCGTGAACACATACATAGCGAAGACATAGCAAATCGATTCCTGGTAGCATCACGTGCCGCACACCCATATCAAGCAGCGTTGATCCCCAGGATCTTGTCCATCAACTGCTCCTCGCGCTCCTTAGCCTTCAACCTCTGCTCCTTTAGCCGCTCCATCCCACTCTGAATGCTCTTCATATGCACTTCGATTGGGATCCGGTCGCCCACAATCTCCGGCGCCGCCACGCGCTCCCTCAAGTCCTCCATATCCTCGCCCATCCCCTCTAGTGTCTGCATCGCGGCCGCGACATGGGCACGAGCACGCTTCCTGTACTCTCCCAGAGCTTGGAGCAGCTCCAGGTTCGTTGTGAACTTGCGGAGCTGTTTGCGGTTGCCTCCCAAGATCGTCCAGAGCTCAGAGAGGAGTTGATCGCGCGCGGCGCTCACCGTCAGGTTCTCGCGCGCGCAGAGCTCGTGCAGCGCATCGAGGCGCTCGTCGAGGGTGTCGAGGTGCTCCAGAGCTAACTCGACCGCGACGATGAGCTTCGCCATTTCGGAAGCATTGACATCCATTGAGTTCCGGAACGACTCTACCACGTCGATCTGTGAGGAGGATGTATGACCGAAGGGCCATATCACCCGCACGAGGGCATTGTTCGGCTTGTCCTGTGCGTCTTCTATGGTGCGTAACGCGTGATCGTTGGCCGCTACAATCCTGAAACCGGTGCGGTGCAATACATGAGTACCAGGGAAGATGGTCCCGAAGATGTATCAGCTCACTTGTCCACTGCGCCGTTAATCTTGGCGTTCAGGGAATGCAGTCTTCTGCTGGCCTTCTTCGCATCCTCGATGAATACTGCGAGCGACTCGGCTATGAGCTGGCGACTCTTGAGGTCGCTGACCTTGACGAGAGTGACCAGGTCCCTCGTCGCCATCTCCGCCTGTTTGATATCAAGGCTCAACGCCGAGCCACTGATGGTTCCGTCGATGAGTGGCTCAAAGCTGTTGCTCTGTATCTCGACGAGGCTGGGGTAGTCTGCCCACTGCGCTTCCTTAGCGGGGCGAGGCGGTGTGCAGAGCGAGGTGCTGGAGATCAGAGGGAGCCTGCATACTGGGCGGAGGATGACGTCCGAGACTTGTGCAAGGAGGAAAGCGAGCATCCACAGGCAGAGCAAGAACCCTAGCGGGCGCCGGGACATTTGAAACGCGTGCGTGAAGACAGAGCCGAAGTACCGCACGGATGAGGCTACGCCGTATACAAGTGCTTCCTGTACTTGTGCGCCGTCGATATCAACGAGAGGCTGAGCCTGCGGAAGTCGACGCGGGGTCTGCTGTTGTTGTGCGATGGAGATTGTCTTCCTGGTCTTGCGCCTGCGAGCTGTAGATCTAGGTGTCGCAGGAGTGCTGGTAGGAGTAGGAGTTGCTCGGGCAGACTCTGTAGTACCGATTTCTTGCACGGAATGTTGCACGTCAGGAACGTCTTCCCATTCTGCATCATCCCCGAGTTCGGGCTGCTGCGGTAGCTGTAGCATACAGTGAGCTCGCAGTCCAGCAATAAAATGTGAGCGGATTGACGTACCGTAGTATCAATGGACATAAGAAAGCGGTTATTGGAGCAGGAGCTGAGGACCACAACTTCGCAGTGGTTAGCGAAGTTTAGCCTGTTAGACGAGTACTCGTTGTGTTGCACCTCGTCTTCAGACCAATATCCACTTGAGTGGTTCACGTTGAAGCACAGTGTGTGCGTGAGTATGTCGTTTGGTGCGAGTCTAGCACGATGGAAAGGCACGACTTGGTTGCAACGCGTTTGAGACGAGTTCGAACGTCATCTAGCGCCGAGGAGCAGGTCCCGTGCACCGCCACTCCTGCCGGCTCTCGCGCGCCGGTAAGCCGAATGCAAAAGTACTGACACGCACGGTGGTGGCGCGAACAAGTCTGAATCCTCACTTGACCGTGACACGGTGCACCGGCCAGCTGGTATCCTTGACAGGACAAGGATCTGCACATCAGGTATATGTGCTGTTATCTTGTGCTTAACGTGAGACTAACATGTACAGTTGCTTCAATCACGCTCAGTCAGCGATGACTCAACAGGCTCAGGGGGAGTCCCAACCTCAACGGGAGCACGTTGCATTGGTACAACCCCTCGACGCGCTGGGCTCGAGTCTGCCCATCGATGAACGAAAATTTCTCAGCGAGCTCTCTCCGGACGAAGTACCTCCGTGGGCTGACGCGCAAGTCCGGGCGTACAGGAAACGCTTGAAGGAGATCGAAAGCCACATCTCCACGTACTGTTCTCTGCGCAACACACAGGCATCCATCCATGTTCTTCCCCCCGAAATACTCGGGAGGATCTTCGCTCATGCTTGTACCACTCGCCGAAGCCTGTGGATCACACAGGTCTGCCGCCACTGGCGTGCGATCGCGACGAGAACGCCCCGGTTCTGGGCGAACGCACTGGACAGCGGGCGATTGTGTGCTCGGCTGGAATCCGAGCAGGACTTCCTTCGAATTGCTCTCGTGGGATCGGGAACCCTCTCGCTCCGTTTATCCATGGTTGACGGTTTTGGGGGAGCGTGGAAGCATCTTGCCGCACATGCATCAAGGATGGTGTCCGTGACTATCCTGGTGAACTTCGACCACGAAGTCACTGCACTAGAGACGACACTATCCTCGGGTAGCTTGCAGAATCTGCGGACCCTCCGGGTGTTGAAAGGGCGACTCCGAGTCACTACAGTCACTACTATGCCGAGGCTATCTCTGCAAACCCGGTACCTTCCCCGTCTTCGCGAGCTACGTATCCCCGGCGGTCTCCTGTCATCTGCTTCCACTGTCAGCACCCTCGAGCATTTTGCGGTTCATGGTCGTATGCACAATCTGAACAAGCATGACCTCGCTCGTTCGCTGAAGCGGTGTACCACCCTCACATTACTGGAGCTGAACAACATCCTGCGAGCCAGGTGGGTCGAGGTAGGCGACGACCTCGAGCTGCGAACTGTCAGTCTCTCACATCTGCGAAGATTCGTCGTGCGAGACCATGACGGCGATCGGGTACACAGGATACTCAGCTGTCTCCCCCTCCCCTCATCCACATTAATCAGCATCACCGTGGACCCGGAGCATCCAGCCGTCGAAAGCTTCCCTGAAGCCATACCTACCAATTACATGCAGCGGTTTCGCGTGGAACCTGCAATCGACCGCCTATATATCGACTATCCATCGCACTCTGGACCCCAGACGGCCGCTCGTTGCTACGCGGGGGTTCAGGAGCGCCTGCACGCGGCATTCAATGTGTGGGACGAGATCGATCTACATGATTTCCTCATGCCCTTGTTCGAAGCATGCGAGCACCATCTGTTGTCAACGCTCACAATGGACATTCCCCCCTCCGGTGACGGGTCTCGAGGTCCTACGTTGACGTCGTGGGATATATTGTTCCAACGGTTCCCTCATCTACGACGACTTGAACTCTTCAGCCGAACACCCAGCGCGTTCAAGAAGCATCTCGCAACGGCCTTCCTGAACACCTGCGGTGAACAGGACCTTCAGGCGGAGTCAAGTGATCTGACATTGGCGTGGGTAATCCTGCTAGACAAAGAAGGACTCGCAGGAGGGGTGGTCTCCGAGCTTGGCGATCTCGCCTCTATACTGGAAGGGACCCCTGGGCGATGTACACGGGTGGAGCTGTATGGCATGGACCCCAGCAACGATGCGGGGACCAAGTTTATCAGGTGCCTCGCGGAGATGCATACCAATCCGGATGTGCTGAAGGCGGTTGCTGCGCCAATCCTGCCACGAATATCAGGTCTAGTAGATGTTTTGATAATCAATTGAACGGCCCGGCTCCTGCGACTACTCTTCGGGGTGTCCTAGTCAAATTTTATAGTAGTGCGTACGAGCGAGTTAGGTGCGAATAGCACGCAATCATAATGAGGACTATCGGCGAGGAGATATTGTACAGCTAGAAAGAGCAAACTTACTGCATTCATAGATATACAGATATGAAGAGTGCCAGTTGAGGACGATCAAGCTGTGTTCGAAAGAGCAGCCTTGATCAAGTCTGCTGCCTTCTCCGCGATGGCAAGCACAGGAGCAGCCTATTCACGTACACATGAGCACGAGTTGCCATTCTCCAGTGCAGTTCCAAATTGAGACTCACCGTGTGCCCGCTCACGATCATTGGGAACACCGACGCGTCCACGACGCGCAGGTTCGGGATCCCATGCACCCTCAAGAACGGATCTACGACGCCCCCATCCTCCTTGGGGGCCATCCGCGCCGTGCACGCCGGGTGGTACAACGTCTCCGCCTTTTTCGTGACAGCGTCCACGACCGCCGCGTCGTCCAGGTTGTGGAAGGTATGATCAAGCGCAGCGTCTTCAGCACCGGCCGGATCGAGCATCGACGCGAGCGGCTCGGTGTGCACGATCCGCGAAAGGAGGCGCGCGGCACGCACCAGGACCGCGACGTCGTTTGGAGAGGAGAGGTAGTTCGGATCGATGACAGGCGGCTCCTGTGGGTCGCGCGACTTCAGGCGGATGGTGCCTGTGCTTGTTGGTCTGGAAGGTAGAAGATGAGGAGAGCTTGCAAATTTGTGTACGTGCGGAACGTACCTAAGCAAGACGCCATGTAATCCAAAGTAGTGGTTCGGGCGCATCGGCACCTGTCCATGCTTGATGTACCCAGTTGGCGTGTAGAATATCTCGATGTCGGGCGCACCGGGGCCTGATGTTGTGTCCTTGATCTGCTCTGCTGGATACTCGCTCGGAGGGAATATCACCGGATCGTCGGAGCGAAGGAATCCAATCGTGTCTGCAACCTGTTTGTTGTGCCAAACACCTTATTCTCGCGTTCACTTGATTGAAATTAGGAGGCTCACGTTCGTTGTCAAAGGCCCGCTGCCTGTGAGTTTATAATACAGTAGGCTGCGTATGAGCCTGAGGGCGCTGGCGAACGTGTCGCCCTTAAGGTGGGAGATGCTGCTCTGAGACTTGTCGAGGAAGTTCAAGTCAAGCACGACATGGTCCATCAGGTGCGAGCCAACACCTGGAAGATCTGCTACTACTGGTATTCCATGGGATATCAAGTGATCTGCCGGGCCCACTCCAGACAGCATGAGGATCTATGAGCAACATCAGCAAATTCACAAGCACGACAAGGCGGGAGACATAGTACATGAGGTGTGTGCACTGCACCCGCTGACATGATGACCTCTTTCCTTGCTCTGACTTGGAATTTGTCCCCGCTAGGCTGGGTGAACTCGACTCCAACGGCACGAGGTGTCGTCACCGCCACCGTGTCGAAGAGCACGCGCGTCACATGCGCTTGAGGGATGACCTTCAAGTTCGGTCTTGCGAGGACTTCCGCCGTCAGATAAGAAAACTCTGCGTTGGCTCGGCGACCGGTAGAAGTGATGTATGTCACTGCGGATGCAGCCAATCAACCCGATTATATGAACACCGATAATTCGGACGACTTACTAGCCTAGCGAACGGATGGTCCAGTTGATATACATGAGCTATTCAGCCTATCGGGACGCACCTTCGTGACGCCTAAGCTGCCTGTGGGCGTGTTCACGTCAGGAACGTGGGGTATACCGTTCTTCACGCATGCTTCGATGAACTTTGGCGTCCCTGCGGTTGCGTAGCCGTATCCCGCTAGAGTTCAAACTACGTTAGCAGTCGCGATTCCTATGCATCAATGAGTCTTACTTTGCACGGGGCCGTTGTTTCCGCGCAAGGACGCGTCCACCAGGGGATACTTCGGGCTGGGGTTGAACTTCTCGAACTTCTTGATGCAGCTAGAGACTGTACATGAGCTAGGTCGCTGAGACATGAACGGGATTACTGACTTGTTGATTTCCTTATACGTCCAATGTGACGCCCCTTCTTGACCCTTCTGAAGGCTTACCCACTCGTCAAAGTCCTCCGGGGCCCCTATGTGGAAGCTGGGCCCTGTTGAGGCTCAGAGTCCTACGATCCATGAAGAGTCAACTCACATCATAGCATTCATGCATGTGCCTGTATCTCCTAGTTAATAAGTTGTTTCAATGAGGAAACATCAAGCTTACATCCTCCGAGCAGTTTGGCTGTCGCACATGAGGTTAGTGAAGTGGTTCGAACAAACATTCGTGCACAAAATATTGATTGAGACGCAAAGCACGCGACCAATGAGTCTCGGAAGAGTCACGGCTCATCACCAGGATTCGTTTCCCTTCTATGAGGAAATGGAAGAGAACGTCACCTCTGGGCCAGTACTTGACTTCTGAACCAGCGTGTTGCTGGGGACCGTGAAGATATTCCAGTCATATTGCGTGCGCATCAACCTGGAATACGAGGCGGGTATGATGGCAAAGGGGTTTTTGGCAGAGCTGCAAGAGATACATTGGCGAAGCGCGACAGTGACGAATAAGTCTTGAACCATACCTTGTGCCAGCTTCGAGAAGTAACACACGGATTGACGGGTCTTCGGTCAACCGCGAGGCGAGCACACATCCGGCCGTCCCTGTGGACTCCGCTCGAGAAGCCCGAAACGCGTCAATCATGGCTATTCACTCACCACCGCCCACTATGACCACATCGTATTCGTCAAAGTCGTACACATCCTCGCGCCCACGGATGCGCGTCGCATCCTTGGCCGGATCTCCAAAGAGGAAGCCGCGCTTCTTGTTGTACAGGTAGCGGACGACAAGGATTATGGCAATTGACACGGCGGCCAGCGACCTGGGGCGCGTGTGGGCAGGGAAAGAGGGGAGGAGAGACATACTGGGCGCAGTGTCGAGCGTGGTGGTTGAGGAGGATCGAGGTAATATAACGTATGCTGCTCCGGATGTCGGACCCCCGCTGGGGGAATGTTCAGATCAGGCGTCCAAGACGGACGTGCGCTAGGCGCATCAACATGATCATGAGAACAGGAATCTGCTCCTGTGGATTACTAGACGAGTTCCCCACGGTGTGCCTGGGATCCGTCAATGTCCGAGTCGTCCAGTCCACGAGCCCAGGCTCTCCTCGGACGGTCCGCGCTGACTCCATCCGGATTTGTGGACCATGACAGTCCATCTCGTCCTCGAAGCTCGTCCTCCAAGGCTCCAACCACCGGTGAGGTACCATTCAGCTTGCCCCCGACACAACCATCAGGGGTGGTCAGGGTGGGGGATTCTGTGTGATTCTGAAGTGATTCGAGAACAGATTCTGAAAGCGGTTTTGGTCGTCAGAATCGCATCGAGTTGTCGTTGCGCCTCCGGAGGAGCAACAACACGATTCTGAAGGCGATTCTGATCCCCCCTTGAATTGCATGTGCACGCGATTGGTCCCGCGTTCTGAATCACTTTGTTCAGAATCCAACCCGACGCGGGGATGGTCAGAGCTGGTCAGAGTCAGACACGGTTCTGAGACGATTCGGACGACACAGAATCGCTTCGAGAATCATTTTGAAATCGCCCAAAATGTTCCACTCTTACCAACCCTGATGCGAGTCACATACCTGGAACCCAATCGTTTCATAGATATCAGTCTCTCCAGTTGGTGTTCTTGGGGAAGGGAACATTGTGATTGTGGTCACTTTTACATTGACAAGGCGAACCCAGCGAAGATACATTCGCGTCATAGCGCCCATAGCTCCCAATCTGGTGTCTCTCGGAGATCGCCGTAGGAGAACAATCGGGTAGATTTGCGTCCACTACATACACCAGACTACACGACCTCTACTCTAAACATCTACCTCTCCCCGCTGCCATGTCTGACTGGGGTACGTCTCTGGATGCACTGATAACTGTGTCCGCAATGCCTCATCATCGCAAGGAGTGTAGAAGATTCTGACGAGGACGTGCCAAAGCCTACCTCCTCCGCCCCGGTCCCGAAGAAGCCGGCAAAGAGCAAATGGGAAGGAGAGGACGAGGACGAGGATGGACCTGTGGTGCGCGTTGTCTTCCATGTGTTACGTTTGCGCAGTGCGATCTCACAAAAGTTTCCTCCGATCTCCGACATCAGAGCGATTGGGAGGCATCGTCTTCAGAAGAAGAGGACAAGCCTGCATCCGCACCTGTCGCACCTCCGAAGAAGAAGGGCACTCTGAAGGCCAAGCTCGCGGAGAAAGAG
This sequence comes from Daedaleopsis nitida, assembly GCA_022606115.1. Classification (NCBI taxonomy): domain Eukaryota; kingdom Fungi; phylum Basidiomycota; class Agaricomycetes; order Polyporales; family Polyporaceae; genus Daedaleopsis; species Daedaleopsis nitida. Next base: position 1,390,825 of record JABYQM010000005.1, on the reverse strand, counting down.
AAGGAGAAGGCGGCCCGCGCTGCTGCAGAAGACCCTGACTACGACGAGGATGCAGTCTTGGACCCGCGAGAGAAGGCACGGCGAGACAAGGAGAGGGAGCTCGCGGCCGATCTCAACAACGCTGCAGAGCTCTTTGGAGCCACTGCACTAGGTGGTACGTCCGTTTACACCGATGCTGTTGCGGAAAGGCTGCGTGTGTCAATTGTGATTGTATGCTGCAACCCTTGACCCTAACTCCCGCACTCATCTCTCTACAACCGTACGTTATCGACTCATCTGGACACTCTTCAGGCACATCCTCGAAGGAGCTGGACTGGCTCATCTCCGCGCAGCCACGGACAAAGGACGATTTTGTCGAGTTCTCGGACAAGATCATCGAGTACATCATCAAGCGGCACCAGAGCAAGCCACTGTACGCCACTTTCCTCGAGCACCACGTCCGCGAACTTGCGATGCCCCTGCGTGACGTCGAGATCCGAAAAGTTGCGAGCGGTCTCACTGCGCTCTCAAACGAGAAGCAGAAGGAGCAGCGCGACAAGGCCTCGGGCAAGAAGAAGCCTAAGACCGTAGCGAAACCCGCTCTTGCCGCCGCAAAGCCGTCGAGCAAGTATGTCTGAGGCTCTCCTTCACTACATTGAGATCGGCTAATGCACTTTTGATCTGCAGGCTTGACACAACCGTGTACGAGGAGGCCTTGGATGACTTTGGCCCTGATGAGTTCATGTAGTTATCTAGAGCATGTAAGTACCGGCGACCACGATGGCGCGGCGTTCTCGTGTCGTACATAGTGTAGCGTAGCAGTGCTTCATACTGTTCCATCCATGGCGCGCACTTTGCTAAATCACTACGCTCATCAGCAGAACAGCGGGACTCAAGCAAATCATGGTACAAGACAGTACAAAGTTTGTCTAGGCTACAATCACTCATCGTCTCCGCCCTCGTCTCCGCTGCTGTCCTCTTCATCGCTCGCGACCCCGATGACGCCGCCACTCTGCTTTTCCTTGAGCACCCTGCCGGCCTCAGCGAGCTTCGGCCCAAGCACCTTCCTGGCGCCGGCATTGGCACCGATATCCCACACCTGCAGCTTAGCCTTTGAGCCAGCCGCCGCGAGAGTGAGAGCGTCGTCTGGTGACCAGGACGTCGAGAACACTTTGCCCTGTTCCAAGCATACTCAAAGTCCCGGACTGTCATATGAATGGAAGTGGGCAGAGAACGAACCACGCCGAGATCCCTGGAAGTGACAAGGCTGACTTGCCGCTTGCCGGTGTCTTGGTCTTCCGCAACGTTCCAGATCTTGACGAGCTTGTCCGTACCGCCTGTCGCAAGACAGCCACGAATGTGCGGGTTGACGTCCAACGCAGACACGGCGCCGTCATGCGCGGACAGCATGAATCGTGCGGGCGAAGGCGTATTCAGATCCGATGGCAGGGTTCGTGCGTCGAAGTTGAGCACCAGCCCGTTCTCCAGCGATACCTGAATAGGTGGTATCATGAGCATCATTCAGTCTGTGAACGATGGAAAGAAAAAATGGCACAGCGAGATTGAGGTGACACGTGGGCATAGGGAGAAGGGTGCGAGGTATCTCGGTGAAATGGGCACTCACATAGAATCCATGCGGCTCCCAGGGGTCCCAGCGGAGTGCCTCGACGTCCGCGCCCACCACCGCGCCCACTCCTGCATCCGGTGCGCGCGAGTCGAACGTCCGCACAGTCCTGTCATAGCTTCCAGTCAGGAGCACGGTCGGCTCCGCCTGATTCCACTGCACGGCCTGCACCTTGTCCTTGTGCACGTCGAAACTCCGCAACGCGCCCTCGCCTTCACCGCCCTCTCCGTTGATTGTCGGGTCGCGGTTGAGATCCCATAGCTTGACGGTCCTGTCCGCGCTCGCGCTCGCAAGGAGGTTGCGGTGCGTGCGGTTCCACGAGAGACCCAGGACCGCGTCGACGTGGTGCGCGGTGCTCGCGGCCCGCGCCTTGGTCTTTTTGCGCTTTTTCTTGCCCGTCCCCAGTGGGACGGGAACGTGCGCGGCCGTCTTGTCTGGGCGGCCGAGAACCATGTCCGGGTACATCGCCTCAACTGTGTCGAGGGACCAGATCTCGATTTCAGGTTCTAGAGTGCCCACGGCGATGAAGTTGCCGAACTGGGCCGTCTCAGAGGAGGATGAGGGCTGTCGTGCCGGGGAGGATATTGGAGGATAGTCAAGCCATTCTAGACAGAGGGGGAAGGAGGGAAGCATGAGATCGTGATGCGCGTATAGGTTTTCCTCGGACTCTTCATAAACGTATATCTCGAGCTGGGACACCTCGTCTTCCGTTTTGGCGATGACCAGGAGGTTGTCAGTTGGTAGGACCTCGAGTTCTTCGCGTTCTTGCTCCTCCTCGTCTTCTTTTAGGGTAATATATGGGTCTTCTTCGTTATTGCGGTGATATGTAAGACCCTTGATGTTGCTGAACGGCCCCATACCTGACAAGCAACGTGAATATCCAAATGATATTCTCTATACGGTGGCTGCTGGTGTGGACACGGACTGGGGCACAAACTCACCAGGCATGGCTTCATCATTGTCGTAATCGTCGAGATGGTACTGTTCGAGGTCATCTCCGCTTGCCTTCGCGGCCTCTGGTTTCGGAGCTTCGTCTTGATCCATGGGTACGTCCTCATCCATCGCATCGTCGTCTTCACTTCAAACTCGTGCACTCAAAACGACAAGTACAAGCAGAGGAAGTAAGGCACTCACTCGACCCATGCACTCTCATCGTCCTCGTCGGCGTCCGCATCATCCGCCTCCTCGCCCTCCGCACCTTTCCCCATGCCTTGGGCAGCTTTGTGGGCTTGTTCCAACTCTTTCCGCGCGTCCTCGAGCTCGATCCGTGCGAGTGCGCTCACGCGCTCGAGTTCCTGATCGTCGAGGACATACTTTACGGGATGCCTAGCCGATATACCACGACGCACCCTACGAGTGAGGTGAGTAAAGAGTCAGACAGGTTATCGCATCGATACTCACCATGCTACTGAAGATATTAGGTTGCTCATGGTCGTCGAACACAAATACAATCACCCTCTCGCCTGGCGAAGAGCAGGCAAAATTCAGATCTCAGATCCTCTCCCAGCCACGTGACTGGACCAGCCCGGCCCGGATCACATAAGTGTTTCTCATGGCGAACATCTCAGTACTTACTGGACATCACGACGACCAGCAACCGAGAGACGTTGGAGGCTCAGGAACTTGAAGGATGTTGCAGTGAGTACCCCTTATCACTAGCGTGTTTGAGCTTTGTGGCTGAGTGTGCTAGGAAACAGCTTTTACAACTCGCAGTTCCTCTTGTCCGAACATACGGGTTCTCTCGCGAGGCTCTTGCCCAGTCTGTCCTCCACCTCCCTAAACCCCACGAGAAGCCTCTGTCGGATGCCGCGGTGACCTCGCTCTTCGGCCACGGAGACGACGCGCGGCGGACTCTCATCAACGGGTGGCTTGATCATGCGAGGGAAGAGATGAAGTCCTCGTCTTCGGTGTGTTCCACGCCAGTCCCGCTCAAGGAGGTGCTAGAGACGCGACTTAGGGCGAACGAGCCGGTTCTACATCTACTGCCGGAGGTCAGTCTATGCTCCTCATCGGATACGATGTCGGTTCTGAAGTTGCGTCGTAGGCCTTTGCCTTCCTTGCGTCCCCGTCATCGGGTCTTCCTCCGCTTGACCCTATGCCTGGGCTCAAACACGTATCAAGAATAGCAGACGATGCGTGTTATATCACTGGAGACACTTCTGTAGGAGTGAGTACATATGCCTCTGTCCTTGTCTCGCATATCCTCAATAGTCATAGCCCGCATGGTTCCGTCGTCGGGCTGCAATTGCGGCGGCGTATGGTGCTGCAGGTGAGCGTGATGTTACTCAAACTAGCATTTACTCATACATACTGAACACGTGCGTAGAGCTACATCAACTGACGTCTCCAAACACCGCATACCAATTCCTGAACGATGTCCTGAAACTGACCCACAAGGCTGACTCGTCCGTCAGCGAAGTCGAGCTATTTGGCAAGTATATTTGGAGGAGTTGGGCTGGGATTGTCAGGAGTAGTGGTGTGCTACCGTGACATCTCAGAATTGGACTTGTGAGTCAGGGACCCAGGGTTCTGCTGTCGTTCTGAATCGCAGCGCTGTCGTGATTAATCCTTGGTGTACAACCGAAGATCGGCCAAGGTCTGCTTCCTCCATCACTTCCTTGGCGGTCCGCTTGCCCCCGCGTGACACTCGCATGAGAGTTGGATGTGCCTCGAAGTCCGGCGAACGAACGCTATCATGATGCTTAAGGACTTCAAGCATCATGCATCAGTATGGAAACCCATCCATACCCCCGCCAATAGCATCCACCCTGCCCAAGTACTTAGTCTCGTGTCGTACAAGTTCCGAGGAATGACCGTACTCTTTGCTGCTCATCGCACCTGAACTTGGTAACCGAAGAAAAGCCGCTGCCATGATCATCACGAGGACGGCTTACAGCCGTTTGCATATCAAACGAGAATCCCGAAAAAATCCTGACCCTAGTTAGCGCCAGCACAGCATACCTAATTAGGTAGGTACAGGTAGGCGCCATGCACCCACCGCCCGCCACAATATCACAAGCAGCGGGCGAGTACCCCTTTGGCTTCGTCTTTCGTCCCTGTAGTCACTCTAGTAGATATGTAGATTTGAGGTGCAGTGATGGACACATTGTGCTCATATGGTTCTTCCCCTTGAGCACACTTGATTGACACTTGATGATTGTACAAAACATAGGAATGAGCAGTGACTACTGACCGATATGACTTATACACTGAAGGAATAGAGGCTACACTATCATAATAGTGCACGGAGTCGATCCATGTACTGGCAAGGGCAACATGATGGGGGAAATATGGTGTGTGTAGCATACCTTGAGACATCTGCACCCTGACCAATTCTTCACCATTCCCTCCAGCACATATCCCAAGTCTCGAGACTTGAAGCATCTAAAAGCTTGAGGTTTACTGAAAGAGTATCCGGAAGAGACACCACCGCCAGTGTTAGTTGTGCCAGATGGTGGAGGATTGTCGCTAGTGAGGCAGCGGCAGAGGGAGTCACCACCGCCGACCGGCCTTCATTTCAAAAGTTCTGCTGACCGTTGGTGAGTAACATCATTGGGTTTTGCAAGAAGTTTGCATTGTACATAGGTGCCCGAGAATCATGGAAGGTGTTCAGCATAGATCGGGGGACGAGCAGCGGACGAGCAGCAAAATGCAGAGCAAAATGCGTTCGGGACTGGATGCTGGCTTTCTGGCGCCTACCCGTACCTACCTAATTTGGTATGCTGTGCTGGCGCTAACTGGGGTCAGGATTTTTTCGGGATTCTCGTTTGATATGCAAACGGCTGTACACAAGCCGTAACACTTCTCGAAGACGTTCTGTTGCTAGATGCTCACGGTCGCCGCTGGTCATGATGCATGATGGGGTACTTAGGCTTCGTACCCGGTCCCGCACGTCAACACCAAGCTTCGCACCTGCAGAACATCTGCGCCGCCGGACAATTCATGTTTTGTCGACGATGTTCCGCACGCGCGTACCTACGCGCATGTCTTCCAGTCTCAACGTTCTTTTGCCCATGGCCTGCCCATAGCTGCGTGGATACGGACAACACATAAAAGCCTTGTCCGTCTGAATGACCTTCACCAAACCCGGACGATCAGGCCAAGTCTGAAGATGTCGAGATTCTCCACCGTGCTCGCGGTCCTCGCACTCGTCCCGTACGCTCTCGGACAAGCCCAGCAGTGGGGCCAGTGTGGAGGCACCGGTTGGACAGGACCCACGACCTGCGTGGCGGGCTCTACCTGCACGGTTGTCAACGCATACTACTCGCAATGTATTTCCAGTGCAGTAAGAATTCTCTTCGTATAAGCTTGATATACGTTTACTCACCAGTCCCTTTGTAGAGTACGACTTCCTCGGGATCCACGACCACCGCACCCGCGTCGACGCCTAGCTCGACGGCGGGTCTGCACACGCTTGCCAAGGCGGCAGGGAAGCTGTACTTCGGTAGCGCCACAGACAACCCAGAGCTTTCGGACACTGCGTATGTCGCGCAGCTTTCCGATGCGAAGGAGTTTGGCCAGATCACACCGGGAAACAGCATGAAATGGGTCAGCCATAATGACATCTCCAGGATCTTGAACCTAGAGTCGCTGACACCAATTGCAATACCGACACCATGCAGGACGCGACTGAGCCATCGCGCGGGACGTTCACCTTCACCAATGGAGACGTTGTCGCCAACCTAGCCAAGACGAATGGCCAGCTTTTGCGCGGACATAACTGTGTGTGGTACAGCCAGCTTCCGAGCTGGGTATCCAACGGCCAGTGGACTGCTGCGGACTTGACGAGTGTCATACAAACCCACTGTAGCACGATCGTCAGCCATTACAAGGGCCAGATGTGAGTACGGTGTTTTTTTGTCATAACGAATGCCTCGCTCACCATCAATCGCAGTTGTACGTTCTCATGATTTTCTGCCACTGCCTGAGAATATCCTGACCAATTACCTATGAAGACTCTTGGGATGTCGTCAATGGTGCGTTCTGTTGGCCCGTACGTTGCTACTTCCAGCTGATGTCCTTGGCCCTCCTCCAGAGCCGTTCAACGACGATGGTACCTGGCGTACGAGCGTGTTCTACAGCACCCTTAACACGAGTTTCGTATCTATCGCGCTGGAGGCCGCGCGCGCAGCCGACCCCGCGGCCAAGCTGTACATCAATGACTACAACATCGAAAGCATTGGCGCGAAGGCGACCGCGATGCTCAACCTCGTTAAGCAGCTCAAGGCGGACGGCGTTCCCATCGACGGCGTTGGCTTCCAGGCTCATCTCATCGTCGGTTCCGTGCCGACGTCGTTCCAGACTGTGCTTGAGCAGTTCACAGCTCTCGGGATAGAGGTTGCGATCACGGAGCTCGACATCCGCATGACGCTGCCCGCGACCGATGCGCTGCTCGCGCAGCAGCAGAAGGACTACCAGAGCGTCGTGCAGGCGTGTATGAACGTGGAGGGATGCGTCGGAATCACGATATGGGATTACACGGATAAGGTGAGCTCGTAAAGGCGCGATTCTGTTGCGCGCGTGATTTTGATATGCTCATGCGCTTGCGCCAGTATTCTTGGGTTCCTAGCGTGTTCTCCGGACAAGGCGCTGCTTTGCCTTGGGACGAGGTACGTCCAAGAGAGCGGCACTGGAAACTCTTCTCGACGAAGCTGACGCAATATCTGGCCAACAGAACCTCAAGATCAAGCCGGCATACAACGGTATTGTCGCCGCTCTCACTTGATTCACCGGAGATGTATCCTTCGTGGACTTTGAAAGGCAATAGTACCGTATGTAAGCGAGCCATGTAAAGATGGTTTTGACAATAACAGACAAAGTCCGACGACATCGGAGTTCGGCCTCTGACTCCACGTCGCCGAGTGCGCATGCGTTATGTAGACGCAAGATGTAGTGATACCAATGGAGCGCCGACCCCTCCCCGAGACAATTGAATGACCAATGATGAATATTGAATAGTCTGGCTGAGGTGGATGTGTAAGAGCCAAGCACGACATCGTGGTTCCAAATGAGAAGGCGCGTCCCTATATATGACAGCGTGCATACCCATGGTCCACCACTTAGGTACAGTACTCTGCGCAGCTTACCAATCATACTCTTCATCCACATCCACAATGTCTACTCGCCCCCTTCTCGTCGTTGCTGGCATCGGTAATGGCTCCGGTATGTTTCTTGTGTCCTGGAGACTAGCAACGTGCACAGCTGACATACTATGCAACAGGTACTGGAGCGGCTACTGCGTGAGTGCACATCTGCAAAATTACGGGGGAATTGTGATGCATTGCAAGACCTTACAATGCATACAATACATCCAATCGGGTCACTGAGATTACAAGGTCAGCTGCAGGACCTTGCTAGTATTGCAAGTGCAAGCAATCTGGCCGGTCACCTTGCAATCCTGCCAATACATGACCAAAAGTGGAAATAATGCCAAATCTTGCAGGCTAAAATCATCATTCCATTCCCCCGCATCCACACATCCTTCCCATGACATTACTTTATTACCCCCACCATTTCTTAATGATTAGCCAGAGCTAGGATTGAACTGAAGACCTCACCACAACCCACACTGATAACTGACCACACTTGCCACCCCACAATTATGCCATTGCAAATGTACAAAATATATGAACTATATCACGAGCTCACTCACATTATACTTATGCTTGCTACACTGACCGGTGACTCGCAGTCTCATATTCTAGCTTCTTGAAATCATAGAGGGATGATTGACATCACATACAATGCCTTCCAATGAGGCCAGCTGATTGTAATCACTTGCAATACAATACTCTAATCATAATGTATTGGGTGCATTGCAAGTCCTCACAATCTGGGCGGATGATTACAATACCCACAATCCCAAACAAGCAAAATGACTTTTTGCAGATGCATATAGTCATATGTAAGCAAGGCTTCGCACCTAATTCCCCGCTTCGCAGTCGTTTGTTCGCCAAGCAGGGATACCGCGTTGCCCTCATCGCGCGCAACGCTGATCACCTCAACCGTCTCGCTTCAGAAATTGCGAAGGAAGGCGGCGAGGTAAACAGAGTATGCACTATGACATATCGGCAGTCGTTCATGATGCCCTCCACAGGCGGCCGCATTCCCGGTGTCCAGCTACTCGTACAAGGAGACACTCTCTGTTTTTGACACCATCGCCGCACACAAGTGGAACTCGTCTGGTACCTCGGAGCTTCGTGTTGCCCTCTGGAACGCTGGTCTAGGGGTCTGGAAGGGCTTCCTCGACGTGACCGAGGAGGACATCACGAACTCGCTGCAGACAAATGTCACCGCTGCATTCGGGTTCTCGCGCGGAGCCATTCTCGCGTTTAAACAGAACCAAATCGACGAGCGCGGTGCGAGGGGAACACTGCTCTTCACGGGTGCGACCGCGAGCATTCGGGGAAACACCTTCACGAGCGGGTTTGCGGCAGGCAAATTCGGCCTCCGAGCATTGAGCCAGAGCCTGGCAAAGGAGTTCGGCAAGGAGAACATTCATGTACGCACGCTTGCGCGACTCACACGTTGGATGCACTAACCGTTCGATCCTGGCAGGTTGCTCATGTAAGTTGGCTTCCTTGCGTCCATGAGTGGGTAGTGCTGAAAGTGTCATCGTTGTGACTGTCATCACATTTAGTCGATCATTGACGGCGGTACGTGGAATAAAATAAAATCTAGTTCAAACTCCATTCTAGTATTTACATCCGGTCGTAGGGATTTTAACCGATCTTGCCCTGTCCCGTCGCTCCGGGGAGGCCGCCGACACGTACAAGAACAACCGTGACACGCGCCTGGACGCCGATAGCATTGCGAAGGTTTGCGCTGCCGATACAATCATTCGTCCAGGTACTCACGTGCATCGCAGAGCTACCTCTATCTCGTTGAACAAGACAGGTCCGCTTGGACTTGGGAGTTGGATCGTAAGTGTTCGCACAGCATGGAAGTACAGCTAACTCACTTCTTGACAGTCCGTCCCGCGCACGAGAAGTGGTGAACGCAACCGGCTCCGAAGGCCCCAGTGTATTGCGAAAGTCGCGTGGACGTCGAGCTCGCAGCTCTCTGTAGGATATGAAGTGATCGAAGGATATTTGTTCTTAACCGAGTTTTACAAGGAAGTACCACCAGGCAGGGTCTCGACTACCACTTGCTTAGTCGACGATTAAAGCACCAATGTCGTGTAGTTGAACGACGTGATCCAAGGTGGGTACCGCGGACGAGGATTAGCAGCGGAGAGCAAAGTGTTGGATAATGTTATAGCTTCCAGGTGCTTCCTGCCTTGACACACACTACCATCTACTCTCAAGTCAGTCCTTCCCCCCACCCCCCTATACTCCTTGTTGCTAACTCACTTTTACGTTCTTGCTTGCATTGTTTCTAGTGACACAAGAACAGGTATTTTCCCGCCGCGACTCCGAAGGTCAGAGGGGCGCCGGATCTCCTTCGTCTACCACCCCCAATGACACCGAGTTCTACGGTTACCCTGGAGCGTATTCAGACTTCTCCAGCCTCCCCTCGAAGCCCATCGCCGTCTACCGTACAGGTCCCGCTTGGCCACAGTTCCAAGGCAACGAACGTGTAGAGAGAGAACTTCGGCCATTTAACTACCAACCCCTCCGCGAGGTCTGGGGCAAGCTTGGTGAAGAGATCTACAAGTACTTCGACAGCATCGGGCTCGAATGGACCAGCATTGACCCTGTCTGTTTCGCCGAGCCCGGCCAAAGACCCTGTACCCCCCATATATGGGTAGGCGTCAAGCCCCAGTCGGTTACTTATGACCAGGCCAAGGATGCAGCCACTCACTGCAAGGATATCCTCGCCAGTTATCAACTCTCAGATGTTGAAATCGCTTTCCGGGAATCCGTGGTCCGCTGACTCACGTAGCAACCCCAGCCCACAGGTCTACCTCTCCGGTTTCCCAACCAGGATCTTCCAAGTACGTCGGGCTAGGTACGTCTCAACTCCCACGATTCTATGAAGCCCGACTGACAACATGGTCTCCAGGCTTTCCGGTCTCTGCGCACTACACTTCCCATGTATGCTCGTCGAGCTCGCGTTGCAATACTTCGTAAGATATCGTTAGGATTGGAATGGCCCGCCCACAATCAATGACTTATTGTACACTTGGCATTCTCTATACTTTTGAACCAACCAGGTATCTCCTGACACGCAACGATCAAGCAGAAAGGGCTGCGACAATACCGTTGTACGCCGGCTTCTTGACGAGGTTCTGTGACAGGCTTCTGTCAGCTCTCATCCCTCTTTCGATCATCATCGCGCAAATCTTACCTGGTCCCATGGGCACGCCGCACCCTGACCGGAGAACGTGCTGGGCACCCACGAGTACTTGTCGGTAAAGTCCCAGATGGTGATACCCACGCAGCCCTTGACGTTCATGCACGCCTGCACAACCGTCTGGTAGTCCTTCTGCTGCTGCGCGAGCGCGCTCTGCGAGGCGGGCGTCGTCGTGCGAATGTCGAGCTCGGTGATCGCGACCTCGAGCCCGAGCGCGGTGAACTGCTCGAGCACGGTCTGGAACGAGCTCGGGACGGCGCCGACGATAAAGTGGCACTGGAAGCCGACACCGTCGAGGGGGACGCCGTCCGCGAGGAGCTGCTTGACGAGATTGAGCATCGCGGTCGCCTTCGCGCCGGTCTGCTCGATGTTGTAGTCGTTGATGTACAGCTTGGCGTTGGGGTCCGCAGCGCGCGCCGCCTTGAGCGCGATGGCGACGTAGTCGGTGTTAAGGGTGTTAAAGAAGACGTCCTGGCGCCAGGTACCGTCGTCGTTGAACGGCTCTGTGTATGACACAAGTCAGCAACCAGAGACTTCACCGCAGGCAAGTCATCGCTTACCGTTGACGACGTCCCAGGAGTCTGTCATAGAATAGCGTGTCAGTACCACATTCCGTAACACCATCATGGGATGTACTCACAGACTTGACCCTTGTAGTGGCTGACCAGCGTGCTGCAGTGGTTCTGGATGACAGTCGTCAAGTCGGCCGCGGTGAACTGTCCGTTGGCGACCCAGCTCGGCAGTTGGTTGTACCACACGCAGTTGTGTCCACGGAGAAGCTGGCCGTTTGCCTTGGCCAGGTTCGCGATCTGGTCACCGCCCGAGAAAGTGAAGGTTCCGCGAGTAGGCTCGGTGGCATCCTATGCGCCCCAATGAGCAATTTAGTCCATTGAAGACCGGGTGTATAAGTTCTGCATTGGGGACACGTACCCATTTCATGCTGTTGGCGGGGGAGAGCTGCCCGAACTCCTTGTTGTTGTCAAGGATGGCGGTGTAGGCGGTGTCAGAGAGCTCGCCGTTGTCCGTCGCAGTACCGAAGTACAGTTTGCCAGCCGCCTTGGCGAGGGAGTTGAGACCACTGCCGGAAGGCGCAGGGCTGCTGGCGGTAGTCGTCGGGGCCGGTGGAGCCGAGCTCGGGGGCGGCGGGGGTGCAGCCTATCCAGGGGTCAGCATGTCGCCAGCATGTGATATCCGCGTGTAGGACTCACGCTGCTAGGGAGGCACTGCGAGTAGTACGAGTTTTGCTCAGTGCAGACGCTGCCTGCAACACAGGTCGTCGGGCCTGTGAAGCCGATACCGCCACACTGGCCCCAGACTTGAGCCTGTGCGAGTGCGTAGGGGACGGCCGCGGCCAGGAGAGCGAAAGTGGTCGAGAGCTGCATGTCGTCGAGGCTCGCGGATGTCTGGTGGTTTGTCGATGCCAAGGCTTGGCCTCTGTCCGTTTTATACATTCGGAGCTGCAGCACGACGCGTCAGACATTAAGTATGAATATGCGCGGAGCATCGTCGACAAAACAGTGGGGAGGCGTACAAAAATAAACAGCGGTAGGCTGAAGCACCTGCTCTGAGAAGCAAGGATTAACGGTTGTTTCAACCCAGCTGGCAGCTACCCCGCGCGGGAATGAACGAACGACGCCCGTCCGACCGTACGCATGACCTACGCCCTGCTGTCTTCCAACGGAGTGCCACGTCTACTGCGAGGACACCTGGTCCGGTCATATGTCGGCTTGCCACACCTGCCCACCTCTGCCGAGGTGGACAGTCACCAGGACCTCGCTCGGGGTAATGTGCTGGCGGACCCGGGACCCGCGCCCAAAGGTGTTCCAAATTTATCTCCTGGAGGTGAATCGTTTATAGTTCAACGCAGACATTTGGCAGACATCGTACCTTTTAGTGCCGAATATAGGCTGTCAACGAACACGAACAGATCGTCAACAGCGCTGGAGAAGTGTCGGAAAACACATACCGTGTCATCGAGGTAAGCCCGCACGCAAGTAACGGTTGAACGACGGGAATGACACAAGGGCATGCCGGGCGGACGACTAAAAAAGACTATATTACGCACGCCGCATGCGCACATTCCGTATGGTTTCGTAACTACGAGTGAAGACAGATAACAAGAGAGAAGACAGCAAGCTGAGGTGGATGCGAATGCGAAGGGACGGGCAATGATGCAGATCATGTGTCGTATGTACCATACCAGCATGTAGTTCGTCATATACATGAGTGGCCGAAACACGGGCAAGGCCCCCACCGGGGGTGATGCATGCGAGAAGTAGAGGGAAGGAAGCTGGACGATGGGTTATATTGTGCGGCGAGAGGATATGCGTGTGAGTGAATATCGGACGTGTCTATATTATGTCAAGGGGGCGTTATGCTGCGGTGTCATTACGAGGCGCGGCGAATACAATGTACTTCGTGGGTGTCGTGCAGGAGCGTGCAGGGCGGTCCATTAAAGCTGCTAAGTCCGATGTCCGATGTTCGTCTAGGTCGTTTTCGCAACAGGTCCCCACCTCTGCATTACAGGGTCGTCTGGCTTGGTGTCCGGATGTATCTGGATTTTGCCTTCCCAGAGAGCAGCAGACGACTTCGACGGATCGAAACTGGCTGGGTGGGAGAGGCCGCTTGGCGATTGCGGTGCCCAGCCGGCGCCGATGGACGAAGCGATCAAAGTAGGCACCATCGTCATGATAGACGGCCTAGCAACTCTGTGAGTATCGGGGAGCGACAGGGATGCGTGACGGCGACTTACAGTGCGACGCGGGATTCGGGTGCGAGGCGGGCATTGCGACTCTTGACCACGTACGACGACGAGCGCAAACGGGCGCCACGGACGTGCGTGAACGTGCTGAGGTTGTCGCGGACCAACTGGATCGCCGAGTTCCATTCTGCGTCGGGTCGGGTCGTTGGCAGGACATCCGGGTTGGAGAGAACATGGATCTTCATGAGGAATCGCTCCACGGGAGCGTTCGGGATGCAACGAATGAGAGCACCAAGGGGAATCGAGACGACACCGAGGGCGAGGCCAATACCCCATTCGCGACCACCAATACGGGTGACCTGGAATGCAGCACCACCAACGAATACGATCAGAATCTGTACCGCGACCTCTGCAAATCCATCGTCAGTAGGGTAGACGAACGAGCAAAGAACATGCACAAACCGATGAGAGTAATACCCATGAAGTAGTAGTTCTTAGTGATGCCCTCGAATATGTTGAGGCGGTTGTCAAGTCTGCGAGAGTTGATAGAGTTGAAGATTTGAGCGAAGACGAAAATGTTGAACACCAGAGTCTGCACGATAACATCTTGGTTCTTCTGAACAGTAGAATCGTCTGAATGATGGAAGCCGAGGATACGAGAGCCCAGGAAGTGGAAAATTAGTGTGATGATGGTTTGGTACGTGGACTGTCCAATAATTTGCTTATACATATCGACAGAGAACAGCGGTGCAATCTTCCTGTCAGGCTTACGATCGAGCAAAGAGAGAGTCGCGGGGTCTGTCGCCAGAGCAAGAGCCGCAAATGTGTCCATGATGATGTTGATCCAGAGCAATTGCACCGCAGAGAGCACAGACGCCTCCTGAACGGAAGCGACGGCAGAGACAAAGGTGATGATGACAGCAGTGACGTTCGTCGAGATCTGGAACTGGAGGAACTTTCGCACGGCATCGTTGACGCAGCGTCCCCACATAATCGCCTTTACGATTGATGCGAAGTTGTCGTCCATAAGGATGATATCGGAAGCCTCCTTGGCAACCTCAGTGCCGGCGATACCCATGGAGAAACCGACATCGGCTTTCTTCAGCGCTGGACCGTCGTTGGTACCGTCACCGGTGACGCCGACGATCTCGCCGAGTTCGCGAAGGGTCTCGACCAACAGTTGCTTGTCCTCGGGAGACGAACGCGCGAGCACCTGGAGACGGGGGACGACGTCCTGGAGGTCCTGCTTCTCGAGTTGCCGGAAAATGGGGCCTTCCATGATGACACCACCAGCAGTGTAAATGCCACATTGAAGCGCGATGGAACGGGCCGTAAGCACGTTGTCACCAGTACACATCTTCACTGTAACGCCGGCTTTGTGGCAGTTCGCAACGGCCTCACGTACACCGGGACGCAGAGGGTCCTCGATACCGGTGATACCGATGAGCGTCAGGTCCTGAGCGAGAGCTTCATACGGAACCTGCGAGACGTTTGAGTCATTCCGAGCGCATCGAATGCACCACTTACCTCGTCCTCCGAGACAGCGTGTACTCCCCGTGGTGGCCAAGAGTCAAAGTCGCGGTAGCATATTGCGATCGTCCGAAGGGTCTGGTTGGCGTAGAAGATGATGGTCCGCTGGATGTTGTCGCGTCCGAGTTCGTCGATACGGCGAGTTTCCACGTCGTCGCCCTGTTGTTGCGATCCACGCTCGACAACGATGTGGTGGCTGCACTTCTTTGTGAGGATTTCGCTGGCTCCCTTGAGGTAGACGCGGTATTGATGTTTCGACAGGCGCACAACAACACCCATGGCCTTGCGCTCGCTCGAAAAGGGGATCATCTGGACAATATCCGCGGAATCGCGTGTGCGTTTGTAGTCCGCCCAGCCATTGTCCTTCGCAAACTTCAAGAGGGCCGTTTCCGTCTTGCTACCAACGAAGACCTTCTGCCCGTCATCGGGGTCGACATCCTCGAACGCGGTAGAATTGATGGCGATGGACTTGTTCAGTAGGTCCTGAATAGCAGGCGAAAGCGTCGAGTTGATGTGTTCCGTGTCGATAGAAAAGTCTTCGTTGTGTTTCGATGATGCGCCCTTGATACCCGACTCTTGGTCTGCGTTCGTGCGTTCCATATTCTCCTCGAGGCGGTGTACGAACTTGCAGTGAACTCCGATGGTTCCGGCGACGACCGTCATGACGTTCTGCGTCAACGTGCCAGTCTTGTCCGTGCAGATGACAGATGCATTGGCCATGGTCTCGCAAGAGCCGAGAACACGAACGAGAAGATTCTCCTGCGTCATTCGTTTCGTGGCAAACGCGAGGGCGAGCGTCACGGCGAGCGGTAGACCTAGCGGACAGAACGTCAGGTGGTGTAAAACACGAGGTCCAGGCGAGGCTACAAACCTTCCGGCACGGCTACAACAATGAGAGTCACCGAGATGATAAGAATTTGTACGAATGCAAGTCCCCACTGGCTGGCAGTGCGCTCCGGGTTGTGAGTTCCGAGCTGCACGAAGTACCGGATCATCAGGGCCACAAAGAGTATGAGACCGGCAGCACTGCCAAGCTTGGCAATCAGTTCCGCGAGGTGGTTGAGCTTGAGTTGTAGGGGAGTGCTCTCGGTCTCGCCGCGTAGAGCTGGGAACAACCTGTCAGTACAGGGTCTCGCAGACAATTGTATGCGTGGCGTACCCATCATGATACGGCCGTTGAACGACCGCGTCCCGACCGCTATGACCACGTAGCTGCCATACCCTTCGAGCACCTTACTGCCACTGATCAGGAAGCAATCGGTATGCTTCATGTCCCCTCCGCCGGTTCCCTCGCCCTCCGCAGCACCTTTAACGCATTCCTCGTACGACACCTTCTTGATTGCGTCCGACTCGCCAGTGGCGCCGGACTCGTCGCACTTCACGTTGTGCCCAGAGAGGAAGACTCCGTCGCAGGGAACGATCTCGCCTGGCTCGACAAGCGCTACGTCCCCAACCACGACTTCCCGAATGTCCACTATCATTTCGACGCCATTGCGAATGACCTTGACGCCGCGCTCTTCCTTCTTCTCATTGAGCTCCAGGAATTGGCGTTCCTTCTGCCAGTCGTTGAGAGAGCCGACCATCACCTGTCCGCGACGATGAGTACGAAGACGCATTGTTTAGCATATATCAACTTACGACAATGAGGACGGCCACAATGATGGCGACACCCTCCACCCAGTCTACAGGAGGCTCGCCATCAGGACGCGGAGTACCGAAGTCTTGGAAGAAACCGAGTGCTAGCGAAACGACGGCGGCGATTGACAGCAACACCTACGCAAGAAGGGCTTAGGCTGAGGACGGGTGGGCAGTGTTTATAAACGTACCAAAACTTTGTCCTTCAACGCGAGCCACATAAGCTGCAGAAGGGACTTCGTCTTGCGAGTAGGGAGGACATTTGCGCCGTACACGCGCCGCCGTTCGTCCAGGTCGGCGTCGAAAGCCGGGCCGCTACCATCTTCGAGATCTTCCCCCGGTGCCGCGTCATTGAGAGAGGCACCGTCGTCGCCTCCGGGGCCGGTGACTACCAGCTTTGGCACGCCACCAGCGGCGGTGTCGGGATGTCGGTCGTGACGTTGTGACGCGCCTGTTCCAGCTCCAGGATCTGATCCTGCACCAGGCCGACCGTCCTTATCAGCGGGTGACGCGAACGACTCATGGTGGGAGGCGTGGGCGGCCTTTCCGAGGGCCTTCTTGCTCAGGCCACGCTTCCGGTGTGTACCGAGGCTCTTCAGCAGACCAGTCACACCACCCATCTCCTTCAACAGGTCCAAATTCTTCGGGTCCACGAGTGACGCGAGCTTATATGGCTTGAGACCGAACGGACCGACATCGATGTTCTCGTCCTGTGCAAGATCGAGGGTGGGACGCGCTTCGTCTTCCTCCTGGTCATTGGCAACGTTCGTCTTCCCTGTACGCGCAATATCGTCAACCTTGGGACGTTCCATGGAGGGTGACCTCATTGTCGTACCATCCACATCCGACGCGCCATCGTAATGCGTGTGGGTCGGAGACATGATGGTGCTGCCATCGCCGCCAGTGTGTTGTGGGGTGAGCGGTTGCAAAGAGATGCTGTGCGAGTCGGGCTCCGTTCCCTCGGTGCTACCCTCCATTGAACTTGCGACGGAGCCCTTTCTCCGGTGCTGGTTGTAGTGGGGGCTGAGGAGGTTCAATGACGACATACCATTCTTGTCCTCCGGGCGATTCTCGCGAAGGGCAAGAGAGGTGGGCGCGGCGAAGTGGACTGAGCTCGTCGAAAGGGTGGGTGAGGGCGGCACGTGTGTCTCGACAGAACTCGTGAAGCTTGGAACTGGTGAACCCGGTGACAATGACGGCGTGTACTGCGACTGGGCGTCAAGAGAGGTGCGCGGTGCGCCAGGGACGCTCAACGGGGAGAGGAAGGTTGAGGGAGGCGACCTGGGTGGGCTGCTAGAAGACGGAAAAGGGGCGTCGGGAGAGGAAGCATCGTGGTCGTCGGGAGGCTCAACGGTGAGGTTGGGGGTGGAAGAAAGGTCGGTAGTGATGATGGCGGGGATGTCATGGCTGCTGTTGTTGGTACTCATGTTATTGGGCGAGGTCGTCGGTGGCAGCGGAGCGAGCGAGAGAGGCGTGTAGGCGGGGGAACATAAACGTTTGCAGCAGGTTCGTTTTATCCCAGACACTCGCAGCTTTCTACATAGAACCGGGGCAGTGTGGGCGCCTATCTGTTTTGGATAAGCTCAGCTTGGCAATTCCATGTTTTTATTCCCGCCCCCGTCCAAGCCTGTCCAAGCCCCCCGTCATCGTATAGGCACGCTCCTCCTGCACGCTCTCCACGCCTTCGCCCTCGACATTGTCCTCGCTGGTCAGCCGGCTGCGCGGCGTGCTGCCCGTCGCGCGCAGGTCGGCGGCACCCATACATACGTGCAGACCATGCCGACAACGCCGTGGCCATTGCTATGAGCCTCGTATATGGCCCACTGCATTCCTAGGCTTTGTCACCGTGGCTCTGACGACAGCTCGGTATGGAGTGCACCCCGAGTATCGGATCCCCGTCTTGGCCTGGTCCCCTGCGGATCGCGCATCGGTAGCTGCAACTTGCGACGATCCTCATCGTGCATAACCTTCGAACTTCCACCACCCTCAATCTCCCACTTCGGTCGACTAATCGAGTAAGCTGGCGGAGTTGTTTCGGCTTTCGCGCATATGCGACGGCCTGCGACGGCGATGTTCCGCTTCGTATGTACTTGAATGGAGCGGAGGGTCCCATGAGAAACAGAAAAGAACGCGCAGGAAGTCCTCCCTGAGACCGCTCCACAGCATCCCCATTACTGCTGGGGCGCCATTGAGCTATTCAGCAGGTTGACGGTCTCAGTTTGCGAGTGACTTCTAGCTTTCCACACTCGTGGTGGAGCAACTTCGTGAGTAGTCTGCGCGCGTTCCGATCTCCTTTCTGCAATCAAACGTATACGACGAGTTATCCAGAGACTCCGGTACCCTGGCATCCTCAGTCTATACTAGTCGCAATCCGCATCACCTTTCACCGATTGTACTTACTATCACTAGCAGCCCTAGCTCAACATCAACTCACACAACTATATCCAGACGCTCAGGAACGTCCGGATCCTGGACCTCAAACCGCAATCCCCAGTTTATGAAGATCTTACATCCTTTGACCATACTAATCTGATAGAGTGATTCGACATAGCACTACTTCCTCGTCGGCGTTCACTGACGACGTCTTCTAGAATTGCATGGCCCGATATCTGTCTAGCCAAGTCCAGTACCTGTATCATATGGTCTCGACAGTCCGTCCCATCGGGTCATCGTGCCCGGTCCAGCATTCCTGGTACGTCACACACCGCTGTGTTCCTGTCAAGTCTGCAGACTCACGGTGACACGATATAGGCTCTCAGTTCTCCAGTGACGCTCGGATACTCCGGGACAGCCATCTCCATATGATTCTCATACCGCACAGAAACTCGTAAGAGGGTCAACCATCTTCCTTCAGCGCATCGAACAACAGCGCCCAGCCCACAAGCTATGAGTTAACGGCAGGGTCATATTTGGGCATCTGGGCATCTATGACGTTAAGCATCGTCAGGGCAAGCTACCATGACCAGCGGTCCTGAAGGTTTTAGTGAGTGCGAAAGTGACATGGTTATAGCTCATACTGGGAGATTCAACCCGGTCTCTCTTCATACCTTTACCGCCACCAACTATCCTGAGACAGCATGCGACCGTCCACATTCAAACGTCTACGAGGACACACGGTTCCGCGTGTGTGAGCGCGTTTACGGTCGTATACCATTGTGACTCGAAATCTTCCTCGACGGGAGGGCCACACGCCTCGTGTAGAGTTTATCTCGAACGCGTGCCCTTACGCAATGAGGCATGCAAGCGAGAGAAGCAACTTCCTTGCAGATATACTTCGACTCTGTGAACACGTGTTCTTTGCGTCCGTGGTATTGGCGCATGTGTGCCTTTCTTTAGCAGGACCCGCGGCGTCGGCGATGAGGGCAATTGCATCAACCTAGTACAGAGTGTGATTTGAGGACAATGAGCTACAACGAGGCAAGCATACAATGGGTAGCAGACGAATGTGAGAGCGTAAGGTACGGTTTAGGTTTACAGATGCTTCGAATTGTACTAATAGAATGAAATGTCTAAGTCGCACATATAGTTCACAGCATCCGACTGCGGAAACGACGCATACATTGACATAATCGAAGTCTGTAGACGGCAATGAGCGCATACCAACATCTCCCCGATCGAGGACTGTAATCATCTATCCGAACGTTCACGGATATCACATCATGTTCCTACTCAAGTCTGTCCGTGGATGCACCAGCGCATAGCCTCTGGCCCTCTGGAGAATCTTCCCAGAACCATCTACACTGTTCATCTCTTCGGCAGTATTTCAATCCTCAGGAGCCTCGTAGTACTAAGCATACATACCACACTTCCCTACCAGGCATGCATCGTGTCAATAGCATAACTCGCTGAGATCGCCGAGCGTTCCGCCAGTACGTGCTATTTTTTGCGTGTTGGCATATAAATAAGTAACACGGTACGACTTCACAGAAAGGCAGCGACAACGCCCTCCTTGCATCGCCTACGGGTCGCCGTGAACACACGCACAGCTGTCGAATGCTAACCCGAAGTCATCCCTTCACTTGTACATATGCGTGTATTCGTATGCCACGCCCACCGCCAAGTGGCGACATCTTTAGAAGCATCAGAATGGATTCACAACTCTGGGCAGTGACTGCGCGCGGGTATAGTTGTGTGTCGAACTAATCTGTGCTCGGTGTGAACCCGCTCACACTCTGCACAGGCTTGAGATGATCCGTCAGATTCTCCCGCGAATGTGGGTTGGTGAACCGACTGTACAAGCCGTGTGTGCCGTTGCAGTGGCGGGATGAGGATGGGAACGCCGCTCGTTGATCTCCGCCCGCCTGCGACTCCTAGGAATGCGTTTAGTCGATTGTGCACAGGTCGCGGTTCTAGACTGGAGGAGAGAGGCGAAGGTCGCCAAGTAGCGGCATCTCGAGGGTGGTATACACTCCGAGCGTAGTCTGGAGGCGTACCAGCCACTGCCGCGGATATTAGTCGTAGAGCCGCACAGCGAAGCGCGAGGGTAGTAGTACGTCGGGCTGCGCGTCTGCACAGGAGGTGCGATGCTTCCCTGTCGTGCTAAGGACGCATCTTAGTATAGTCGATTGTTTGCTGCGGAAGAGCGATAATCGGAGAGCGGCTCAGTTTTGGACTGGGAAAAACAGTTCTGCAGATAGATAGGGTGGTTAGAGCTCCAAGCCTCACTAGACACCTTTAGCAGCGCGGCCCCAACGTTTGATGGGAGCTCCATCGAGCGTTACAGGCGCTAGAAAGTGAGCCGGGCCGACAGAGTGTGACATGCTGAGGGCTTCCTGGGCGAAAACCGGTCAGTTGGTGCGCTCAGACCATGTCATTATATCAGCGAAAAAAACTCATGCTATGAATGCTTTATACACTGTAGTGAATGGGCTGGAAGCTGGAGGTCCAATCACTGGTTGGCCGCGATTCATGTGCGTCGAGATTGACGGTAGCGGCTACTAGTAGGCGCTAGCTTAGATGGTCACAGTGTGACCTGGAGCGTCACATCAAATGGTCGCCCCAACGCTCCATGATGGGCGACTTGGACCCCTCTGCTAAAGGTGTCTACTCATAGACGGTCACGCATCGACATACCTCTGGTCCATGATGTTCCGGACACAGGTCTCCTTGCAAGTGCCGATGAAGCCTCACTACAAGTCCCAAGCGCTTGAAGCTCCGGGACATTCTCAGGGGGTCTGCCCCTCTGACGGCACTGCACAGTCGATATCGACGTTCAAGATCCGCTTTGCACTGTCGTAACGTCGGGACGGGAGTATACGCACCTTGCTCGCGGACCCAAGACACGCTTCAAGTCCAACACAAGCCGTAAGCCCTATTCGACGGTCGACAAGGCACTGGGACCTGGACCTATAGAGTTAACTGTGCGCAGCACCTTTCGAGCGGCCCCGGCTCCGGTCCAATTCCGCTCCCGTAAGGCCCCACCTCGTCTGGTGCCCGACGTATGTACGTCCCGCGCATAACATGAGGGCATGTTCATGGAGCCCTGCCACTGCATGTCCACCAGTAGCGTTCGACTCTCACGAGAGTCCAGCCGGAGCCCGTACAGAGCGGCAGAGGGGGTACGCGGACTTGGGCATGGCCACAGTCGGTCCTTGGCGAGAGGCCGCCCTCAACGACGTGGCCGCTCACCCCTCTGCAGGGCTCAAGCGCGGGCCGTTGACGGCGCCGAGAGGCGAGTCAGCAACGCGGAGCGGGGTCAGGGCCCGAGCTTCGCGAGGCTGTGTGTTCTGAGGAACCCTTCCATGAACTTGAGCGATCCGGTGCGCCGCGACGCGGCGTCTTGGGGGATACTTATTCTTCCCAGGTATACGACACTCACCTCTGTCTGCCCTCCGAAGTGCTTGCAGGATGAGGGGACTTGGGGGACCGGAGTAGGCTCGAGTTGTGGTTCGCGTAGAACCGTGCACAGCCTCACAGCCCCCGAGTCCAAATAAGGTTGTCGGCTGTGTAATCAAGATGCCGGCCTTCCTGATTAGGTAGGTGTAGTAGTTCAGTGAGTCAGTGCGACGGTCGACCTTGGTATCGGTTGAACAGGCAGCATACTGTGTACTAGAGTAAGAATCACCTTTTCACTACGGGAAATCACGATATGATCCTCAGGGCACTGCAGATATATGATCAGAGTTTCGAGATACCGGTGATCCCAATCTCTGACGATACAGTGGTGAGTGGCACCCTCTCGAATTAAGTACCGATAGAGCTCCATAGTGAGTTCAGGGACCTCGTCATTCTAACGGCTTAATATTTCCTTCATGAGAATCAAAAGTGAGTCTTCACGTATTATGAGTCCCCGGCGCATCATGAGGCATACTAATGATGGTGGTACTGTAGTAGTCTCAGCATTCCCCTAGGAAACTGTTACTAGTCATTGAAGCATAAATGTTACTTGCTGCTTCGTTCTTTTATGATATTTCGTCTTCGCCTCAATGCAAAAGTCGCGTCGAAAAGTATGAATTCCAGGGGTACTCTTGAGATACTCAAGTAATCCCCTAAGAACCGATCATGCTGACAGTGATTGCCACATGGCTGTCAAACTTTGTCCAGAGCGCCAGAAATCTAGCAAACAGCTAACCTCACCCTAGAGTGAGTACGTTGTGCCCGACTTGCAACATATACGACCCCGAGATATCGGTGGAAAGCTAGAGCCCCTAAGAGCGGACAGCTAGATGTAATAAACATGGCGCAGTGCCTCACTGAGCAGCATGGTACGAAACAGATACGAAGAATCATAAGCGGCTGCATATAGGTACGGAATATCAGATGTTCGGACGCTGAGCAGTCCAAAGCTCGTACCTAGTATGCACGAAGCACTGCTAATCGATGCATAGCACGCTTCCCCATCTCACATCTCGTCAAGGGAAGGCGCCTCGATGGCGTCTTTGAGAGGGTCCTCCATATAGGGTGCAAGCTTCTCGTCCGTCGGCTCGAGGGGCGGAGGCACGACATCGCTCCCGCTGATAGGCGGTTGCAACGCTGTTGCTTCCCAGCCGCTCTTCCAGGAGGCGATGCCCGCAACGAGGCCGAGCAGATTGAGCCAGACCTGAAGAGAAAAAGTCCCGTTAGCGCAACTGCGATATCCAGTGGTACGGCACACTCGATGAGCTCTGCCATGGACAACTGGTGTACTGGGAACCGTGAACTGACACGGGTGTTCAAACCAGTGCTTAATGAATGAGGAAGGCAGGAGTTATGGGAATAAACACATGAAAACCGCTAGAACTGAAACAGAGGAAGCGATGGTGATACGTACATCGTTCGAGAATATGCCCTTTTCGGTCGACCTGTAATGAATGGAGAGTCAGTTGTGCGATGAAAGGTAGGTGATAGAAGTGAGAAAGTAGTTGCAGACGGGGCTGAGGGCGCTCGAACTATCTGGAAGCGGCTCGCCCACAACTCCGTCATTCAAAGACGATAGAAGAATTCGTCATCAGGGACATGGCTGCCATTGTGGCGGTTAGATACGACCAGGGCGATATATGCGTCCACGGAAAGAGTTGCATCCCCGCGATAGGGATCGTGACGTGCGCAGTCATGCAGATGGCAATTGGGACATCGCACGACACTGGGTCATTGGCAGATAGTCGCCACGAGCACCCAGCTACACTGCTGAAGGTGCCAACCGGTGAGAATAGCTGCGCCGCGAAGGCGCAGGAACCATGCAAGCCCGCTGATGGGTTGTGAGTCATAACCGGCCACACAAGGATAGCTGACGCGTTTCCCGTCGTGCGCGATGACGGCGTTCATGCCCTACGCTCACAAGGCGCGCAAGAATCGCCGCCGCATGAGCATGTTGCTCAGAGTGCAGCTCATAAGCCTTTATCACGTGAAGAGGCAGTACAACCTTCTCCATTAGAGCTGATTTGCACGCGCTGTAGCGCCGAAAAGCTTGGAGCTGTTTTTGCTGCAGTGTGGCGCGAAAATGTGTCTGCACCACAGCAGAACGATGCTGCTGGGGCTGCTGCACCCTTGCTGCACCCACTCGCCGTCGTCGGCGGGCTGTTAAAGTTGTGCTGACTAACTGTAGTGCACCATCCTCAGAGCGCCCGCTGCAAATCAACTCTATTATCAACCTCATGCCGTTGCGCGGCGACGTATCAGGCGATCTGAGGACGAGGATCTCTTGTTTTTAGAACGAAGCCTTTTGCACAGCCCATTCCTAGTGGGAAGATAGAAGCTGCTCCAAGACTACGGGGGATGTCCAGGGAAACCCGTGCCAATGCGCGGGGCAAGCGGAGAGTATGAAAGACCAGATTCTCCAAGGTACTCAAGTCATATATCGGGAGGATGAAGATATCAGGTTGAGATCGGCGAACATACCAGTGAATGGTCTGTGGCAGATATGCCAGGTTGACGATGTACTCATTCAGAAGAGCCTTCTTCCTCTTGCGTATGCCCTCTTTCTCAGCCGGAGATGCACCGGTCTTCAAGAATTGTATAGATAAGAAAACGATACTGTTCAAGTGCAAACCGATCATAACTGACCTTGGACTTGCTCAACGTGCGTTCACGGAGTCCGAGCAGCTTGCTGTCTTCGCGCAGGTGAGCTAGCTGGAGGAAGACATATGCAGCCCAGAACCGCGTCGACCACATGCCGAGGGTGCCTAGGTCTAGCGGGATGTTCTTCTCGCTGGGCCGAGTGCGAATAAAGGGAACGAAAGCGGTGAGTGACGGTAGGGTGATTTTGTCGGGGATTACGGAGTGGGAAAGCAGGTAGTAGAGGTGCTCAAGGGGATAGTACGCGAGCATCGACCATCCCTGGAGGCGTTCAATGGTGCGAATCTTGCGCGTTGGTGAAGGGTTGCGTTCCAGAGCAATGAGCCATTGGAATATCGGCAAAAGACCTTTCGATGCAATGGTGTGGGGTCACAGGCAGTCAAACGTTTGCACGAGAGCTCAACGACGTACCCCAGATTCTGAAGAACATCCGTGCATCGCCAATGATGCTAGCGAGCTTCGCAAGCCTGTCCGCGGAGGTGCTGAGGGGAGCCTTGCGCAAGCCAGCGCCATGCTGCATACGGGCACGCCATTGCAGGAACGGCACGATGAGCTTAACAGTATATTGGATGATCTAGATGCCGTCACATCACAAGCGTCAGACAATCCACGACGCGACGACGTAGAACAACCCACCATGAATAGCTTGCTAAACCGTGACCGAGTTCAACAAAACGTCAGAGAGGAGATTGATATGAACTCAACTCGCTTCCACTCCAGGTACTCAGAAACCGGACAAGGTGGTTGAGAGTCTCCGACGGCTGCAGAAACGCGAACGATCCAAGAGTCAAGTCCTCGACGCGAGCGAGAGTGATGGGTTTTGATGAGACAGCAGACATTTCTGTTGAGTTGAGGATGCTGGGAGTCTAGCTGCACAAGTCGAACTGTAGTCGGTAAGTAGTCGCGCGCTGGTCAAGCAGCGTCGACTCGCGAGACGGAATCCGAAACCACTTGCACCGGCAACTCGAACGGTCCGTTTGCCGGCTAACAGGGCGCCTGCTTGAGGCAGATGGGAAAAGGTGATGTAAGCATCCTTGCCCTATATCAAGCGCGAAAAAAGTTTGCAGTCTCTTCAGAACAAATCCCTGAAGACACAAAAGTTCGGGCTTGGGGTTGCTCTCCGTCTCCTTGTCCGCGTTCCAGTCTTCTAGAGCATCCTGATCTCTCTTTGTTCTCCGTGGCTTCTTCGCTTTGACTAGTTTCCTGCTGCCTACGAGGTATCGCTTCGGCTGGCACTCATGACAAGCACAGGAGATTGGAAGGAGATGTTGCGGGTTCGGAGGAGACCTACATCCTAGTCAGCTTCTCGTATGTTATATACGTTACTCAATACCATCGTTGTCATACATCAGTATGCTTCATCGAATCCCAATCAGTGTTGCACCTCCGGCCAAAGGATGGATGGATGGTACCTGTCTAGGTTCTCCACGAACACTCGCCATGGTGCATCATGTACGCCTCATTTGAGCTGTCGATATAAGTACACGATACTACGTCCGCAGTGGCACTACTACGCACCGTGTGCTGGCCATGGTTAATACACTGTATAAACACAGTGTATGAATACTAAGTGCTAGTGTCTACGCATGTATTACAACCATGTAATGCAAGCCTAGTAGTTCGATAGTACATAGCCTACCTTCTACCATCGATTCGGATGCATCAGTCGTGTCGAGCTCGACTGATTCAGAAACCTGGTACGACCAAACTTGAACGCCTCAACGAGATGCTTTTTTTTGTTGAACGACAACTTGCACTTCCTGATGCATCAGTGTACTGAAACTCTTCTGTAATGTCGATCTGTAATCAAGAGAAGGTGAAGAGCTAGAGTTGATTCAGAGTTGCTTAGTTCAGTAAGCCAAGAGTTCAAACTCCGAAAAGAGTCAATGTCCCGTGCTGGGAGCAGTGCAATCACAGCCAGTTGACTTGTTCACGAACCTCCGAGTCCCCGCCATCGTTTCAGTACCCTTGCTCATTCCACTCACCATCTCTGCTCTCGCCGGCGAGGGCGACCAGCCTTGTCAGTCTATTCCACGCGTGCGTGCAAAGAACTAGCCATCCAGAACGCCAATGTACGCCTCCATCCTACCCTGATCGACGCGCATCTGGCATCGTGATTGACCCGCTCCGCCGCAGGCCGCTGCCCGACGAACGTCCACGTCAGAGTGTCGCGAACCTCATCGGACGCTTTGAGCAGCAGAACAAGAGGCAGTCCGCGTCGGCCGCCAGTGTTCCGACCCGATCGTCGAGCGTCGCATCGCAGCATACCGGAGATGCGGCGAAGGAGGAGCTGAAGGAGAAGCGGGAATGGCCGCCAAAGCCCAAGCCCGCCGCGGCGAGCGTGTTTGAAGCCAAGCCGGAGCCGGTAATGAAGTCCCCAGAGCCTCCTGCGCCCGTATCGTTGTTTGAGCCTGCTGTCCCTGAGCCCACCCCCGAGCCGGCAGTGGAAGAGAAGGCGGCGGAGCCCGCTCCTGTGTCCCCGGTGACCTCAGATAAGGTCGTCGCCCCCACACCTCCCACATCGCCTGGGAAGAAGACTACCACCACTATCAAGACCGCGGCCCCGCGCCCATCCTCGACCTCTATACGTACTCCCGCGACCCCGCCAGCGAAGCCGCGCGAAGGTAGACCAAGTACTGTCGGGACGAAGACAATCCGCACACCAGCCAAGTCCCCGCCCTCTTCCTTCCATTCGTCGATGTCCACGTCCTCCCTGTCCTCCATCAAGCCTACGGGGACACCCAAGGCGACGCCCTCCAGATCCCGGCCGTCTTCCCGTGCGTCCGTGACGCCCTCGCGGCCCAAGACTCCCTCAGCCTCCACCGTCCGTCCCAAGACACCCTCCTCTGTGCGTCCGAAGACGCCGTCGCACACGACATCTCCCAAGCCCAAGGGGACGCCCTCGAGCGGGCTCTTCGCGCCGACGGCGGCATCGCTTGCGCGTGCACGCAGTGCGGAGGCCGGGGCGCCTCAGCCAGCCCGTAAGCCGACGGCGTCCAAGGACACCCTCGAGCGGCTGATTAAGCCCACTGCGGCGAGCATGTCCAAGGCCCGCCAGCCCACGCTCCCGACCCCTGCCCCTACGAAGAGCACCGCGCCCGCAAAGGGGGCCGCGTCTACTAGAGGAGGCGTGCCCCCTGCGCGCCGCGGCGCCACAGTCAAGCCGCGCGCGACGCCTGCCGCAGGAGCCAAGACAAAGGACGTCAA
Organism: Daedaleopsis nitida; assembly: GCA_022606115.1. Classification (NCBI taxonomy): domain Eukaryota; kingdom Fungi; phylum Basidiomycota; class Agaricomycetes; order Polyporales; family Polyporaceae; genus Daedaleopsis; species Daedaleopsis nitida. The sequence goes on along the minus strand of JABYQM010000005.1, from coordinate 1,362,362 downwards.
GACGAAGGCTGCGGTCGCCGCCGCCGGGGCTGGGGCTGTCGCCGCGGGCGCGGCTGCCGTGGCCGCATCGAAGGAGGACGAGGAGCATGCACACAATGCAGAGTCCCACGAGGATGTTGAGTCCGTGAGCCACGAGCACGAGGAGTCTGGGGGCACGCTCGTCGATGAACCAGAGCTCATTGAGCACCACGAACCCGAAGAGATGGCTGATGACGAACACCACGTAGAAGCGGCGGCCGAGCCTGAACGTGAGGAGCAGGTCGCGGAGCCCGATACGGTCGAGCATGAGCATGAGGAGCCTCCCGAGGAGCAGACCCATATCGAAGAGCAAGTCCATGCCGAAGAAGAGCCCGCTGAAGAACCAGAAGAGCACGTTCACATCGAGACCGAGGAGCCCGCCACAACCGAGTCGCACCCCGCCGACTCGGTCCCAACTCCCGCCGAACCCGAACCCGAGGCGGACGTGGAGGTCGTCGTTTCAGAGGCCGAGCAAGAGTCGGAGACCGCGGCGCACAGCGAGTCCGAGACGCACGCCGACACCGAGTCGGACACCGTCGCCGGCTCCGTCACGGCGGACAAGCCCGGGACCGACCTCGCGGACATGGTCGCGTTCCTCGAGCTCGCGCCGGCGAAGGCGCCCCCGGTCAGCGTCGTCGACATCCCGGACGAAGTCGCGGATATCCCCGACGAAGACTGACCGCGAAGAGGCCCAAGTTCCAGGTACCCCCACCTCCCAGCCTCGAGGCCGTGAACCCGCTTGGACTCGGCGGGGCACGTGAAGAGCGTCGTCTCCCGTCTTTCGTACCACGATGTACAGAGCGTACTGTGGATATATACATACATATATATACGCATCCAGCGCACTTCGGACGTCACTCGTCTCATCTCTCGTATCTCTTCTTCCTCCTGGGTCTCTCTCTCTCTCTACGCTATCATCGACCGACGACGTTGCTTGTGCCTCTAACTTACAGACCGCCAGCCCTACCCTACCCTACTCTGATCCTCCGCGTCTCGTCTCCCTCGTCTTCTCCATCAGCTCCCATCCGTCCGATACCTCCCCTCCCCGGTCCTCCCCGCCGGTCTCCTGCTAGGGCTGTCCCCATCCCCTCCCCTGTCGCATATGTCTGATATCACGATTCACGATACGAACGTCCCTCCCTGCCCATCCCCGCACATCCCCCTCTCTCTATATGTCCGTTGCTGCTGTCCTCTCCACGTTCGTTCACGAGTTTTTATGAGAAGAAGTCCCAACCCACCAGACCACTAGTCTCGCGTTGCGTCCTTGCGATCGCGTCTGCGCGCCATCTGCGCTTGCGTTTGCGTTCCCAGATGCTCTCCTACTCACTTCTCGGTGCGCTTTATTGGTACGCTTGCCTTGCAGTCGGTAGATACCACATGTGTACATACATACACCCGGTCCAAGAGCAACGAAACGAGATATTCCCCTGTTGATGATGGTAGCGATCGCAGTGTGAACTGGTCCTTGAGCAAATGCGGTTGAGCCAAGTACTTATATACTCCTGCGCGTGCGCAACAATGAGTTCAATAATATCCATGTGCATTCGAGGCCTCTGGCAGACCCAGTATACTCGTACAGTAGTAGTACAACGGCCACGACGATATCCGACATCCGACGATTACCAACAGGTGATATGTATGTAGCACAATCCGCGCAGCGAACAACCGAAGAAGTAAGAGGAAGAACGAGACAAGGGACGCGAACGAAGACAACGGAAGGAGGGAGATGAGAAAGAGAAGCGCACTCGACAACGTACACGACCCTGGCGGTAGCGTACAGACAACGTCAAACCCCGGCAGTTCCTGTTTTCCATTTCCATTTCCATGGTTTTCCAGACCCGCTGGCCGCCCGACTCATAGTCGTTAGACTCGGACGCCTTCTCCGTGGAAGCACGCGCGGATCGCGGACGAGCATGTACAGAACAAGCCTGCGCTGATCCGCCGTGCGCCGTATCCGCCTTCCGCGTGCGGTGAGGCCGCACTGGACGATGCGACCCAGCCGCGCACGGAGGCGAAACGGGCCACTAACGCGCTCGGGCGAAGAAGGGCGGAACCTGCATCACAGTCATCGCGTCTGCCACGAATGGGAGCAGAGAGTGCGGCAGCGGGTGATTACACGACCCGCATCTGCGCGTTTTGCGATGACTAGATATAGTACAGCGCACAGAGCGGGCCGTGGGGGTCTAGGGGGAGTGTATGTGTGCGTACTGTATGATAGCTTCGGACGCGGGAACGGACGAGCGAGTCGGCGAGCAGGAGGGAGGGTGGAATAGGGCCTCGCCTTGCGCCGCCGACGTCTAGTTGAACCCGTCAAAGTGACCCTTCAGGATCCGTTCGCCCATGGGAGACGGGGCCCTGGGTGGGCGGGTCGTACCAGGAGCAATGGTGTTGGCCCTCCGAGCCTTGCGGGTCGGAGTGGCAGGATCCATGCCCGCCTTCATGCCCGGAGGAGTGGTACTGCGCACCGCATGTCCCTGGGCGGCGACCGCAGTGTTGATCGGCTTCAGGACCGGAACTGGCGGCTGTGAGAACGAGATGGATAAATCAATACGAATTGTGCAAAGAGGAAGGCCGGAACTCACCCTGGCCATGTTGCCGCCCAAGGACAGGCGGCGAAGTAACCCAGCGGCGCGCTCCTGCTGGGGTACAGGGACAGTGGGGGCGGTAGATTGAGGCGATCCTGACCAGGCCAAGCAGCAGAGCTGGCGCGTCGAGCATGCCTAGCAACTGGTTTCTCGGGCTCAAAGACATCCTCATCTGTGGAGGGAAAGGTCAGCGTAAGGCCAAAGTGGGTCGCGTGGGGGCGGACCTTCGAAGAGCGCTCCGGACATGCCCCTGCGGAAGGGGAACGTCGCGGAGGGGGAGGACTTTGGAGACTGGCTCAAGAAGTAGGAGAGGATGGGAGAAGTGGACGGGCTGATGGGCGCAATGCGGGGTAAGGTGCCTGATGTGGGAGTGGGGAGAGGGGACGCGGGGGACACAGACGAGTCCGAAGACGAGTCCGAGCCGGAGTCGGAACGGCGGCGACGCTCGATGGGGATGGGGAGCGAGTGGTGGACTTTCTTCTCGTTGGAAGACATGGCAAAAGAATATATTGTGTGCGTACGACAGACGAGAGACAGAAGAGAGAGTGTAGGAGCAGAAAGGGGTAGATTAGCACGCGGAACCCGTCCAAGGTTTATATTCTGCGCTCGGGGAGCGATACAAACTCCGATCTAATGGAGACTCCATCGAGTGTTCGGCTTCGGCCGACGTTCTCCACAGCGACCTACTGCGACCATCAGCCCTTCCCTCCGTGCCAACCCAGGCCCAACTACGACCCGCCACGGTGGAGGATGGCTCCCAGTTGCGTCGAGTCTGTCCACTCAGATACACTCGACTGCCCGCTCATGTGCTCAGCTGGACTGGACTCTAACCCCAATCTGTACCCCGCATTCAGCCTCGTGATACCCAACCTGATCGACTTCTGTCACCAAGTCATCATCACGCGTCCCCAAACTAGCATCTCCATCCCGAGCTCCCGTCCACAGCCCGGCCGCTTAGCCATCCACGATGACTCCGGCTTCCATCCCACATCGCAAGCTTAAACTCGTCCAATTCTTCCAACCTCGCGCCCGCCGTGTACTTGCACCGACTCCCGCCGGCACCGGTCGCGGCCAGCCTGGACGAAGCGCAGCCACGCCCAGTCCGCACACCATCGCGACCGTCGCTCGACACCGTCGCCGCCGTCTTCCTCGCCGTGTGCACCACCGGCTGGCATGGTACGATGTCCAGTCGATAAGCACCAGGAAGCCGGTAACAGCGCTGCCTCGAACCTGCTCACATGTCCATCGCGCGCGTTCTCGTATTCAGTCCGTCCAACTCTGCCGCCACCCCGACTAGTCGTACTTAGCCTCCTTGTCCCTCGCCCGCTAGCTTCTCTCGCAACGTCAATGCACATCGCTCGGAGTCCGGATGTCCCCTCCGCTGTACGTCAACGTCTTCGGGTTCACCTTGGTCTCAGCTGCACTCTGTCGCGTGCCCCGGACTCTCACAGCCATCGCGCACGATGGGCACCACCGACGTCGCTTCAGGCCACCCCACAGGCTTCACCGTACTGCTGCCGCCATCCGTCGCCCCCTTCGGCGCAGCTAGCAGCTCTCTTGGTGCGCCTCATGCCTTGGCACGCGTCCCACGCCGTCTTCGCAGTGGGAGTCTGGCCCGTCGAATCTTCACGAACCTCCTGCCATCGCCCAACGTGCTCTTGGCCGCCTTCCTTTCTGTCATTGTCAGCCTCTTCTCTCTTCTCTCGGCAGCCGCACGCGCGTCACATCCCGATCTTTGGGGAAAGGCCACTGGTGACCAGGTCCGAGTGAAGTGTGCTCCAATTGCGGGCGGCGAAAGTTCAACAATCTTATGTTTCCGTCACGATGCTCAACGCTAAATATTAAATGCTTGTACATCATGTCCGCGGGAGTCCCATGATAGCTCTCTAACCCTACGCCACTGTCTACATTCGTCGTAGTCTGTAGACAATCTGAATCCTCCAACCCATCTGCTTTCCTCGATGCATCGAAGCGCGAAGGCGCCCCTGATTGCTCAGCAGAACCTTGCGCGCAGCTATTCCTGACCCCAGCTGGCCTCGACGTCGACCTCGTCACGGTCCCGTCCAACGGTAAGCTTACTGTACACGACGCAGTGGCACCATCTCGTCCTGCCCTTGGGCCTTCGCACCGAATCGCGAGGTGCAGCTCGTGTGAGAGGAAGGCTCGAACGCTTCAGAGTCCGAGAATGCCGGAGGAGGGCGCCGGCACGCGCAGGGCATGCTGCGACAATCCCGGGGAGCACGACAGCCTCTCTGAGCTCCTGGTCATCTCCCAAATGCTCGGGTTTCCAGGACGGTTCGCGACGATCGATATACCACGTCCAGCTGCACGCCGTCAATCGCGGGGGCAAAGACGGACACCCGTCTTTCTCCACGCTCCCCACTCGGATCCCCGCTCGACCTCCTCGGGCACGTCCCAGTCTGCAGAACATACTTAGGTTTGGGATCGGTGTCGATCCACCACGGGCGCAGGGTTGAATGGGCATATGTCCACCTTCACATGCACGATGTCGTAGCCTGCTTGTGTTCCCATCGTTTCGACCGTGTTGTTGTAATTGCGCTCCCCATAACCTCCCATAACGTTATGTAGTGGTCGTCGGTGTTACATGATCCATCGCGTCAGGACTCAGAACGGCATTTCGTGTCACACGTTCCCGTGCGATGCACGCGTGTCGTTGCTCCGGTATCCGTTCTAATAAGTACTAACAGGATACACGATTCTTCGTGTCACAAGAGGGTATTTCACGCGTCCGCGAACGCCTCGCGCTTCGCCTCGGCCAGCACGAACTCTCCGCACTCCTTCCGGCTCTTCTCGACGTCGACAAAGTACAGGAAGCCCGTGCTCAGGGCTCCGCTGGGTGTGCAGATGCGGCGTCAGTCGGTGGTCAGACCGCGTATACAATATGACAGAGAACGTGAGATGATGGCAGCGAAGAACGAACGAGGCAGGACCGGACCGGACGAGGCACGGATGGGGGGAGCAAAAACAATAGCAAGGGGAGGACAGGACTCACAGGGTGAAGAGGAACACAAACGGGTAGTTGTCGTTGTTCCCCGACGCGGTGATGATCGCGGACGACACGAGCGGCCCGATGAACGCAGACGTCTTGCCCACGACCGAGAACAGCGCGAAGAACAGGAACCTATCGCGCGCAAACGCGGATGTCGTGAACAGAGGTGGTTAGCGTCGCGCACAGCGGCACCGCGCGAGACACGGGACGCGGGACGCACATCTGCGGCAGAGGGGACACCTCGCTGATCATCGTCTGGCTGTATGCGTACCACGGGCACACCATCAGGCCGTAGTACGCCTGGTACAGCCTGGCGGTGCGCGGGCATCGCAGGGGCCCAGACGAGAGAACAAGACAGGGGCCGTCAGCGCGCTGCGGCCGCACACGGTAAGGACGAGAGCGAGCCGCACCAGATCTCCCAGACATGCTTGAACCCGAACTTGTCGGTGTGGATGCCGATGAGGCCCCAGATGGTGAGGACCAGGATCCACACCACGTTGAAGCATAGCATCTGTGCGTGCGCGTGGTGCCGGCATGGCCATCGGACACGCGAGCCGCGAAGAGAACGTAGGATTCAGCAGTCGATACGCGATACGCGAGAGAAGGGAAGGGCACGAACCGTCTTCGTAGGGATCCGGAAGCGCTTCTGGACGAGCCAGAACAAGCTGCGGGTGGGAGAAGCGTGGCGGCCATCGTCAGCGTGCGCAGCTCGGACATGGTGCGATCGTGAAGGGAGGGTGGAGGGTGCGGCGCCGCGGACGGGGATGTTGATGTGAATTTGGGATGGGAAAGGACACGCACTAGATCCCGAGCCCCTGTGCCACGATGCCGACGATCAGGAGGAGCGTGAGCTGGAGCGTCGAGTATGACACGACGCTGGTGTCAAGAGAAGCGGTCGGTCAGCTCTGGACTTGCACTGGGCTCCTCAGACACACTCGATAGACGGCGCGACGCAATATGTTGCGTCATACGCCAGGAGGAGGACCCTGACCTGTTCTGCAACGTGCCTATCACGGTTCTGGAAGAAGAAAGCAGAAGACGATAACGTTAGCACTGTCGTTCTACCGATGCATGCCTTGGTTACTCACACTGTCGTGTTCAGGACGTCGCCCCTGGAGGGAGGAAAGCGGATGCGGTGGGTCAGACGACTGCAAACCCTCAACCCAGAACGCGCTGGCTGGACGTACATGAGGAAGTAGAAGATGAGATACAAGAATGTCTGCTTGAGTCTCATACATTCGCGGAAGGCCACGACGGTCTGCTTGAAGCCTATGGTGAGCATAGAGGCGCCCACGGGCAATGCGAGCCCGGGACGACGCTTCTCGAAGAAGAACCAAGGCAGAGCGCAGAGTACTTGAGATGATCAGTCGGTCAGTTATGTTCACGTCCACAGATTCCAGCGATGGCAATACGTACGCCAGATCCCTCCGGAGAACGCGATGAGCACACTGAACGCCTTGGTGTTGTTCTCTGTGCTCTCGTCCGACTTGAGCCCCTTGAGGATCCCGACCATGACCGCCAAGATGATGATCTCTCCTGCGGAGCAGACCGCGAAGGATACGTTGGATATCCGATTCCGTTCTAACGACTCGTAATCTGCATGCTCAGTTGCTCTGTAGCGAATTGACAGACGTGTTCAGGACGGTGGACTTCAGACTCGGGCAGAGGGCACTTACGATTTCTCCCCGGACGCGAGCTGTGCAGCAGATTCCTGCACCTCTGGGAGATCACGCGCGAGCCCGGGGAACGCGGCGGTCCAGAACGTGAGCGCGCACTGTGGGCGTTCGTAGCAAGGCGTCAGAGCTTAGCAAGCTCAGAGCTGCAAATAGAGTGAATGCGCGAACGAACCTGGTACGTGATCACTGGAGTTTGTTCCGGGTATCAGCTAGTTTTTCTTGGTCATACAAAAGAAAGAGATGCTGCTCACAGCCGAGGATGTATAACGCGACTCCTGCCTCCCATCTCGATGGGTCGTCTACACCGAGCCAGGCGAACGAGACACCGACGGCAAGGATGGTGAAGACGATAGTGATGTTCGGTCTATAGCAGACGATCGTAAGTCTCCTAACTCTGTCTCACAGCCAAGAGCCACGGGCTCACCTCCATGTACCATAGTCCGCCCACGCTCCGACCATGAGCAGCACCACGGCCTGCAGCGCGAAGCTGATCCCGTTCGTGAGAAGCACGATTGAATTCACTGTTCGACGTTGGATCTCAATGCTCCCGATGAGACCGAAGTCCGTATTTGAACATACCGTCGCGGATTCGACCCAGGTAGGGCAGCACACAGTCCGTGCCGGCCCCGCACGCGGCCGTGAACGGCGGTTGGCTGGGGTCGTACCCGGCCAAGAAGAGCAGGTTCTGGAACTGCGACGGCCCGAAATTGAAGCCGGAGAGCCCATTGTTGCCCTATGAAACGGCATGCAACACAGACGACCGGCCAGAGGGCGTCGAGCGAGTAGGCTGAGGTGAGTGGAGGACTTGGAAATAGCAGGAGGGAAAAGACGCTTACGATGTAGTAGACGTAAAAGGCCCAGAGTTCCTTGCGCGTGGTCATCCACGCGCCCGGCTCCGAGGTCACGATCGAATCCGCCTGCTGGGCCGCTGCGACTTCTTCCGCTTTGGACACCTTCTCCGACATCGCTCACCTGCTGCAGTTGCGAAGACACGTCGTCGTACGTGGGATGCAAACTTTGCGCACGGGCGTCCCATATGGCATACCCGCGGGTCGAATGCCATGCCGAGAGACGCCGTCAGAGCATCAATGCACATCTTTGGGGTGACTCAGACCACTGACCGGTCTGTGGCAGCGATAAGTACGATAACAAAGGCACTAGTTCACGACGTCATCATACTGTACCGAGCCTCGCACTACAAGTCAAGGTACGCAAGGAAGTGATAAATATTCACAAGGTGGAGGCTATCTACACAATTTTGCAAGGACATTGCTGTTTTACAGGGATGGGTTGCAGGACGTCTAAGCTCTATCTATCATGATTAGCGAGGGCGGCGACGTGCGGGCAGAACGAAGGCATGGACATGGACATGGGCGTAGACGTAAGGCGTGAGGGTTTATCGATATCAATCATACAGGAATGAAAGGAGAATCCGTGAAAACGCAGGGCGAACACCCCGAGAGCTTGAGAGTCTCCAGTCTTGGAACGTTACACCAGGCGTGATTATGTGCGGCCGTGCACTGGATTATCATAGTGGATGATGAGGTTCCAAGGCGTGTAAGAGGCTGGGAAGCGCGGTGAGCGACTCAGTGCGAGGACAGGTCGGGGATGTTAAAGCCGGATCCGCTCTGTTCCATCGGCGACATGACCGGCGAGGCCAAGTTGAGGGTGTCCATAGCCAGCCCGAGCGGGTCGTTCGAAGCCGCGGCGTACGCCTGCGCGGCCTGTTGCTGGTTGAGGTAGTTGCCGAAGAACACCTCCGGACTTGTGCACGCCGACACCGCACGTCGCATTCCGGTCGAGAGATACGTGAGCCCAACCTGGTACGCGGCTGGGAAGGGGATGGTGAGCCCGGGACCGATGACTGAAGACGCGAAGCAGGTTTGCGTACCATTCATCCAACCAAAGCCTTCTCTGGGCACCATCTTGAAGTCGATACCCTGGTTGCCGTACTCGGCGTCGACCAGGTGGGAGAGCTTGACTGCATCGAACTTCTCAGGAACGACGCCGTTGAAGTCGACAAATGCAGTCGTCATCCTGTGATGGAGGCAACGGATCAGACAATGTGCATGCAGAGAAGCAACAAGATCTTACATGTAGAGCCATCTGTACGCCAAACGTTGGGCATCTTCGAGGTACCCGTACCGTTCGAGCCCCACCCATGTCATGATCTGATGCGGAGGCCTGTTGTGCACGCATCGTGAGTATCGGTGCGCAGTGTAGAATACGCCTATACTATACTGACCAGGCGTATCTACAAGTGATTGAGTTCAGCCAGCCACGCTGTAGGATATATGAAGTGACTTACGGGTAGTCCCATTGACGGTTCGGGCGATCGAGCGAGATCTTGCCACGAGACTCCTCGGTACCGGAGGCGAGGCCACCCAGCACCTCAAACTTCTTCAACGACTGAGATCTGCGTGGATATGAAACATCAAACATAAGCCTCCTGTCCAGCGTATCAGATCGACAAAGGCACGCGACGCACATGAGTTTCCAGCATTGCTCTTCGCTAGCACAGCCTGCCCAGAGCGTCCAGAACGCGGTCACACTCTCGTACAGACTTTGCTTCTCCTGGACAGTGTCGTAATCGAAGTACAGCGCCTTGCTCTCGTTCCAGCAGTACTTGTCAATAATGCCCTTGCGCCAGTCCGCGCGCTGGAACCACTCCTCACTCTTCTGCATACGGCTCTTTGAACTCACCCACCTGCTCTTGTCCGCGTACGACTCGGGAGTCGCGGGGAAGGGGGTGAGTAAGAAGTCCTCGTCGAGATCGAGCTCATCATCGAAGACTTCGCGGATGGCGGTACCAATATCGACTTCGTACTTGTAAAGGAGTGCCTGCAAATCGACCGTCCCGAGGTTCGCGCACCGCTTCTCGAACCGATACGTGGTGTCGTGACCGGACTCACGCACGGCGCGATCGTGAAGGAAGTACGCGTCGAGCTCGGGCTCCTTGATGGTACCGTCGTTGTAGCGCTCGCTGAATTCGAGAACCGAGAGCCCATGTTTGGCAGCGTACGGCTCCAGGATGTGTGTGAAATGGGTAGCCTCGGTCTCGGGGGGTATACCAAGGCCATCAGGACGGAAACGCGACAGTCCCGTCTTAGGATCCATCCGCGGTTCGGCGACCCAGATGGTGTGGTACTCCTTGATGGCGGCCTGGATAGCGCGTTTCAGCCATGTGCGGTTCTCCTCCATGTCGGAACGATCCAGCTGGTTGTAGATCTGGAGTGCCATGTCCGTCAGGAACGGCGGCTGCGTGCGACACAGGTAGTAACTCCGCGAGCCGTTCAAGATCTTGCCATAGTGCTTGATTTCGAAGATGAAGTGGTCGACCATGCCCTTTGCCATGTTGACGTAACCATCGACAAGCAGCCCTAGGGAGATGAAGTAAGAGTCCCAGTTGTATAGCTAAGGCCACCGTTAGCGAAATATGACGACAAAGCTGATGACGACATACTTCGTTGAAACGTGCCCCGGGAACGATGAAGGGGATGCCTTTAAGCGTTTTGCCGCCTTTGCTATCGTTCACCTGCTGCATCGCGAGAGCCAAGATTCCAGGCTTGTTGTTCAAGCTCTTCACGAATACTGGATCGTCGGGCACAGGTGGGAGGACCTGAACATCCAGGTTTAGGTGCGGCTTATCCCTTGCAACCTTCCGGTAGTACTCCGCCATCTCGGGTTCGCCATGAGGAACGTATATGCGCGGGTTAATACGTCCAGTTCGATTCTTCGGATCCGCACAGATGATCTCCAACCCGTCGCCGTCGATGCGACGCGTCAACGCGTTCCAGAATGAGTTCTTGATCATCCGTGAAAGCCGGTCAACTGGGTTCTCAGTGAGGCGCGCCTCGTCCAGCACGATACGCTTCCGCCCATGGTCTCGCGCAAGCGCAAGCTCCTGGAGGAGATTCGAGAGCATGTACGTGCCCTAACAGGAGATGTCAGTTAGTACATCGATTTGAAAAGACTTTCGGAATAACGGCGTAGGCATTCAATGCTGCTTCGGGTCAACATCTCGACAAGACCTCCAATCTGAGTCTCTTACAGTACCCGCGCTACACGCCAATCACATCTAAGATCGACACCCCCACAGCGCAGTCAGACACAATAGGGCGCAATGCGCTCAATCACCGTACAGCCGTTGCCCACTCGAACCTCCTCTTGTCACATAGCATCGTGTCTCAGCCTCACCGGGCGGAACTCCACTGACAGACCGATGCCACCGGACAAAGGGGAAGGGGGGATTGCGAAGACCGGCGAACACTCACGCGAATGTCAAAGCTCTTGAAGCCGTTGCTGGTTGCGGTGCCAAGGGCCATCAGCTTCGGACCGGCGTCCGTGACAGAGATTTGGAAGTCGCCGTCGGTGTCCTCCTGCTCGAGGACGACGCGGACGGTCTCCTCGACGTCGATGAGGAATCGTCGGGGTGCAGAGCCCTTCTCGTCATGAGACATACGGCGCGCCCGCTGGTGCAGTGCGTCCTGAAACACTGGGGGTCGCTTGGGGTTGTAGCCATGGGCGAACGACTAGAAGAAGGCGAAGGCGCGGGGGGAATGATTGGTTAGGTCAATAGAGCGGGTGGCATAGAAGACGGTTTGCATACCGCGCTGTACGTCCGTCCACGACTGAAACGCTCCCCTTCGCCGTAGTAGGTGCTGGCCTCGCTGTCGACGGGTCTGTGGTGCTCGTCGATGAAGTTGACACCGGCCGGGTGGGTGAGTGTGGGCGCCATGGGGGTATATCGAATCAGAGAGGTGCGAGCAGGTAGAGACAGAAGACGCGAAGGATGTAGGTGGCGGGAAAGAGGACGAATACGACTTGCGTGTAGGTAGTAAGGACGAAGATGGTGGTGGAAGGAGAGAGGTGATGAGGGAGAGACAAGTGACGATTTCAACGGTGGTGCGGATTGTTTAGCGAGTATCGGAGCGCGCGCCGGGCTTGCCGCTGTGCTACGAGCTTGTAATTCGACGATCCTTCTCTGCACGCTGCCAATTGCTTCGAGCTCGTCGTCGGATACGATGGCGCAAGAGGCTGTCGGGACGTGGGCCGCGCCTCTTATACCGCCGTGCGCGTTGCCCCGCTCGGCTCAGCTGACTTTTGACACAGTCACGGCAACCGCTTCCCTGCAGGGCTCTAAGTGGGCGTTCACTCGGCCACACTCGCAATCTCGCACGATGACCAGATGTTCTCAGACATTATGGCTGCCCTGCCTCAGTGCCAGGGCAGTCGTCAAGCCCCCGAGATTGCATCGCTGGTCAGTTCCCCACACAGACGCGTCCCCGCGCTGGTTTGGGATGTCTCATTCCACCGTCTTGTTTCTCTCTGCCACACTAGTCGATTTCTGACCTGTCTGTTCCCAGGTTATGCCTCAACCACCCTCTGTCATGCTACTGCTAGGTCTGTCGACAGCGAGGAACATAGCTATGATCCGGATAGGTGCCTTGTGTTGACAAACACGTTCCCGGCGACCGGTGAGTTCCCATTCTCATATCGTGGCCGGAATCACCGAATCGAACTGGCGTTACGCCCTCTTTCCAATCTACATCCAAGTTGAAGAGACTTCACAGCAGAATACCATGCACAGCAACATCCTCCGGTGTCTAGATATACGCTGCTCATCTGGCTGTCTCTGATAGGCCAAGGAACATAGGCGTCCAAAGATGCACTGATGAGTGCGACCAACATGATGTTAGTCGCTCTCATCTAACAGACTCGCGCAACCTTTACAAGAGCTACAACGGTGTGGGTGTCCCAGCACGGGTCATGCTATCCGGTTATCCGGATGTGCACATTAGGGATTCGTGCGCCAAACTCGGAATACGGTCCACATACTCGTCTCGGTGCGTCTTGACCGCATTATCACCCTTACCTGCGCATTATGAAACTGCTCGCGTCTTCCGGAATCGACAGTGAGGCTGCTTGATGGTCCAGCAGCCTCATGTACCCCACGTAGTTCACTCGTTTGCCCAGGTTTCTGGAGGACCGATCCGTTGCCTTCGTTGAGAACAGTGTAGCGCCCCTGCAATCCCCTCCAGCGGGCAGACTCGAAGTTCGCGGATCTATGCTCGACTTATCTGTCCCTGCCATGCGGCTCTCTCACGGAACTAGAAAACATGCTCATGGGTCGAGGCCGGATGTATTTTGGTATGTATCCTTGCTCTGACAAACTTTCCTCTTGGATCAGATATGACTCGAGCGTCGATGATCATCAGGTTAGACAAAGCAAAGCTTGCTGTATCTCCTCATCAGATGATGTGCTTATGCACCGCAGTACCGTAGGCGGGAAGTTCGAGGATGAATTCACACCAACTGTCCGCAGAACGCAGAAGCGCTGCCGCCCCGGCGGCCGGGCGTTCGATTCCCGATGTAAACACTTCTGTAAATATGCCAATTCAGAGTGTTTCTGGCTGTTTCTGAGCCCTGTGAGAGCTGCCTTGGGCTAAGTAAGCAGCAGATAGACTTAGATCTCCTCAGAAAACACTTCAGAAGATGGTTCAGAACTGGGCGTCTCTGACAACCCAAACGGGTATCATGAGGTAAGCATGTTTGTCGCGAACAAGTAAGAAAGGCAATTCGTTGTTGCCTTGACTAGACCTGTTCTTGCCGACATAGGGATAGAAGATTTACTTGGAAAGACACTTATACCTGCTTTTTAGGTCTTGGAGACTCTTACTTACTACGCAATATGAGATAGACCAGACCAAAGAGATTAGATAACAACTTCGATCTTGGCGCTTTTTGACGATTACTTGTTATCTAATCTCACCTTTTAGGATGTTAGAGACGCCCGATTCCAAACCATCTCCAGAAGTGTTTTCTGAGGAGATCTAAGTCTATCTGCTGCTTACTTAGCCCAAGGCAGCTCTCACAGGGCTCAGAAACAGCCAGAAACACTCTGAATTGGCATATTTACAGAAGTGTTTACATCGGGAATCGAACGCCCGGCCGCCGGGGCGGCAGCGCTTCTGCGTTCTGCGGACAGTTGGTGTGAATTCATCCTCGAACTTCCCGCCTACGGTAACCGCAGGCCACACCCCTTGCCTTACGGGACGAACCCCGCTATCTTGACGTCAAACCGTGATATGCCACAATTATGCCGACATCTGCAGTCGGATTGAACTCCTTCGATTGTTCTCGTCAGACAATGGAAATGTGGCCTCCTTTCTTGAAGGTCTGTATGGCCTAGTTCTCATGCAGGTTCAGCTATAAGCCGTTCGGCATGGAGGTTGCCCCGTTAAACGTGTCATTTTCTGACGTCAAGCATGCCCCGTGCCTCTACGGTTTGAGTCCCTCGACGACTTCCAGGTGCGTCTAACAAGCTCAAGATGAAGAAGTGCGGGGTTCTCGCCCTCTAATACACCGTGCGTGTGGGTAACTCATCCTCTTACTGTTCATTTACCCAATCTCGTCCTAGGTGACAACCTGCATATTCTAGTATTAACTATTTCACTGGTGTTCAGTCAATGGCCAATGGTCGATTCGCACCAAACATATATTATCGGAACATTAAACCGCACTTCCTGCAAGGATATCGATGTGTCGTCGCTACGCAGAGTGCTGTGCACACCCAATCAACTGGAAAGCATGGCTTGAACATAGACAGGCAAGTGCTTGTTCTCTGCAAGCGGCATCCATTCTTGTTGCACCGGACACAATCGTTTCAACTGCAAGGTGAAACCAACCTACTAGTACTCAAACAAGGCTGTCAGCTAGGAGCAAGCCAAATGACCATTCTCCTTCTTAGCTGAACTTCTAGTTTCTGGTCGAGACGACCACATCGGTCTCACCCCGGTCTCAAAGCGTCGGCGAGAAGTCGAATGTCGGTAAAGTGGCAAATGAGCTGTCTCATGGTTCATTGTCCCAGATTATCAGATACCACCATTCGGGTCTGAGAGAGGCCTGAACTTATCTCAATTTGGGACACCTAGTAAGCGGGCGATTGTTCAAAGACGTCACTCGCGCTGCACTATGTCCGTTCTTGCGTGTTCCCTTCCTGAAGTTAGCGCATCGCGCACGCGCGAGGTTATCCGTTCGGCACATACCCTCATCCGTTATCCCTTGACGTCAAGAGAGCCCCTCTCGTACACGGCAAGACTCAGGCTACAGTGCACCCGGTGCCAGTGGTTGCAACTCCGCGCGCATCCCGCCGTCGATGTTCGTGACGTTGCCAGACGAGGCGAGGACATTCGAAACGTTCCTGCTGATAAGCTATAGAGTTCGATTATGTACAGACTACATAAGTACTAACGCGAGCCATCGCGATTGATGTGAGAGATGCGGGCGCGATGGGAGCGACGGCGGTCTGGGAGCAATGCGGCGGTTTGTTGCACGTTCGGGAAGCGCGGTCGCCATGTTGAAATGGCCAAGTCCGCGCGAACGAGCAGCACGCGGAGCATGGGGATGTATCAGGGAGGTATTCAGGAGAAACATGGGGCCGGAACGGGCTCGCGGGTTGCAGGCTGGGGCACGGCTAGATGCCTCGCAGCGAGCCCCGTGCGACCTCTCTGGCGCGTGCAGAGGCAGCCTGACGGAAATATACCATTCCTTGTCGCTTAACACGATGTGCACCTTCCCAAGAGCCTTCACGCACCCTTCTCTGCTGTGAACACCAGCGGGACCCCCCGGCCGCGCGATGAGCTCAAGCCTGAGCATGGTGGCGCAGCATGCCTTCCGCATCCCGACCCATCTCAGCCCACCCACTCTACTCTCCCCGCCCGACGCACATCCGGACAGCGCAGGACCGCTCGGCGACATCCTGGACATCCCCAACCTCACCCTCCTCGTCACGACCATCCTCCCCGCCAGCGCGGCTCTCCTCGGGCTCATATACGACCTCGCCGCGGGCGTGCCATATCCCAAGCCCGTTCAACGCGTCGCCCGCACGCTCACGAGCCCCTTCAGCAACTTTTTCACGCTCGAGGACGTCGAGGCGCCCGCTCCCTGCCCGCTCCACCGTGCGCCATGGAAAGCGCGCGTCCTCACAGTCGGGTCCGTTCTGCAGAGCATAGGGTGGCTGGCCGTGCTGGCGTACAAGGAGGAGGTCGGCGAGTGGCAAGGCAGCCTGCGGGCGGGAGTGGCGTTCTTAACCTGGGTGCGTCCTGCGTCTCCGTTTCCCGGACGAGAATAGCACTGATGGACGTCCGTCGTGGCGTGGTAGACCGTCGCGTTCACGCGGATCCTCGTCAAACCGCCAGTGACGCCCCCATACCTCCTCATATGTTTTTACGTGACATGTGTGGTCGCGGCGCTCTACGACCTCGCGCTACTCCTTTTAGAGCCGCGCGTGCGGTTCGGACTAGTCGCGTTGTACGCGCTGCAAGTGTGCGCTATGTCCTTCCTCGTCTGGCTAGCCGGGACCTACCCCCTGAGCAAGTTCTGGCCCGGGCCAAACGTCGCGAAGCCATCAGATGTGAGTGCTTGTATGGGCGCATGTCATCCACGCGCGATTCATCACAGATACATCCGCAGCCATCGTCCAACAAATACACGATGCCGGAAGACAGCGTCGACTTGTGGAGTTGGTCCACGTTTTCCTTCGTCGAACCGCTATTCAAGGTATCCAATGCCCGGACCGTGAACGACACCGATGTATGGAAGCTCTCGCCATATTTCACGCACAAGAATCTATTCAGGAAATACCTACAATACACATCCGAGTGCGTGACCTCATGGACATTTATTGACACCGAAGGCTCATGGCGCCCGCAGTTATCCCCGCCATTCGCTCCTACGCTATCTACTCGTGTCGAACTCGCTCGACTTAATTCTTGACGTGTCTCTGGAAACATGGAGTGCGACAGTTGGTACGCAACACATAATATGCTCGGACGTGCGAATGGTTAACCCACTAGGCGCTGTACAGGCTTCGTTCCTCCGTATGCCTTACAGCGGATACTGAAAGCTCTCGCCGACCCATCCAACGATGCGAAGAGAACAGCATATTTCTTTGCATTGATCGCATTCCTCGCGAATCTCTCATTCGCGCAAGTAGACGCGAACCAGCGATGGTTCACTCGGCGATGTTATGAACGAGCAAGAGGCCAAATCTTCTGCACGCTGCACCACAAGTACGTGCAGTACTATCGCGACATGAGACATGATTTCATCGTGCCTTGATCTCTAGAGCGTTAAAGAGACGAGACATCAGCGGGAAGAACACTCAGAAGGGCGATGCCGACGAGGAAGAAGAAGGCAATGCCGATCTTGGGAAGATCGTGAATCTAATGCAGTGAGTTCGACCGTGCGTGGTCTGGCATAATTACTCACGCTCTCTTGTGTAGAGGAGATGCGTACGCAGTTGCCTACCGTTTCTGGCAGTTCTCAGGCTTCTTCCTTGCACCTGTCCGTTTGACAATTGCTCTGATTTTCCTATACCGGTCAGTGCATCGTTCCGGTTCTTAAGTTTGAAGATTCACGACCCCCATTTCTAGCGTCCTCGGTTGGAGCGCGTTTACCGCTGTCGCGGTGACTATCATCGTATATACGCTGAACACACCCTTGGCGAAGTACGATGTATACGTGCGTTGTTCTGATTCGCCCGTAATGGTCATGTGTGCTCAGATGTCATGGTTAGCTGTTCCGTCACAGCTGGAAGGCAGCGGACAGGAGGATGAACACCGTCAACGAGTTGTTCCAGAATATCCGGTTCCTCAAATTCTACGGCTGGGGTGAATATGACCGCCCAAGTTCCATACCAATAACTCTTCTAACTCGAGGGCCACTGTAGAATTCCGCTGGAGCGAGCGCGTCAGGGAGGCGCGAGAGACAGAGCTCAAGTGGCGTGTCAAGGCGAACGTCGTCGACATTCTCATCACGTTCATCTGGAACTGGATGCCATCCGGGACCGCGCTCGTCACGTTTGTCTGCTACACCGTCTTCGCCAAACAGCAGCTCACTGTTGCGACGGCGTTCACCGCTATATCTCTCTTCTCGTACCTTCAGGGTCCTATGATGGAACTTCCCGGACAAGTGTTTGCCATGCTACATGGTCAGTCTTGTTTCTGCCTCTGCATGCGCTCTGATCGGTCCTGAATGCGTTCCTACATAGCCTACGTCAGTATGCAACGTATCGAGAAGTTCCTTGCCGAACCCGAAGTCCCTGACTGGGCGTCGTCGCTCAAGAGGGATCCTCATGCTTCGTCATCCAACGAGGCGGAGATTGGCTTTGAGAATGCCAAGTTTGAGTGGGATATTGAACCCCAAGATGCACCATCAAGGTTTACCCTCGGTCCCCTCGACATCAGATTCCCACCAGGGAAGCTCTCTCTAGTGAGCGGACCGACCGGTGCTGGGAAGAGCGCGTTGCTGGTCGCAATGCTTGGTGGTACGTTGTCGCCCTCTGCCAAGTAGATTGTACATTGCTAAAGTATGGCATAGAGATGCATTGCACCTCAGGCCGCGTCATTCTCAACAAGGCGGGACATCAAGTCGCTTATTGTGCTCAGAACCCGTGGCTGGAGCACGCAACCATCCGCGACAACATCATCTTCGGAGCCGGTTATGGCTACGACGAGGCGCGCTACAAGGCAGTCGTCGAGGCATGCGCGTTGGCCAAGGACTTCGAGATCTTTGCAGCTGGGGATTTGACTGGTTTGTTCTTCTCCTATCGATCTTGAACGCCTCTGACGCGGCCACACTTCCAGAGATTGGAGAGAAGGGCATCACGCTTTCCGGCGGACAACGCGCGCGTGTTGCTCTTGCTCGAGCCTTGTATTCTCCGGCCAAGGTATGTACTTCGTGCGAGCGGCGTATGTCAGCCACTGTTGACATGTTATCTTAGGTCATTTTGCTGGACGACCCGTATGTCATTAATCATCAGTGCTGTGATGATTGTACTCACCTCTCACAGACTCGCTGCCGTCGACTTGCATACCGCAACGCACTTAGTGAAGAACGCGCTGTCAGGATCGCTCGCGCGTAAACGTACCATCATCCTTGTCACGCACCATATCAGCTTGTGTTTGCCGATCGCTGCTTACCTTGTTGAACTCTCTTCGGGCGCAGTGGCGCGCAGTGGCTCCACTACCGAGCTACGTGACCGCGGAGAACTGGAGAAGCTTGTGGAGGCAGAAGACACCGGAGATGAAGACACCACAGAAGCATCCTCGGCTACTGCTACCGAAGTAGACAACGAAGCGGACCTTGGCAAGTCTATAAGTGCGAATGGCAAACCTCAACTCCTGCCGCAAGAGCAGTTGAGCAAGGCGGGCAAGCTGATAGACGAAGAGTCTCGCGCTGAGGGACGCGTTTCGTTGCGGACGTACTGGACGTACATCAAAGCTGCAGGTGTCATCTCTTGGATACTGACATTCACCCTGATGCTCCTCATCCGCTTCATCAATGTTGGATTCCAGGTGAGTGATCATGGCGTACTTCAGTATCGGATCAGTATCGGACCTTGGGAACCTAATTTTATGCAGTTCTTCCTTGCTCGATGGGGTGAAGCTTATGAGAAACAAGTCGAACCTGTCATTGAGCAACCGGTCTTCAACTCAGAAGGCTTCTTGGACCACCTCCCACCGCCAGACCAAGATGTCAAGCCATGGCTCATGATCTACTTCTACATCTCTGCCACCGGGGCCTTCGCGACCTTGCTCTACATCTCGCTCGGGTACTATGCTAGTCTCCAAGCCTCGCGCTCTCTCTTCATCTCCATGCTCCAACGCCTCTCTCGTGCGCCTGCCCGGTTCTTCGACATCACGCCGGTCGGTCGCATCCTCAATCGCTTCACAACCGACATCAACACCGTTGACAACGCGCTCCAGTCCTCCGGGCGCGCGGCGCTGCAGGGCACGCTCAACTTCGTCATCTCGTTCATGGTCATCATCTCCGTCGTGCCCTCGTTCGCGCCGTTCGCGATCTTCATCGCATGGCTCTACATCCGCCTCGCGCCCTCGTACGTGCGCGCCTCGCGCGACCTCCGGCGGCTCGAGTCCGTATCGCTCTCGCCTGCGTTCGCGGGCTTTGACGAGCTCCTGCGCGGGCTGTCGCACGTGCGCGCGTTCGGGATGGAAGAGCGGTACCAAGACAGGTTCTACACGCGGGTGGATAAGTTCCAGTCGTTCGATCACGTCTATGTTCGTCTCTTCCCTTCTCCTCTCCCTTCCCCTCCAATATATTTCTTTGCGCGCGAACGACTGGCTGACGACGTGCTGTGGTAGTGGTTGATCGCCGGGTGGCTGAACTGGCGCTACGATTGTCAGTGTCTGAGTTGCTTCCATCTGAGAATGGTACACGTTACTCATGATTGTTGTGTTCTGCAGGCCTCGGGTCTGTGGTCGTGTACATGACCACGCTATTCGCTTTGTGGACCTCGGTGTCTTCGGGGTACGCGGCCATTGTCATCGTACAAGCGGGGGTCTTCGCAGATGCCTCCCGACAGCTCGTAAAGTATGGACTACACGCATATTTTTGTTTTGGCACATGCTGATGACGGTGGATGTGCAGGGTGCTGGCGCAGGTCGAACTTGACTTCAACTCGGTGGAACGTATCGTCGAGTACCTCGAGGTTCCCCAAGAGGCGCCGGCCGTCATTCCAGAGAAACGGCCACCTGCCGGATGGCCGTCCAGCAATGGCGAGTTGGTCGTGCAGGACTTGGTCGTTCGATATGCTCCGCATCTTCCAGCCGTGCTCAAGAACCTCTCCTTCTATGCTAAACCTTCGGAGAAGATTGGTATTGTGAGTGGGACAACGTTCACTACTTTCTAGGTGTTGCTAATGAAGTTGTTCAGGTTGGGAGGACAGGGTCCGGGAAGTCCACACTAGCGATGTCTCTGTTGAGGATAGTTGAGCCAAGTGGAGGCCATATCATGTGAGTCGCGACTTGCCTCACTGTAGCTCGTGCGTAGTGCTGACAGGAGTGTCAGTATCGACGGCATCGACATTACCACAATCGGTTTGGAGGACCTTCGCAGCCGCATCGTGTGTAAATTGTCACGTCGCTCCTTCTGGTACTAACATGTTGGTTATGTAGACTATCATCAGCCAGGACGTCTCCCTCTTCTCTGGTACCCTCAGGAGCAACTTGGACCCTTTCAACGAACACACGGATCGAGAATGCTGGGATGTCCTCGAACGATGTCGCCTCACGTCGATCCTCAAGGGTTCTCTTCAGCGCTCCGAAGGCTCGCATGAGATCACCCTGGACATGCCCATCAGCCAGACTGGTTCTCTCAGCGCTGGGGAGCGTCAACTGGTCGCTATGGCCCGTGCCATTTTGCGCCGGAGCAATGTAGTCATTCTGGACGAAGCGACGTCGCAGATCGATTCGGACCTTGATGACCAGGTAAGCATTGGCTTCACTGATCCGCCAATGTGTGCCGGGCTCATCATACATCATGCTGGGCGTCGCAGATCCAACGCACTATTCGGGAAGAGTTCGCCGAGGCAATCGTCATCACGATTGCTCACCGGTTGAAGACCGTCCTGGACTACGACCGCATCATGGTCCTCAGCGCGGGAGAGATCTTGGAGTTCGACACTCCGGAGACTCTTCTCCGCACCCCAGGCGGTTCGTTTAGGGATATGTGTCGAGCAAGCACGGACAGAAGGGTATACCAAGCCGCGTCGGAAGCCTATTGAGCGGCGCGCAACTGGGCGGAAAAGTAATCATACTGGTTCTGGTTCTGATGATGTATCTCTAGGATTGCACGCCGAGGTCTCCGCGAACGGATTATACTTATGATGGGAACTAGTACAGAGGGCGCCGTATGTATCGCTTGCGGGTTGCCAATAATTGCATTGGACTGTGATCTTGTCACGGTCGGCACCGGGATTGCTGCGATATTCAAACAGTCTCGGACTCGAGTTAACCGTAGAGTGATCAACTGCAACAGACTGCAACACGTGCGAGTCGCCCCCAAGTACAGCCTGGACGGCGTGCCACTGCCAGAGGGTAGTAATATGGCGGCGGCTGTGCTAGATACGATGTCAATCGCGCCGTACGCGCTCGTACGCGCCATACTTTAGGCCTTTAGGCCTCACCTCCGCCATGCTCATCATACAACTCTCTCGCATTTCCTATACAGCTCAACTGAGATGGCGTACCAAGGACAACCCGATGTAGTCTCTGGAGAACAATACCGTTATGCGCTCACCAACTTCGTGTGTTTGTTTCGTCCTGCAACCGTTTATAGTTCCTGATGCGCGCATTATAGCGTATTGCGCACGAGAAAGTCGAGGAGCAGCGGGGACAACTTCAGGAGCAGGAGAAGCAGGTAGCGGCGTTGCGAGCGCGGATCGCGTTGCTCGAGGGTTCGAACCAGAATAGCCATCTCGGAGTGAGCAAGCTTGGGGGGAACTCGGTGGACGACTTCTCCATAAAGGTGCGTGACCCTATTGTTCTGTAGGCGCAAAATACCTGGTATGAACGTTACTGTGTGCAGAACGCTGCCTCTGCACTCGAAAGGCAAATCAATCGTTGGGCCGCAGAAGTCGTTCGAACTCCCCCATCGCCACTAGACGTGATACGTCAAGCAGCACTCGCGGACGTGTTAGACGACGACCCGTCAGAGCTCGGTCCACACGCACCAGCCGTGTCGGGGATTCAGATTCAGAGCCTGCTCCGACATGCAGTATCGATGACCATCTCGGAGGGCATCATAAATTGCCTGATCGTCACCGACTCTGCGGAGGCAAATATCCAACTCACGCGGATACACGAACATATCTTTTCCCGTACGTGTCTACGCTTTATCGTTGTACTTGGCTTCCAACACGGACGCCTCTTTCAGGAGACCCAACGGTTGCCGCAGTCTGGCGCCGCCAAACGTTCACCGCGGCAGTCGAGTCCTGCTCGCCCGACATGTCCCGCTTCTTCCTCTCAGAGCACATGCCCAACATTACCAAGATCTTGAAGATCGAAGGCGGCGAAAAGAATACGATCGGCGGCGGCGCCTTTGCCGTCCTCGAGGCCGCGTACGAATTCTCGCGGATGCTGCACGGGGCCCCGTCGAGCTCAGGCGGCTCCGTCGACGCCTTCTACCGCGCGTTCGTCCCCGACGTCGCGAGCGCGATGAACCCACGCCAGATTGAGCTTGTCAAGCGGTGCCACAAGACGGAAAGAGGTGAGCCCGACCGCGTCGGCGCGACCGTCTTTCCTGGGCTGGTGAAGGTCTCGCGCGGCCCTCCGGGGGCAAACGGGCTCTCCACAGAGAACATTCAGACCGTCGTGCGGAGGGCGCAAGTCATCTGCGAGTGTGCTTTGATGGGGGGTATGGGAATACCGGGAACGGGAGTGACCCCATCTCCGTCAGTGTCGCCCCCGCCAGTTGGTGGATATCAGAATCATATGCAGTTCCCTAGTGGAGGCTTTGGTCAGTAACGATACATAGTATCACACCACTACTTGTTGTATTCGGTCCCGCGGTGCCACCACCAGTGACCCGAGGACGTACTATTAATGCCTGCACCACTGTAACCGCGCTTGGTGCCCACCATGTATTCGTTACAGAGGGACTGGTCATGCACATTGCGAATGCTTGTACAGCGTCCAGTGTTGCAATCTAGTAAGCTATTACTACGTAGTGTCTAGTCTTGTACCACCAAGAGCGATGCGAGCGTGGCCTCAGCCTCGACGACCTGCAGAGGTCATCATGAGTGAGCGTTGTAAACAGATGACACAGTTGCATCAGACATACCTGCAGTGCCTGAAGCACTTCCAGCCGTTTCCGAGCCGCGTCGAGCCAGTCAGTCAGAAGTACCTTCGCAGGACCCTTGAGCTGGTTCAGCTCGCGCGCGGCGCTGTCCAGGTCCTTCTCGTTGAGGTAAAACTCCGCCCTTGCGAGCACGCTCAACACGTCCGAGCCCTCGACCAGTCCGTGCCGCTGGAAGCGGAAGGAGGAGAACAGGTTTGAGGCCAGGTACGACAGAACGCCAGCATTCTGGTCCGGGACCAGGGCGACGCTCGACACCCGCGGAGCGACCGAGGACGAGAACCACGTCGTCAGGTCCGCGAGGGGCTCGACACCCACGTCAGGAACGTCAGAAACCTCGAGCGTCTCGAGCGCAGCAGCGACAATTGGGTCCTCGCGCGCAGCGGCGACGTGGCGAAGGACGCGAAGTTCCTCGCGGAACGGTCTGCGCTCGGACGAGTCGACGGCGTGGTGCACAGCGCGGAGGGCGGACCAGAGGGCATGCACGCGGATGTTCTCATCGAGGTAGGCGGAGTTGTCGAGGGCGACGCGCTCCAGCCGCTTGAGGTTTGTCGCAATCTCGTCGAGCTTCGCGAGACGGCCACCGCGCTCCTGCTCAACGCGCATCTTGATCTCGCGAATCCAGCGACGCTGGAGCTCAATACCCTGAGCGATGACCTCCGCCTTCAGGCTACATAAGGAGGGGGATGAGGATAATTGGGCGTAGATGTAAGATGCAGACGTACCGCTCGTTGATGATCTCGCTCTGCGTCTGAAGCTCATGCTCCAGCTTCTTGCGGTAATCCTGGATCATCTGCGCGCGCTCCTGCTCAACGAACTTGCGGAAGCCTTCTTCTTGGCTGTCGAGCTTGTCCTGAGCCTGCATCTCGAGCTCCATGAGGGACTGCATGCACTCGCGCGCCTGCTCGTCAAGGGACGCCTCAAGCTTCTTCTGCTCGGCTACCTTGATGTCGTCGATACGGCCAGCGAGTTGCGTCAGGTCGATCTTCGCGGTGTCCAGGATGTCGCGCGCTTTCTCGGCTGCCGTGGGGTTGGTGTTCAGGTACGACGCGAGGTCGTCAATGACTGTTGCCAGTTGTGCGATGATGGGTTCTGAAGCACTGAACTCTGAAACAGCGGGAGCAACGAGTGGAAGGGGTTCGGGAGGCGGCGGTGCAGGTGCAGAGTCAGCCTTGGGTGTACGCTTCGGCGGAGGTTTTGGTCGGGAATAGCCAGGAGGAGGTTCGAAGCCTACAGGAAGCGGCGCGTCATAGACACCAGGCGCACGCGACGCTGCCTCGTCAGTGTGTTTGGGGG
This sequence comes from Daedaleopsis nitida, assembly GCA_022606115.1. Lineage (NCBI taxonomy): Eukaryota > Fungi > Basidiomycota > Agaricomycetes > Polyporales > Polyporaceae > Daedaleopsis > Daedaleopsis nitida. Next base: position 1,337,118 of record JABYQM010000005.1, on the reverse strand, counting down.
GAACAGAGTCGGGAGGTCCGGTAGCGGGTTGCGCGGGGGTTGTCGTAGCGTCTGGTAGAGTGTCGGTAGGCTTGCTAGCTAGCGCAGCCTCAGCCTTGCGCACCAGCTCCTCCACGCCCTCAGAGAACTGGACAGATTGGTGCTTGGCGATAGCTGCAGCCTTCGCACCTTTGTCGTAGACCTTCGCCTCGCTCCGTTCCATCGTTGTCTTGACAGAGCTCGCAACAGACTTGACCCTGTCCTTCCCATGTTCTATTGCCTGCGTGGCCCTCTCCTTGGTCTTCTCGAGCGTGTCCTTCGCGCTGTCCTTGCTGACCTTGGACATTAAGTTGTCGAAGAACTCCTTCGAGACGACCACGACATTCTTTCCAGACTCCACTACGTCGTTCACAGTAAGGGTGTCCCATTCGTGATCCTCCGCATATTGGAGGAAGGACGCGCCCAGAGGAACCTGTTCGACGAAGAATTCGCGGTACTGTGGTACCTGGAAGGAGACGAATGCGCTTCCGACGTAGAAAGTCGATACACCAGCAGTGGTATACAGCACTAGCCTCCGGACAACGCTTTTCTTTTTCTTGGGCGGCGCGGGGGGCGGCTCTGTCGCAAACCGCTGCACGGCACTGTCAGACGTAGCGTACACGAGACCAGGACTTTTGGTAAACTCACGCGACGGACGACCCGGACTGCAGCCCTGCCCGAAGGTGCGCCTACTGCCCTCGAAACAGGAAGAGCACGCAACATGCGCGAGTGTAGAGTAATGACGGCCGACAGAGGGTCGGGGATGTGTGCAACAGCGTGCAAACGCGGACGCACGTCAATGCCATCCCGAGCCGGAGGAAATCGGGATTTGCATACTCAACTTTTCGCAAGGATTTTCGATAACCCCTTATCAGCAAATCCGAATCACCCCGAGTTGTCGACTCGTACATAAGTCCAAGCTTCAAAGCTTCATGAACAGAACGTTGAACGTTTGGACAGTCAATTACATAGTAAAATGTGAAGGATGATGTGGACTTCGTCAGACCCGAACGATATGGCCATTGGCAAGGTTCTGACTGAGCACCTCTGAGCCGGCGCAGGACCTGCTCTTCAATTTCTATCTGCCACTGGCAGCTCTTATACTCCTCCGAGTCGTCGCTGTATATCCCGCAAACAACACTACATGCTACTAAGCATATTGACCTGCTATGGATAGTCACCAAAATCCCAGCTAAAGCACTCCTGAGAAGCGATGAGCAACAATTCAAACGTACGGAAAGATGCATGCGATACTCACAACACAATCCTCTTCAGCGAGAGCTTCTGGGACATCGCGCCCTTGCTCGACGGCTGGTGGCCAAGGACTTGCAAGCAGCTTCTCGATGACGTTCACAATAGTATGTGTCCGGATATCAACCGCCCACCCCAGAGTCGAGACGGTGTCGTATAAGATCGTCTTGCCGAGGTGGCATTTGCTCTCCATCGCATACCCGCCGAGAGCGCACGATGAGAGGACGCCATTGCACGTGCCCATTGCGATCGGGTCCGCCGTGTGGTACAGATGTGTGACGTGCTGGACTTCAGGCTGCATCCTCATCAATACATCGTACACGCAGGATAAGGCAACGAAAGATAGCGTACTGGAGTAGGTAGGTGCAGTCGCCTGGCGGCCATCTTCTCTCCAGGAGCTTCCATTGCGACAGTAGGGGTGCCGAATGTGACTCCCAATAGAGAGGCCAATGCACCACCAAGCGAATGGCCGGTCATCCAGATATTGGCTTCAGGGTATAGGTATGTGAGGTTGTTGTACAGATTCTTCGCGAAGGCATCCGCGTTTGTTAGCTTGCTTGCACGGGAGAGATAGCGAACCACTCACAGTTCCAATAGGATAGAAAAGACTATCCTCTATCAAAGCATCTTCTAGGCAATTCTGGTCACACTTCCATCCCCCGCGATAACATCCGCATACGGTCGTCCATGTCCAGTCGACGCGTGCGCAACAACAGCTGAAAAGTAGGTTGTCGTTGAACTTGTCTTTCTTCGCGGTTGGTCCGCCTCCGCCGATAAATGCAGCGGATGTACCCTTGATAGAAAGCACGATGGTAGAGTTGTCAGGGGTCGCAAAGACATGCCCGCGGAAGCCGTCGTCGTCGGGTTCCCACCCAAATGGATAGCTCTGCATTGAAGGAATGAGTATTCTAACCACGGTTGCCCTTACTAGGACCTTTGTGACTATCACCAGGCTCATACCACGCACTCTGTCTACTGAGTCGAGTATTGTACATAGGCAGGTAAGACTCACCACATTCCACTCCCCGCCTAGGTCGTACCAGCCTTGCTCACCTGGCGAAAGGTACGCATTGTTGGTCATCTTCGCCAGAAGGAGTAAGGTCTCCCTATCCTCCACATCCGGTCCATCCATCTCAATCTCATCCCAGTCTATCGCCTCTGTCTCTTGGAAGCGCATGGAGTGCACTCTGGCACGGTTGAACGCATCAATGGAGTTTGGCCGGCGTGCTTTCACCCGGCGTGGTCGAAGGGAGTAGCTTGAAGGTTCGCCAAGAGTTAGCGCATCACGATCGGGCTTGTGCACATCGTGGAATAGTACGCGAGCATCGGGAGATACAGCGTGGAGATGACGAAGCTCAAACTCTAGAGGAGCGGGTCGGCGTTGCGCTGCAAGGGGCTGAGAGGCACGATGGTGGTCGTAGAGAGAGGCGACGATGAAGGATGCAAGCCAGCCTGTCACAGTCGAGACGAGCATGGGATGCGATGAGCATAATATGCGACCGACGACGGCCTCGCGAACGTGGATGGTGGTTGTCAATGTCAGTTGTCACTTGTGAGCTCGTCACTTCCGCCGAGCCCGGTCCGGCGAGCGCTCGGTTCCAACATCCTATAATGTCCGTTCAAGCCGTCGTCACTATCTATTCTAATGCTCCGTGACAAACCGAGGATGCCCCACAATACGCATACTGACTAATGGTCTTCTGAGATATACGTATCGAAAGTAGTGTTACGATAAAGCACCTCGACTGCAGCGAGCAAGAGCGACGCCGCCCTCCCTTCAGAGCTCGACCCATACGACATTGATCGCCCTAAGATTTGCAAGAGCTCTCCCGGGCGGGTAGTCAATCTGGGTGCAGTGTCTGGGCGTGAAGCGTCCATGGATGCCCAGAATGACGTTTTCCCAGGTCGCCAGTGCTTCAAGCATCGGATGGCGACCCCGTCGTCGTTCACGGAGGGCTCAAAGGAAAACAATCCGCTACCTGTGATAGGAAGCGTCAGCATCTTGCGCTGGTCGACGGTCAACCACAGAGCACTCACCCGCCCGAGGAGTCATTGTATTCAGCTCGATGTCGGTAACATCTACATCGAGTGGTAGGGATGCATGACCTCGTACACGTGCTATGTGTGGAAGATCAAAGAGATCTCGTGTAAATATCGGCCTGATTCGGTCTCGGCCGACTATCCATAGGAGTGACGGACTCTTCAACTTGAAGGAGTAGTAGAAAGGTTCGCCAAACGAGCGCAGAACGACGGATGCGTGTTCTTTGATAGCAGCGAAGTGCGAGTACCCGAATCCATCCAGTTCCTGTAAGGATAGACGTTCCGGGAGAATCTTCTCGGATGTCATAAACTGGACGAGCGGTTCGAACGCGCCGTAATCCTTGAACATTGCCAACAGAGGGATGCTCCACGGGAGCCTGTTGCTCTTCAGCAAGTCGCTGCCAGAGCGGAAGGATACGGGTGAAGGTCGCGGCGTGAGCCTAAACCTGATCTCTGTGGCGAGGGGCTGGTCTGGATAGATTTTGCAATAGAAAAAGCCCTGTGTTGTAAGAGAGGGGAAGCTCGTGAGGGGGAATGGAGTAGATCCAAAGGTGTTGTAACCGATTCTGAGGGGTCTGTGGGAGGAGATGAAACGAAGATGGCACACAGAGTCACACAGATCCACGTAGTCGGCGATGCTGAGAGAAGAGGGCTTAAGAGAAGCGAATCTGTGCTCTTTGATCACACTGGGGGAGTCCGATCCTGGTGATAGTTCCTGTTTTGGCCATACAAGATCTTCAGGTTCCACATCTTCTTCGTCTTCCTCAGACTGGAGGAGCAGGCTGTTTGGTTCATCTGTGTGATATCTGCAGCACATCAGTATAGCATAGCAACGGGTAATTGTCAGCTTGCTGGACCTACGATGATTGTGCTGGTAGTCGCGACAGCCTGATGCTCCTGGTCCGAAAGCGGGCCATCGTGTTTGAACGGTATAAACCGACTTCAGCCGCGATGACGCGTTGAGGCAACCTGTTAACGATATCAAAGACCACGTACGATGGGTGTAGAGTACATAACTTACATCATCTCCTGAGACACCCAGACGGAACGGTTATGGGTGGAGTTCAACCTGAGTTCAACAAGTGCTACTATACTCAATGACAACGACAACCGCCTCCGATCCGGCACTCGCCGAACCGATTAGATTCGTACTTATTGACGCATCAAACCAGGCTACTTAATCTGATGGTTACTGGTGATGAAACAGCCCCTCCGGGCCGAGATGGACACGAATGACACGGTGTGGACCAAATATTGTCGACGTCGCACAGTGGAGAGTCGAGACCGCTGTGTCTGTGTGCATCGGACTCCGTAGAGATCGGACGACAAAGCTGCGGTCTGACGGAGTGCCAAGAGTCGGGGTGCCAGAAGTCACGTGAAGTCTCGTGAAATGGACTTAAGGTTTCTCGTTGAGACTAGGGCTTGACAAGAATATGATTATAATCTATTATAATCCAGATTATATTCGTATTTTATATTAGGTACTCGATAGTTTGTAATCTCTGCGCAAGGGACTAGATCACAATAGAATACATTACATTACACATATATTAGATACACAGAGTCTAATTAATCATATCTAATGGATTAACACCGGTCACTATGGCTAGCCATAACTGCCAGTAAGCTAGTACAAACCTAACAAACATGTGAAGCTCAGCACTACACACACCTGAAGCACCTGAATTCTCGAAGTCGAGCATCTAAGCCGGTTTAGTACAAGTAGATGACAGCTGGGCGTCTACATGTCACGGTGGCTTATATCGAGCAAGCCGAATATTTTAGGCCATCCCAGGATGATCATCCTGCTCATTTCTCAATGCTGGTACTTATGTACTGACTTTGCTGAGTCCGGATATAGCCCCCCTCCAACTCAAATGATCAACCTGACTCAAGATGTGGACTAGCGGCCTCTTGAAAACCTTGTCAAAACCAACTCGGCCCGAACTTTACTTAACTCCTATATTCTGGCGCTGTATCCCTGCGAAGCGTAACAATGCACTTGGGTGGTGGAAGGTTTGTCATATACTCACTCTCAGGCGAAGCATCAATATTTCCCTACACTCATGCGATGCGCGAGACATTCTCCGCTGAGCTATACCCGGAGTCAGCCAGAGTCAGCAGCGTTGAACAGGTGTTTTCTTCATGCCGGCACACTTTGACAGACACATGCTCGTTGTTGAGCGTATCTTCAGCAGCCAAGAATAGTACAGAGGAGTAGTTGAAACGAGGATGGGCGGACGACATGGATTATATGTTAGACGACGATTAGATACGATTTGATACAATTACACTATGGCTACACTGCATTAGATTACGTTGTGATTACTTACACGGAGACAGATTCGTATTACAATAGAGTACGAATACATACTTGCCTGAGCGCATATTTAATTGTAATTGTCAACCCCTAGTTGAGACTGCCCTGGGCCTGCCAGTGAGAGTCGTGTCCAGGAATTATAAAATAGCCTACAATCACGAGAACAAACATGGCTAGTCTATTAGCTGCATCAGGCTATGTACATCGTCCATGTAGTGGCGGGCCACTCATACAGCATATACTTCGAACCCGCTGGCACGATATTCTGTAGAGTCTATGTACTGCGCCACCTGTCAGTTCAACGCACTGGCAAGACAGAGATATGTAGTAGTATTTTGCACTCACGTTCACCACAAATCCGCCGTAGCACATAGAGACATCGTCCCGTTGGTTATCGGAAGGGAATAGGATCGAGGCTGCGGGATAGACCCCACACAGCGGGAGGTCGGTGCCAGGGGTGGATTCAGTCTCGAAGGGATTCCGCATATCCGTATGCAGACCGAGAAGGGTCAAGTCATTTTGTGCTTCCGTCGGGGCGATGGCCATTCCATGGCGATGACGAGCACGCCGCGCGGCCCATTTGCTGAGTTGCAGCACGATGACTTTGCCGCAGCTTCCGTCGAGGGCTTCAACGAGGATCGGGAAAGTGGATCCAAATGGGTAGGAGTCTAAGGAGATCGAGAACCCACTGCGCCTCCACGGATTATGAGTATTACCGAGCAACACGGTGCCTCCCGGTCCCCAGTCGAGCCAGTGTAACACGGAATCTGGGCGAGAGGATGGCAGTTGCTGCGTCCGGGATATGCACCGTCGGATCGTTTCTTGCGGTATAATGAGGACACAACGGCGGGGCGGTAGGATTCGTGATCTTAGCGAAGGAAACATCACGGAGAAGTTCACAACCACGACGCTCGACGCAGGGTCCATTTGGAAGGGGAGCGGCGTGGGGGAATAGGGCATGCTCGTAGAAAGATGAGATATCTCGATGTGGCGGCTATGATGCATTGGAGGCATCCCGAGGGAGCATACACGGCGAGGGCCCGTCGCGGCCTCTGACTCGGTATGTTCGATCCCTTCGCGAAGTGCCAGTTGATATATGTCAAGTTGTCCCGGGGTTGATGCTACGATGATGTGACCATCTTCAAACAGGGCGAAGACAGCTCTGGCGTTGTAGTGGTGGTGCTGTTTGACTCGTTTCTCAGTCCGCAAGAATGTAAATGATCTCACTACTCACCCATACCAAGGATCCCGCCTTCCAGTCCCATACCTCGACATGTGATAAGGTTGAACCACTCGGAGAGATTCCCCATGCTACATATCGGTCACGCACTCGAAGACCGTATATGTGAATGAGGAACGCCTCATCGGATTGGTCGAACGCGGCTGGAGGCAGGAACGGTTGAGTCGCCGATGGATGTGGCCCCCCAGACTCCACTGACAGGAGATGAGTTCTCATGTTCCTATCCTCCATCTCAGCATCTGTCGTTTCAATGATGAACAAATTATAGCCGTGCTCACCAGCTTCCAGCCACCCTCTCCGACAGGACGAGCAAATTTTGAGACAAGTCGACCGTCCCACGCAAAATCGTATCGCTGACATGGCCGATAGGAACAGACCAACGCCGTGCTGAGATGCCGAAGGTCACCGAAGGAAGAGAGTGCACGACGAACGCGGTAGCCTTGTTGTGTTGATCGCGAACCATGTATGTGATCGAGTTGTCATACGACGTCTCGGCTTCCCACGTGTGCTCGCTCGTGTTGTCCGCCCGGATGGTCGAGTAGGATGAGGAGGCAGCTACAGAGCCTGTACGCAAGCTTTCGACGTATTTTCGAAGCCGAACTAGCTTCTCCGCAACGGGCATATCGACGAGGGAACCGTCGATCATCCCGTTCTCCTCGAGCTCCATCTTGTACTGGAGCGACAGGTCTGTTCGTATGGCTCGGACGAGACGCCTGCAAACCTGCGAACCAAAGAAAGAAAGTGCGGTCATTAAGTCCGTAAGGAGCATGATATCGTTTAGACCGACCTTCTGGCAAGCGATAAGGTCGGCAAGCGATAGACAGTGCAATATGAGGAGAAGGATCTCTTCAGGAAGGGAGTCCAGGGGCGACCCCTGCCGCGTCTCTGGCCGCAAAGATAGTCTCCGCAACAAGGCTGCCAATGATTGCATCGGCCGCTGGAAAGTCGTACGGCTCACCATGGACAGCACACTGAAGGAGAGAGTAAGATCGTCCTTGAGGTATGTAGTAGCACTAGTGTGAGCTGGCACGAACATATAATCGACGTCATCAACGTGCAACCGTCAAACTCTATCACATGCGCCTTCATCAACGTACGCGCTCCGACATCCAACACTCATGTAACATGAAGCAGAGATAGCATTGAATAGCACGAAGGTGGTACGCGCACCATGACAACCCAAGCACAGTAGTGTATATCAAGACGCTACCGAAGGTTGCTCCTGACTTGCGTCCTCGGGTTCTCCTGGAGGAATTGGCTGGCTGTTCCCAGCTGCTAGGGCTGCGGCTGGAGCAGGTTCTACAGCTTGGACAGGTTGTTCCACCTTTGGCGCATTTGTAGGAGGGTCCATGAAGTCCGTGCTCTTGATAGGAACCGTGATAGGAGTACCTCGCACCCGCACTAGCTCACCAGGGAGGACCTTGAGTTTGGGTTGCCTTGAAGGAGTGGTCTCCGTCTCCGTCCAGTCCCAAGTAACCTCTTCTCCGTCCGGCCGGGGTTGGAATTTGAAGCGGTTGACGATACGCAAGCACCTCATCGATGTCCCATCTTTGCCGTTTTTCACGAAAGATAGTAGCGCAGTTCCTAACATGGCACGTCGTTCGTTGCCCGTATGCGAAGGCGATAACGACGAACTCACCTCTGATAGGCACTCGTACATCATCCATTCCCTTCAATGAATTTGACTCGATGATCTTCTTCCCATCGAAGAGGTCGGGCAAAGACAGAAGCTTCGGCCCATCCCGTCCTAAGAGCAACAGCGATCCCGGCCACTTCTCTTCGAAGTTGTAGATGAAAGGCTGGTTGTACGAATGCAACACGCGCCCGACCGTCTCCCCGCTCTCGTGCACTGGCTTGAGGAATTCGGGGTGCATCTTCTTGACTGCATACGGCACGAGCCCGTCCTCCATAAGCTTCCAGATGATCGGGAACCAACTCGGCCAGCTGACCATCTTCGCGAGCGGGATCGTCCACGGGAGCCCATATGGGAGGATGAGGTCGCGCCCGAGCTCGAACGATCCGGGGGCAGACGAGTCCGTGATCCGGAAACGGAGCTCGGAGGTCAGGAAGTGCATTTGCGGACTCCGCGCGAGGTAGAAGAAGCCATGGGTGCCGTGCGGGAAGAACGTCTGGTGGTGCTCATGCACGCGTGGGCCCATGTATGAGATAGATATGCTTTTGTCGTAGAGTTCGACGTTGCAAGCGGTGCGGCCGGAGAGATCGACGTAGTCGGACGAGGTGAGCTTCGCAGGGCGAAGGGTGGTCAGTTTGTGCTGATTGGGCGTTCTGTAGGGAACATGCGTTGGTGAGGGAGTGGATGAAGGACCAGCCTCAGGCGCAGCTGTCTGCTCTACCGCCTCATCGCTAGTAGCGATCTCCGGGCTCGCGACCTCCTGTCGAGTTACTGAAGAAATGTGCTGGGAAGAGGATGAATATCATATTATAGACAGAAAAGGCTCAGGCGTACCAAGAACCTATTCAAAGCAACCGGCTGTCCGCCCGGGCCCACTCGTCGTATCGTACGAAGACATCTGGCACAGTTACCGAGGGATCTTGTGGCCCACGTCATAGAAAATCCAACTTGCACCAACAAGCCCGCTGTTCGAGTCCTCGCAATGCAAACAGCGTGTAGAGGACGAGCGTTGTGGAGCGTGGCTAGCTCACAGCAGCAAGGTATGCGGGATGGAGTGAAGGCGAAGACCTGGACCAGTGGCAGAAGGTTGTCCGAAGCTCCAAGAGCAGCGACGCGACCTGCGTGACGCGACGCGACAAACTGCGGCCCGACTTTCTCGGAGAGTGGTTAGGCGTCTATTATTGACAACTATGCTTACGTCGAGAATTGAACAGAACTGCCCTTTCCCATTGTAACGGCCACAGCAGCACACTCTGAGATACTCATAAAGGTGGTTCATGCAGCTCTATACGCCTTAGATGCTTTACAGAAGTGATAAGATAGAATGTCTGTAATACAACCGTCATCTTCTACGGTTTACCGCGTAACCTCCAGATGAGCACCATGATAGCCAACGCCCAGTGCTCGAACTGATCCTTGGACATGAACAACAGCGCCTGAGTAATGACCGCCTTTATGAGCTGCGCGCTCATACCCTGTGCGACAATGCCGTCAATACGATGGGTGGGCAGAAACCAGTGGGGAAGGTTTACGGACCTGGTACCACCCAACGAAACCGTTGCGACGCCACACTCGCGCAAGGACAGTGAGCGCACCAACGTGAGCGTGACCAGTGTTATGATGCGGCTTGTTGTGTTTCGGCAGCGGCGAGTGCTCTTCCTGCGCGTCTTCGATATCCGCCGAACGCGCTTGAATTCGAACCTTGGCCATGATGTACGGGTACGTGACCTGTAAACAATACATCATCAGTACATACGGGCACGCCTGCGTTGATAAGGCGAGCAGCGTACGATCGTTGCGAGCGCCTTGCTCAACGCGCCGACGCTAAACGCCATCCATGGGCTTAGCTTCGCATTCGGGTTCGTCTCGCCCTTTGCGAGCAGCATAATGCTCTTCACCCGCTCGAACATGCCGTACGTGATGGCGGGATTGACGGTCAGAACGAGGCCAGGCTTGATCCCGAGCCACAGGCCCGTCACGCCTTCCTCGGCGATGATTTCGCGAGCAACTCCGAGGAGAGAGTCGTCGTACTCCTCCTTCTCCGCCTTTGCGGACCCGTCGGCCTCGAGGTCGGCGGCTTTGCCTTTCGCCTTTCCCTTTGTCTTGTCCAGCGAGCGACCGATCTGCTGTCGAGTCGCGATGACCGAGACAGGGATAGTGAATATCTGCGCGAGCGCGCCAGCGGCAGCCCCAAGGAGCAACTCAGCTGCTGTGCTTAGTGGGGGTGCCGCACTCCCGGCAGGGCGTTTTGCAGCGAGCCGCTTGATGTAGGACGTCCGTACAAAGGAGTAGAAGAGGAAATACGCGTACTCTGCGGGGAAGTGATCAGTATGTACAGAACGTCAACCACGTAATCATGACTATAGACCTACGCATGGAGAATGTGTTGAGCATTGTCGCCATGAAACCTCTGTAGTACCCCATGAAGCCTTCTTCCCGGAGGATACTCTGGAGTACAGAGAGAACGCCTAGTTTCTCCTGTTCTGACGCGCCAACAGTAGCCGCTTGGATACGGGTCTTGACCCTTCATTACCTGTTAGACTGCTGCTTAAGGTCCAGTGGGATGAGACATACGTATCCAGCGGGTATATGACTCTGCATGAAGAGGTAGGGTTGGTAAGTCATGATGTCATAAAGGACTACCGATAGAGGGTGGAATCGGAGTGCACCAAGGGCCTGAACGCGACAAATTAGGCGGGCTTCACATGGAATCGGAAGGAAAGCCCAGATGCTGGCTCTCCAACAACGTATTAGCATATGATACGATGACATGGGTCGTCCACATGTTCCCTATGTTGAGTATGATACCTCTGCTTGAGGCACTGCTACCCAAACGGTACCCTCGCTCATCGACACCTCGCTCCATATGAAGAGCAACGAACGAGTGAATTGGCACGCAAGGGAATAGAAGGGAGACTGCTTGAAAGGAGGTGCAGGGTCTGGATAGCGGAGCTTGATGCGGTATTGTAGCTACATCATCATGCTCAACAACCGCACAGCGCACATACGCTCTGACAGGGATGTGAAGCATAATATCGAGCACATTGTTGTCGTTTACATCGTTGACAACGCTCATGAGGATTGGCAATGAATTATGAGACTCACGCGTTACTGAAACATCCTCCCAAACCTCCGGCTAGCGCGTAGCCAAATGGCGTGAGTTGCGTGGGTTTCGGCATCGCGTGTAAGGAAACCTGTGAGGCGGGAAGACGAGCGACGTTGAAAGGGGTTGCGGTATTTCGATAGCAAGAGTGGGGAAGAGTCGATAGTACAAGATCGAGTCGCGGTACCCCGCGGGGCGGAGGAGCAAGAGCCGGAGACCGGGACCGGCTACGGGTTTCCTCTATGACCGCTTCACGTGCATCTGGTTAGAATTCGTGCCATTCGCGACCATGACTCCTATCGCGCATAACTGATCATTCATGACATCTTTCTACGACGAACATGTAGTCTTCGCGTGTTCGTGAATTCTACTATGGCTGATCATAGGACGGTGAGGTGAGGAGGTGACAGTGTTGGGATAGAACCGCGCGGCGAGCGCTTCGCTCATCGGTGTCACTTGTCTTTTCACTTTCGATCACCGTACCCTCCCCCTCTGGCAACTCCTGGACCTTCTCGCGTCTTGTCGACAGGGCGAACCTAGGAAAAGTCCAGCTACTGTGCCAATCAGAAGTTGTGGATACTAATGGGTGTTCAAGGCGCATCGCTGTGTGTTTGGCTAGCCACATGGCTCAGGGCAACTGGATTCTGCACGGCACACATGCACATACATACTCTGATAGCGCGGACCTGAAGTACCTCACCTTGCTTGCTCTCTCTCCCACCGACTCTCACCCATGTCGGTTTGAAGAGTTCCTCGGTGCCTGAACCGTCAATACTGCCGCCCTTCTGCTCTCACTTGAAAACCCTCCCCCTCTCTCTCTCTGTGACTCGCCCACGCGCCTCAGTTCTCCCTCCCTTATCGTGCTGCAGAGACTGCGTTCATGGACGAAAACTATCCATTACCTCCGCCAGAGAGTGAAACAGACTCGGAGCTTCCAGGCTATACCGCGCGTTCGCAGGAGGAATTCGAAGAACAGACGTACACGCTCGAGGACAGTAAAGCGCGCTCATGGATATGGCTCAAGGTCAAGAATCGCTCAAATGGAGCCAAACAGATGCCCCTCTTTTACGACCGTGACACCATATCTGGCACTGTTGAAGTAGACTTCTCCAAAGCGGACGGTGCGAAGGCGGTGACCTTCTCGGTGAGTCTAATCAATCGATCTGGCTATCATCTATCGGGACGAGGTGCCCCAGCAGCAACTTCATAGTCGTTCGGGTATGATTGCTACTACTTTCCACCCAGTCAGGCCATTTCATTCTCGATCTACGATATTACGACCGCAACAGTGCTACGCATATCCCGCCGGTTTCATATGTCATCATCAGCATTGTTGTACTCACCAACACGACATCATATTCCTAGGTTCAAGCCAGTGTGACCTCGGTAGGACAAGACGAGATCAGGTACCTTGACATCACCAGTGAGCTTTGGAATGCGAAGTTATCGCCATACAAACCGTCCGGGAAACAGTCATGGCCATACTCGGTTACGCTTCCCACAGAAACCACCATATCCGAGCGAGGAAAGAAGTCGCAAACCTATGCGCTTCCTCCGAGCTTCTCCGAGCGAGCAAGTCCAGCTTACATCGACTACCGGCTGGTTGTAACCGTGAAAAAGAGCTCTTTCAGGGTCAATCATACGTATGTGGGTCTGTAAATATACGTCTGCATGGCTGACAATGCTCGGTCGTCAGGTTGACGACACCCTTCGCATACCTGCCGATCACACGCGCCACAGCTCCCTCGGCTTTACGCCAGCTTGCCTACGCGGAAGGGAATGCTCTTGTTGGTCCGCTGGGAGATCCCGAAGGTTGGAAAGTGTTGCCACCGGTGAAGTTAGCAGGTACCATCTTCGATACTCGCCAAGTTGAGGTGGAATGCACCGTACGTCACGGTCATCCTCTCTCTCTCATATCCATCCCATCCATCCCGTACTCATGTCGCCGATCATGGCATGCATAGCTTGCACTCGCTACTCCCGTAAGCGTTGTCGTCACATCAGCTTTCTCGGTGCTCTCTCTGACACGAAACCGTTCTCTGCTCACATAACACAGCTCATCTATGCGCTTGGCAGCCCTATACCGATCAGCTTGACCCTCAAGTGCGGTGATGAGCAGGCTCTCGACCTGCTGTCGACTCCGTCGGCGATTCGCCTCAACTTGGCACGCATGCGCCTCGTCGGCTCACACGCGATCTCGGAAGACGGCGAACGCGGCCGCAGCAACAACTCGTTCGCGGACAGCGCTGGTACCGCGTTCTTCTGGCCCTCCGCCGAGGGCGCGCCCGAGCAGGGTACGCGCGTCCTTCAGGGCGAGCTCGAAGTGAAGAAGTCGCTCAAGCCCGGTTTCGTCTTCCCGCGCTTCTCCGTCCGGGTGAGTGGCCCATCTAGCAACCCGCATTCGCAACCCTCTTCCCCATCCCGTTCCGCTCCATCCCATGCTTTCATTCCGAGTTTCGAGATGTCCAGCCCCGGGCCCGCACAGCCCGTTCTCTATTGCTCTCGTAAAAGTCATAAAGATAAACATGTGGCTGATTCATATTGCACGTCACGCACCGCATCGCCCTGCCATATCCCCTGGTCGTGATTCACACCTCGCATCCCGCGCGCACGTTGTCATCCCGATTTTGTCCCCGCTGCCGCGGTCGCCGCCACTCTCACGGTCTCCGAACACGCGGTCTAAACCCTCACCGGGACTGTGGCTTGCCATGGCTCATGGGCCCTGGCCGTCACTCGTCGCATCGACTGCGTGCTATACAATGCAATTCATTCGACGGCTCGGGTGTCATCTCGCCGCGGCTCGCACGACGCCAATACATTATCGACGATAACCCGCACACACACACGGCCCCTTGCAGTACTTCCTGGCGTTGTCGCAGTTCGAAGCGCCTGGGTTCACCCCCGCCTCGAGCTCGAAGGAGCCGCTGGTCCTCCAGCCCGTCACGATCGTGTCGGCGAACGCGGCGGGGGTCGTGCCCAAGTCGTATACGCCCCCGGGATACGTCGAGCCGAGCGCGGGCAACTACATGACGACGATGGGCTACCTGGAGAACGGGAACCAGAGGTACGTGCCACAATCTGGGGGAGGGTTCATCGGGCCCCTTGCGGCCCACGAGGCGAACCTTGGACGCAGAGCGGGGATGCAGTGCTTGGGAGTGAAACCAGAGCAGGCCGAGAGGGTGTGCGGAGGCTGATCGGGTACACGGACAGGTTCCTGCACCATCATGGCTTTGGTTGAAGACACTCGATATGGGACACGGTTTCGGGGAGGGGGGTACAGGTATTCTGGGCGACTGGATCCGCGGTTGTGTGTGTGGGGTGCTGTGTGCGGCGCACTGTGTCTGCCGCGTGTATCAGATGGTGTTACTGTATCTCTGGTGGGGCAGGTCGCATGTTCCACGGGGTGGGTGGGCTGCTCCCGCGCCCGTCGTCGTGGTGCTGTATGTTATTTCGGACATATCATGATCAGGAGCAGGTTTGCGCCGAGGAAGTCATACAAGCCGCGGCGGAACTGGAACTTTACTGAGTCTGTGGTCCGGCCGACACTCGCAATTCCCGATCGTACCGGGTTGGCTTGGTGCGCCGCTCAAGCTTCGAAGCGCGGTTCAGACGAGGACTCTCGGGGTAAAGACGGTGCTTGAGCTTAAGCTTGAGAATCAATAAGGAATATATAGAGGCTATCTATACTAAGGGAAGCAAGTAAGTAGTAAGTAAGTGATTATACGCGCTGCGTTACTATACAGGATGTACGGTAGGAACCAGAGTATGAGGGGAGAAGATCGGAAGTATGGGGGAAGATTAACGCGGAAGGGCGTGTATGCTGGTCTAATAAACTACAGCTACAGGGCGCGCGCGCGCTGGAAACGCGGGGCGCGGCAGTCGGTGGTGTGGGGGGTCCGTGTCCAAAAGAGTAGAGTGCAGGCTATAGCGAGAGCAGAACGAAAGGCGGTAAACAACAAATGCACAGATAAGACAGTGGGTGAGCGCGAGAGATGCGGATGCGGTTAGTGTGAGACGGCGAGATGGCCTATCGGCGAGAGAAGCTTGAGAGATGAACGGTGGTGGAGAGCGCACCGGCGGGTAGGCTCGGGGTCGGGTTGGCTGGGGAGTGAGAATGGTCATCGCCGAGTGAGCGCGGCGTGCCCAGGGGGCTAGGGACGCAAGATGAGAGCAGGGCGCGCCCGCGCTGGGAATGGATAGCGGACGTGCGATTGGAGCGGGACGCGGCGGGTGTGCACAGGGAACGCACGCGCGCAGGCCAAGAGGAAGGCTCATCGCTGGGCCGCGCTGGGTGGACAGATGCAGGCGTGATTAGCATGTGCGTGTGGCGGGCTGCGGCCACAGAGCGCGACGGGGGGCGCATGGGAGAGGCGCACTCACACAGGCACGTACGCGCACGCGAGCCCTCGACGATTGCAGTTGGCGCAGATCGGACGACCGTCGCACTTGAGTTTGCGCCCTGCAGGGAGCGCGAGAGCACCGTCAGCGCACGTCCCGTCCATTCCGTAGCACTCGCGCGGACGCGGGAGAAGAGTGACGTACCGCGACAGAACGTGCAGGCCATCGGGGTACGACGCGGCGTGCGCGGCGTGTAGAGCTCGTTGTCCGAGTCGTCCGCGCGGGTCGCGTTGTGCTGCTGGTACTGGAAGACACGTGCGTCAGTCGGAAACTCGAGCGAAACGCGAACAGCGCGGTGCAGATGGCGCACCCGAGGGTCCATGTGTACTTAGAGAAGGTGTAGGGTGGCGCGCGGAGTAGTAGGATGAGAGAAGAAGTATTAAGGCCTCAGGCCGCTGAAAGAGTCGTCGAAGAGCTGGGCCGGTGTGGTCGTCGGAAAGGTGGTTGTGGTCGGTCGGCCGTGGCCTGTTGCTTTATACCCGAGCGCGACCATCGTCATCATCAAGCCAATATTCGCTTTAGCTTTAGCAGCTCAGGCGCGCCAGCTACAGCCTGAGCCAAACAGCGGATCGCGATCGGGCAATGTAATAGGCGTATGATAATATGGTTGGCTCAGGGTCCCGGCCGTCGCGCGCCCGCGCGCCGTGGTCGCGTACCAGACTCTGGGCTTGGGCGAACGACGGCAGGATGGCCCCGAACTCGCTCGCGTTTCAGCACCGTGCAGATTCCGCCAATTCATTATTGCGACCAGACATTACCTCCGGTGACCCGCCCATGCCCACACTGGGCCACCCCCGCACCCCCAAGCACCCGCGATACGGGGCCCAAAACGGTTGTCAAGGTCGTCGCGGTGCGCACGGCTGCACGCGCCCGCCGTATTCCAGCCTCGCGACTCGCGATGCCAGACGGTCAGATCCGACAAGCAGGGCACTCCCAAACGCGACTGCCCCATAGCCTTCTGCGATCCACCGCAATTATAATCCCGCCATGGGTGTGTCCGCCCCTGGCGCCTCGTGCTGGGCGATTGTTGAGGGAAACGGGACCAGAAAAGATAGTGCCACCGTGCGAGGACACCATGACAAACTGGAACGCAGCAGGCTGGACATGACGCTGCGCGCATCACGCACTGTTCTCAGCCGTGTCTGAGCTTGTGCTGTGAGCTCCTGTGCCCCCGTCTGTCGCAAGTCGAACAAGTCCACGACTGCATCCCGGGCTGGCACGCTATGCCCACTCTCACACCCATGGCTGGACAGTAGTTTCGACCAGGACGGAGCGCGGTCTGTACCAAGTGCGGTGCGTCCACACGTCATGCATCCATGCATCATCGCTGGGCTCCTGGGATGGGCATTGGGCACTGCTAGCCAAGCACGCGTGGGTCGCTAGAGCGCGGATTGAAGGCGGGTGTAAGCGACGGATATACGGGTGGATGTTTAGGATGATGCGCACAATCGTAGCCAGGTAAAAGCCGCCGACCGCCTGAGCCGCTTCGTCAGACGCTCCAAGGAAAAGAGAGAACCGAGACGGGGGTTGGCGACGGCCGGAGGAGTCCAAGTTGATCTCGTCGCCTGCCCTGTGGCCGACCGCGAGGTGAAACAAGGACGGAGGCAAGGCTAGGCAAGGGTGGGCCGTAAGAGGGAAAGTTTGGATTTTTGACTCGAGATTGAGATTGGAGACATGACGAGATGGACATTGGATATGCGAGACAGGCCGTCTCTGCCCGTGGCTCTCGCGGGAGCCAGACCCTCTCCTCTCCTCGCTCGAGGGTTATTTCGTGCCACTCACCACTCTCGACACACTATCTCCCCGCGTTGTCGACGGTCGTAAGTCAGGACGAGGTAGGCAAGACGACTTCCTAGCGCTGCCTCGCGTGGCGAACTCCTTTTCCGGCCGCCATCCACGTGGCTCGGCCGCCTAACTCCTCGACAAATTCTTCCGAGCTCTCCTCCGTCGACCACTCAACCGAGCCGTTTCACGTCAAACTAAGCATATTCAGCCATGACTCTTCGTACTCTATTTATGTATTGTCGGAGAATCCACAGTAGGGCCGTAACACGGGCTGCCTCCACGCTGATATATCTATCCGCCTCAGCTCCAAACCAGGAAAAAAAAACTCCCCCGAATGGACGACAATGCACTGCTTACGATGTCGAGATCCTTTGTCGGCTCTTGCAGGTGCGCAGAAGTATACGGGCTGGACTGGCCATGGCCGCCGCATCTAGAACTGTTGACATGCAAACTCGGTTGTCACCACTTGCTCAACGATCGCACGAGGTACTTACTTATGAGCTCAACGCTCAAACGACGGCTTGTATGTAAAACTTCAGTCACCAATTCATACTTACTCACGCCGGCGGCCCAACAAAGAGGCTTCGGGCCCAATTCGGGCTGGCCAGACCGACCACGCAAAAATAGGGTCAACCACGGCGACCTGATGCTACTGGAATTGCGCTCTGATATGAGCACCGTTGCCTCAATCGACCATGACGCAAGCAAGTTGCCATCCTGCTTCGTTCGCGCAATCATGGAATCATCGCGATTCGCCGGGACTGTAAGTACGTCTGACATGTCAGGCGCTTTCCATCGACAAGCAATGCATGTCGCATTCACGACTTGCCCGGCCTCTCAATAGGAACCTCTTTCAGCGTCTCCACGAGGAACCCTGCGGATGCGGAAACGTGGGCAGCATGCAGAGACCCCGGCAGGTCGGAAAGGCTCAAGTAAGTACATCATCACCGAAGTGAGTAGCGTTGTGCCAGCCGGGCGCATGTAAGTAACAGGTACGCACGCCAGCCGGGAACAGCCGGCAAGCCAGAACTTGGCCAGGACGAGCAAGATCAAAGGTACCTGTGAGGCGGCCTCAATTCGAACTACGCTATGCTCCGATGATCAACCGTGCACACTGCACACAACTAGTAGTGCCCCCGACACGAGTTTCTTGTAAGTATATCCTGCCGCTCCTCCTACTGCTGGATCGCCGGATGCGTGATAGCGTCTCCCGGGAGGGCAATATAGACTTCTGTCCCATCCAAGAATTGCCCAGGTCCCACCATTATATTCGGCCCCATCATTCCACTAGGCTTATGCAGGCTTATGCTCATTAGCGGCGCAGCGAAAAAAAAAACAGCGATCGTTGCACACAAAAGGGTCGCGGGAAGGCCGCGCCCCGACAGGGCGTCACAAGGCGTCACAGGCGTCCTGACGCGGGAGGATGACGTGGTTGCTTTCGTGATCGGTGCGTAGATTGATCGGTCGTGCCAAACGGTGTCACAACGCCCGCGCGATTTCGCATTACATACGTTCTTTAAAGTAGTGCACGGACTGTGTATTAGTCTCTGAATTCAAATCAATAATCACCCTGCCGCATGTTTCGTGCGATCGCACGGACATGCCCCCAAAGGGAGAGGATCCGCACGTCAGACTCACAGTGCGGCGACCTGTCGCTCAAGCATCTCTGGTCATTTGCGCCAACGGGACGTCCGTGAGCATTGTATCCCGGCTGCCCGATCGCGTCGGGCTCCCAGCAGAGTGTGACGGTTGTCCTCGGGCGGCCTGCGGACTGCGACTAAACGTTCAGGGCGGACGTGGTTGCGGACAGTTGCGGATGCTGTGTCGCAAGCCCGGCTGGCCAACGCTGACCGAGTCCCCAGCCAACGCCGGTACAATGGACGTGAGAAGACGTGCCGGGATGCAGTCGAATATGCTGCTCGCTGGGGTGAAATCAGAGTGTGCCACGGGTGCCGTGGAGGACCGACTGGTGGTAGTGCGCTCGCGAACATGTTTATCCCGTTGGGCTTGCTGCGTCGAAGTTCTGGAGATCCGGGATGCTGAAGCACGCCCGGAGTAAGATGCTGCGGGGAACGAGGTGAGCCATGGCTGTCCCCGTTGGTGTCCAACAAACGACCAACTGGGCAATGATTTGCACCTCAACTTGGTCATCCCGTCCGAACGAGATCACGGATGGGTCATGGACCTCTGCGAACGCAGGCTATCCCCTCTCATGTCGTGCAGCGGTGGATGCATCTGTCAGATTGCGGTCAATCGGCATGCTGACGGAGTGAGCAAGTCGGTCGGAGGAGCTCGGCCACATCGGAAATGTGTAATCAGCCAGCGAAACGTCTGAGATAACCTGTCATGGGACATTTCAGCTGCTCCGTGAAGCCAACGCAGATGGATACCCGAGGGGAACTGCCAACCATCGGGGTGTCACCATCGTGATAAGTATACTGTATGATCAAGATGCCCAGTTCCACACGACGTCCATCTCGCCCGACTAAGTCCAATGCGGGGCGGTGGGGCTGCAGACTCAAGACGTTGCGCGGCACCGGTAGATCAAGGTCCGAAACCACAATTGCGCAGGCTCCGCCGGTGGGCGCGGTGGTCATATTTGGACTATGGCAGTCCTATGTCCCAGAAGAGCATCAGCCCTGTTCGCGGTCGCGGTTTGTACTGTGCACTCGGCCCTTAGCCTAGCTCGCGGCAGCCTGCCACGAGCTGGGACAGGGCACAGTCGCGCAAATGTCCTAGGCCTTGGAGACGTGACCGCGCCGGCACCGGTACGTGCTGCTCGAAGCGATCTCGTCGGGTATTATACCGCACACAAGTACGCCCATAGTGGCATACAAATGCACACATTGGGAATGGTGGCTGAGTGGCGGACTGCGAGCACAGACGGGTGATCAAGCGCAGCAGGATGGGCGGTGAGCGGCGAGACGGTCCGGTAACTCACCTCCGGTGTTTCAGATAAGTAGTCCGCAGAGGGCGGAGGGTTGATTCATTGAGGTGGCAAGCCCTCATTGTAACGCTGTTGCTTTTTGACAATCCGTACCATGAATACGATAGGCCTGTATGGTCAATCATGAAATCCTCGACCGAATGCAGCTGATCGGAGACCGACACTTGCCCAAAGGTCGACTACAGCGGCATCGGAAACATTCCAAATGCTCCAGGAGCCCAAGCTGAGTAAGAATGTCGGTAGCCGTGTCAGAGAGAAGAAGTATTTCATCCATGGTGCATGAAGCGCCCATACATGGCATCGAGTCACCTGCGTCAGCATCGGAGACCACCCATCTGAGAAGGGCATGGAACATACCTTTGGCAATGCCCGTCCCCCGATTCGCGACGCGATTCGTACATCCGCACCTATCCGCACCCACATCATCCAACATGACATAACGTAGGGAAGCAGCGAAGCACGGCGACCCACTCGACTCGGTGTTTCAAGTAAACGCCGATGACCGGGTGCCAGGTTGTCCCGGAGCCTTGAGCAAGGAGTGTAGGTCGATGGCTGGTTGGAGAGCAGACCGCAGCTACCACGAGCAACAACACCAAGACTCTGGCAGCGATCCGTTGGCCGAGGCGTTCAACGCAGCGCATACGTGTAGACCAAGCTTGATGGAAGAACGAGTTGAAGAGTATCCTCGAGTTCAGCGACTGGTTGAGTAACCTTGAGTGTAGCGTGATATAAACTGACAAGAAGTTTAGGTCATCGCACAACAATGGCAGATTTGAGCACGTACTGCCGTATTAACACCCGAAAGTTATCCTCACGTTTATCCTCGGGGTGTGCATCCAGCTGCTGATGATAGCCTCGCATGCCATGTTCTAAGATGACTGCGACTGTTTGGACCATGGCACACAAGAAGTTGTCAGGGGTATGGAGAGGAAGTTTCAAGAGGAGATTTCGAGCATATAGCGAGTAGTTTCGACGAGGGATGTCGAGTCACGTGGTACGACAAAAATCCTGTGGTTAAATCGAAAGAAAATCGTGACGCGGTGTTACACGCGGGAGGGTGACGCAGAACATCGCGGGCATTTCTCAAGCAACCTCTCCGAATGCTTCCAGCCATGAATGATAAGGAGTCGCCTATACATCGCAAAGCAAAGTCAACATGATGTGTACACAAGAGACGCCCGGGAGGGCTCATTTCGCGCTCAGGCTCTCGAGCCCAAACGCAACGTCGTTACCACGGTCGAGCTCGTTAAATGGATCGCGCATGCTTCCTGTCCTCGACCGCCACAGTTGCGTGTACAACGTTCGCAGCTTCTGTAGCTCCGCGTCTAACGCTGCTGCTTTGGTTGCGAGCGCCATGAACGTCGCGTGTTGGGCCTCAAGAGTAGATACAATCGCTGGAACGAAGACGGTGTGAATGAACTAGATTAAAATCCGGAAATATCGCTACCACGATACCTTGTGGTGTACGTTGTGACTGCGATGCTGCCGAGGAGAGCTTACGCTCTATATGCTGTGTAGATGAGGATGGTTGAGCCCGAATCGAATGCGATGTACGTTCAACGCTTACTTCGATGGTAGTTTTGTACCACCTTAATCGCTCGCGCATCTGTTCGGTGACGCGGTTGAAGAACTCCAAGGGGAAGTTGGCATGTGTCTTGAGGTACTGTCCGTTCTGCTGTGGATTCCGGAAGCCTTCGACAATTCGGGTCGCGACGATCGTGTCTTGGACCGTCTGCTCAACCTTGTGTTTCAGGTCCCTAGTGTGCTGCACGTCCGATCTCAGCACGGATATCGCGCTGGTCAGCACCTATCGAGACGTATCGGATCATTTGAGACGGTAGATAGCAGAGAGACGGGTGTCAGTGGTATTCACCTTGTTGACATTGCGAATCTCATCCTGACCCTTCAAAGCTTCGTCACCAACTTTGCGCTGCTTGAGGTCATTGCAGATCTGAGCGCGGCCCTGTATATGGGAACTAAGGGCACAATCATCAGCACTAATGGCTATATGGGAGCGGGCTCCTAGCGCACTCAAGAGTCTCAAATAGCCTCTTCATGTCATCAGGGAGATCGTTGAATTTCGTTGACTTCGAGAATGCAGGCGCTCCAGCCTGTTGAACACTGTAACCCCGTGAGTGATAGGATACCCCAAGACATGCGGAAGCCGTACGTTTGTCTTGTGCGAACAATATAAGGATGAGAGCGGACAAGTCATATATATATCGACCACTCACGGTTGTTGTGTCACAGGCTTCCCCCATAGAGAACCGTTCCCTGCTTGTCCTGCGGCCGTGGACCCGAACAACGATGGCTGCGTCGCCTGCGATTGAAGGTTGGTACTCGCGCCGAGGCCCCCGAACGCGTTAGTTTGGGCGGGTTGGTTTTGCGTCGTGGTTGAAAAAAGGTTCGTCCCTGTCCCCGTCCCAAAGAGCGGTCTCTGCTGCTGTTGTCCAGCGGGTTGACCAAATATACTTGTATTGGCCTGCTGTTGTCCGGCAGGCTGACCGAAGAGGGAAGGCTGCTGCTGCTGCTGCTGCTGCTGCTGTTGTTGTTGTTGTTGTTGCTGCTGCTGCTGCTGCTGTTGTTGTTGTTGCTGCTGCTGCTGCTGAGGCTGTCCGAACGGGTTGCCAAACAGCGTCGATCCCTGGGTTTGCTGTCCCTGTTGCTGCTGTTGTGGATTCTGCCCGAGATTCGAGCCAAACAGAGACATTCCCTGTGTTCCCGCATTCTGCGTGGTTGATCCGAAGAGAGAAGTGCCCTGGGTGCCTTGATTCTGTGTGGATGGTTGCCCGAAGCCGCTGAACCCAGACGTCGCAGGCTGCTGCTGTTGGGTGTTTCCAAACAGCGAGCCTGCAGGTTGTGTAGTGCTTTGCCCAAATATCGACCCTCCGGTCTGACCTGCAGGTCTTGCACCGCCGAACAACGGACTTGTACGCCGATGCTCGTCAGGCGAGACAGCATGGGGGACCAACGATATGGGACGTACTTGGTACCAGAAGTATTGAACGCCATCCAGACAGCCTTACTAAGTCTCTCCTATCGTAAGTTTTCCAGTAAGCCGGTCCGTCAAGATGGGAGAGAGCCGTAGAGAAGAAGCCTCGAGGCAGAGACAGTGGCGGAGGACAAAGACCAACGAGAACGCGTAGACGCCGGCTAGACGTGAAGTCAGGGTCACGTGGACTCGTATCACTTAGGCCTCACTGAGATCTTGAAGGCGGCACACGGCCTCGTCTCTCCAGACTCCGACCACCAACAGTGAACCAGTTGGAACAGCGAACGCGACGCGCTCTTGGCTCCGGATCCTACCGTCACTCATTGATCTACTTCTCTGCTTCTTCCGATGATGTCGACCGCCTCTGGATCACGACCGGCCACTGTCACTGGCAGGGAATCGGGCTTGCGAGGGATTCCTGCAGAACTGCAAGCAAAGGTTCTCAACTCCGACTCAGCGAGAACGATCTACATAGTGCCACTTGATGTATTCAGAATCTCCGACTGGGTCCTTTACAACTCAGCTGAGCTCAAGCTTGCATCCTTTCATCATCGCCACTTGTGCAGCACAATCCACACATCATGCCAAACGCCACTCCCCAGAGACCTGACTCCAGAGTCCCATCCCTTGATGGTCGAAGTTCTCCTCGACGCCTTCAACTTGACCAATGCCTCCCGCTAGAGAGGCAAATGGACATTCTGGGATCCCTCGATGGCAACGACCTGTTGGCTTGTCGGCAGGTCCTGCAGCTTTTGACCTCTAGAGAGTATGACAACTCGAACTGACAAGTATACTGTGGGCAGGTCTGTAGGATTTGGAGAAGCTTGATCGAGGACTGCGCATTCTTCCAGTACAAGATCCGACTCGCCTTCGCTGGCATGCGAGACGGCCCTCAGGCTCCAGTACTGGGACAGTCGCTCAATTGGGTGGAACGTCTTGCGGAACGCTCCGATGCTCTCAAAGCAGATGAGGCTGCATGGGCAACGAACGCGTTGCCTCAGCGTGTGCTCTCCGTCCCTTCAGAGTGGACCTCGGTCATGTCCGACTCCGCAGTCGACGTCTTGGCATACTACCACGACAACGACCCCCACGTCCTTATTCTCCACCGGCCCGGCTCGTTCTTCTCCGGGGTCACCGAGCAGACGTGGCGCGTCAACGTCCAGGCGCATTTTGATCATGTCGAGGAAATACGCTGTTTCGCCCTGGACGTCGTCCAGGACTTGCTTGTCTTGACGAAAGACACTCTAATGTGAGGTGGAACGATATGGCGTTGCTCATATCCATCCGGAGGAGGAAACTGACACTCTACTCAGGACATGGCATACTCAGACTGGGATCACGGAGTGTTGCATCCTATCGCTCTCACAGAGCAGCAGGGTTGCCAGTACTCATCCCTCGGCGCGACGTGCGACTATCCGTGCAACGAATCCTAACGTTTATGATCCGGATTATGACGAGGAAAGAGGTGCTGCCTTCTATCACCAACTAGTGTTTGTGCGTGATAACTGAGGGATCCCACTAGAATTCCCGACCGTTTGCAACGAGTTAGGATCGATCGCTGTCGTCGGCGACTTGATCGAATGGACGTTGTTCAATCTTACCTTAAGTTCTGATATGTTTGTCTACAATTGGAAGACCGGCGAAGTCATATGGCGCATACCACATTTCCCGGTAGGTGGGACTCAGTCATTCACACCACTGACTGCACGGGGCAGAGACGGGTGCAGAAAGCTGACTATATCACCCCACTAGGATGGCACCAACAAGCTGTGTCGAATTCTGGACCCATATCATGTCCTCCTTGTCACGGCGGACAGGATCTATGTCGATGACATGGATCCCGACGTTCCTATGAGCAACTTGGACGACTCTCGCACTCGCAAGGAACTCCAGTTGCCTCGCATGAGCGAAGAGCACTCCCTAGCCTTGATCCATGGACACCTAAAGCGTCCGACCGCTTCCCCGCCTTCCTCTTCGACATCTCCCGGTGGCACGCACCTCCCGCATTTCGAACCCGACCCCGACCTCACAATGCTTGTCGTCGAATCTTGTGTGTGGCCGAATGGAACCCAGATCATGCTCGTGGCCATTCCTCTCTCTACTATACGCGCGGCCGTACGCGATTGCGCGGCCAAGGGACGACGGACACTGGCCTGGGACGAGTGGGCCGACCGGGGTACTGGCGCGAGGGTCCTCCTCACGCGGCACCGCCGAGACCCGGTCTCAGACCGGCGGTTTCCCAAAGTGTACGTCATGGGATCGCGCGTCGTGCTGGACTTCAAATCCGCTCGGGAGTCGGCGGGCTGGACGCTCAACCCAGTCAATCACATTACGCACGATATCCTCTTCTTCGACATGCATCCTCATTGTGCGCGCTTTCGATCCAACGACTCGGTGATGGGAGAGGTGTGGGATCTGCTGGTGCCTCCAGCCGCGGGGCTCGAACGGAACCCGGATATGGACGTTGCAATGCACAGATGTGGGGCTCAAGAAGAAGTCCTCGAAGACGAAGACGAAGACGAAGATGGCGAGGATGCCAACGAGGAAGATCAACAGGACGAGGAAGAGGAGAGCGAGGACGAAGGCCAACACGAAGAGCACGAGGACGATCTCAAACCCAAGCATGCAAATGGGGAGACTGACCTGATGGCAAGATCAGACTGGTACACTACCAATCAGACTCGAATATTCGCTCAACCTGTTCGCTCGACGCTGCCTTACCGTGTTCTCGCAAAGGTGCGCATCGGGGAAAATGGAGAGTACCAGGGTTGGACGGGGCACAATTATCCTGTGCAAGACGGAGTTCTTCAAGTTGATCGATAATAGCTATCCCTTCATAGTCGAGTATTTGCCACGTACTGGGAGTGTTTTGTATCGCGCCTCGACTTTCTTGTTGGTGGGCCATAGACGGAAGAGACGGAAGACACCAGTGTATGGGAGATGGCCAAAGCCAAGCAGTGCGGTTGACCAGCCAGCGATTACAGCAAGAATATGGTCGATAAGATAGATGAGATGTAGAACATGCTATGATACAACGAGCAGGGTCCAAATCTTGAATGCGTGTCAATGGGGTCCCTAGGAAAGCGTCCCTAGGAAAGCAGTTCAATCCCGTAAACATCCGCCTGGCAGGAGGAACCGGTAGTTGTCGCTGTTCTCGATTAGATATCGAGGAACATGTACTGCGGATGGTGCCCTGTAGCTGTGTTCTTAGAGATGGAAGCATACAGAGGAAGAGGAGCACTATACTCACGCGTCTTTGTCCATGAGCGACAGTAGATCTTTCCACTATAGCAGAAGGATGAGTATAGGGATACCGGGGGGGGGGGTCACGGAAGAACGTACGCGATACGCCTCCGGTAACATCCCAAATATATCCTTGCCTTCACATATCGTCTGCTGTATCCGCTCTGGCATCAGTAGCGAAGGGTCGGTCACACGATCCGCATGAGAGTAGCCTGACAGACATCTCAGAACAACCCAGCCTGAGCACGACGCGCGCACGCACCTATCATTTTCTCCGCAAATTCATGCAGGTGCCGGAAGCAGAAACTGCAGTGCCAACCCGAGTCCGCGAGCTTCCACTCCGCGACTTGCCCATGTCCATACCCGCTCTTCGGCGACCCCAACCGGTGCACCTGGGCCCGCCAGCTGCCCTCGCCCGCAGGCCACTCAAACGAGTACAGATACTCGCGCATCTGCAGGTGGATCGGGTTCGGGGCCTCGCACCTCCTCAGGAGCCTGATCGTGTGCGCGGACGGGATCTCGTCCACGTCCGAGAAGATGACAAGCGGGGCGGGCTTGCCCGCGTCGAGGTGACCCCGCAGTATGCTGTCCATGTGCGCACGCTGGGCGCGCTCGTTCTCAAACGGGCTCTCTCCCGGCTGGAGCACGCGCGCGTGGAAGACGGAGTGCACGATCTTGTCCGCGAAGGGGGCGAAGCGCGACGCGTGCTCGTCGAAGGTGAGGTTCTTGGGGATGCCGGTGAACGTGCGGTCGGCTTCGACGATGAAGAAACGGGAGACGACAGGCGCGAGCTCATGCATACGGATCTCGAGCAGGTCGAGCTCGGAGGAGAAGAGGACGGCGTCCCAGACGTCGGGTAGGTCGTTCTCGTCGCGGGGCTGCCAGCCGTGGAGGGCGCAGAGGTGGGCATCGAACGGAACGCCCTCGGCGTAGTAGTGGGGTAGGGTGTGCTGTGGTCCGAGGGGCTTGTCCCAGAGCGGACGGGTGGAGTAGGAGATGAAGTTACGGATGCGGAGACTGGGCAGGTGGGATGTCAGGTTGCAGTCTGCGCGGAGGGCGTTGCGCGCGCACGTACCTGGTGCGGATCGAGTAGGCTACGATGAGCACAAACGAGAGACCGAGGGCGAAGACGAGGAGAGAGCGTCGACGGACAAGCATGGGAGGTGGAGGTATGGAGGAGAGGGTAACCAGCACGCGCACTGCGCCATCTGCCAGCTTCACTGCAGTGCATTGACTGCTCTGTTTAGACGCCGTGGACGCGTCGCTGTCTCAGTCCACCCCGTCGTTGTCCGGGACGACCAACTCCTCGCACTGCGCGTCCCACCAGCTCTCATGCACGCCACTTACACATCTTTGTCGTCGTATCGCGCGATGTCCGCGCGCTGACTTCCGATCGGGTACTCAGCCCTTCTGCTTACCTCTTTATCGCGTACGGAAATCGTCCCATGACCGACTCGCTACAACGTACAGCGGCCGCGCACGGTCCGTCGACATACCCCGTCCCTCTCATTACCAAAATGCACCCACCATGGCGGGCCGGACCCTGTTCTCCCAGTCCTTCATATACAAACCCCAGGAACCCGCTTAAACGTTGTCCAGCGAACGTTGTCCTTCTGGACCCCCGACCTTGAACAGCCTTGAACCCATTCTCGACTCTCGTCACTACAACATGTCATACGCCTCCCCTATCAAGGCCTCACTCAAGCGTATCGCCTTCGTAACTGGCGCAGGTCAGGGCATCGGCCGCGCGATTGCCTGCCGCCTCGCGCGCGACGGATACGACGTCTCTATTGCGGACATCCCCCAGGCCAAGGCCAAGGTCGACAACGTCATCTCAGAAATCAAGTCATACGGACGGGAGGCGATTGGCGTGTACGCAGGTGAGTCCGTCGCGCGTCGTATGTCAACTCGAGCGGTGAGCTCAACGTTGGTGGTGCCCGCGGTGTGCAGATGTGCGGCAGCCGCAGCAGATCGAGGCTGCTATCCACGAGACCGTCGAGAAGCTCGGCCCCAGGCTGTTCGTCAGCGTCGCGAATGCAGGTGTGACTCAAGTCAAGCCGCTGCTGGAATGCACGCCCGAGTGGGTTCAGTTCCCCACCTACCCCTCTCATGATCTGTTCGCTGACTGCGAATCCGTCGCATTCCGCCAGCTTCATAGAGAACGAGGTTCGGATCAATTTGCTCGGCCTCATGAACACGCACATCTTTGCCGCCAAGCAGATGGTGAAGCAAGGCTTCGGCGGACGCATCGTCGGCGCTGGGTCCATCGCGTCCTACCGCACCGCTGAGAACCTCGGTCCGTACGGCGCGACCAAGTTCGCTGTGAGGGGTTTCACCGAGGCTGCCGCAAAGGAATTGGCACAGTATGGTATCCGGGTCAACGGTCAGTCATACTTTGCCTGTCCATCAATTCCGACATACTCATGCACTTGATGGATACTAGCATATGGCCCTGGCATCGTCGACACGCCCATGTGGGATCATATCGACCGCGAGCTCGCGGCTATCGTGAGTGTCCAACACACCTCATGCACGGCGTTTCACTGAGGTCCCTGTAGGAAGGAATTAGCGTCGGAGAAGCGAAGGCCCAGCGTGTCAAGCGGGAAGTCAAGCTTGGGCGCATCCAGGAGCCCGAGGATGTTGCCAAGCTCGTCTCGTTCCTCGTCTCGGACGAGGGCGAGTACATCACCGGGCAGACCATCAAGACTTGCGGTGGCGCGTCGTTGTAATCGCTACGTCCAGCTGCCTCCAGAACACATTTTTCTCTAGGGATCATTAGGGGCGAGGCCGGCGCGCCTGCGTCACGTTCCACAATCTCCAAGCTACAACTCTTGGGGAGTTCAGTGGTGACTCTGGTATGCATGTTGTCGTTAGCGAGAACCCTAGCATGTACATTGAAAGGAGGAATGTACCTATATCCGAGCCGTCGGTGTAGATTCACAAGCTCTGTCGCTGGTCTGACAGCACTGGGTACTATCTGTTCTCACTGAGCTCAGACCTGAGGTGAGTCGCAATTGGTCTTGGCCTGCCTCGCACTGATCCATCGGATGTCCGTGAAGCCCGGAATAGGCCATCTTATCGTGCTAAGCGACTTATCGACGAGCGCCACCCCGCTCTGACATGCATACACACCGAAGTTTTCCAGGCTATGGGCCCGATAACATAACGTTACAGGCTGACCATGGGGCGCCGACAATTCATATATACGGTCGTGCGACGCCTGCAGACTTTCGCAGTTCCCCTTAACTCCAACTACTCTCGCGGCCAACGCGCAGTTTGACCCTCACTCGGTGCGCAAGCATGTCCACTGCGATGGCAAAGGTGGCCGCGTACACACGCCCGTCGGCGTGGGCTCTCGAACCGGAGCCGTCGACGTTCGCGCCGAATAATAGGTGGTCCAACAAGGACATGGACCCCGTTCCGCCAAAAGGGGTGAGTTTCCGTTCGGTCTTCTCCGCGCGGCGGGAGCGAGGGGGGAAGTGCTGGCTGAAGTCGGCCGCGTGCTGGGTGTGCCTTACAGAGGACATGGACGACTTGGAACTACGTCGCGTACTGGCTGTCGGACGCGACGAACGTCGCCGCGTGGGAGCTCGCGTCGAGCATGCTCGCCATCGGCCTGTCGTGGTACGTCTGCGCTTCGCTTCCCCAAACCCGCGAACACTCCGACCCTTGCACGTATGCGTCCACGCGCGAGCAATTCGCTGACCGCGCGTCGCTCTCGCGTCCGTCTTCTTCCTCGTCCCCACAGGCGCCAGGCGCTGCCGGCCATCGCAGTCGGGCACATCATCATCTCGGTGGTCATGGTCCTGAACGGAACGATCGGCGCGCGGCTGCACGTCCCGTTCCCGGTCCTGAACCGGTCCTCGTTCGGGTTCTGGTTCAGCTACTTCAGCGTCGTCTCGCGCGTTGTGCTCGCCATGTTCTGGTTCGGCATCCAGACGTTCACGGGCTCGGAGTGTGTGTACCAGGTGAGTACAGGCGATTCTGGAAGTGTCAACGTGAGGAGGAGAACGGGATTGACGAGCCCGACGGTAGATGCTCAAGGCGATTTGGCCCTCGTTGGCTCGTCTTCCTAACGGACTCGCCCCAGGCGCACATATAACGACCTCTGGTGCGTGGTCCAACGGCCTTGTCGCAGCTGCAGACCGTGCTGACGCATGCGTGCGCCTGTGCGCAGGGATGATGTGCTACTTCCTGTACTGGCTGATTCAATTCCCCCTCATGCTCGTCTCCCCGCAGAAGATTCGCTGGCTGTTCATGGTCAAAGCAATCATCGTACCCCCTGCGTGGCTCGCGATGATGATTTGGGCGTTCGTGAAGGTCCCCTCGAGCAAGGGTCTTTTCGAGCAACATACAGCGCTGTCAGGGAGCGCGCTATCGTATGCGTGGTTGAGCGCGTTGAACAGCGCATTGGGATTATATTCGACACTCGCTGTGAACATTCCAGACTTCACTGTGAGCCTCTACTCTTCTCTCGCATTGCGGTGTTGCATTCTGACTGTCCTCGTGCACGCGCAGCGATATGCCAAGAACGAGAGAGCGTCAGTAATCCTGGCGACACCGTATCCCTGACTTCCCACTAACGTTCCCCCTCGCAGCCAATACATCCAGCTCTTCATCATTCCCGTCGCCTTTACTCTCGTCGGCTTTGCCGGCATCGCGGTCACCTCCGCCGGCATCGTCCTCTACGACGACGTGCTCTGGGACCCGCTCGCGCTCATCGACCGCTGGGACAACCGCGCGGCCGCGTTCTTCGCCTCCTTCACCTTCGTGCTCGCCACGCTCGGCACGAACATCTCCGCGAACTCGCTCTCCGCCGCGAACGACATGACCGTCCTCTTCCCGCGCTACATCAACATTCGCCGCGGGCAGGTCATCTGCGCGGTCCTCGGCGGTTGGGCGCTCGCTCCATGGGAGATCCTCGCGAGCGCGCAGGGTTTCCTGTCGTTCATGAACGGCTACACCGTCTTCTTGGGCCCTTTTGCAGGTATCATGGTTGGCGACGTGCGTGGCTGTTGCCTGTCTGTTCTGTACAAAAGGTTGCTGACCTTTCTAGGTGACTCTTGCAGTACTGGATCGTCCACAAGTGCAAGGTAGACGTTCCGGCCATGTATGATCCTCACGGACGGTATAGGTATACTTACGGCTTTGTGAGTGCTTTCGCACGTCCGTAAGTGACCCCGTGTCTCACTGGGGCATTGTAGAACTGGCGTGCGGTCGTTGCAATCCTGTTCTCGGTGCCGCCCAACTTGCCCGGGCTGATATCCTCGATCAACCCCAAGATTGCCGTCGGCGGGGCGATCCATCTCTTCGACTTTGCGTGGATATTTGGCGTGAGCAACTCAGCTTGACCTTGCATCATCCATGATTTGTGCTGACGTATATGGGGCCCACAGTTCTTCGTCGCGTTGGTGGTATACTCTGTACTATCGCTCGCCTTCCCCGCGAAGGAGACCTTCATCCCCGAAGCAATCACGAGCGACAACGCGCACAAGACCGAGGAGTCGCCGGTCTCGTCGCGAATGGAGAGGAAGAGCGTGGATGAGGAGGTCAAGCCGGTGGTGTGAATGGTTTCCAAAGGTCGGGCGCTCGAATATTATGAGAGAAGCGTCAACGGCAGCGATTTATGGTACGTGTTTGGTAACAATAGACTCGTGAAATGGAACACAAAATGTAGCAGTACAACGCTCACATTATAGGAACACAAAAAATCCCGATACACATCGGTCATTCGATAACAGTTAACGGGACCCTTCGAGGTGAGTTCCCATAGCCCACCGATGCGACATTACTAGGGCTCTCTCTCTCTCAGCAAATCATGCGACTCGGAAAGAACGCCGTCACTTACCTGCATCACTCCGAGGCCTACAGCAGCGGGGTTTGGTTTGGTTTTCGACCAGTCATCTTGGCTCTCAAATCCGAGGCTGTCGCCAAACGAGTGCAGGAAGGAGTCCGTCGACGAGGCAACACTACGGGCGGAATACGGTGGTGGACTCTGCCACCCGGCGTATGTTCATGATCAAGCGGCAGGTGAGCATCGACGATAACCTGCAGCAAAGTACGAGTCCAGTCAGGGGGTTAGCGCACGCTGTAGCGACTGACGATCGACTAAATGACGAGGCGAACCCTATTGCAAGTTGGCAAGATCAAACGGCAGTGACTGCAAACGTCGCTGCGCTACTGGCAGAACTGCAGAGCCTCGCTAGTGCTTGCTCCGTAATGCACCCCGTTGCGCTCTACTGCGCCAGCGCAGTACTACGAGGATCTCTGTTGAGACGGGTGTCCTATAGAGCAGACGGAGTGCGCTGACGCGCGCATGCTACTAAGACGTCCACTAGATGTCAGCACCCTAGGAGAACCTCGGAGGAATGACACTTAGGATACTCGGAAGATAGAGTACAACGCAGACCTGGCACAAAGAGGGCAAACGTGACGGACTCATGCTCGACTGCCACGGCTGAAGCTTGAAGGGACGGCCTACCATAGCTCCCGCCGCGGACACGCTGGAACCTAGAGTCTCGACTGC
Source organism: Daedaleopsis nitida (assembly GCA_022606115.1). Taxonomy (NCBI): domain Eukaryota; kingdom Fungi; phylum Basidiomycota; class Agaricomycetes; order Polyporales; family Polyporaceae; genus Daedaleopsis; species Daedaleopsis nitida. The sequence continues at coordinate 1,303,622 of JABYQM010000005.1, read as the reverse complement.
GGCACTGCTGAACCCACCTGAACTCGACTGTCGACAACATGGATCTTTTGGACGGAAGAAAGGCGATACTCGGAAGCATCCAGCGAGCTCTCAACGAGTTGCGCCTACGAGAGCGGTGTTGGAGGAGATGCGGAGTGGTCAGACGCGATCCTCTGCATCAAGCCGCATTCGGCAGAGTTAATCGCAATGGGCAAGAAGGACTGCGAGTACAGGGAGTACAAGCTGGGCGCGATGGTGGTTCGCGATAGGGTGAGGCTACGGCGGTCGGGACATAATGTATGTCAAGGTATCAAACACGTTGATGAATACGAGCTATTGTCCTCTATGAGTGCATCGGTCCCGCTAGACCCCGCTCCCCTTGCCACGACGGTCGAGGCATTCACGAGGTAGTGGTTGCATGAACAGAGGACTCTTCTCGAGACGCCCATGGTCACGGCTCTCTTTTGGACTCGACACCATCAGTCTTGGCTTGGTGTAATTTGGCTCACAATACTTGCTCTCTTTGCTCATCACCTACTACGATCCATATACTTAGCCCCACTAGAATTGAGCATCGGGATGTCTACGGTACCGACCACGCCTCGCCGACCACCGCCAGACAGTTCTACTCCGGCACCAACACCCCAGACGGCGCGACTCGGTTCTTCGCACATAGTCCAGTCTTCTCCACACTACCCTACTACACGGAGACACTCGCTATATGGGACGGAGGATCGAATAATACTCGACCCGGGTTCTCGCGTCTGGAAGGTAGGCTTCAGCGGAGAGGGCAAGCCCAGAGATGCATTCTGTGCCGGAGGTGACAGCGGTGAGCCACTATGGACCCTCAATCGCGCATCAAAACCAGCCGAAAGGGAGGAGGAGGATAAAGTGCTGGAAGCAAGGTTACAGGCATGTCTGCGCTCAGTTTTCCACAAGTACGTCCGTCAAATGTGCTTCAGACTGTCCCCTCACTTTGATTGAAGTTCCCTTTTAACCGATCCCAAGTCGCGGAAGGTTATCCTAGTCGAGCACCCTCTATTGCCTTTACACATCAAGGAGATCATTGCGCGTATACTGTTCAACAATCTGCAGGTATGCATTGGCGTATCGCGACTTGGCCTTCCAGTCATTCTGAGTGTGTTCCGGTATTGACAGGTACCCTCAATCTCGTTCGCGTCAAGTCACCTGCTTGCACTCCTAGCAGCGGGCCGCGTCACAGGCCTCGTTCTTGACTGTGGTCATCTAGAGTCCAGCGTGCTCCCAGTACGTTGCAAGCATAAAGGTTGTTCTTGCTCGCAGATCGTCATTGCATTCCACAGATATTCTCCTTCAGGCCATTATACCCACATCTGCGCACTACGCCTCTTGCCGGGGCACGTCTCTCGACGCATATCAAGGCCCTCCTGCTCATGTTCGGCACTTATATTCCGCCAGCCACTTCACTTAGTGCCACAATGAACATCCCCGCGGCGACGCGCTCTACACGCGTACCTCAAGACGTGCTGACTGACAAAGTGATAGACGAGATTAAGACGCGAATATGCTTCGTCGGAGAGCCCCTGGAGAGTGAGAACCCGTCGCATCCCATGTCGCCCGGCCCTGGAGACTCCTCGTCTGAACTTGACCTGCCTCCGAGTGATCCAGCGTTTTCCGAGTCGGACTTCTCTCGAGTATCCGCGGACATGGATAGCAACTTCTCGTCGCAACACGCAGCGTCTTCAGGTTATTCAGTTGTGTCCCACTCGCAGCTTGCTGGAATTGACCAGCCACATGCCGGAGAGAGCCACATCCAGGCTCTCGCGACGATGTACGGTCGGCACTCCACTGCGACAGATATCCACATGCGCGTGGACCCACCTCCATCACAGCAGACGGGCACCGGCAGGGGAACATTGATCATTCCCGGATGGATCAGAGAACGCGCCGCAGAAGTGCTCTTTGAGGGTGGCGACGTCGACGAGAGCAGCGTCGCCGAAGTCATCCTTGACACCCTTCTCAAGGTAAGGTTCGCCCCTCCCAGCGGCCTCGGACCCGCCATCTCACTCTCGCTCTCACTGCCCTGCTCATCTCTTCTCGTCCCAGGTCCCCGTCGACCTCCGCAAGACGCTCGCCTCCTCGATCCTCGTCATCGGGGGCACGCCCATGCTCCCTGGCTTCATCCCGCGGCTGCACGCCGAGCTGACGCGCGCGGTCTCCCGGACGGCCAACTCCTCGTCCTCGTCTGCCGCGCCCTCGCGCGCGGGCAGGCAGCGTCCGCGCCCGGTCGTGTACGACCGCTACGCCGCGCTGCGCCCGCTGCTGCCGTACTTCGCGGTCCTCAACAACCCCGCGCCCCCACCCCCCGCAAGCGCGAACGCTGCAGCGAACGCGGGCAAGGCGCCCGCTTTCACCCCTGCTCTGATGGCGTGGGTCGGTGGTTCGCTCGCAGGGTGCGTTTTTCTCTGTCTCTCTTCCCGGCCTCCTTTCTCGTTGTATCACTACCCGATCCAATGTCCCAATGATATCCTTCCTCCACCTCTCCTCGCCGCGTTGAGGTTGATGGGACGACACTGACCTCCCGGCCTCTCCACAGTGCGCTCAAGACCGGCGGAGTCGAGGTGCAGCGGGAAAAGTGGGACGAGGCAGAAGCGCAGCCCGACACCGACGAAGACCTCCCGATGGACTCGTCCCCGCCACGCCCGGCGAAGTCGTCCCCCGCGAAGAACATTCTACCGGACTGGACGAGGACGCCACTGCCCGTTGGGGCGCCCCCTGCGCCTCGTCCCGCCGCGGCCGCCGCTTCTCCACCGTTGCAGGCGGTCGTTGGATGAACATCCATGTGTACACCATTCTCTGTACATACATACTTCCGTATCGTTGTTTTCTCTGGGAACGATGCAGGCACACCACGGACGCGCGCGCGGAGCATGATGGAGGTTAAAAGAATAGATCGATGTTTGTTCTCTGCTACCCTACAACAGGCGCTCTATAACTATATACGCTGTATTTTTCCCGAGAGCATCACGTAGCCTATATGGGATTAGAAGTTCTGAAGAACGAGTGTGTACGGAAAGGACGAAGGGACGGACAGGGGGAAAAACTATATGCAGCGAAGTACGAAGTATAGCACTGTACAACAAAGGGGGACGGATGACGAAGCGGAACGAATTCGGGGAGGGCCAGCGTAGCGGGGGACAAGTACAGGTTCCGGTTCCGGGTACACGCACTCTACAGCAGTGTAGAAGTACTACAAGGGAGGCACGGCGAAGGGCGCGCAGACGTGCCGGAGGTGGGCCAAGCGGGACGTACGGGAAACGAAGGCTGATGATGATAAATAGAGTATAGGATGTGGTGTCGTGAAGTGTCGTGAGGGAGAAAGATTCTGGAGTACGAAAACGAAGCGCGGGAGAAGGCGAAGGTGTTGGAAGATGTCGCAGTAGCAGAGCAGATGGCTTGTAGATGGTCGCCCCGTGAATGGTGAGGGACATGACGGGGGTGGTGGTGGTGGGGTGTGGGGTGTTAGATGGCAGGTAGTAGGTGTGATGGAGGACAGAGCGAGGCCAATCGCGCGTCCGCCAACGTCGACGATTCCCCCTCAGATCGGCTGCGCATTGAACAGCCTGATCGTCATCTTCCCGCCCGCGCACGCCGCGACCGCCGCGCGCCACTCGCTCTCCTCGTACACGTACCGCAGCGCGTGGGGGTTCATCGACCCCACGCTCGACGCCGAGTTCGAGCGTGGCCGGCCGTGCATCCCGCCCCCCGCCCGGGGCCCGCCCGCCTGCGGGGCCCAGCCGATGGCGAACGCGCTCGAGAGCTGCACGCCCTCCTGCACCGCGAACTTGTCGCGCAGGCGCGTGCGCAGCTCCTCGAGCGGCGCGGTGCGTGAGATGCGCAGGAGCACGATGCTCTCCTGTAGGACCGCCTTGAGCGTGATGCTCTCCACCGTCGTGCTTTGCGGGCTCCCTGGCGGCGAGCCCGCGCTCGAGATCGTGCCCGGGCTGGACGGGATGCTGACGATGCCGCCGCTCGTGCTCGGGCGAGCCGGGCACGGGATGGGGGTCGAGGGCTGGGACCAGGGGAGGTGGAACTGGCCTGGGGGCCGGTTCTGGAACGGCTTGGGGAAGCGGTCGGGCGTGGGCGGGGCCGCGAGTTCCATGCGGAACGATTGCGGGGTCGGGGCCTGGCCATGGGCGGGGATAGTTAGGGGTGTCCGAGGGCGCTCTTCGAGACGCATGGGCGGCATTGTGGCGTGCATGCCAGGATCTGGGGTAGCGGAGAGGCCAGACAGTCAGTTATCAATCGCGAGATGGAGATTCAAGGGGTAGTGATGGACAGCAGGAGGGAAGCTCGACGCGAGATCCGGGAAAACGGAAGAAAGAGTGTATGATGGGTGTGCAAGCCGATAACGGGAACTCGGATACTCACCGTAAAAGTACGCGTCCAGTAGATCCTCCTGCTGCTCATACCAGTCCTCTTGGCCTCCGAGAGTCGCAAGGATGCTTGTTGGTCGTCTGCTTCCTGCTGAGAGAGACCTGCGTAGCGACCCACTGGGAGGAGGGGTGACGCTCAGACCCATCATGCTAGAGTCTAGCGACAAATCCGACAGGAACGAGCTGAGCGTGGTCATCGAGTCCCTGCGGTCGAGCGCAGTCTGCCTGCCACTCGACGTTGCGGACGCAAGTGACGCGATGGAGTGCCGTGCCGTGCGCCCGCGGTCAAAGTCCGCACACGAGCCGTTTGCGAAGCTGGTCGCGAACGAGTACTGCGACTGCCTGTCGAACTCGGCGCAGGACCCGTTTGCGAAGCTCGTCGCGAATGACTGCGTATAACTCTTCTCGGACGCTATCGACGTCCGCCATGAGGAGCGGCTGGACTGGTCCGTGCAGTACGAGAAGTTCGACAGCGCCACGGATGACGTGCGCGACGAGGACGAGGCCGTCGTTGGCGAGCGTGGACCTGCATGATCTCCTTCTACAGGAGACGGGCGCATCCCACGCGCAGGTGGTACGCGGAGCGAGTTTGTCGTGTCCAAATGCAGCCCATCGAGGACTGACAAGCCGCCTGTCTGTGCACCGCGTGGCTGTTCCGCGGGAATGAACAAACATTGCCTGTTCGTCCTATCCGGACATGAGTTGTTGCGTGGTCTCCTAGCTGGTACCCTTGGGACTTCTTCGATTTCACTGTGCTGGGAGGCGGTGACGTTCGCGGGCGAGGCCGGTACAAGCTCGCTATCTTCAGGGAGCGCCTGCAGGCCGTGATGGAACTCTCCGGCGCCGGGTTCTTGCCGGGGCTTTGCTGTATCCGGCATTGCGAAGATCTCCTCGTCGTGCGATGGGAACGGGCTATCGGGATCCCGCGTCCATGGGTGTGGGTGTACGCGCGCGGGAGCGGACAAGGGGGTGTTAATATACTCTGCGCGCTCGTCGTCGTCGACGATGTTGAGCGCGAGCGAACCGCGCTCTGATACGAAGAACGTCAGGTCCTGCGGTTGTGATGCGGGCGAGTGTGGTGGCGGTCCGCGCGAGGAACTTGCGACGCTCATGGTGGACGCGGACGAGTCAGAGTGGGCGTAATTGGCAGGTACGCGTCCTGTCGACCGTCGCCTGGGCTCATCTCTCTGAATAGAGTTGCGGCGAGACGCGTCGTGAGAGGTGGGCGATTGTTGGAAGTGAGGGATAGCGGGACTCGGGGAAGGTCGGCGAAGGCGTTGTTGGGTTGATGGAGGGAGAGGGTAGATGCGGAGAAATACATGGAAAACACGCTACTCGCGACTGAGTGACGTGTATTCGTTGGGCCCTTGCTGGACAGGGATTGTCGTTTCCGGTCATGGTCAAGGTCCCTGCGCCAGTAGCCGAAGAAGTCGCGCACTAAACGGGTTTCGCGCAGCTCTTTGACAAGCATCGGGACGTCGTCTTGGAATAGTGCGTGGATGAGAGCTTGAAACTCACGACCGCGTTGCTCGATCGTGCTGTGACTCGCCTTGAAGAGCGTCCCCTTCTTGGTCAGCCGCGGGATGAGCGGGTGGATATCCTTCGCGATGGAGTTCGCGTCCGGACCGGGGGGCAACGACTCGAAGGACGCGGCTTGGTCTGACTGGATGTAGACACCATTCTTCTTCACCCCCTTACCCGCAGCTAATCGCGAGCGTTTCTGGCGCGCCATGAGTGCATACTCTGACTCGAGTATCTCCTGGAACCAGAGGCAGTCTTCCCATCGCCGCCAAACGTCGTACTCGTGATGTGATGAGCCGGACCGAGTTGAGCGGTTGTCGGTCTCGTCGGTCTGGATGGGGCTTATACGCATGCCATAGCAGAACCCAGAGCCTGGTAGAGGGTTGAGCTGCGGGGGAAGAGGGGCGCGTCGCGTGAGCACTCACCGAACTTAGTTGGTGGAAGGACATCGACGTAGAACTCCTTTGGAGGGGGGCGATATACAGCCCTCTTGTAGTTCTGTGGGTGTATGGTCAGACCGGGCTGTCAGAGGAAGACGTACGGCAGGACTGGTGTGGGTATGCCACGCGTGCTTCTGCCCCGCGGTCGCGATCCGTTGTGAGTCGAGGTACACCGACGCGCGCTCCGTGCTCAAATTTGCAGCGGGGCAGATAGCACACTTGACATACGCGCACGAAAGACGGTAGCCGGGGGAGAGAGAGGAGGACGTACGTGTCCAGAGGGGGGACCGCCGAGTGCGCCAGTGCCGGGACCACCCTGGTGAGCCATGGGGCATGAGCGTTGGAGGAGAGGCAGGGAGGATACAAGGGCGACTGACCAGGAAATCACCTATTAGAGTGCTGGACATTTGCCGAGAGATAGGCCCGGTATGGGAGAAGGACACGCGCGAAAACTAAATTTGCACAGGAGAAGGCCGGGCGTCGAGTGTGTCAGGTGTGGAATGGGGTCCAATCTACACTAGTCCCCGCGCGCGGCGATAGAGAAGTGCGGTGTTGGGCCTTCCTCGATAGGAACTTGAAGCACTTTCCCGTTCCTGTGGAGGTGTGTGGGCTACTGAGACCTCAATCACGCGAGACTGCTCTCCCTGCGCGCGAACGCGGAAAGCGGGCGGTGTCGCAGAAAAGTGGGCGGGGGCGGCGTGGGGTGTCGCGGTGGTGGTCGAGGAGCAAGAGAGAGAGCGCAGAGCTCATCGCGCATGCGCAGACAAGAGAGAGACGAGGGCGCCTTGGGCTTATTGTGTTGGGAGGGCCATGAGGGTTGCTGACATCCGCACTCTCCCTCCCCGATCTCATCGCCTAGCCCATATCCGGCAATTGGTCCCTGGCGTCTACTCGCCCGTGCGCTCGCGCCTCGCTCTTGAGACTTGCTCTCACTCGCTCTCCCGTACCCGACGCCAACGACACACTCGTACGTCCCATCATCGTCAACGACTGTTGTCGTTCATGTACAGGCATCACCACCACCCTCACCACCTGCCCCGCAGGGCATAATGTGATCTGATTGATTCCAAGTCCACCAATTTGCTGCGATATCGCCAACGGGTAAGCATGTATCATGTGTTACATACTTACTCCGGAACCAACACCATATTCGCCTCAAATGCTTTTGCTTGATCCTGATCCCATCGGCCCAATCCCCGGAGTATCCTTCATGATTATCTTCTGCAGATCCCCCTCGTCCGACGTCAGTACGCCTACACAGTCCCTTCAGAGACCCAGCCCGCTCAATATACGCATGCGCACTTGCGCCGTAAATACAGCGAGCGCGTAACCTACGCAGACGGTGGCGCGACAGTGACATGAGACCGCATTCTGTTGGTCGCAACCCCGGCACCGAGCACCATCACATCCATCTCCTGTCCCAGCTCGCGCAGACCTCAGGCAGTCAAGCAAGACCGGCACCGACTGCACGGGCTGCTTTCCCCGCTCCCGAACCCTCCCACCCACCCATGGGAGTGGGAGCTAGAGCCTAGTGGGTACAGCACGCGAAGTCCATGGTCAATGCAGTTTCCGAATCGTTCAAGGCATGGCAAGCTTAGAGGCGGGCAGGTGAGAAGAGCAAGTGTTCCAGGATGCCACGGGACACGGAGTCGATGGCGGCGCGGTTCATCTTGTCTCCCGAGAACTACGACACCTGGTATGTTGCGCGTAGCTCCTCCGTCTGGCTTCTCACCGTAGACATGCTTTATAGCACCACGACGTCGAGAGCCCTCCTCCGTTTTCCTCCAGCGGAAATGACAACTCAATGCAGGGCTTCCCAATGGTGCGAACGCTTTCGAACCGCAACAGTGCATGCGCAGTCAGGACTCAGCACTACTTACCAACAGAGCGGCAGCATTAGGCCCGGATGGACCCTCACCAAGCCCTAACGCACCATGTCGTGCGTCATCACGCCTCCGTTCGAGAGTGTGCGCATATCGCTACGAAGGCTCCCACAGCTTGAGCTAACAGTTATAGATACCAATGCGGTCGAAGTCCGAGAAGCAGCGGATCTACTTTCACGCACACGGCTTTGCTGGTTCTCCAGCCGACCGTCGAGCTCAAGAGGACAGCTCGCCATATGCGCTGCACTATGCCCACCGCAACCACGGGACAAAGATCCAGAACTCCCATCTCACTACCATTCGCCCGATTTCACTCCTCAAAGTTCCTCTTTTTACATGACATCATCGGCCCACCGTCTTCAGTTGTCTTCCATCAGCAGTATATGGCGACCTTCCACCCGCACCGGGCCTGCGCAAGCGTTTTGATTGTGCGGATCGACGTTAACGTTGATCCTACCTCCCCCGGGTCCTCCGAGACCTGCCTGACAGTGCCTGTGCGCACGGACCATCGGACGCCGAGACCCGCATACTTCGAGCTCCTTCGGGGCCGCAGCTCACTCGCCGCTTTGAGCAATCACCCAGCATCGATCCACCGCGCTCAGCCAATATGCATCATGATCTTCCAACGCAGTCTGTCTCTGTGCCTTCCCAGTGCGTGCTTCAGCACAGCATCGCTCAGCGTCGGCCAATAACGCACAAATGAAATCACGTTCCCAGCGAGAACCACGCGGTGTGCCTGGCGTGCCCCATATGGTCCGCGACGGCGTTCGTGCCGTTTGCGTGTGGACGTTCCGGAGGATTCGGACGTCGTATGTACGTATGCGGTCGTACGAGCGCAACTGCCGGCCGCAGCATGCAAGTATCACGGCGAGCAGCAGCACTTCTCGGTTTGCGTCCTTGCGCGAGTGGAGTTGCCTGTCGGACATTGGACCGGGTGTGCACACGCACACTAGACGAGTTTGTACTTAACGTGTCCGGATATGCACATGTGTATACAGGTCGATGACGACCGCGACGTACGGGCTTTGACAACTGAAGGGCCGTCTCAAGATATAGGCAGTACTAGTGCTGAGGTGACTGGCAGCAATGTCACTGTGCCATGAATGGATGTTGTGTCGTGTCCAGAGACGCAGCTGGTAGATTGTTATCATAAGTCACAGCCATAACATACTCGTCCCGGGACTGTTGGACCTGAGGAAAGTAGATATTTTGCATATGGTCACCAAGGCGAGGGAGCACCGACGCGAAGTCTTAGATACGTAGTATGTGTGTAACATACTTGGCGTGCGGGTTGCGGAGGAAGGTTCATTACGTCCGGGCTGCTGAGGTAGACTCGGCGGAGAGCCCCCACCGGAGAAGCTGCGCCATATGATATGTTGTGTACACACCGCTGTGGAGAAGTCTCGAGGCCCGGCGCGCTCGGCGTGCGCGCGCCGTCGAAGTACGGACGGGCGTGAGACCCTCCAACGCGCGTACCCGGGCCCGGGGGGAGGGGGGCGGAGGGACCGCCAACCTCTTGCGGGCGATGCAATATTGAGTGGTCTGCGTACGTATGTCCCGAATGATATGTACGTACGTGCAGAGTCCGTGTCGTCAAGTCGAGAGAACAATCGCGAGATGAAGCAGTCGCAGCCGTCCATTATCTACGCGCGATGCCGGCACCCTCTTGATCGTGAAGCTTCGAGGTCCAATGAGGTCTGTGCAAGGTGTCGCGTCCTAGACGTGTTCGAGATCGGACATATATCGTATTTTGGAGCTCGTCGGTACGTTTCGCGCTAGCTGTCGAACGTTGAACGACTGTTCGCGCGGGAGTGCGTAAGATCTGGCTGGAGAACGCTGAGTATCACGAACTCAACGTCCTAGATGTCAGCTGCTGCGTGGCACCACGCCGTATGGGGACAGAGAACCAAAACCTGGATGCTTCGAACCACCTTGGATGAATAGGCTTCAAGAACGGTAAGCGGCAGAGAGTGACGCGGGACCGGCATTACTTCTTGACGCCGTGCTCGCAACCTGTCAGAGCCAGCTGACCAAATTATTGCATCCGACAAGGGGGCGGTGGTGAGGCTTCTCGGGGAAGATGGCTTTGCGTTACGCTATTGGAGAGTTTGATGTAAGTATACCGGAGGCCGGTAAGGCTTTTGACGGCCGGCGCAGAGATGCTGAGTGCCTTGCGATTGGACATCTTGCTAAGGTTTGCCGCTTTACGATAAGGAACCTATCACGGGTTCGTTCGCACCGCACGCTGGTAGGATGGATAGTGATATGGGAATTGTACAATGAGGTTACACGTTGCACTGCAATGAAGTCGCCGTGAGGGGGACGAGGAGGTCCAGTAAAGACCACGATGAAAACGGACCTTCGACTTTCTACGTAATTCTTACGACTCACAGCTCCTTCAGCTTCGACAACGGATCCAAACCCATACGGCCATAGGTCGGCTGAGGGACGTAAGAGAACATGAGTCGATGTCAATCAGCCTCAGGTTCTTGCACCGTATGCAGATACGCACCCAAGGGGAAGGCTTGTTCCCAACAATCTCTTCGATCTTCTCGAGCACAGCGGGTGTGAGCTTGGGGATGACTTCAAGCGCTTTGAGGTTATCCAAGACCTGCTCGGGCTTAGACGCGCCCAGAATGACGGTCGAGGTGTTCGGGTTCCGCGCGACCCATGCAAGCGCGAGATGTGACACCTTGCAGTTCAGCTCTATATATTACAATGGATATGCGGTGAGCAGGAGAAGTGAAGCCGACCCGGGAGAACCGGAGGATTCTGAACGAACCCTTTTCAGCGAAGTCCGACAATTGCCGGATGGTCGCAATCTGCTTCTTGCCTTCCGGCGAGTTCAGGAACTCAACCTTCTTCTGGAACTGAGCGTCCTTCTGGACGTCAAGGCGAGAACCGCCCGGCACCACGCCGTCGTTGTACTGAAAGAAGATAATGTCAGTGGCGCTGGACAGTAAGTTCCGGTCGCGATGATACAGCACCTTGCCAGTCAAGATACCTCCAGCGAGGGCGGAGAAGACCGTGGTCCCGAGATTGTACTTGCGGTAGAGCGGCCTACAGGTGGAAACATCATTCGCAAGGCGTACTCGCAGCCATATCATGACACGCACGCATATTCACGCTCAGGACGCTCGCGGTTGAGCAAGCTGTGCGACCAATGTTCAGGAGAAAGTTGGTCAAATGAAAGGTGATGCCGTACTGGTGCTCGCATTGCTCAGCAATGGGGCCGATGAGGTGCAACTTGGTAGCGATGTCTGGATGTCGCGCGTTGTTGGTTGCACTGCATGCATGCAAGTGGAGCAATTGAACTCACGGTGCGCCTCCTCAATTTCTTGTGCCGACCACTCAGAAGTCGCCCAGTATAGCGCCTGGAGAGGTCGATCGTGAGATGAAAACATGTACGTATATGCATCGTGGTGACTCACCCAGCCCTTCTCGATGACAAAGTTGAATGCACGGACGACCTCTTCCATAGGGACTGGACAAATACGTTCTCAGCATCCGCCGATCTGTGCTATCGCACTAGGTTGATGCACTGACCTGTGTGGTCAGCACGGTGCGCAAAGATGACGTCGACATATTCCAAGCCTAGTCGTTCCAGCGAAGCCCGGGTGCCTTCGACGATACTAGAGATGATCTATGAGGCATAGTCCGGATAACCGCGGAGAGTAGACTCACTGCTTCCGAGAGAGACCCATGTCGTTCGGACCGCGGCGAGTACCCCAGTATAGCTTGGTAGTCACGATAAGGTCCGAGCGGCGGAAGTTGAGCTCCTTGATGACACGCCCCCTTCGGGATAATCAACACGGGCGATTCTAGACCAAGTAACACAGTACACACATCTCAATTTCGGACTGACCAGCTGCGTATGCCTCAGCGGTATCGAACATGTTGATGCCATTGTCCCATGCCGTCTTGATGATATCCTGGATAGCACGGACTATTAACATGTTTAGCTCCGGATCGCTGTGGACACGCACCTTGACTGGATCGCCCTTCACAGATCCACCGAGAGTCAACCCTATCGCGCACGATTAATCTCAATCGTCTGAGGCAACCAAGATCTACTCACATCCTCCCAAAGAGAAAAGCGGAACACGTAAACCGCTATTGCCCAGCAACCGGAACGGCATGCCCTTAGCGTCGTATTGGGGGTGATTGTCCTGTGCCATCGTTGTGCTGGTAGCAGTTGCTGTCGATGTGGAGGATACGATGGCGGCGAGACGGAAGACGGAAGACGCAGCGACTCCGCCGACGGGCTGCAGAGCGATTTATAGTGCACATTCGCCATCGTGGGGCCGCTGGCGGGCCGAGGCATTGTCGTCGATGACCGGATGAGAAAGCCGATGAGATTACACCCAGCGCGTTCGGTCGCTCCGCCCACACGGGTAGAAGGTACCCAGTATTGTAGCATCGATGGCGCGCAAAATTTGCTCGTCCTCGATAACGGCGTGCTGCACGCGGGGGGAGGGATGTAAACTATAAGTAGGCGTGAGTCAGAGTTGTCATCTGACCCTTTCTCGGGTGTTTTTCGTCCACTAGGTATCCTCTGACATTCCGCTGTACGTGAGCATTTCCGAGGGCCAACAGGCCGCTATCCTTGTGTGCTGCCAGCGAGCAGAGGGTTCAAGCTGACAAGTACATGGATCAAATTCGACAGGAGGACAAGCCGTGTGAGCCGATCTAATAGCCACAGGCGCGTTGTTTGTTCTTGTTGATAGCGCGTCTTACCATCATCCGTCCATTCTTCTGAGGTACTTAGCCGTGGTGGTGGGATGCGGGCGATACCACGACGGATGAGTCGAGACAAACCTTCTCTACACCCGCTATAGCGGTAGTTCCGAACATGGTAGCGGACACGTAGCAAGCTGCAAGCTCTGCTGGCTAAGTACGTGCTATAGGTAACTGGTAGTTTCATCTATCAGGTAGTACTACGAGTGTACCCGGAAGTAGGTCGCTTCTCCGAGCTTTCGGTGTCCTGTAACATACACCAATCGCTTCGTCTCCTCATAAGAGATCAACGAGAGACTCATATTGGCCTGAAGATATATCTCTACGGAAGAGATCCGCGCCTACTGTGGTGGTATCCCCGTCACAGTGAGCTCATCTTCAAGTTGTGCACGTGTCTGCATGAACGCCGCGACTTGAATGTACATTTGCATGCGCAGTATTGGCTTGTATCTCTCCTGGTAGAGCTAGTGCTTGTATGACGTCATTGATGCAGCCGTAAGAGTCAGTAAGATTGCTACTAGCTTGCTTAGTACATAGTCCTAGATATCTGCAGACTGCAGTGGTTTCACATTGTTATCTGCCAAGACTGCCGCAGCTACACCTGCAGCACCATCTGGGCAGCCACCCGCGCGTTATTTGCATGTGTTTGCTGCCACTGGTATATGAAGGTGCGTCGCCCCTCTCCATTCTTCACAACCATCCATCACTGACCATCATCACCGACCATCATGCCCACCGACAACTACGGCGAGAACTACGACGTCACTTCCCGTGGTGTCAACGACCAGGTATGCGTCCGCTGTATTACATGATTAGTTCGGCTGTTTGCTCAAACGAAACTCATCGTGCAGGGTAACTCCTATGACCATCGTGTGAGCGAGAGCGGCGGGCATGGCTATCATTACAGTAACAAGTATGTTCTAACACCATCTATGCGTCCATTGCGAGCGATTCCAACGACTCCTATTCCAGTGATGGTAGCTACTACTATTCCAACACCAACGGCTCAACCTACTATAATAGTGGCACGGGCCACAGCTCCTACACGTCGCCCTCTGGCAACACCTACACCAGCACCAACACCACCAGCAAGAAGTAGGCGGGCGGATGAGCACAACATACTGAAGCTTGAAGATTCATGTGAGCTGTGAGCTCATGAGTTATCTCGCTAGCAAATTGCAACTTTCTTTGTACGATCTTGTCGAGAGCATATCCCAGAAATTCGTGGTACTGTCATTGCATGCGTGATGAGATGAAACGATGGTACGACGCGTCCTCGAGTGTGAATGCATCGAGAGTGCTCCTAATGGAGGTCCGTCCTAGCCGGCGGTTATGATAACCCCACGCGCGACGGTGACGCCCACGAAGCTTCCCCGCAGCGCTTAGCAAGACGTGTACTTTCATCTCCGCTCACGACCCTTGCTGGTTGCGCATGCAAACCTATCGTGTTCCACGGGTATCTTTTCGTCTCCTCGGACTCGAACGATTCTTAGGACGCGAGCGAACGGCATGAGCGGGGACATCCCAATCGGACGACGTGATCATATTCGCGGCGCGGTCACATGAGCGCGCGTTCGCGACGTGCGCCCGTTCGCCAAACGACGAACCGTCCTTCCCCGCCACGGCCACCGATGTATCGGCCCTTCTCGTACTGTCTTCCATCTCCCGACCGATTCCTACCCACTGCTCGTCTCACGCGTATCCGGCGGTACAGAACCCTCGCTTGAGTGCGGATCGGACGGTGTTTCCCTGCAAGCTCGAACTTTGAAGTTTCTCTCGAAGATAGAAGAAGGACCCTGCAAGGTGGCGACCTTGACCCGTGCAACGTTGCCCCGCAGTATGTCCAAGCGCGTTGTCCAGCTGGGGCTGCCCGCGTTCGCTCGTACGGTCTGGACAGCTCGAGGCTCCGGCCTTTGGTGTACTTCGTTGTCGGCCATCCTCGCTCCGGTCTGGTGAACGGCGTATCCGACAAGCCTGCGGTTCGCGGTCTTCTGGGTGTAGAGGATGGTGTGCGGCGGCTACTGGTATGTGTTATTCACCAATAATCCATCTTCGAGGTCGGCTCAGAAGTGCTGCATGTTGTATCCAGCCTGCAGCCGAAAGCTAGGTGACGTCCTTGACAGTCTCTTACTACTACGCGATCATTGCACGCAGACGTCAACTACGCCAGACATACCGCTGCCTCATCCGTCCCAGTGCGAGAGCGGGGCCGCACACTGTGGACGCGAATGTTTACAAGCCAAAGTTGTCGACTTGGAGTCAACTTGGAGCATGGAGCAAGTATGCTGGCAAGGTGAGCCCTAACGCTACTGTATGCTCTTGTATCGCGAGTGCGTACACAACTGCCAACCTGTCCGCATTTTCGCTGTCAAACCAACAAGATGTTCGCCCAGAGCCAAACCTACCCGATCACGAACCGGTGGAGGTCAATGATGAAAGCTCCCGAACGCATACATGCTCCCGCCGATGACCACCGATTGCCAATAGCTGCCAATACGACCTGCTGTTCGTGAGTGGTCTCCATCGGAGTACGAGGGCTGTACAGTGATCAGCAACTAGTACAGGTGTGGGTTACTAACTTTGAATGACATTGACGGGCGCACAGCGATGGCATCTCACCTTTACGCCGAGGAAATCACCATCTCAAGAAGCAGAAGCGTACACTGCGTACCGGGCGGGCTGTCGGTGCTACGGCTTTTGTGCTCCGCCTCCATCGCTGGGTTCAATCGTTATTTCCGGATCGAGCCTGACTCTGACTGTTCGACAGATACACTGTACCGCTGACCGCGGCGAAGGATGCGGACCACCCCGACATGAGAACGATTCACATTATCTATCACAAACTTTCGACTTGCAAGCTGTGGGACGGCTGACACTGCGACCTTCTCGGTCTGACCAACAGCGATAGTTTACGGGCACGGCGAGTGTGCGGTACGTCCTGCCCAATCGCCGACTCGGTCGGGCTTGCTCGCTGACTGATGACCACTGTCAGGCTTTCCGCCGACGCGCCCGAGCAGACATATGTACCCATCTGCAAACGTTTCCTCCTGCACCGTTGCGTTCCCGAGGCCGCCCGGCGCGTGTGCGTAAATCCGGGCTTCCCTTTCGTGTCGTCCGAGCGCATCGATCTGCATCCAGGTAAGCATTTGCGCTAGCGCGACCGCCCAGATCTCCAAAAACGCACCTTTCAGATCTCATTGTTGCGGAGCCCTCCCAGTGGACCTCTCCACTGTGCGCGCCCATCAATTGTTCGACAAAACAAACCTAGCAACAGTGGCACTTCCAGAAGGAAGACGTCGACGAGGAGACAGCCTCAGCTGGCACTGGCACTGGCGGGTTGAAGGACGCACGAGCACCGCGAGTCGACCCATCCGCTCGAGGACCGCACGTCCCACCTCCCACGGACCCCATCGCGCATCGCGCTTCTGCTCTCGGCAACGGCCAGAGCTCGGATCGCCTGTCCCTGTCAAACTAACTCAGAGTCGACTCATCCACGGCATCAGCTCCCAAGTTGCCTCTCCGGGCAGGACGCGCCCGCTATCTCGTGCCCACGCGTCCGGATGCGGAGGCTGGAAGTACTTAGGCATCCGCCGGGCGCATGCTTTAGAACCTCGACGCACCCGCGCGGAGACTGTGTTCTGGCGTGCCAGTGCCATCTGGGCTCAGCTCAGATGCGTGGGGCGTGCACTGTGCAGCACACTTGGTAAAGTGCTTGCGTGCAGCGTGCGGGCTGCCCGCTGGCCCTGTACGGTGCTACTGCAGCCGCGCGAGGCTCAGCCGTCTTCGCAGCGCCGGTCGTGCTATTGCCAGTGCTTACGTGCTGCGGAGGAAGCTTCGACCCCTCGACAGTCTCCGAGGCATCACGCAAGCAGCGCAGACGTGCTGAAATCCCGAAGTGGTCCCTTGCATCTTCCTTCTCTCCCTCCCCCTCTCCCTTCTCCCTTCTGCTCCAAGATCCGGGCGACACGGGAGCCGAGCGAAGGTGTGTGCCCCCGTCCAGTCTACGTCCGGGCTGCGCTGTTGTCCGCAGAGCCGTTGTTGTGGATGATGCTCTCGACGCGTCCCTTCGCCAACAGGCGATTGACAGCTCTTCGTCGTGTCTCAGGCTGCCAGGTTCGCAGCACGTGCGTTTCGAGCAGGAGCGGGCCAAGTCCCAGGGGCACCCACCCTGCCGTCCTATGGCCCTACTCCCAGGCCCGTCCGAGGCCACGGTCGTCGCGCCTGGCTTGCGGTGTCTCCGCGTCCATCGCTGTTTGCCGTTTGCCGTCGTCGTAGCAAGATGCACTTTCTGGCGGTGCTGCCGTCCCTCCCACGCATCGCGCGAGCTTTGAGATAGGGTGTGGGCGATCGTCCGGCGTCGCGCGGCGCGCTGCACGTCATGGAGCCTGGGTGATGATGATGTGCAGGGGCCGTCCCAGTGCGTCCCTGATGCTGCGCCTAATCCCGCGGCAGGTTGTGGCTTCCATTTTCTCGCCGTTGACGTCTGCCGGACGCCGTCGGGGCTCTTTCGAGGGTCTGAGCAGAACTATATTCTGCGCTGTCTGCGGACTGACGTGTGGAATATTCAGAGCGGACCGCGGTCGAGCCCGCCTTGTGCCCGCCGGCGGGGCGGGGGCCTGTGCATGTTGTTCCAGGTTCGGAGGTCTGGCTTCTGGCTTCATGCGCCATGCTTCGCCGTTGATTCGAGACGTCGAGATGGGGAGCGTGGGGGGCGTCGTGGCCAGACCGCAGACCGTGCGCGCGCACGCGCGACGGTGCCGTCATTCTCACCCGGACGCTGTAAAACGAGGCTACTCGCCGCACGCCACCATGTGCGGTGCCACAGTCGTTACGACATCGGTCGCCCGAAGCGTCGACGGCCGGGTGGGTCGAGTGGGGAGCCTACCGAGCACGACCGGGACAGGATGCATGCTGCATCACGGATAGGGCAGGCACATCCGCCAACAGCAGCTGTCGCTGAGGCCGCCGGGATTCTGCGCTTGAGCTTGGTGGGCAGAGGCAGAGCTGAGTTGGAAGTCGGGGTGGTGGGAGCGCGGGCGGCAGGTGGTCGCTGAGGCCGCGAAGGCCCCGCACGGGGCACGTGTGCACGTTCTTATCGGGCGTGGACGAGAGGCAATCTGCACGCCACGGCCCGATCTGTAGTCCTGTGTCGGCCTCGTTGCGCGCGCGGGGTGGGGAAGTTGGAAGTGGCAGGAAGGATTTGGGTGGGTGCAGCTGGATTCGAAGAGCGTCTCGCGGGCGACGCGCCGTGCGTGCTTCGGGGCGTTTGCTGCAGGCTGCTTGCCAGTCTGGACGCCGGGGCTCGCTGCGGACACTGGAAGGGCATGGGATGGGTGCGAGCGAGCGTGCGTATGAGGAGCGTCTGCATGGCGGTAACTTGCGGCATCATGTGATGGCTGGACGCCCCGATCGGGTACGAGTGTGCACCCGCGCCGCCTGGGTCCAATATCGTTCTTGCCGTTTGGGGTTTAGGCTGCTGGGGGTAGTCGCCCAGCGTCAGCTTGTGCCGTCAGACAGACGAGGAGGAGCCCGTAGGCGGGGGCAGCCCGCGGCGTGAGTCCGACGGGCTCGACAGTGGCGACTGCGGGCGGGGTGGTCGAGAGCGGGGTCGGGGAGGCGGGGGCGTAGTTGTGTGAGCGATGACGCAAAGGCGCGCATGTCTGGTGCCAAACGCCGCCGTGTTCTGGATATGTGTATGCAAGACCCGGAGAAGAGGATGATCAGATCGAATATAATTAGGCAAGGCACCGGCGCCCAACTGCCATACCCATCCCTCGTCACCATCAGTCGCGTTTCCCGCGAGGCGGTGCGAGAGCAACGACCATCGCGGAGTATGTAGGTGGTTGGAGCGAGGACGGGGAGGAGGAGGGCGGTAGGGGCGAGGACAGCAGCCGGAAGAAGGGCGGTGGGATGACGGAGGATGGCCAAGCGCGGCGCCGAGAGGGAATCGCCGCGATGGGGAATTTACGTACGGAGCTGGTGTGGATCTAGTATCGGGCCAGGACAGATTCCCGGCTGTCCCGGTTCTCCAGATTGCTGATGCGGATCTCACTCGACGACTCTGCCCGAATCTCGTCCTCCTCCTTGTCCTCCTCCTCGTCCTCCTCGTCCGCTGCGCCCCCACCGCCCTCGCGCGACCGAGCACAGCGACGCACAT
The DNA here is from genome assembly GCA_022606115.1 of Daedaleopsis nitida. NCBI lineage: Eukaryota > Fungi > Basidiomycota > Agaricomycetes > Polyporales > Polyporaceae > Daedaleopsis > Daedaleopsis nitida. The sequence goes on along the minus strand of JABYQM010000005.1, from coordinate 1,284,490 downwards.
CCCAAGCGGACGGACACGCAGCCAATCGCGCTTCCCGTCCAGCCTCGGCGTCTTTTCGCAGAATTCCATACGCTGTTTGGCCGCGTGAGATTCAGACTCCGCTCAGATTGGTTTGGTGATCTAGTTAGCCGGCCGGTCCTCCTCCTTGTTTCCATCCTCCTTCTTCCCCCTCCTCGACAGCTGCCAGCGACCTCCTCTGCCCCTCACACTCCCTCTGCGCCCTCGGTCCGCCCTGGCTCCCCCTCACCCACCATCTGTCGCTTTCTCCGTTGCCTTCTCTCCTCGTGATCGTTTCACTCCCGCTTCGCCTTATTTAGCCCCCTCCGATTCCCAACCAGATCCGGGTTAATCGGGAGATACAGCAGATATACACCAACCTCTCCTCTCCTCCGTCTCCTCCGCCGCCATGTCCTCCCACCCTCCTCAGTACTCGTCCTATTCTCTCCCGCCCCCCATGGACGTCCGTCTGCCCTCAATCAAGGACCTCAACTTCCCTCCTCCTGGCCAGGACGGTGCACCCACCAACGGCTCCGGTCGCCCCGAACACCCCCGTGCTCGACACGACCCCACCTCTTGGGGCCGCCCTCCTCATGCTTCCTCTCCTGCTCATCCTCAGTCTCAGCACTCGTCTACCATGCCTCCTCCACACGAGCAGCCAAAGTCGCATCAGTACGCCGCCCCTCCAAAGCAAGACGCGTCGCCCTACGCGCACCCCCAGCACCCGCCTCCCACCCAACAACAACAACCCGGCCCCCCACCTCACAACGCGCACAACCCTATGGCTCCTGGAGCGCAGCGTCCCGAGAACCCTTCGGAGCCTTCGTCCAAAAGGTCCCGATCCTCCCAGTCAGGCGTCAGCGCCTCGCCAGCGCGTTCCCCTCACGTAAGCCTACGTTCTCCCGTGAAGGGCGTTTACCCATGATCGCGCTAACTTATTGTCATTCAAATCGTTTGTATGCGCTCGTTATCCTATAGACTCCGTATCCTCCGTACCCGCAAGTACCACAATCCGCGTACCACCAGCCGCCGCCACAACAGACCGCTCCTCCCCCGCCCCCAGAGCATGCCCAGCAGCCACCCTCGCATTACCCTCACGCCCCGCCGTCCCAGCCGCCGCCTGGCTACGCGCCATACCCGCCACCGCCCGTGCCGCAACGACAGCATTACGCTAACATGCCGCCTCCACCCGCGCCGCCTCCTCATCACCAACCGCAGCCTCATCCCCCAGTATCCTACCCTCCTCCGCAACAACCCGTAGAACACTGGCAGCACCCTCCTGCACAACAACCACCGCCCCCGGCTCCCCAACAGCAGCAATACAACGGTTATGCGCGCCCCACTCCCTTGGTGCCGGCTAACGTTGAGACAAGACCGCCCAGCGTGCCGACTCCTGCGGACGCGGAACGGGCCAGTCGCCGCCAGCATGTGATCACGGAGGTAATTCAGCCACCGTGACCGTTGTTCATATGGTCGCTCACACATCATATTTACGCAGATCGTCCGCCATTGCTCAGTCCTGTATGGATTTGCACATCATTATGGTATGCGACGCGCATTGTTGAATCATGCTTCATTACTCATCGGCTTGCAGCACAACTCGCGAACACGCACCCTCATCTGACACCTGCTCCCCCTGAGATCGCTGAGATGAACAGCCACGCTTCCGAGGTCGTTCACCTTCTCGAGGAGCTGAGGCGTCTGGAGCTGGGCGAGGATGTCTCGCGTAAAGAGGCCTACCCTGCAACGGCCAATCCTACCGACGAGCATGCTCGTCCGCCGAAAAGGCCCTGGGAAGACATGGCCCACGAAGGGGAGCCGGCTCCCGCTAATGGATACGATGTGAGTGTTTCGCCTCGTTGAGGAGCGTTCCTGTTTGATTCTGAACGACAGAACCCCACGCACTCTCCGTACTTCGACGAACAGGCGCAGTCGACTGCTGAGGCCGACATGCAGATCATCCGTAACAAACGTCAGTCGAGCACAGGTGGGGCCGCGCCTGGGCAGCAGAAGAACAAGTACCGAAAGCGCAGTGTGAGTGACGCACTGCCTTGTTCATGAACGTCCGAAACTGATGAACTGTCCAGAGAGCCACCCCGCCTGGCAAATGCCACTCTTGCAACATTCGTGAAACGCCAGAGTGGCGCCGTGGCCCCGACGGTGCCCGTACGTTGTGCAATGCGTGCGGCTTGCGTGAGTGGTTCCACCTCATCCGTCGATTGCCGTTCATGTTGATCCATATCAACCGTGGCTCAGACTACGCGAAGCTGATGCGGAAACGGGACAAAACGTTGGACAACGGGCTGAAGGCTCCTCCCATCGACCTGCAGATGCTGCGTGCGTCGACAGCGTCAGCTCGAGGCAGCGGCGGCAACGAGCAGGGCAGTGAGCCCCCCCACACACCGCATCCCTCGGGACATCCGCCGGCGCACCAAGCGCAGCCTCCGCCATCCCCTTACGACCAGCCGAAGCAGGCTCCCGTCCATGCGGCCCCTCCCCCACCTCAACACCCTGGTCAGTACCAGCTCATGCCGGTCGTCAACGGTGCACCTTCCGGCGCACCGCCGCACCAGATGATGCCTCCCCCGCATGCACCTGGATCTGCGCCCCAGAGCGCTGCCGGCGCGCCTGTCCCTCCCCCACCGTGGCTGACGTCGTCTGCGGGGGCCGAACGCGGCGGGTACAATCCCGAGCCCCAGTCATACGTACGAGCTTCGCACCCTCCGTCGCATGCGCGCGCATCCCCGCAGTGATCGGTGCATACATACATGCGTCGCCTTCGTCGGCGGCCAGATCCCCACGCTCTCCACAAACCCCCCGCTTCTGTTCCGCCTTATGCCCACCCCTACCTGCCTCCGTACTCGTAGTGCGGGCGTCGCCGTTCCGAGGATCTATGTTCGAACGCTTGTTGTGTCGTTTTAATCTCGCGCGTCGTGTCTGGGCCGTCATAGAACTCGTAATACCGTGTATGTACCGCGTCCTGTATGCGCTTAATACTACATACACAAGTCGTGCACCGAGATCGGCAGCGCGCTCGCAGCGTGCGCGGGGGGGAGGCGTGCACATGCGTTCGAGGATCTGGGAGCGCGCGATCCATCGGCTGGCGATACGATGTGTGTGCGATGCGTTGACAGGCGCATCGTGCATCTGTGACGGGATCGATCGAGGGGATCTTCGGAGGAGGCATCGCGCATCGAATCCTGATAAGTGGCGATCACTGATCCTCCCTTGCCCCGCGCTGGCGTTCCCCCGATGCCATCGCCCGCCCACTCTCGTACTCGTACTCGTATGTGCATGTAAGTGCATTCCCTCGCGCGCGCTCCTACGTGCTCTCTGCTCGTACATTCATCTTCGTCTCGTATCTGTGTGTGCGACTGGCCATGTATACACCGTCAAGTCTCTCCCAGCACCGCCGATCCCGCCCGATACCAACAGCGCTCAGTCGTTGTACCCGCGCGGGCGGCTCGCGGCCGCGCCCGGCTCCGACGCGAGCGCGATCCCCTGCCGGGCCCACTGCTCCCGCTGCCAGTCGCGCGCGGGCGCGCCCTTCGCGGCCTCGTAGTCGGCGACGGACGTGGGGCGCTCGCCGTGCGGGGTCGCGCGCAGCGCGTGCCGCGAGTGCGGGAAGAAGTCGAACGTCGCGGAGTGCGTGACGATCTGCGGGGCGGGAGGCGCGGGGTCAGCGAGCGGGTCACGGGGTGTGGTGTGTAGTGTGTTGTCAGGGTGCGTCAGTCAGCGAGGGGATCGGAGATGGGGGCGAGATGGGAGGGCGAGATGGGGAGTGAGATGGGAGGGGGGCGATAGGATGGGAGTGTCAGGTAGATGGAGGAGGTAGATGGGCAGGAGATGACGGGAACGCGGTGGCGGTAGGAGTTGGAGGGGCGATAGCAGATAGAATAGAGGGGAAACGTGCGGGAGTATGACAGGGTGGGTGGCAGATGGGAGCCAGGAGGGGGAAGGCGGGAGATGGGACAAAGGCGCGGACAGATGGGCACGGTGGGGACAATCGCAGCTGGGGACGTGAAGCAGAGAGAGGGACGAGAAGGGACGGGAGTAATCTCGCGACGAAGGTGTCAAATAGGGTGCAGATGAAGTCATAGGGACGCGACGCGGCGGGAACCAGAGCCAGAGCCAGCGCAAGGGAGCACTCACCCTGTTGTCCCAGAACGCAATCGAGTTGGGCTGCCAGCGGAAGCGGACCTGGAAGTCTGGGTTGTCGCTGACAAACCGCGCACGGTCAGCGGACGTTCGGGACGACGCACAGAACGCGGCGACGGCAGACGGCGACGGCTCGCGGGACAGGGGCTGCGAGGGCACGAAGCACATGGAAGAAGTTGAACGGGGGTGGAAGCTGGGAGCTCGCGAAGGGGTAGCGAGGGCAGAAGGGACAGGAACTCTGCCCGCTGCACTGCTGCCGGATCTTCGCTGCGCGACGGGAAGCGGCGCACGCAGGTGCGAGTGCAGGCGCAGGCGCAGTACGAACGGTCCACAGAGCACGCACACGCTCTCCCAAACTCGATCTCTTCGCGGGAGCCTGACTGGCACCGGCACCATCCCATGACACCGCATCGAGCGGAGAAGCGTCCTGGGGCCTCGCATGCCCAACAGCGGCCGCGGGGCGTGTCGCAGCAGGAGCAGCCAATCTGCACCCCCGCGACGCGACGTGCCAGCCACGCCCGAAGGGCAAGGTTTCATACCCAGCACCCCGGGACGGGCACGGCATACCTGGCTCCGCGACCACGGACCAGGAAGGACAAGAAGAGCGACGGGAAACGACGACGCCAACGTAGAGACACTCACGCGATCTGGTGGAAGAGCAAGCTGAGGATCGCCTCGCTCTCTGCCTTCGGGACACCGACGATGCGGCGAGTGAATCCTGCCAGGGCCGCGTCGCATCGCGCGTGTCAGATACGTTCGAAGCGAGGGAGATGAAAAGAGACACTTGCCAGGGTTGACGTAGATGCTCTTCCATCCGGTGACCGGGTGCACGCGCACGACAGGGTGGACCGTCTCGATCGGCTCGCGGCGCACGGTCTGCCCCGCGGCGCGCGCGCCGTCCGCCTGGGCGACGGCGCTGTGCACGGCGGACAGCCCCTCGAGGTACTTCTGGAAGCCCGGGCTGAACGAGGAGTAGAGTGCGTAGCTAGAGCGGCGTCGGGGGCGTGGTCAGCAGCCCTCTCCGCCGGGTGTCCGTGAGAAGGGGGAAGCAGGGAGGAGTCGAGACGCACCCGGAGCTCCAAAGGGTGTCGCCGCCGTACGGGGGCCCGGTGATCACCTTGAGCGAGGTCGTGCTCGGTGGCTGCAGCTCGTAGGAGACGTCCGAGTGCCAGAGGTCGATCTTCGAGAACGCGCTCGGGTCCGGCCGGCGAGAGCCGTCGGTGTACACGACTGCGCAGGATGGAGAGAAGAGCGTTCATTTCTGTCGCTAGTGACACCGAGCCTAGTGGACGGGAGGAATACACACCGTGGACCTCCTCGAGGCCGGGCTCCCGTGGGACGGGCGTCGTCGCGTGCTTGTGGAGAGGCCCGAAGTGGCGGGCGAGCTCGAGCTGCTCCTGAATGCTGATCTCCTGGTCGCGGAAGACTGCGGTGTCCAGGCCGTCAGCGATCTGCCACAACAGCATCAAGAGAAGGATGACGTCGACGTACAAACGACTCCCCGCTCAGCAACGAGCAGAGCCCTGAAAATCACGACAGCTGGTCAGTCGCACTGCATGACATTCGCCAGTACAGATATTGATGATGATGGTGGTGGTGTCGTTGGTATGATAGCAATAGAGGGTTTGATAGTGGACAGATAGATACGCACAGCTCGTCCTTCTGCGCATCTGTGAGCTGTCGCAGGTCGATGCCGAGGAGTTCGGTGCCGATGGTAGGTGTCAGATGTGTTACTTGCGACGCCGCCGACAGCAGGCTCTTCTTCTCCGCATCCGCGAACTGTGCGCGATCCGTGACCGGGAACTCAGTGAGGGGCTCCCACTTGACGTCGGGGAAGCGAGGCTGTGTTCAAGTTGGGAGTCAGCATCAGTCTATCACAGAACCTAGGGCCGCATATAGTGTACGTAGCTGGCGCACCTTGTATTTCGCGTACTTGTAGTCCCCATCGTTCCCGTCGGCGCCGTTCGTCGGGGAGTAGAAAGGGTTGAAGAGCTTCACGGCCTGGCTGCCGTTCGAAGCCTTGGCAGGAGCCTTCGGGGTGACATCTTGGTTCGTGATGGTTTCGGTAGCGACGGGAGCCATTGCAAGATCGGTTTGAAGAGGTTGCAGCGACCGTAGACTCTGGCAGGCGCAGCTACAGAGCTCAGCCGTCGGGAGCGCGTTTTATAGACGTGGGTACGCCTTCGACATTTGGGGAGCTCGCTTCCTTGCGCAAAGGGAAGGCTGTATTGCGACACGTGCACGTGATGCCGTGTGGGGACCATCGGCCAGGGGTTCTCACTTCATGCTTCGTATAATGGTGTGCGCACTATGCCTGGGCCTTCTGCAAGTGCGATAAGCAGCGAATCTGTAGCGTGTGCCGTCAGCGAACGACATTGTCGAAGGCCATGGGGCAAGAGGGACTTACAGCATGATTGCGCAAGAGTGTCGTTCGCTACCACGGGGTGTCATACGAGGAAACGGGGTCTGAGTCAGCTCTGTAGGATGATACGCCGCATTCCTGAGATACGGGCGTGGCTTGAGCGTCACGACAACTTGACCACGTTATCTGGCGGTGGGACGCACGTCTGTCACCATTTTCGAGCTCATGATCATACATCCGACTCTGCTGGAGCGCATTCTTCTCCGCAGTTCATTACAGAGCGCCGCCGCTCGAGTGTTTAGAAACCTTCGGCTTTGCGCTTTTCTATTGCATCTCGCTCACGACTCATGCACGAATCTTCGGTAGCACTAGTCAGTACCGTACGACTCCAGTGCAATACACCTTTCAGACTCACTATCAAAGGGATTCCCTTGGCAAGCGCACTCTGTGACGATTCCTCCGATGAAGATAACGGTTGTGGGAGCATACCGAACACACATGCCTCAGTCGATAGTCAAGAGCAGATATTAAGAATACAAGTTGGTTTGGGCGCTTAGAACCACCTACTCCCAGTAGGCGCACAAGCTTCCGATTCAGTACTTACTTCAGATTCAATTACGGGGTCCGGATCCCAATACGAGAGGCATCTTATACTAAATCCCCCAGATTCTCTCATTGGATTTGGATTTGAACGCGATCACAACAGTGACTCCGAGTAAAATGATCTACACAGAGTCTATTCGTTGACACTAAAGGAGTTTGTTAGTATGTCAAGTCTCCCCATTTTGTGTTGTGTAATGATGCACGCTTTGAAGCCGAACACTCCGCTCGCGTTCGAAAGCCTGTTGGATAGTATGAGATACCAGTCCTCTGGAGGATAAACGTTGAACATACTCTTAGACTTCCAACCCCATGAGTAGCAGCTGTTCAAACTGTTCGTCTGATTTCGTGGAAGCCGAGCCACGAGCTCCAATTCCGGATAGAAGAGCACCATCATCCTCGGGAATGATCCATTCAAGGGACTCCGCGCGACGAGTTGCAACCAGAACGAACATCTCACCGTCCAGATCTCCAGGAGAGAATCTGTTCCAAGGAGCGGTAGGCTGGTCTGGCGCAGAGTCTCTAGAGCGCCGTGTCCTCGAGAGAACGGGTGAAAACTCGAACCACAACCCGAAGGCGTTCCAGAAAGGGGTCTCCTTGGCGAGACTACGGATCTTGTAGGAGATGATCACGGTTGGCGGTACCCAGTGAAAGACCTCGTCATCAGGGTTTGAGGTCAAGTGTAGTATAGAGCGTAGAAGTGGCGCAAGAAGAGCCGGGAAGTAGACCTAGCATCGTGGCATGTTGTCGGTCCCAGCACAGAGTACCGACGCTTGATAGACATACGAGGTCACTACAGAGTACGTGGGTGAGTTGCCTTGCTCTTCCGCTTGGCGGCATCGACCCGAGTTCCTCTAGAATTGCGGATGCATGTTCCCGCGAGCCCCAAGGAAGCGCGCGAACTTTTGCTGCGGCACAAGAACGAAGGTTCGTGTCGAGCATTGGACACACGTCCGGGAGATCGGTCGCGACGAGAAGATCCAGATCCGGGCGGAGCCATTCCGCGACGCGCGTGGCGACAAATCCAGTGCCGGATCCTAGCTCTAGGACGGTGATAGGGCGCTGCTCGTCTGCTGGACTACCGCGCGCTGCGCCCGTGAAGGGCGGTGGATCGAACTCGATGTCGAGGATAGAGTGTGTCGACGGATCGAGGTAAGCGAGCATCGCGTGCGAGGCTTCCCTGCGAATCGTACAAACGTGCATCAGAGAAGGTGAACGATACATGGATGCAGCTGGGGAGCCACCTCACCATATCCGTCCTGCGATGCCATACGTCCGGATGGCGCCTTCTTGCGCGGTTGAATCGAATCGGGCGTCGGCGTCGGAGGACGAGTTCGGGAGGGGGTGTATGTCGAGGTCGGGTGGGAAGTTTGGGTCGTTGGCCAGAGTCTGAGACATGTTGGTGGCTGTTGGTGGCCGGCGGTGGTGGCTGGTGTGGTGGTGGTGGTGGTAAGAAAGCAAGAAGAATACGATCTGACGTCAATCGAGATAAGTAACGATTCAGATTGGCGCCCACAGGTTACATACCGGTGGCTCCGAGCGCCGCATCTTGACCTTGAACCACACCATCGTCCTCGCCGAGTTTGCCTTTCTCCACGAGCTAGATTCACGAGGCGCATACGATATTTACCACATTAGAGCTATCCTACTGGATGCACAGTTCTCCACGGCCAAGAATGAGTCGACGTCACGACACTACCCAGCTTCCTTCTGGCACAATTCTTGAGTACATCCTCATCCAGGGCCAAGTAACTCCATCTACGTCTCGAGATGGCGATCGGAGGTCTAGTAAACTAGCTATATGTCTACATCCCTGGTCGTGGCTAGGCGGCCGCATGAACGATCCGTGAGTGTTCTTACACGATGGTCATGCTTCAACACTCACAACCCGTCGACATCCTCAGAGTACTTCAGCTACTCACAGGGCCGCTGCTTGATCGTGGATATGACGTGCTCTGCTACAACTCGAGAGGAGTTGGGAAGTCCACGGGATGGGCCTCGTTCACAGGCAGTCGCGAGGCCGAAGATTTGAAGGAATTTGTCCAGTGGGCCCGTACTACGATGCCTCAGCTCACCTCGTTAGTCCTCGCCGTGGGTACTCTGTTTCTCAGACGTCCTCGAAACTAAATCGCCTATAACAGGGGTACTCTCATGGATCTTTGATCGCCTCTATGCATCCCGTCTTGGAAGACGTCCAAACCTCTCACATCCTCCTATCCTACCCCATAGGCCCACGTCACTGGCTCACCGCTTTCCATGGACACCGATATACGACTGCTCTCCGATCACTCAGAAGCGACCCTCGCTCTAACCTGCTCGTCATCTACGGAGATGACGACAATTTCACCTCGGTAGCAGCCTACGACGTTTGGGTCACGACTCTACAAGACGATGATCGCGGTGCATGCTCCGAATCAAGCACCGATACATCGAGTACAAGTCGCGGCAAGCTAGAAGTTGTGAAGGTCGAGGGTGCGTCGCACTTCTGGCGTGAAGAGGACGCCGTCAACCGTCTGTTCGACGTGGTACGGGGTTGGCTCCCGTGAGGCAAACGGTGGTTTTCATTTGCGATCCGAAGGTACGCTTCTCTGTATGTGCACGCGCGACAAGCCATTCACGGCGTGTTCCTGACATGTGTGGACATCAATCTAGGACATTCCTGGCCCTTCAGATCTTGCACGTCGGCTCTTGCTCCTTGTGACCTTGGACAGCATTCGCAATGCCCGTAAATGCAGTCTCACTCTTGATCTTGTTCAGCACTTGTCTATGCTTTTCGCTTGACGCCGCGCGAAACGAGGTCACGTAACATATATAGCAATACGACACCTAGTCTTTTCGCAAGAAGATGAAGTACACTGCTTTCGCTCGTCTTGACGACCCTCGTACGTCGATCTCGGCCCTCATGACGTTTATGCCACACATACCGATCCACACGGCGTGTCATATACCTATCTTGCAATTCGCAGCGCACGAAACACACATACCAGATTCACATCTCGCAATGAATAGATGAATAAGTTATCCGGGACGGTAAGGACAGAACGGTCGAGGCCCTAGCCAGCAAGTAAAGAAAGAGGCGGTCCCGACATCGAGGTGAAGCTGCAAATAATACTAAACCGTACAACAAGCGGTGACGCCGTTCGTTCTTGCGTGATTGATCGTGCGCCTCGTCCCGTTGTCGGGACCGAGGGCGGAGGGGAGGGCGGAGGGGTCGCACGGGGGAAAGGGAGAGGATCCCATGCAGACGCTTAGACGTCCTCGCGAGCGTACGCGGACTTCGACGAGTACGAGCCGTTGAGTGTCGTGTGGTCGACCGTCGAGAGCTGGAAGGACGAGTTCTGGTGCGACGGCTGCGAGCGGAATTTCATGCTCACTTCGCCACCGGTGGGCGTGCGTCCTGCCGTGCGCGCGTACGTCTTGGACGTCACCGCACGTCCGAGCGCCACACGCAGTATGATGACCTCGGGCGAGATGCACTAGATGACAGAGGCAAGCACATAGAGTTAGCAACGCGCGCAAGCGACGATGGAAGTGACCATAAGGGGGCCGGGACGCACCATGATTTGGCTGAGAATGGGCAGCATGATGTTCTGCACGTTCGAGTTGCGCGCGTACGTGATGATGAACAGGAGACCCGCGACGGCGTACGGCACTGCGGACTCGACGAGCATCGCGACGATCGAGGTGTATGTCGCAGCGTGGTCGCGGCCGATCGTACGCTTCGCCTGCTCGCTCATGTACAGGAGACGGCCGACGAGAAGCAGCGTGAGAAGGACGTTAAGCGCGATCGAGATGGAGAAGTATGGAAGGGAGATCTGAATCGTCGTGTTCGTCCAGAGCGAGGCGTCTGGGCGAGATGCCTGGAAGAGCGTCAAGATCGACAAGGCTGCGATGCGGAGGAGTGAGTATTCAATCGGGATACAGAACCGACTATGATGTGGAGTACAGACCAGTCGAAGCCATGAACACCAGGAGAGGGAAGACGAGGATCCAAACAGTATTCCATACAACGTAGCAACGCCAGAGCTACTCAAAGCTTCAGGAAAGCTCATGAAAGATGATAGACAAGAGGGCTCACCAAGAGGCCGTCTGCGAAGAAGTTGGCAATGATGTACCCCGCGTTACCCGCGGTGTTCACCCCGTCCGCATAGTTGGTGATGAACCAGGCCATGGGGCCGCCCGGGAACGCACGATTGTCGATGAACATGAGCTCGGTCATGCGAGTGTTGCACGCGAAGTTGAGCGTGCCCATCGCAAACATAATAATAGTGAAGGCAACAAGGTACCAATCGTTCGCTGTCCCCCGCTTGAAGCTGCGGGGGTAGATGCGCCACAGACACTCTGCGAAAACCGCTACGTGGACACCTGGAGAAGGAGGAGGAGCGAGAGTCAGCAAGCGCGCTCTGACAATGAGTCGCTGAAGCACTGACCATACGCAATACCACCAATAACAGCACCGTCCAGACTCGAGCGTTCCAGCGCGAGGTCGGCGGGGGTCAAATCGGGAGGCGGGAAAGAAGACATGGCGTTAGCGGAAAGAGGCCTGAAAAACACACGGACAAGGCTTGTCGACGGAAAAAGAGTCGGACGGAGACCACCGTCCCCCCAGTGGCCGCTGTATATGTGCGTGTACGGACCGACGATCAGCGGGCGGCCTCGAGATTGTGATCATCCCGTGGAGCGGTTAGAGACTCAGAGTGCCTATGTTCACCAAAGCAAGATTAGCTCAACCGGCGGCGCAGCATACCCTAGCATGCCGCCCTGCACCGTGCACGGCTGTCGGAGGTGCCTCAGCGAGATGTCCGAGTTGGTGATCAAAGGAGGCAAGGCGTGCCGCGTGCGATGCGCTGCATCACAGATCCGCCTGCCACTTGAGGATAGATTTGTATGCGAGGAAAGCTCCGAGAAACGATTAAACCTCCATCATTACATAGATATCAACGCATCAAGCGGGCTTGATCCAGGTGATCAGGCTGGGGGAACGAGTTCGCAAATGCGGCATCCAGCGCACAAGCATCATACGATCGGCGTTGATTAGAACTATAGATCAGGACGGTTAGAAAATATGATTTACATATGTACACAGATGACTTACGAAGTTGAATGCCCCGGGCTCTGGCTCGATGGGAAGGAGGCTAGACTCACCGGCGTGCATCGTAGGCTATCGTAGGTAATATTGGCTTGATGTGATCTGAAACCCGGGGAAGACAACCATTACTTAGCACCATCATAGCGTGCTTGACACTGGGGGTTGAATACACGGACCGCGATGAAGCAAGCCGCATGGTAGCAAGGATACTTGCGAGATTAGCGGACAGTCGTGGGTCCAGGATTGAAACCACGCCACTTTGACGCCACCAAGGCATGGAGAGACTCGAGTGGCAGAGAGATGTCGGGAGTAGACACAAGCACAGGTTCCGCCAGTACACCGGTACGCGCATGCGGCATAACCGGCTAACCAGCTGCCTACCGCGTGACGTCAGTCACACACGGCGAGGTGCGGTGCGCATGTGTACAAGACTCTCCCCGTTCCCGCGACAACTGAATACTAGTAGGGCAAATAGTACTCGTCCGAGGCAAATTATGATACAGATGAAACCGACACACACACGGCGAACCGGGCTACGAAGGAGCGGAGACCTATGCTACACGATAGCGCGACAATATTACCACTTCTGGTCCGTTACGAGGTTGATTGCGTGCCCGGGTGCACACCTCTACCCCTTCCTCTCGGACCGCCTCTGAACGACCCTGGGTTGATACCGGGTACGAAGCCTCGTCCACGGAACTGTGGTGGCCCGCCCCGGGAAAACCCGCCGCGAGAGTTTCCCTGGAAGCCCCGGCCGCGAGGAGGCGAAGCGTGGTGGCCATTCACATCGGCAGCCCCACCATCCTCTACATGACCGTTGGTCGCGTCATTCTCGCGGGCGGCGGTGCTCGCCTTGCTTACTACCGGAGAGCCTCCACGAGGCGCTCCGCGACCGCGATTGGGGTTGGTCATGATGTGCACCGGGCCATTGCGACCATATCCGATGCCGTTTTGTCTGTGGGAGTAATCAGAATACGAGTGTTCTTAGCCAGGAATAGGCAACGTACGTAGTCGCGGCTGGTCGGAATCCCGCAACCGGTTGCATTCCAGGTCCAGGCTGAATAGAAGGATGAGGTCCGAATCGAGGATTGAACGGTGCTTTCGGTTGTTGCTGACTTGGTGCGTTGGGATTCGTAGATGCGATGAACTGGGGGTTAGTCAGGTTAAGGCACGACCAGAACTCGACAGTCGACCCGCGGTATTGTGAGCATCTGGGATGCTGGTCAGTGATTACGCGTGAGAAGGACAATGATGGAAGACCATACCGGTCACCGAGCGTGATACCAGACATGAACGGAGCGTCCCACACGACGTCCATGGACTTGGAGTTCATACCGATAACGACGCCCTTGAACGAGAGAGGCACGCCTCCCGAATCCTGAACCATCGTCACCCGATCGCCAAGCGCGAAGTGCTGATTCTGAAGGCGATAAACCGCATGCGAGGGTTTGAGGACTGCTTGCCGAGGAATGCCCTTCACGATCGCCTTCTTGAAGCCACCCGGCTGCTTGTTGGCAGTGAGATTATCCGCGAGTGCCTCGATTTCCTTGACGGTTTCCTTCAAGTCGAACACATGAGTATGAGTGTCCAACAACAAGCAAGCTTCCTCCCTACCTTGCCCAACTGATCGCAGAAGAGGGAAACCGGCTCAAAGTCACGGACACCTTTCTGGTTAAGCCATGTTTTCACCTCCTTGACCTTTGCGTCTGGGTTCGAAGCCTTCCCAAAGACGTCGTCCGCCTTGAGCATAGCTGATGGGATTATTAGCACAATTTGATCTCTTCGTGACTCGTATGCTTACCATCACCGCTACGGTCCAACACGCGGAACACCTCCGGATAGGCCGACTATTAACAGAATGTCAGATGTAACCCGCAAGCCTGCAAGCATCTAACGCTCACGTACCTTATACTCGTGGATGAGCTTCATCGCCTTCTCGCTGAACTCCCAAAGCCTGCCATCCTTGCGCGAGTATTCGATGACCTTTAGACTCTTCGTTTCGAACTTCAAACTGAGGCCGAGGTTGGTCTTGGTAGAGTCTGAGCCGACGACCATGAAGCTCGAGGTGATCTTGGACAGCGCCTTGCCGGAGATGCCGAGCATGTCCGCGGCCTTGAACGAAGGGTAGTACCTGTTCTGGGAACGGTTCGCGACGACGGCTTTGAACTTATCATTCTCCACCTTCTCCGAGGGGAAGAACTGTGTACTAGATGAGTCAATGTCACGAGGAGGCAGGGAGGAGACGTACAGCAAGAACGACGGACAAAGAGTTTTCGGCGGTCGCAGACACCTGCGCGGCAACTCCGTAGGCGTGCTCGCCCAGGAAGAACACCTTGCTGCCGTCGGGGAACTCTTCCGAGAGCGGTGGCGCTTCCTTCTCCAGGAACCTCGGATCCTCAGAGTTGACAGCAGTAACAGCCATCTGGACAGCCTGCTCTACCTCCTTCTCAGGGCCCTCGTAGTCCTTCACGAACGCGCCAGTGTCAAGGCGCTTGAGGCCTGTACGCGAAAGTAAGTCAGGTAGAGATAGAAGAGGTCAACGACAACTAACCTTTGAGGGGACGAACGTGCAGCAGCACATCAACGTTCCCAGTGAGAACACCGCAACGTTTGGAGTAGTAGTGCTCGATCCTTTCTGACTTCGACTTCCACAAGCCCAAACCCTGTGGCGCGTGCGGGTTGGAGATGACCTTCTCCGGCGAACCAGGAGCTACTGTCATCTTCTCGTACTTGAACAAGGCATCTGAGACTGCAATGACCAAGCCCTCCTGCAAAAACGGCCACCCGATGAACGTCCGTTGGCCGATCATCTCTTGGGCGATGTCCTCGACCTTCCGGTGTTCATGGACATTCTCGATGTGAACGATCATCGACTTGTTTCTGCTTTCAGAGCCGTGGACATTGACGCCATGGTGTCCTAGAGATGATATATGGGGCAACGTCTGTAGGGAAGGGAAACCCGCAAGCGCTTCGGCGCCTGTCAGGACGCCGTCGCAGAGGCCTTCGACGAGATGAAGCCCATCTAGTGTGGGGAGATCAAACGGCTCCACGCTGCAATAACATCTATGCAAGGTGGGAAAGAAGCCAGGCAGGGACGATGGGTAGACCGTCGGCTCTCCAGAGTTGTAGGTAAACTTGGTGCTGGTACCGAAGGAGTTCCGGCGCTTCTCGTCCTCCGTAAGAAGTGCCTCACGCGCTGCAGACGAGGTGAGCGTCAATGCGCATGCGAACGAAAGTACAACGCACGAGCCATAGCCTTTAGAAGCCTCTTTTCGTCGATGAAAGGGATCTTCACGATGGCCTCCCAATCCTGCTTCTTCCCGTTCAAGTCCTGTTCGAATTCCGTTGGGTAGAAGTCGATGATAGAAGAATTCGGGTCGATCATCAGCTCCTGAAGGACAAACAGACGTTAGCAGTGCTGACGGAGCGGGGTCACTCAGTGCGCACCCTGTATGCAGGAGGTATCAGCTCTTTGCTAGCAGCGGGAAGCACACCCATCAGCTGCTCGAATGGACGGAATGGTCGGGCCAGGTCGAAGTCGAAAGACATCTGTTCGACCCCCTTCAAATCTAGCGCGCTGTCAGCACGCGGAGAAGCAGCATGATAGATTGGAAGAATGACGGACCTGATATACGGGGGGCATAGTGGTAGTTGTAGAACCAACTCCACGATGCGACGCCGCTGTAATAGTAGTGCATGACCCACTGCAGTCCCTCAACATAGCGATAGATAAGGTCGCCCAACTCCTTCGGGTCGTCATACGAGATCTCCAACTTGCCCTGTGCGACGCCGCCAAAAAGTAGGTAAGCGCTGTGGTTCGCGAACGAGAGATAGGAAACGCACCTTGTAATAACCCCTCTTCCACTCGTCCATCTTCTCCTTCACCGACATCTCGTACCGCGCGTCAAAGTCCCCCTCCTTGTCGTCCTCCATGACCTTCGCCTTCTGGTACTTGCTCAGGACGCGATCGACGGCAGCGCGCGCTTCTTCGTCGTCTTCGTCTTCCCACTCTTCGTCTTCGTCCTCTCCAGTCTGCTCCGGCTTCCCATTCTGGTCCTCCGGCAGAGGTTCTTCGAGCTCTCCAGGGAAACGCCATGTCACCAAGTTCCTGTCTTCTGCGTCGTACTCATCCCACGCTACCGACAGATGCAGGTCTTCTGCTAGCCGGCTGATAAACTGTCGATCCCGCGCAGGGAAGTCGTTGACCATGCTGAGCGGGGGCTGCCCTGCGTGCTGGGCCGACGACAACTTTCTCCGTTCGAGGACGAACGCCTTCACCTGATCAAATATACGCCTCTGCGACGTCGTCAACACTGATTGGACCGTCCATCAGTGAGATCCGAGATCGGTCGAGGGGTTGAGCACGTACCCAGCTTGGACCTCTTCCGCGCGAGCTCCATTTCCTTCACATGCTTCGCCTGCTTCCCCTTGTACCATTTAATATCCGCATATTCCTTCTCGAACACCTCCCGCTCCCACTCCGCCATCTCATCTAAGATCACTTGCAAACGCTTCGTGTTGATTGTCCCGTTCTCGTTCAAATACCCGTCTACGGCCGGTTCAGTACTCACGCACATGAGCGAACTGTGATACCGCTCACCAAGGGACGGCAGCGCCTTCTTGTACACATCGAATAGCTTCTCCAGGCCGTTCTCGTGGATGTGTAGGTCCGGCAGATTCGGCAGGAAGTCGTTCCCAACGAACACCGCAAGCAAGATGAAGTCGTCGATCACATGCTCGAGACTATACTCAAAGGGAAGCAAGTGCTCGATGTCGTGGAACTCTAGGTCGAGATATTCTCGCATCAACGTAAGATGGAGCAGGTAAAAATTGATAGCGTCGAGACTAGATGGAGGTAGAGATGTTTGTCAAGTCCTTCCTTAGGGGTGAAACGTGCGCTGGTGGAACGCACGCAGATGAAAGACATACCTCTTGCTGCCCTTGCTCTTCTGAGCGGGGCCAAACTTGACTTCTTCCCGCAACAAGCAGAAATGAGGGTCATGGCTCAACAGCCCCAGCATGATCAAATCTGCGTCCAGTCCGTAAAGACAGTGCCGCACGTTCGGGTCGTAGTCGCGCTGGGCCCTCGACAGCCGAATGTACTCCATGATCTTGTGCTCTCCTTCTCCAGGAACGTCGTGTCCAGACAGCACCACCGTAACGTCCCGCCAGTTCGCGTCCTCCGATATCTTCTTATTCACAAAATAACGCAACTGGTCCGACAGTCGCGCCATGAACTCCGTGCCTGGACCGTGCGTACACGCATACGCAGCCCCTCGTGAGGACCCTCAACCCCGCACAATAACCGCACTGGAAACGCACCTGGTGTAATACAGTTGCTGTCGAACGCCTTCGTGTCCGGCAGCTTCTCGCCTTTACTCTCCGCCTTCTCGCGGACCTCCTTCGCCTCCTTCGCGGTTCGGAACCGACGACTACGCTGCTGGTTCATCTTGGCACGCGGGGCCACGCCGTCAATGGCCATGAAGAACAGCTTCTTGGGCTTGATCTTGCCAAACAAATGATCGACATACGCAAAGATGGACGTGAAGATTTGCTCTTCAGTTAGTCGGAAGTGGGCATCCTCGTCGTTGGGATGGGAACCTGCGCGACTCAGAGACACGCTAGCAATGGTGACCGTGGATAGTACTCACAGTTGTGTATGATACCATTGAAGTCGACGTATAGGTTATCTGGCGGGAGGAAGACATGGTTGTTAGTTGATGGACGAACACCGTATAACCATTGCGACGCACCGAACTCTGGAATCTTGTTCTCCTGAATCAACTGCGATGTGAGGGGGTAGCGCTCACTGGAAGAGGATGAGGAGTAGTCAAGAAGAGGTAGGAAGCATGCTCACGAGATATATCTGAAGAACTGTGCGGCGGTTAGCAGAGCGCAGGTAAATACGTCAGTACTCGGAGCGGACCTTTGGGATTCCTGAAGGCACGTTGCATTAGCACGCTGACTATCGTAGCGAGAGAGTTACTGACCCATTGCGACGATGAATTATAATGTACAGGGAAGTGAGTGAATGGGCGTGTGTGTAGGAAGATCGTTGACCGTCAGTGGTGGAGGTTGTGTCGTGAGCCGTGAGGTTCAGGCGTCTAAGGACGGTCTCGTCGTTTGACGCCTTGAGCTGCGCAGAAGCGCGGAAGACCACCTCCGAGTCCTACGACGACCACGATATAGTCCTATGTGTACGAGTGCGTTTCAAGCATCGCGATATAGTGGTATGGGCCATGATTTTGCTCGAAGCGTGCGCTGATATATTTCATGAATCAAGGATACAGTTGTTTTCACACTCAATCTAGTATTCGTCCTTCTCCGTATGCATGATGAAGACGAACATCTCCATGTTTCCGGGATATGGCGGGGGCGCCTTGATAGGGCCCGACCCGGCAACCTCGAACTTCAGCGACTTGTAGATCTTCACCTGTTTCTTCATCGGTGAGTAACTGATAATCAACCACTGGGAAACGCCGCCAGCTCACGTTCGTGTCGCCGATGGTCTCCAAGGCCGTCGGTGCCTTGACAGAGTGGGCCTGTGCGTGCAAGTACGACGTCAGCTTCCATAGCAATATGGCACGGCATCCGGGGTTACCTTGTCCTCAGCAAACTTGATAAGCGCAGCTCCTGCGCCCTTCTTCTGGTGTTCAGGGACAGTGCCGATGACTTGCAGATGGTAAGACCCAAGCTTCACACCGGCGCCGTGGGACTTCTCCACGAGCTCGTCATACTGGCCCAGGAACTATGGTGGAGGTAGTCAGCTACGCAGGCCGATCCGGACGAGAAGGTACGTGCCAGTGGCCACCAATCACGGCACTCTGGGGAGAGCTTCTCCATGATCTGGTTCCATCCGGCCTCGCGTTGGGCATCCCTGTAATCGCCCGTTAACACAAAATACGAATGCTCGTTGCTCATGGTTCGAATACAACGCAACTCACGTGCCGAGGAACTTGTGTCCAGGACCAAACCTGTGTGTACCGAGCGGTCAGTAAAAGCCGGACTCACACGACGCCGGATCAAACATACCAGAGAGCGACGCCAATAACGCCGACGCCATCCAGCTCTGCGACGTGGATCTCGCCCTCGCCCGTGGTGGTCGCTGCGGTCAGGTGAGCGCGGAGGAAGGGCTCCTGGAGAGCCTTGTCTCCTCCGAGACCACCGGCGAAGTAGTCTGCCAAGTTTCCGGTGAGTCCATCTGAGGTCAAGTCTCGCGATAAGGGGGAACCACGAACTGTATTGAAATGCCTCAGCGAGGACCTTCGCATACTGGTGCAACTCCGCATCTATCGTCCCAACGATAAGCGGCATGCCTGCTGGACACGGGAAGAGCACGAGGATCGTTCGGGCGTACCTGAAGGATTGGGAACCTCGCGGACCGTGACGGACATGACGGTTTGCTAGAGCCTTGAGGTTTGGGGTGTGTAGGAATCTGTGAATCGTGATCACCAGTCGCAGCAGCCCTGCAGGTGCCTTTAGCATCCGCTCCTTGGACCATTTGGGGTAAACACACGTTGGTGTGATGATAAGTAATCCCGGCCCGTGGCCTTGATGGTCGCGGCGGTGTTTAGCTGTGTCCAGCGGTGTTCCCTGCGATGCAAGTGTGATCATGATGGCACCAGCGAGGGATCATTATGCTCAACAGATGCTCAACCGGGAAGGAGCACTGCGGCGTGCACGGTGCACCTGATCGTCGATCGACATCACACATCAAGGATCTTCTTGGTATAAGGCTTCTGCCGGCTTCTCCTTCTGCAGTGCTCCTGCTAGCTTATGTAGGCTTCTGCGCATCAACATTGAAATGGATGATACCATATTGTCCAAGGTACCAGACCTTCGGATTGAAGTATTCGTCCCTGCACTGTGATCATGTCGCAACAGGTACAAGTACTAACAAGTGATGGTGCTACTAGGTGCTACTCCAGAAACTCAACTGAACAGAACGTGGAAAAATAAGTTAGGAAGGTAACATTGACCACGTCTCATACATGTGAACCGGCCGGAGGCGGAGTGGGGTGTTGGACAATATGCAAACCTGTCAACCATGACACAGCGCCATCATCTATGAGAATCGTTGCACCGCAACCCAACATCGTGTGAGAGACTCACCTCCCACCGGCTTCGCGCGCTGGTCCTGCCAGAAGTCGACACTGCAGCCGGAGCTGGTCGGAGAACACGTCAGCTCCAGGGTCGTGAACATCCCTGACGTGCAGTGGAACTCGCTTGAGTGGCTGGGGCCCGCGTACGAGGACGTCAGCGTCGTCAGCAGCTCCCGACGCTTGGGCGCGTAGTCCATCGAGCCACTGATGTACCGCGAGAGCTCCGTCGGGGCGTCGAGCAGCCAGACGTCGACGAGGCTTGGGTCTGAGAGCTTGACTGCCGGGTCGAAGTGTTCGCTAGGCTGAGGCAGGACGATGTTTAGGACACAGCGTTCCATGGCGTAGTCGAGATTGCGGAACTGGACGACCGTGGAGACCTTTCGAATATGTCAGGAGGTGCGGGACCATCATCGAGACGGTCACGAATCCTCTATACCTTGTCTGTGACGAGAATATGTCGATCGTCGGGATACACGGTGCCAAACTCGGTCGCCCGGCCCCGCTCGTCCTCGCGCATCCGACGTGAGGCGTCGGTGTTGTTGAGCTGCAACACAACTGGAGGGAAGTTCGTGATGGGGTCAAACTTCTGCGTCGTGTTTGCGAGAATGCCATCGAGATAACGGTACGGGTTGGGGCGGTGGGGGATGCCGGAGGTAACCCGCGGAGAGGCAACGACGTCTGGCGGATAGAACACGCTGGTCAAGAAAAGGATAGCAGAGAAAGCGGTCGAGCAGGCCACGCCGATTGCTGCCCAAAATACGAGGCGGTCATTGCTGCCTGTGAGGAGACGTCAATCTTAGTCTAAAGGTCTGAATGGCGAAGGTGGATCCGCTCACCGCTCTCGTATCTGGCTCTTGCAGAGGGTCCGCGAGTTCTAGGACGGTCCGTCGCCTCCAGGAGGTCTTCGGAGGAGTTCCGAGCAGGGAGGGCGATGTACTCGCTGGATTGCCGCATGCTAAGCTTCGTCGCTCAGGTAGCGTACACTCTTCAGACAAAGGTCGGAGCGCTATGCGGGGTAGCGTGAACCTGACGTGAACCTGACGTGAACGGTTCTAGGTTTGTCCTTTCTGAAAATGGGAAGAATTATCCTGAAGCATCACAGGTGTGAGTATACTTAGTGCTGGGCCATCGAGCCGCTACCGCCGGGGTAGCATGTCTCTTCGAATCAGAATGCACTCACCAGGTTCCTACGACAGAGTCGCAACGGAGCCGTGCAATCATACACTTGACAGGAACGCGTGCGGATATGCAGAAGCTGATTCGTGCCTTCAAGCTTTCCTCAAGCCAGCGTACAGATGGGATGGTCCCGATGGATGAGATCACAGATGTGACTCCTGGATCACTCACCCGGATACGCCGTGGAATGGTCAGCTGGATCCTGGGAAGGTCGGGGACTGCGCGATGGCCGGATGGTGACTGGAGACGACATTGATAGGTAAGTATGTAGGACTGCGACGACGCGCATCCGGAGCAGGAGGCCTGCGGACGGCAAGACGTTACCAGGAGGAAGAGGCATCTGTGATGAGATCGCCGTGTGGCAGGCACAGGGTTACGTCACCAGAGATTCTGATTCGCACGCAGTTGAACCACACGGTCACCCCGTTCAATCGCCGTTGATGCGCAGTGCCTTGCAGTGCGCACACCGTCGTCCGACTCGCACTCGTCTCACATATGTCATCGCCCGCAGGCGACTATGTAGCGAGATGCAGCGCTGCACAGCGGCCAGATTAATTGGGCGGTATGTGCGTCATCCTCACCCACGACCCAAGTGCGCCCGCATCTCACCTCCGCCTCGTCGCGTACAGGCCCCCGCCCCTCAGCGCTCAGGGCTTGGACAGGATGCCCAGGTGCAATGGACAAGCTCATCAAGGGGTTAACCGTTTCACGCCGTTTCACGCCGTGGAACAAGGCCGCATGGATGTCGCGTCCTGGTCATATCGGCCCGTTCGTCAGAATTCCCACTAGACTGGGGTTCACGATGAGCTGATGCTGCGATTGCACTGCCAAGCTACCTCCGCTGCCAGCTCCTTCGAGCTCAAGATGGAATCGTGCATACGGTAAGTACTGCAGGCAGAACAGGTCGGCGCCCAAGCGCCCTGCGCAGGTATAAAGGCCTGCGCACGACTCGTGGAGAACGGCACGGGAAACCGCATCTTCACATTCCTCGAACACTCTTCGACCCACCCTTCTTCGGTTATCATTATGCAGTTCAAGCAGCTCCTCTTCGTCCTCTCTCTCTTCGCCGCTGCTGTGGTCGCCGCCCCCGTCGAGCTCACAGGTTGGTACTCCTCGGTTCGTGTTCGCTAGAGGGTCACTCATCAACCCGCCCACAGAGGACACCACGCCTCCCTCCGTCGACTGCACGGCTCTCGCGGACAACGTGGCGTGCTTCTAAGCATCATGGTGAGCTTGCTCTCCATCCAGTGCTTCGTTCTTTGCAGGTGTTGATTTGTGCTATCTTAGACCCTTGACAGGACCGGATTATTTGCCATACCCCTATCTATCTTGGCATACATGCCGATGTAACCGTTGTAAACCTATCCTTGTTTGCAGGATTGTTACTTTTGGAATGTGTTACTCAGTCTTTGCGGGCCGAGGCCTATACTTATATCAGTGTTACTTTGTTTCTGAACAAACACCCTTTGGAACAAGCGTGACAGTCAATTCGAGCAGTCCTTGAACGTGAACGCGGTGCGAAACAAATGGCTCAAAGCAGTAAAGTGTGCTCTAGTACTAGCCTGAGATGCTTCAGCTTATTGAATCGCGTTGTGCACGCCTGAGTATTAGTGCTTTGATACTTGCGCGTCGTATCTAGTAGCACCGAGAAACGACGCATCGATCATATCCCTCTAGTACTTCAGCTTCAGCCACGACGCTTGTCACAACAGCGCCTTCACGTACCTTCTCTTATCTTTACTACCACCAAGTCGACGTTCCCTCCCTCCGACGGCCGCGAACCCGAGACCCCCCCTACCGTAGGCGGGAAGTTCGAGGATGAATTCACACCAACTGTCCGCAGAACGCAGAAGCGCTGCCGCCCCGGCGGCCGGGCGTTCGATTCCCGATGTAAACACTTCTGTAAATATGCCAATTCAGAGTGTTTCTGGCTGTTTCTGAGCCCTGTGAGAGCTGCCTTGGGCTCTGTAAGCAGCAGATAGACTTAGATCTCCTCAGAAAACACTTCAGAAGATGGTTCAGAACTGGGCGTCTCTGACAACCCAAACGGGTATCATGAGGTAAGCATGTTTGTCGCGAACAAGTAAGAAAGGCAATTCGTTGTTGCCTTGACTAGACCTGTTCTTGCCGACATAGGGATAGAAGATTTACTTGGAAAGACACTTATACCTGCTTTTTAGGTCTTTGAGACTCTTACTTACTACGCAATATGAGATAGACCAGACCAAAGAGATTAGATAACAACTTCGATCTTGGCGCTTTTTGACGATTACTTGTTATCTAATCTCACCTTTTAGGATGTTAGAGACGCCCGATTCCAAACCATCTCCAGAAGTGTTTTCTGAGGAGATATAAGTCTATCTGCTGCTTACAGAGCCCAAGGCAGCTCTCACAGGGCTCAGAAACAGCCAGAAACACTCTGAATTGGCATATTTACAGAAGTGTTTACATCGGGAATCGAACGCCCGGCCGCCGGGGCGGCAGCGCTTCTGCGTTCTGCGGACAGTTGGTGTGAATTCATCCTCGAACTTCCCGCCTACGGTACCCCCCCTCCCCCGGCTGCAGAGGCATGGAGCTCTCTTTCAGCCCCGTGAAGATCTCAATCCTCCTGTGCGCCATATCCGCGACGCTCTTCGCCGCAAGCCGCCTCTTTGAGCGCGACGCCCCTCGGGCAGTCCCCGACGAGTACAGTACGCCTCTTACGCCCCCGCCGTCTCCCGCTCGGGCAAATGCTGACGTCTAACACCCGCGCGCGCCCCATGTGCGATTACTACAGCATACCGCGGACGGGACTACCCCCGTGCGTGGCCGCTCCCGCCCCTCGCGCCCGTGCACCTCTCGCACGAGGACAGCGTGCACTACTCGATCGAGACCGACCTCGGGATCGCGGAGTGGAACGCGACGCTGCCCCCGGGCGGCGCGGTCGTGCACCTCGGGCCCGCCGGCCGCCCGTTCACGGTGTCGATGCTCCACCAGCTCCGGTGCCTCGACATCGTCCGCGAGGTGATCGTCGACTACTACGCGGACGCGTCCCCGGACGCGGTGCCGAAGAAGCAGGGGCTCGTTCAGCACTGCATGAACTACCTGCGGCAGACGGTCATGTGTCGGGGCGACCTGCACATCGAGACGGTGCGGGCGCCGAAGGGCCAGCAGGTCACCGTGTCGGCGGTCACGCATGCGTGTAGGGACTGGACGGCAGTATACGAAGCTGCGGAGGAGAATCATGCGGAGTTCGTGAGGAAACGTTCGGAGGAGAGATAGCACATCTGTACGACGTCGTTGAGATGTATGTGTGTGCTGGTGCACGGAGTATATCGCATAGGTACTATGATAGTGACGGTATAAAACGTGTAGTACAAGTAGGAAGAACCATCATGAGACGTGCGCCTCGTGGCCAGCATGGGAATCTGCGTCACAGTGGTGAACTTCAAGATGTGGGCCTCGGGACAAGCAAAGGGGAAACAGGACTCACCCCATCCAGTCTTGTTCATCCAGGTCGAGTAGTTGTCGTCGACCCAGTCGTAGATCGGGTCCCATTTCTTGCACATGTGTGTTCCCCCGATCCTCTCCACCTCAAAGTCCCGCTCCTCGAAGTTGCCCGGCTCGAGCGTGAGGTCGGGATCGCACAGCACGCCCTGGCGAATGTAGTTGAGGCAATGCTTCAGGTGGCCAACGTTCGCCCCTTTGGACTTGGTGAACGCGCGGTTGATCATGCGCAGACAGTGCAGCTCGTGGTACATGGTGACGACGAAAGTGCGGTCCTCTGGGCCAAGACGGATGTAGCCATAGCTCGGGGATGCGATGGAGAGCCATTCGGCGTCGTAGGCTTCTCCGAGAGGAGGATAATGCAACGACTCCTCGATAGTCACCGGGACCATCTCCACCTCGAAAGGAAGCGGAAGGTGTTCAGGGTAGTCGTGGCCCTTCCATGCTAGAACAACCGCTTCTCAACAGAGTGGAATGCTGGAGCAGTGGGTTGAGCACTCACAGTACTCCTTGAGCGAAGGCGTTGACCTCGAGCGCGAGTAGACAGCCTGTCTCACATGCGACAGGATGTAGAGAACGTTGACGAGATTGACGGCGAAGAGCACGAGGACCTTTGCCGCGGCGGACACCTGGGCCATCGGGGGCATCGACTAGCGGGGGGTTGGAAAGGCAATCTTGACATGGGTCTAGCAGACTCTGACAGCTCGATCGCGCTGCAGTGCTGATCGGTGGGCAGGCGGAGGCGGAGACGAGCGTCCGGGCAGCAGAGATGCGGATCTTCCTGACTAATCGATCACTGCATTGACCAGTGATGCACATGGCTGATCAGTGATCATCAAAGTATGACGCTGTGGGCTTCCACGCTTACGGTCCCTGGATTTGATATCTGGTGGATCAGTCGTGGTTAGTCCAGGGTTAGTCGTAGGTGAACCCGGGACAGCTGGACGGTATTTCACTGCTAGAAACTGCGCCATAAGTTGATGTATCATGAGAATATGTAACGCTGTTCAATGCTATGAACAATCAGTAAGAGGTAGCAGCAGTGAGTGGATATACACAGACATGTTAAGGCTCGAGTATCCCGTGGTCCCCCGACTTGAGCTGGAATAACGATGCGTATTCCTCTCCTCGCTTCGGCTATCGTCCTGACCTCGACATCCCAAACGCATCTGTCCATGCCCGCCGGCACTGTCTCCATGAAGGAGGGGCACGCGCCCTTCGCACACCAGGGCGAAACTCACCAAACGTACTACAAGGTCTTCGGTGACCTCGAGAACCGCACCCGTACCCCAATCGTCGTCCTCCACGGTGGCCCAGGTCTATCTCACGACTATCTCCTCCCCCTCGCCGACCTCGCCGACCAGTCTTTCCCTGTCATCCTCTACGACCAGATCGGCAACGCGCGTTCCACACACCTTCCCCACAAGCCAAACGAGTTCTGGACCATCGACCTATTCCTCGACGAGTTCGACAGTCTTCTGCAGTACCTCGGTGTCCAAGATGGGTACCATATCGTCGGACACTCGTGGGGAGGGATGATGGCATCGGAGCTGGTGGTACGGAGGCAACCAAAGGGGCTGAAGCGGTTGGTGATATCTGATTCGCCGTCTGCGGTCGCCCTATGGG
Source organism: Daedaleopsis nitida (assembly GCA_022606115.1). Classification (NCBI taxonomy): domain Eukaryota; kingdom Fungi; phylum Basidiomycota; class Agaricomycetes; order Polyporales; family Polyporaceae; genus Daedaleopsis; species Daedaleopsis nitida. The sequence continues at coordinate 1,257,894 of JABYQM010000005.1, read as the reverse complement.
GACAGTCCTTCATGGAGCTCCTGGAGAAGTTCCCGCAGTGGGTGAAGGACGCGGTAGCGAAGGGATTCGCGGACCCGAAAGGGTACTGGGACGCGCTGGTGGAGGTGTATGCCGTGCATGGTTGCAGGGTAAGACCAATACCGAAGGAGCTGGAGTACTCACTTTTGCAAGTATATGGCGAGGATGCAGACCATACCGTGGATAGTTCTCCGTGAGTGCCTTCAACCCTCTTGCGACCGCCCTCTTCATTCTGCGTCCTCCAGCATTCTCAAAGGTTGGACGGTCGTCGACCGCTTGCACCAAGTCAAAGTTCCTACACTCGTAATCAACGGCAAGGACGACATCGCGCAGGACTACGTGACCCGTGCGTACAGTGAGAACATCTCTGGCTCGAAGTGGATTACCTTTGAGAACTCGAGCCACACGCCGTTCTGGGAGGAGAGGGAGAGGTATATGCAAATTGTCGGGGAGTTCCTTGGTGCATGAGGCCTGAGGTGTAGAGACTGAGGCTGTCGTTGTCTGACTGTATGAGTACGTTCGATAATCTCGAGTTTTCGTACGACGGATGTACGCCTATGTACGCAGCGGCAGGATCGTTCAGAAGCACCTGGTTCACACAGACGCCCATAGAAAGATAAATGGCGTCTATCTAATCTGGCAAAATTCGGGTACGGCTTTGCGCGTGCAACCCGACGGTCCCGACCTTCTCCCTACCTCCACCATGGCTCAGATCCACGACCAGTTCGACACCATCCTGATTCTTGACTTTGGATCTCAAGTATGATGCGCGTACATTTGTACTACTCTAGACTAAAGCTCATTCACAGTATAGCCACTTGATCACTAGAAGATGTCGAGAACTGAACGTCTACGCTGAGCTCATGCCATGCACCCAAAAGATCAAGGATCTGAACTTCAAGCCGAAAGGTATGTCGCCTTATTCTGTAGACTGTATTCAAACTCCTCATTGCGCTACCCGTAGGCGTGATCCTCTCAGGATCCCCCTATTCAGTGTATGACAAGGACGCTCCACATGTTGATCTCGAAGTATTTGAGCTTGGTGTTCCCGTTCTTGGGATTTGCTATGGCCTCCAGGTACGTCATGATCTTACATGTTGTGTTGGACTTCACTCATGCTGTTGTAAGTAGGAGATGGCTTGGAACATGAATGGCAAGGTAGCTAAATGCGAGCACCGCGAATATGGTTTCGCGCAAGTCCAGATATCGAAAATCGGTGGTGAGGGTACCGGCGCCGACGCGCTATTTGAAGGTCTCGGAGATGAACTTCAGGTACGCATCATGCCAAACATAGTTCAGGTCTCGTTACAAGAGGCATATAGGTCTGGATGTCCCACGGAGACCAACTGTCCGAGCTACCTCCGGATTTCCATATTATCGGTCGCACGAGCACCGCGCCCTATGCTGCCATTGCGCACAACTCGAAGCCCTTCTATGGCATCCAATTCCATCCCGAAGTCACACATTCCAAGCGAGGTAAAGAGGTCATCGGCAAGTTCGTTGTGGGGATCTGCGGTTGTAGGCAGCACTGGACAATGGTCAGTAACCCTCAGGACGACCGTACCCCTTTGCACCCTGAATATATTCTTTGCACCACAGGAAGAATTCATTGGCAAAGAGATTGCACGGATCCGTGAGATCTGTGGGCCGAAGGGCCGTGTAATCGGCGCGGTCAGTGGTGGCGTCGACAGCTCTGTTGCTGCGAAGCTCATGCACGAGGCGATTGGTGACCGGTAACGCGCATATATCTGTATTCATGAACATACAACACTAACATGCTAGCATGCAGCTTCCATGCCATCATGGTGGACAATGGCGTACTCCGTCTCGACGAAGCAAAGCAAGTACACGAGATGCTCAACAAAGATCTCGGCGTCAACCTGACTGTAGTGGACGCGTCGGATCTCTTCCTCTCCCGCCTAAAAGACGTCGAGGACCCAGAACAGAAACGCAAGATCATCGGTAACACCTTCATCAACGTCTTCGAAGAGGAGGCGGTCAAGATCGACGCGGGTGCTGAGCGCCAGGAGGCGCAAGGTGCGGAGGCAAAGGGCAAGATCGAATGGTTGCTCCAAGGAACGCTCTATCCCGACGTTATTGAGAGCATCAGTTTCAAGGGCCCGAGCGCGACCATCAAGACGCACCACAACGTTGGTGGCCTGCTCAAGGACATGAAGCTCAAGCTCATCGAGCCATTGCGCGAGCTGTTCAAAGGTGTGTCTCGTTCTGCCCCCTTGTCAAGTTGATATTATATCTTATACACCCGCAGACGAAGTTCGTGCTCTGGGGCGTTTGCTTTCGATTCCCAACCACCTCGTTCAGCGTCACCCCTTCCCTGGCCCCGGTCTCGCCATTCGTATCCTTGGTCCTGTCACCCGCGAGCAGGTCAAGATCCTACAACAAGCTGACCACATCTACATCGAAGAGATTCGAAAGGCCAACCTCTACGACCAGATCAGTCAGGCGTTCGCCGTTCTGCTGCCGGTCAAGGCAGTCGGTGTTATGGGCGACATGCGGACATACGAACAGGTACCGCTTCACCTATCTTATGTTGTTGATCTAACGTGATCTCACATGACGCGGCGCAGGTCATCGCACTACGTGCAGTTCAGTCGGAAGATTTCATGACGGCGGACTGGTGAGACCCTTACTCCTCTTTCTCGCTGTACCATAACCAAACCGATTATCTCAGGTTCGTATTCCCATCGGAGGTCCTGCGCCGCATCTCGTCACGTATCACAAACGAGGTCGCGGGTATCAACCGAGTGACCTACGACATATCGTCGAAACCCCCAGCGGTGAGTCACACCTACCTTTACCAGCTCGACTTGTTTTGATTGGCGTCAACGTACAGACCGTGGAGTGGTTGTGATTTGACCAATAGATGTCCTCATTGCATGCTCTTACAAGCTACAAGACTCTTTAGTCGACAGGTTGAGAAACAATGAGGCTCGCAAGATTCCCGCATGTTGTAACTCGTAGTGTTGCTGATCTAAACTTGTTTGTCTCAACGTTTTCAAGCATCAACATGTTGACGTTCTCAACCAGGTTCCGTGTATTTATCCTGGTTTTGAGTAAGCTTGCTCACATGCTAACACGGAGAACAAGGAGAGGCAAGACATTCGTGAATGCCTGATCCTCTCGCACGCATCCAGGGTCGCTTCGGATCGCGATGGAAATGCGGGTTCGGAAGCGATCTGAACAGGTACGACGACGCTGTGTCCTGCCCCAAACTTCAATGAGACATGATAAGGTCCGTCTAAGATGCTGGCGAGGATGAGGACGGAGATGAGGAGGACGACCACGACAAGAATGCTGGCACTCAACCTGGCAGAGATCATGCAGAACACCTCGGATCAGGCGTGACGTGACGTCGCTTCCGAAAGTCTTGCAATTGACATAACAACTTTTGCCGGAAGAATCCTCCTCCTCGAATCGTAACCTGCCAATCGACTCAAGGGTTTGCTAGCACATATAGCACAAGGTACTTCAACCTAATGCTAGGCTGTTTTAAGCAAACTTGATGACCTCGTGAAGCTATAGGCCTCACCTACTTTCCCGTCCGATGGAGCGGTGAAATATGGGGATCGCTTGGTGAGGCATGAAAACTTCCTCAAAGCTCCATCATGATGACCCGTGCACGACGTCGCTGGCAGTGCGAGTCACGACATTTGTATTATGTACTACCAGCCTCGCCTGAGCCGTGCCTCCGTCGAAATGACTCCTGTACTTATCTGCCATCGGCACCGGAGACCGACCCCAGGGTAGGGACTCGGATTAGTTCAAAAGACGTGTTCGCACTCCAACGACAATCTGCAAATTCAGAACCCCCACCCGTCCCGTCTGTCCAAATCACTCGAACACCACTTAGTCCTATTGAGTCATGGATTGTCCGAAGCAGATCACATTTTACACGGCAGTAGTAGGTCACTTGTGATCGTTCATGAGTTGACAATACTGATGTGAGACACCTTCTAGTATTCCCCGTATGCTCACAGAGTGAGCCCCAGCCATCGCACTACCACTGGTATGATTCTCACTGAACATCGCGGCGATTTACAGGTGCAACTCGCTTTGGACGAAGCCAACGCGAAGTACAAGAAACATCAGTTCGAGATCTCGCGAACCAAGCCCGAGTGGTACTACCAGATCAACCCGTTAGGCAAAGTACGATCCTCGTACACGCACGGAGTCAGACGGGGACGCTCACGTTGTCATATACATCTGTCATCCTCTAGATACCCTCTATCACCCACGGTGGTCCCGACGTTCCGTCTGACGAACCCTCTCCCGAGTCTGCGAAGCTCACCGAATCCCTGGCGCTCGTCGAATTCATCGCCGAGACCCATCCTGCGTCAGGACTTCTCCCCACCGATCCGGTGCTTCGCGCAAAGGCTCGCGCGTTTATCTCGTTCTACGAGAATACCGTCCAAGACCGATTCCGAGCTGCTTTCTTCGGCGGGCAGCCGGCCGAGACCATTTTGGAGGCGATCGAGAGTTTCCAGACTGCGCTCCCGTCGACCGGATACGCCGTCGGTGAATTCTCCATCGCGGACATCGCGGTCGCTCCCATCCTCGTGCGCATGGTCCTCTTTGCGAAGAACGGGATTGGGGCGTGCGGGGCAAAGGAAACCCAGAAGATACGGGAGGCGCTGGCGAGCGAGAAGTTTGCGCGGTTCTCGAATTACGTCCAGGCTCTCTCCGAGCGGCCTTGCTTCAAGAAGACTTGGGACGAGGTGGGACCATTTCGACATAATCTTCGTTCACATGCTCACTCCCGCTCGGGATAGCCTCTTCAAGTAGATATCTGGAGCAACCATCCGGTGTTCAAAGGCATCGTAGCTCCTAAGGGTGGTGCAGCGTGACCTGGTATATAACATTGACGTCTCCAGAATACATTCTGCTGTGCATCGACTCTATTATAACATGGCATCACAGGTCGTCGCCGCACTGAGGTGACCTGGTTAGTGTGAAACCGATGGGCGCTTGCCGGTGGTGGTCAATACCACGTGGACCGGCAAGAAGGAGACGTGGGGAACTCGAAGTGGTAAGCTTGCTCAGCAACAACCACTGGCACTGCGGCAGCCTGAAGGTGTGTCTGCAAAGCCCTACTAGAATCCGTCAATATCGTCGTCGAGGAACTGACTGTGGCTATAGGATGCTTCTAGCGCGTACTTGCAGACGAGTACCGCACTGGCGAAACCCTTGTAATCCGATGCAGACTCGTTCACTCGCATTGTCCCAAGTCGCCAATCCCCTTCCAGCGACATTTATGCGAGGGGGCACGTCTAAAGGCATCTTTCTCAGACGATCTGACCTTCCGGACAGTCCGGTGGAGTGGACGCCCATCTTCCAGGGGATCATGGGCTCGCCAGACCCCGACTACCGCCGTCAGCTGAACGGTATGGGCGGCGGTGTTTCGAGTTTGTCCAAGATATGCGTCGTCGGGCCTCCTACCTCGCCGGACAGAGGTGCTGATGTGGAGTACACCTTCGTTCAGGTTGGGATTGAGGACGGCCTGCTCGATCTCTCCGGTAATTGCGGCAACCTGTCGAGCATGATAGGTGTCTTCGCTCTAGACGAAGGGCTTTGCTCCCCACGCGACGTCAACCGGAATACTGGTCTTGCTACAGTACGCTCGTACAACACGAACACCTCCAAGCTGATTGATACCACCCTCCCGCTCTCCCCCTTCTCCATGTCAGCAGATCTCGATCGCCCCGAAGTAGCCATGGCGGGTGTGCCAGGGCAAGCCTCGAAGATCATGCTGCAGTTTGTGAACCCTGGCGGTGCGCGCACCGGAAAGCTCCTTCCTACCGGCTCTCCCATCGACGACATCGAGTTCGCTGAAGGCGCCAATAAAGTCACCATCCCCGCTTCCCTCGTTGATGCGACAAATCCCACCGTTTTCGTCGCTGCTGAGCACCTCGCTCCCCTTCTTGGTATTACAGCCCAGGCGCTCACAGCAAAACACTTTACTCGGCCCGACGTTGAGTCCAAACTCGAGGCCATTCGTCAGGCGGCCGCAGTGCGCATGGGGCTTGATCCTTCAGCGAAGGCACAGCCGAAGATCGCTGTCCTGAGCGAACCGGCGCCGAGCGCGGGTGGGGACGAAGGAGTGGACATCGACGTCCATGCGTTCTCTATGGGAGTCATGCACAAGGCTGTTCCGATGACCGTCGGACTGTGCCTGGGTGTCGCGGCAGGGGTGGAGGGGACACTCGCTCACAGTATCGTCAGGTGCACACGGAGAACGAAGGCAGTAACACAAGACGAGCTAGTCAGGATACGACATCCCGGAGGTACCGTTGACGTCGGTGCGCAATTCGACGCGGATGGGACTGTCACCAACGCACAGGTGGTGAGAACTGGCAGAAGATTGATGAAAGGCGTTGTTTGGTGGTAACCGGATTGTATTGTGGTGAGCCGTTCATCGACTGGGATATTGGCATATGTAGGTCTGATTTTTGGAAGTATATGGGGTACTACTGCTCCTGAACATGGCCATGCTGAACCACAAAGCGGACGGACTGAACTTGATGTATACTAGGGCTCATGGTTGCTACGTTTTCCCGAGGAAAGATGCCACGCTATTGATATACTTCTCCCTCTCCTCCCAGCACGGGGTGTGGCTAGACTCTTCGAACTTCACCCATCTTGAGTTCGGGATCTTTTCGCTGTACGGCGCGGTCACGTAGTCCTGCGCGATGTCATACCGCCCATTGATGACGAGAGTAGGAACGTTGACGAGATGCAGGCGGTCGATGATCGTCCATCCTTCCAGAACGCTGCAGTTGAGGTGAGCTCCCGCTCTTAAAGACAATGCTCATCACGACTCACCGAGCACGACCGACAGTGCGGTCTGCCTCTACTCCATACGTGGACGCTACGGTTTTCACCAATTCTTCCGGGAACGGTTGCACACGACACCCATGCACGGCGTACACCTTCAGAATCGCGTTGTAGTGCCCCTCCCTATCTCCGTCTGGGCCCCTCTCCATCGCATCCTTGACGTCCTGGGGGAATGCCTGCAGCAGCTCGGCAAACGACTGCCGCCACAACGCAATAGATGCGGGCGAGTTCGCGATCACAAGGCGCCGCAACCCGGGGGGGTGCCGCCTTAACACGAACTCTGCGCCCATCATCCCTCCCCAGGAATGCCCGACGAGGTGGAACGCGTCCTGGTTACCGAAGTGCTCGAGGAGACTCACGAGCTCGTCGAGGAAGAGGTCGACGGTCCAGAATGAGGGGGGCTTGTGTGGGAGGTGAGTAGACCGTCCGTTGCCGATCTGGTCGTAGAAGATGACGGCGTGCGATCCGTGCGCATGGTCTGAGAGATCGGCGTGTGGGAGGGTATAGTCGTGGATGAACCCTGGGCCGCCATGGAGGACAACGATTGGGATGCGAGCGCGATCCTCGACGTCTCCATAGACCTTGTAGTATGTCTGGAACGTCTCGCCTTGGTACGTGAATGGGATGAGACCGTCCTTCATTTGCTCTGGCTTGTCGACGGGCGTCGTGATGCCCGTGGCTGTTACTGACATGGATTTATACTGGCATGGTGGTAGAACCATCTGCTCAGGCCTGCAAGTCTAGTCGCCGCTCACATGATGATGTGCGCAGGGGCTCCCGTTGCGCGGTCCGCCCAAAATTGCAATCTCGGGCGAGCGACGTCGATGTCGACGGTTCTGGTAACTAGCGCAACATGCGGCAAACGCGAGGTGCTTCTATTGCGCCCAACGCGGCCTCGCACCGGGCCAGTTCTCGCGGTATGCAGTAAGTTTCATATCACAGCGAACCCCTGCATTTCGTTACGAACACGGGCCTGAACATCCGGGGCAGGGTAGACTGGAAGAGACTGATTGAGGGCGTATAAATATCATAGAGTAGAGACGTTGGAGACGACCGAACACAGATAGACACAGGTTCAAGTTTACAGGGATGGCCGTCAAAGTACGACAAACTGTCAACCCTACGGGTGAGTGGGCCTCATTCTCTCAGAAGCTTCGTCAATAACTGGGTATCTCTTGTGCAGAGACAGAGATCGAACAATTCACCAAAGTACTCGCGGAATCATTCGAGTATCGTATGTGAACAGCATGAACGTCCTGACATTTCCTCTCATCATTTAAACCTCTCTAGGATTCTTCGGCTTTGCCCTTGGAGGAGAAAGACGGTTCCAAGAGCCCATGCATAAAGCTCACCTCAATGCGGCACTTGCAAAAAATGAAGGTGAAGTGCATATCGCTGAGTGGGAGGGGCAAGGCGTCGTTGGTGTATCTGTCTGGTAGGTTGACTCGGATCAACTGTGCGTCGCCGCTCGGAAGAGGCTGACCTTCAGCTCAGGTTCCCACCCGGACAGAAATTTTTGGAGACGTCAGCTACTTCTTTGGTATCGAAGTATCATGGGACTGATGTTACTTACCTACAGCGAGACCCAGCGAGAGGCGGGATGGAAACAACTGATGGCCGATATCGGCCCCAAGCTGAGCGGATATTGGTCTAGAGTCCGTTTCCTTTCTCTGGCAAAATGTTTCCAGCGAGACTGATTCGTTTTAGCTCTTGAATGAATACGACGACATGGTCGAGAACTCACTCGGACATGGAGTGAAGCTTGGCGGCTATCATCTCCAGCTAATTGGGGTCTTGCCAGAATTCCAGCGCAAAGGGGTTGGAAGAGCCCTGCTCGACTTCGCCGAAGCAAAGGCTAGTGATTACTATACTCGCAGCCCTGTTGCTCACCCTTGCGATATAGGCCCGAGCTGCCCGAGTGTGCACTTGCCTCGAGACTGGCAGTGGAGGGGTAAGAAACGCATCGAGTTCGAGGCTTAGAGTGCGACACTGACATTGTGGTCGTATTCAGGTCAAGACCTACGAGAAACTCGGGTACACTCTCGCCGGCTCTGGGCAAATGCATTCGGTCGATCCGGAGAGGACCTTCGAGATGTGTGCGCTAATCAAGCACACAGAAGCATGAGTGCCAGGTTGCCTGCATGCAGCGTGTACCCATACTTCCATGAACCTCCCAAGATGGCTACAGTCGTCTATGCATACACCTCCACTGTGTCTGCGCGGATGCAGAGTCACTACGGAATGTAACATGATTCTCAGCGCCGGCGCCCGTTCGAAGTTCTCGAAAACATGATGATGAGCGCATCCTTGGGCGACTATATCTACATGTAAAGCGCTGTCCCCGTACTCAACCAGACCATGGTCGGTTGCTTCCCTCTCAACGAGCCCGTCTTTTTGACGATAACCACAGTGTATCAGTCCCGAGATCATTTCTCTCCGCGTTGCGACCGTGTCATCGAAACTACCTACGATGGCGCAGATGCGCCGTACCCCCACAATACGCTGAAGTTCCGCACCGAGACGTCGGAGTTCGCCCCGAGCCTCGCGTTGACGTCGTTCACGCCTTCCGGTCTCACCGGTCTCACCAACCATACTGGATCACTTACGCTAGGTTCAAGATTGAAGACCAGGCCTCGAGAAGGAGGAGGTATGAACGGGGCTCGTTGGGAATCGGCCAGCACTTCTCCACTGGATCCTGCCTTTATGCTTCGTGCGTCTCCGTGCTGTCTGTAGCCACCATACCCACCTGTTGTAGACTCGTACACACACATTCCTTTGTACACCCTGTCAGTCTTTACAGATAGTAGAAAAAAGCAATACACGACAGCCGTCATGATTGTTGTCGGTAATCTGTCCAGAAGTGCGAGACTACAAACGAGCGAGAGCAACACAGAGCGAGCGAGGTACATATATGATACACTGTCAAGGCACTTCCGTTACGACATACACCGCAGAGATACGATAATATGACTCACCATCCAATAAGGATACTAGGGCACAACAACCGTTGAGATGCTTGGCACAACGTCTGCCGTTCTCAACCCTCAACCGAAAGCAGGCGGTAGTGGCGCCCTCCTCGTCTCGTCCCCTCTATCGAAATCGTCCCTGCGTCTCTTCCTTCCCTGCAACGTGAAGCTCGGAGGCATCGTGAAGTACTGCTCTATCGGAGGGCGCCGCGGCCGGCGCGGTTCCGGCGGACGTGCAGACACCGGCGTCGGGATCGGATTCGGGTTGGCTGTCGAGGGGCTCGTGGGGTTGGAATGGACGAGAGACTCGATCGACATCGCGGCCGGAGCTGAACTCGGGGCTGAGCCGTTTGCAGACGTAGACGGCTGCTGGTCCTTTGAGCCGATCCAGGGGGCTTTCTTGTACTACGGTGTAAGAATATGGTAAACACAGCCAGCCGCGGAGGGCGAATGGTGGGAAAGACTTACGGTTTCTAGCTCAGGCTTTCCTCGCCAACGAGCAATTGCTTCGCAGAACCGTACAGCGGCCCGTTCGACCGCTTCCGCAGGGAATTGCCATGCGAGGTCCTCCATGTGCGTCGCGACATCTGGGGTCGACTGGGGCACGGCATAGAACTGCGGCAGAAATCGTTGTGAGCATTGCATTCAGAAGGAACATGAAGTGACTTACCCTTGCTAGCCGCTCCGTCATCTCAAGTTCATACTCAAGCTCCGCCCCCTCCCGCTGGTAGTACACGGGTGAGTTTCCACCACCCAAGGGCTCCCTCAGAGACGGAAACAGGACCTTCGCGGCCTCCTCCAAGTCCGGGAGTTCGTCGGGGTTGAAGTCGTTGAACTCAGGATCGTCGCCCCCACTCGCCCGCCCGGCCGCAGCGCCTGACGAGCTCGAGGCCGAGCTATCCGGGGGCCGTGCCGCGTTCGCGCGCAGCGACGTGGGCGACATCGCGAGTCCGAGGCCCAGTAGCACCTCAAGCGGCTCGACGCCCCGCCAGTTCGCCGTTAGGTATCCTTCGAGGACGGCACGCGTGAGCAGTCCCGCAAAGAGGTAGTACCACTCGCGCGAGGGCCGCAAAGCGTTGAACGAGAAGTCGGACGCATTCCTGTGTGTCGGTACTCTGGGGACGTTTGCGGCGACAGGGGCGGTCGCGGTGTCGGCGGTGCGCCGTCCTCGTCTCGCCTGTCCCCACCGTCGACGGATGCGCGGTCTTCCGTGGCCTCCCTGCCAAGCTCCATTGCGACAAGCGCGCTGAGGCGCATGAACCGCGGAATGAGTTCCGTGAGCTTCGTGTTGTTCATCATTGGTGTCATGCTTCCAGGACCGGGAGCGCCATTGGGCATCGACGGGCGACGGAGAACGGTCCCAGTGGATCCTGGACGAGCCAGTCCGGATCCGATCCCGCTTCCGTCTTGCCACCCAGTTACGCCCGTAGCGAGCACAGTCCCGTTGTTGTTAGACGACCCATCACCTGGACTACTCCCTGTCGTGGATCCGGCGCGGCCAGATGTTGCCCGTCCACGGGTTTGCCCAGGGCGGACGGTGAACTGAGTCTTCGCCTCGACACAGATCTCGCAGCTCATGTGCAGGTGACGAGGACATCGTAGGCCGGGCGGCGAGTTTGAGGTGTCGGGATCCGAACCAATGGCATACAGCGACCGGATGTACTCGCTCGGAACCGGTTTCCGTGATGTACGCGCAACCCCGGGGATAAAGGAAGCGTTGCAAAGTCCAGCTAGGGGGATGAGTGATGAAGGGAGCACGGAGGCGACAGGAACGTTGGGGTCGGTGTGCACGATAGGTGGTCTCTGAGGCGGGTCTGGGGCACGGCGGCAGAAGAAATCGTTGATGACAGTAGCGAGCGTGAGGCGGAGCCTGACACCGTTAGGCAGCGTATGCTGGTGCTGCCTTGCATTCTGGGGCTGAAGCGACGGGGACGTAGGGGGATCCAAGAGGTCGTCCGGATGCAAGGGCTTCTCCTGCGGGGGCTGGTCGAGCATGGCGGTCGCGACCTTCTCGACGCTCTCCGCGCGTTGGCGCAAGTTGCGCGCGAGCGGGAGGTCCTGTCTCTCCAGCCTGTCTTCATCATCATCCCCGTGTGTGTGCTCCGGACCACCCTCGCGCGCCCCAAGGACGCGAACGTCCTCCCCGTCGCTATACACCTCCTCATCCTCCTCGAAGTTCTCCGGGCGCTCGCGGTGCGCAAAGTTGGACGACGACGGTCCTCCCGCCCGGTCGGTCATCCCGAGCTCCGCCCGAGCCTGAGCGAAACGTGTGCGGCCATGGACCCAGAGCAGATGGTCGATGATGAGCGTGCGCGTCGACTTCTCACGCGGAGGAATCGAATGGAGGTGGTGCGCATGCTTGTGCGCGGGAGCCTTGAATGGGGTCGGATTGTGCGCAGGGATCGCGGCGCGCTGCATCACGGGGGAAGAGGAGGGCTGTCGCAGGTATGCACTCATGTCATATTGTTGAGCCTGGTGTTGAGGGCTTGTATAGCTGCCGGAGGAGATCGACATCGTTGGGAAAGAGGAGGCGAACCTGGAGTCTTCTTTGAATATGGGTGGGTAGACATACACGCAAACGGCCCTCACATACCTCCGTCTCTGCTACCCCACTCGTCACTCTCTTCGGCCTCGCTCCTTTCCGCGTACTGTGTTCGAACCTGGACGATATAGTCATTGGTAGCCCGATCCCATTCAGATGACCTGAAAACGGCAGGATATGAACATTACTCGCACCTTCAACCAAGTCAGCTGTTCTCCCACAACGCGTTCTGGATTCACAATGTTGTATGCGCTGTACGGCGCTCCTTCCCACCGTCGATGCGAAGAAGACAAAGAGGACTCTAGACGATGTTCGCAATGGGTCGTAGAGCGCGGGCTCCTCTAAAGCAGCGTGTCGCAGCAAAGTCCGGCCCGCAAGTCGACAGCACGACGGAGCTTCACGCCGACGCCGTCCAAGCCCGAGAGGAGGAGTACACGAAGAAGCAGTCGAAAGACAGCGGTGATGCCGCTCAGGCTGCCATGGCCCATTAATGAGCGCGAGCTGAGACGCTCAAGCTCAGGACGCGACTCAGATCGGTACATATGTAGATCTCTCCCGATTCCGAGGTTTCGCGCGGTACTGAACGCATCGAATACGGAGCACGACGATCGTTGAGCATGTACAGGTCTTTTCTATAGAGGGACAACAGAAACTGAGGCGGTTGTATAGTACATGAGACGTACAGTGTGCTAACAGAGAGGGAGATGGAGATACGCGGCCCATACATAACTTCGAGACGGATGCTTGTACGTATACGAACATTAACGTCGTAGGCGTAGAAAACCATGAGATCGCAACCAGGCAGATGGGTATGCGCACAAAGCACTATACCCAAACGAACGTATAGAAAGCGATGTGGGGACAAAGATGATTCTGAGGAGAGGTGAGCACACCTCAACACAGTATCAGGAGGAAGAAGGCAACGAGTATGCGAGCTAATGAAGCAGCATAACAAAGGGTAGGGACTGTGGGACAACTATTGACAGCAAACAAGAGGCGGGATAGATCAGACGAAAGAAATGATGAGAGAGGGGGACTGAAACGTAATGGAACGAACGCAACGAGAACTTCGACACAGCGGTGCGAACAGGTGGACAAGTGGGCATGGGGAGCGACGAGATATAAAACCTGGAGTCCCGTGGTGTCGTGATTCGTCGAGATGAACAGGATGCACGGAAGGACCATAGGCGTGCTGCCCCGGAAACCCCGGGCTGTTGGCTTCGTAGCGGCAGTCCAGATAAATAACCACAACGCGATAAGCGATGGACATGGTCCCCCACGGAGTTCCAGGCGCACAGGTCGAGTCGATAGTAGAGTAGTCATGACGCGTCGTGTGTAGGGACATGATAAAAGAAGTGAGTCTCCGACATGTACTTGACCTGGAGCGCACGGAGTCGAAAGCAGGACTTGAAAGCGAGAAGGGTAGTCGTTCGCGAGAGGCATATCAACGTCTTTCTCGTCGACTGAAGAGGCTACAGGATGTAAGCGGGCTTGAATACACAATGAGTTCATCCGCCTTCTGCAATGGCGCCGTAGGATTGAGCAAAGTGATACAGTTGAGATGAGGAAACCACAACTTGACGGGGGATCAGGGCCGGTATGTAACCTGGAAGAGCGAGGCGACAATCGTCCTAGGACGGGGAAAGTGGAGGATGTCCAGGAGTATGTGGGGGGGAGTAGCCCCTTGGCGGTCAAGATGCCGTGAGGATCCTGCGGCCAAGGCTGGAGAGGGAGAGACGTTCATGTAGTCACTGAAGCTGAACGACGCGTTTGGCGTTTGTGGCGCCAGATACGGGTGAACTTGACCTGCAGAAGTCTGAACGTCGTGAGACTGCGCGGTCTGTCGAATGGGATGAGGTTGAGGGGACGGATGTACGGCAGGAAGTAAATGCGGAGGGATTTGATCAGTCGGGGTGGGCGGTGTGATGGTGGGCAGCATGGGTACGTCCAGGCGTCCGTTATCTCCGACAGATGGGGCGTTGTGGTTCATAGCAAGCTTCGAGGGTCCTTGGGAGGCCATAGCTTCCCGTCGAGCGGCAGTGGTAGGGGCGGAACGCGGTGACACCGGTTCGGTCGCGGTGCTTGATATCGACGCGAAACTGCCACTCGTTTCTCGCGAGAGCCTCCGAGGGCTCCTCCCAGCTGCACCTTCTTCCCCGTTAAAGGTCGGGAACAGAACTCGGCCCTTCAGTGCTGACCCGCCTCCGCGCAACGCCCGAAAGGCAGCCGCGTCTCGGGCATCTTTGTCGCGCGTCGAAGATGGTCGTGCGGGAGAAGGGGATGTGGCCATGAGGAGTAGCATGTCTGCGGCATCGGAATCCTCGACATTCCCGGTATTGCCGACACTCCCAACGCGGTCACGGGGCGTCATCTTTGGCGTTCCAGCGCCTTCATGTCGCAGGTTGCTTCCATGAGTTACGCTCCCTCGACGCGCTGACGCGTGCGACCTGGCGGGAGAGGCCTGGGACATGGCAGGAGAATGTGGTGGAGTCGCTGTGGAACGCGTCGCCCTAGAGAACAGTGTTTGCTGGGACGAGGAAGAGGCGGGCGTGCCTCCCGCCGCCGTTCGAGTAGCACTCTGCGCGTAATGAGGGAACGAATGCGTGGATCCCGCGTCAGAACCAGCAGATATACTAGAACGAGGAGATCCTGCCGTGCCGGAAACAGAGGGACGCTGCTGATTTAGGAGAAGAGTTGTCAGAGTAGCCGCAGCCTCCATGTCGATTTCTCTATCCTCGACTTTGCTCCCGACAGTCTCGAAGCTACCTTCGGCTGTTACTCGTTGCTTGCCCTTGCCCTTTCCCTTGCCCTTGCCCGATGGCGGAGCGCCCGCTTTGTCCTTAGCGGCTTTCTTGGACTTCGGTTTCGCGTGTGTGTCAGCAGCACGCGTCGCTTTCGTCGGACGGGCAGGGGACCGGAGATGGTCAGTGACTTTCTCCGGTGCGGGAACCGGGGGGTCATTGGGATTGTGAATTGTTCTGGCGCGCTTCGCAGGGGGCGGCGCCAGAAGCGATGAGAACAGGCTCTGCGCTGCAGATGCGGTAACTGGCGGCGGCGGAGCCATAGATCCTTTGCGTGCACCCGAGCGTGAAGACTGCCCACCGCTTGAGTTGTTGGTAGGACTACCTGGGTCGTTGAAGAAATTTGCGGCCCTCTTGCCATTCGGAGTGTGTTTCCCGGCTGGGGAGGGCTGGGAATCCAACTCATTGAGCGTGTGATTGGTGGTGTTGCTTCGAACCTTGAAGTTCGCGTATAATAGACGTGCCCGAAGACTCAAGGCGAGCTGTGTAAGATGGGTTCAACAGGTATGTCAGCCATGCATCTCTGGGGCATACAGGGAGAGAAACGAAAGAAAAATCGAGTATGACGCGTATATGATGTGATAACACGTAGATCAGAGCGTGTAGAGAGCTCTGTCCAGGACTGCGGTCGCAATCGGCGAGAAGAGAACGGTGTTTGGGGTACCGCGACATTTCTGGAATCGGAACACAGGAGCGGTCCAAACTCCCTGTGATACGCGTATTTCCAGTCCAGTAATCACGATAGAATGCGCGCAAAGGCATCGTAGCAACAACAGAGAGAGGAGGTGCATGTGGGCGATGGGAACTTGGCGAAAGGGGACGGGAACGAGGAGAAAACGCGCTTGGACGTACCTCACCGAGATGGGCTCCGGCCGTGATTTTCTGGGCAAGTCGCTCCCTGTCATCGCCGTCGTTGGATGGAACGCCGTTTGGTACGGCCGCAGACGACGACGCGCTCCCTGAGGACTGGAGATACCGAGGTCTTGGGGAGGGCGTTGTCGCGGAGGACGATGGGGTAGCCATGGCGGCAGAGCGCGTCGCCAGGACAGTAGTAGTTGTCACAGACGTGGTGGGCAGAGTCAGGAGGGTGTGGCGGACGATGGACGCGGCGTTGGGCTGTGGTTGGGGCGTCGGGGACGTGTGACAGGAAGAGACGCGGATGGGCACACCGCGGCGAGAGCGCGTCGCGTCGAGGGACTACCGGCGCCACCCGAGCGCTTACGTAAAACAGCCGCGCTTTTCCCAGACGCCCATTTCCGCCTCGACGCGTTTGGAGAGCAGCCACATCCCGACGCGTGTCCTGCGCGTGCCCCAGCCACCCCGCTCCCCGTGTCTGCGCCGTCCGCGGCGGGCAGCGCTCGCGCACGGACCATGTCGCGTTGCATCCGTGCAATGTTTGGTCCCGTTGTCCATCATCTCTGCGGCCGGATCAGTTGACCGCGCCGCTGACGCCTGCGATCCGGTGCCTCGCCATCTCGACCATCCTTTTCCAGCAGGCCAAGGCACGTCCAAATCCCATTATTCGCCTTTTTTGGACCCGTTCATTGTGAACTATCTCCAATGTCCATCGATAGCGCCAACGAACCGCCGCGTCTAAGTACCAAACCCTTGGCCGACCATTCCAAACGGCGGATGTGCAAGACATCGTCAACCCGACGTCTTCGACCAGTTCTCAGTGATTCCTCATGGTCGCAATGGAGATACCATTCACCCACGCTGACATCATTGTACATGTCTGCTCGGGTAGCGACATACATAAGTGAGCCATATCTGCTTCTCGTCATACGTGATCGCTCTCATGATCAGTGTTGTGCTGAAACCAATCAGTACTGTGATGATTTGGTGTCAGTTTCCCTCTTCCAGTCGTTGTGCGCAGTCTGCAGACGAGTGACGAATCCCCATCTTGGTACAACTAGGTTGGCAGACTGCTACAAACGTGCAGTCAGGTGTCTCGATGGTACACGCTGAAGCCCTACGATCCTTCCGGAATGAACAGGTTCTCGCGCATTCGCGAGAAGACGCCAATGTGTTTCATCTCAACGTACGTGTTTCTTATCCCTTGCATGGAGTCTGACGTGCTACAGGGCGCATGCCTAACAGAACTGCGCATATGCTTCCCCCAATTCCCCGTCCACGGCGCCCACCATCTGACATGTGCTATGCAACATGTATAGGGTCTGACTCGTGTCTTCTAGTGCCTGGACGACGTTACGTTTCTCATAAACCTCCTACTCTCATTTGCTGTCGTGGCTCTCGTCATCCTCTAGGGTCCTGCTTGAGCTGTCCAACTCGGGCCTTGCGGCTGCCGTGCATGTAGATGCGCAGGCATCTGAGATGAGCGCTCCTAAGAAGACGTCCTGCTTATCCATGCATGAGCTTTACCCACTGGCCGAATCACTAGCTGCGCAGATGCCAGGTTTCCAGCTTCTCTCCCTCGTCCTCGTGCTTCTCGGGTCCACCCTCATGGCGTACCACAGCTCCGTGACACCCGTACCTCGCGCTCCTATGCACTTCTTGCTATACAGTCCTCGGTCGGTCGGCTTGGAGTAATATGAACGCCTTATAACGAGCAATTACATCCGTCCACTCTCCCACTGTGCAGACTCCGAGGTTGTGGTCAGCTTCGGGCAGGCTCTCCGAACCCGTTACGGCACCCTCACAGGCGTTTGGGAACCTCCCCACCGCGCTCCCTGGCCACGTTCTCGCGGCCCGACTCCGGATGTATCGACGCTAGCCACTGCCAGTGCAGTAAGCCTACAACGACCGCGCTGCGGGAACGCGTCCATGTCTCCCGCCGGCACGGCCACTATCAAAACGCCGGCGATGCACGGTTAGCCCCGAGTCATCATGGATGCAGAGCAAACTGGAAGAAAGACATACTGTTGTGCCCCACATCCCGTCCATCTGGGATCATAAGGCGGCACCGACCCCGTTGCGGGGTGTGCGAGACTGTCGACTGGCAGTCGAGGATTAGTCCAGTCCGACTACTTACGGACCAGGGCGGGCGGGGCACGGCCACTATCTTCCGTAGTTGACGGACGTCGGTCATCGTCATCTACCGTAGAGGAGGCAGGCGGCGGTGATCGCTCTTGTCTTCCCTGGCAAGGCCGCTCAGTGTCTCGAGAGTGCGTTTGAGGTCGATTTACGCGTCGGGCTGCCGAGGTTGCCCGTGTTGTGACCGTCCTTCTTTCTGACTCTCGGTTCGACTCAGCATCCCTGCCTGAACTCGTGACATGACCGAGCCGAATGAATGCGCAACTGACATCCGGCTCGGACTGGGTGCTGTCTCTTCGACTGCGCAGCGGCGTGCATGCTGTCTTTGATTGTGTGCATCGCATCACAGTCAATCGTCAATTCACTGGGACCTCGTACTGCACGCAGATGCGTAATAGTACGCGTGCGTATGCCGGATCTCGCTCAGAGCGGCGCCGTCGACGGGAAATCCCCCTTCCGCTTCCCGTCAGCATTCTCTCGTCGACGTCTTCCAGAATGTAGGATGTTGTCTCCGAACCGGAGGAAAGTCTTTCTCCAGGTACCGGTGCTTCCGCTCTGTAACCTCGTTTTCGCCGCCCAAGCTGATTGCCATGCATCCACAGATCTACCGGTATGGCAAAAGCGGTGCTAGCGTCCCCACGTATACCGCGGTCTGTCGAGAAGGTTCTTTCAAGCACAGTCAGTGACACTGGGATTTGACTAGGAAATTGCAAGGGTGACATGAACAGTGGCAGGTGTCGAGAAAGTTCGAGGTCATGGAAGCCTCCTCCAATATATCCTGGGTTTCATTTGTGTCATTTTCTGTTAGACTACCGTCAAAAGCGTACATACAGAGTCATCGGAGGATCTCCAGAGCCGAGGCTAGAACAACAGCACAGTGAATGGTAAACGAAACTATAAATAGGGCGGCGAGACGTCCAATAGTCGGCGAACCAGATTGTTTGATACTTATGCTCAGGAGAAAACAAGTAGTCAGACTAACGATGAGTATAACGTATGTACATCCACCGAGTCGCAGAATGCGAATGGTGCAAGATGAGTATTTCGCGTGAGTGGTGAGCCGGTCGGTCTATGGTGATTAGTCTAGTCAGGAAACTCGATAAGCTAACTCTAGATTTCTATGAGCTCGAACCTTCGCAACGACGTGCTTGCCGCTCAGTCTTCTCAACCTTCGCTCGAGTTCGCGTCTCTTCTCGACTCTTCTCTTCTAGCTCGCAAATTGCCCTTGCCCTTGCCTATGCACCTCGGCATACTGTGCCGCTGCGACCACCAAACCCAGAACCCACGGTCGTCAGTCACAACGCGTCCTGGAGGGAGACGAAGCCATCGTGGAGCATACCCATCAGCGGGGACGCGTCCCGGAACCTGTTCATCGCGCCGAGAACCTTGTCGAGCACCGCGCGCACGGCGTCGCGCTGTGGAGATCGCGCCGCGCTTGGACCGGCCGATGCTGTGGCGGGGAGCGCGGAGCCCAGTTGCAGTTGCGTTTGAAGTTGATATTGGTGTTGCGTGTGCGTGACCCCCGAATGTGCAGTCGGCGTTGAGGATGAGGCGAACGGGGATACGGGCTGCGATGAGGATAGCGCCTGAACAGAACCGAGGCGGATGATCTCACCGATGAGTACCCGGCTGATGGCCGTCCATAAAATCTACGTCGCATAATTAGGCGTGAGTGCAGGTCCGAGGCGACCGGAGAGAGACAAGGGCGGGACGTACTGCAAGGATAGGGTCGACATTTGTTGGAGGAATATTCAGATTGTCGAGAAGCGATGCTGCGGCTTGTGCTGCGGCTTGGTCCTTGCGGTCGTTCATCCTGTCATAGTCCTTGAAATTGCTGCGGAGCTGGATGGTCGCCGCGCGGGCCAGGGTGTGCGTGACCAGTGAGGTTAGTGCGGCGTCAGGATGCCCGGTGCGCTCTATAGGAGGAAGAGAAGCGGTAAAACGATCGATGAGGCCATCGAGAGCTACAAATCTACCGTAGAACTCGTTGCGGTCCGTGTTAGCTGTTCGGGCGGGATGTGGTCCGACGGAATAAGTTCCGGAAAGCGGTTAGAACATAGCACACTCACCAGCAGACCATTGAGACGCGAGGTAAGTCGCACGTTCGAACAGCGTCGCGGCCTTTGCACGTAGGGACAGCTTGGAGTCTCGGCCGCCGTATGGGACGGAAGCACCGCCGGTGACGAAGTTAAGCACCGTGAGAGTCCCACGGAAACCAAGGGACATGCCACCCTATCAGCCCCGGGACGAAGTAGTCAATCTGACGGCGTTACAGAGGGGGAGATGACACCGGACGGGAGACATACCGCTTCGTACTGCTCCATCTCAAGCGGCCAGGGGGTGTCTACAGACCCTGTCTGCGCGACGCCGTTGAAGTGCGGGGGCGATCCGAGCGCAACGGCCCAGCTCTTGTCGAGAGAGTAGACGGACCACAGACCGCGGATACGTTCGCCTTCCTCGATAGCGTCGCGTGGCGGCGGCAAAGTGAAGTCCCTGCCTTGAAGTAAATGACCATGCCTCTGATCCGCTGAACTCCGTATTTTGCCCAGACGGCAACTCAGTGCAAGGGCGACTGCGGCACTGCAATGGTATCGGCCCTCGAGGAAACGCGATAGGGTGAAGAAGTAGTTGGCAACGAGGACCTCGGCTTGGATGAGATTAAGCACTGTGTAATGTGAGTCTCGTAGCGCCGTCGAAAGCGCGCCAGTCGCTCTCGATAGAAACGCTGCCTCGTAGCTACGGATGGTATTGGATGTTGAAAGGTGAGCCCCCCACAGGTATACGGCATTAAGAAGAGCCGGTGACAGTTGGGCTCGCCGAGGGTCACCATGCGGCAGCTGCAGGGCTTGCATGAAGCGAGGGACCTGTAAAAAGAAGCTGAGGGAAGCACAGTGCGGAAGAAATGTATTGACGCTGGAAAATGTTCAGCATGGGGGGCATGAAGGTCAACACGATGCTCACAGAGTTCGGATGAGATCATGCGGCGGGTCTACTTCGGCATCTTGGGACAGCGCTGGGGTCTGTTGCCCAATATGAGTAGGCATCATCAACGGCAGAGCGTCTGGAGTATCCATTCGGCTGAGGATGGGTGTAGTGGAGGAGCCGACGAACACTTCGGGACATGGTAAGAACTTCGTATACCGCAATCAATGAGAGCTAGGACTTACTGGCTGCGGCCTGGCCCCCAGGGGCATTCTGTGCAGGGATCAAGGCGACAGATGGCGGAACCAGTTCTGGATGTTCTAACTCTCGAATTCGAGATTCAAGTCGGGCAATCTGCTCCTCAAGGACCTGGGTAGGGCTTGGGCCGGGTCCGTCGGTATACTCACAGTCAGCCTCCCTGCTGGTACGGATGCACTGGCCACAAACAGGGCGAACTCCATCGCATCTCTGTGGAACCTAGTCAGTAAGGGTCTTGGGCGGTTGAATGATGTTCTGACCATCTTGCGCCGTCGACAATTCAGACAAGCTGCACCGCGGGGAGCTCGTTTGGAGGACGAGCTTCCCGAAGGTACACCTCCGCTGGGAGAGCCTGCGACAGCTTGAGACATCGGAGTGTGGTTGGTGGAGTGTGGTTGGTGATGTAAAGAGACTAGTAATGGAGAGACGGTGCTGCGGGGAGGATTGGTAGTTTGGCAAAGAACTGAGTCGAGTGGAAGCATGCCTTTTTATAGTGCGGATGTAGACACACGTCCTGAATGATCTCATAGCCACAACGTCCAGACTTGACTCACTGGCGTAGTGGGCAGAGCGAGACGCGTAAACCATCGGGTGCGCATGTATTCGGATTCTAGGTCACACTCGAGTACGCTGCGACCGTGAGCGAGGGTCCGATCGCGGAGGTAGGATGACGAGGCAGCTTAACCGCCTGCGGGCTGACTCCGACTCCAAGCTGTCGATCTTGCGCGTATGTGTGACAAGTCTCATCGGGCAGGGACCTTGAGGAACGCCGCGCCCCGATCAGGGCGCTAAGGGAAACGTCGGGAGGTGCGCGCCTTGCTACCCATGTGGGATGGCATTCGCCGGCCGCGAGATTGCACCCGCGCCGGCACACGGCGGTGGGCGGGTGGTCACGATGATGCAGCCAATTCCGGTAGCTGTTGTCCAACGGATCGCAGCGGGACTGGATGAATTGCTTATCGCGATCGCTTTCCCTCCGTGATCGCCCTGTGGAATCGACTCAGTATGACTAGTCGTGTGCATGCTAGCTGTCAATTCGAACCGGTCTGTTCAGTATGAGTCGATTCGATACGCACCAATACATCCCGCCTCGACCCGCCCCCGTTGAGTCGGCCTTTGTGACCGCGGTGCGCGATTATAGGATGAGCGTCGGGCAATGCATACATACAAGCCAATGTTCGGCAGGCCACGGTAATTGCGCAGGTGAGAACACGTTGACAGTAGCTCTCACGATTGCCCTGCTTTCTCCGTGGGTGAGTTCTGTGAGCCTACTAACGTTTGGTGGGTCATACCCGTACGCATCTTCTACCGCCTTGACGTCATCCATAGTCCACAAAGCCGATGTGTCCTGCTCATGAGCCGTCTGCAGCTAGTCGGAAGACCTCGGAGCGAGTGTCGTCAGTGAGTCGAACCCAATGCCTCAGAGCGGCTGCAAAATTGAACGACATCAGCTAATCAGAGCGCACACCAACCACAGCCCACTGAAAGCTAACCTACTTCGAGAGCAAGTGCTGACACTCGCGACGGCGTCAGAATACATCGGGGCTCGAAAAAGCCGAGAGCAACGCGATGTGCGATTTCCGACGAGTCCGAAGGACCGATATAGGCTGCTACGTTAGTGTGTCACAAGTACTTGTTGATTATAGGCCGATGCGATGCCCACCTCACCAAGCTTGAGCTTGAGGAACCATATGCCGGGTCATGTGCTGTCGTTGCTGTCTGCCGACGGCAGCGGGTTCAACCACGGCGAAATTAGCGTTCGATATGGGCAGTATTGAAACGATGCTGCGCGACGCGCACTCGTTCTGCCGAAGAACTGACTGAATGGAAATCTTAGCAGCAGCGATGCGGATGAGCAACTGTGCGTTGTCTAGCTCACCGCCGGCGAACAAGCCCCTAAACCCCCAAACGAACCAGGTTAGGTCTGGTCGATGCACAGGGATGAGCGTTCAAACGGCGT
This sequence comes from Daedaleopsis nitida, assembly GCA_022606115.1. NCBI lineage: Eukaryota > Fungi > Basidiomycota > Agaricomycetes > Polyporales > Polyporaceae > Daedaleopsis > Daedaleopsis nitida. The sequence continues at coordinate 1,234,581 of JABYQM010000005.1, read as the reverse complement.
TGGCTCGATTGGCTAAGCTGCTTTGTGCGATCGGAGAAGACGATAATAGTAGCGCAATTGAGCTGGGAGGTGGTCGTCGGGCTGAATATGAAATGAACGTTATGTTGATGAGCGGGAAAGAGACGCCACTGGAGGTGATCAGTGTGCTGACGTAATTGAAGGCTTTCGAAACTAACAAGCACAAACAAGGGACTGGTGTGAATCCTGAGCGAGTCTTGCGTTACTCTGCTACGCACGTCGCGTCTCTGACCCTTCTCCTCTGCGTTTGCATCAACTCTTTGGCCGCCTGTATTATCAACCCAGCAATGAGCGCGACCGAGGCCGAAACTCAAGTCGTCACGGCGCCGAAGAAGGTCAAGAAGTTGAAACCTGCACGCAAACAGGTGAAGCCGGGTGAAGTGGAGAAGAAAGAGGCACCCCAGACCGGGAAGGAGTACAGTACGTTCGCCGCCTTGCGATCTCTCTGCACGCTTGCTCACCTCGTGGACAGACATCTGGTACAACAAGTGGGCTGGCGGTGACCGCGAGGACAGCTATTCCAAGTGCGTTCTCTCGTAAGTCGCGCCCCACACACTGCTGACTCGTCCGCGCCTCATCTAGCAAAATCAAGTCCCAGACGCGCTGCAACATGAAGCGCGATGCCGGACTCACACGGGCCAACACCACGGGGGTGAAATACTGCTGCCTGTTCTTCGCGCGCGGCTGCTGCCCCTACGGCTGGGAATGCGAGTACCTCCACATGCTCCCCGACGCGTCGATCGCGCTTCCAGATACCTCCAAGGACTGCTTCGCGCGAGACAAGTTTTCGGATTACCGGGACGATATGGGCGGTGTTGGTAGCTTCCAGCGGCAGAACCGGACACTGTACATCGGCCGGATAAAGGAGACGGGTACGGGGCCGGAGACTGAGGAGGTCGTGAAGAGGCATTTCAAAGAGTGGGGCGAGATCGAGAAGAGTACGTGCAATCTCATTCACGAACGAGCGTGCCCAACGCTAAGCTCGCTCTTGCGTGCAGTCCGAATCCTCCAATACCGCAGTGTCGCTTTCGTCACGTATGTCTCTGAGCTGAACGCGCAATTTGCCAAGGAGGCGATGGCGTGTCAGTCGTTAGACAACGACGAGATTCTCAACGTCCGTTGGGCGACCGAAGACCCAAATCCCACATCCAAAGTCGCAGAGAAACGACGACTCGAGGACATTGGTCGAGAAGCAATACAAGCGCGCATGGACCCTCGCATTGTAGACGCAATGCATGCCATGAGGGCGCTGGAGGACGGCGTTGAGTACGAGGCACCCGAAGAAGACGAACATGTACAGAAGCGACAACGGTTGATCGAAGAGGATCAGGAGGAGTACGCCGAGCAAGACTCTCCTCCACCAGAACCACAGCCCGAGCAGCAGTCTGGTATCCTCAGCGCAGATGCGATGGAGGGTCTCAAGTACTTCGCCGAAATCCGGCGGAAGAACGGACTTGGTTCTGCTGTCGCTGCTCCGAAAGCATCGCCTGCGCCACCACCTGCGGGAGGTCTGGGACTAGGTGACTATGCGAGCGATGACGAAGACTGAATGTGGGCGTCTTTGTACCGTTTGTATGTTTGTAGCATTGTGCATGGGATATAGAAGTACATGCCAGCGGTGTTGAACATTGATATGCAAGGTCCTGAGGGGAACCTCACTCTGTTCCACCATCGGCGTCGTCCGCTGCTGGGTCTGAACTTGGACCTTCGCCGAGCTGGAGCTTGCGGATGCGCTCCTCCTCCGCTACGAGATCTTCGTCTTCCTGCGCCCTCCGGTATTGCGCCAGGTCCCAATCTTCTTCCTCGCCCTCTTCCTCCTCCTCGAACCATTCTGGGTTGTACGTGAACTATGCGAGGGCCCATTAGAGCCATAGGAGAGTATGCGAACAATCAGACGCACCAGATCTCTCCCACTCATGCCGCTACTCTTACCCGCGGCGTGTCGGTCGTCCTTTGCTTTCTTGAGGGCATCGTCCTCCGCTAGCTTCTTGTTCAACCGCGTTTGCTTCCACTTGGCGAACGTCTCGGGCGTGACAGGTGTTAAATTGGTACCAAGTTTATGACGCTATGAAAGGATGGTGAACTAAGGATGTAGCCCGCCTGGAGAGAACGAAGAGGACTGACCTCGACTTCTAGGAACTCCTCCAGACTGATGGCATTCGCTTTCTCTGCATCCTCCAGGGCCTTCTTCTGTGACTTGAGCACGAACCCTGGAGGCAATGCATGCCTGTAGTGGCAGCTCTCGCCGTTGGGACACTCCCAGAACCAACCATACCTGACAACGGAGGTCGGACGTCATCTTCAGGTACGAATGATAGACCACATACTTTTCCGTCTCGATCGCCTGGATGAAGAATTTGCATACGATCTGACGTTATTGTGTCCGTATGTTGAGAACGTGATTGCATGAGCCAATGCGACAGTGCTTACATCGGTCGTTGTCCGAGGGTTTCCGGTCTTTGACAACACGACTGTTCGAAGCTTCTCCTCGTCCCAGTTCTCCATCGTGTCTGAGACCCCCTTCGTCAGCGATGCCATGTACCTCAGGAATGTCCCACATATGAACTCACCCTTCATCTGGTCCTCGCGACTATCCTCGTACAGGTTCTTCTTCTCGACCTTCCGCTCAACGTTCATGTCATGGCTGAACTTGCACTTGGTCCCTTTCTCGCATGTTCCGGCCTTGTAGAACGCACACAACACAGTCTTGGGATCCACGCCGAAAGGGACCTTCTGCGTCTGTACGGGCTTGAAGAGCGCGGCCTCCTCCTTCTTCCGTTTCTCCTCCTCTAGCTTCGCCTTCTCCCTCATCGCCTTTTCTTTCTCTTTCTCGAGCGCCGCACGCGACTTGCCCGCAAGTGCCTGCTGCTTCTGGATCGTGGCGACTTCTTTCTGGACCTTGGACGAGCGATTTTTCTACACGATCAGGAGGCGGGTGGCAGAAAGATTCTGGATCGTCAGGTCAGGTCGAGCAGCATCACAAAGATCACTGACATTCTTCATGCCAAAGGTCTAGAAGAAGCTCGTCAATGAGTACCGTCAGATCGACTTGCGGGATACAGAGTGCAAAGAATTACCTTGTCATCCTTCACCTTAGAGCTTGAGCTCGCTTGCTGCTTCTTGGGAGGCATACTGGGAGGATTCTAACTAGATGACAGGCAAAGTGGATGGCTGTCTAGTAGATAGAGGCTGCGCAACCAGGCTATATACTGGTGGATCGACAGAGAGCTGCGAAACCTGCTACGGCAATGCGGTAGCCTTACCGCAGGCCATGTAGACGCCCAAAGATCAGGCGCTCTAATATTCTCTTGAAGACGTCATGATACCAGTACTTATTCTATACAGTATGAGTCTACATGCGGTTAGTAACCAGGAGCTTATGTAGTCAATACGAAGTCAATAGCATTCGATGATTACTGGCTTCTAGAATCTAGTACTAATAGCACCACTACTAATGTGCCTGTCGTGTGCTATCATGATGCCTGCTCTGAGAGACTAAGGTTTTCATTGAGATGACGTTGAAACGAAATGCCGATAGCACTAGTTCTAACGTCGAGATACTATAGAGGATGCGCACCTTCGAGTTACATACCAGTGGCTAGATCGTCCAAAGTTGGAACGTCTGCACTGGCAAGCCACCCATGCCTTGTCTCCCCTAGGCAGACGATGTACAGGACCTATTGAACGGGGGGGAGGACGGTCCTGTCTAACACCCATGCCTATCACGTTCATGATAGATTGTAAAGACTCCCCTTGGACCTGCCTGACGCGGACGTCCGAGTCTATATTTCTACACTAGGACAGTTGCATGCCAGTATGTCCGGTGTCATGGGTGCAGTGTTCTCTCTCATGGACATGACCCCACGCCCATTAACAACATCTTGACCTCAACCGAGGCAACGACTCCACTCACCTCCTTGGTTCGGGAATCAGGAAGGTGGTCGTTGAGGGTAATGACCATGATCCTCTACCGCTGAACATCGACCCCGAAAGCAGGCACACTCAAGAGATGGAACATCGGTTCGAAAAATCACCGGTCACCGCCCGTGCGGTCTGTTGGGGTCCAGTGCACGGTGCTGCGCCCGACGATCCGTCGATTTCTACGGCACTCGTACCTCCGAGCGGACGCACGAGATTGTCGGACATGATGACCTATTCGGATTGTCTGCATCCCCTTTGGATCCTGTGATGGCCTTGTACGCTTCATAGGAGACGAACTTGATCACCTCCTGAGCGTAGGTAGCTACATTTGCACTGGGGAGATCAGTTGCGCGCATTTGCCGGTGACTAGAACAACGTCAACTTGCTGTAACAAGCAATTCAGACATACGAAGATAGTTCAGCGTGCTCGACGGCTGCGCCGGAGATCAGTGTGATGATAATTCAGTGGGCGATTCCCAATTTCCCAACTGTCAAACGCATACGTCGAACACTTGGACGCGAGATCCGTCATCTGTAGTCGCCACAGACGTGGACGGCGAAAGGTGGGTAGCGTGGAGGTACAAACTTGAGTCTTCCACAGCCGCATACATCCCCATGGTACGTCAGAGATGTTGAGATATGTGGTTGGTGACTGTGCAGCTGCACCCGGTAGTTCCGCGACGAGGTGTATAAGCTCTGACAAGTACGGGGAACAACGGCTAGACGGCTACTAACAAAGTGACCGAGCGAATCCTCCGATATCACTCGGGCACTCGGTTGCGCACACCGATTTGACTCTATTTGAGCTATTTGGATGGTGCACTATGGTGCACACTAAGTTGAGCTTACGCGTCGCGATTGTCAAATCGCGAATGTCAAGTGGAAACGTACCTCTACGTACCTCGGCCACCCCAGCCCTCCCCAGCCCCGAAGTGAATCGTCCAGACGCGACATCGCCTTCACGGGTCTGCGGCGGAACGAATGTTTGCTGACCTCGTGCATCCTTGATTCTCAGTGAAATCAAGCTAGTCATGACCTCTAACAGGAGATTCAGTACAACCTTTCGTCATGACATCATGTCTGGGGCATGTTGTAGCATCGTTACATACGGAGTCATATATCCGGCCCCTATTACACCAATAAGTTATCCATCGGGAGAGCAAGTGGGTGTCGCGCGTGTTGTCATCGCACCGTGGCATGGCACACCCTGAATGCATCCCATCCCGCAGGATCGTGTTGCTCAGTACGTGTAAGCTACGTGCCGGGCCTGTCGTCCAAATCGGCCGCCCGCGCAAGTGCCACAGCCAGCGTTCAAGGCAACTAGCAGGAGAAGGGCGGTGGCTGCTAGCGCCATCCATGTCTAGATAGTATGATGAGTACGATGCTGCCGACGATAGCACGAGGTCATGACGAAATGCAGACGTACCGACGGTCCGTAAGAAGCGTCGAAGCCTTCTCCTTCAAATCGCCGTTTCGCTACAGTGAAAAGCCACATGGACAGTCCAAACCCTGCGGCCGTGGCGATGAAGGCAAATGTTGTGAGCAGGCCGAAAGCCACATATGGCCAGCGCGGCTGCCGACGGGAAAAGAGCAACGGCAAGAGCACAAGAGCACTGAGAAGAGTCAATCCCGCACCTGAGAATGTCTACGATGAGTGTGTGTTTTGTGCTTCAATCGGGGAGGGGTGTGCGTACCGACAGGGAAGAGGATTAATGTCTTGGGGAGAGGGTTGAGTAGCTCGGGGTCATAGCGATACCCAAACATGGCTCTGGCTCACATACTCGTCACACAATGACAAAAAGAACGAAGGATGTGCACACACTGATTGGGTTTACATGCACTAGAAGCATCGCAGAATCCCAAAACTCCAAAGTCGACACCTCCACTGGCCGATGAGTGCAGAAATTTCAAGACGGGTATGAATGGTACTGAGAATGTCACAAGCACTCTAAAGGCAGTGTCATCAGAATCCCAGATCGTACGAGAGGATAATCACGTACAGGAGCACGAAGCAGGCAAGAGTCGCCACGAGCATGACGAAAGTAGGTCCGACCATTGTGAGTGAACGCGAGTGCGCATACCCTCGCAAAGATTGATGTAGTAGGGCAGTAGATGTCGTAGCAATGCGTGTCAGTCACAAGAGGAATGGGTGTTGGATGTTTTGTGACAGAAACTGTGAAGGACGCGCTGAGGCTGTTTAGTAGATCTTGGGAAAGCGAGTGTTCAAGAGGATAGCCAGTTCGGGAGCAACCAGAGGTATGACGGGGAGCCTATACAGCACAGAGGTTTTGTTTCCACAGCCTGCTTTTCTGTCAAGTGATGTCGTTCAACGCGTGGAGGCCTGAGGATGAGCAGTCCGTCGCTCGACGTTCGCGGTCAGTCCTCGGAGAGTCGGAGTCGATCGTGTGTTCAACTTTAAGGCGCCTAATTAGAGCTTTCGACCCGGCCCGGCACCCGGTTCCTAGATACAACCCGATCTGGCATCGGTAAGATTTATGGTGGTTTGTAACCTTTTGTTGTGTTGTGACCTCTGTCTGTGAATCAATGATCACGACCACGACTCGCCACGAGCGCGTGAGGTTGCCGCTTGGCGAGTATCAAGTCGTATGCGCAGTGCATTAAGTAGAGGTGAACTTCTGTGAACGTCGCTTCGGCCACCGGGCACTTGGAATCCCGGGTCGGCGTCACATCAGCAGCTTGAGGCGCCCTCTGCTTGTCTGTGGACTACCGTGACATAGTCAAGTGAGTCCCTCGAATCTCCTGACCATTCTTCTCCTAGCCCTAACACTCTTAGGCGTAGCTCGGTGTCACGAGTGTTTCGGATATAACGATTGTTGTAGCATTCCGTCCTTGAACAGTTCAAATTACCGGCCGCCATCTCCTCACTTCCCAGCCCTTCCACATCATTGCCATCGTTTCAATAACTCGAGATACTTCCTCAGGCGGTCGAAATCATGTCTCTTCCAGATTATGCCGGTCAAGGATTCACAGCCATGCGGGTTGACCTGGACGGCGGTGTGGCTGTCGTTACCTTGACACGTTCGAAGGAGTGAGTTCTCGCATACCATCTTCTCCGACATATAGAACTCACATTGAACGCTACAAGGCGCAACACGTTCAACGCTGAGTTGGTGAATGAAACCATCAAGGCATTCGACCTCTTCGACAGGGATGATCGTGTTCGAGTCGTGGTGCTCACAGCTGAACCCGATGCGCCTGCGTATTGCTCTGGGGTACATTATGGTCCCTCACCTCTCTTTTTGCCTTCTGACGCTTCTTTTCGCATATCAGGCAGACCTGTCTCGCGGATGGGGAGGTCTGTTCCCGCCGGAGGTCGAGAAAGAAGGCGACCACTGTGAGTACCTCTGAATCATCCAGTGGCAATTGATAGGAGCTGACAGTGGAATAGCGCACCGGGATAGCGGTGGTTTGGTCTCCATGGCTATTTTCCGCTGCAGGAAGATCACTATTGCTGCGGTTAATGGACATGCGGTGAGCTACCTGGGCAGTTGTCATCGAATTCAGATCAATAACTCCTGGGTGCTCGTTGTTGTAGGTCGGTGTCGGTGTGACTGGATTGCAGTTGCCCTTCGATATACGCTTCGTCTGGGCTGGGGCCAAATTGGCATTTCCATTTGTACGCCGTGGTATAGCAGCAGAAGGTCAGTCTATTCGAGCATAGAGAGCGATAGCCGGTCTGACGTGACTCGATAGCTGCATCATCCTACCTCTTACCCAAGCTCCTCGGGCACTCGCGCGCCCTTTCCCTCTTCTTGACCGGAGCGACCGTATCTCCGGACTCGCCTCTCCTCGCTGGGCTGTACTACAGCATTCTGCCCACCCGGGAGGAGGTGTTTCCTGCTGCCCTCGCCCTCGCTAAGGACCTTGCTGCAAACACATCCCAGACAGCTGTCGCGGTCACAAAGGCTCTCATATGGCGCGGATATGACAATATCGAAGAACAGCACGTCCTCGACTCGCGCGCGATCCGGATATTAGGCACCTCCGGTGATGCCGCCGAGGGCGCAAGGGCATTCAAGGAACGTCGTCTCCCCAAATTCTCGGACAAGCTATCCGATCGCAGTTTGACTCCGTGGATGCCGTGGGTGAGTGGGTTCGGGGCATTGCAGATCACTCGTTTTTGACAAGGACCCCCAGTGGCGCGAATTCAACACAACACATCGCAAAGCAAAGCTCTAACAGAAGAGTTGTCATTCTGACGTGACACGAATGATGAGCTGTGTTCAGAGTCGTTCTCATGGTTTTATTTCCCTGCTGCGTGGGTCGCCGCTCAGCGGCGTACTCCATGATCGTATATGTACATCATTAGTGAACCCATTGCCTGTCTGCTGTTCCCTGCCAAGCATTAATGGAGCTGAGAACGTGTTAGCAGGTAGGATCAAGGTACTTGAGATGGCGGGTAGTACCGGGCCGGTGTCCGATGCCGCTCAATAGGTATTAGCGCTAGGTAGCGCTAGTAGTGCCTCCAATCGATTCAGCTTCTCTCAAAGTCACCATTCACCCACCTTCTACTAGTGCTGGCCTCTTCAGCATCTATCGCAAGCCTTCGTCGGTGGTCTACAATGGCATCATACCTGCGAAATTGGCTGTACGCTCAGAATCCAAATTCTGACACCTTGAACGTGCCAACGATAGCAACTTCCGATTCAGCAGAAGATGAGGACGACGCCGAGACCGTACACGGAGACGACGATGCTCCACCAGCATTCCCCGCGGTCAACAGTGCTCAGAGAGCAGCTTTAGGCCTCCAAACCGAGCAGTCAATACCCCCAATTTTCACTGATAGTCGACTCATGCCCCCACCGCCTCCACCGTCACTTGCGACCAGACGACTAGGCACTTCTGGGGTCTCTTCTGCAACCACATCCTCCTTGCTCCCTCCGACCACCACGACTAAACCTCCACCGAAAGCTTCCAAACGAGCCAAAGTGGCACTTGCTCCAGGACATGGTCCGCTCGACTGGGCCAACCTGAAGAAATCCGGACAGAATTTGAGGGTCAGTGCCAGTCTTGAGCAGACAACGAGGTGGCCAGCTACTCATGGTGGACGGGGATCGGATCTGCAGGGTACAGACACTCTTCTGCGAGTTACGCCGTCCATGCTGAAGGAACATCGGACCCGGGACGACGCTTGGTCCTCATTCAATGGCAAGGTCTACAACCTCACGGCGTACCTCCCTTATCATCCTGGTGGAGAGAAAGAGCTTATGCGAGTTGCCGGCCGGGACGGGTCGAAGCTATTTGGTGAGCCCGCTCGTTCGCTATTGGTTCGTTGCCGTCGATTGCTCACACACGCCACCTTCGATTCTCTTCGCTTTAGCACTCACTCATGCATGGGTGAACATCGATTACATGCTGGACGAGTGCCTTGTAGGCTTCATGGTGTCAGAAGGGTCGTCATAATGCGGGCAGAGGGGTCACTGGGCATCCTGGAGTCCACTGCCTTTGGGAATTTGGAGTCAGGTGAGTCTGAATGCAGCCGCCTAGAACCTTGCATCGCGCTCGTAGCGGCACGACATAGACAATGGTGCGACGTCTTGCAGGCACTGGAAGCAATGTGATCGTTTGCTTCTAGTACTTGGCAGCATCCTTGCTCGAGACATCACCGTACACCCCCTCACGAGCTATGAATGGTGTCTGCATAGTGTGGATCATGAGACGACACCCAGGCGGATGTTCCCATACCTGGTCATGGACTTGGAGCTGAAATTCGTCCTACTCTTACACCAGCTACCCCCCTCAGCCAAGCTCATACATCCCAACTAGGACCATACCACGCAGTACCTCGATATGTCGCCCAGCGTGTCGGACGCAGCGACCACTGGCACTCAGAACTCTAGAGATCCTACCTATCTATCCTTTTGCGACGGTTGTATCGTCGATTGTCGCTTTAGATCTTCTACATGCTCTCGCATAATCGTATCTTAGAGTCAATAACATAATCAACCACGAGGCGTATTGTCATCGGGGAGCAACATGCGTTGGTGTCCTGTTGGACCCTATTGGCTCTGATTATTGTCTAGATAGAGTAATCAATCTCCCAATCTGAACGCCGTTCACCGTGAGAGAGGGACGCCCACAAAATGACGCACGGCCTAAGCCTTTTCACAAACCACCTGGGCTCCCCGAGACGTACTGACCATTTCAGAAGGTCTCCGCGGCAAGCCTCCCTATATAAGCCTGCAACCCGGCGGCAGTTCCACAGCAACCCACTGGAAACCGCATACTTCGAATGCTCACGGAACCATCCACCTCGCCCCGTACCTCGCACTCGCTCAGGCAGGATGGCAGTCCATCTCGGCAGCCGTCCATGCTTTCGCAAGAACGCTCCGGAGACTCGCAACCTGCAGAGCTTCCGCAAGACCCGTCGGACTGGGGGCAGCCTTCTCTGCTTTCGCGCATACGCACACCCCTGCGCGAGCGCATTACCGCAGCTGAAGGCTCTGCGACGACCCCAAACTCTGCCTCGGACATTCTGGACAACTCTGGTGACACTGAAGACGGGGAAATCACGATGGGAGAAGGTGAGAATTTGCTGGTCGCCTTCGAAAACGAGCAACTTCAAGAGGTCCCGTCAATTTCGTCTGGCGTGCCTGTAAAGGCTGAAGAAACCATGCCCGCTCTTCAGCGTCCATCTCCAACTAGGGCGAGGTCGGGGGAAGACGGAGTCGGGGGTCGCGGTCGACTATTGATGTGGTAAGTAATCATTGTCGTGCACGCCCTCATTTGTCCACATGCCCCCATGCAGTTCGGTGATCCAATCAACATGGATGAAGAGACGCAAATATCTCACGTTCCCTCAGTTCAACCAGGAACTACTGTGTATGAATCCACCCGCAATTGTACGAATGTTGAAGCCCCTTCTACTGGCGACCCTCGGACTATCCTTGCTTCCCAACCCACGAATGTTGTAACCACTGGGCTTTCGGAACATCAGGGAATGCTAGTCTCTAGTCTGCCCCCGCTTTCTCGTTCACACTCTGTTGAATCATCATCTGCGAGTACTAGCGCACAATCTGCTCATGCACCGATTCCTTTGTCGCCATCCGCATCTACCAGTGCTCAACCATCCCCATTTCCCGCGTCTGTGCTCAGGCAATGTCGAGATCTTTTAATACCTCTAATCAACAACAACGCAAGGGTACGGAAACCTGACGTGGATCAGGAACGGGTGAAGGAGCGCGCTAAAGCATTGCTCACTGACGAGCAATGTGCTGAATTCATCAGGCTCGCTCTCAAGGCGCGTAAGCAGACACAGACTGGACCGAAACGATCACGGACGAGTTCGGAGCACCCATCTGAACCGCCTACAAAAGTCGTGAGGAGGGACTCGCCGGAGAATGCCCCCGCGAGAGGAGACGAATCGCTTTTGGACGATGCTACACAATCTGCATCCGAAGCGGAAGTCGACGAAGTCGATGACCTCGTGGCTCCGGAAGCTGATAATCCAACTCCTGGAATTTCCGAGGAGACTATTCTAGTAGATACTCCGGAACCACTGGAGGCACAAGACGCAGACTTGGCGGAAACCGTGCGGCCACGCACAGTCACGCCGCTGGAACCAAGTTCTGGCCAGGACGCAGACCGATTGGGAGACACGGTTATTGTCTCGGCTGATGATGCAGCACACGACGTCGAGGACACGCTCCTGCCTCGATCGGATGCGAGTGATTTGCCGCCGGCTCCGACCGCTGGGAGCCGGCCTCCCTCTGCACACGGGTTGGACGAGGCTTCTCTGCCCTTATCCACCACCATCGCAAGCTCTGGTGGCCATCCGCAGTCAACCTTGCTCACTCCTCCGCCCGACAAGTCGAAGAACGCAGCCGACCCTGACACTGAGGTATTGCTCGATCCCACGGCATCATCCGACACGTCACATTACGAGACCGTCACGCTTGCATCCCCTGTCAAGAACGAGGACGAAGGAGTGGCACACACTTCAAACAACGATCAAGAAATGATTGTCGCCGCTCAGGATATGCCGCTCAAAGAGGATCATCCTCCGAGCGTCGTTCCAGGAGTTTGGGCTGCCGTCGTTGGGCGATCGGCGCCGGGCGTGGACACGAACGAGTTCTTTGTCGATGACGCCACAGCAGACGCGGTCGAGTGTTGGGCACACAGGCAGGATTCGTTCAGGTCAGCAGAGTCGTGCTCAACCCATAACATACGGTTCAACTTGCTCACCGTCATCGTAGCGTCAAGGATCGTCATGTGGCGGTGCATTTGCTCTGTCTGCCACAGGCCTCAGTAGCGTCGGCATTTCAATCGCTTCCTCAAGATGCGACACCTGGCGACATTGCGGCCGCGCTGTGGAACGTCAAGCCTTCTTGGCCGCTTCAAGGACGGCTTGTTGTCCAGGTTAATTCCATACTACAAGGGAGCGACAACTCCACGAGCGGCAGAGTATGGCTTCCCGCCGACCTTGTAAGGGACATTGGTTTCGCGATCACTGGACATTCATACTCATGTTAGATACAGAAGTCCGGCGTGGGCCATATCGACATAACGCCCTGGATCGTTCGTGGCAAAAACACCATAAACCTCATTGAGCTCGAAGCGTTGTCGGACTATTTCTTTGTCGTTCATGCCACGGAACCCTCTGCGAAGGAGAAAGAGGTCATACACGCGGACGTGTTGGCATGGTCTCACGTCTCGCGATTCACCTCGCGTAGTCCTGCGCGAAGTCCCAGGAACAGCCAAACCCCTATGACAGTCTCAGCTCCCTCTCCTCTGATGGCATGAACGATCGTCGATACCTCTCGCCTACTACGCATCTCGTCCTGCGCTTTCCTGCGAACAATCTTCGCTGCAACGACCTTCACGAAAAGCATGATCCGGTATTCTCAGGTCGTTCGCATAGTGTACACGGTGCACACGAGGACTACGAGGGAAGGAGAAACTCGTGCGATGAGGGCCCAGACGTCTTCCCGTACCACTGGCATTCACATTCGCTTGTCTCGGACTGCTGCAGCTGCGTTCACCATTTCACGTCACCCACATCGCATACGCCACACACGCGCATCATTCGAGGCTAGAACCACAACTCGCATATATCATTATTTTTCCAGCACGCCGTAGTACCATCATGTAGCTCCACAGACAATGGCCGTACGCAATGATAGCAACACAAGCACACACAACAACAACACGATAGCGAGGCGAGGCAAGCGAGAATAACAACTACGTGATGGTACTACAGATACGACGATTACATGGTACACCGATTGTACATCTACAGCGTCCAAGGCGAAGTCCGGCATATCAGCCGTGCGCGACATCACATCGAGGCTGCTAGCAGCGACTCACAGCGTGCGCTGATACGGGAGCGGCCAGCCTCACCGTAGGCATGTTGACTGGAGGGGGGTTGAAGGTGCCGAGCCCGTCGAGGAATGCTTGCCAGCTTGCGTCGTGGTCGCGCGCGGCCTGCAGCTCCGCGAGCTGCGCGTTGGTCGGGTGGTGCAATACGACCGCAATGACGCGGTCGGAGTGGTCGCGGTACTGGAACATGCTCAGGCTGTTCGTCCCGGGACGGAGACCGCGCGCACCGAGGTCGACGGTCCGATCCGGTTCGCACTGTGAGAGATACATGAACGTTCAGAGCTATTCGGACTGGTCCAGGAGAAGATACTACACATACTATGTCGAATGGCGGAGAGAGGTAGAAGCTCTGCGGAGGTCCTTGGTCTTCTGAATTGCCCAAAACCATGTAAAGGGAACCGTCATGGGGCCAGCTGGTCGGATGTCCCAGTGGGACGACGTCTAGGTCCGCAGTCTCATCCGGCAGACTCGCAATTGCCTCGACACATCGAGAGGATGGATAGGATACAATCGAGACACACATGCTCGTGGAGAGGTCACTGAACACGATTTGATCAGACGAAGCCCAATTGTTACAGCTATAATATTTAGGTACGTACTCGGTAGTCTGATGCCGTCCATTCCAACAGTTGATTTGCGCAACCTCGTCTGACTCGAGCTCAAAGTCCATGATGATAGGACGTTGCGCGGGAGTGTATGTGGAAGCTCCTCGCGCCAACGCCAATACCCGTATGATACTCGACGTGAAGGGCGACACGCTGTCAACCATCGGCTCCTCTGGTGTAGACTGCACTGGCGAGACTGCTGTGGGCGGGTCAAGCATAGTACTTAATTCCGACGGCCCTGCACTAGTCGAGGTATCAACTAATGTTGAGACTGCTACAGATTGTGATCAGATGTTGATGTCACTATTGCTATCGTTGTAATCGAGGTAGAGGGCTACGCACCTTCTTCTTCGCCTGTGCTCCCTGCGCGTTGCTCCTTCTCCCCCTTTGAGCTAGAATCTACGCCTTCGTTCCCGTCGGGCTGAGCAGTTGAAGGCGGGTCGTCAGACCCCGGATCCATCGAGACCTCACCACTGTGGTCGGCCGAGGCAGACACTTGGCGGGGTTGTGAGGGTCCTCGCATCGTGACATCTTCGCGGGTTTGGGGCTCTGGCGCAGCTGGTTGTGTTTGATCACCCTGCAGATTAGAAGCGCCAGAGGGTTGGCCAGGTTCGACGATCATGGGCTCAGGGGATGCGACGATGATTGTAGTTTCGGTTGTTAAGACGCTAACATTCGGGAAGTGGTCATCTTCTTCGGCTGTTGCGTCGCCCATGACGATGTCGTGAGTTTCGCTGGAGACTACTGTAGACGGCGGTGGGGGTGTGGTGATAATTTGGGGTGGAGGGTCCGATGAAGGGAGTACGTGAGATTCAGGTGGTCCAGAAGCACGTGGTGGTAGTGTTGGTGGATCGTGTACAGGAGACGCCAATTTCAGCTTTGATTGCGATTGTGAATGATGGTCAAGGGAAGAACCGGCTTTGTGTTTGGGTGTCTCGACCAAAGGAGACTCGTCTACGCGTATGGTCTGACTGTGCTCCAGTATGGGGAGGACCTTGAGCCCAGGCGGCCTCCCGCGCTTGCTCTTGATTTTCCGACTCGTTGCAAGAGGCGTCGGTAGACCATCTCCCACTCGCGGCGACGTCGCGGTTGACACGGTGCCCGCGGGAGATTGCCGTCGTCGTATCGGGGATCCAAGGACGGTCGGTGAACGGTGAGATGATCGCGACCTCGAACCCACGGGTATCTCCTCGTCTGGAGCCTTCCGTTTGAGCGGAGATGAGACGACTTCGCTGAGTGGCACCGAGGGCGAGCGGGATCTGGCTCGCACGACCTGATGGAGAGGAATTGACGGGGAACGGGAGCGGGAATCTCTGGAAGGCCCCACAGCAGTCTCGCTGAGCGGCGCGGTGGCAGTGGCCGCGGTATGGGCGTCGACAAGCAATGAAGAAGACTCGATTGGCGTAGGAAGCTGAGGCTGAGGAACTGTTTGCAACTGAGGAGCTGCTTGCGTCTGAGGAACTACGTCCGGCTGAGGGACTGCTTGTGGCTGAGGGACTGCTTGTGGCTGCTGAACTGTTTGAGGGAAAGCCTCCGCGGTCGGGGTGACCATGGGCTGGGACGATGGCTCTGGTTGCGGTTGAGGATTTTGGGTATCCTTGTTCCGATCAAACCAATCGAGATCGGCAGCGATGAAGTCGTCATCGTCGAGCAGTGTCTTCCTCTTCTTCGAACTCTTAGGTTTCTTTGTTGGAGGCAACTCCGTCGCCATAGCCACAGCTAATGGAGAAGCCACGACCACAGTAGGAGAGGGCTGCGCTTGCGGCGGCGACTTGACAAAGGCGTGCAAAGAGTCGAGTTTGATATCTGGTCTTCCGGATATTTTCACAGTGATAGTGGCCGGACTTGATGCTAATGTCGGCGATGTTGACGGTGCTTCTCGGGCCATGGCACCGACGGGTGTAGATATCACTGCACGCTGTGTATCTTGTTGTAGCGTCTGCGTGAGGTTCTGCTGGAGGACGGAGCTCGTGACAACTGGTGTTGCAGGGGTCGTCCGAGGCGTGCTACTAGAGAAAGTCGTCAGCCTCCTCGTATCATTGTTGTGATGGTATTTCGATCGACGCAGTGGCAGCTAGTGGCACACACTCTCACCTACGGGCGCCTTTATCTCACGTGTGGCGGAACACTGTAACCGAACCCGAGGAAAGATAGAGCAAGAATATAGGTACACCACCACTCCGACATTGCTAGGACGGCCATTTGACAGCACACATGGAGCAAATACTCACCTGGTTAATGTAGAGATAGTACTAGAGGCACCACGTCGATACAGCGGCTTCTGTTTCAAGTAGTCATCGACATTGTCACAGACGGTGGCTATAAGTTCTCGTAACCGCACTGATAGGACGGTACAAAAGCAGGACACGGGTGAGCATGTAGCGCGTGCAAGAATTTCCAGTACTCACATGTGAGACTAGCTTCAGGGAAGAGCAGGTAGTAGGGTGCTACCGCCTCGACGAGCTTGATGAAGGGATCCGCCCATGGCTTGATCTTCTCGTTGTATCTCTTGATATGGAATGGATACTGAGGGAATTCGCTCATGCGTTGGACTCTTTCATGAGCAGTCTGTTACAAAAGCATTAGACGTACAATAGGAAGACAAGAAGCGATGTCTCGATGATACCTCAATTAACTCGACAATCTGGAGCAATTTGCGATGAACGACATGAACGAATGGCCGCAGTGAGCAAACGTACCACGGGACGTGCTCTTTCATAATAAGCTCTCTCACTCTGCAACCATGCAGCTAACTTATCTGCAGCGGTCGTGTAGTGGGACTCCGTGCCGTTCTTGAGGTTGTCTATAATGACTCGGAAGAGATGGTCGTTGTTCTTCTCCGCTCGCTTGGCTTTGGACGGGGTCTGCTCGGACATCAACAGACGATGTAGTTACCGCAGCCAGTCAAGTGCCATGCGCAGCAGCAGCCTCGAGAAAATGCAGAGTGTTGGCACCGACAGCGAGTCCGAGAAGAAGTTACAGCGCTTACTAGACCGGTCGGCAATTAAGATGCCCTCCATCTTATCAGCTGACTCAGCACCCTAAGCATCTTATCTGATTAGATAATCTTATCCGAGGCTCAGTGACGCGTCACAGAGTCGACTCTGAGCATCTTGCTCAGCACCCACACTCGGACCCGACCTTTCCTTCCTTCCCTTTTCCTTCCCGTTCCTCCTTCCGCCTGCTAACGACCGCGACGCTGGACAGTCCTAGGCAGCTGCGCGGGGCATGAACGTGTTTGGAAGCATACGAGCAGCCGCTGGTCGTTCGTCCCGGGCATGTAGTCAAAGGGTATGTGACCCAGGACCATCGAGGCTCGCGCTCTCCTCAGGCCTCGCGGTGCCCTCGAGAACGGCCTTCTACGCAGCGGGGAGAGCGGCTGCCACGCGCCGTGCGTTCTGTTCGTCTACCGTCGCGGACTACACGCCGACAGCAGCCATTCGTTTGCCCCGTTGGGTGAATGCGAGGCTGGGGAACGCACGCGAGCAGAAGTCGGACGACGCCCAGTCCCAGACAGACTCGTCGCAATCTGGCGTACGACTTGACGATCCTGATGACGGCCAATCTGCACCCCCAGCCGCTGCTCCGCCTTCAACGCCTCCTTCCTCCTCCTCGTCTTCAGGCGATGGCTCTGACAGTCCAGAGGCACCTCCTCCGCCTCCTCCGCCGGATAACCCTCCGCCTCCACAGACATCAATATCTAAGCAATCCGTACCAGAATCGTACCCGCAGGTCCTTGCTCTACCCATCGCGCGTCGTCCACTCTTCCCCGGTTTTTACAAGGCAGTCGTCATCCGGAATCCTTCGGTCGTTGCTGCTATCAAGGAGATGATGCGTCGCGGCCAACCATACCTTGGGGCATTCCTTCTCAAGGACGAGAACGCGGACAGTGACATCATCACGGACGCAAACTCGGTCCACCCTGTCGGTGTTTTCGCTCAGATCACCAGCGTGTTCACTGCTCAGGGAAGCAAGGAGGACGACAAAGAAGAAGGTCTCACCGCGGTACTCTACCCACACCGTCGAATCCGTCTGACGGAGTTGGTGAAGGATGGTGGTATCGCCAAGGTTGAACCGGTCGTAGAGAGCACGATGGAGAACGCGGAGACCGAAGGTCAGCTTCCAACTCCTCCTCCGGAGCGCGACGGTCTTCCCATGACGATGCAAACTTCGTTCCTCGAGAAATATGCCGTCTCTGTCGTCAACGTCGACAACCTGGTCACCCAGCCCTATGCGAAGGATAACCAGTACATTCGGGCCTTCATGTCGGAAATTGTCGCTGTTTTCAAGGACATTGCACAACTGAACCCATTATTCCGCGACCAGATTGCGAACTTTTCGATCAATCAGGTTGCTTCGAACGTCTTTGACGAGCCGGACAAGCTCGCGGATTTTGCTGCTGCCGTGTCGACAGGCGAACCCAACGAGCTGCAAGATGTCCTAGAGAGTCTAGTCGTTGAAGAACGGTTACGGAAGGCGCTTCTCGTGTTGAAGAAGGAGCTTATCAACGCCCAGCTTCAGAGCAAGCTCGCTCGCGATGTCGACAGCAAGATCGCCAAGCGTCAACGTGAATATTATCTCATGGAGCAGCTTAAGGGCATCAAGAAGGAGCTGGGCATGGAGTCGGACGGAAAGGACAAGCTCATCGAGAAGTTCAAAGAACGGGCTGCTGCGCTCAAGATGCCCGATGGAGTTCGCAAGGTCTTCGACGAGGAGCTGAACAAGCTCATGCACCTTGAGCCCGCGGCTTCTGAGGCAAACGTTACGCGGAACTACCTAGAATGGCTCACTCAGGTACGGCTATCTCTGCATCGTGCGTGATGAAGCATCTCAATACTTTGTACTAGATACCGTGGGGTCAACATTCTCGCGAGAATTACTCCATCGCCCATGCACAGCAGGTGCTTGACGAGGACCATTACGGCCTCAAGGACGTCAAAGACCGTATCCTCGAGTTCCTCGCTGTCGGTAAACTGCGAGGCACGGTTGAAGGCAAGATCATTTGCTTGGCTGGCCCTCCTGGTGTTGGCAAGACATCCATTGGCAAGTCAATCGCTCGTGCGCTTAACAGGCAGTTTTTCCGCTTCTCGGTCGGTGGTTTGACGGATGTCGCCGAGATCAAGGGTCACAGACGGACCTATGTTGGGTAAGTTCCCATCGTCACTTTACAGGAGCTCGGCTGACTCCCACCGTGTTCAGTGCGCTCCCGGGCAAAATCATCCAGGCATTGAAGCGCGTCGGAACTGAGAACCCACTGGTGCTGATTGACGAGGTTGACAAGATCGGTCGTGGGCACAACGGCGACCCCGCTAGTGCGCTGCTCGAGATGCTTGATCCTGAGCAGAATACTGCTTTCCTTGACCATTAGTGAGCATCATCATCATCATACATTTTGTTATGTCAGTTGCTTACATTTAGTTAGCATGGACGTTCCTGTCGACCTCTCCCGTGTCCTCTTCGTGTGCACAGGTGCGTTTGCGCTATAGGTACCTAACTCGCAATCACACTAAATCCGACTTTAGCGAACATGCTTGACACCATCCCTGCTCCCCTGCTCGATCGTATGGAGGTGCTCGAGGTCAGCGGTTATGTCTCTGAGGAGAAGTCCCAAATCGCGTCAAGATACCTTGGACCTCAAGCGAAGGAGGTGTCGGGATTGAAGGACGCGGACGTTCAACTGGATCCAGCTGCGGTTGACGTGCTCATCAAGTACTACTGCCGCGAGAGCGGTGTACGGAATTTGAAGAAACACATTGACAAGGTATGTGTGCAACGTTCATTGAGAAGAATATTTACTCATGACATCACGCAGATCTACCGCAAAGCTGCACTTAAGATTGTCCGAGAGCTTGGCGAGGAGGTGTTCCCAGAGCCTACCCCGTTACCTACTGCTGAGGCTGCCGCCGCCGCCGAATCTAGCAAGTCCGACGAGCCTTCTCCGGAGACGACTACCACCGTCGAGAAGCAGGATGCGCCCACCGATACTCCGGATGCCCCCGAGACCGGAACACCACGCACATCGTCCGAGGCCGAGTCTGAGCGTGTCGTCACCACCGTCGAGCGGATGCCCATGAAGGTACCTGACACCGTGCACGTCACGATCACACCGGAGAACCTCAAGGATTACGTCGGCCCGCCGGTGTATCAGAAGGATAGGATGTATATCCAAGCGCCTCCTCCTGGTGTGTCTACAGGTCTAGGGTACTTGGGCAATGGCTCTGGAGCAGTCATGCCAATTGAAGCCCTGGTAGGTGTTACATCGCTTCTGATGACATGTCCTAATGATACTTCATACATAAGTCAACCCCAGGCAAAGGCAATCTACAGTTGACCGGGAAGCTCGGCGAGGTAATCAGAGAAAGTGCTCAGATCGCTCTATCATGGGTGAAGAGCCACGCCTTCGAGCTCGGCATCACGAAGTCGCCAGACGAGCAATTCATCATCGACCGCGATATCCACGTCCACATGCCGGAGGGCAGCATCGGGAAGGAGGGCCCGAGCGCAGGAACGGCAATTCTGTCCGCGTTCGTCTCGCTGTTCACCAAGACGAAGATCAGCCCCGACATCGGTACGTGATGCACGTTGCGGTTTGCCCGTCCCGTTGCTGACTGGTGTGGCATGATAGCGATGACGGGTGAGATCTCGCTCGTAGGTATGGTGCTGCCCGTCGGCGGCTTGAAGGAGAAGATCCTCGCCGCGCATCGCGCAGGGATCAAGACTATCATCGCGCCCGCGGGCAACCGTCAGGACATCGAGGAGAATGTGCCGGATAGCGTCAAGACGGGCATTCGGTTCGTCTACGTCGAGGACGTCAAAGAGGTCCTCCACGAGGTCTTCCGCGGTGAGGCCGTCGCGGAGCGTTGGAAGGAAACCCTCTCGCTCTGATGTGTTTGCCAGCAACACCTTGACATGCTTGGAGGATTATTGCTCATAAGCTATATGGGTCGGGGGGCGTGTTGTCGAGCCTGCCCGACGTGTCGCGATGCGTAGGAGAGTTTATATACGTACGTCACCCTCATCACCCCTAATAAGCATCACCGTCTCGGCTTAGAGCAGGTCCGTTACTACACACTACACATCCGCCACCTGTATATTATCACATATTGCACACTTTTGAATCCAGCTCATGTTCACGCATCTCGTATCGCACGCTGTGGCAGCGTAACCGTCACTGGTGGTTTGCTTGAGGGGCTATCGATATGGTGGTTCTTTCTCGCACAGCAACAAAAAGGGTGTCCAGTTACCACCGACGGGGATCGAACCCGCAACCCCCACCTGCCTTCCCTAGGTAGGAAGGTGATGCGCTACCATTGCGCCACGATGGCTTAAATTGACTACGCTAAAGATACTTTATATCATAATGCCTTACTTTCCAATGGTACTTGGTACCTTTACTAGCCTCAGAGCCATGACAGTGACCGTACATCCACCACCCTCCGAAGTGTTCATCGCGACCGTAGCTCGCCGTTCGGTGGCTCAAGAAGCACTACGTTTAACAAGATAAGTAGCCAAGGATACTGCTGACTACGCACGGTATCACGAATGATATCATCGACTGATTCATGTACATATCACCCAAGGGGATCCGGAAGCAACTTGAAATTTACTTGAAGTCTTGATACCGTGCCAGTATCATCCAGAGGACATCAAGACGACTCCTTGACTTAAATGAGTAAGTACTCACACTTCTGGTGAACAGTTGCCTTACTGAGGTCGTTGGCACCTTATCCCTCCAGCAAATCGTCATCACCTCGCCTAATTAAAGATTGCGACATGCTAATGACACAGTCGAACTTAAGTGGGATCAAGTATATACCCTCCACCGTCGTCCATCAGTGAACAAGTCATGAATTTCAGCTCGTCGAGCACACGATCACCCATCTTCATTGCCATTTGGGCAAAATGGGCGGTCTTCCGATACTAGAGTGTGCTACTGAGACATTGACGATGAGCAAGCACA
This sequence comes from Daedaleopsis nitida, assembly GCA_022606115.1. Taxonomy (NCBI): domain Eukaryota; kingdom Fungi; phylum Basidiomycota; class Agaricomycetes; order Polyporales; family Polyporaceae; genus Daedaleopsis; species Daedaleopsis nitida. The sequence goes on along the minus strand of JABYQM010000005.1, from coordinate 1,212,738 downwards.
GGAGAAACAAGTTTCCAGTGGTGTCCCATCAACATGGGCGGGGTTGTCCCAGGTGATCGCGCCGCAACTAAGAAGTTGAAATGCATGAGCGGCCACGAGTCGCTGAACTTGTTGACCCTGATGGGGTGAATATCAACGAGCCCGTCGACCAAGGTGAAGCCTTGACTCTACCCACATCAGCCAAGGGGCGTAGCGAGTCGGAGCAGGGGAACCGACGTTGCATGGGACCCTAATTCCAGCACCGCCTCCGATATCTATCGGAGGGTTGACTCGGTGAGCCGCACTTACGGATATTTGTGTGAGGGATCATCTATCCAGTATGAGTTAGCGTGCTGATCCTGGTTTGTCGATATGCTACAAGGCGAGATCGGAGGGATATACACCGTGATGGCGTTGCTCATAGGGCATCCACCGACGACAAGACATCACACAAGCTTCTGCAACCAGATCTCCAACCTTGAAACCTCAATATTGGTGAGACAAGAATTGCGTGAGTGCTAAACAATCTGCTCACTTGATGAAGTCAGCATACTAGTCAAGGAAGGCTCTGGGTAGAATACAGTGCACGTGACAGGTTCGCTCACTAATACCAGAAAGGCGCTCAGTGGATAACCACGCTAAGGGAATGGGCGTGTCCTACCCCACCTCGCGGGGCCTGGCTGGTATTCCCTCCTCGGGCCACTCACGGTTCCTTCATCGTGCATCACAATGAAAGCATTTCTCCCATTGGCACGTCGTCCGGATGCACACGATGTCGACAAAGTGTGCGAGCGCTTTATAACCACCGCAGCATAGCAAACACCGGAGGAAGTTAGCCGCGGAGGAGAAACGGAGACACGGAACCTCGTGTAGATAGGACAGCATAGGACGAAATGAATTCAGGCACATCTTTATCAGGCACAGATGTCAATTGCGTATGTGTTTGTAGGCCTGCGGGACTCCGAGGAGCTTCGAAGGAGGCATGATGCTTGGCCGACATCCGATATGATTCTCTCGTTGCTCCAACAACGCACGACCGACGTCTGCCACGCAGCGCACGTTGGAGATGGCAGAGATTGGACGCTCACAATTCACCATATTCAAGTCGGAGAGACTCGTTTCTCAACTTAGGCGATTTGTCCCGTCTGACGCTGGAATCTGACGAGATGGAGACGTCGAAGCTCGAGTGCTGAAGTGATCACGCATGTTTTGACCTCGCGTTAAGCAAGAATGACATAGGGAAGAGCGCACAAACCCTCCAAGTTCGTGAGGATCGCATCGACCCAACCGCCAGATGCCATGTGGTAATCGTGACCACCCGTCGGACGCTCGAGATTTGAGGTTGATGCGGGACGTTAGGCGGCCAGGAACGCAAGCAGAGTCTTGAGTTTCACAACGCCGATTTCTATGTGTATCATAGTCAACATTGGTTCCATTCCACTTCAACCATGGCACGACCTCACACGAGCGCTCTGCCAGTGCAGAGCACGACACAATGTGCGGTTCTGTGCCTCAGCGGCAGTTGGAGTATGTGGAGACACGTCCACGCGGTAAGCACATTGCATACGATAGGCCGAACACTCAACGTAACTTACATGCAGGGCCAGGCCCAGGGGTGCCACGATTTGCCTTTTGACACGCCCGAATTCCGAAGAGAATGGAACGACTTTGTGGCTTGTTCTGGATGTCCGGTCACAACGGGTGTCGGTCCCTTCGGCACGATGTGCGTACGTACGGTGTGCGCCGCACCCGTGAAAATCGGTTCCGCTCGCGGAGAACACGAAGTACACGCGATGCGATCGTCTTCCGCGCTGCACAAGTGGTCCAAAGCAGGGACGAGAATCGGGAAGGCGAGGGGAGCAGCGTGGTGGCAAGAAAAGCCAAGTCCGAACGTCCATCCGTAGTCTGTACCTTGTTTGACGGCGGGCGAGTGATGTGAACGTTGACGCGGACCGTTGCGGCGGCGACACTCTAGTCTTCCTTCCTTCGTACTTACTCCGAACACGAGGCCCGCGTGAGGCCTTGAGGAGCCGGGCCACCCCACGCCGCGGAGCCTGAAAGCACTCACTCGCACACCCGACAACCGCAGCATGTAGGTGTGCACCAACAGGAACAGCCGCCCCGGAGCGGGCAAGTGGTTTGCCTTCTTCTACTGCTAAGCGCCGCAGGCGTCGTGATGCAGCAGAGATCTGCAGACGTGCGACCGATTGAGCGAGCGGAGAGCAACGGGCCATGAGAAAGGCCCGCTCGCACGGACCCAATAGCAGGCAAGCCTTCAAGCCCACCGATGAGCGCGCTGCAGCAAGTTCATCTCGTACTGACGCTTTGGTCCGTCCGGGCAAACCGCTCGGTTGACGGGATCGGAGGGTACAACTACAATCATTGTTAGGGAGCTGGGCGGGCATGTCACTTGGAGAATGCACGCACACACACGCCAGTCGCCTGCCTCGAATGCGGAAGCCCGACGACGGCTGATCACGCCGCACACCATTGAACAACAGGGAAGAGTGATCCCGAGATGGCCGTCAACGCCCGATGATGATGTTGATGATGCACTGAACGAGAACCAGAGCGAACCCTGCAGATTCGGGGTCAATGCTCCCTACTTACTCTTCCTGAACACGGCACGGTGACGACGGTGCGAAAGTTGCCTCTTCTAGCCATGTCGGGTGTGGTGCCCAGGTACTTACTGCCGTAAGACAACACTTCTGCAATGGATGTCCGTTTGGCGGCGCGGCGCGGGCCTAATGGGGCTCGAGAAGAAGACGGCGGACGCGACACCGACACGCCACGACAGATCCAGGAGGTCATGGATCTGTCATCTTGCTCAGATCAAACGTCGTTACCAGTGCCCAGACAACGATCCGTCCGGGGGCGCACTGCGAGAGCGCGGGACCAGAGCGGCGATCCCGGCCCAGCGCGGCGGGCACGGCCGAACGCGGTCAGTTCTGTGTCGCCGACGCCGACGCCGACGCCCGCCAGGTGCATACGCAGATGATCACAGCACTCCCCGTAGCAAAGTAAGTGGTTTTCACTGGAACTCCACGCTGCGACAAACTAGCTGATCACTTCCGAGTAACCGCAGGCGACCGATTGGCATGTGTACGTTCTTCCCCCCGTTCTCCTGCAACGGTACGCGTGCGCGATGGTCGCCTCGCCATCCTGGGTGGGCGTCGGCAGCGACCAGCCGCGCTCCGCAAGTGTCCCGACTTGTCCGGGTTCGCGCCGGACATTTGAGCCACCTTGCAACATACAGCGTGAATTTCGAGGCAGGTACGCCGGACGCGGGAGTGTGTCCATGTTGTGTGGACTGAGAACTGCGCCTGAGGGGGAATATTACCGTGGAGGAACTTCCGGAATGAGGAGACCTCAAGCCAGAGCTCAGGCCTCAGGGTTCGTCGAGTGTTGACGTGCATCGTGGCACATGACATCAGGCATCCAGCATCCAGCATTCGGCGTGCGGCGTGCAGTCAATACACCCGTTGCGAGCGCACGGGCCAAATTGCCCGCCCGGATTACTGCACAGGACAGGCTTAGTGACAGCAGCTGTGGGCTGGGGACTTGTCAAGAAACCGGGCACGGAGATGCTCACGGAGCGAGCGGGTTCTCATCTTCTTCCTTTCCGAATTCCAGCGTCGACTTCCACCGACAGAAGTTCTCGTGCGGAGGCTCGGGGGCGCGGGAGAAGCGACAAGTTGTACATCAGTGGAGAGCGTGGGCGGCGGTCGACTGTCGTACAAGGTTCTGGGCTGCAGCCCGAGCCTTTTGGCGACCAAGTCCGATATGAGATCCGCCGTTGGTCTGACAGTGGGCTAGAATCCGCAGCGCGGCAGGGAGAGAAGGGCGGTGACATTGACGCTGTCGGCCGGCGGCCCATACCCAATGGGTCGATTATCGAGTGTTCTTGCCTAGGGCCGAACTTGGACACAGCAGGAGATCGCCGCTACGCCAGGGACGCCTTGTTCTCTACAGCGAGAGCGGAGAAAGTTCGAAACATTGTAGGTATGGATCGACTTGGAGACGTGCAACACGGAACGGTTCCGACCGCGCTGCGATGCTGCTTGCGGCGTGGCCGCGGAGATGGGCTCTTGTGCGCGTCTTGTGTGGTCGTGGTCGTGGTCGTTGTTGTTCTTTCGCGTTGCGTTCGGAGGCTATCAAGCAGCCACCAACGACCATTTGATGAACCCGGCGAGATGAACAGATAGGAGGACGGCGTGGAGGGGTGCCCACCCTAAGCGAGACATTAGGAATGCGATGGGGATGGGAGGCGCTGGGGATGCACGTAGTCACAAGCGGCGGAGCACATGGCGGGAGGTCAAGAAGCTTGAAGCATTCCTGAAGCTTGAAGGGCGGACATGTCATCCGACGTCGGAAGATGTCTCCATGATTATCGACGTCGGCACCGCGGAGGAGAGGCGAACAAGAAGCTACTGGCACGGAAATGCAAAGACGCCGGGCACCAAATGCGCAGGGTGCAAGTAGCCGCTGTACATCCAGATCGTAGCATGGTAGAGAACGTCTTGCGGCCACGCGGCTCACGAGGGGATTGAATTCGTCCAGATCTTTCGGGTGCCGCAGCCTGCAGCTCCAAGAGGCGATAGGGTTGGGTGTCGTCGTCGAGAGTCCATCCAGGCCGCTGGTGATGTTAAGTACTGCTACCCCGCAGCGGTGGGGCGGTGCCCTTCAAGTTCAAGTTCCCAAATCCGCGACCGAGGCGGTGCCACAGAGTTGGGATATATAGTCCGTTGGGCAGTGGGACAGCACACTAGATATCCATTATCCAGACAGACTCGGACATGCCGGCGGATCGTGTATTTTGATGCAACGCCGAGTGGACTTCCGATAACTGACGGGTGACGGGTAGAGTAGGTTTAGTGGTCATACGAAGCGTCCGGGCTCGAGAGGCCCCGTGGCACGATGCTCGACCCTACGCGGCGGATTAGGCTGCTCCATCGAAGCTTGTCTCGACCAGCAGCGGGCGCTGGGCGCGTTCGGCGGCGGGCTCAGTAGAAGAGGCAAGATGGCACTTTGTCCGCATACATCTGCATACATACTCAGACACTGCATACATGCGCACGCGACGCGATCGAAGATGGATCTGATGGCGGGTAAAGGCGAGAGGAGGGGGTCCACTGGTGGCTACTGGTGGGCGGTCGGGGGAGTGAGGCGCGGCGGGTGTACGTTTGTGGGTCCACCACGGTTCCGAGGGTGGCATCCAGGGTCGGCGGGACGTGGTTCTGATGGCTGATACTGTTATTGTCTAGTACGATAGCAGGGGTTTACGGGAGCCTCGCCGTAGGACCGTCGGTCCGACCGTCGACGTGCAGCAGAAATAGGGGGCTCTCAGGGAGGAGAGAAACGGGAATGAAACATTCTCGTGGCCCGCTCGTCAGCGAGAATGTGAGCGGTGCATGCTGGTGCATGCTACCAGACACCACTCGCGCGGGAGGCCGGGGAGGGAGTGCATGATTTAATAACGCGGGTCAGAGATTGAGCTGTGAGCTTTGACAGATTGCGTCCCGACCCGGGTTCAATGCACGTACGCGGATGATATGACGTGCATCGGATTGCATGCCTCGGCGGGTGGACGCGAGACTACGGATGCTTGACGAGCCTCGAGGATGATGACAGTACTGCAGCAGTGGCAGGGGAAGGCACTGCCACCTCGATATAGACGAGGCGGTGTACGGTGACATGTAAAAGTGTCCGCGAACCTCCTCTGCCATAAGAATAGGCTTATCACATTGCTGACGATTTCGGCGAGCTGTACTCACGACACGACAAGGTTCGAAACGCGACTCCGACTTGGTGAACGTTGATATGTCGCCGAATTTTTGATCTCAAGAGATGCCCCGCGAGGATGAAACCCATGTGCATGAAGACTGGGCTAAAGAAGCCAATGCGGAGCTTGCGAGGATTTGTGGAGCACATACATACTTAACTGGGATTCTTGGCGCAAAACACCGGCACATAGACGTACGGAGACGGACAGCGCTCACAGTGGGAGAACTTGATACCGCCGGAGAACCTGAGGCCGTAACAGCGGATGGGGAAGTGAGATCCGCAACGTGGCATGTCAAGGAGACGCACAATTGGGTGGAGTGTTGGGGAGAAGAGCAACTCAGTTTCGCGAGAGACTTGCCATCGACGTGCCATCCACATTCCGTGCTCTGAGAACTCGAGCACGCGTCTGCGGATTGAGGCCGGTGATTGAGATGAGAGGGGGGATCAAATCTTGTAGGCATGATCCAACCCAAGGCCATCGAGGCATCTGTACGTTCATCGTTCCGGTTGTCGTGATGTTGCATCAGGACTGATGATGGTGCGCGCGAACTCTAAGTTTCTTTGTTGACCTGGGTGCCGCTGTCCGGCGAAGGAGACCGGAGTTGCGCAGGGTATGGAGATGGCAACTGGGCCAAGTACGATCGCGACTAGACCGGAGGGGGCAGACTCAAGACCACCGTGCGCATCGGGCGAGCACCGTCGGATGCGGATTGCATTGCTCGGTGGGTATTGGTGCAAGGCAAAAAGTAGTCTCTGGATTGATTTGACTGTCTAGAGGAGACAAAAAGAGCGGAAGGAGCGGGAGGAGATGGGGGGGAGAAGGTCCAAGGGGACAAAGTCGCCGGACGGCGGGACCCAATCGGGCCGTGGGGAGATGGCGGAAAGTCGCGGGCTGCCACGCGGCAAGGCGACATATGAGCGCTGCGGCATGGAACCGGCGGGGCGCTCGTAGTGAGGAGGCAATGCAGTCGACGAGGCGGTGTGCAAGTACACAGAGAGCAGCACTCTGCACGCACAGGAGGTGGACTCGAGCTCGGTGGTGGGCTGGAGGAGGAGGTCGAGGAGGGGTGGAGGACGGGAGGGAGGAGAGGAGGGAGAGATGATAGATGAAACAGATCAGGCGGAGTGTGAAGTAGTCGCCCGAGGGAAGTCGCGGAGGGTTGGATAAAGAGGAGGATCGCGTACATCTCACCAAGTCCGCTCTCTGCTCAGCCTGAGCTCGTCCGTGCCCTCTCGCAGCTGTGCCTCTTGCCGCACAGCCCGCCCCGTCCTCTTCCCTCTCGCCAGCATCGCCTCGTTTACTGAAACCGCCTCCGTCAAATAATCGACATCATCGCCTGCGCACCTCGTCCTCCGTTCCTCCGTTAAAGCACTCCCTCAGTCATGGATCCCCTCCTCATCGCCCCCGCGGTCCACCAAGACCACGACTTCAATCCCGCTTCTCCCCATTTCTACGACGGCTCTCCTAGCCTCGGCACCGCCTACGACTCCTTCGACTATCCCGACAACGCCTCCCACTTTCCCCACACTCCCTCCTACAACGGTTCCTACCAGAACTCCCCCTACTCCTCCTACTCAGACCTACCGCCAATAGACAGCAACGACGATCCGCTCCAGCTCTTCTCTCACGACAACCCCTCAGGCATCTCCATCACAGAGGAGTACGATCCTTCAGATTTTGACGTCCCTTCCTCCTCCGGCCCTCTCCTCATCGACGAACGCTTCATAAACTCTGCACACGTATCCGTATCAGTCACCCCGCCCCTCCGCGACTACTCCTCCCCGAACGCGTTCGATCACGCTTCTCCTGCCTCTAGCAACGGTCTAGAAGACGACGGCCACAGTCACGCTTCCTCTAACTCCTCCTACATGCATTCCAACAACTCCCCTCGTGCCGACTTCTCCCAGACCTTCCAGGACAGCTTGTCCTTCCACTCTCCTGCATGGCCCTCGGGTTCTCTCCCTGACGACCGCCGTTCTCCCCCTGTCTCCAAGCCTCAGTCGCCCCCTCAGCTCATGATCCCTGACACATCCAGCCCCGGTGGTACAGGCGTCGAGTCTCCCCCCATAATCAACGCACCAGATGGCGACGGCGGGCTCATAGGCTCCGGCCCGACCTTACAAATCGTTCCCGCTACTCCGGTCAGCGGCGGCGGCGTTGCCGCCCAGAACGTACCTTTTCGGGACACGCTCGCGAACTTGCAACACGGTACGTCTGTCTTTCCCCAAGGGTAGTTCCATCTTTTATTCATCTCGTCCAGGTGGGTCTGGGAATATGGGAGGGTCGGATGCACAAGATCAGTGGGCGCGCAATCTCGCGCAGAGCGGCCAGTACGCCGATCAGGCATTCACGTTTCCCCCCGGATCAAGCTCATCCTCGGCGCTCGCCGATGACGGCGCCCAGCATTCGCAACACCAGCAACCGTTCCACCGGGGGCAGCAGTTCCTGCTGCCGCAACCTCCCCCGCGGTCTCGCAGCATGTCCGACACTTCTCTGCGACCGCCCCCTGTATGGGATACGATGCCGGTCGAGAATCAGAGACAGGGGGGAACTGTCAACCTCAACGATGTTCTTCCTGGTCCTGGACAAGGCACGTCAGATCCCCTACAAAACTTCTCTCACCCTTCCTCCGCGGGTCCGCACCAGACGACGTTTGGCAACCAGGTGAACTACAATTATACTGCATCGGAGTATCTTACCGTTGAGGCCCCCGGTGCGATTCGCCGCGCGAGGTCAGACGGAGGTCGTAGCATGCACAACCGAGGCGCGCGCTCATTAGACATTCGACCGTCTGGACCAGGTGGTGGAATGATGTTCCCGCCTCCCGGACCCTCTCAGCAGGACTTCATCCGTGCGAATGCGCAGAGGCAGTTCCTTCACCCAACCGAGCCCGTTTTGCCGATCACCAACCGCGGACACCACCGCCGATCCAGTTCGGGCTCCCGAGAACGCGGTATAGGTGGTATGGTCGGCATGGGCGGTGGAATGACCAACGTTACTGGGTGGTCAGGAAGCGCGGCGCCTAGCACGCGCCCGAGCCCCTACCCAAGCCCTTCCGCGTCCCCACGGCCAACATACGGCCAACTCCCTCCACAGGACATGGGCATGGGTCATCTCGCGGGTCCGGCGATGGGCGGCATGATGAGCATGAACGTCACCATGGGCATGGCTGGCTCACTATCGGGCCAGATGGGCATCAACGGCGCGAACATGAACGGCGGTAACGTGAACAGCCAGATCACCGTCACGAGGAGACAGGGCGTCTTGCAGGTGGACATGCCCGGAACCGAGGGTAGCATGCCGATGACGGTTACGCGGCCGCATGTTACGACGCCGAGCACGGCGAAGGCGAGCCACGACCGTCGGAAGCAGCCTGCGAACTTCGCGTGCCCGGTCCCGGGCTGTGGGAGCACGTTCACGAGGCATTTCAACTTGAAGGGTGCGTAGAATCGTCTTGCATCGTCGAGTCAAGATGGCGGTCGCTGACTGGCCTCACTTTGCTTCTCCTTTTCTTGCTACTGGATGACCGGCCGCGTCGGCTCTCCGTGTTGTGCACGCACAGGCCACCTGCGTTCGCATGCGGAGGAGAAGCCATACCAGTGCAAGTGGCCTGGGTGCGGCAAGGGCTTCGCGCGGCAGCACGATTGCAAGCGGCACGAGCAGCTTCATCTGAACATCCGCCCGTACCCCTGTGAAGGCTGCAAGAAGAACTTCGCCCGGATGGACGCGCTCAACCGCCACCGTGAGTACCTCATTCCACTCGTTAACGATCCCCCCACTCCCACTCCCCACTCCCCTATCCCTGCCGCCCTCTCTCCAACCACCGTGCCCGCGTCCGCCTTCTGCTTCGTGACCGCACCGCGCACTTTTTTGACATTGACATGAACGTGGGACTGATCACCTAGGTTGCCCAGTACGCTCCGAAGGCGGCGCGGAATGCCGGAAGATCCAGGAAGAGCTCCAGCCCGGATCGACAGCGCACCTGGACGCGCCGATGACGGGAACACCGTCGGACAGCGGCGCGGAGAGCTCCGCCCCTGGTTCTGGTGCGGACGTGAAGCCCGACCCCGATGGCGCATGGTCCGTTGGGGGCGGGATGATGATGTAGTGAGCGGTCCTCCTCCCTCCTGCAACCGGCGTGGACGCTCGATCCCTCCCCTTCCCCATTCTTCATTATCCGCGATCGGGGCGCCCTGGTCGGTTTCTACGCTTCGACGCTTCACCTTGAACGACTCGCAAGACGACGACGACGACGACGACGACGACGACGACGACGTTCCGCCAGCACGTAATCTTTTCGCCTCCCGCGCACGCACAATCATCGCCCCCCCTTCGCGCCCTCTATATCTATAGCCCTGGTTCTGGTGTTTATATTCTGCACGTATCGTCGGACGCTCAGGCGGGTTCTCGTTTCTTGTATGTATCTAATCCGAGGCATCTTGCCGCCGTCCGTTGCCATCCTTTTCCTCTCTCTCTCCCCTCTCTCTCCTATGCATGCCTATCCTACTACGCGTTTTATGCTCGCGTTCCTATTCGGGCGCGCTGTGCGCTCATGTGCCCCACCCGCCGACCCACGTCGACGTCTGCGTTGATTCGTCTTGGGGGAGCCGTGTGCTTTTTTTGCCTTACAACACCGCTCCCCGTTCGCGTCCTCCCCTTCACCACCTTCATCGAACGCAAAGTACCACTACCCCTCGCCGCGTCGTTGCAGAAGAAGTACCATCCGCTCGTTGTACTTTACCGCTTACAGTGTCGATCTCGCCCTCGCTTGTCCGCTTGCTCTGCCTCCCTCCCTTTCCCCCTTCCCTCGTCGTTTTATGTGGCCCAGACTGCGATTGACACTGCCCCTCTTGTCTTTTCTGTCCCTTGCTCCCGCTCGCCTACTAACATACTCGATCCTGTTGACTCCCACACGAAGAATTGTAGCCTAGTACCCTCCCTGGTAGATACTGAAGTCGACTATTTATTGTAAAGAATACGAGTCTCATTTCAATACTCCACGCCTAGGCGGATATCACAGTACTGGTGGCAGTGGTTACCAGCCTGGCAGCATACGTATACATGCGGCGGTGGGCCGGGACGACCGGACTCCGCCTGCACCGCACCGTTGACTCTGAGTGATCGCGTCCTCCCATCCTTCGAACATCCGCCCCTCCTCCCGCTTCTCGTCTGCTCGGTCTTTGGGCCGCATCTGCACATCTGTTCTCGCGCCGTCGCAACCAGCATTCGACATTCGACGTGCGCCGTCCACGTTTCACGCCCCTCGCATCTGCCGAACGCGGAGAGCGCACATCGCTCAGCTGCCATCTGCATCCGCTCGGACCCCTTCCTGGGCCACCCTCACACGATTCGGACGCACGTCGCCGCATCGTCTCCCGTTCCCCCCGTTTCCCCCCTCGTCGCTCGCTCGCTCGCCGCTCGGCGGGGTATCGTCGAGACTCGTCGACGCTCGAGAACCCCCTTCATCCGGCCGTAGTCACAGGATCCGCCCGCACGCGCTCGCTCGCTCAGGCTGCCCACGGCTCGGACGCAGTAGGGCGTATAATAGCCTGCAGGTGCGCCCCATCCGCCTGCTAAGTGAGTCCTGCGCACGCACGAAGATCCACAGACACGCACCCCGCACGCCCGTTCGCCCACCCTCGTTTCCCCCGGATCCCACTGAAGCTTATCTTCGCCAGGCCGCCTTCTCGCCGCAGGGGCTAAGTAGCTGTAGCTGGCGACCGACCGACCGACCAGACCTCACACCCGAACCCGGACCCGCCCCGCATCGCATCTGCACCTTAGGCTGGCCGCTTGTCCTCTCTGCTATACTATTCTGCCCCCCTTGTACCAGTCTGCGGCATACCTCGGACTAGTTCTTGCTCGACTCGAGGCAGCAACCGTCCGTTGTAGAGTGTCGGACTAGGAGCCATCCAGACGATGGCGCGCGGGCTCCCAATGCTCTCTTTGAACCGGACGGCTCCGGGGAACGTCACGATCGGCCATGTGTGAGTGTCCATCTCATGCTCGGATTGCGTTCTTCCCCTGTCCCAAGTGGCTCGCGAAATTGTGGCGGCTATGAATATCTGTGCGCAGAGTTTGGGCCAGCTGGAGCATTTGATATGGATGGACAAATTCCCCTGTGGCCTTACTGTCGGATCGGATACTGGACTGGGACGGACCTGTCGTTTGCAGGGAGATGAGATGTCGGTGGGCATCTCATTCCCTGCAGATAATAGGTCTCATGCTTTCCATCCTAGGAGCGCCTTGTCGAACAGTAAATGCAGCAGCCAGCCTGTCCATGAAGCGGTCGTTCACCGCAGGCGAACGCTGCGTGCGCGGGAGTTGCTTGAAGATGCCACCGTGTGTTATGCTCGCGCATCGCGGCTGCGGGGCATAGAGTCTATCGCTCCACGGGTCACTCTCCATCTTCGTTCAGAATTGTGTAGCGCTATATCCGAGACGTTCATATACGCTCACGACGCGCCTGTACACCCTGAGAGCTGTGGGATGCGAGAACTCTGATTGATACAGTGTTGTGAGGACAGATCTGTCAGTCATGAAGGGCAGGCATACATTGTCGCAGGACGCACGCCCGTTCGCAACATGTGATAGTGTCCCGCTGTTGCTGCTATACCTATCTATGATCTATCTCTACTGTTAAATCTAAAGGCTGCGATCGCTTGCTGATGGTTCCCCAACAAAGGCAATTACGAGACGTCGCAATATGCCCCCATGACGAGGGCATCGTCAGCTACGCACGCAACTTTGCGATCGTCGAACAGGACCTTGCAACACCACACATAGTACGGTGACTCTCTCCAATCCCCAGTGAATACAGCCTCATTCATCCAATTGAATAGTCTCCACGGCGACTGGTCGACCTCACTTTCACACCTAACACTATATCCGCTCTCAATCTCCCCGATTCCAATGACACACTGTTGGCGGCAGGCGGCCAGGAAGCCGAGCTCCATCTCTCCTATTATCAAGCC